>OX244277.1:0-1337000 GCA_945867215.1 Epinotia demarniana
AAAAAAAAAAAAAAAAAAAAAAAAAAAAACCTCTCTCCGTCTGCCGTCTTCGTGCTTTAGCGGTGGGCTGAAGGAACGCTTGCGCTTTACTTCTCCAGCACCACCAGCACCGCTCCCATTTGTAGGAGGCCGCCTCCGGAGGTCTTTTGGACCTCGGTCGTTTTGTGCCGGTGCTTACCGGCACCCGCTCGGGACCTGAGGGATGACAGGCGTCCCCATGCCTGTCACCCCGCTGACAGTCTACGGAGGCAGGCGGCGATCCTGCGCAGCTCGCCTTCGTCCTGCACGCCTGCGGCGCCGTGGGTCGGCCACTGGGTCGACCTCCCTGGCCCGTTCCGCCTGTTCCTTCTGCTGGACAACTGTCTCGCAGAAGGCCTTAACTGCTTGCCAAGACCTGTCGCTGTCAACTATGGATTTGACCACGGCTGGGAGCGACAGGTCCGGCCCCACTATGGCCATGAGGTCATTGCGCTCTGGCCTCCACGCTGGACACACCTCCAGCGTGTGCTGTGCCGTGTCGACCGCCGCGCCGCACTCGTGGCATTCCTCCGTCGGCTCTCTGCCGGCAACTTTGTGCAGGTATCTCCCGAAACATCCGTGTCCCGAGAGAACCTGCACGAGCCGGAAGGTCAGAGCCCCGTGTGCCCGCTCCAGCCACTGTGACAGGACCGGCCGGATCGCCTCGACTGTCCGGGCGCCCGCACTCGGCTGCCCCAGCCGGACCACCCACTCCGCGACTGCCTCGCGGGAGAGCGCCTCTCGCTTGGCCTCGACCTCTCGCGGTGCTGGCCAGAAATCCCTAGCTCGCGCCTCCTCGCGCCAGAAGAAGACTGACGCGAGAGTCCTCGCGTCCAAGTCCCATGGCAGGGATCCGGCCAGCACGCACGCCGCCTCTCCGGAGATCGTCCGATAGCCCCGTACAGACCTTATCGCCATCACCCGTTGCGCTCGGCGCAGTTGGGTGATGTTCCTGGCATGAAGGTCGTTGGCCCACACTGGGGCGCCGTACAGGGCTATGGAGCGTATGACACCCGAGTACAAGCGTCGACACGACGCTTTCGGCCCCCCAAGGTTCGGGAGCAGGCGCCCAAGCGCAGCGGCCGCGCCCAACAACTTTGGGGTCACGCGCTCGAAGTGAGCCTGGAATGACCACCGACTGTCCAGTATGATGCCCAGATACCGCATCGTACGTTGTACGGAAATCTGGACACCTCCCACGATAATGTGCGAGCCAGCCTGGGGCGCTCTTCGGGGTCCGTGAAAACAGATCGCCTCCGATTTATTTAACGCGACCTCCAGGCCTAGTCGTCTTATTTTGCTCACAACATGGGCTACGGCCGCTGTGACAAGGATGGCAGCCTC
Source organism: Epinotia demarniana (assembly GCA_945867215.1). Lineage (NCBI taxonomy): Eukaryota > Metazoa > Arthropoda > Insecta > Lepidoptera > Tortricidae > Epinotia > Epinotia demarniana. Next base: position 1,363 of record OX244277.1, read on the forward strand.
TCTAAATGAAGCCCCCCTCGCCGTTACGAGGGTGTCGTCCGCGTAGCACACCAGGTCGACTCCGCGCAGACGACCTCCCCGCAACACCCAATCGTATCCGATGTTCCACAGGAGTGGCCCTAGCACCGACCCCTGCGGAACACCGCACACCATCTCCCGCCGCCCCCACTCATGTTGCCCGGGGACAACCTAACCTAACCTTTTTTTTTTTTTTTTTTTTTGTTTTCCCAGGGGAAATCCGTTATGGATCCCACCTGGTTCGGGAGAAACCAAGTGGGTATGTCCGACTCCCACGGACTAAAACCCCTGGGGTGTTCCTTCGCTCGCCATTGGACGGGGTTCCGGGAACGCGGTTGCACACCGTTACCCTGTCTGCGCTGCCCTCGCGGGCCCGACTCCAGGGGCCGAGGCACTAATGCCCCGGGCCCACTCCGCTGAAGACTTCACGGAACACTCGCGAAGTCTTCCAGCTCAGGACCTCTTAATGCGAGTGATAGCCTCCCTATCCATCACCCGCAGGTCCTCATCATGACGGTAGCATACGGCCAGCATAGGCCGCACGCCGCCTGCCAGGTCTTCGGCGACGTTGTGGGGGTGCGTTTGCGTCGCCTTCGCGCTCGCGCTCCGCCATCTCCTTTCGCGACATCACCGCGTCGCTGAACTCGACCACTGCCGTCCAGAACTCCTCGCTGCTGGCCATTTTGGCAACCAACGCCGGCAGTGACAGGTCACTCCCAACAGCCGCGGACAGGATAGCGCGGGGTTCCGCCCATGCAGGGCACTCCGAGCGCGTGTGTTCGGCCGTGTCCGCTGCCCTTCCTCCGCAATGGTGACATGCCACTGTCGGCTCCCTGCCCACCACCACACACAGGTACTTGCCAAAGCAGCCATGCCCAGTCAAGAGCTGCGCGAGATGGAAGGTTGGGGCACCGTGTTTCCGTTCGACCCACTGTTTCAGAACGGGCCGAACCGCCGCCACTAGTTCCCGACTTGCGCCCGGGACTGCAAGTCTCTCCGACCACTTATCAAAGAGAACATCGTGTGCCGCCTCCCGCCACTGCTGGACTTCTCGTGGATGGGGCCAGTTTTCCTCCTCCCTTGCTGCCAAAACCCGCCAGTATACCTCGGAAAGAACCTCGGCATCGAGGTCCCATGGCGGGCACCCAGCAAGGAGGCAAGCTCCGGCGTGCGAGACTGTGCGGTATGCCCGAGCCACCCTTAGCGCGATGACCCTCTGCGGGCGACGCAAAAAAGCGACGTTTCGGGGGCCCAAAGCGTCCGCCCATATTGGCGCCCCATAAAGCGCCATAGAGCGCACTACTCCAATGTATAGGCGACGGCATGCCCCTCCTGGCCCACCAAGATTGGGCAAGATCCGCCCCAAAGCTGCGGCCGCAGCCATCAACCTCGGAGCCAAGCGCCGGAAATGCTCCTCGAACTTCCACCTGCCGTCGAGGACAAGTCCCAGGTACTTCATCGTCGACCCGACGGCGATGGAAGTCCCTCCAACTATGATGGCCAGATCCCGCGGTGGCGCGTTGCGAGGCCTATGAAAGGCCAGGGCCTCTGATTTATGGAGGGCCACCTCCAGACCCAGCGCCCGGATTCGGTGAACCACATGCGCCACTCCCGCAGTGGCAAGGTATCCCACCTCCCGATATGTGCTACCACGGGCTAAAACGAGGGTGTCGTCAGCGTAGCAGGTTACGCTGACCCCCCGCAATGTGGCCCCGCGCAGCACCCAGTCGTAACCGATGTTCCACAGGAGCGGCCCTAGAACCGAACCCTGTGGAACACCGCACGACATGGCTCTGTACTCCCATCCGTCCTTCGTCGGGTATGCTACTCTCCTCTCCGCGAAGTAATCGGCAACCACCACTTGCAGGTACGCAGGAACACCGTGGTACCGTAAAGCAGCCTTTACAGTTTCCCAGGGCAGGGTGTTAAAGGCATTTGAAATGTCTAAGGACACAGCCATTACCACCCCGCCTTGAGATACTCCCTCTTCCGCGATGGCTCTTACGCGAGCAATTGCACCCAACGTCGAGCGGCCAGGGCGAAAACCATATTGCCACTCGCTCAGACCCCGCCCCATGGTTTCGACGAGACGGTTCGCGATCACGCGCTCAAATAGTTTACACGTCTCGTCGAGGAGCACGATGGGACGGTAAGCCGAAGGCTGGTCAGGCGGGCGCCCCTCCTTGCGCAGCAACACGAGTTTACCCGTTTTCCACCTCCGTGGGAACTTCCCTTGCGCCAGACACGCACTAAATAAAGCGCACACATCGCCACCCATTTCTTTCAGGGCCACGGCCAACGCGCGCCCCGGTATGCCGTCCAGCCCTGGGGCGGTCTTCTTGGATTGGAGTCTCAAGAGAGCAGCGCCGAATTCCGCGTCGGTTACCGGAGGCACCTCTAACTCCGCCTCTGGTGCTTCATTGGCGGACATGGCCGGCGGCACAAACTGATCTCTCTCAGGGAAGAGAGTCCCCACAACCTGACCCAGGAGATCCGGCTGGAGACTGCTGGTCAGTGGGGGAGCCCATGGCCGGAGTTTCTGCCTCACGGCGCGATACGGCCTGCCCCACGGATCTCGGTCAAGCATCCCCAGCCATTCTTCCCAGGCAGCCTCCTTTGCTTGTGCAATGGCCGTCTGGAGGGCCTTACAGGCAGACCTGTATGCCTCATACAAGACATCCTCCTGGACCAGATTGCGAATCCGCCTTCTCCGGCTTCGAGTGTATCGGCGCCGAGCGGCCACGCAAGCGCGCCGCAGCTGCCGGAGCTCTGGGCGCCACCAGTATGCTCTGCGCCTTGGCGGAAATGGCTTCATCCTAGGCATAGCGGCATCGCACACCCGAGTTATGGCAGTAACAAGTCGTTCGGCCTCCTGGTCGACCTGGTCCACCGACCCGGACCCCCAGGACTCGACTATGGCCGCCTCCCTGGCCAGCTGCCTGTCAAGGCGACTCAGGACCCACCGCGGGCCATCCCCAACAGAGGACCAGTTCCCTTCCTGCGCAGGCAGAGGGGCATTGGCGACGTCGAAGCGGATATACCGGTGGTCCGATAGAGTCTCCTCATTTACCTCCACCCTCCAATCCTGAACACGGCGGGCCAGGGCGTGGGACGCAAACGTGATGTCTACGATCGATTCGCCCTGTCGCCGCACGCAAGTGCTCTCCGATCCCCTGTTGATAATCGCCAACCCCAGGGACACCGCCCAGTCGAGCAGCACTTCTCCCCGCGCATTAGTTACTGGAGATCCCCACGCTGTTGATTTGGCGTTGAAATCGCCAGCAACAAGCACGGGGGCGGGGAGTACCCGTCCAATCAGAGCCCCGATTTCCACAAGCAGTTGCTCAAAGTCGGCGAGGCTCCGATTGGGCGAAAAATATACCCCAACAATGGTCATTCCGTCTAAGACCGCCAGAACATAGCCCCGACCCCTCACCGCCCCTTCTAAAATCGGGCAGCCGGCACTTGCAGGGGCTATAAGCGCCACTGACTCGTCGCGGTCGGCGACCCAGCCATCCCGAGTGGGTACGAAGTAGGGCTCCGAGACCACGGCCACCTTAATCTGCCACTCTGCCATTGTCTGGATCAATAGATCCTGAGCTCTGGTCGAGTGGTTTATGTTCGCCTGTAAAACCTTGAGTGCCATTATTGCACGACGTCCATCAGATCCGCCTCTGGAGCCCGTTGCGAAGACTGAGAGGGGGCAGAGCCACCATCCCCTGTCTTGTTACCAACAGCCCTCTTTCCCTTTTGGGAGTGCCCTCCGACGCAGCCTTTGGCACCAAGCGAATGTGCCGCAGGCTTGCCAGCCGCCGCGCAGATGGCGCAATTCGCTTCAGAAGCGGTGCACTCACGGGCCTTGTGGCCCGCTTTCCCACAGCGATAGCATAGGCCGCTGCGGTCCACATCACATGCACAATTGACTCCTACGTGGCCTGTCTCCAGACATCTGTAGCAGCGCAGTGGCCTGGCCTCGAGCAACTGAACTCGTGCCGAAACCCAGCCCACCTTTATGCGGCCAACCTCTACCACTCTCTTAGCCGCTACTACTGGGCAGCTGAGCCACATCGATCCCGAGCCTCTCTGGCCACGGGAGATCACGCCCGGTCTTATGGCCTCGGCGGCACAGCCCCCTTCCGCACATACAGCTGCTACGACTTCCTCTGCCCTTGAAGAGTCATCTAGGCCCGTGACTCGGATCTCCGCACACTTCACTGGACGGTGAACGTGAACCACATCAGCGCTGAGGGCCTGCCGGAGCTTTTCAGCAAGCGCATCTGCTGCTTTCTCCGGGTTTTCCGTGCCGGGAGGAATCTCCAGCATGCGGGCTCCAGTCGCCGTCGTACGGAAGCGTACTGAAGTTAAACCCACCTCCTCGAGCTTGATGCGGCTCCTGGCTTCAGCTAGCACTGTCTCATATTTAAGCCCTTTTTCGATGGCCTCTGGCTTCAAAGTGAGCGTAATCGCCGCTGTGCGTGGCGGGCGTAGAACCTAACCTAACCTAACCTTTTTTTTTTTTTTTTTTTTTTTTTTTTTGACGGTGTGAAAATGCATTACGCATACCCCCGGGCCGGGGAGGCCATTTAGGGGGTTATGTGGGACTCTCTCCTCCCGCAACTCCCTCTGCTAGTCAGAGGGAGGGGAGGAGCCTACCCACTAAAAACACACCGGCGTCACCTTCACTGCCGTTATAGGGGGACGCCATGGGATCGCAAGCATTCTACCACGACGTCCCCCCGGCTGCCCCGGCTTTTCACCGGGGGCACCCTCGCGCCGAAGGAGGGAAGGATTGGGACGCAACAACCCTTCCCCCAGACGTGTAAGGCCTTAAGTGGTGGGTCCCCAGCCCACCGGCCCTACTGGGGGAGAAGGCGGTTGATATACTGCAGCCGCCTCCTCCCCATCCGTCTGCGCCGGAGCGGATGCGCGTCAGCTCTTTCTTCACGCTCCCGCTCCGCTTGCTCTTTCTGCGACATTACTTCTTCCGCGAAGTTTGCCGCTGCCTCCCACGATCTCTCGCTGCTCAGCATACAGCTCACAACACTGTGCAGCGAGAGATCGTCCATCCCCAGCGCCGCAACCAGTGCACTGCGCTCCACGACCCAGCTCTGACATTCCACCAGAGTGTGCTGGGCCGTATCGTCCTCCGCACCGCAGTGGTGGCAGACTGGGGTCTGCTCCCTCCTAATGTTGTGCAGGTAATGACCGAAGCAGCCATGCCCGGTCATTACCTGCACCAACCTGAACGTAAGGCTACCCGTTTTGCGGTCCAGCCAACCCTCTAAGGACGGGAGGATTGCCCCTATGGTTCGCGTGCCATAGGGGGAGTCCTCCAGCATTTCTTTCCAGCGGTCCCGCTCCCGCTGGACCGCCATCCGTCGCCTTTCGGCAACCTCTTGGGGAGCCAGGCGCTCCTCGCTCGTCCTGGCCTCTACCCGCTCTCTGTGACGCTCCGCCAGCAGCCTCGCGTCCAGCTCCCATGGCGGTGTTCCGGCTAGAGCGCACGCAGCCGCGAACGACACCGTCCGGAAGCATCGGCCCATTCTCTGGGTGATTACCCTCTGTGGTCTTCGGAGGAGAGCCCTCGTCCTCTCTGCCAGTCGGTCTGCCCATATCGGCGCCCCGTACAGTGCCATGCTACGCACCACGTTAGCAAAGAGACGCCGACATGGGGCGTTTGGGCCGCCTATATTTGGTAAGAGGCGGCCCAACGCAGCCGCGGTGCCGACGAGTCGGGGAGCTAGTTGTGAGAAATGCTCCCCGAAATCCCACTTGCGATCCAGGATTAGGCCCAAGTATTTGATATGGGCCTTGACCTGGACCACTTCACCCCCAACGGGGATCGTCTCGACGGCACGTAGCCGCCAACCTCTCCCTCCGAAGACCACTGCGTCCGTTTTTGCAAGTGCAACCCTGAGGCCCAGGAGACTGATCCGCCCAACAATCAGCTCCGTGGCCACCGTTACCCTTCTTAGGGTCTCCCTCAATTCTTTACCCCGCACGGCGACCATGGTGTCATCTGCATAGCAGATTGTCACCATGCGGGGGAGCTGTGCGCCGCGGATTGCCCAGTCGAAGCCGATGTTCCACAGTAGGGGTCCCAGCACCGACCCCTGCGGAACACCGCACTCCATCCGCCTCTCTAGACGACCACTGTTTCCGTCGTAGAGCACTACCCTTTCAGACAGGTAGTGCTCCACGATTGCCCTCAGATATGGAGGCACATTGTGGTAGCGGAGTGCCTCCTTAATTACCTCGTAAGGGAGGGAGCCAAAAGCGTTGGCAATATCCAGTGATACTGCAATGGCTCCCTCTCTTTTTTCCACTGCAAGGTCGCTGAACTTTTTCAGTGTGCCCACTGCGTCGATCGTGGACCGCCCCTCCCGGAACCCGAACTGTCTGTCACTAATGTTCGGGCCCGTGTCCTCCAGATGGCCCAAAATGCGGCGCGCTATAATGCGCTCGAGCATTTTGCCCACTTCATCCAGAAGGACGATAGGGCGGTACCCTGAAGGAGAGTCAGCTGGACGACCCTCCTTCCGCAGCAGGCACAGTCTTCCCTCTTTCCAGCATTTAGGGAATATCCCCTCCTTGAGGCAGTCATCAAAAATGTCCCGCAGTCGGACCCCCAGGTGTTTCATCACCAGGGGAATAAGCTTCCCTGGCACACCATCAGGCCCCGGGGCCTTTCTGCGAGACTTGAGGCGGATGACTGCCCCTAGGATTTCCAGGTCAGTGACTGTGGGCGCTTCACCCAGGTTCTCCCTCTCACTTGTCGGCACCGCCATGACAGGAGGCGTAAAGGCCGGTGCTGCCGGGAAGAGACCCTCTACCACCCTCGCAAGGAGTTCCGGCTCGAGTGACTCCATGGGGGGAGCGTGTTTCAACTTGTTTCTAACGATCTTGTACGGTCGCCCCCATGGGTCCGCATCAAGTGTGCATATGAACTCCTCGCGAGCTTCATCTTTTCTTTTGGAGATGGCAGTGGTGAGGGCCCCTTTTGCTGCATGTAAGGCTCCCAGCAGCACTTCCTCCTCCTCTGCGGCGTGTCGCCGGCGCCTGCATCGGGTATAGTCCCGCCTGGCGGCATTTGCGGTGGCTCGAAGGGCCGCTATCTCCTCCGACCACCAATAAACGCTCCGTTTACTGGGCAGCCGCTTCGCCCTCTTCATTCCAGCGTCGCACACGGTCGTTAGTGACTTGCGGAAGTGGACTGCCCGCCCCTCTACACCCAATGCAGACGGCGGAGCCGCACACCAGGCTTCTATAATGGCAGCCTCATTTGCCATAATCCTGTCCAGGCTGGCCAGTGACCACCGCGGAAAACTACTACCGGCGCATCGCCCGGGTGAAATAGGCGGCGGCGGGACCCCTACCAACGGGCCGACCCTCATCCGAATGTAAACGTGGTCGGAGAGGGTCTCCACATTCTCCATGACCCGCCAGTCACCAATCCTACCGGCGACGACAGGAGTCGCCATCGTTATGTCAACGATGGACCCCCCCTGCCGCCGCACGCAGGTGTTAGTATTTCCCCGATTAACGATTGCCAGTCCCATGGCTACCGCCCAGTCCCTAAGCGCCGCGCCCCTCGCATCATCAACCGGGGAACCCCAAGCCGCACTCTTGGCGTTGAGGTCTCCCATTAATAGTACCGGCTTCGGTGCGACCCTCCTTATCACCCTACTCAGGCTTTCCAGGTGCCTCTCAAAGTCTCTGAGTGGCCGGTTGGGGGAAAAGTAGGTGCCCACAATCACCATACTCTCCCACTTGGCCGCTACATAGCCTGGCCCCCTGTCTACCAGCACTAGGGTAGGGAAGTTGCCGACAGCCGGGACTATAATGGCCACACTCCCGTCCAATGCCCCTGCCCAGTTGGGCTGAGGAGGGACACACCACGGCTCAGCGACCACCGCTACGCTTACACTCCACTCCGCCATGACCTGCGTGACCAGATCTTGCGCGCGGGCTGAGTGGTTAGCATTCGTTTGTAAGGCTTCGTGTTGGCGTAGCGGCATTAAGTGTCCATTTTTTGTCCCTCGTCAGCCTGTTCGGCATCTCTTTCGTTGCGCCCTTGGGTCCGGACAAGGTCCTGCCTTCCTCTTGTTTGTGGGGGGTTGCACCCTTGGCCTCCCATTCTGTGACTGGCTCGGCACCTGACGTGATGGCACACCGCGCAGAAGGGTGCCTCCGTGCAGGATGCTGCCTTATGCCCCGGCTTGCTGCATCGGAAGCAGAGCTGGCTCCTCTCTACCTCCGACGGGCACATGGCTCTGGTGTGTCCCGTTCCCATGCATCTATAGCAGCGAAATGGTGCCGGGTCTAGGGCCTGAACCTGCGCACTGGACCACCTCACCTGCAGCCTCCCACCCTCGCAAATCTTTTTTGCCACTGTTACCGGGCACCTCACAAGCGTCGAGCCGGATCCGTTGAAGGCGAAGCGAATGGAGCCCACTTTCACTTCCTCAACTCCGCAACTACCCCTGGCCGCGACTGCCGTCGCCACTGCGTCAGGGGTCGCAGACTCAATGAGCCCCGATACCCTCATACCGGCCATCTTCATGGGCCTGTAGACCCTGGCATCATTCCCGACGAGGCTCTCTATTTTCTCTCGCAGAAAATCAGCCGCCCTACCGTTGTCTGCATTGGGAACCTCGATAATACGGGCCCCGTCAGCCGTCTTGCGCACCCTCACGTGTTCCAAACCCACTTCAGCCAGTCCAAAAGACGTAGTTACCCTCGTGAGGATCGAGGCATAGGAAGCCTCTGACTCTGGCTTTAGGGCCACAACTATGGCGGCCGTGGAAGGGACGGCCAGTCCACGGCTTGGCCGTTTCGTCACTGGCTTCGGTGCAAGTTGAGATGCCGCTGCCGTCGCTTTTTTAGCCTTATTTCCGGCCTTCCTCCCCACCACATCCCTCCACTCCGAGTTGGTTTGTGGTTGTGCCGGTAGCTGGGTTTCCGGTGGTGGCACCGACCCCGTTTGTGAAACCTGATTCGTTGTTTTCCCCTTCTTTTTTTTCTTACCCTTCTTCTTGTTCCTAACCGCTGCTGTGGACGCGCCGGTATTGGCAGGGGGCATTAATGTAGCCCCTGTATCGGCCCTTTTTGGTGCCAGCCCTCTTGCTGCCGTCGTTGGCTGCACAGAGGAAGGGCCCTGTTGCATCTCCACTTCCCTTTCGGTCTCTGCCCTCCTGCGGTCCGCAGCCAAAGGCGGGCGCAGGATCGGGGCAGGTGGAAGAAGGCTCTTGACCTCCCCGATTCTCACATTAATTATTTCTCCTAGCGACACAAGGAGGTCCCTTTTTAGGTCCTCCTTGAGCTCCGCTAGGAGATCCGTCACAGCCGACGCTGGGTTTTCGTCAGGCTTGGACACTGCAGGCCGGTTAGCCCTCTCCGAAAACGCTGTTCTTAGGGCCTTCGTTTCCTCCGTTAAGTGGGCCAGCTGTTCCCTCATCCTTTTGTTGTCGGCTTTGAGGACCCGGATTTCGTCATCTCCATCGCGCGTCTGCAGGTTCTCCGCACCCAGCAGGATTTCCCGGCATGCACGGTTGATCCGGCCGTGAACCCTTCCACTCAGGTTACCCGACTTCCGAGTCTCCTCTATTATCGCGTGGGCCTCTTTGCGGATGACGTCTAAGACGCGATCACTTGGTGCCAGAGTTGGTGAAGCACGCCCCTCGTCTAACGGGCTTCTTTCGCGGCCCTCAGGGATAACAGAAAGGTTGTTCCCTTTTCCCAACCTCCCATTAACCCTCCCACATGTCTGTGCCACGGCCCTCCCTCTGCGAGCCGTATTGACCTTGGCCCCATTTTCGGGCGTTGGGTCATCAGGCCCAACCTAACCTAACCTAACCTTTTTTTTTTTTTTTTTTTTTTTCGCGCTGGGAAAATGCGTTTATCCCCCCTAGCCTCGAGAGTCTAGGGAGGCGCATACCCCCCGGGCCCGGGGGAGGCCAAGGTGGGGGGTTATGTGGGGCTCTCTCCTCCCGCAACCCCCTCCGAGGTAGTCGGAGGGAGGGGAGGAGAACTACCCACTAAAAACCCAGCGGCGTTACCCTCACTGCCGTTGTAGGGGGACGCCATGGGGTCGCAAGCATTCTACCACGACGTCCCCCCGGCTGCCCCGGTATTACACCGGTGCACCCTCGCGCCGAAGGAGGGAAGGGTTGGCAACGCAACAACCCCTCCCCCAGACGTGTAGGGCCTTAAGTGTGGGTCCCCAACCCACAGGCCCTACTGTGGGAGTAGGCGGTTGATATATTGCAGCCGCCTCCTCCCCATCCGTCTGCGCCGGAGCGGATGCGCGTCAGCTCTTTCTTCACGCTCCCGCTCCGCTTGCTCTTTCTGCGACATTACTTCTTCCGCGAAGTTTGCCGCTGCCTCCCACGATCTCTCGCTGCTCAGCATACAGCTCACAACACTGTGCAGCGAGAGATCGTCCGTCCCCAGCGCCGCAACCAGTGCACTGCGCTCCACGACCCAGCTCTGACATTCCACCAGAGTGTGCTGGGCCGTATCGTCCTCCGCACCGCAGTGGTGGCAGACTGGGGTCTGCTCCCTCCTAATGTTGTGCAGGTAATGACCGAAGCAGCCATGCCCGGTCATTACCTGCACCAACCTGAACGTAAGGCTACCCGTTTTGCGGTCCAGCCAACCCTCTAAGGACGGGAGGATTGCCCCTATGGTTCGCGTGCCATAGGGGGAGTCCTCCAGCATTTCTTTCCAGCGGTCCCGCTCCCGCTGGACCGCCATCCGTCGCCTTTCGGCAACCTCTTGGGGAGCCAGGCGCTCCTCGCTCGTCCTGGCCTCTACCCGCTCTCTGTGACGCTCCGCCAGCAGCCTCGCGTCCAGCTCCCATGGCGGTGTTCCGGCTAGAGCGCACGCAGCCGCGAACGACACCGTCCGGAAGCATCGGCCCATTCTCTGGGTGATTACCCTCTGTGGTCTTCGGAGGAGAGCCCTCGTCCTCTCTGCCAGTCGGTCTGCCCATATCGGCGCCCCGTACAGTGCCATGCTACGCACCACGTTAGCAAAGAGACGCCGACATGGGGCCTTTGGGCCGCCTATATTTGGTAAGAGGCGGCCCAACGCAGCCGCGGTGCCGACGAGTCGGGGAGCTAGTTGTGAGAAATGCTCCCCGAAATCCCACTTGCGATCCAGGATTAGGCCCAAGTATTTGATATGGGCCTTGACCTGGACCACTTCACCCCCAACGGGGATCGTCTCGACGGCACGTAGCCGCCAACCTCTCCCTCCGAAGACCACTGCGTCCGTTTTTGCAAGTGCAACCCTGAGGCCCAGGAGACTGATCCGCCCAACAATCAGCTCCGTGGCCACCGTTACCCTTCTTAGGGTCTCCCTCAATTCTTTACCCCGCACGGCGACCATGGTGTCATCTGCATAGCAGATTGTCACCATGCGGGGGAGCTGTGCGCCGCGGATTGCCCAGTCGAAGCCGATGTTCCACAGTAGGGGTCCCAGCACCGACCCCTGCGGAACACCGCACTCCATCCGCCTCTCTAGACGACCACTGTTTCCGTCGTAGAGCACTACCCTTTCAGACAGGTAGTGCTCCACGATTGCCCTCAGATATGGAGGCACATTGTGGTAGCGGAGTGCCTCCTTAATTACCTCGTAAGGGAGGGAGCCAAAAGCGTTGGCAATATCCAGTGATACTGCAATGGCTCCCTCTCTTTTTTCCACTGCAAGGTCGCTGAACTTTTTCAGTGTGCCCACTGCGTCGATCGTGGACCGCCCCTCCCGGAACCCGAACTGTCTGTCACTAATGTTCGGGCCCGTGTCCTCCAGATGGCCCAAAATGCGGCGCGCTATAATGCGCTCGAGCATTTTGCCCACTTCATCCAGAAGGACGATAGGGCGGTACCCTGAAGGAGAGTCAGCTGGACGACCCTCCTTCCGCAGCAGGCACAGTCTTCCCTCTTTCCAGCATTTAGGGAATATCCCCTCCTTGAGGCAGTCATCAAAAATGTCCCGCAGTCGGACCCCCAGGTGTTTCATCACCAGGGGAATAAGCTTCCCTGGCACACCATCAGGCCCCGGGGCCTTTCTGCGAGACTTGAGGCGGATGACTGCCCCTAGGATTTCCAGGTCAGTGACTGTGGGCGCTTCACCCAGGTTCTCCCTCTCGCTTGTCGGCACCGCCATGACAGGAGGCGTAAAGGCCGGTGCTGCCGGGAAGAGACCCTCTACCACCCTCGCAAGGAGTTCCGGCTCGAGTGACTCCATGGGGGGAGCGTGTTTCAACTTGTTTCTAACGATCTTGTACGGTCGCCCCCATGGGTCCGCATCAAGTGTGCATATGAACTCCTCGCGGGCTTCATCTTTTCTTTTGGAGATGGCAGTGGTGAGGGCCCCTTTTGCTGCATGTAAGGCTCCCAGCAGCACTTCCTCCTCCTCTGCGGTGTGTCGCCGGCGCCTGCATCGGGTATAGTCCCGCCTGGCGGCATTTGCGGTGGCTCGAAGGGCCGCTATCTCCTCCGACCACCAATAAACGCTCCGTTTACTGGGCAGCCGCTTCGCCCTCTTCATTCCAGCGTCGCACACGGTCGTTAGTGACTTGCGGAAGTGGACTGCCCGCCCCTCTACACCCAATGCAGACGGCGGAGCCGCACACCAGGCTTCTATAATGGCAGCCTCATTTGCCATAATCCTGTCCAGGCTGGCCAGTGACCACCGCGGAAAACTACTACCGGCGCATCGCCCGGGTGAAATAGGCGGCGGCGGGACCCCTACCAACGGGCCGACCCTCATCCGAATGTAAACGTGGTCGGAGAGGGTCTCCACATTCTCCATGACCCGCCAGTCACCAATCCTACCGGCGACGACAGGAGTCGCCATCGTTATGTCAACGATGGACCCCCCCTGCCGCCGCACGCAGGTGTTAGTATTTCCCCGATTAACGATTGCCAGTCCCATGGCTACCGCCCAGTCCCTAAGCGCCGCGCCCCTCGCATCATCAACCGGGGAACCCCAAGCCGCACTCTTGGCGTTGAGGTCTCCCATTAATAGTACCGGCTTCGGTGCGACCCTCCTTATCACCCTACTCAGGCTTTCCAGGTGCCTCTCAAAGTCTCTGAGTGGCCGGTTGGGGGAAAAGTAGGTGCCCACAATCACCATACTCTCCCACTTGGCCGCTACATAGCCTGGCCCCCTGTCTACCAGCACTAGGGTAGGGAAGTTGCCGACAGCCGGGACTATAATGGCCACACTCCCGTCCAATGCCCCTGCCCAGTTGGGCTGAGGAGGGACACACCACGGCTCAGCGACCACCGCTACGCTTACACTCCACTCCGCCATGACCTGCGTGACCAGATCTTGCGCGCGGGCTGAGTGGTTAGCATTCGTTTGTAAGGCTTCGTGTTGGCGTAGCGGCATTAAGTGTCCATTTTTTGTCCCTCGTCAGCCTGTTCGGCATCTCTTTCGTTGCGCCCTTGGGTCCGGACAAGGTCCTGCCTTCCTCTTGTTTGTGGGGGGTTGCACCCTTGGCCTCCCATTCTGTGACTGGCTCGGCACCTGACGTGATGGCACACCGCGCAGAAGGGTGCCTCCGTGCAGGATGCTGCCTTATGCCCCGGCTTGCTGCATCGGAAGCAGAGCTGGCTCCTCTCTACCTCCGACGGGCACATGGCTCTGGTGTGTCCCGTTCCCATGCATCTATAGCAGCGAAATGGTGCCGGGTCTAGGGCCTGAACCTGCGCACTGGACCACCTCACCTGCAGCCTCCCACCCTCGCAAATCTTTTTTGCCACTGTTACCGGGCACCTCACAAGCGTCGAGCCGGATCCGTTGAAGGCGAAGCGAATGGAGCCCACTTTCACTTCCTCAACTCCGCAACTACCCCTGGCCGCGACTGCCGTCGCCACTGCGTCAGGGGTCGCAGACTCAATGAGCCCCGATACCCTCATACCGGCCATCTTCATGGGCCTGTAGACCCTGGCATCATTCCCGACGAGGCTCTCTATTTTCTCTCGCAGAAAATCAGCCGCCCTACCGTTGTCTGCATTGGGAACCTCGATAATACGGGCCCCGTCAGCCGTCTTGCGCACCCTCACGTGTTCCAAACCCACTTCAGCCAGTCCAAAAGACGTAGTTACCCTCGTGAGGATCGAGGCATAGGAAGCCTCTGACTCTGGCTTTAGGGCCACAACTATGGCGGCCGTGGAAGGGACGGCCAGTCCACGGCTTGGCCGTTTCGTCACTGGCTTCGGTGCAAGTTGAGATGCCGCTGCCGTCGCTTTTTTAGCCTTATTTCCGGCCTTCCTCCCCACCACCTCCCTCCACTCCGAGTTGGTTTGTGGTTGTGCCGGTAGCTGGGTTTCCGGTGGTGGCACCGACCCCGTTTGTGAAACCTGATTCGTTGTTTTCCCCTTCTTTTTTTTCTTACCCTTCTTCTTGTTCTTACCCGCTGCTGTGGACGCGCCGGTATTGGCAGGGGGCATTAATGTAGCCCCTGTATCGGCCCTTTTTGGTGCCAGCCCTCTTGCTGCCGTCGTTGGCTGCACAGAGGAAGGGCCCTGTTGCCTCTCCACTTCCCTTTCGGTCTCTGCCCTCCTGCGGTCCGCAGCCAAAGGCGGGCGCAGGATCGGGGCAGGTGGAAGAAGGCTCTTGACCTCCCCGATTCTCACATTAATTATTTCTCCTAGCGACACAAGGAGGTCCCTTTTTAGGTCCTCCTTGAGCTCCGCTAGGAGATCCGTCACAGCCGACGCTGGGTTTTCGTCAGGCTTGGACACTGCAGGCCGGTTAGCCCTCTCCGAAAACGCTGTTCTTAGGGCCTTCGTTTCCTCCGTTAAGTGGGCCAGCTGTTCCCTCATCCTTTTGTTGTCGGCTTTGAGGACCCGGATTTCGTCATCTCCATCGCGCGTCTGCAGGTTCTCCGCACCCAGCAGGATTTCCCGGCATGCACGGTTGATCCGGCCGTGAACCCTTCCACTCAGGTTACCCGACTTCCGAGTCTCCTCTATTATCGCGTGGGCCTCTTTGCGGATGACGTCTAAGACGCGATCACTTGGTGCCAGAGTTGGTGAAGCACGCCCCTCGTCTAACGGGCTTCTTTCGCGGCCCTCAGGGATAACAGAAAGGTTGTTCCCTTTTCCCAACCTCCCATTAACTCTCCCACATGTCTGTGCCACGGCCCTCCCTCTGCGAGCCGTATTGACCTTGGCCCCATTTTCGGGCGTTGGGTCATCAGGCTGGTCCAAGTGCCCTCTTTTTCTTTCACTATCCGATAGCCGGGTCAAAAGAACTATCGGTTGCTGAACTTCCGCACTAAGATCGATAGCTTCAGCACGCACCTTAGGGGTGCCCCCTTTCGCCACCAAATTCAAAATGTCCGTTTCCTTGCCATAGTCGTCGTTGGTATCTACCGTTTTTGTATTTTTATTTTTAGTTGCCATTTGAAATCCCACGAGTATGGGGGAAAAACGGTCCACCTAGGCAGTGCCCCCTGTACCTAAGGTAACCCTATTTACTCTGGAGGTCGGGCGGTGTCCAGAGGTTTTTACGACTTCACTGTCGGGTTTTTAAAGGGATTTCCTTCCCGCGGGCCGGCCAATTAAGGCAAGCCCTCCGGTCCGCGCGCAAATGCTGGCACCTCCCGTACCCCATACCGCCCCTGATGGGGGTCGTTGGGAGAGTGCTGCGGGTTCCGGGATTTAAGGGGAGCTGGCGTAGACTCCCCTGTGGTTTGTTAGAACCACTACTCCTCCGACTTTCGTCCTTCCTCCTCTTTGGTCGCTCATCTCCTACGCCTTCTGGTGATCAGAAGGATGTGGAGAGAGCCCCTTGCCCTCCTGTTGTGCCGCTCTTAGTCTGGCTCCTCCCCCCTCGCCTTCCCGGTATGGGTAGCCCTGTCCGGTATAGCCTCGGGGATCCTAGGAACACACAAGCCCCCCCACCACGACAAGGTGGCAGCACCTCGGGGGGGAACCTAACCTAACCTAACCTAACCTAACCTAACCTAACCTAACCTAACCTAACCTAACCTAACCTTTTTTTTTTTTTTTTTTTTTTTTTTTTTTTTTTTTTTACGTGGGGAAATGCCTTTACGCATCCCGCCCGGCCGGGGAAGACAGGGCAGGTATGTCGGACTCCCGGGAACCGCCCGGACTACCGACTAAAACCCCACGGTGTTCCATCTCGTCACCACGGTGCCGGGTTACGGGCACGCCGAGGCACTCTTCCGCGACCCGGCGGTGACTGGCTTGATTACAGGCCCCGAACTTTGTGACAGGTGGGTGTGGACCCGACCTGCACAGGCGCAATGAGTGGCGCGCGGGAACACGCGCAACGCCATCTCGGGCCAGTTAGTGATCCGGCCGGCAGACTTCCCCAAGCCAGCCGGCCCTGGCCACGGTTAGGGTGGAAATTGACGGGCATAAGCTCGCCGCCTCCGCCCTGCTCGCCGTTGCCGACCGGGATCTGCCGAGGTTGTTTCCCTCTGCCTCTCGGCCTAACCTAACCTAACCTAACCTAACCTAACCTAACCTAACCTAACCTAACCTAACCTAACCTAACCTAACCTAACCTAACCTAACCTAACCTAACCTAACCTAACCTAACCTAACCTAACCTAACCTAACCTAACCTAACCTAACCTAACCTAACCTAACCTAACCTAACCTAACCTAACCTAACCTAACCTAACCTAACCTAACCTAACCTAACCTAACCTAACCTAACCTAACCTAACCTAACCTAACCTAACCTAACCTAACCTAACCTAACCTAACCTAACCTAACCTAACCTAACCTAACCTAACCTAACCTAACCTAACCTAACCTAACCTAACCTAACCTAACCTAACCTAACCTAACCTAACCTAACCTAACCTAACCTAACCTAACCTAACCTAACCTAACCTAACCTAACCTAACCTAACCTAACCTAACCTAACCTAACCTAACCTAACCTAACCTAACCTAACCTAACCTAACCTAACCTAACCTAACCTAACCTAACCTAACCTAACCTAACCTAACCTAACCTAACCTAACCTAACCTAACCTAACCTAACCTAACCTAACCTAACCTAACCTAACCTAACCTAACCTAACCTAACCTAACCTAACCTAACCTAACCTAACCTAACCTAACCTAACCTAACCTAACCTAACCTAACCTAACCTAACCTAACCTAACCTAACCTAACCTAACCTAACCTAACCTAACCTAACCTAACCTAACCTAACCTAACCTAACCTAACCTAACCTAACCTAACCTAACCTAACCTAACCTAACCTAACCTAACCTAACCTAACCTAACCTTTTTTTTTTTTTTTTTTTTTTTTTTTCGCTGGGAAAATGCGTTTATCTCCCCTAGCCTCAAGAGTCTAGGGAGGCGCATACCCCCCGGGCCCGGGGGAGGCCAAGGTGGGGGGTTATGTGGGGCTCTCTCCTCCCGCAACCCCCTCCGAGCTAGTCGGAGGGAGGGGAGGAGAACTACCCACTAAAAACCCAGCGGCGTTACCCTCACTGCCGTTGTAGGGGGACGCCATGGGGTCGCGAGCATTCTACCACGACGTCCCCCCGGCAGCCCCGGTATTACACCGGTGCACCCTCGCGCCGAGGGAGGGAAGGGTTGGCAACGCAACAACCCCTCCCCCAGACGTGTTGGGCCTTAAGTGTGGGTCCCCAACCCACAGGCCCTACTGTGGGAGTAGGCGGTTGATATATTGCAGCCGCCTCCTCCCCACCCGTCTGCGCCGGAGCGGGTGCGCGTCGGCTCTCTTCTCACGCTCCCGCTCCGCTTCCTCTTTTTGTGACATGACCTCCTCACAATATGTCACAATCGCCTGCCATGATCTCTCGCTACTCAACATTTTCGTCACCACGTTGCGCAGCGAGAGATCGTCCGTTCCGAGCACCGCCTGTAGGTTGCGGCGCTCTGCGGCCCAGCTCACACAGTCCTCTAGGGTGTGCTGGGCCGTATCATCCTCCTCGTCACAGTGGTGGCACCCCGGTGTCACCTCCCTCCCAATTTGGTGCAGGTAATGACCGAAGCATCCATGCCCGGTCATTACCTGCACCAGCCTGTATTCCAGGCTCCCTCTGCGGTTTTCAAGCCAGCCCTCAAAATTAGGGAGGAGTGCCCCTATGGTCCTGGTGCCATAGGGGGACTCCTCCAGGGCCCTTTTCCAACGGTCCCTCTCCCGCTCGACCGCCATCCTCCTCCTCGCGGCCACCTCCTGTGGGGCCAGGCGCTCGTCTGCGTCTGTCCTGGCCGCCACTCTCCACCTGTGCCTCTCCGCCAGCAGCCTTGCGTCGATCTCCCACGGCAGGGTGCCGGCGAGAGCGCAGGCAGCCGCGAACGATACCGACCGGTAGCACCGCCCTATCCTCTGCGCGATCACTCGCTGTGGTCTTCGGAGGAGGGCCCTCGTTTTTTGTGAGAGCCTCTCTGCCCATATCGGCGCCCCATACATCGCCATGCTCCTGACGACGCCGGCGAAGAGGCGCCGACATGGGGCCTTAGGGCCGCCCACATTGGGGAGCAGGCGGCCCAGCGCGGCTGCTGCGCCGACGAGTCGGGGAGCTAGTTGTTTAAAATGAACCTAACCTAACCTAACCTAACCTAACCTAACCTAACCTAACCTAACCTAACCTAACCTAACCTAACCTAACCTAACCTAACCTAACCTAACCTAACCTTTTTTTTTTTTTTTTTTTTTTTTTTTAGGAGAGGAAAAATGCGTTACGCATTCCACCAGGGTGTGGGGACGGACCCGGGTGGATATGTGGGACTCCTCGTTGTGGGCTAATGAGACCCCGAGTTTACCCACTAAAAAACCTCTCCGTCTGCCGTCTTTGTGCTTTAGCGGTGGGCTGAAGGAACGCTTGCGCTTTACTTCTCCAGCACCACCAGCACCGCTCCAATTTGTAGGAGGCCGCCTCCGGAGGTCCTGTTTGACCTCGGTCGTTTTGTGCCGGAGTTTACCGGCACCCGCTCGGAACCTGAGGGATGACAGGCGTCCCCATGCCTATCACCCCGCTGACAGTCTACGGAGGCAGGCGGCGATCCTGCGCAGCTCGCCTTCGTCCAGCACGCCTGCGGCGCCGTGGGTCGGCCACTGGGTCGACCTCCCTGGCCCGTTCCGCCTGTTCCTTCTGCTGGACAACTGTCTCGCAGAAGGCCTTAACTGCTTGCCAAGACCTGTCGCTGTCAACCATGGATTTGACCACGGCTGGAAGCGACAGGTCCGGCCCCACTATGGCCATGAGGTCATTGCGCTCTGGCCTCCACGCTGGACACGCCTCCAGCGTGTGCTGTGCCGTGTCGACCGCCGCGCCGCACTCGTGGCATTCCTCCGTCGGCTCTCTGCCGGCAACTTTGTGCAGGTATCTCCCGAAACATCCGTGTCCCGAGAGAACCTGCACGAGCCGGAAGGTCAGAGCCCCGTGTGCCCGCTCCAGCCACTGTGACAGGAGCGGCCGGATCGCCTCGACTGTCCGAGCGCCCGCACTCGGCTGCCCCAGCCGGACCACCCACTCCGCGACTGCCTCGCGGGAGAGCGCCTCTCGCTTGGCCTCGACCTCTCGCGGTGCTGGCCAGAAATCCCTAGCTCGCGCCTCCTCGCGCCAGAAGAAGACTGACGCGAGAGTCCTCGCGTCCAAGTCCCATGGCAGGGATCCGGCCAGCACGCACGCCGCCTCTCCGGAGATCGTCCGATAACCCCGCACAGACCTTATCGCCATCACCCGTTGCGCTCGGCGCAGTTGGGTGATGTTCCTGGCATGAAGGTCGTTGGCCCACACTGGGGCTCCGTACAGGGCTATGGAGCGTATGACACCCGAGTACAAGCGTCGACACGACGCTTTCGGCCCCCCAAGGTTCGGGAGCAGGCGCCCAAGCGCAGCGGCCGTGCCCAACAACTTTGGGGTCACGCGCTCGAAGTGAGCCTGGAATGACCACCGACTGTCCAGTATGATGCCCAGATACCGCATCGTACGTTGTACGGAAATCTGGACACCTCCCACGATAATGTGCGAGCCAGCCTGGGGCGCTCTTCGGGGTCCGTGAAAACAGATCGCCTCCGATTTGTTTAACGCGACCTCCAGGCCTAGTCGTCTTATTTTGCTCACAACATGGGCTACGGCCGCTGTGACAAGGATGGCAGCCTCTCTAAATGAAGCCCCCCTCGCCGTTACGAGGGTGTCGTCCGCGTAGCACACCAGGTCGACTCCGCGCAGACGACCTCCCCGCAACACCCAATCGTATCCGATGTTCCACAGGAGTGGCCCTAGCACCGACCCCTGCGGAACACCGCACACCATCTCCCGCCGCCCCCACTCATGTTGCCCGGGGAAGACCACAAACCTCCGCAGCAGGTAGGCCTTCACTAATCGGCTAAGATGGTGGGGCACCTGGTGGTACAGGAGCGCCTCATTTATGCAATCCCAGGGGAGGGTATTGAAGGCGTTGGCAATGTCAAGAGACACTGCCAAGACGACCTCACCCCGAGATACTGCTTCTTCCGCTATCCTCTTCACCTGCAAGATCGCGTGTATGGTCGAGCGACCACTGCGGAATCCGTACTGGCAATCGGCCAAGTTCGGCCCCTCGGTCGCTAGGTGCTTGTTGAGGCGGTTCGCGATGATCCGCTCAAAGAGCTTGCCAACCTCATCAAGCAACACGATGGGCCGGTAGGCCGACGGTGAGTCCGCAGGGCGACCCTCCTTTTTCAGTAAGACCAGCCGACCAATCTTCCAGGCGTCAGGGAAGCGGCCCTGCTCCAGACACAAACTGAACAGCCGTCGCAGCCTCGGCTCAATGGCACTCATGGCTAGGACCCAGGCTCGACCCGGGATTCCGTCTAGCCCGGGTGCCGTGTTTTTGGCCTTCAGCCTCAAGACCGCTGCTCCCAGCTCACCTTCTGTAACGCTCGGCGTCTCCGTCTCCGCTTCCCGCTGCCTCTCCGCACTCCCAGTTTCAGCCATGGGCGGCGGGCTCTGCTGGGGCCTATGCGGAAATAGAGCAGCAACTACGTCGTCCAGCAGCTGCGGCTGGAGACTCTGCGTTAGCGGCGGGGCCCACGGACGAAGCTTTTGCCTCACGAGCTTGTATGGCCTGCCCCATGGATCGCTGTTCAGAGTCTCCAGAAACTCTTCTCGAGACCGGTCAATCGCTTGCCCAATGGCGGCTTTCAGTGCCGCTTTTCCCTCCTTGTACCTGCTGTACAGGGCCGCTACTGTCGCTTCGTCACGCCGATGTCGACTTCTGTATCTCGTATACTGGCGTCTCGCAAGCACGCACTCCTCGCGCAGCTGTGCAAGGTCCGGAGACCACCAGTAAACGGCACGACGGGGAGAGAAGGCCTTGGCCCGGGGCATGGCCGCATCGCAGACATCTGTCATGCTATTGCGGAACCATTCGGCTTCAGCCTCTACGTCCGCCACCTCTTCCGTTGGCGTAGTCCATGTCCGCACCATGGCCGCCAGCTCTAGGGCCTCCCGGTCAAGTTTTTTGACCGCCCAGCGCGGGCCGTTCTCAACCGGGTCGTTACGTCTTGGCAGAGCGGGTACGGGAAGCGCCGAGACTCCAAACCGAATGTACCGGTGATCCGAAAGAGTCTCGACGTCAACCAGGACCTCCCATCCCTGAACACGGCATGCCAGGGCGGCGTGTGCAAACGTGATGTCTACAATAGAGCCGCCCTGTTGCCGCACGCACGTGTTTGCCGTTCCCCTGTTCGCGACAGCCAGGTTTGCGGTGATTGCCCACTCCAAAAGGGTATTTCCTCGCGGGTCTGTGACTGGGCACCCCCACACCGCGTTCTTTGCGTTGAAATCACCGGCTACTATGACCGGGATGGGATGCAACTGACCAACAAGGGCACCGACCTCCACCAAGAACATCTCGAACTCGGCCAGGCTTTTGTTTGGGGAGAAATATACCCCAATCACCGCCAAATCCCCGCAGATCGCCGCAACGCAGCCGTGGCCCTTAATTACGCGTCTAAACGGATTGGAGCCGGCGGCGCTCCGCGTAACTATGGCCACGGCTCCGTCCAGGTCCCCGGCCCAGTCCTCTCTGACAGGCACTCTGTAGGGCTCCGACAGTATGGCGATGTGGATCGACCACTGGGCCACGCTCTGACAGAGGAGGTCCTGGGCCCTAGCATCGTGGTTCAGGTTCACCTGTAGGAATTCGATGGTCGCCATTTAACCCACGACCATCGTTAAATCCTCCTCTGTCGCGGCCTCTGCAGTGGCTAGCGACTGGACTGGCTGCGAGGGAGCCCGAGGGCCATCGGCAGCTTTCCTTCTCCCGGTAGTTTTTGGCGCAGTGCACGCCTTACTGCCAATCCTGTGGTCGGATGGCTTGCCAGCCGACGCACACTCAGCGCAGTGCGAAGAATCCGTACATTGAGCCGCTTTGTGACCTTCTTTGACGCAATTGAAGCAGCTCTTTGACCGGTCCGTTTCCGACTGGCATTGCGCGCTCACGTGCCCATTTCGGAAGCATCGGAAGCACCGTAGAGGCCTCTGCTCCAGCAGCCTCACTTGGGCAGAGACCCAGCCTACAAGTAGGCGGCCCCTGGCTACGACCTTTTTGGCGGCCAAGACCGGGCAACGAACTAGCACCGTGCCTAGCCCCGAGAAGCCTTGGCGTATTGCACCCGCCTTAACTGTGTCCACGGCACATTCTCCCGTGTTTGCCACCGCAGCGACCACCTCTTCCGGAGAGACGGATTCATCTAAGCCGGTGATACGGATATCGACACATTTCGAGGGCCTAGACACCCGTATTTTGTCCGTGCCGACCTGCTGCTGAATTGCTTCGGCAAGTTTGTCGGCTTTATCCCCGCTGGATGCACCAGGAACCTCAAGGATGCACGCTCCGGTAGCCGCCCGCCGGAAGCGAAGCCCGCCAGGGATATCCAACTCCGTCAGCTTGACCTTGGTCCTAGCCTCAGCAATCACGTCCCTGTAGGTGACGCCCCTCTCTACCGCTTCTTGTTGTAGGGTGAGCACCACGGCCGCCGATCTTGGGGCTCTCAGCTTTCCAGCTTTCGCCTTTCCCACAGTTTGCGGCTGAGCAGCATTCTGCGCGGCCCTCCGTCTGCTCCCCTTGCTCACCACATCGGTCCAGGTCTTTTTCATAGACGCGGGTGCAGGTGGCAAAACGCGGGGCATGGGCGACTCCGTTGTTTCTTGGGTCGCAGCCCTTCCCTTTCCCTTCTTTTTGTTGGCCTTCTTCTTCGCGGCTCTATTTGACACTCCAGAAGCTGGAATGGACTGGGGTTTTTTGGTGGCATCTATCACCACCACCTTTCCACTCGAGCCAGCCGTCGTTTTCGCCGCAAGAGAAGTCGCGGGTGCCGCCCCCTGTTTTTTGCTGCCCGCTGCCAGTGGCGGTCGCAGCTGTTTCGCCGGAAGCAGACGACCCTCGGCTTCTAGCCCGTCCAGGCGTGCGCTCACTATTGCTCCAACTTGTAGAGCCACTGCACGCATAAATTCGTCGTCCCTTGTAGCGAACAAGGGGTTTGTCGCCGGTTGATTTCTACGTGGCGACGACACTTCTTCTTCTGGGGCAGGATGCGTATCAGGCATTTCTGCATCTTCGCTGGCTGCGGAGGGCGGGAGCTCGCGCAGAGGGCTTTCTCTCAACCTCGTACGTCCCACCTCTGCCTTCAGCTGAGTCAATTCCTCACGAAGGCTGGCCATCTCCGCATGCAAACGCACGTAAAGGATCTGGACATCCTCAGCGATTCCATCCGCTGCCTCTTTGAGGGCCCGCACGGAGGTCCCTTTGAGGTTCTTCGACCTTTGCGTCACGTCCTTAATGATTGCCGTACGGGCTGTCACCCTCTTGGCAATCTCTTCAGCAGTTTCGTCTACGTCTTCACTGGCTGAATGTGACTCGGCGGGACGTTTGTCCCGCAGCTGTCTCACTGCTTTCACTTGGTTTGCAATGTCCAGCTCCGCCTCCAACTCGAGAGCCTCCCGTTTCGCCTCGTTGAAGGCTCTTTGCGCGGCTGCTAGGCCTACATACTGGCCTGTCGTCGGCGGGCGGCCTCTGCCTCTCGGACGTTTAACCTCGCTAGGTTCCAACGTCTCCGACTCCTCCGATAGGTTCAAGGAACCCTCCCCACTAGCACTTCTGGAGCGGTCCTTAGCCCAAAATCGCCCAGAGGCTCTCGAGCTCGACCTCGATCTGACAGATATCAGAGTGCAGTCTGATTCTTCTCCTTCAGCTGCTGACAACATATCTGCCACGCTTTCCGCCATTTTTTCCGCCGCGTCGCTGCAGTTTCTGCGGCCGCGCTTTTCCACCTTAGTACCCATCACCTTGGGTTTCCCTTCTCCTAACTTCGATTTTTTTAATTTATTTTTCAGATCCATATGATTCCCACGAGTAGGAGGGATAATGGTCCATCCAGGCGGTGCCCTCTGCACCTGGATAAGCCTAGCGTCTCCCGTCAGAGTGTCGGCCGGTACACTGACGGGGAAAGCACTAGCGACTGACTCCACCTCAGCCATGCATCCTCTCGCGGTGCTCCGCCGCTTAGGATTGGGGGTGATTTTTTATTGAGGTTTTCTTCCTCGCGGCCCGGCCAGTTAAGGCAAGGCCCCCGGTGCTCGTCAGAAGCCGCATAACATGACTACGGCCTCGTGACAAGCAACGGTTGGTCCGACGTCGACTTAATGTCGAGTGCACCTGGCACATCGTCGCACCCGTCGCCACCATTTCTGGTTCGACCCTAAGTAAACGGTGCAAAGCACCTCCGCCACTGCCCTGCGGTTGCAGAGCAACCGGACCAGGCTGCATCCCCTGTTACCTCAGATGAGCTGAGGCGGCCGGGAGCAGCGCACTTCGAAACACGGCATTGAAGCCTACGCAGGAGAAACTCACTGCAACTGCCACCTGTGACTGATAGTTAGCAGAGGGAACATAGCGAACGCGCAACTGAGCGGCTATCTTCCCCCTCCCAGGGTGCACCACGAGGAGGTCTACCAGTCCATACACCCCAACCTAACCTAACCTAACCTAACCTAACCTTTTTTTTTTTTTTTTTTTTTTTTTTTTTTTTTTTTTTTTTTTTTTGTTTACCCAGGGGAAATCCATTATGGATCCCACCCGACTCGGGAGAAGCCGAGTGGGTATGTCCGACTCCCACGGACTAAAACCCCTGGGGCGTTCCAACACTCGCTTAAAGACAGAGCCCCGGGAACGCTGTCGCACACATCCGGAACTCTGCCAGCGCTGCCTTTACAGGCCCATCCACAGGTGGTAGGGGTATGGAGCCCCACCCACTCCGCCTTTAGCACCCCAGAACACCATGGGGGCTGACCAGCTCAGGACCCTTCTAGGCGGGTGACGGAACTCCCGACCCATCACCCGCAGGTCCCCGTTATGGCGGCAGCTCACGGCCTGCAAAGGCCCTTCGCCGCCTGCCCGGCCTTCTACGACGCTGCGGGACCGATCCCGGATCATCCTCGCGCATCCGCTCCGCCGCCTCCTTCTGCGTCATCACCATAACGCTGAAGGTGGCCACTGCCGCCCACGCCTCCTCACTGCCGACCATCCGGCTGATTAACGCCGGCAGTGAGAGGTCCCTTCCTATAGCCGTGGACAGGGCTGCGCGGGGCTCCGCCCATGCAGGGCACTCCTCACGCGTGTGCTTAGCCGTGTCCACGACTCCTCCGTTACAGTGGTGACACTCCGACGTGGGCTCCCTCCCCACCACCTCACACAGGTACTTGCCGAAGCAACCGTGCCCCGTCAAGAGCTGTGTGAGATGGAACGTGGGAGCGCCGTATTTGCGTTCGACCCATTCCTTCAGGACAGGCCGGACAGCATCCACTATGTCCCGGCTTGCTTCCGGGGTCTCCAGTCGTTCTGTCCACTTCTGGAAGAGGACCTGGCGCGACTCCTCCCGCCACTGGCGCACCTCCCTAGGCGCAGGCCAGTTGCCCGCCCTCCTTGCTGCCTGCAACCGCCAATATACCCCTGACTGCGCCTCGGCTTCGAGGTCCCAAGGCGGGCTACCAGCCAGCAAGCAGGCAGCCACGCACGATACTGTGCGATACGCCCTCGCCACTCTGAGTGCTATAACCCGTTGCGGGCGACGCAATTGAGTTACACTTCGAGCACTCAGAGTGCTCGCCCATATTGGCGCCCCATAGAGCGCCATCGACCGTACCACGCCAGCATATAAACGGCGGCACGCACCTCCCGGCCCACCCAAATTCGGAAGAATCCGCCCAAGAGCCCCGGCTGCAGCCACCAACTTTGGCGCCAAACGCCGAAAGTGCTCTTCAAACTTCCACCTGCTGTCAAGGACGAGTCCAAGATACTTCATCGTCGACCCAACAGCGATGGAAGTTCCCCCAACAGACAAAACTGTTCCCGGAAGAGGCGCATTACGAGGCCCATGAAAAACCAGGGCCTCCGACTTGTGGAGAGCCACTTCCAGACCCAGTGCACGTACACGCTCCACCACATGAGCAACGCCAATCCTGGCAAGCTGCGCAGCCTCCTGATGAGTGCTGCCACGGGCCGACACAAGCGTGTCGTCAGCGTAACAGGTTACACCAACCCCCCGCAAATTGGCCCCGCGCAGCACCCAGTCATAGCCGACATTCCACAGGAGTGGCCCTAAAACCGACCCCTGCGGAACACCGCACGACATCACCCTCCGTCGCCATCCCTCTCTCGTGGGGTAGGTCACCATCCTACCTGCAAAGTAATCTGCTACAACCCTCCGCAGGTAAGACGGTACATTATGGTACCGAAGTGCCGCCTCGATCGTCTCCCAGGGCAAGGTGTTGAAGGCATTGGATATATCCAGTGACACAGCCATCACCACCCCACCCCTCGATACCTCCTCCGATACAATACCCCCTACCCGAGCCACTGCATCCAGCGTCGAACGGAGAGGACGAAAGCCAAACTGCCACTCACTTAAGCCGGGCTCCATACTCCTGACAAGGCGAGCTGCAAGCACCCGCTCGAACAGCTTGCCTGTCTCGCCTAGCAGCACAATCGGACGATAGGCTGACGGCTGATCGGGAGGGCGCCCCTCCTTCCGGAGAAGCACCAGCTTCCCCGTTTTCCACCTACTAGGCACCCGCCCTTGCGACAAGCAAGCAGTAAAGAGAGCCCGGACACTCTCCTCCATCTCCGATACCGCAATAACCACAGCCCGACCCGGTATTCCATCCAGACCAGGGGCCGCCTTTTTGGACCGCAGCCTCCGGACTGCCACTTCAAACTCAGCCTCAGTAACTGGAGGCACTCCTGTCACTGCAGCCCGCGGACGCGATGCAGATGCCATCGCCGGAGGCACAAACGCACCTCTAGCCGGAAAAAGGGCACTGACCACCCGCTCAACCAGATCAGGCTGTAGAGTACTCGTCAAAGGAGGAGCCCAGGGTCGGAGCTTCTTCCTCACTGCCCGATATGGCTTACCCCAAGGATCCCGGCTGAGCACCTCTAACCACTCCTCCCATGCCGCCTCCTTGGCCTGTGCAACTGCAGCTTGAAGAACACCGCAGGCATCCCGGTACGCGACGTACAGAACATCCTCCTCAGCTGTGTTCCTGACCCGTCGCCTCCTGCAACGCGCATACCGGCGACGCGCAGCCACACATGCACCCCGCAGCTGGCGAAGTTCAGGGCGCCACCAGTATACGCAACGCCTCGGAGCATGCGGTTTGGCCCTCGGCATCGCCGCATCACACACCCGTGTGAGTGCACTGGCCAAGCGCTCCGCATCCTGCTCAACCTCCTCAACCGGATTAGCCGGTGCCCCCCAGGACTCCACAATAGCTGCCTCCTTGGCCAACTCACTATCGAGCCGGCCCAGCACCCAACGCGGGCCATCCTCAAGAAAAGATTGCTGCAGACCCATTGAGGCCGGAACTGCGGAAACATCAAACCGGATATAACGGTGATCTGAGAGTGTCTCCACACCTGTTTCCACTCTCCAACTAGTAATCCGTCGAGCTAAGGCACTCGAAGCAAACGTGATATCCACGATCGACTCACCCCGGCGGCGTACGCATGTACTCTCCGACCCGGCGTTGAGGACAACCAACCCCAACGAAATTGCCCACTCCTCCAGCACCTCGCCCCGCGCATCTGCCACCAGAGAACCCCAAGCAGCTGACTTGGCATTAAAGTCTCCAGCGACTAACACAGGGGTGGAGGATACCTGCCCAACCAGTGCTCCAAGTGCTGCAAGCAACCGCTCAAAATCAGCCAGGCTCCTATTGGGGGAAAAATACACCCCAATGATAGTCAGGTCCCCAATCATGGCAAGAACGAAACCTTGACCCCTAACGACACCACTCAAAGGCAAGGCTCCAGCTACAGCGGGGGCAATTATAGCCACAGTGCTGTCATGATCCCCAACCCAGTCATCGCGTACGGGAACAAAATAGGGCTCAGAGACCACTGCCACTCCTATTTGCCACTCGGCCATGGTCTGAATCAAAAGATCCTGAGCCGTAGCGGAGTGGTTAATGTTAGCTTGCACAAACCTAGTAGCCATTACTGGGCCGTGTCCATGCTAACCTCCTCAGCGACACCTAACCTAACCTAACCTAACCTAACCTAACCTAACCTAACCTAACCTAACCTAACCTAACCTTTTTTTTTTTTTTTTTTTTTTTTTTTTTTTTTTTTTAGGAGAGGAAAAATGCGTTACGCATTCCACCAGGGTGTGGGGACGGACCCGGGTGGATATGTGGGACTCCTCGTTGTGGGCTAATGAGACCCCGAGTTTACCCACTAAAAAACCTCTCCGTCTGCCGTCTTCGTGCTTTAGCGGTGGGCTGAAGGAACGCTTGCGCTTTACTTCTCCAGCACCACCAGCACCGCTCCCATTTGTAGGAGGCCGCCTCCGGAGGTCTTTTGGACCTCGGTCGTTTTGTGCCGGTGCTTACCGGCACCCGCTCGGGACCTGAGGGATGACAGGCGTCCCCATGCCTGTCACCCCGCTGACAGTCTACGGAGGCAGGCGGCGATCCTGCGCAGCTCGCCTTCGTCCTGCACGCCTGCGGCGCCGTGGGTCGGCCACTGGGTCGACCTCCCTGGCCCGTTCCGCCTGTTCCTTCTGCTGGACAACTGTCTCGCAGAAGGCCTTAACTGCTTGCCAAGACCTGTCGCTGTCAACCATGGATTTGACCACGGCTGGGAGCGACAGGTCCGGCCCCACTATGGCCATGAGGTCATTGCGCTCTGGCCTCCACGCTGGACACACCTCCAGCGTGTGCTGCGCCGTGTCGACCGCCGCGCCGCACTCGTGGCATTCCTCCGTCGGCTCTCTGCCGGCAACTTTGTGCAGGTATCTCCCGAAACATCCGTGTCCCGAGAGAACCTGCACGAGCCGGAAGGTCAGAGCCCCGTGTGCCCGCTCCAGCCACTGTGACAGGACCGGCCGGATCGCCTCGACTGTCCGAGCGCCCGCACTCGGCTGCCCCAGCCGGACCACCCACTCCGCGACTGCCTCGCGGGAGAGCGCCTCTCGCTTGGCCTCGACCTCTCGCGGTGCTGGCCAGAAATCCCTAGCTCGCGCCTCCTCGCGCCAGAAGAAGACTGACGCGAGAGTCCTCGCGTCCAAGTCCCATGGCAGGGATCCGGCCAGCACGCACGCCGCCTCTCCGGAGATCGTCCGATAACCCCGCACAGACCTTATCGCCATCACCCGTTGCGCTCGGCGCAGTTGGGTGATGTTCCTGGCATGAAGGTCGTTGGCCCACACTGGGGCTCCGTACAGGGCTATGGAGCGTATGACACCCGAGTACAAGCGTCGACACGACGCTTTCGGCCCCCCAAGGTTCGGGAGCAGGCGCCCAAGCGCAGCGGCCGCGCCCAACAACTTTGGGGTCACGCGCTCGAAGTGAGCCTGGAATGACCACCGACTGTCCAGTATGATGCCCAGATACCGCATCGTACGTTGTACGGAAATCTGGACACCTCCCACGATAATGTGCGAGCCAGCCTGGGGCGCTCTTCGGGGTCCGTGAAAACAGATCGCCTCCGATTTGTTTAACGCTACCTCCAGGCCTAGTCGTCTTATTTTGCTCACAACATGGGCTACGGCCGCTGTGACAAGGATGGCAGCCTCTCTAAATGAAGCCCCCCTCGCCGTTACGAGGGTGTCGTCCGCGTAGCACACCAGGTCGACTCCCCGCAGACGACCTCCCCGCAACACCCAATCGTATCCGATGTTCCACAGGAGTGGCCCTAGCACCGACCCCTGCGGAACACCGCACACCATCTCCCGCCGCCCCCACTCATGTTGCCCGGGGAAGGCCACAAACCTCCGCAGCAGGTAGGCCTTCACTATTCGGCTAAGATGGTGGGGCACCTGGTGGTACAGGAGCGCCTCATTTATGCAATCCCAGGGGAGGGTATTGAAGGCGTTGGCAATGTCAAGAGACACTGCCAAGACGACCTCACCCCGAGATACTGCCTCTTCCGCTATCCTCTTCACCTGCAGGATCGCGTGTATGGTCGAGCGACCACTGCGGAATCCGTACTGGCAATCGGCCAAGTTCGGCCCCTCGGTCGCTAGGTGCTTGTTGAGGCGGTTCGCGATGATCCGCTCAAAGAGCTTGCCAACCTCATCAAGCAACACGATGGGCCGGTAGGCCGACGGTGAGTCCGCAGGACGACCCTCCTTTTTCAGTAAGACCAGCCGACCAATCTTCCAGGCGTCAGGGAAGCGGCCCTGCTCCAGACACAAACTGAACAGCCGTCGCAGCCTCGGCTCAATGGCACTCATGGCTAGGACCCAGGCTCGACCCGGGATTCCGTCTAGCCCGGGTGCCGTGTTTTTGGCCTTCAGCCTCAAGACCGCTGCTCCCAGCTCACCTTCTGTAACGCTCGGCGTCTCCGTCTCCGCTTCCCGCTGCCTCTCCGCACTCCCAGTTTCAGCCATGGGCGGCGGGCTCTGCTGGGGCCTATGCGGAAATAGAGCAGCAACTACGTCGTCCAGCAGCTGCGGCTGGAGACTCTGCGTTAGCGGCGGGGCCCACGGACGAAGCTTTTGCCTCACGAGCTTGTATGGCCTGCCCCATGGATCGCTGTTCAGAGTCTCCAGAAACTCTTCTCGAGACCGGTCGATCGCTTGCCCAATGGCGGCTTTCAGTGCCACTTTTCCCTCCTTGTACCTGCTGTACAGGGCCGCTTCTGTCGCTTCGTCTCGCCGATGTCGACTTCTGTATCTCGTATACTGGCGTCTCGCAAGCACGCACTCCTCGCGCAGCTGTGCAAGGTCCGGAGACCACCAGTAAACGGCACGACGGGGAGGGAAGGCCTTGGCCCGGGGCATGGCCGCATCGCAGACATCTGTCATGCTATTGCGGAACCATTCGGCTTCAGCCTCTACGTCCGCCACCTCTTCCGTTGGCGTAGTCCATGTCCGCACCATGGCCGCCAGCTCTAGGGCCTCCCGGTCAAGTTTTTTGACCGCCCAGCGCGGGCCGTTCTCAACCGGGTCGTTACGTCTTGGCAGAGCGGGTACGGGAAGCGCCGAGACTCCAAACCGAATGTACCGGTGATCCGAAAGAGTCTCGACGTCAACCAGGACCTCCCATCCCTGAACACGGCATGCCAGGGCGGCGTGTGCAAACGTGATGTCTACAATAGAGCCGCCCTGTTGCCGCACGCACGTGTTTGCCGTTCCCCTGTTCGCGACAGCCAGGTTTGCGGTGATTGCCCACTCCAAAAGGGTATTTCCTCGCGGGTCTGTGACTGGGCACCCCCACACCGCGTTCTTTGCGTTGAAATCACCGGCTACTATGACCGGGATGGGATGCAACTGACCAACAAGGGCACCGACCTCCACCAAGAACATCTCGAACTCGGCCAGGCTTTTGTTTGGGGAGAAATATACCCCAATCACCGCCAAATCCCCGCAGATCGCCGCAACGCAGCCGTGGCCCTTAATTACGCGTCTAAACGGATTGGAACCGGCGGCGCTCCGCGTAACTATGGCCACGGCCCCGTCCAGGTCCCCGGCCCAGTCCTCTCTGACAGGCACTCTGTAGGGCTCTGACAGTATGGCGATGTGGATCGACCACTGGGCCACGCTCTGACAGAGGAGGTCCTGGGCCCTAGCATCGTGGTTCAGGTTCACCTGTAGGAATTCGATGGTCGCCATTTAACCCACGACCATCGTTAAATCCTCCTCTGTCGCGGCCTCTGCAGTGGCTAGCGACTGGACTGGCTGCGAGGGAGCCCGAGGGCCATCGGCAGCTTTCCTTCTCCCGGTAGTTTTTGGCGCAGTGCACGCCTTACTGCCAATCCTGTGGTCGGATGGCTTGCCAGCCGACGCACACTCAGCGCAGTGCGAAGAATCCGTACATTGAGCCGCTTTGTGACCTTCTTTGATGCAATTGAAGCAGCTCTTTGACCGGTCCGTTTCCGACTGGCATTGCGTGCTCACGTGCCCATTTCGGAAGCATCGGAAGCACCGTAGAGGCCTCTGCTCCAGCAGCCTCACTTGGGCAGAGACCCAGCCTACAAGTAGGCGGCCCCTGGCTACGACCTTTTTGGCGGCCAAGACCGGGCAACGAACTAGCACCGTGCCTAGCCCCGAGAAGCCTTGGCGTATTGCACCCGCCTTAACTGTGTCCACGGCACATTCTCCCGTGTTTGCCACCGCAGCGACCACCTCTTCCGGAGAGACGGATTCATCTAAGCCGGTGATACGGATATCGACACATTTCGAGGGCCTAGACACCCGTATTTTGTCCGTGCCGACCTGCTGCTGAATTGCTTCGGCAAGTTTGTCGGCTTTATCCCCGCTGGATGCACCAGGAACCTCAAGGATGCACGCTCCGGTAGCCGCCCGCCGAAAGCGAAGCCCGCCAGGGATATCCAACTCCGTCAGCTTGACCTTGGTCCTAGCCTCGGCAATCACGTCCCTGTAGGTGACGCCCCTCTCTACCGCTTCTGGTTGTAGGGTGAGCACCACGGCCGCCGATCTTGGGGCTCTCAGCTTTCCAGCTTTCGCCTTTCCCACAGTTTGCGGCTGAGCAGCACTCTGCGCGGCCCTCCGTTTGCTCCCCTTGCTCACCACATCGGTCCAGGTCTTTTTCATAGACGCGGGTGCAGGTGGCAAAACGCGGGGCATGGGCGACTCCGTTGTTTCTTGGGTTGCAGCCCTTCCCTTTCCCTTCTTTTTGTTGGCCTTCTTCTTCGCGGCTCTTTTTGACACTCCAGAAGCTGGAATGGACTTGGGTTTTTTGGTGGCATCTATCACCACCACCTTTCCACTCGAGCCAGCCGTCGTTTTTGCCGCAAGAGAAGTCGCGGGTGCCGCCCCCTGTTTTTTGCTGCCCGCTGCCAGTGGCGGTCGCAGCTGTTTCGCCGGAAGCAGACGACCCTCGGCTTCTAGCCCGTCCAGGCGTGCGCTCACTATTGCTCCAACTTGTAGAGCCACTGCACGCATAAATTCGTCGTCCCTTGTAGCGAACAAGGGGTTTGTCGCCGGTTGATTTCTACGTGGCGACGACACTTCTTCTTCTGGGGCAGGATGCGTATCAGGCATTTCTGCATCTTCGCTGGCTGCGGAGGGCGGGAGCTCGCGCAGAGGGCTTTCTCTCGACCTCGTACGTCCCACCTCTGCCTTCAGCTGAGTCAATTCCTCACGAAGGCTGGCCATCTCCGCATGCAAACGCACGTAAAGGATCTGGACATCCTCAGCGATTCCATCCGCTGCCTCTTTGAGGGCCCGCACGGAGGTCCCTTTGAGGTTCTTCGACCTTTGCGTCACGTCCTTAATGATTGCCGTACGGGCTGTCACCCTCTTGGCAATCTCTTCAGCAGTTTCGTCTACGTCTTCACTGGCTGAATGTGACTCGGCGGGACGTTTGTCCCGTAGCTGTCTCACTGCTTTCACTTGGTTTGCAATGTCCAGCTCCGCCTCCAACTCGAGAGCCTCCCGTTTCGCCTCGTTGAAGGCTCTTTGCGCGGCTGCTAGGCCTACTTACTGGCCTGTCGTCGGCGGGCGGCCTCTGCCTCTCGGACGTTTAACCTCGCTAGGTTCCAACGTCTCCGACTCCTCCGATAGGTTCAAGGAACCCTCCCCACTAGCACTTCTGGAGCGGTCCTTAGCCCAAAATCGCCCAGAGGCTCTCGAGCTCGACCTCGATCTGACAGATATCAGAGTGCAGTCTGATTCTTCTCCTTCAGCTGCTGACAACATATCTGCCACGCTTTCCGCCATTTTTTCCGCCGCGTCGCTGCAGTTTCTGCGGCCGCGCTTTTCCACCTTAGTACCCATCACCTTGGGTTTCCCTTCTCCTAACTTCGATTTTTTTAATTTATTTTTCAGATCCATATGATTCCCACGAGTAGGAGGGATAATGGTCCATCCAGGCGGTGCCCTCTGCACCTGGATAAGCCTAGCGTCTCCCGTCAGAGTGTCGGCCGGTACACTGACGGGGAAAGCACTAGCGACTGACTCCACCTCAGCCATGCATCCTCTCGCGGTGCTCCGCCGCTTAGGATTGGGGGTGATTTTTTATTGAGGTTTTCTTCCTCGCGGCCCGGCCAGTTAAGGCAAGGCCCCCGGTGCTCGTCAGAAGCCGCATAACATGACTACGGCCTCGTGACAAGCAACGGTTGGTCCGACGTCGACTTAATGTCGAGTGCACCTGGCACATCGTCGCACCCGTCGCCACCATTTCTGGTTCGACCCTAAGTAAACGGTGCAAAGCACCTCCGCCACTGCCCTGCGGTTGCAGAGCAACCGGAACAGGCTGCATCCCCTGCTACCTCAGATGAGCTGAGGCAGCCGGGAGCAGCGCACTTCGAAACACGGCATTGAAGCCTACGCAGGAGAAACTCACTGCAACTGCCACCTGTGACTGATAGTTAGCAGAGGGAACATAGCGAACGCGCAACTGAGCGGCTATCTTCCCCCTCCCAGGGTGCACCACGAGGAGGTCTACCAGTCCATGCACCCCAACCTAACCTAACCTAACCTAACCTAACCTAACCTAACCTTTTTTTTTTTTTTTTTCGCTGGGAAAATGCGTTTATCCCTCCCTAGCCTCAAGAGTCTGGGGAGGCGCATACCCCCCGGGCCCGGGGGAGGCCAAGGTCGGGGGTTATGTGGGGCTCTCTCCTCCCGCAACCCCCTCCGAGCTAGTCGGAGGGAGGGGAGGAGAACTACCCACTAAAAACCCAGCGGCGTTACCCTCACTGCCGTTGTAGGGGGACGCCATGGGGTCGCAAGCATTCTACCACGACGTCCCCCCGGCTGCCCCGGTATTACACCGGTGCACCCTCGCGCCGAGGGAGGGAAGGGTTGGCAACGCAACAACCCCTCCCCCAGACGTGTTGGGCCTTAAGTGTGGGTCCCCAACCCACAGGCCCTACTGTGGGAGTAGGCGGTTGATATATTGCAGCCGCCTCCTCCCCACCCGTCTGCGCCGGAGCGGGTGCGCGTCGGCTCTCTTCTCACGCTCCCGCTCCGCTTCCTCTTTTTGTGACATGACCTCCTCACAATATGTCACAACCGCCTGCCATGATCTCTCGCTGCTCAACATTTTCGTCACCACGTTGCGCAGCGAGAGATCGTCCGTTCCGAGCGCCGCCTGTAGGTTGCGGCGCTCTGCGGCCCAGCTCACACAGTCCTCTAGGGTGTGCTGGGCCGTATCATCCTCCTCGTCACAGTGGTGGCACCCCGGTGTCACCTCCCTCCCAATTTGGTGCAGGTAATGACCGAAGCATCCATGCCCGGTCATTACCTGCACCAGCCTGTATTCCAGGCTCCCTCTGCGGTTTTCAAGCCAGCCCTCAAAGTTAGGGAGGAGTGCCCCTTTGGTCCTGGTGCCATAGGGGGACTCCTCCAGGGCCCTTTTCCAACGGTCCCTCTCCCGCTCGACCGCCATCCTCCTCCTCGCGGCCACCTCCTGTGGGGCCAGGCGCTCGTCTGCGTCTGTCCTTGCCGCCACTCTCCACCTGTGCCTCTCCGCCAGCAGCCTTGCGTCGATCTCCCACGGCAGGGTGCCGGCGAGAGCGCAGGCAGCCGCGAACGATACCGACCGGTAGCACCGCCCTATCCTCTGCGCGATCACTCGCTGTGGTCTTCGGAGGAGGGCCCTCGTTTTTTGTGAGAGCCTCTCTGCCCATATCGGCGCCCCATACATCGCCATGCTCCTGACGACGCCGGCGAAGAGGCGCCGACATGGGGCCTTAGGGCCGCCCACATTGGGAACCTAACCTAACCTTTTTTTTTTTTTTTTTTTTTTCGCGCTGGGAAAATGCGTTTATCCCCCCTAGCCTCAAGAGTCTAGGGAGGCGCATACCCCCCGGGCCCGGGGGAGGCCAAGGTGGGGGGTTATGTGGGGCTCTCTCCTCCCGCAACCCCCTCCGAGGTAGTCGGAGGGAGGGGAGGAGAACTACCCACTAAAAACCCAGCGGCGTTACCCTCACTGCCGTTGTAGGGGGACGCCATGGGGTCGCAAGCATTCTACCACGACGTCCCCCCGGCTGCCCCGGTATTACACCGGTGCACCCTCGCGCCGAAGGAGGGAAGGGTTGGCAACGCAACAACCCCTCCCCCAGACGTGTAGGGCCTTAAGTGTGGGTCCCCAACCCACCGGCCCTACTGTGGGAGTAGGCGGTTGATATATTGCAGCCGCCTCCTCCCCATCCGTCTGCGCCGGAGCGGATGCGCGTCAGCTCTTTCTTCACGCTCCCGCTCCGCTTGCTCTTTCTGCGACATTACTTCTTCCGCGAAGTTTGCCGCTGCCTCCCACGATCTCTCGCTGCTCAGCATACAGCTCACAACACTGTGCAGCGAGAGATCGTCCGTCCCCAGCGCCGCAACCAGTGCACTGCGCTCCACGACCCAGCTCTGACATTCCACCAGAGTGTGCTGGGCCGTATCGTCCTCCGCACCGCAGTGGTGGCAGACTGGGGTCTGCTCCCTCCTAATGTTGTGCAGGTAATGACCGAAGCAGCCATGCCCGGTCATTACCTGCACCAACCTGAACGTAAGGCTACCCGTTTTGCGGTCCAGCCAACCCTCTAAAGACGGGAGGATTGCCCCTATGGTTCGCGTGCCATAGGGGGAGTCCTCCAGCATTTCTTTCCAGCGGTCCCGCTCCCGCTGGACCGCCATCCGTCGCCTTTCGGCAACCTCTTGGGGAGCCAGGCGCTCCTCGCTCGTCCTGGCCTCTACCCGCTCTCTGTGACGCTCCGCCAGCAGCCTCGCGTCCAGCTCCCATGGCGGTGTTCCGGCTAGAGCGCACGCAGCCGCGAACGACACCGTCCGGAAGCATCGGCCCATTCTCTGGGTGATTACCCTCTGTGGTCTTCGGAGGAGAGCCCTCGTCCTCTCTGCCAGTCGGTCTGCCCATATCGGCGCCCCGTATAGTGCCATGCTACGCACCACGTTAGCAAAGAGACGCCGACATGGGGCCTTTGGGCCGCCTATATTTGGTAAGAGGCGGCCCAACGCAGCCGCGGTGCCGACGAGTCGGGGAGCTAGTTGTGAGAAATGCTCCCCGAAATCCCACTTGCGATCCAGGATTAGGCCCAAGTATTTGATATGGGCCTTGACCTGGACCACTTCACCCCCAACGGGGATCGTCTCGACGGCACGTAGCCGCCAACCTCTCCCTCCGAAGACCACTGCGTCCGTTTTTGCAAGTGCAACCCTGAGGCCCAGGAGACTGATCCGCCCAACAATCAGCTCCGTGGCCACCGTTACCCTTCTTAGGGTCTCCCTCAATTCTTTACCCCGCACGGCGACCATGGTGTCATCTGCATAGCAGATTGTCACCATGCGGGGGAGCTGTGCGCCGCGGATTGCCCAGTCGAAGCCGATGTTCCACAGTAGGGGTCCCAGCACCGACCCCTGCGGAACACCGCACTCCATCCGCCTCTCTAGACGACCACTGTTTCCGTCGTAGAGCACTACCCTTTCAGACAGGTAGTGCTCCACGATTGCCCTCAGATATGGAGGCACATTGTGGTAGCGGAGTGCCTCCTTAATTACCTCGTAAGGGAGGGAGCCAAAAGCGTTGGCAATATCCAGTGATACTGCAATGGCTCCCTCTCTTTTTTCCACTGCAAGGTCGCTGAACTTTTTCAGTGTGCCCACTGCGTCGATCGTGGACCGCCCCTCCCGGAACCCGAACTGTCTGTCACTAATGTTCGGGCCCGTGTCCTCCAGATGGCCCAAAATGCGGCGCGCTATAATGCGCTCGAGCATTTTGCCCACTTCATCCAGAAGGACGATAGGGCGGTACCCTGAAGGAGAGTCAGCTGGACGACCCTCCTTCCGCTGCAGGCACAGTCTTCCCTCTTTCCAGCATTTAGGGAATATCCCCTCCTTGAGGCAGTCATCAAAAATGTCCCGCAGTCGGACCCCCAGGTGTTTCATCACCAGGGGAATAAGCTTCCCTGGCACACCATCAGGCCCCGGGGCCTTTCTGCGAGACTTGAGGCGGATGACTGCCCCTAGGATTTCCAGGTCAGTGACTGTGGGCGCTTCACCCAGGTTCTCCCTCTCGCTTGTCGGCACCGCCATGACAGGAGGCGTAAAGGCCGGTGCTGCCGGGAAGAGACCCTCTACCACCCTCGCAAGGAGTTCCGGCTCGAGTGACTCCATGGGGGGAGCGTGTTTCAACTTGTTTCTAACGATCTTGTACGGTCGCCCCCATGGGTCCGCATCAAGTGTGCATATGAACTCCTCGCGGGCTTCATCTTTTCTTTTGGAGATGGCAGTGGTGAGGGCCCCTTTTGCTGCATGTAAGGCTCCCAGCAGCACTTCCTCCTCATCTGCGGTGTGTCGCCGGCGCCTGCATCGGGTATAGTCCCGCCTGGCGGCATTTGCGGTGGCTCGAAGGGCCGCTATCTCCTCCGACCACCAATAAACGCTCCGTTTACTGGGCAGCCGCTTCGCCCTCTTCATTCCAGCGTCGCACACGGTCGTTAGTGACTTGCGGAAGTGGACTGCCCGCCCCTCTACACCCAATGCAGACGGCGGAGCCGCACACCAGGCTTCTATAATGGCAGCCTCATTTGCCATAATCCTGTCCAGGCTGGCCAGTGACCACCGCGGAAAACAACTACCGGCGCATCGCCCGGGTGAAATAGGCGGCGGCGGGACCCCTACCAACGGGCCGACCCTCATCCGAATGTAAACGTGGTCGGAGAGGGTCTCCACATTCTCCATGACCCGCCAGTCACCAATCCTACCGGCGACGACAGGAGTCGCCATCGTTATGTCAACGATGGACCCCCCCTGCCGCCGCACGCAGGTGTTAGTATTTCCCCGATTAACGATTGCCAGTCCCATGGCTACCGCCCAGTCCCTAAGCGCCGCGCCCCTCGCATCATCAACCGGGGAACCCCAAGCCGCACTCTTGGCGTTGAGGTCTCCCATTAATAGTACCGGCTTCGGTGCGACCCTCCTTATCACCCTACTCAGGCTTTCCAGGTGCCTCTCAAAGTCTCTGAGTGGCCGGTTGGGGGAAAAGTAGGTGCCCACAATCACCATACTCTCCCACTTGGCCGCTACATAGCCTGGCCCCCTGTCTACCAGCACTAGGGTAGGGAAGTTGCCGACAGCCGGGACTATAATGGCCACACTCCCGTCCAATGCCCCTGCCCAGTTGGGCTGAGGAGGGACACACCACGGCTCAGCGACCACCGCTACGCTTACACTCCACTCCGCCATGACCTGCGTGACCAGATCTTGCGCGCGGGCTGAGTGGTTAGCATTCGTTTGTAAGGCTTCGTGTTGGCGTAGCGGCATTAAGTGTCCATTTTTTGTCCCTCGTCAGCCTGTTCGGCATCTCTTTCGTTGCGCCCTTGGGTCCGGACAAGGTCCTGCCTTCCTCTTGTTTGTGGGGGGTTGCACCCTTGGCCTCCCATTCTGTGACTGGCTCGGCACCTGACGTGATGGCACACCGCGCAGAAGGGTGCCTCCGTGCAGGATGCTGCCTTATGCCCCGGCTTGCTGCATCGGAAGCAGAGCTGGCTCCTCTCTACCTCCGACGGGCACATGGCTCTGGTGTGTCCCGTTCCCATGCATCTATAGCAGCGAAATGGTGCCGGGTCTAGGGCCTGAACCTGCGCACTGGACCACCCCACCTGCAGCCTCCCACCCTCGCAAATCTTTTTTGCCACTGTTACCGGGCACCTCACAAGCGTCGAGCCGGATCCGTTGAAGGCGAAGCGAATGGAGCCCACTTTCACTTCCTCAACTCCGCAACTACCCCTGGCCGCGACTGCCGTCGCCACTGCGTCAGGGGTCGCAGACTCAATGAGCCCCGATACCCTCATACCGGCCATCTTCATGGGCCTGTAGACCCTGGCATCATTCCCGACGAGGCTCTCTATTTTCTCTCGCAGAAAATCAGCCGCCCTACCGTTGTCTGCATTGGGAACCTCGATAATACGGGCCCCGTCAGCCGTCTTGCGCACCCTCACGTGTTCCAAACCCACTTCAGCCAGTCCAAAAGACGTAGTTACCCTCGTGAGGATCGAGGCATAGGAAGCCTCTGACTCTGGCTTTAGGGCCACAACTATGGCGGCCGTGGAAGGGACGGCCAGTCCACGGCTTGGCCGTTTCGTCACTGGCTTCGGTGCAAGTTGAGATGCCGCTGCCGTCGCTTTTTTAGCCTTATTTCCGGCCTTCCTCCCCACCACATCCCTCCACTCCGAGTTGGTTTGTGGTTGTGCCGGTAGCTGGGTTTCCGGTGGTGGCACCGACCCCGTTTGTGAAACCTGATTCGTTGTTTTCCCCTTCTTTTTTTTCTTACCCTTCTTCTTGTTCTTACCCGCTGCTGTGGACGCGCCGGTATTGGCAGGGGGCATTAATGTAGCCCCTGTATCGGCCCTTTTTGGTGCCAGCCCTCTTGCTGCCGTCGTTGGCTGCACAGAGGAAGGGCCCTGTTGCCTCTCCACTTCCCTTTCGGTCTCTGCCCTCCTGCGGTCCGCAGCCAAAGGCGGGCGCAGGATCGGGGCAGGTGGAAGAAGGCTCTTGACCTCCCCGATTCTCACATTAATTATTTCTCCTAGCGACACAAGGAGGTCCCTTTTTAGGTCCTCCTTGAGCTCCGCTAGGAGATCCGTCACAGCCGACGCTGGGTTTTCGTCAGGCTTGGACACTGCAGGCCGGTTAGCCCTCTCCGAAAACGCTGTTCTTAGGGCCTTCGTTTCCTCCGTTAAGTGGGCCAGCTGTTCCCTCATCCTTTTGTTGTCGGCTTTGAGGACCCGGATTTCGTCATCTCCATCGCGCGTCTGCAGGTTCTCCGCACCCAGCAGGATTTCCCGGCATGCACGGTTGATCCGGCCGTGAACCCTTCCACTCAGGTTACCCGACTTCCGAGTCTCCTCTATTATCGCGTGGGCCTCTTTGCGGATGACGTCTAAGACGCGATCACTTGGTGCCAGAGTTGGTGAAGCACGCCCCTCGTCTAACGGGCTTCTTTCGCGGCCCTCAGGGATAACAGAAAGGTTGTTCCCTTTTCCCAACCTCCCATTAACTCTCCCACATGTCTGTGCCACGGCCCTCCCTCTGCGAGCCGTATTGACCTTGGCCCCATTTTCGGGCGTTGGGTCATCAGGCTGGTCCAAGTGCCCTCTTTTTCTTTCACTATCCGATAGCCGGGTCAAAAGAACTATCGGTTGCTGAACTTCCGCACTAAGATCAATAGCTTCAGCACGCACCTTAGGGGTGCCCCCTTTCGCCACCAAATTCAAAATGTCCGTTTCCTTGCCATAGTCGTCGTTGGTATCTACCGTTTTTGTATTTTTATTTTTAGTTGCCATTTGAAATCCCACGAGTATGGGGGAAAAACGGTCCACCTAGGCAGTGCCCCCTGTACCTAAGGTAACCCTATTTACTCTGGAGGTCGGGCGGTGTCCAGAGGTTTTTACGACTTCACTGTCGGGTTTTTAAAGGGATTTCCTTCCCGCGGGCCGGCCAATTAAGGCAAGCCCTCCGGTCCGCGCGCAAATGCTGGCACCTCCCGTACCCCATACCGCCCCTGATGGGGGTCGTTGGGAGAGTGCTGCGGGTTCCGGGATTTAAGGGGAGCTGGCGTAGACTCCCCTGTGGTTTGTTAGAACCACTACTCCTCCGACTTTCGTCCTTCCTCCTCTTTGGTCGCTCATCTCCTACGCCTTCTGGTGATCAGAAGGATGTGGAGAGAGCCCCTTGCCCTCCTGTTGTGCCGCTCTTAGTCTGGCTCCTCCCCCCTCGCCTTCCCGGTATGGGTAGCCCTGTCCGGTATAGCCTCGGGGATCCTAGGAACACACAAGCCCCCCCACCACGACAAGGTGGCAGCACCTCGGGGGGGAACCTTTTTTTTTTTTTTTTTTTTTTTTTTTTTTTTTTTTTTTTTTTTTTACGTGGGGAAATGCCTTTACGCATCCCGCCCGGCCGGGGAAGACAGGGCAGGTATGTCGGACTCCCGGGAACCGCCCGGACTACCGACTAAAACCCCACGGTGTTCCATCTCGTCACCACGGTGCCGGGTTACGGGCACGCCGAGGCACTCTTCCGCGACCCGGCGGTGACTGGCTTGATTACAGGCCCCGAACTTTGTGACAGGTGGGTGTGGACCCGACCTGCACAGGCGCAATGAGTGGCGCGCGGGAACACGCGCAACGCCATCTCGGGCCAGTTAGTGATCCGGCCGGCAGACTTCCCCAAGCCAGCCGGCCCTGGCCACGGTTAGGGTGGAAATTGACGGGCATAAGCTCGCCGCCTCCGCCCTGCTCGCCGTTGCCGACCGGGAACTGCCGAGGTTGTTTCCCTCTGCCTCTCGGCCGCCTCCTTCTGGTCTATAACGGTCTCGCAGAAGGCGAGAACCGCTCTCCATGCCATGTCACTGTCCACGATATTGCGTACTACCGTGGGCAGTGAGAGGTCATGGCCTACTGTGGCGCACAGTGTCCTGCGCTCTTCATTCCAGGCTGGGCAAACCTCCAGCGTGTGCTGGGCCGTCTCCTCCGGGCAGTTGTCGCAGTGGTGACACTGCGCATTTGGCTCTCGGCCAATGCGATGCAGGTACCTCCCGAAACACCCGTGATCCGAGAGAACCTGCGTCAGCCGGAAAGTCATCGCGCCATGACTCCGGTCCAACCACTGCTCAAGAACCGGACGAACTGCCCGGATAGTCTTAAGGCCTGCACTTGGTTGCGCCAGCCTCCCTTTCCACCTCATCACCATCTCCAGGCGAGCAGCATCGCGCTGTGCCTCCACTTCTCTCGGTGCTGGCGAGTCACCCCGAACAAGCGCCTCCTTGCGCCAGCGGTAAACCATCGCAAGGGCCCTCGCATCAAGGTCCCACGGAAGCGTTCCCGCCAGCACGCATGCCGCCTCGCTGGAGATGGTACGATATCCCCGTATTAGCCTGACAGCCATCACTCTCTGTGGCTTGTGCAACAGAGCGATTTCTTGCTTCCGCAGGTTTTCTGCCCATACGGGAGCACCGTAGAGGGCCATGGAACGCACGACCCCCATGTACAACTGTCGACACGACGCTTTGGGCCCCCCCGCGTTCGGGAGTATACGTCCTAGAGCGCCAGCGGCTGCCATCAGCTTCGGCAACAGGTGCTTGAAGTGGGCCTGAAACCTCCACCGGCTGTCGAGTGTGAGCCCCAGGTACCTCATGGAAGACTCCACTTTAATCCTGGTGCCCCCCACCACAATATGCGCATCCGGCGGAGGCGCTTTGCGGGGCCCGTGGAAGCATATAGCTTCTGATTTCTGTAGAGCCACTTTCAGCCCCAATCGCCTGATTCTACTTACAACATGCGCCACACCAGCCGTGGCCAGTATGCTGGCATCACGATGCGTTTTCCCGCGGGCTGTAATAAGGGTATCATCGGCGTAACACGTAAGATTGACGCCCGGATGATTAGTGCCACGCAGGACCCAGTCGTAACCAATGTTCCACAGGAGTGGCCCTAAGACCGACCCCTGTGGAACACCGCACGAAATTTCGTGTCGTCCCCACTCTTCCCTGCCTGGGTAAATTACTTTCCTCTCGGAGAGGTATGCGCCGACTATTTGTCTCAAGTAGACGGGCACTTGATGGAAACGTAGGGCCTCCAGCACGCATCCCCAGGGCAGGGTGTTAAATGCGTTTTCAATATCCATGGATACTGCCAAAACCACCTCCTTTTCTGACACCGCCTTGTCCGCAAAACCTTTAACGCGGAGGATGGCGTCGACGGTCGAGCGACCACTACGGAACCCGTACTGGCACTCCGCCAAGTCCGGCCCGACTCGGTTGAGATGTTTAATGAGGCGGGCAGCGATAATCCGCTCAAAAAGTTTGCCCACCTCGTCGAGCAGGACTATTGGGCGGTATGCAGACGGGGAATCCGCAGGGC
Source organism: Epinotia demarniana (assembly GCA_945867215.1). NCBI lineage: Eukaryota > Metazoa > Arthropoda > Insecta > Lepidoptera > Tortricidae > Epinotia > Epinotia demarniana. The sequence goes on from OX244277.1 coordinate 45,736, forward strand.
GCCCTTCCTTCTTCAGAAGAACAAGCTTGCCCGTCTTCCATTGCCGGGGAAAGAGGGCCTGCTCGAAGCACCCCGAGAAAAGCCTGAGCAATCTGCTCTCCACTGCGTTACTGGCCAAGACCCAGGCGCGACCCGGGATCCCGTCAGGTCCGGGGGCTGTGTTTTTGCCCTTTAATCGGAGGATAGCTGCACCGAGTTCCCCAACCGACACATTTGGGACCTCCTCCTCGTCACGGCCAGGTACGTTGGGCGGTGCCATTGCTGGCGGAGAAAAGCCGTCACTAGCCGGGAACAGAGCCGCGACCACTTCCCGCAGCAGGTTCGGCTCGATACTTCGCGTCAGTGGAGGGGCCCAGGGGCGAAGTTTGTTTCGAACCATTTTATATGGCCGACCCCACGGGTCCCTGTTCAGCGTTTCGAGCATCTCCTGCTGGGAACTCTCCTTCGCCTGGCTTATGGCTAGCTGTAGGCCTTTCGTGCGCTGGATGTAGACGGCGTACAGCTCCGTTTCCTGGACGAGGTTCCTGCGCCGACGCCTCCGCTGGTGGCTGTATATACGTCTGGCCGCTACGCAGGACTGTCGAAGCTGGTCGAGTTCAGCCGACCACCAGTGGACCTGGCGTTTTGGAGGCAGAGGTTTTGCTCGGGGCATTGCTGCGTCGCAAATCGCCGTCATCGATCCACCGAGCGCGTGTGCCTCTTCCTCCACGTCCACAGAGCCCTCAGGAACCGGGTTCCAGGCCTCGACTTCGACGGCAAGTTGAAATATGTCTCGGTCGAGGCATTTTACTCTCCAGCGTGGTCCCTCTCCTCTCAGAGTGCGGTTAATGGGGCCCCACGGGATGTCCGGTAAAGCGGAGACTCTGTACCGTATGTATCGGTGATCCGATAGTGTCTCTACGCCCTCGAGCACTTCCCAGCCCTGGACACGGCGCGCCAGGGCGGTGCTGGCGAACGTCACGTCCACAATGGACCCTCCCTGTTGCCGCACGCACGTGTCTACTGACCCGCTGTTTACCACAGCTAGTCCCGCTGTGATGGCCCACTCCTCCAGTTCCCGGCCTCGAGCATCTGTTGACGGGGATCCCCAGGCCACAGACTTAGCGTTGAGATCCCCGGCAACGAGCACGGGGCATGGATGGCATTGCCTGATTACGCCTCCCACGTCCGTCAGGAAGGACTCAAACTCTGCGAGGCTCCTGTTAGGCGAGAAGTAAACACCGATAACAAGGATGCCGCCAAGGAGCCCGGCAACATAACCTCGTCCTGTATGTATTTTCTCGAACGATGGCGAGCCAGCAGCCGTTTGCGTGGTTATCGCTACCAAGCCGTCGTGGTCCCCAGCCCAATTGTCCCTTTGGGGGATAAAGTATGGCTCGGAAAGAACAGCCACGTGGGTCAACCACTCCGCCATGCTCTGAAACAAGAGGTCCTGAGCCCTAGCGCAGTGGTTGAGGTTCGCCTGTAGGAATGAGAGGGCCATTATTGGATCTCCATTTCTATAGCCTCCTCAGCCTCTACTGCCACATCGGCGGGCGGGTGGAGGTCCGGCTGGGCGATTCGTGGCCCTTTGCTAAGATTCCCCTTCTTTTTGGAAGCAGTGCACGACTTGCTCCCTACTGCGTGTTCCGCCTGTTTTTTGGCCGCTGCACAGACTGGGCAGTGCGGCGTGGCAGTGCAAGTGGCCGCCTTGTGGCCGGGCTGGCCGCATCGGTAGCACAGTTCGCTCCGATCCTCCTGTGCTCGGCACTGCGCGCGGACGTGTCCCACCTCGAGGCACCGAAAGCAGCGCATGGGTTTGGGATCCAGCAGCTGCACCCGAGCCGAGACCCATCCCACGAGTAGCCGACCTTTCTCTTGCAGCTGCTTGGCTGCTGTTACCGGACAACGAACCCATGCCGTACCCATGCCTGTAAAGTCCTGGCGAATATTGCCGCATTTTACCGCGTCGGCCGGACACCCACCATTCTGGACAATGGCGTTCTTGACGTCTTCCGATGTTACTGAGTCGTCCAGACCCGAGATGCGCATTTCCGCGCATTTCGTGGGTCTCGAGACTTGGACGACGTCGCTGTTCAGCGTTTCCCTTAGCTTGTTGGCGAGAGCGTCCGCTTTCTCGCCACTAGTCGCTCCGGCCACCTCTATTATGGTCGCTCCAGTGACCGCCCGTTTGAACCGGACACCCTCTATATTCAGTTCATTCAAGTCGATCTTCGACCGCGCCTCTTTTATAATTTCCCCGTAAGTGGGGTGGCCCTCTCCTGGTCTTAGCGTTAGAACGACTGCCGCGGAGCGTGGTGTCCGCAGTTTTCGGGTCTGCTTGGGCTTGGTCTGCTGCGCTATCTGCTGCGCTGCTGCCGCTGCCTTCGCGGCAGCCTTCTTTTTACCCTTGCTTACGACATCCGTCCAAGCTGCATTCGTAGATGCTGGCGCTGGTGGTAACGGGCGGGGCTCGGGCGGTGGTTCGGTGGGTTGAGCCGCTCGACCATTCTTCTTGTTCTTCTTAGCCGCCTTTTTCTTTTTGCCCCTTTGGCCCTCTGAGGGAGCCGGAAGTGGCCCTTTAGGCTCCGCCGTGTTCCGCCCACTAGGGTCAGCGACGACTTTGTCAGCTGTTGCGTCCTTGCTGCCTTTGTCCGCAGGTTTGGCGACCGCAGCCGTCCCCTTGTCGGCAGCGAGCGGCGGACGCACTAGCTTCGATGGAAGAAGCCTGTCCTCCAAGGCTTCCAGCCGGGTACACACCATGGTCCCCACCTTAACCATTATGTCACGTTCGACCTCTTCCAGCGTGGATGTTTGCGGAGGGGGAGCTGTCCTGGCCAGTCGCAGCTCACTCCGCATCTCTCCTAGCTCCCTTCGGAGCTCCGTCATTTGGGCTTGTAGGCGCGCATTTTCAGCCTCGAGCTTCTTGATTTCTTCGCACGAAGTGCGGTTCATCAACACATGGGCAGCGTCCATATATGCCGCCACCGCATCCTTCAGCTTCCGCTGGTGGGTCCCCTTTAAATTGCCTGACTTTGCAATCACTGCCTTAATTACCTCAGTGCTGTCCAGCATTTGTGTTTGCAACGCAGAAGCCAGCTGGGACTCTGCAGGAGGCGGTTGCGTTATTTTTTGCGGGCTCTTTGGCCTCATGCGGATGACCATGTTTCCCACTGCCTTTTCTGCCTCTGCCGCAGCTTTGCGGCGAAATTCCTCCTTTGCTGCCTTTAGATCGGCCTGCGCCTTGCCCATTCCGACGAACTTGCCCGTTGTCGGCGGGCGGCCTTTCGCCTTGGGCTCGTCCACCCTTGTGGCCTCCGAGTCTCCATCGCTGGACGACTCTGAGAGTTTTAATCGCCGTCTCTTTTGCCTTTCCTGGGACCACAAGCGGCCTTCCGGTAATGAGGACGCTGATCCGGACCTGGATCTCGTCCTGACAGTTACCAGGCTCTCGTTTACGCTTGAGTCCGATACCGCCAGCCCTGGTGGGTCCTCCGCGTCCGAACTGGGCACTGGTGAGTCGACGGACGACTCCCGCGCCCCCTCTGGGTCTCCAATCTTGAACGGAGTCAAGCGTGGGCGCACTCGCCCCTTGGCCCGGATTCTAGCTTTGCATGGCGGAGCATCAGCCCCGTCGGCGGAAGATGGCCGCTGCCCCTCCACGTCAGCTCCGACAGGCGAGGTGGATCGCACTGTGCACCCAGTCACGTCCGCATCCTGCACCGGATCCCCACGAGGCACACTCCCCTCGTCCAAACGGGTCAGAGTCACCCGGGGGATTTTCTCAAAACGGGCGTCTTGCCCACCCTCTAGTGTTGGCGCCAGCGTGCACCTGTCACTTGGGGCTTCCCGCTCCGCACTCGCAGCCGCCGGTTGGACCGAGCGCGAGGCCTCCTCCACGGGGGGCTCCTTGCCCCGCCTTCGAGGCAAGAAACGGCCAGGTCCATCGCGCGCTGGGCCGACCGTGTGCTTTCTCGGCGCGATCTGAATAGCGGGCGCGTTCAGGTCGATTCGCGGGCTACCGCATTCACCTCGCACTGGTGAACGTGCTAGGGTGAGGTGGGGGCGGAAGGCCTCTGTTTCCTCCGTTTCCATGTGGGTGAGCGCCATAAGGGCTCCCTTCTCCACCGCTTTTTCAGCACTACCTTTTGATGTTGTTTTGGCTGGATCGGGTCCGCCTCCGTCAGCCCCTACGCCTCCCCTCAGCCTCAAAATCCTTCTTCGATCAGAGTCCGGTGTGAGATGGCCTAAGTCGTGTTCACGGAGGCCGGCATCTGGCCGGCCTACGAAGCAGTTTTTGCCCCCTCCGTATACGATGGGGCAGCCACCCGCCGAAGCGGATGGACGGGATTGGTTACCCGCCCGGAGATAATCAAAACTGCTTTTCATTATGTTGTTGCCACAATGCCTCCACATCGTCGTCTCTTTTTTCTGGGGTGAGCTCCCCCGCACGCTAGGGACTGGACTCCCTCCAGCCACGCATCCCATCGGCACGATCCGCTCAACCTTGGGATTGGGGTGATTTATTATAGTGGTTTTCTTCCACGCGGCGCCACTCTCAGTGAGCAACGCCCCCGGTCCGCTAATGCGGGTTACGGGTTGCCCGACGGGGAGCAAAACTCAACCAGCAGCCGCGCGAAGGCAGCCGCCAGACCCGCCGCGCCACAAGCCTTGAAGGCCCGCCATCCTACACCGCCCGAAGACGGCCGCTGGTCGTAGACAAACGACCCAAAAGCAGAAGGTGCGTCAGCACCGCCACCACTGCCCAGTGGCTGCCAAAGCAGGCTACCGGGCTAAGACGGCCGCATCCCTTGCCACCTCAGATGAGCTGAGGCATGCTGGGAGCGGCCAACCAAGGAACACGGCATTAAAGCCCACGCAGGAGTGAACTCAACTGCTTGCCACGGCTGTGACTGGTAGTTTGCAGAGGGAAGACAGCAGAACGCGCAACTGAGCGGCTATCTCCCCCCTCCCAGGGTGCACCACAAGGAGGTCTACCAGTCCCGCACCCCCGGGGGGGAACCTAACCTAACCTAACCTTTTTTTTTTTTTTTTTTTTTTTTTTTTTTTTTTTTTTTTTTGACGCTGGAGAAATGCATTACGCATACCCCCCGGCCCGGGGAAGGCCATAGTGGGGGGTTATGTGGGGATCTCTCCTCCCGCAACCCCCTCCGCGCGAGGCGGAGGGAGGGGAGGAGCCTACCCACTAAAACTCCAGCGGCGTCATCTTCACCTGCCGTTGAGGGGGTGGCGTCATGGGATGCAGCATTACTTACCACGACACCCCCCGGCGGCCCTGGCTGCTCAGCCAGGGCACCCGCGCCAAGGGAGGGGAAGGTCAGAGACGCTTGACCTTCCCCCCAGACGTGTAGGGCCATGTGCAATGTGGGTCCCCAAGCCACTGGCCCTACTGGGGGAAGACGCGGCCCGCGGCTGCATACCGCGCGCGTCCTCGACCCCTCCGTCTGCGCCGGAGCGGGAGCGCGTCCGCACTGTCTTCGCGCTCGCGCTCCGCGGCCTCCTTCTGCGATATGACGACTTCGCAGAAGGTGGCCACTGCCTCCCAAGACCTCTCGCTGCGCAACATCGCCGCCACCACGCCGCGCAGCGAGAGGTCATCCTCTCCGAGGGCCAACACCATCGTGCGGCGCTCTTCGGCCCAGCGAGTGCACCACTCCAAGGTGTGCTGGGCCGTATCATCCTCCGCGCCGCACTCATGGCAGGTGGGGCTGCCCTCTCTTCTAATCCTGCACAGGTAATGCCCGAAACAGCCATGTCCGGTCATCACCTGCGCAAGCCTGAACCCCACCTTGCCATGGGCCCTCTCCAGCCAACTGTCCATCGACCCGAGGAGTGCCCCTATGGTGCGGATTCCATAGGGGGAGCCCTCGAGGTCGCTTTTCCACCTCTCCCTCAACCTCCTCTGCGTGTGCCTCCTGGCCTCCCTCACCTCCTCGGGAGCAGGATACTCCCCGGTGGTTCTCCACCGCACCCGCTCCCTGTGCGCCTCAGCCAACGCCTCCGCATCTAGCTCCCACGGAGGTGTACCAGCCAAGGCGCACGCCGCCGCCCATGCCACCGTCACGTAGGCCCTGCAGATCCGTATGGCCACCACCCTCTGTGGTCTACGAAGCAGGGCCTTGTTTGCCGCGCTGAGCCGGTCCGACCAAATTGGGGCCCCGTACAGGGCCATGCTCCGGGCGACACCGGCATAGAGGCGGCGGCAAGTGACGGACGGCCCCCCTACATTGGGCAGCAGCCGCCCCAGCGCCGAAGCCGCGCCCACTATTCGGGGAGCAAGTTGGCGGAAATGCTCCCCAAAATTCCACCTCCGGTCCAGGATGAGGCCCAGATACTTGACATGGGGCCTCACCTGGACCATTTCACCACTAACGCGTAGCGCAGCACCCGCAGGCGGCCGCCACCCCCTCCCCCCAAAGATGATTGCGTCCGTTTTGGGGAGAGAGACCCGCAGTCCCAGTAACCGGATGCGGGTTATCATCAATTCGGCGGCCACCTCCGCCCGCCGCATCGCCTCCCTCAGCTCCGACCCCCGGACAGCCACGATCGTATCATCTGCATAGCAGATGACTGCCGTCCGGGGGAGGAGAGCGCCCCTTATAGCCCAGTCATAGCCTATATTCCATAACAGGGGTCCCAGAACAGACCCCTGGGGCACTCCACAGGCCATGGGCATCTCCCTCCTCTGCCCTCCTCTTTCTTCGTAGAGCACTACCCGCTGCGTGAGATAGTGCTCTACAATGCGCCGCAGGTAGAGAGGCACTCCGTGATACCGGAGCGCCTCCCCAATCACCGAGTACGGAAGGGAGCCAAACGCGTTGGCGATGTCGAGCGACACCGCCACCACTCCCTGACTCCTCCCCGCCGCCTCTTCGTGAAAACCTTTAAGGGTCTCCAGTGCGTCTATGCAGGACCGCCCCGCCCTGAAGCCAAATTGGCGGTCCGACAGGTTGGGGCCCGCAATATCGAGGTGCTTGACGATCCGGGAAGAAAGGATTCGTTCCAGCATCTTTCCGGTCTCGTCAAGCAACACGATTGGCCTCCACCCAGAGGGGCAGTCCGCCGGCCGACTCTCCTTTCGGATGAGGCAAAGTCGCCCCTCCTTCCAGCATTTTGGGAACCGCCCTGCCTCAAGACAATCGTCAAAGAGGTCTTTGAGGCGGTCCCCCAATTCCTCCATTGCCAGCGGCAGAACCCTCCCGTGCACCCCGTCGGGCCCTGGGGCCTTTTTACAGGCCCTTAGGCGGTGCACTGCCCATGCCAGCTCGCCCTCAGAGACTGGCACCACCTCCACAGGTCCCTCCTCAATTTGGGGCGGCGCCATAACTGGCGGGACGAAGTCGGGGGCGGGCGGGAACAAGCCTTCCACCACCCGCGACAGGAGCTCCGGTTCCAGGGAATCCATGGAGGGACCGCTCTTCATCTTTCCGCGTACCACCTTGTACGGCCGCCCCCATGGATCCCTGTCCAATGTGGCCAAGAACGCGTCGTGAGCAGCGTCCTTGGCCTTCGCAATCGCGGTGCACAGGGCCTCTTTTGCCTCTAATAAGGCCCTGTGCAGGAGCTCCTCCTCCTCCGGGGTGTGCCTCCGTCGCCGGCAGTGGCCGTAATGGCGACGCGCTCTGTTGCAAGCGTAGCGGAGGGCAGCCACCTCCTCCGACCACCAATAAACTTGTTTTTTGGCGGTCGGTTTCCCCGCCCTCCTCATACTTGCATCACAAACTGCCGCCATCGACCCGCGGAACTGAAGCGCTCTTTCTTCGATCCCCGCAGTCCGGTCTGGTGCCCGCCCCCACCTTGCCTCGATCAGGGCAGCCTCCTTCGCCGCCTCCCGGTCAAGGCTGCCTAGAGCCCACTTTGGGAAAGCCCCCCTCCTTCCAGCAGCGGATGGCTGGATCCGACCCGCTTCGGAGACTCTCAACCCGAACCTGATGTACATATGGTCAGAGAGGGTCTCCACGTCCCCCAGGACACGCCAGTCTGAGACACGAGCAGCAACGCCAGGGGTTGCGAACGTTACGTCCACGATGGACCCCCCCTGACGACGCACGCAAGTATTTTCTGTGCCCTGATTGAGCACTTCCAGCCCTAGCCCCGCCACCCAGTCTTCTAGGACCTCCCCCCTCGGGTCTGTCCTGGGGGAACCCCATGCCGTGCTCTTGGCATTGAGGTCCCCCAACAGCAACACCGGTGCCGGGGCAGCACCGCCCACCACCCTCCCAAGCTCCTCGAGGAACTGTTCGAAGGCGAAGAGTGGTCGGTTGGGAGAGAAGTATACACCTACCAGCACGATTCCCCCCCACTCAACCGCTGCGTATCCCGGCCCGCACCTTAGTTTCGTGATTGGTGGGTGGCTGCCCATGGGCGGGACAACCACAGCCACCAGACCGTTGGTGTCCCCCATCCAGTTTGGTTGAGGGGACACAAAGTAAGGTTCCGCCACCACCGCAGCACTGATGCCCCACTCCGCCATGTTTTGAATCATGAGATCTTGGGCGCGGGCGGAGTGGTTAGCGTTGCACTGCAGGACTTCCAGTTTTGACTGTAATGGTCGTCCTGGCATCAGTGCTGCATGGTATTACCCTCTGTGTTGGTGGCCCCCGTTGCCCGAGCGGGGACCTCCTTGCCTCTGACATGGGGGGGAGCACACGAAGAGCCCCCCATGATGTGGCCGGCTGCCAATTTTGCGTGGTGACACACCGCGCACCACGGAGTGACGGCGCTGCAGTCCCTGGCCAGGTGCCCCGGCCTGCTGCACCGAAAGCAGCAGTCGCTGCGATCCACAGTTGATGGGCACATGGCCCTGGTGTGACCCGTCCCCATGCAGCGGTAACACCGCATTGGCAGAGGTTCCATCGCCTCCACCCGCGCCGACGACCACCCCAACATTAACCGGCCCACTTCGGCTAGGGTTTTGGCCGCCGTGATGGGGCATCTGACTATCACGGCGCCAGACCCATTCCCTAGCCACCTAAACTTTCCAACTTCCACTTGGGCCTCCACGCATCTGCCTTTGGAGGCCACCTCTTTCTTAACAAGGTCAGAGGTCACAGACTCATCGAACCCGCTGACCCGGACCTCCGCCTTTTTTACGGGTCTGGTGACCTCCGCCACGTCTCCTATCAAGTCCCGCAACTTCTCAGCCAGAATATCGGCCACCGGGCCGCTCTGGGATCCGGGAACCTCGATCATACGAGCCCCGGTGGCCGTCTTTTTCACGTTCACATGGTCGATGCCAAGGGCGTCCAATTTGAGGGTAGTCGCCCTCGACATCACAGTGAGGTAGCTGGTGTCTACCCCCGGCTTCAACGAGACTATTACCGCCGCCGATGTGGGTGCCGTCAGTTTGGGCCCCGCAGCGCGTTTTGCCGGGACTGGGGGCTGGGCAGGCTTTGTGGCCTTTTCTGCCTTCCCCCCTTTTACCACCGCCGTCCATATATTCCTCTGCGCCGGTACAGGCGCAGACGTCGACGCCGAGGCCGTTGCTCTTACCCTCGCTGCGGCCACCGGAGGGGCCAGTGCCGTTGGAGGAGGAGGGACCTGCCTCTTCTTCTTCTTCTTCGGCTTTTTGCCCTTTTTCCCAGTGCCGGCTGCCACGACCACTGGGGTGGGCTCCGGAACCTGGCTGGCAACCAGTTCCATCGCAGGCGTAAACGTCGGAGCCTCCGACGACGTCGAGGGGCGAGCCGCGGATCGTTCTACCAGTCGGGCGGCCGCTTCGGCCGCTTTCCGATCCGCCGCCAACGGGGGGCGGAGGATCGGCTCAGGAGGAAGACGCTGCCTGATATCGTCCAGGCGAGCGTTCATCATCTCGCCCGTGCTGATGATGATATCCCTCCTGAGCTCTTCCTTCATCTCCGCCAATGCACTTTTTAAAAGTGTTGAGAGCTGGCCCTCAGTCGGCTCTGGCAGAGGTTCAGTCCTCCTATTGGAGAAGGCAGTCCTCAAAGCCTTGGTTTCCGCCTCGAGATGGGCCAGCTGCTCCCGCATTCTCTTGTTATCCGCTTTAAGGATACGCATCTCATCCATTTCATCGCGTGATTGGAGGTTCTCAGCGCCAAGCATAATTTCTCGGCACGCTCGGTTGATGCGGCCATGGACCTTCCCACTTAGGTTTCCCGACTTCCGAGTTTCCTCAATTATAGCATGGGACTCCTTTATAATGACCTCTAAGATGCTTGCGCTTGGAGCTAGGGTTGGAGAGGACCTCCCCCCTATTACCGGGCTCCTTTCCCTCGTCTCGGGAATAGTGGCCAGTCTGTTGACTTCGCACCTTCTGCCCTTGATCCCACGTGGTTGTACTGCGGGCCTCCCTCTGCGAGCCGTATTCACTTTGGGCCCATTGTCCGGCCTCGGGTCGTCAGGTTCGTCCATGTGCCCTCTTTTCCCGCGGGTTAATCGTTCCGTCTCCGTCTCAGTCAGCCGGCTCAATTGAACTGCCAGTTGCCTGTTTTCCTTGCTTGGGTCAATGGCTTCGGTACGCACTATTGGAGTGCGCACTTCAGCCGCCAGATCGTCCATTTCCAAATCGTCGCCAGTGTCATTAGATGTATCGTTCATGTTTGTGTTTTTAATATAATTATCCATTCAATTCCCACGAGTAGGGGAGAACTAGAGACCATCGGGACAGAGATCCCCATTATCCTGATGGTTTTGCCGCAGCGTGTGACTCTAGGTGACTGGTAACCACTCCAGCCGCTCTAAGAAGAGCATCCCAACACGGAGTTACCTCATGTTGGGAGTTGTGGGTTTTTTATTGGGGTTTACTCCCCTTGGCCCGGCCAATTAAGGCAAGGCCCCCGGTCCGCGCGCCATCTGGCTGGCATCTCTCGTATCCCCATAACGCCAACGATGAGGGTCGTTGAGAGAATGCTGCGGTTAACGGTATGAAGGAGACCTGGCGAAGGCTCCCTGTTGGTTCGGTAAAGAACCAACCTTCTCGTCTTAAGTGGTTTTTTTCCTTAAAGAGGTGTCCGTCCTCGCAGTCCCCGTCCGCTGGTAATTTTTAAAGAGGTTTTCTTCCTAGTATCCCCTCACCTTTTGCACAGCTAGACTCCCTCTTGTGCCGCTCTTAGTCTGGATCCTCACCCTTCGCCTTCCCGGTGTGGGTAGCCCTGTCCGGTATAGCCTTGGGGATCACAGGAACACACAAGCCCCCCCACCACGACAAGGTGGCAGCACGTCGGGGGGGAACCTAACCTAACCTAACCTAACCTAACCTAACCTAACCTAACCTAACCTAACCTAACCTAACCTAACCTTTTTTTTTTTTTTTTTTTTTTTTTTTTCGCGCTGGGAAAATGCGTTTATCCCCCCTAGCCTCAAGAGTCTAGGGAGGCGCATACCCCCCGGGCCTGGGGGAGGCCAAGGTGGGGGGTTATGTGGGGCTCTCTCCTCCCGCAACCCCCTCCGAGGTAGTCGGAGGGAGGGGATGAGAACTACCCACTAAAAACCCAGCGGCGTTACCCTCACTGCCGTTGTAGGGGGACGCCATGGGGTCGCAAGCATTCTACCACGACGTCCCCCCGGCTGCCCCGGTATTACACCGGTGCACCCTCGCGCCGAAGGAGGGAAGGGTTGGCAACGCAACAACCCCTCCCCCAGACGTGTAGGGCCTTAAGTGTGGGTCCCCAACCCACAGGCCCTACTGTGGGAGTAGGCGGTTGATATATTGCAGCCGCCTCCTCCCCATCCGTCTGCGCCGGAGCGGATGCGCGTCAGCTCTTTCTTCACGCTCCCGCTCCGCTTGCTCTTTCTGCGACATTACTTCTTCCGCGAAGTTTGCCGCTGCCTCCCACGATCTCTCGCTGCTCAGCATACAGCTCACAACACTGTGCAGCGAGAGATCGTCCGTCCCCAGCGCCGCAACCAGTGCACTGCGCTCCACGACCCAGCTCTGACATTCCACCAGAGTGTGCTGGGCCGTATCGTCCTCCGCACCGCAGTGGTGGCAGACTGGGGTCTGCTCCCTCCTAATGTTGTGCAGGTAATGACCGAAGCAGCCATGCCCGGTCATTACCTGCACCAACCTGAACGTAAGGCTACCCGTTTTGCGGTCCAGCCAACCCTCTAAGGACGGGAGGATTGCCCCTATGGTTCGCGTGCCATAGGGGGAGTCCTCCAGCATTTCTTTCCAGCGGTCCCGCTCCCGCTGGACCGCCATCCGTCGCCTTTCGGCAACCTCTTGGGGAGCCAGGCGCTCCTCGCTCGTCCTGGCCTCTACCCGCTCTCTGTGACGCTCCGCCAGCAGCCTCGCGTCCAGCTCCCATGGCGGTGTTCCGGCTAGAGCGCACGCAGCCGCGAACGACACCGTCCGGAAGCATCGGCCCATTCTCTGGGTGATTACCCTCTGTGGTCTTCGGAGGAGAGCCCTCGTCCTCTCTGCCAGTTGGTCTGCCCATATCGGCGCCCCGTACAGTGCCATGCTACGCACCACGTTAGCAAAGAGACGCCGACATGGGGCCTTTGGGCCGCCTATATTTGGTAAGAGGCGGCCCAACGCAGCCGCGGTGCCGACGAGTCGGGGAGCTAGTTGTGAGAAATGCTCCCCGAAATCCCACTTGCGATCCAGGATTAGGCCCAAGTATTTGATATGGGCCTTGACCTGGACCACTTCACCCCCAACGGGGATCGTCTCGACGGCACGTAGCCGCCAACCTCTCCCTCCGAAGACCACTGCGTCCGTTTTTGCAAGTGCAACCCTGAGGCCCAGGAGACTGATCCGCCCAACAATCAGCTCCGTGGCCACCGTTACCCTTCTTAGGGTCTCCCTCAATTCTTTACCCCGCACGGCGACCATGGTGTCATCTGCATAGCAGATTGTCACCATGCGGGGGAGCTGTGCGCCGCGGATTGCCCAGTCGAAGCCGATGTTCCACAGTAGGGGTCCCAGCACCGACCCCTGTGGAACACCGCACTCCATCCGCCTCTCTAGACGACCACTGTTTCCGTCGTAGAGCACTACCCTTTCAGACAGGTAGTGCTCCACGATTGCCCTCAGATATGGAGGCACATTGTGGTAGCGGAGTGCCTCCTTAATTACCTCGTAAGGGAGGGAGCCAAAAGCGTTGGCAATATCCAGTGATACTGCAATGGCTCCCTCTCTTTTTTCCACTGCAAGGTCGCTGAACTTTTTCAGTGTGCCCACTGCGTCGATCGTGGACCGCCCCTCCCGGAACCCGAACTGTCTGTCACTAATGTTCGGGCCCGTGTCCTCCAGATGGCCCAAAATGCGGCGCGCTATAATGCGCTCGAGCATTTTGCCCACTTCATCCAGAAGGACGATAGGGCGGTACCCTGAAGGAGAGTCAGCTGGACTACCCTCCTTCCGCAGCAGGCACAGTCTTCCCTCTTTCCAGCATTTAGGGAATATCCCCTCCTTGAGGCAGTCATCAAAAATGTCCCGCAGTCGGACCCCCAGGTGTTTCATCACCAGGGGAATAAGCTTCCCTGGCACACCATCAGGCCCCGGGGCCTTTCTGCGAGACTTGAGGCGGATGACTGCCCCTAGGATTTCCAGGTCAGTGACTGTGGGCGCTTCACCCAGGTTCTCCCTCTCGCTTGTCGGCACCGCCATGACAGGAGGCGTAAAGGCCGGTGCTGCCGGGAAGAGACCCTCTACCACCCTCGCAAGGAGTTCCGGCTCGAGTGACTCCATGGGGGGAGCGTGTTTCAACTTGTTTCTAACGATCTTGTACGGTCGCCCCCATGGGTCCGCATCAAGTGTGCATATGAACTCCTCGCGGGCTTCATCTTTTCTTTTGGAGATGGCAGTGGTGAGGGCCCCTTTTGCTGCATGTAAGGCTCCCAGCAGCACTTCCTCCTCATCTGCGGTGTGTCGCCGGCGCCTGCATCGGGTATAGTCCCGCCTGGCGGCATTTGCGGTGGCTCGAAGGGCCGCTATCTCCTCCGACCACCAATAAACGCTCCGTTTACTGGGCAGCCGCTTCGCCCTCTTCATTCCAGCGTCGCACACGGTCGTTAGTGACTTGCGGAAGTGGACTGCCCGCCCCTCTACACCCAATGCAGACGGCGGAGCCGCACACCAGGCTTCTATAATGGCAGCCTCATTTGCCATAATCCTGTCCAGGCTGGCCAGTGACCACCGCGGAAAACAACTACCGGCGCATCGCCCGGGTGAAATAGGCGGCGGCGGGACCCCTACCAACGGGCCGACCCTCATCCGAATGTAAACGTGGTCGGAGAGGGTCTCCACATTCTCCATGACCCGCCAGTCACCAATCCTACCGGCGACGACAGGAGTCGCCATCGTTATGTCAACGATGGACCCCCCCTGCCGCCGCACGCAGGTGTTAGTATTTCCCCGATTAACGATTGCCAGTCCCATGGCTACCGCCCAGTCCCTAAGCGCCGCGCCCCTCGTATCATCAACCGGGGAACCCCAAGCCGCACTCTTGGCGTTGAGGTCTCCCATTAATAGTACCGGCTTCGGTGCGACCCTCCTTATCACCCTACTCAGGCTTTCCAGGTGCCTCTCAAAGTCTCTGAGTGGCCGGTTGGGGGAAAAGTAGGTGCCCACAATCACCATACTCTCCCACTTGGCCGCTACATAGCCTGGCCCCCTGTCTACCAGCACTAGGGTAGGGAAGTTGCCGACAGCCGGGACTATAATGGCCACACTCCCGTCCAATGCCCCTGCCCAGTTGGGCTGAGGAGGGACACACCACGGCTCAGCGACCACCGCTACGCTTACACTCCACTCCGCCATGACCTGCGTGACCAGATCTTGCGCGTGGGCTGAGTGGTTAGCATTCGTTTGTAAGGCTTCGTGTTGGCGTAGCGGCATTAAGTGTCCATTTTTTGTCCCTCGTCAGCCTGTTCGGCATCCCTTTCGTTGCGCCCTTGGGTCCGGACAAGGTCCTGCCTTCCTCTTGTTTGTGGGGGGTTGCACCCTTGGCCTCCCATTCTGTGACTGGCTCGGCACCTGACGTGATGGCACACCTCGCAGAAGGGTGCCTCCGTGCAGGATGCTGCCTTATGCCCCGGCTTGCTGCATCGGAAGCAGAGCTGGCTCCTCTCTACCTCCGACGGGCACATGGCTCTGGTGTGTCCCGTTCCCATGCATCTATAGCAGCGAAATGGTGCCGGGTCTAGGGCCTGAACCTGCGCACTGGACCACCCCACCTGCAGCCTCCCACCCTCGCAAATCTTTTTTGCCACTGTTACCGGGCACCTCACAAGCGTCGAGCCGGATCCGTTGAAGGCGAAGCGAATGGAGCCCACTTTCACTTCCTCAACTCCGCAACTACCCCTGGCCGCGACTGCCGTCGCCACTGCGTCAGGGGTCGCAGACTCAATGAGCCCCGATACCCTCATACCGGCCATCTTCATGGGCCTGTAGACCCTGGCATCATTCCCGACGAGGCTCTCTATTTTCTCTCGCAGAAAATCAGCCGCCCTACCGTTGTCTGCATTGGGAACCTCGATAATACGGGCCCCGTCAGCCGTCTTGCGCACCCTCACGTGTTCCAAACCCACTTCAGCCAGTCCAAAAGACGTAGTTACCCTCGTGAGGATCGAGGCATAGGAAGCCTCTGACTCTGGCTTTAGGGCCACAACTATGGCGGCCGTGGAAGGGACGGCCAGTCCACGGCTTGGCCGTTTCGTCACTGGCTTCGGTGCAAGTTGAGATGCCGCTGCCGTCGCTTTTTTAGCCTTATTTCCGGCCTTCCTCCCCACCACATCCCTCCACTCCGAGTTGGTTTGTGGTTGTGCCGGTAGCTGGGTTTCCGGTGGTGGCACCGACCCCGTTTGTGAAACCTGATTCGTTGTTTTCCCCTTCTTTTTTTTCTTACCCTTCTTCTTGTTCTTACCCGCTGCTGTGGACGCGCCGTCATTGGCAGGGGGCATTAATGTAGCCCCTGTATCGGCCCTTTTTGGTGCCAGCCCTCTTGCTGCCGTCGTTGGCTGCACAGAGGAAGGGCCCTGTTGCCTCTCCACTTCCCTTTCGGTCTCTGCCCTCCTGCGGTCCGCAGCCAAAGGCGGGCGCAGGATCGGGGCAGGTGGAAGAAGGCTCTTGACCTCCCCGATTCTCACATTAATTATTTCTCCTAGCGACACAAGGAGGTCCCTTTTTAGGTCCTCCTTGAGCTCCGCTAGGAGATCCGTCACAGCCGACGCTGGGTTTTCGTCAGGCTTGGACACTGCAGGCCGGTTAGCCCTCTCCGAAAACGCTGTTCTTAGGGCCTTCGTTTCCTCCGTTAAGTGGGCCAGCTGTTCCCTCATCCTTTTGTTGTCGGCTTTGAGGACCCGGATTTCGTCATCTCCATCGCGCGTCTGCAGGTTCTCCGCACCCAGCAGGATTTCCCGGCATGCACGGTTGATCCGGCCGTGAACCCTTCCACTCAGGTTACCCGACTTCCGAGTCTCCTCTATTATCGCGTGGGCCTCTTTGCGGATGACGTCTAAGACGCGATCACTTGGTGCCAGAGTTGGTGAAGCACGCCCCTCGTCTAACGGGCTTCTTTCGCGGCCCTCAGGGATAACAGAAAGGTTGTTCCCTTTTCCCAACCTCCCATTAACTCTCCCACATGTCTGTGCCACGGCCCTCCCTCTGCGAGCCGTATTGACCTTGGCCCCATTTTCGGGCGTTGGGTCATCAGGCTGGTCCAAGTGCCCTCTTTTTCTTTCACTATCCGATAGCCGGGTCAAAAGAACTATCGGTTGCTGAACTTCCGCACTAAGATCAATAGCTTCAGCACGCACCTTAGGGGTGCCCCCTTTCGCCACCAAATTCAAAATGTCCGTTTCCTTGCCATAGTCGTCGTTTGTATCTACCGTTTTCGTATTTTTATTTTTAGTTGCCATTTGAAATCCCACGAGTATGGGGGAAAAACGGTCCACCTAGGCAGTGCCCCCTGTACCTAAGGTAACCCTATTTACTCTGGAGGTCGGGCGGTGTCCAGAGGTTTTTACGACTTCACTGTCGGGTTTTTAAAGGGATTTCCTTCCCGCGGGCCGGCCAATTAAGGCAAGCCCTCCGGTCCGCGCGCAAATGCTGGCACCTCCCGTACCCCATACCGCCCCTGATGGGGGTCGTTGGGAGAGTGCTGCGGGTTCCGGGATTTAAGGGGAGCTGGCGTAGACTCCCCTGTGGTTTGTTAGAACCACTACTCCTCCGACTTTCGTCCTTCCTCCTCTTTGGTCGCTCATCTCCTACGCCTTCTGGTGATCAGAAGGATGTGGAGAGAGCCCCTTGCCCTCCTGTTGTGCCGCTCTTAGTCTGGCTCCTCCCCCCTCGCCTTCCCGGTATGGGTAGCCCTGTCCGGTATAGCCTCGGGGATCCTAGGAACACACAAGCCCCCCCACCACGACAAGGTGGCAGCACCTCGGGGGGGAACCTAACCTAACCTAACCTTTTTTTTTTTTTTTTTTTTTTTTTTTTTACGTGGGGAAATGCTTTTACGCATCCCGCCCGGCCGCGGAGGCCTTGGCGGGTATGTCGGACTCCCGGGAACCGCCCGGACTACCGACTAAAACCCCACGGTTTTCCGCCTCGTCACCGTGTTGCCGGGTTACGGGCACGATTGTGTATACTCTTCCGCGACCCGGCGGTGACTGGCCTGGTGAAGGCCCCGAACTCGGGAGGGTGTGAACCCCACCAGCAACACCTCGGTGTTTTGTGCGCGGGAGCCCGCGCACGCCATCACGGGCCAGTTTGTCATTCGGCCGACAGACTTCCCCAAGCCTGCCGGCCCTGGCCACGGTTAGGGTGGAATATGGCGGTCATAGGCTCGCCGCCTTCGCCCTACTCGCCGTTGGCGACCGGGATCCTCGGAAGTTGCCTCCCTCTGTCTCTCGGCCGCCTCCTTCAACTCCATGACGGTCTCGCAGAAGGCGAGGACCGCTCTCCATGCCCTGTCGCTGTCCACGATACTATTTACTACCGTGGGCAGCGAGAGGTCATGGCCAACAGTGGCGCATAGTGTCCGGCGCTCCTGCTCCCAGGCTGGGCAAACCTCCAGCGTGTGCTGGGCCGTCTCCTCCGGGCAATTGTCACAGTGGTGACACCGCGCGCTTGACTCTCGGCGTATGCGATGCAGGTACCTCCCGAAACATCCGTGGTCCGAGAGGACCTGCGTCAGCCGGAAAGTCAACGTGCCATGACTCCGGTCCAGCCACCGCTCCAGAACCGGACGAATTGCCCGGATGGTCTTGAGGCCCGCACACGGTTGTGCCAGCCTTTCCTTCCATATTCCCACCATTTCGAGGCGAGCAGCGTCGCGTTGGGCCTCCAACTCTCTTGGTGCTGGTGAGTCACCGCGACCAAGCGCCTCCTTGCGCCAACGGTAAGCCGCCGCAAGGGCCCTCGCATCCAGGTCCCAAGGGAGTGACCCCGCCAGCACGCATGCCGCCTCACCGGAGATGGTGCGATACCCCCGTATTTGCCTGACGGCCATCACGCCCTGCGCCTTGCGCAGGAGAGCAATTTCCCGGCTCCGCAAGTTCTCCGCCCATACGGGAGCACCGTAGAGGGCCATGGAGCGCACGACCCCCATGTACAGCTGCTGACACGGCGCCTTAGGCCCCCCCGTGTTCGGGAGTATACGCCCTAGGGCACCGGCGGCTCCCATCAGCTTTGGCAACAAGCGTTTGAAGTGGGCAGGGAAGCTCCAACGGCCGTCGAGTGTGAGGCCCAGATACCTCATGGTGGGCTCTATTTTGATTCTGGTGCCCCCCACCACTAAGTGGGCGTCCGGTGGAGGGGCCCCGCCACGCCCGTGAAAGCATATGGCTTCTGATTTTTGCAGAGCCACCTTCAACCCCAACAGTCGGATTCGCCTTACCACGTGAGCCACGCCAGCCGTGGCCAGTACACCAGCATGGCGGTAAGTCTTCCCGCGGGCCGTCACAAGAGTGTCGTCGGCGTAGCACGTTAGACTGACTCCTGGAAGATTTGCGCCACGCAGGACCCAATCGTAGCCGATGTTCCACAGGAGTGGCCCTAGGACCGACCCCTGTGGAACACCGCAGGACATCCGATGTCGTCCCCACTCCTCCCGGCCTGGGTAAATTACGTACCTCTCAGAGAGGTACGCGCCGACCATTTGCCTCAGGTAGGCGGGCACTTGGTGGAAACGTAGTGCCTCCATCACGCATCCCCAGGGCAGGGTGTTAAATGCGTTGGCGATGTCCAAGGATACCGCCAATAGCACTTCCTTTTCTGACACCGCCCTGTCCGCAAGATCTTTTGCGCGAAGGATGGCGTCGACGGTCGAGCGACCGCTACGGAACCCGTACTGGCACTCCGCCAAATCCGGTCCGACTCGGATGAGATGTTTAATGAGGCGGGCAGCTATAATCCGCTCAAAAAGCTTGCCCACCTCATCGAGCAGGACTATTGGACGGTATGCAGACGGGGAATCCACAGGGCGCCCTTCCTTCTTTAGAAGGACAAGTTTACCTGTCTTCCATTGCCTGGGGAAGAGAGCCTGCTCAAAGCACCCCGAGAAAAGTCTGAGCAGTCTGTTCTCCAGCGTGTTACTGGCTAGGACCCAGGCGCGGCCCGGGATCCCGTCAGGTCCAGGGGCCGTGTTTTTTCCTTTCAATCGGAGAACAGCTGCTCCGAGTTCTCCGACTGACACATTTGGAGCCTCTTCCTCGTCGTCACCAGGTACGGTGGGCGGTGCCATGTCTGGCGGAGAGAAGCCTTCACTAGCCGGGAACAGAGTCGCGACCACGTCCCCCAGCAGGTTCGGCTCGAGACTTCTCGTCAGTGGTGGGGCCCAGGGGCGAAGTTTGCTGCGGACCATTTTATATGGTCGGCCCCACGGGTCTCTGTTGAGCGTTTCGAGCATCTCCTGCTGGGAACCCTCCTTCGCCTGGCTTATGGCCAGCTGAAGGTCTTTCGTGCACTGGATGTAAACGGCGTACAGTTCCGCCTCTTGGACGGGGACCCTGCGTCGACGCCTCCGCTGGTGACTGTACATGCGCCTTGCAGCTACACAGGACTGTCTCAGCTGGTCGAGTTCAACCGACCACCAGTGGACTTGGCGTTTCGGAGGCACGGGTTTTGCTCGGGGCATTGCTGCGTCGCAAATCGCTGTCATGGATCCGCCGAGCGCTTGCGCCTCTTCCTCCACATCCACTAGGCCCTCAGGAACGGGGTTCCAAGCCTCGACTTCGGCGGCAAGATGGAATGTGTCCCAGTCGAGGCGTTTTAGTGCCCAGCGTGGACCCTCTCCTCTCAGAGAGCGGCTGATAGGGCCACTCGGAGCATCTGTTAGTGCGGAGACGCTGAACCGAATATAACGGTGGTCCGACAAGGTCTCGATGCCCTCGAGCACTCCCCAGCCCTGGACACGGCGCGCCAAGGCGGCGTTGGCGAATGTCACATCCACAATGGAGCCACCTTGTTGCCGCACGCACGTGTCGACTGACCCGCTGTTCACAACGATTAGGCCCTCTGCGATGGCCCACTCCTCCAACTCGCGGCCGCGCGCATCCGTTGACGAGGATCCCCACGCCATGGACTTGGCGTTGAGATCCCCGGCAACGAGCACAGAGCTTGGACGGTTTTGCCTAATGACCGCACCCACGTCCGTCAGGAAAGACTCGAAATCTGCCAGGCTCCTGTTTGGCGAGAAGTAGACACCGACAACAAGGATGCCGCCAAGGCGCCCGGCAACATAACCCCTTCCCTTATCGACTTTCTCGAACGGTGGCGAGCCAGCAGCCGTTTGCGTGGCTAACGCTACCAAGCCATCATGGTCCCCAGCCCAATTGTCCCTTTGGGGGATAAAGTATGGCTCGGAAACGACAGCCACGTGGGTCAGCCACTGCGCCATGCTCTGGAACAAGAGGTCCTGAGCCCTGGCGCAGTGGTTGAGATTCGCCTGCAAGAAGGAGAGGGCCATTATTATTCCTCCATTTCTACAGCCTCCTCAGTCTCTGGTGCCACATTGGCGGCCGGGTAGAAGTTCGGCTGGGTGGCCCGTGGCCTAGTGCCAAACTTCCCCTTCTTTTTGAGAGCAGCGCACAACTTGCTCCCTACGGCATGTCCCGCTGGTTTTTTGGCTGCTGCGCAGACTGGGCAGTGTGGCGTGGCGGTGCACGTGGCTGCCTTGTGGCCGGGCTGGCCACATCGGTAGCACAGCTCGCTCCGATCGTCCTGAGATTGGCACTGTGCTCGGACGTGTCCCGCCTCGAGGCACCGGAAGCAGCGCATGGGTTTAGCAGCCAGTAGCTGCACCCGTGCGGATACCCAACCTACCAGCAGGCGCCCGCCCTCTGCCAGCTTTTTGGCTGCTGTTACTGGGCAACGGACCCATGCCGTGCCTAACCCCGAGAAGTTCTGACGGATTTCGCCGCATTTTACAAGGCCAGCATCGCACCCGCTAACCTTTGAAATTGCCGCCTTGACATCCTCCGGTGTCACTGACTCATCGAGACCCGTAATGCGCACCTCCGAGCACTTCGTGGGCCTCGAGACTTGTACGTCCTCGCTCTTGAGCGTTTCCCTCAACTTTTCCGCGAGAGCATCCGCTTTCTCGCCCGCTGTCGCCCCGGGTACTTCAATGATGGTCGCTCCAGTGACCGCCCGCTTAAATCGGACACCCTCGATCTGGAGGTCTTTCAGATCGATCTTCGACCGAGCCTCCTTGATTATGTCCCCGTAGGTGGGGCGGCCCTCTCCCGGCTTCAGCGTCAGCACTACGGCCGCTGAGCGTGGTGCCCGCAGTTTTTGGGTCTGCTTGGGCTTGGACTGTGGCGCTGCTCCCTGCGCGGCAGTCTTCTTTTTCTTCTTGCCTTTCCCGATGACGTCTGTCCACGTCTCATTCCTGGACGCCGGCGTAGGCGGCATGGGGCGGGGCACATGAGGGGCTTCGGCTGGCAGAGCTGGTAGAGCCACATGGTCATCCTTCTTGGCCTTTTTGACGGGTTTTTTCTTCCCCTTCTTTCCCGTTGGAGGAGCAGGAGCAGGCGCTTTAGGCTCTGCCATCTTCCGCCCGCTAGTGCCAGCGACGTTGTTGTCTGCTGAGTTGGTGGCAGGCGGTGCGCCCTGTCCCTTTTTGTCCGCCGCGAGCAATGGGCGCACAGCCGTCGGTGGGAGAAGCCGATCTTCTAACGCATCCAGCCGAGCGTTTACCATGGTCCCCACTTTGACCATTATGTCGCGTTCGGCGTCCTCCGGCATATGAGTTTGCGGTGTGGGAGCTGCTTTAGCTGTGCGCAGCTCACTCCGCAGCTCCCCGAGCTCTCTTTGGAGCTCAGTCATCTGAGCTTGCAGGCGTTTGTTTTGGGCCTCAAGCCTCTCGGTCTCTTCCGAGGATGTGCGCTTAATCAATACCGTTGCAGCATCCATATAAGCCGCCACCGCATCCTTCAGCTTCCGCTGGTGGGTCCCCTTTAGGTTGCCTGATTTGGCAATCACTGCTTTGATCACGTCAGTGCTGTCCATCATTTGAGTGTGTAAGGCAGAGGCCAGCTGGTCCTCCGCTCGTGTCCTCTGCGTTACTGTCCGGTCGGGTCTCAAGCGGATGACCATTTTGGCCACCTCCGCCTCTGCCTCTTCTGCATCCTTGCGGCGGAATTCCTCCTTCGCCGCCTTGTAATCGGACTGCGCCTTGCCTATTCCGACATACTTCCCTGTCGTAGGCGTAGACCTGTCCTCCGTCGCAGTCTTAAAATCGCCATCACTGGACGATTCAGACAGTTCTAGACGCCGCCTCTTTTGCCCGTCCTGGGACCATAAACGGCCTTCAAGAACGGACGACGCTGATCCCGACCTGGATCTGGTCCTGACGGTTACCGGGCTTGAGTCCGAGAGCCGCTCCGCCCCCGCCTGCCCCGGCGGGTCCTCCGCGTCTGACCGGGGCACTGGGGAGTCGACGGACGACTCCCGCACCCCCGCCGAGTTCCCGAAATTAAAGGGAGTCAGCGGGCATAGGGGCAACCGCCCCCTGGCCCTGGCTCTGTGATTTCGCCGCAACGCCAGTTCAGCCTGTTGAGGAGCAGCCTCATCGGCGGAGGTCGGCCGCTGCCCCTCCCTGTCAGCTGTGGCAGGCGAGACGGAACGCGACGTGCCCCGAATCTTCTCTGCATCCTGCGCCGGAACTCCCGGGGGCCAGCTCCCCTCGTCCAGGCGGGTCAGCGCCACCCTAGGGATTAGCTCGTAACGGGCCTCTTGCCCCCCCTCCAGTGCCGGTGCCAGGCTTCCCGCACTCGAGGCCGCCAGTTGGACTGAGCTCGAGGCCCCCTCCACAGAGCGCTCCCTGCTCCGCACTCGCGGCAAGAAACGGCCAGCGCCGTCGCGCGCTGGGCCGTATGCCTTTTTCGGCACGATCTGGATGGCGGCCGCGTTCAGATCGAGACGTGGGCTGCCAACCTGTTGCACTGGTGATCGTGCTAAGTTTCGTCGGGGGCGGAAGGTCTCCACATCTGTGTCCAATGTTAGTTTGTCAGTGTCGTCGTTTTGGATCATCTCGGGTTTTAGGTTGGGTTTGGGTTTGTTTTCCATTTGGTTCCCACGAGTATGGGGGAAGGACGGTCCACCTAGGCAGTGCCCCCTGTACCTGAGGTAACCCTATTTACTCTGGAGGTCGGGCGGTATCCAGAGGTTTTAACGACTTCACTGTCGGGTTTTTTAAAGGGGTTTCCTTCCCGCGGGCCGGCCAATTAAGGCAGGCCCTCCGGTCCGCGCGCTAAAAGCTGGCACCTCCCGTACCCCATACCGCCACAGATGGGGGTCGTTGGGAGAGTGCTGCGGGTTCCGGGATTCAAGGGGAGCTGGCGTAGGCTCCCCTGTAAGTGGTTGGTTAAACCACCCCTTCTCCACGACCTTACGGCCGTTGCCCATCTCCCGCGCCATCTGCTGATCAGAGGGACGCGGAGAGAGCCGTTCCGGGACCCAAAAGGGCCCCCTGCGTCGGGTTATTTGTAGCACCGATAAGCGATTCCCCCGTAGAAGAATCACTTAACGTTGCCTCCAGGGTGCACCAGCCAGGACCCTTCCCCTTCCCACAGACCCGCGAGGGTCCACAGGAACTGGAAGAGCCGTGACATTCGTGGAGGTTACCCGACCTAGCACCCCAACCTAACCTAACCTTTTTTTTTTTTTTTTTTTTTTTTTTTTTTTTTTTTACGTGGGGAAATGCTTTTACGCATCCCGCCCGGCCGCGGAGGCCTTGGCGGGTATGTCGGACTCCCGGGAACCGCCCGGACTACCGACTAAAACCCCACGGTTTTCCGGTCACCGTGTTGCCGGGTTACGGGCACGATTGTGTATACTCTTCCGCGACCCGGCGGTGACTGGCCTGGTGAAGGCCCCGAACTCGGGAGGGTGTGAACCCCACCAGCAACACCTCGGTGTTTTGTGCGCGGGAGCCCGCGCACGCCATCACGGGCCAGTTTGTCATTCGGCCGACAGACTTCCCCAAGCCTGCCGGCCCTGGCCACGGTTAGGGTGGAATATGGCGGTCATAGGCTCGCCGCCTTCGCCCTACTCGCCGTTGGCGACCGGGATCCTCGGAAGTTGCCTCCCTCTGTCTCTCGGCCGCCTCCTTCAACTCCATGACGGTCTCGCAGAAGGCGAGGACCGCTCTCCATGCCCTGTCGCTGTCCACGATACTACTTACTACCGTGGGCAGCGAGAGGTCATGGCCAACAGTGGCGCATAGTGTCCGGCGCTCCTGCTCCCAGGCTGGGCAAACCTCCAGCGTGTGCTGGGCCGTCTCCTCCGGGCAATTGTCACAGTGGTGACACCGCGCGCTTGACTCTCGGCGTATGCGATGCAGGTACCTCCCGAAACATCCGTGGTCCGAGAGGACCTGCGTCAGCCGGAAAGTCAACGTGCCATGACTCCGGTCCAGCCACCGCTCCAGAACCGGACGAATTGCCCGGATGGTCTTGAGGCCCGCACACGGTTGTGCCAGCCTTTCCTTCCATATTCCCACCATCTCGAGGCGAGCAGCGTCGCGTTGGGCCTCCAACTCTCTTGGTGCTGGTGAGTCACCGCGACCAAGCGCCTCCTTGCGCCAACGGTAAGCCGCCGCAAGGGCTCTCGCATCCAGGTCCCAAGGGAGTGACCCCGCCAGCACGCATGCCGCCTCACCGGAGATGGTGCGATACCCCCGTATTTGCCTGACGGCCATCACGCCCTGCGCCTTGCGCAGGAGAGCAATTTCCCGGCTCCGCAAGTTCTCCGCCCATACGGGAGCACCGTAGAGGGCCATGGAGCGCACGACCCCCATGTACAGCTGCCGACACGGCGCCTTAGGCCCCCCCGTGTTCGGGAGTATACGCCCTAGGGCACCGGCGGCTCCCATCAGCTTTGGCAACAAGCGTTTGAAGTGGGCATGGAAGCTCCAACGGCCGTCGAGTGTGAGGCCCAGATACCTCATGGTGGGCTCTATTTTGATTCTGGTGCCCCCCACCACTAAGTGGGCGTCCGGTGGAGGGGCCCCGCCACGCCCGTGAAAGCATATGGCTTCTGATTTTTGCAGAGCCACCTTCAACCCCAACAGTCGGATTCGCCTTACCACGTGAGCCACGCCAGCCGTGGCCAGTACACCAGCATGGCGGTAAGTCTTCCCGCGGGCCGTCACAAGAGTGTCGTCGGCGTAGCACGTTAGACTGACTCCTGGAAGATTTGCGCCACGCAGGACCCAATTGTAGCCGATGTTCCACAGGAGTGGCCCTAGGACCGACCCCTGTGGAACACCGCAGGACATCCGATGTCGTCCCCACTCCTCCCGGCCTGGGTAAATTACGTACCTCTCAGAGAGGTACGCGCCGACCATTTGCCTCAGGTAGGCGGGCACTTGGTGGAAACGTAGTGCCTCCATCACGCATCCCCAAGGCAGGGTGTTAAATGCGTTGGCGATGTCCAAGGATACCGCCAATAGCACTTCCTTTTCTGACACCGCCCTGTCCGCAAGATCTTTTGCGCGAAGGATGGCGTCGACGGTCGAGCGACCGCTACGGAACCCGTACTGGC
This sequence comes from Epinotia demarniana, assembly GCA_945867215.1. Lineage (NCBI taxonomy): Eukaryota > Metazoa > Arthropoda > Insecta > Lepidoptera > Tortricidae > Epinotia > Epinotia demarniana. The sequence goes on from OX244277.1 coordinate 71,693, forward strand.
ACTCCGCCAAATCCGGTCCGACTCGGATGAGATGTTTAATGAGGCGGGCAGCTATAATCCGCTCAAAAAGCTTGCCCACCTCATCGAGCAGGACTATTGGACGGTATGCAGACGGGGAATCCGCAGGGCGCCCTTCCTTCTTTAGAAGGACAAGTTTACCTGTCTTCCATTGCCTGGGGAAGAGAGCCTGCTCGAAGCACCCCGAGAAAAGTCTGAGCAGTCTGTTCTCCAGCGTGTTACTGGCTAGGACCCAGGCGCGGCCCGGGATCCCGTCAGGTCCAGGGGCCGTGTTTTTTCCTTTCAATCGGAGAACAGCTGCTCCGAGTTCTCCGACTGACACATTTGGAGCCTCTTCCTCGTCGTCACCAGGTACGGTGGGCGGTGCCATGTCTGGCGGAGAGAAGCCTTCACTAGCCGGGAACAGAGTCGTGACCACGTCCCCCAGCAGGTTCGGCTCGAGACTTCTCGTCAGTGGTGGGGCCCAGGGGCGAAGTTTGCTGCGGACCATTTTATATGGTCGGCCCCACGGGTCTCTGTTGAGCGTTTCGAGCATCTCCTGCTGGGAACCCTCCTTCGCCTGGCTTATGGCCAGCTGAAGGTCTTTCGTGCACTGGATGTAAACGGCGTACAGTTCCGCATCTTGGACGGGGATCCTGCATCGACGCCTCCGCTGGTGACTGTACATGCGCCTTGCAGCTACACAGGACTGTCTCAGCTGGTCGAGTTCAACCGACCACCAGTGGACTTGGCGTTTCGGAGGCACGGGTTTTGCCCGGGGCATTGCTGCGTCGCAAATCGCTGTCATGGATCCGCCGAGCGCTTGCGCCTCTTCCTCCACATCCACTAGGCCCTCAGGAACGGGGTTCCAAGCCTCGACTTCGGCGGCAAGATGGAATGTGTCCCAGTCGAGGCGTTTTAGTGCCCAGCGTGGTCCCTCTCCTCTCAGAGAGCGGCTGATAGGGCCACTCGGAGCATCTGTTAGTGCGGAGACGCTGAACCGAATATAACGGTGGTCCGACAAGGTCTCGATGCCCTCGAGCACTCCCCAGCCCTGGACACGGCGCGCCAAGGCGGCGTTGGCGAATGTCACATCCACAATGGAGCCACCTTGTTGCCGCACGCACGTGTCGACTGACCCGCTGTTCACAACGATTAGGCCCTCTGCGATGGCCCACTCCTCCAACTCGCGGCCGCGCGCATCCGTTGACGAGGATCCCCACGCCATGGACTTGGCGTTGAGATCCCCGGCAACGAGCACAGAGCTTGGACGGTTTTGCCTAATGACCGCACCCACGTCCGTCAGGAAAGACTCGAAATCTGCCAGGCTCCTGTTTGGCGAGAAGTAGACACCGACAACAAGGATGCCGCCAAGGCGCCCGGCAACATAACCCCTTCCCTTATCGACTTTCTCGAACGGTGGCGAGCCAGCAGCCGTTTGCGTGGCTAACGCTACCAAGCCATCATGGTCCCCAGCCCAATTGTCCCTTTGGGGGATAAAGTATGGCTCGGAAACGACAGCCACGTGGGTCAGCCACTGCGCCATGCTCTGGAACAAGAGGTCCTGAGCCCTGGCGCAGTGGTTGAGATTCGCCTGCAAGAAGGAGAGGGCCATTATTATTCCTCCATTTCTACAGCCTCCTCAGTCTCTGGTGCCACATTGGCGGCCGGGTAGAAGTTCGGCTGGGTGGCCCGTGGCCTAGTGCCAAACTTCTCCTTCTTTTTGAGAGCAGCGCACAACTTGCTCCCTACGGCATGTCCCGCTGGTTTTTTGGCCGCTGCGCAGACTGGGCAGTGTGGCGTGGCGGTGCACGTGGCTGCCTTGTGGCCGGGCTGGCCACATCGGTAGCACAGCTCGCTCCGATCGTCCTGAGATTGGCACTGTGCTCGGACGTGTCCCGCTTCGAGGCACCGGAAGCAGCGCATGGGTTTAGCAGCCAGTAGCTGCACCCGTGCGGATACCCAACCTACCAGTAGGCGCCCGCCCTCTGCCAGCTTTTTGGCTGCTGTTACTGGGCAACGGACCCATGCCGTGCCTAACCCCGAGAAGTTCTGACGGATTTCGCCGCATTTTACAAGGCCAGCATCGCACCCGCTAACCTTTGAAATTGCCGCCTTGACATCCTCCGGTGTCACTGACTCATCGAGACCCGTAATGCGTACCTCCGAGCACTTCGTGGGCCTCGAGACTTGTACGTCCTCGCTCTTGAGCGTTTCCCTCAACTTTTCCGCGAGAGCATCCGCTTTCTCGCCCGCTGTCGCCCCGGGTACTTCAATGATGGTCGCTCCAGTGACCGCCCGCTTAAATCGGACACCCTCGATCTGGAGGTCTTTCAGATCGATCTTCGACCGAGCCTCCTTGATTATGTCCCCGTAGGTGGGGCGGCCCTCTCCCGGCTTCAGCGTCAGCACTACGGCCGCTGAGCGTGGTGCCCGCAGTTTTTGGGTCTGCTTGGGCTTGGACTGTGGCGCTGCTCCCTGCGCGGCAGTCTTCTTTTTCTTCTTGCCTTTCCCGATGACGTCTGTCCACGTCTCATTCCTGGACGCCGGCGTAGGCGGCATGGGGCGGGGCACATGAGGGGCTTCGGCTGGCAGAGCTGGTAGAGCCACATGGTCATCCTTCTTGGCCTTTTTGACGGGTTTTTTCTTCCCCTTCTTTCCCGTTGGAGGAGCAGGAGCAGGCGCTTTAGGCTCTGCCATCTTCCGCCCGCTAGTGCCAGCGACGTTGTTGTCTGCTGAGTTGGTGGCAGGCGGTGCGCCCTGTCCCTTTTTGTCCGCCGCGAGCAATGGGCGCACAGCCGTCGGTGGGAGAAGCCGATCTTCTAACGCATCCAGCCGAGCGTTTACCATGGTCCCCACTTTGACCATTATGTCGCGTTCGGCGTCCTCCGGCATATGAGTTTGCGGTGTGGGAGCTGCTTTAGCTGTGCGCAGCTCACTCCGCAGCTCCCCGAGCTCTCTTTGGAGCTCAGTCATCTGAGCTTGCAGGCGTTTGTTTTGGGCCTCAAGCCTCTCGGTCTCTTCCGAGGATGTGCGCTTAATCAATACCGTTGCAGCATCCATATAAGCCGCCACCGCATCCTTCAGCTTCCGCTGGTGGGTCCCCTTTAGGTTGCCTGATTTGGCAATCACTGCTTTGATCACGTCAGTGCTGTCCATCATTTGAGTGTGTAAGGCAGAGGCCAGCTGGTCCTCCGCTCGTGTCCTCTGCGTTACTGTCCGGTCGGGTCTCAAGCGGATGACCATTTTGGCCACCTCCGCCTCTGCCTCTTCTGCAGCCTTGCGGCGGAATTCCTCCTTCGCCGCCTTGTAATCGGACTGCGCCTTGCCTATTCCGACATACTTCCCTGTCGTAGGCGTAGACCTGTCCTCCGTCGCAGTCTTAAAATCGCCATCACTGGACGATTCAGACAGTTCTAGACGCCGCCTCTTTTGCCCGTCCTGGGACCATAAACGGCCTTCAGGAACGGACGACGCTGATCCCGACCTGGATCTGGTCCTGACGGTTACCGGGCTTGAGTCCGAGAGCCGCTCCGCCCCCGCCTGCCCCGGCGGGTCCTCCGCGTCTGACCGGGGCACTGGGGAGTCGACGGACGACTCCCGCACCCCCGCCGAGTTCCCGAAATTAAAGGGAGTCAGCGGGCATAGGGGCAACCGCCCCCTGGCCCTGGCTCTGTGATTTCGCCGCAACGCCAGTTCAGCCTGTTGAGGAGCAGCCTCATCGGCGGAGGTCGGCCGCTGCCCCTCCCTGTCAGCTGTGGCAGGCGAGACGGAACGCGACGTGCCCCGAATCTTCTCTGCATCCTGCGCCGGAACTCCCGGGGGCCAGCTCCCCTCGTCCAGGCGGGTCAGCGCCACCCTAGGGATTAGCTCGTAACGGGCCTCTTGCCCCCCCTCCAGTGCCGGTGCCAGGCTTCCCGCACTCGAGGCCGCCAGTTGGACTGAGCTCGAGGCCCCCTCCACAGAGCGCTCCCTGCTCCGCACTCGCGGCAAGAAACGGCCAGCGCCGTCGCGCGCTGGGCCGTATGCCTTTTTCGGCACGATCTGGATGGCGGCCGCGTTCAGATCGAGACGTGGGCTGCCAACCTGTTGCACTGGTGATCGTGCTAAGTTTCGTCGGGGGCGGAAGGTCTCCACATCTGTGTCCAATGTTAGTTTGTCAGTGTCGTCGTTTTGGATCATCTCGGGTTTTGGGTTGGGTTTGGGTTTGTTTTCCATTTGGTTCCCACGAGTATGGGGGAAGGACGGTCCACCTAGGCAGTGCCCCCTGTACCTGAGGTAACCCTATTTACTCTGGAGGTCGGGCGGTATCCAGAGGTTTTAACGACTTCACTGTCGGGTTTTTTAAAGGGGTTTCCTTCCCGCGGGCCGGCCAATTAAGGCAGGCCCTCCGGTCCGCGCGCTAAAAGCTGGCACCTCCCGTACCCCATACCGCCACAGATGGGGGTCGTTGGGAGAGTGCTGCGGGTTCCGGGATTCAAGGGGAGCTGGCGTAGGCTCCCCTGTAAGTGGTTGGTTAAACCACCCCTTCTCCACGACCTTACGGCCGTTGCCCATCTCCGCGCCATCTGCTGATCAGAGGGACGCGGAGAGAGCCGTTCCGGGACCCAAAAGGGCCCCCTGCGTCGGGTTATTTGTAGCACCGATAAGCGATTCCCCCGTAGAAGAATCACTTAACGTTGCCTCCAGGGTGCACCAGCCAGGACCCTTCCCCTTCCCACAGACCCGCGAGGGTCCACAGGAACTGGAAGAGCCCTGACACTCGTGGAGGTTACCCGACCTAGCACCCCAACCTTTTTTTTTTTTTTTTTTTGGCCGGGGGAAAATCCTCATGGATACCACCACTCCACGGGGAGGAGTGGTGATTATGTCAGACTCTTACTGACTAAAAACCCCCGGGTGTTCGACGCAACCACCAATTGGCCGAGATACGGGAACCATCATACTTCCGCGTCTCGGTCGGTGGTCGTCCGCAAGGCGGACTCGACTCTGGGGAACTCACCTGTCCCCCTGCTATCACGAAGTGGTGTGGTTTGTCCCGAACACTTGGCACACCACCCAACCCGAGGACCTTGCTCCTTCAGACGGCGAACGCCCCCGTGTTCGTCGCCTGGAGGTCCTCCTTATGGTGGCAGTCGGCGGTCGAACGCCAGCCTTCTGCGACCGACTCTCCGGCGGCGCTGTTGGGGCGCCTCTGCGGCGTCCTCCCTGGCCCGTTCCGCCCTTTCCTTCTGTGCCACTACTTCCTCACAGAAGGAAAGCATTGCATTCCACGACCTGTCGTTGTCGACCATAGATTTTACCACGGCCGGCAGCGACAGGTCGCCGCCAACTACCTGGGCCAGTTCGTTCCTCTGACTCGCCCAGGCCGGACACAGTTCCAGGGTGTGCTGAGCTGTGTCCTCGGCCGCACCGCAGCTATGGCACTCCATGGTGGGTTCTCTCCCGGCTATGCGACACAGGTACCGTCCGAAGCAGCCATGCCCCGTAAGTACCTGCGTCAGCCGGAAGGTGAGTGTCCCATATTCGCGGTCCAACCACTGCGACAATACTGGGCGCACCGCCTCTATCGTGCGGAGGCCAGCAGATGGTGTTGCCAGTCTCTCCTTCCATCGCTCGATCGCCTGCAGGCGAAGCTCCTGACGTTTTGCCTCCACCTCCCTCGGTGCTGGCCAGTCACCCCGGGAACGTGCCTCCTGGCGCCAGAAGTACATTGTCGCAAGGGTTCCGGCTTCGAGGTCCCAGGGCAATGAACCTGCCAGCATACACGCTGCCTCGGCTGATACCGTGCGATATGCCCGAATCGCCTTGTTGGAAATTGCCCGCTGCGATCTCCGCAGCAGGGCAGAGTTTCGGCTGTTGAGAGCGTCAGCCCACACAGGTGCCCCATACATTGCCATGGAGCGCACAACTCCTAGGTACAGCTGCCGGCAAGAGGCCTTGGGCCCTCCCATATTTGGGAGTATTCGCCCGAGAGCTGCGGCTGTACCTAATAACTTTGGCGCAAGGCGCTCAAAGTGAGCCCTAAAGGTCCACCGGCTGTCGAGGACAACGCCAAGGTAGCGCAATGTCGACCCGATGCCGATGGACACTCCCCCCACCATAATGTTTGCACCGGCCGGAGGCGCTTTCCGAGGTCCATGGAAAGAAATGGCCTCGGACTTGTTAAGAGCGACCTCCAAGCCGAGTCGCCGGATTCTGCCAACCACATGGGCTACCGCAGCCGTCGCCAAGATGGCTGATTCCCGGAAGCTATCCCCCCGAGCCGTGACCAGCGTGTCGTCCGCGTAGCAAATTAAATCTACACCCCGCAAGTTTGCCCCACGCAGGACCCAGTCGTATCCGATGTTCCACAGGAGCGGGCCAAGAACCGACCCCTGTGGAACACCGCACCTCATCTCCCTCTGTCCCCACTCGTGTCGACCGGGGAAGGTCACAAACCTCTCTGAGAGGTAGGCCTCGACCACCTTGCGCAAGTATCTGGGCACCCCATGAAAGAGGAGTGCCTCGTTGATGGCCGCCCAAGGCAATGTGTTGAATGCATTGGAAATATCGAGGGATACCGCCAACACCGTTTTGCCCGAGGCAACCGCATCCTCTGCCAGGTGTTTGACCCGCAGGATTGCATCCACGGTGGAGCGACCATTGCGAAAGCCGAATTGATTGTCAGCTAGGTCAGGGCCCACTTCTCTCATGTGCTTGACGAGTCGGGCGGCTATCACGCGCTCGAATAGCTTGCCCACCTCGTCAAGCAAAACAATCGGCCGATATGCTGACGGTGAATCAGCCGGACGCCCATCCTTTTTTAGGAGCACGAGACGGCCCTTCTTCCACTCGCGCGGAAAGCGGGCCTGCTCCATGCATATCGACAGCAGCCCACGGAGTCTCGGCTCTAGGGCGTCCATCGCTAGAACCAGTGCACGACCCGGAATGCCGTCCAGTCCGGGAGCCGTGTTTTTCAGTCTCTGGCGCAGGACGGCTGCTCCCAGTTCCCCTTCTGACACAGGCGGTGCTTCTCCTCCATCTTCCTCAACTGCAGAAGGCGCCATCGAAGGCGGCCGGTATGCCCGTTGGTTGGGGAACAATGTGGACACAACCTGGTCCAGGAGTTGCGGCTGAAGACTTTCCGTGACCGGGGGGGCCCAAGGGCGAAGTTTGGCCCTCACCATCTTGTATGGCCTCCCCCACGGATCTTGATTCAAAGTCTCCAGCAGGGTTTCCCTGGACGATTCAATGGCTCGACTAATGGCCACCGATAAGTCCTTCTTGACCGTCTTGTAGGCCTCGTATAGCGTGGTTTCAGCCGCCTCATTTCGCACCCTTCGTCGGCGCTGTCGCGAGTACTGGCGTCTCGCATCGACGCATAGCTCGCGCAAGTGCGAGAGGTCTGCTGTCCACCAGTACACACAGCGTCTTGGAGGGAGGCGCTTGGCCCGGGGCATCGCCGCGTCACATACACGTGACATAGCATCCCGAAACCACCCGGATCCAGCCTCCACCTCCGCAATCGGCTCCAGAGAGTCGGCCTGCCATGCCTCAACGATGGCTGCCTCCTTTAATAACTCCCTATCCATTTTCATCAGCACCCATCGTGGGCCGAGGGATGATGGAGTCCGTCTTGGGCTGGTTTGGGTCATTGGAGATGCAGATATGTCGAACCGAATGTAGCGGTGGTCCGACAGTGTCTCTACACCCACCAAAACTCCCCATCCCTGGACACGGCGCGCCAGGGCAGCATCCGTGAACGTGACGTCCACAATAGAGCCGCCCTGTTGCCGCACGCACGTGTCAACCGTTCCCCTGTTGTGTATCACCAGGCCAGACGAGACCACCCACTCCAATAGCTCGTTGCCGCGCGTATCTGTTGCTGGGGAGCCCCACGCCACTGATTTTGCATTCAGATCCCCAGCAACTAGAACCGGGTGCGGGTGAGTTCTGCCGACCAGGGCACCGATCTCTTCCAAAAACTGTTCAAATTCAGCCAGGCTCCGGTTTGGCGAAAAATAAACACCTATTACAGTAAAGTCTCCCACGACCGCGGCCACATACCCTGGGCCTCGAGACACCCTTTCAAAGGGCGGGGCTCCGTTAGCGGTGTGGGAGACAAGCGCCACGACTCCATTGGTGTCTCCGACCCAATTGTCCCTCGGCGGGACTGAATATGGCTCCGCCACAACCGCAATATGGATCGACCACTGCGCCATGCTCTGACATAAGAGGTCTTGAGCCCTAGCGCAGTGGTTGATATTCGCCTGCAATATTACCTAGCACCCCAACCTAACCTAACCTAACCTTTTTTTTTTTTTTTTTTTTTTTTTTTTTTCGCTGGGAAAATGCGTTTATCCCCCCTAGCCTCAAGAGTCTGGGGAGGCGCATACCCCCCGGGCCCGGGGGAGGCCAAGGTGGGGGGTTATGTGGGGCTCTCTCCTCCCGCAACCCCCTCCGAGCTAGTCGGAGGGAGGGGAGGAGAACTACCCACTAAAAACCCAGCGGCGTTACCCTCACTGCCGTTGTAGGGGGACGCCATGGGGTCGCAAGCATTCTACCACGACGTCCCCCCGGCTGCCCCGGTATTACACCGGTGCACCCTCGCGCCGAGGGAGGGAAGGGTTGGCAACGCAACAACCCCTCCCCCAGACGTGTTGGGCCTTAAGTGTGGGTCCCCAACCCACAGGCCCTACTGTGGGAGTAGGCGGTTGATATATTGCAGCCGCCTCCTCCCCACCCGTCTGCGCCGGAGCGGGTGCGCGTCGGCTCTCTTCTCACGCTCCCGCTCCGCTTCCTCTTTTTGTGACATGACCTCCTCACAATATGTCACAACCGCCTGCCATGATCTCTCGCTGCTCAACATTTTCGTCACCACGTTGCGCAGCGAGAGATCGTCCGTTCCGAGCGCCGCCTGTAGGTTGCGGCGCTCTGCGGCCCAGCTCACACAGTCCTCTAGGGTGTGCTGGGCCGTATCATCCTCCTCGTCACAGTGGTGGCACCCCGGTGTCACCTCCCTCCCAATTTGGTGCAGGTAATGACCGAAGCATCCATGCCCGGTCATTACCTGCACCAGCCTGTATTCCAGGCTCCCTCTGCGGTTTTCAAGCCAGCCCTCAAAGTTAGGGAGGAGTGCCCCTATGGTCCTGGTGCCATAGGGGGACTCCTCCAGGGCCCTTTTCCAACGGTCCCTCTCCCGCTCGACCGCCATCCTCCTCCTCGCGGCCACCTCCTGTGGGGCCAGGCGCTCGTCTGCGTCTGTCCTTGCCGCCACTCTCCACCTGTGCCTCTCCGCCAGCAGCCTTGCGTCGATCTCCCACGGCAGGGTGCCGGCGAGAGCGCAGGCAGCCGCGAACGATACCGACCGGTAGCACCGCCCTATCCTCTGCGCGATCACTCGCTGTGGTCTTCGGAGGAGGGCCCTCGTTTTTTGTGAGAGCCTCTCTGCCCATATCGGTGCCCCATACATCGCCATGCTCCTGACGACGCCGGCGAAGAGGCGCCGACATGGGGCCTTAGGGCCGCCCACATTGGGGAGCAGGCGGCCCAGCGCGGCTGCTGCGCCGACGAGTCGGGGAGCTAGTTGTTTAAAATGCTCCCCGAAGTTCCATCTGCGGTCCAGAATCAGGCCCAGGTATTTAATATGGGCCTTGACCTGGACCGCCTCAGCACCCACGCGGATGGACTCGTCGGCGCACAGTCTCCATCCCCACCCTCCGAAGACCACCGCTTCCGTCTTATCTAGAGCTACCCGCAGCCCGAGGAGGGCGATCCTCCCCACCGTCAGCTCCGTCGCCACGGCTGCTCTTCTTAGGGTCTCCCTATATTCTGTCCCCCTCACGGCCACCATTGTGTCGTCCGCATAACAGATGGTGACCATTTGGGGGAGTTGCGCCCCGCGGATAACCTAACCTAACCTAACCTAACCTAACCTAACCTAACCTAACCTAACCTAACCTTTTTTTTTTTTTTTTTTGTTTACCCAGGGGAAATCCATTATGGATCCCACCCGACTCGGGAGAAGCCGAGTGGGTATGTCCGACTCCCACGGACTAAAACCCCTGGGGCGTTCCAACACTCGCTTAAAGACAGAGCCCCGGGAACGCTGTCGCACACATCCGGAACTCTGCCAGCGCTGCCTTTACAGGCCCATCCACAGGTGGTAGGGGTATGGAGCCCCACCCACTCCGCCTTTAGCACCCCAGAACACCATGGGGGCTGACCAGCTCAGGACCCTTCTAGGCGGGTGACGGAACTCCCGACCCATCACCCGCAGGTCCCCGTTATGGCGGCAGCTCACGGCCTGCAAAGGCCCTTCGCCGCCTGCCCGGCCTTCTACGACGCTGCGGGACCGATCCCGGATCATCCTCGCGCATCCGCTCCGCCGCCTCCTTCTGCGTCATCACCATAACGCTGAAGGTGGCCACTGCCGCCCACGCCTCCTCACTGCCGACCATCCGGCTGATTAACGCCGGCAGTGAGAGGTCCCTTCCTATAGCCGTGGACAGGGCTGCGCGGGGCTCCGCCCATGCAGGGCACTCCTCACGCGTGTGCTTAGCCGTGTCCACGACTCCTCCGTTACAGTGGTGACACTCCGACGTGGGCTCCCTCCCCACCACCTCACACAGGTACTTGCCGAAGCAACCGTGCCCCGTCAAGAGCTGTGTGAGATGGAACGTGGGAGCGCCGTATTTGCGTTCGACCCATTCCTTCAGGACAGGCCGGACAGCATCCACTATGTCCCGGCTTGCTTCCGGGGTCTCCAGTCGTTCTGTCCACTTCTGGAAGAGGACCTGGCGCGACTCCTCCCGCCACTGGCGCACCTCCCTAGGCGCAGGCCAGTTGCCCGCCCTCCTTGCTGCCTGCAACCGCCAATATACCCCTGACTGCGCCTCGGCTTCGAGGTCCCAAGGCGGGCTACCAGCCAGCAAGCAGGCAGCCACGCACGATACTGTGCGATACGCCCTCGCCACTCTGAGTGCTATAACCCGTTGCGGGCGACGCAATTGAGTTACACTTCGAGCACTCAGAGTGCTCGCCCATATTGGCGCCCCATAGAGCGCCATCGACCGTACCACGCCAGCATATAAACGGCGGCACGCACCTCCCGGCCCACCCAAATTCGGAAGAATCCGCCCAAGAGCCCCGGCTGCAGCCACCAACTTTGGCGCCAAACGCCGAAAGTGCTCTTCAAACTTCCACCTGCTGTCAAGGACGAGTCCAAGATACTTCATCGTCGACCCAACAGCGATGGAAGTTCCCCCAACAGACAAAACTGTTCCCGGAAGAGGCGCATTACGAGGCCCATGAAAAACCAGGGCCTCCGACTTGTGGAGAGCCACTTCCAGACCCAGTGCACGTACACGCTCCACCACATGAGCAACGCCAATCCTGGCAAGCTGCGCAGCCTCCTGATGAGTGCTGCCACGGGCCGACACAAGCGTGTCGTCAGCGTAACAGGTTACACCAACCCCCCGCAAATTGGCCCCGCGCAGCACCCAGTCATAGCCGACATTCCACAGGAGTGGCCCTAAAACCGACCCCTGCGGAACACCGCACGACATCACCCTCCGTCGCCATCCCTCTCTCGTGGGGTAGGTCACCATCCTACCTGCAAAGTAATCTGCTACAACCCTCCGCAGGTAAGACGGTACATTATGGTACCGAAGTGCCGCCTCGATCGTCTCCCAGGGCAAGGTGTTGAAGGCATTGGATATATCCAGTGACACAGCCATCACCACCCCACCCCTCGATACCTCCTCCGATACAATACCCCCTACCCGAGCCACTGCATCCAGCGTCGAACGGAGAGGACGAAAGCCAAACTGCCACTAACCTAACCTAACCTTTTTTTTTTTTTTTTTTTTTTTAGGAGAGGAAAAATGCGTTACGCATTCCACCAGGGTGTGGGGACGGACCCGGGTGGATATGTGGGACTCCTCGTTGTGGGCTAATGAGACCCCGAGTTTACCCACTAAAAAACCTCTCCGTCTGCCGTCTTCGTGCTTTAGCGGTGGGCTGAAGGAACGCTTGCGCTTTACTTCTCCAGCACCACCAGCACCGCTCCCATTTGTAGGAGGCCGCCTCCGGAGGTCTTTTGGACCTCGGTCGTTTCGTGCCGGTGCTTACCGGCACCCGCTCGGGACCTGAGGGATGACAGGCGTCCCCATACCTGTCACCCCGCTGACAGTCTACGGAGGCAGGCGGCGATCCTGCGCAGCTCGCCTTCGTCCTGCACGCCTGCGGCGCCGTGGGTCGGCCACTGGGTCGACCTCCCTGGCCCGTTCCGCCTGTTCCTTCTGCTGGACAACTGTCTCGCAGAAGGCCTTAACTGCTTGCCAAGACCTGTCGCTGTCAACCATGGATTTGACCACGGCTGGGAGCGACAGGTCCGGCCCCACTATGGCCATGAGGTCATTGCGCTCTGGCCTCCACGCTGGACACACCTCTAGCGTGTGCTGTGCCGTGTCGACCGCCGCGCCGCACTCGTGGCATTCCTCCGTCGGCTCTCTGCCGGCAACTTTGTGCAGGTATCTCCCGAAACATCCGTGTCCCGAGAGAACCTGCACGAGCCGGAAGGTCAGAGCCCCGTGTGCCCGCTCCAGCCACTGTGACAGGACCGGCCGGATCGCCTCGACTGTCCGGGCGCCCGCACTCGGCTGCCCCAGCCGGACCACCCACTCCGCGACTGCCTCGCGGGAGAGCGCCTCTCGCTTGGCCTCGACCTCTCGCGGTGCTGGCCAGAAATCCCTAGCTCGCGCCTCCTCGCGCCAGAAGAAGACTGACGCGAGAGTCCTCGCGTCCAAGTCCCATGGCAGGGATCCGGCCAGCACGCACGCCGCCTCTCCGGAGATCGTCCGATAACCCCGCACAGACCTTATCGCCATCACCCGTTGCGCTCGGCGCAGTTGGGATACACCCCAACCTAACCTAACCTAACCTTTTTTTTTTTTTTTTTTTTTTTTTTCGCGCTGGGAAAATGCGTTTATCCCCCCTAGCCTCAAGAGTCTAGGGAGGCGCATACCCCCCGGGCCCGGGGGAGGCCAAGGTGGGGGGTTATGTGGGGCTCTCTCCTCCCGCAACCCCCTCCGAGGTAGTCGGAGGGAGGGGAGGAGAACTACCCACTAAAAACCCAGCGGCGTTACCCTCACTGCCGTTGTAGGGGGACGCCATGGGGTCGCAAGCATTCTACCACGACGTCCCCCCGGCTGCCCCGGTATTACACCGGTGCACCCTCGCGCCGAAGGAGGGAAGGGTTGGCAACGCAACAACCCCTCCCCCAGACGTGTAGGGCCTTAAGTGTGGGTCCCCAACCCACAGGCCCTACTGTGGGAGTAGGCGGTTGATATATTGCAGCCGCCTCCTCCCCATCCGTCTGCGCCGGAGCGGATGCGCGTCAGCTCTTTCTTCACGCTCCCGCTCCGCTTGCTCTTTCTGCGACATTACTTCTTCCGCGAAGTTTGCCGCTGCCTCCCACGATCTCTCGCTGCTCAGCATACAGCTCACAACAACCTAACCTTTTTTTTTTTTTTTTTTTTTTTGGCCGGGGGAAAATCCTCATGGATACCACCACTCCACGGGGAGGAGTGGTGATTATGTCAGACTCTTACTGACTAAAAACCCCCGGGTGTTCGACGCAACCACCGATTGGCCGAGATACGGGAACCATCATACTTCCGCGTCTCGGTCGGTGGTCGTCCGCAAGGCGGACTCGACTCTGGGGAACTCACCTGTCCCCCTGCTATCACGAAGTGGTGTGGTGTGTCCCGAACACTTGGCACACCACCCAACCCGAGGACCTTGCTCCTTCAGACGGCGAACGCCCCCGTGTTCGTCGCCTGGAGGTCCTCCTTATGGTGGCAGTCGGCGGTCGAACGCCAGCCTTCTGCGACCGACTCTCCGGCGGCGCTGTTGGGGCGCCTCTGCGGCGTCCTCCCTGGCCCGTTCCGCCCTTTCCTTCTGTGCCACTACTTCCTCACAGAAGGAAAGCATTGCATTCCACGACCTGTCGTTGTCGACCATAGATTTTACCACGGCCGGCAGCGACAGGTCGCCGCCAACTACCTGGGCCAGTTCGTTCCTCTGACTCGCCCAGGCCGGACACAGTTCCAGGGTGTGCTGAGCTGTGTCCTCGGCCGCACCGCAGCTATGGCACTCCATGGTGGGTTCTCTCCCGGCTATGCGACACAGGTACCGTCCGAAGCAGCCATGCCCCGTAAGTACCTGCGTCAGCCGGAAGGTGAGTGTCCCATATTCGCGGTCCAACCACTGCGACAATACTGGGCGCACCGCCTCTATCGTGCGGAGGCCAGCAGATGGTGTTGCCAGTCTCTCCTTCCATCGCTCGATCGCCTGCAGGCGAAGCTCCTGACGTTTTGCCTCCACCTCCCTCGGTGCTGGCCAGTCACCCCGGGAACGTGCCTCCTGGCGCCAGAAGTACATTGTCGCAAGGGTTCCGGCTTCGAGGTCCCAGGGCAATGAACCTGCCAGCATACACGCTGCCTCGGCTGATACCGTGCGATATGCCCGAATCGCCTTGTTGGAAATTGCCCGCTGCGATCTCCGCAGCAGGGCAGAGTTTCGGCTGTTGAGAGCGTCAGCCCACACAGGTGCCCCATACATTGCCATGGAGCGCACAACTCCTAGGTACAGCTGCCGGCAAGAGGCCTTGGGCCCTCCCATATTTGGGAGTATTCGCCCGAGAGCTGCGGCTGTACCTAATAACTTTGGCGCAAGGCGCTCAAAGTGAGCCCTAAAGGTCCACCGGCTGTCGAGGACAACGCCAAGGTAGCGCAATGTCGACCCGATGCCGATGGACACTCCCCCCACCATAATGTTTGCACCGGCCGGAGGCGCTTTCCGAGGTCCATGGAAAGAAATGGCCTCGGACTTGTTAAGAGCGACCTCCAAGCCGAGTCGCCGGATTCTGCCAACCACATGGGCTACCGCAGCCGTCGCCAAGATGGCTGATTCCCGGAAGCTATCCCCCCGAGCCGTGACCAGCGTGTCGTCCGCGTAGCAAATTAAATCTACACCCCGCAAGTTTGCCCCACGCAGGACCCAGTCGTATCCGATGTTCCACAGGAGCGGGCCAAGAACCGACCCCTGTGGAACACCGCACCTCATCTCCCTCTGTCCCCACTCGTGTCGACCGGGGAAGGTCACAAACCTCTCTGAGAGGTAGGCCTCGACCACCTTGCGCAAGTATCTGGGCACCCCATGAAAGAGGAGTGCCTCGTTGATGGCCGCCCAAGGCAATGTGTTGAATGCATTGGAAATATCGAGGGATACCGCCAACACCGTTTAGCCCGAGGCAACCGCATCCTCTGCCAGGTGTTTGACCCGCAGGATTGCATCCACGGTGGAGCGACCATTGCGAAAGCCGAATTGATTGTCAGCTAGGTCAGGGCCCACTTCTCTCATGTGCTTGACGAGTCGGGCGGCTATCACGCGCTCGAATAGCTTGCCCACCTCGTCAAGCAAAACAATCGGCCGATATGCTGACGGTGAATCAGCCGGACGCCCATCCTTTTTTAGGAGCACGAGACGGCCCTTCTTCCACTCGCGCGGAAAGCGGGCCTGCTCCATGCATATCGACAGCAGCCCACGGAGTCTCGGCTCTAGGGCGTCCATCGCTAGAACCAGTGCACGACCCGGAATGCCGTCCAGTCCGGGAGCCGTGTTTTTCAGTCTCTGGCGCAGGACGGCTGCTCCCAGTTCCCCTTCTGACACAGGCGGTGCTTCTCCTCCATCTTCCTCAACTGCAGAAGGCGCCATCGAAGGCGGCCGGTATGCCCGTTGGTTGGGGAACAATGTGGACACAACCTGGTCCAGGAGTTGCGGCTGAAGACTTTCCGTGACCGGGGGGGCCCAAGGGCGAAGTTTGGCCCTCACCATCTTGTATGGCCTCCCCCACGGATCTTGATTCAAAGTCTTCAGCAGGGTTTCCCTGGACGATTCAATGGCTCGACTAATGGCCACCGATAAGTCCTTCTTGGCCGTCTTGTAGGCCTCGTATAGCGTGGTTTCAGCCGCCTCATTTCGCACCCTTCGTCGGCGCTGTCGCGAGTACTGGCGTCTCGCATCGACGCATAGCTCACGCAAGTGCGAGAGGTCTGCTGTCCACCAGTACACACAGCGTCTTGGAGGGAGGCGCTTGGCCCGGGGCATCGCCGCGTCACATACACGTGACATAGCATCCCGAAACCACCCGGATCCAGCCTCCACCTCCGCAATCGGCTCCAGAGAGTCGGCCTGCCATGCCTCAACGATGGCTGCCTCCTTTAATAACTCCCTATCCATTTTCATCA
Source organism: Epinotia demarniana (assembly GCA_945867215.1). Classification (NCBI taxonomy): domain Eukaryota; kingdom Metazoa; phylum Arthropoda; class Insecta; order Lepidoptera; family Tortricidae; genus Epinotia; species Epinotia demarniana. The sequence continues at coordinate 87,985 of OX244277.1, forward strand.
GCACCCATCGTGGGCCGAGGGATGATGGAGTCCGTCTTGGGCTGGTTTGGGTCATTGGAGATGCAGATATGTCGAACCGAATGTAGCGGTGGTCCGACAGTGTCTCTACACCCACCAAAACTCCCCATCCCTGGACACGGCGCGCCAGGGCAGCATCCGTGAACGTGACGTCCACAATAGAGCCGCCCTGTTGCCGCACGCACGTGTCAACCGTTCCCCTGTTGTGTATCACCAGGCCACACGAGACCACCCACTCCAATAGCTCGTTGCCGCGCGTATCTGTTGCTGGGGAGCCCCACGCCACTGATTTTGCATTCAGATCCCCAGCAAGTAGAACCGGGTGCACAACAACAACCTAACCTAACCTAACCTTTTTTTTTTTTTTTTTTTTTTTTGTTTTCCCAGGGGAAATCCGTTATGGATCCCACCTGGTTCGGGAGAAACCAAGTGGGTATGTCCGACTCCCACGGACTAAAACCCCTGGGGTGTTCCTTCGCTCGCCATTGGACGGGGTTCCGGGAACGCGGTTGCACACCGTTACCCTGTCTGCGCTGCCCTCGCGGGCCCGACTCCAGGGGCCGAGGCACTAATGCCCCGGGCCCACTCCGCTGAAGACTTCACGGAACACTCGCGAAGTCTTCCAGCTCAGGACCTCTTAATGCGAGTGATAGCCTCCCTATCCATCACCCGCAGGTCCTCATCATGACGGAAGCATACGGCCAGCATAGGCCGCACGCCGCCTGCCAGGTCTTCGGCGACGTTGTGGGGGTGCGTTTGCGTCGCCTTCGCGCTCGCGCTCCGCCATCTCCTTTCGCGACATCACCGCGTCGCTGAACTCGACCACTGCCGTCCAGAACTCCTCGCTGCTGGCCATTTTGGCAACCAACGCCGGCAGTGACAGGTCACTCCCAACAGCCGCGGACAGGATAGCGCGGGGTTCCGCCCATGCAGGGCACTCCGAGCGCGTGTGTTCGGCCGTGTCCGCTGCCCTTCCTCCGCAATGGTGACATGCCACTGTCGGCTCCCTGCCCACCACCACACACAGGTACTTGCCAAAGCAGCCATGCCCAGTCAAGAGCTGCGCGAGATGGAAGGTTGGGGCACCGTGTTTCCGTTCGACCCACTGTTTCAGAACGGGCCGAACCGCCGCCACTAGTTCCCGACTTGCGCCCGGGACTGCAAGTCTCTCCGACCACTTATCAAAGAGAACATCGTGTGCCGCCTCCCGCCACTGCTGGACTTCTCGTGGATGGGGCCAGTTTTCCTCCTCCCTTGCTGCCAAAACCCGCCAGTATACCTCGGAAAGAACCTCGGCATCGAGGTCCCATGGCGGGCACCCAGCAAGGAGGCAAGCTCCGGCGTGCGAGACTGTGCGGTATGCCCGAGCCACCCTTAGCGCGATGACCCTCTGCGGGCGACGCAAAAAAGCGACGTTTCGGGGGCCCAAAGCGTCCGCCCATATTGGCGCCCCATAAAGCGCCATAGAGCGCACTACTCCAATGTATAGGCGACGGCATGCCCCTCCTGGCCCACCAAGATTGGGCAAGATCCGCCCCAAAGCTGCGGCCGCAGCCATCAACCTCGGAGCCAAGCGCCGGAAATGCTCCTCGAACTTCCACCTGCCGTCGAGGACAAGTCCCAGGTACTTCATCGTCGACCCGACGGCGATGGAAGTCCCTCCAACTATGATGGCCAGATCCCGCGGCGGCGCGTTGCGAGGCCTATGAAAGGCCAGGGCCTCTGATTTATGGAGGGCCACCTCCAGACCCAGCGCCCGGATTCGGTGAACCACATGCGCCACTCCCGCAGTGGCAAGGTATCCCACCTCCCGATATGTGCTACCACGGGCTAAAACGAGGGTGTCATCAGCGTAGCAGGTTACGCTGACCCCCCGCAATGTGGCCCCGCGCAGCACCCAGTCGTAACCGATGTTCCACAGGAGCGGCCCTAGAACCGAACCCTGTGGAACACCGCACGACATGGCTCTGTACTCCCATCCGTCCTTCGTCGGGTATGCTACTCTCCTCTCCGCGAAGTAATCGGCAACCACCGCTTGCAGGTACGCAGGAACACCGTGGTACCGTAAAGCCGCCTTTACAGTTTCCCAGGGCAGGGTGTTAAAGGCATTTGAAATGTCTAAGGACACAGCCATTACCACCCCGCCTTGAGATACTCCCTCTTCCGCGATGGCTCTTACGCGAGCAATTGCACCCAAAGTCGAGCGGCCAGGGCGAAAACCATATTGCCACTCGCTCAGACCCCGCTCCATGGTTTCGACGAGACGGTTCGCGATCACGCGCTCAAATAGTTTACACGTCTCGTCGAGGAGCACGATGGGACGGTAAGCCGAAGGCTGGTCAGGCGGGCGCCCCTCCTTGCGCAGCAACACGAGTTTACCCGTTTTCCACCTCCGTGGGAACTTCCCTTGCGCCAGACACGCACTAAATAAAGCGCACACATCGCCACCCATTTCTTTCAGGGCCACGGCCAACGCGCGCCCCGGTATGCCGTCCAGCCCTGGGGCGGTCTTCTTGGATTGGAGTCTCAAGAGAGCAGCGCCGAATTCCGCGTCGGTTACCGGAGGCACCTCTAACTCCGCCTCTGGTGCTTCATTGGCGGACATGGCCGGCGGCACAAACTGATCTCTCTCAGGGAAGAGAGTCCCCACAACCTGACCCAGGAGATCCGGCTGGAGACTGCTGGTCAGTGGGGGAGCCCATGGCCGGAGTTTCTGCCTCACGGCGCGATACGGCCTGCCCCACGGATCTCGGTCAAGCATCCCCAGCCATTCTTCCCAGGCAGCCTCCTTTGCTTGTGCAATGGCCGTCTGGAGGGCCTTACAGGCAGACCTGTATGCCTCATACAAGACATCCTCCTGGACCAGATTGCGAATCCGCCTTCTCCGGCTTCGAGTGTATCGGCGCCGAGCGGCCACGCAAGCGCGCCGCAGCTGCCGGAGCTCTGGGCGCCACCAGTATGCTCTGCGCCTTGGCGGAAATGGCTTCATCCTAGGCATAGCGGCATCGCACACCCGAGTTATGGCAGTAACAAGTCGTTCGGCCTCATGGTCGACCTGGTCCACCGACCCGGACCCCCAGGACTCGACTATGGCCGCCTCCCTGGCCAGCTGCCTGTCAAGGCGACTCAGGACCCACCGCGGGCCATCCCCAACAGAGGACCAGTTCCCTTCCTGCGCAGGCAGAGGGGCATTGGCGACGTCGAAGCGGATATACCGGTGGTCCGATAGAGTCTCCTCATTTACCTCCACCCTCCAATCCTGAACACGGCGGGCCAGGGCGTGGGACGCAAACGTGATGTCTACGATCGATTCGCCCTGTCGCCGCACGCAAGTGCTCTCCGATCCCCTGTTGATAATCGCCAACCCCAGGGACACCGCCCAGTCGAGCAGCACTTCTCCCCGCGCATTAGTTACTGGAGATCCCCACGCTGTTGATTTGGCGTTGAAATCGCCAGCAACAAGCACGGGGGCGGGGAGTACCCGTCCAATCAGAGCCCCGATTTCCACAAGCAGTTGCTCAAAGTCGGCGAGGCTCCGATTGGGCGAAAAATATACCCCAACAATGGTCATTCCGTCTAAGACCGCCAGAACATAGCCCCGACCCCTCACCGCCCCTTCTAAAATCGGGCAGCCGGCACTTGCAGGGGCTATAAGCGCCACTGACTCGTCGCGGTCGGCGACCCAGCCATCCCGAGTGGGTACGAAGTAGGGCTCCGAGACCACGGCCACCTTAATCTGCCACTCTGCCATTGTCTGGATCAATAGATCCTGAGCTCTGGTCGAGTGGTTTATGTTCGCCTGTAAAACCTTGAGTGCCATTATTGCACGACGTCCATCAGATCCGCCTCTGGAGCCCGTTGCGAAGACTGAGAGGGGGCAGAGCCACCATCCCCTGTCTTGTTGCCAACAGCCCTCTTTCCCTTTTGGGAGTGCCCTCCGACGCAGCCTTTGGCACCAAGCGAATGTGCCGCAGGCTTGCCAGCCGCCGCGCAGATGGCGCAATTCGCTTCAGAAGCGGTGCACTCACGGGCCTTGTGGCCCGCTTTCCCACAGCGATAGCATAGGCCGCTGCGGTCCACATCACATGCACAATTGACTCCTACGTGGCCTGTCTCCAGACATCTGTAGCAGCGCAGTGGCCTGGCCTCGAGCAACTGAACTCGTGCCGAAACCCAGCCCACCTTTATGCGGCCAACCTCTACCACTCTCTTAGCCGCTACTACTGGGCAGCTGAGCCACATCGATCCCGAGCCTCTCTGGCCACGGGAGATCACGCCCGGTCTTATGGCCTCGGCGGCACAGCCCCCTTCCGCACATACAGCTGCTACGACTTCCTCTGCCCTTGAAGAGTCATCTAGGCCCGTGACTCGGATCTCCGCACACTTCACTGGACGGTGAACGTGAACCACATCAGCGCTGAGGGCCTGCCGGAGCTTTTCAGCAAGCGCATCTGCTGCTTTCTCCGGGTTTTCCGTGCCGGGAGGAATCTCCAGCATGCGGGCTCCAGTCGCCGTCGTACGGAAGCGTACTGAAGTTAAACCCACCTCCTCGAGCTTGATGCGGCTCCTGGCTTCAGCTAGCACTGTCTCATATTTAAGCCCTTTTTCGATGGCCTCTGGCTTCAAAGTGAGCGTAATCGCCGCTGTGCGTGGCGGGCGTAGTTTTTTCTTGCGTTTGGGCGGGGCTTTCTTCGAAACAGTACCCACCTTAGGTGTTCCACCCGCCATCTTGGCCGCCTTCTTAGCGTTCTTGCTAACCTTGGTGCTCCAGGTCTCTTGAGCGCTAGTGGACTCCACGGGCGAGGGCGCCGATCGCTGCAATGCAGCCTCCTTGGCAGCCAAGGTCTTTTTCTTGGCCCGCTTCTGCTTTGCTCTAGGCTTGTGGGGAGCTGCAGCAGAAGCTGCACCCGCCACTGACTCAAGGGGATTTGACGGGCCATTGTCACTAACATCGGGGTTAGAAACGGGCGCTGGACTCGCCACCATGTCGCATGCGGGTGCAGCGTCTGTGACGCTCAATTCTTGAGGAGGCCGAGGTCCAGCATTTTGATGACCTCGCCGGTTAGCGGCTAGCGAAGGCCGCCTTCCGGGTTCCGGTAGCAGCCGACATTCAATGCTTTCCAGGCGGGCATTTAACATCGTACTGAACTGCTCACGGTTAGCGCGCGACACCTCTTCAATGAGTTTCCGCATTTCTGGCTCTGTCGCCGCAGCAGGCTGGCCGCGCATTTGTGCTACCTCCTTTCTCAGCTCCGCCAGCTGCCACGATAGCTTTGTATTTGCCGATTCCAGGCGGGCAACTTCATCGGTCACAGTGAGAGACCTCATCTCCGTGAAGTTCTTCCTCACTGTGGCTATCACTCCCTTCAGTACTTTCACATAGGTGCCCTTCAGATTCCCTGACTTATCAACTACTTTTGTTGCAATTTCCAGGGCCTCCTCAACTTCAGCAGCAAGGGTGGCCGATGTTTGCGTCGGGACCTGCCCGTCACCCTGGGCTTGGCGGTTCAACCGGCGATCCTGGCTCTCATTTGCGGCCACCTCAACTGCCATATTGTACGCGTCCACTTCGTCCTCCAGTTGGAGCTGCTTCTCCAGGGCCCTCTCAGACGAGATCTCCGTCTGGCGCTTGAAGAACCCACCGTATTCATCTGTTGTGCGCGTCCTGCCCCTGCCCCGTTTTGATGCCGGCTTCAGGAAATGCCTGACACTCTCCAGGGTGGCTTCTCCTACTCTCAGGGCTTCTCCTTCACTTTCGGAGCCCGTGAGTGTGAGTTCATCTGCTGGCCGCTTCTCACCCTTCCTCCAGAACTTTCCAAATGTTGTTGGTGTTGGTGTTGGATATTCTGTAAACGTCCGCATGCTCATTACTGACGACTCGGAGTCCGATAGCCGTGTAAGAGGGTCCTCCACGTCCGACCGGGGCACTGGGGAGTCGACGGACGTCTCCCGTGCCCCCTCTGGATCTCTAAGTTTGAATGGGGTCAGGTGTGGGCGACCCCGCCCCCTGACCTTGGCTCTGCCTTTGCACGGTGGAGCAGCTTCATCAGCGGAGCATGGCCGCTGCCCCTCCTTGTCAGCCCCGCCATGCGGGTGGTCGGCGGGTGAGACGGTTTTTGCCGCATCCTGCGCCGGATCCACACGAGGCACTCTCTCCTCGTCCACGCGGGTCAGAATCACCCGGGGGACTTTCTCGAAACGAGTATCTCGCCCACCTTCCGGTACCAGCGCCAGCGCCAACGCTCGCTTCTCTTTTGGGGCCTCCCGCTCCACGCTCGCACACGCAGCCGCAACCTAACCTAACCTAACCTAACCTAACCTAACCTAACCTAACCTAACCTAACCTAACCTAACCTTTTTTTTTTTTTTTTTTTTTTTTGTTTACCCAGGGGAAATCCACTATGGATCCCACCCGACTCGGGAGAAGCCGAGTGGGTATGTCCGACTCCCACGGACTAAAACCCCTGGGGCGTTCCAACACTCGCTTAAAGACAGAGCCCCGGGAACGCTGTCGCACACATCCGGAACTCTGCCAGCGCTGCCTTTACAGGCCCATCCACAGGTGGTAGGGGTATGGAGCCCCACCCACTCCGCCTTTAGCACCCCAGAACACCATGGGGGCTGACCAGCTCAGGACCCTTCTAGGCGGGTGACGGAACTCCCGACCCATCACCCGCAGGTCCCCGTTATGGCGGCAGCTCACGGCCTGCAAAGGCCCTTCGCCGCCTGCCCGGCCTTCTACGACGCTGCGGGACCGATCCCGGATCATCCTCGCGCATCCGCTCCGCCGCCTCCTTCTGCGTCATCACCATAACGCTGAAGGTGGCCACTGCCGCCCACGCCTCCTCACTGCCGACCATCCGGCTGATTAACGCCGGCAGTGAGAGGTCCCTTCCTATAGCCGTGGACAGGGCTGCGCGGGGCTCCGCCCATGCAGGGCACTCCTCACGCGTGTGCTTAGCCGTGTCCACGACTCCTCCGTTACAGTGGTGACACTCCGACGTGGGCTCCCTCCCCACCACCTCACACAGGTACTTGCCGAAGCAACCGTGCCCCGTCAAGAGCTGTGTGAGATGGAACGTGGGAGCGCCGTATTTGCGTTCGACCCATTCCTTCAGGACAGGCCGGACAGCATCCACTATGTCCCGGCTTGCTTCCGGGGTCTCCAGTCGTTCTGTCCACTTCTGGAAGAGGACCTGGCGCGACTCCTCCCGCCACTGGCGCACCTCCCTAGGCGCAGGCCAGTTGCCCGCCCTCCTTGCTGCCTGCAACCGCCAATATACCCCTGACTGCGCCTCGGCTTCGAGGTCCCAAGGCGGGCTACCAGCCAGCAAGCAGGCAGCCACGCACGATACTGTGCGATACGCCCTCGCCACTCTGAGTGCTATAACCCGTTGCGGGCGACGCAATTGAGTTACACTTCGAGCACTCAGAGTGCTCGCCCATATTGGCGCCCCATAGAGCGCCATCGACCGTACCACGCCAGCATATAAACGGCGGCACGCACCTCCCGGCCCACCCAAATTCGGAAGAATCCGCCCAAGAGCCCCGGCTGCAGCCACCAACTTTGGCGCCAAACGCCGAAAGTGCTCTTCAAACTTCCACCTGCTGTCAAGGACGAGTCCAAGATACTTCATCGTCGACCCAACAGCGATGGAAGTTCCCCCAACAGACAAAACTGTTCCCGGAAGAGGCGCATTACGAGGCCCATGAAAAACCAGGGCCTCCGACTTGTGGAGAGCCACTTCCAGACCCAGTGCACGTACACGCTCCACCACATGAGCAACGCCAATCCTGGCAAGCTGCGCAGCCTCCTGATGAGTGCTGCCACGGGCCGACACAAGCGTGTCGTCAGCGTAACAGGTTACACCAACCCCCCGCAAATTGGCCCCGCGCAGCACCCAGTCATAGCCGACATTCCACAGGAGTGGCCCTAAAACCGACCCCTGCGGAACACCGCACGACATCACCCTCCGTCGCCATCCCTCTCTCGTGGGGTAGGTCACCATCCTACCTGCAAAGTAATCTGCTACAACCCTCCGCAGGTAAGACGGTACATTATGGTACCGAAGTGCCGCCTCGATCGTCTCCCAGGGCAAGGTGTTGAAGGCATTGGATATATCCAGTGACACAGCCATCACCACCCCACCCCTCGATACCTCCTCCGATACAATACCCCCTACCCGAGCCACTGCATCCAGCGTCGAACGGAGAGGACGAAAGCCAAACTGCCACTAACCTAACCTAACCTTTTTTTTTTTTTTTTTTTTTTTAGGAGAGGAAAAATGCGTTACGCATTCCACCAGGGTGTGGGGACGGACCCGGGTGGATATGTGGGACTCCTCGTTGTGGGCTAATGAGACCCCGAGTTTACCCACTAAAAAACCTCTCCGTCTGCCGTCTTCGTGCTTTAGCGGTGGGCTGAAGGAACGCTTGCGCTTTACTTCTCCAGCACCACCAGCACCGCTCCCATTTGTAGGAGGCCGCCTCCGGAGGTCTTTTGGACCTCGGTCGTTTCGTGCCGGTGCTTACCGGCACCCGCTCGGGACCTGAGGGATGACAGGCGTCCCCATACCTGTCACCCCGCTGACAGTCTACGGAGGCAGGCGGCGATCCTGCGCAGCTCGCCTTCGTCCTGCACGCCTGCGGCGCCGTGGGTCGGCCACTGGGTCGACCTCCCTGGCCCGTTCCGCCTGTTCCTTCTGCTGGACAACTGTCTCGCAGAAGGCCTTAACTGCTTGCCAAGACCTGTCGCTGTCAACCATGGATTTGACCACGGCTGGGAGCGACAGGTCCGGCCCCACTATGGCCATGAGGTCATTGCGCTCTGGCCTCCACGCTGGACACACCTCTAGCGTGTGCTGTGCCGTGTCGACCGCCGCGCCGCACTCGTGGCATTCCTCCGTCGGCTCTCTGCCGGCAACTTTGTGCAGGTATCTCCCGAAACATCCGTGTCCCGAGAGAACCTGCACGAGCCGGAAGGTCAGAGCCCCGTGTGCCCGCTCCAGCCACTGTGACAGGACCGGCCGGATCGCCTCGACTGTCCGGGCGCCCGCACTCGGCTGCCCCAGCCGGACCACCCACTCCGCGACTGCCTCGCGGGAGAGCGCCTCTCGCTTGGCCTCGACCTCTCGCGGTGCTGGCCAGAAATCCCTAGCTCGCGCCTCCTCGCGCCAGAAGAAGACTGACGCGAGAGTCCTCGCGTCCAAGTCCCATGGCAGGGATCCGGCCAGCACGCACGCCGCCTCTCCGGAGATCGTCCGATAACCCCGCACAGACCTTATCGCCATCACCCGTTGCGCTCGGCGCAGTTGGGTGATGTTCCTGGCATGAAGGTCGTTGGCCCACACTGGGGCTCCGTACAGGGCTATGGAGCGTATGACACCCGAGTACAAGCGTCGACACGACGCTTTCGGCCCCCCAAGGTTCGGGAGCAGGCGCCCAAGCGCAGCGGCCGCACCCAACAACTTTGGGGTCACGCGCTCGAAGTGAGCCTGGAATGACCACCGACTGTCCAGTATGATGCCCAGATACCGCATCGTACGTTGTACGGAAATCTGGACACCTCCCACGATAATGTGCGAGCCAGCCTGGGGCGCTCTTCGGGGTCCGTGAAAACAGATCGCCTCCGATTTGTTTAACGCGACCTCCAGGCCTAGTCGTCTTATTTTGCTCACAACATGGGCTACGGCCGCTGTGACAAGGATGGCAGCCTCTCTAAATGAAGCCCCCCTCGCCGTTACGAGGGTGTCGTCCGCGTAGCACACCAGGTCGACTCCGCGCAGACGACCTCCCCGCAACACCCAATCGTATCCGATGTTCCACAGGAGTGGCCCTAGCACCGACCCCTGCGGAACACCGCACACCATCTCCCGCCGCCCCCACTCATGTTGCCCGGGGAAGGCCACAAACCTCCGCAGCAGGTAGGCCTTCACTATTCGGCTAAGATGGTGGGGCACCTGGTGGTACAGGAGCGCCTCATTTATGCAATCCCAGGGGAGGGTATTTAAGGCGTTGGCAATGTCAAGAGACACTGCCAAGACGACCTCACCCCGAGATACTGCTTCTTCCGCTAACCTCTTCACCTGCAGGATCGCGTGTATGGTCGAGCGACCACTGCGGAATCCGTACTGGCAATCGGCCAAGTTCGGCCCCTCGGTCGCTAGGTGCTTGTTGAGGCGGTTCGCGATGATCCGCTCAAAGAGCTTGCCAACCTCATCAAGCAACACGATGGGCCGGTAGGCCGACGGTGAGTCCGCAGGACGACCCTCCTTTTTCAGTAAGACCAGCCGACCAATCTTCCAGGCGTCAGGGAAGCGGCCCTGCTCCAGACACAAACTGAACAGCCGTCGCAGCCTCGGCTCAATGGCACTCATGGCTAGGACCCAGGCTCGACCCGGGATTCCGTCTAGCCCGGGTGCCGTGTTTTTGGCCTTCAGCCTCAAGACCGCTGCTCCCAGCTCACCTTCTGTAACGCTCGGCGTCTCCGTCTCCGCTTCCCGCTGCCTCTCCGCACTCCCCGTTTCAGCCATGGGCGGCGGGCTCTGCTGGGGCCTATGCGGAAATAGAACAGCAACTACGTCGTCCAGCAGCTGCGGCTGGAGACTCTGCGTTAGCGGCGGGGCCCACGGACGAAGCTTTTGCCTCACGAGCTTGTATGGCCTGCCCCATGGATCGCTGTTCAGAGTCTCCAGAAACTCTTCTCGAGACCGGTCGATCGCTTGCCCAATGGCGGCTTTCAGTGCCACTTTTCCCTCCTTGTACCTGCTGTACAGGGCCGCTACTGTCGCTTCGTCACGCCGATGTCGACTTCTGTATCTCGTATACTGGCGTCTCGCAAGCACGCACTCCTCGCGCAGCTGTGCAAGGTCCGGAGACCACCAGTAAACGGCACGACGGGGAGAGAAGGCCTTGGCCCGGGGCATGGCCGCATCGCAGACATCTGTCATGCTATTGCGGAACCATTCGGCTTCAGCCTCTACGTCCGCCACCTCTTCCGTTGGCGTAGTCCATGTCCGCACCATGGCCGCCAGCTCTAGGGCCTCCCGGTCAAGTTTTTTGACCGCCCAGCGCGGGCCGTTCTCAACCGGGTCGTTACGTCTTGGCAGAGCGGGTACGGGAAGCGCCGAGACTCCAAACCGAATGTACCGGTGATCCGAAAGAGTCTCGACGTCAACCAGGACCTCCCATTCCTGAACACGGCATGCCAGGGCGGCGTGTGCAAACGTGATGTCTACAATAGAGCCGCCCTGTTGCCGCACGCACGTGTTTGCCGTTCCCCTGTTCGCGACAGCCAGGTTTGCGGTGATTGCCCACTCCAAAAGGGTATTTCCTCGCGGGTCTGTGACTGGGCACCCCCACACCGCGTTCTTTGCGTTGAAATCACCGGCTACTATGACCGGGATGGGATGCAACTGACCAACAAGGGCACCGACCTCCACCAAGAACATCTCGAACTCGGCCAGGCTTTTGTTTGGGGAGAAATATACCCCAATCACCGCCAAATCCCCGCAGATCGCCGCAACGCAGCCGTGGCCCTTAATTACGCGTCTAAACGGATTGGAGCCGGCGGCGCTCCGCGTAACTATGGCCACGGCTCCGTCCAGGTCCCCGGCCCAGTCCTCTCTGACAGGCACTCTGTAGGGCTCCGACAGTATGGCGATGTGGATCGACCACTGGGCCACGCTCTGACAGAGGAGGTCCTGGGCCCTAGCATCGTGGTTCAGGTTCACCTGTAGGAATTCGATGGTCGCCATTTAACCCACGACCATCGTTAAATCCTCCTCTGTCGCAGCCTCTGCAGTGGCTAGCGACTGGACTGGCTGCGAGGGAGCCCGAGGGCCATCGGCAGCTTTCCTTCTCCCGGTAGTTTTTGGCGCAGTGCACGCCTTACTGCCAATCCTGTGGTCGGATGGCTTGCCAGCCGACGCACACTCAACGCAGTGCGAAGAATCCGTACATTGAGCCGCTTTGTGACCTTCTTTGACGCAATTGAAGCAGTTCTTTGACCGGTCCGTTTCCGACTGGCATTGCGCGCTCACGTGCCCATTTCGGAAGCATCGGAAGCACCGTAGAGGCCTCTGCTCCAGCAGCCTCACTTGGGCAGAGACCCAGCCTACAAGTAGGCGGCCCCTGGCTACGACCTTTTTGGCGGCCAAGACCGGGCAACGAACTAGCACCGTGCCTAGCCCCGAGAAGCCTTGGCGTATTGCACCCGCCTTAACTGTGTCCACGGCACATTCTCCCGTGTTTGCCACCGCAGTGACCACCTCTTCCGGAGAGACGGATTCATCTAAGCCGGTGATACGGATATCGACACATTTCGAGGGCCTAGACACCCGTATTTTGTCCGTGCCGACCTGCTGCTGAATTGCTTCGGCAAGTTTGTCGGCTTTTTCCCCGCTGGATGCACCAGGAACCTCAAGGATGCACGCTCCGGTAGCCGCCCGCCGGAAGCGTAGACCACCAGGGATGTCCATCTCCGTCAGCTTGACCTTGGTCCTTGCCTCGGCAATCACGTCCCTGTAGGTGACGCCCCTCTCTACCGCTTCTGGTTGTAGGGTGAGCACCACGGCCGCCGATCTTGGGGCTCTCAGCTTTCCAGCTTTCGCCTTTCCCACAGTTTGCGGCTGAGCAGCACTCTGCGCGGCCCTCCTAACCTAACCTTTTTTTTTTTTTGGTGTTCCTTCTCGCTGCTTGTGGCGGAGCCACGGGAACGCTTGCGCACACATCCGCGACTCCGCCAGAAGCTGTCCTTAAATTGGACCCGTCACAGGGGGGGATGTTGTTCCAGCCCCAGACACGTCGCTAGGAGCGTACCTGAACACTCGGCGCGCTCTCCAACCCGAGGACCTCTTCCATTTGGGTGATAAGCGTCCTCACGCCTATCACCTGGAGGACCTCGCTAGGGCGGCAATCGGCGATCGTGGGCCAATCGCCTGCGCCCAACTTTCTTGCGCCGCATCGGGTGGGCGTCTACGTCTTCCTCCCGTGCGCGCTCGGCTGACTCCTTTTCCGCGATAACCTCTTCGCAGAAAGAGGCTACTGCTTGCCAACTCCTTTTTTCCCTCGTCATTGCCGCCATTATTGTTGGCAGTGACAGATCTGCCCCTGCTATCGCGATCAAATTGCCGCGTGGTTCCGCCCACGCAGGGCACTCGGCCAGCGTGTGCAACGCCGTGTCCTCTGCCGCACCGCAGTGATGACAAGCTGGCGTGGGCTCTCTCCCGACCTTGCACAGGTACTTGCCAAAACATCCGTGGCCCGTTAAGACCTGTGCAAGGCGAAAAGACACAATGCCGTGTCCTCTGCCGACCCAGTCCCTTACGACCGGCTGTATGGCACCTACTGTCCAGTGGCCCGCACTGGGGGCCTCCAACCGTTCACTCCACTTGTTGAGGAGTATTGCGCGGGCATCGTCTCTCCAGCGCTTTGTCTCTTCCGGCATTGGCTCCTGCCCTCCGGCTCTTGCCGCTGCTATGCGTCTGTAGACACTAGCGAGCATCTCGGCATCTAGGTCCCAAGGTGGGGTCCCGGCCAGTGCACAGGACGCCTCGAAGGAGACGGTCCGGTAGCCTCGCACCACCCTGATGGCCATGACCCTTTGCGGCCGTCGCAGAAGGGCCTTGTTTTCTGCGTTCAGTGCGTCCACCCAGATGGGGGCGCCGTAAAGGGCCATTGACCTTACCACCATTATGAAGAGCCGTCGGCAGCCAACGTTCGGTCCTCCTACATTGGGCAGGAGCCGGCTCAGCGCTCCGGTAGCTTTGACTAGCTTTGGAGCCAGTCGCCTAAAATGCTCCTTAAAGTTCCACCGGCTGTCGAGGACGAGTCCCAGGTACTTCATCGTCGACCCGACGCCGATCGAAACTCCGCCCACCACCAGTTGAGCGCCAGATGGGGGTGCTCGCCGGGGCCCATGGAAACAAATGGCCTCCGACTTATGGAGGGCGACCTCCAGACCCAATCTCCTGATTTTGCCCACCACATGTGCCACTCCTGCTGTGGCGAGGATGGACGCATCTCTGAACGTGCTAGCCTTTACGCTAACGAGCGTATCGTCGGCGTAGCACGTCAGATCTACTCCGTGTAGGTTTCTCCCACGCAGAACCCAGTCGTAGCCGATGTTCCACAGGAGTGGGCCGAGGACAGACCCCTGTGGAACACCGCACGACATATCTTTCGAGATCCACCCGTTCCGCGCTGGGTACTTTACAGCCCTGAGCGATAGGTAGGTGTTAATTATGTCGCACAGGTACTTAGGCACGCCAAGGAATTTCATCGCCTCTTTGATACATCCCCAAGGCAAGGTGTTGAACGCATTGGAGATGTCAAGTGAAATGGCCAGAACTACACCCCCACCTGAGACTGTCTGATCGACTAGGCTCCGGACGCGACCGATCGCGTCGATGGTGGATCGGCATCGCCGAAAGCCGTATTGCCTGTCACTCAGATTTGGCCCCACATTCTCGAGATGCTTGACGAGGCGGGCTGAGATGACGCGCTCAAAGAGCTTGCTCACCTCGTCAAGTAGGACGATTGGCCGGTAAGCCGATGGTGAGTCGGCCGGACGTCCTTCTTTTCGGATAAGGACCAGTTTTCCCGTCTTCCACACACGCGGGAACTGGCCCTGCTCCAAGCACGCGCTAAATAGCGCCCTTACGCGTGGTTCAAGAGGACCCAGCGCCACTATCCAAGCCCGACCTGGTATTCCGTCGGGACCCGGGGCGGTGTTCTTAAGTTTTAAACGGAGCAACACCGCTCTCAGTTCACCTTCCGTGATCTCAGGCACCCGCGCAGAGTCCGCACCATCGCTGCTTGCGACATCAGGAGGTGCCATCGGCGGCGGCACGTGCTCTATCCTCTCTGGAAAGAGGGTGTCGACGACTCGTCTCAGGGTCTCTGGTTGGAGAGTCTGCGTCAGTGGGGGTGCCCACGGCCGAAGTTTACACCTCACCATTTTGTACGGCCGTCCCCAAGGGTCTCTATTGAGACTCTCCAGCATTTCCTGTTCGGCGACGTCTTTCGCACTGCCGATGGCGACCTGTAGAGAGACTACGATTTCTCTGTAGCCTGCGTAGAGCTGCGCCTCCTCTTCAGTGTCGCGAATCCGTCGTCTACGGTAGTGGGTATACCGGCGTCGCGCTGCTATGCACGATTCCCGCAGCTGTGCGAGTTCAGCGGACCACCAGTACACTTTGCGCTGTGGGGGGTGCGGCCTGACTCTAGGCATAGCTGCGTCGCAATTTTCGGTCATTGCCTCCCCGAGCCATTGTACCTCCGTTTCTATATTTATGGGGCCTTCGGGTACTGGCAACCATGCCTTTACCAGAGCCGCTTCTTCTAGCACTTCCCGGTCTAAGCGTTTTAGCGCCCATCGAGGGCCGTCTCCTCTTAACGACCGGTTTTGGGGCACTCTTGGATCTAAGAACGCCAAGACACTAAACCGAATATAGCGGTGGTCCGAAAGGGTTTCGACACCTTCCAGTACTTCCCAGTCTTGGATCCTGCGAGCAACGGCAACGTCTGCAAACGTCACATCGACAATGGAACCGCCATTTTGTCGCACGCATGTGTCAATCGACCCCCTGTTGATCACCGCTAAGCCGGCTGTAATGACCCACTCCTCTAATTCGTGGCCACGCACGTCCTTTGATGGAGACCCCCACGCCGCGGATTTGGCATTAAGATCCCCGGCAATAAGCACGGGGACCGGACGGCTACGACTGACTAGCGCTCCCACCTCCGTAAGGAAAGATTCAAATTCGGCCATGCTCCTGTTAGGCGAAAAATAGACCCCGATGACAAGGATGCCGCCAAGGAGCCCAGCAACGTATCCTCGGCTTTTTTCCACTCTGGAGAAAGTCGGCGAGCCAGCAGCCGCCTGCGTGACTATCGCCACCAAACCATTATGGTCCCCAACCCAGTTGTCCCTTTGAGGGATGTAGTAGGGCTCGGAGACTACACCCACGTGAATCGACCATTCCGCCATACTCTGGAACAAGAGGTCCTGAGCTCTGGCGCAATGGTTGAGGTTCGCCTGGAGAAACTTTAGGGCCATATTTAATCGGTGGCCATTCTCGTAACCTCCTCGGCTGCAGGGGCCCGTGGCCCATCGCCAGCCTTCGTCCTCGATCTTTTGGTACGCGGAGCAGTGCAGCTCTTGCTCCCTGTCCTATGACCTGCGGTCTTGCCTGCCGCTGCACAGAGGCAGCAGTTCGGTTCGGCCGAGCACTCTTTTGCCTTGTGGCCAGGTTGGCTGCATCGGTAGCACAGATTAGATCTGTCAACTTCCGAGGTGCACTTTGCGTAGACGTGCCCCGTCTCCAGGCAGCGGTAACACCTTTGTGGTCGGGCTTCGAGCACTTTCACTTGCGCCGACACCCAACCGACCAGCAGACGGCCCTTTTCGGCTACTTTTTTGGCGGCAGCGACTGGGCAACGGAGCCATACAGACCCTAGGCCCCTAGGGTCCGATTTGATGTCACCAATCTTCACCTCCTGGACCGTGCATCCACCCATGCGGGCTACAGCATCGGCGACCTCGGTCACGGTCACTGAGTCGTCTAGGCCAGACAACCGCATTTCTGTGCATTTCATAGGTCTATATACCCGAACCTCCTCTGAACTAAATAGTTCTCTCAGTTTTTCCGCTAATTTGTCGGCTTTCGAGGCGCTGGTGGCTCCTGGTAACTCCAGCATTCGAGCCCCTGTGGCTACGACTTTGAATCTGACTGACTCAATGTCTAGCTCAGACAGATTCACTTTCTTCTTGGCTTCCTCTATAACACTCTTATAGGTGATGCCATTCTTCTCTGCCTCCGGCAAAATTGACAAAACTATGGCCGCCGAGCGGGGAGGCCGTAGCTTCTGGGCCACCTGGGTAGCCACTGGCAGCGATTTGGCTTGAGCCTGTGCTTCGCACGCCGCGGCCTTCCTTCTCTGTTTGCGCCCCCCGACCACGGCAGACCATTCCCTATTCACAGACTTCGGCGCTGGTGGGAGTGGGTGAGGTTCCGTTGGCTCAGGGGCTGGCTGTGAAGCAGCTTTCTTCTTCTTGCCCTTCTTTTTCTTTTTCTTCGTAGCCTGGGCAGGCCCAGGTACAGCCTCCTTCTCGGCTGGCTTCGGTTGCTGGACAGCAGTGGCGTTCTTGAGGACCACTTTCGATGCTTTACCATCACTGGCCAGTGGTGGCCGTAGAGTTTTCGCTGGGAGGAGCCTTTCCTCCTTCTCCAGTGCCTCAAAGCGTGCATTCACCATGCTGCCAATTTGAGCCATGATGCTTTGTTCGAAGTTCTCATCGCGGTGAGGCTGCGTTCTGACCTCCTTTTGGGAGGGTGCGGGAATTACCTTGGCCCTATCGAGAGTATTTTTTATTTGAGCCAGCTCTTGGCGTAGGCTGGCTACTTCCTCCTGGAGTTTTTTGTTGGCCGCTTGAAGCAGCTTCGTCTCCTCCGAAACGGTGCGTGCACAAAGGCTGTCAAACACTTCCGGAATGGCCGCTGCTACATTTTTGAGCGCCCGCACGTATGTTCCTTGTAAGTGCCCCGATTTCGTTGCCACTTTGGTGATGATGCCCATTTGGTCCATCACGGTCCTTCTCATCTCTTGGACGGTGTTGACCGTGGTTTCGCTTGCCGACGACGATTCGGACAAGCGGAAACTCCGGGTTCGCTGCACCTGCGCTATGCTTTTGGCTATTTCTCTCTCTGCATCCAGGCGAAGTTCCTCCCTTTTGGCTTCGATAAGAGCCCGTTTGGCTGCCGCTAAGCCCACGTACTGGCCAGTTGTCAGCGGGCGGCCCCTTTGCTTCTTGCACTCTGTTGGCGTTTGGGATTGCCATTGCGGGTCCTCATCCTCGGACACCTCCAGCTCCAGGCAAACGCGTTTAGGCCCATTATCCCGCCAGAAGCGAGATTTCCCTCCATGTGGGGACCCAGAGCCCGAATTGGACCTGGATCGTGACTTTACCGTCTCCAGGCTGCCGTCGGACACGGTTCCGCTGCCTTCGGCACCCGTTTTCCTTTTCGAGACAGGGGTGTCTTCGCATTCCAACGACGCCGTGAGCTCCTTTAGTTGAGAGCTCGCTGCTGGAGCACACTCCCTTTGTCCTTCATGGTCCGATGAGCCCGAGTTTGACCTGGACCGTGATTTAACGGTCTCCAGGCTGCAGTCGGACACGGATCCACTGCTTTCCACTGTAGTCTTCCTCCTCGTTGGTCTGGGGGTATCCACTCTTTCGAGGGTCACCCGCAGTTCCCGCAGCTGTGTGATCGTGACGGGGCGCTCCCCACCCCCCTCTCGCGGCAAGAAGCGGCCAGAGGCATCGCGCGCTGGGCCGTCTGCACTCTTCTGCGCGATCTGGATTGAAGCCGCGTTCAAATCGATACGTGGGCTGCCGCCTTCCCATTGCACTGGTGAGCGTGCAAGGCTGCGGTGGGGGCGGAAGGCCTCCGTATCCTGGTCCATCGTGTGTGTGCCGTTGTCGTCGTTTTTTGGGGCCATCTCGAGTTTGTGTTTGTTTTTGGTTTTGATGTTACCGTCCATATTTTGTTCCCACGAGAATGGGGGAAGGGAGTCCACCCAGGCAGTGCCCCCTGTACCTGGGTAACCCTATTTACTCTGGAGGTCGGGCGGTATCCAGAGGTTTTAACGACTTCACTGTCGGGTTTTATAGGGTTTTCCTTCCCGCGGGCCGGCCAATTAAGGCAAGCCCTCCGGTCCGCGCGCTTACAGCTGGCACCTCCCGTACCCCATACCGCCAAAGATGGGGGTCGTTGGGAGAGTGCTGCGGGTTCCGGGATTCAAGGGGAGCTGGCGTAGACTCCCCTGTCGGTGATTGGTTGGACCACCTTCTCCACGGCCTCACGGCCGTTGCCCATCTCCAGCGCCATCTGCTGCTCAGAGGGACGCGGAGAGAGCCATCCCAGGACCCGAAAGGGGCCCCGCGTCGGGTTATTGGTAGCACCGGTAAGTGAAATCCCGTGAGAAATCACTTACCGTTGCCTCCAGGGTGCACCAGCCAAGACCCTTCCCCTTCCCACAGACCCGCGAGGGTCCACGGGATCTGGAAGAGCCCTGACACTCGTGGAGGTTACCCGACCTAGCACCCTCTCCTAACCTAACCTAACCTAACCTTTTTTTTTTTTTTTTTTTTTTTTTTAAGGAGAGGAAAAATGCGTTACGCATTCCACCAGGGTGTGGGGACGGACCCGGGTGGATATGTGGGACTCCTCGTTGTGGGCTAATGAGACCCCGAGTTTACCCACTAAAAAACCTCTCCGTCTGCCGTCTTCGTGCTTTAGCGGTGGACTGAAGGAACGCTTGCGCTTTACTTCTCCAGCACCACCAGCACCGCTCCCATTTGTAGGAGGCCGCCTCCGGAGGTCTTTTGGACCTCGGTCGTTTTGTGCCGGTGCTTACCGGCACCCGCTCGGGACCTGAGGGATGACAGGCGTCCCCATGCCTGTCACCCCGCTGACAGTCTACGGAGGCAGGCGGCGATCCTGCGCAGCTCGCCTTCGTCCTGCACGCCTGCGGCGCCGTGGGTCAGCCACTGGGTCGACCTCCCTGGCCCGTTCCGCCTGTTCCTTCTGCTGGACAACTGTCTCGCAGAAGGCCTTAACTGCTTGCCAAGACCTGTCGCTGTCAACCATGGATTTGACCACGGCTGGGAGCGACAGGTCCGGCCCCACTATGGCCATGAGGTCATTGCGCTCTGGCCTCCACGCTGGACACACCTCCAGCGTGTGCTGTGCCGTGTCGACCGCCGCGCCGCACTCGTGGCATTCCTCCGTCGGCTCTCTGCCGGCAACTTTGTGCAGGTATCTCCCGAAACATCCGTGTCCCGAGAGAACCTGCACGAGCCGGAAGGTGAGAGCCCCGTGTGCCCGCTCCAGCCACTGTGATAGGACCGGCCGGATCGCCTCGACTGTCCGGGCGCCCGCACTCGGCTGCCCCAGCCGGACCACCCACTCCTCGACTGCCTCGCGGGAGAGCGCCTCTCGCTTGGCCTCTACCTCTCGCGGTGCTGGCCAGAAATCCCTAGCTCGCGCCTCCTCGCGCCAGAAGAAGACTGACGCGAGAGTCCTCGCGTCCAAGTCCCATGGCAGGGATCCGGCCAGCACGCACGCCGCCTCTCCGGAGATCGTCCGATAGCCCCGTACAGACCTTATCGCCATCACCCGTTGCGCTCGGCGCAGTTGGGTGATGTTCCTGGCATGAAGGTCGTTGGCCCACACTGGGGCTCCGTACAGGGCTATGGAGCGTATGACACCCGAGTACAAGCGTCGACACGACGCTTTCGGCCCCCCAAGGTTCGGGAGCAGGCGCCCAAGCGCAGCGGCCGCGCCCAACAACTTTGGGGTCACGCGCTCGAAGTGAGCCTGGAATGACCACCGACTGTCCAGTATGATGCCCAGATACCGCATCGTACGTTGTACGGAAATCTGGACACCTCCCACGATAATGTGCGAGCCAGCCTGGGGCGCTCTTCGGGGTCCGTGAAAACAGATCGCCTCCGATTTGTTTAACGCGACCTCCAGGCCTAGTCGTCTTATTTTGCTCACAACATGGGCTACGGCCGCTGTGACAAGGATGGCAGCCTCTCTAAATGAAGCCCCCCTCGCCGTTACGAGGGTGTCGTCCGCGTAGCACACCAGGTCGACTCCGCGCAGACGACCTCCCCGCAACACCCAATCGTATCCGATGTTCCACAGGAGTGGCCCTAGCACCGACCCCTGCGGAACACCGCACACCATCTCCCGCCGCCCCCACTCATGTTGCCCGGGGAAGGCCACAAACCTCCGCAGCAGGTAGGCCTTCACTATTCGGCTAAGATGGTGGGGCACCTGGTGGTACAGGAGCGCCTCATTTATGCAATCCCAGGGGAGGGTATTGAAGGCGTTGGCAATATCAAGAGACACTGCCAAGACGACCTCACCCCGAGATACTGCCTCTTCCGCTATCCTCTTCACCTGCAGGATCGCGTGTATGGTCGAGCGACCACTGCGGAATCCGTACTGGCAATCGGCCAAGTTCGGCCCCTCGGTCGCTAGGTGCTTGTTGAGGCGGTTCGCGATGATCCGCTCAAAGAGCTTGCCAACCTCATCAAGCAACACGATGGGCCGGTAGGCCGACGGTGAGTCCGCAGGACGACCCTCCTTTTTCAGTAAGACCAGCCGACCAATCTTCCAGGCGTCAGGGAAGCGGCCCTGCTCCAGACACAAACTGAACAGCCGTCGCAGCCTCGGCTCAATGGCACTCATGGCTAGGACCCAGGCTCGACCCGGGATTCCGTCTAGCCCGGGTGCCGTGTTTTTGGCCTTCAGCCTCAAGACCGCTGCTCCCAGCTCACCTTCTGTAACGCTCGGCGTCTCCGTCTCCGCTTCCCGCTGCCTCTCCGCACTCCCCGTTTCAGCCATGGGCGGCGGGCTCTGCTGGGGCCTATGCGGAAATAGAGCAGCAACTACGTCGTCCAGCAGCTGCGGCTGGAGACTCTGCGTTAGCGGCGGGGCCCACGGACGAAGCTTTTGCCTCACGAGCTTGTATGGCCTGCCCCATGGATCGCTGTTCAGAGTCTCCAGAAACTCTTCTCGAGACCGGTCGATCGCTTGCCCAATGGCGGCTTTCAGTGCCACTTTTCCCTCCTTGTACCTGCTGTACAGGGCCGCTACTGTCGCTTCGTCACGCCGATGTCGACTTCTGTATCTCGTATACTGGCGTCTCGCAAGCACGCACTCCTCGCGCAGCTGTGCAAGGTCCGGAGACCACCAGTAAACGGCACGACGGGGAGAGAAGGCCTTGGCCCGGGGCATGGCCGCATCGCAGACATCTGTCATGCTATTGCGGAACCATTCGGCTTCAGCCTCTACGTCCGCCACCTCTTCCGTTGGCGTAGTCCATTTCCGCACCATGGCCGCCAGCTCTAGGGCCTCCCGGTCAAGTTTTTTGACCGCCCAGCGCGGGCCGTTCTCAACCGGGTCGTTACGTCTTGGCAGAGCGGGTACGGGAAGCGCCGAGACTCCAAACCGAATGTACCGGTGATCCGAAAGAGTCTCGACGTCAACCAGGACCTCCCATCCCTGAACACGGCATGCCAGGGCGGCGTGTGCAAACGTGATGTCTACAATAGAGCCGCCCTGTTGCCGCACGCACGTGTTTGCCGTTCCCCTGTTCGCGACAGCCAGGTTTGCGGTGATTGCCCACTCCAAAAGGGTATTTCCTCGCGGGTCTGTGACTGGGCACCCCCACACCGCGTTCTTTGCGTTGAAATCACCGGCTACTATGACCGGGATGGGATGCAACTGACCAACAAGGGCACCGACCTCCACCAAGAACATCTCGAACTCGGCCAGGCTTTTGTTTGGGGAGAAATATACCCCAATCACCGCCAAATCCCCGCAGATCGCCGCAACGCAGCCGTGGCCCTTAATTACGCGTCTAAACGGATTGGAGCCGGCGGCGCTCCGCGTAACTATGGCCACGGCTCCGTCCAGGTCCCCGGCCCAGTCCTCTCTGACAGGCACTCTGTAGGGCTCCGACAGTATGGCGATGTGGATCGACCACTGGGCCACGCTCTGACAGAGGAGGTCCTGGGCCCTAGCATCGTGGTTCAGGTTCACCTGTAGGAATTCGATGGTCGCCATTTAACCCACGACCATCGTTAAATCCTCCTCTGTCGCGGCCTCTGCAGTGGCTAGCGACTGGACTAGCTGCGAGGGAGCCCGAGGGCCATCGGCAGCTTTCCTTCTCCCGGTAGTTTTTGGCGCAGTGCACGCCTTACTGCCAATCCTGTGGTCGGATGGCTTGCCAGCCGACGCACACTCAGCGCAGTGCGAAGAATCCGTACATTGAGCCGCTTTGTGACCTTCTTTGACGCAATTGAAGCAGCTCTTTGACCGGTCCGTTTCCGACTGGCATTGCGCGCTCACGTGCCCATTTCGGAAGCATCGGAAGCACCGTAGAGGCCTCTGCTCCAGCAGCCTCACTTGGGCAGAGACCCAGCCTACAAGTAGGCGGCCCCTGGCTACGACCTTTTTGGCGGCCAAGACCGGGCAACGAACTAGCACCGTGCCTAGCCCCGAGAAGCCTTGGCGTATTGCACCCGCCTTAACTGTGTCCACGGCACATTCTCCCGTGTTTGCCACCGCAGCGACCACCTCTTCCGGAGAGACGGATTCATCTAAGCCGGTGATACGGATATCGACACTTTTCGAGGGCCTAGACACCCGTATTTTGTCCGTGCCGACCTGCTGCTGAATTGCTTCGGCAAGTTTGTCGGCTTTATCCCCGCTGGTTGCACCAGGAACCTCAAGGATGCACGCTCCAGTAGCCGCCCGCCGGAAGCGAAGCCCGCCAGGGATATCCAACTCCGTCAGCTTGACCTTGGTCCTAGCCTCGGCAATCACGTCCCTGTAGGTGACGCCCCTCTCTACCGCTTCTGGTTGTAGGGTGAGCACCACGGCCGCCGATCTTGGGGCTCTCAGCTTTCCAGCTTTCGCCTTTCCCACAGTTTGCGGCTGAGCAGCACTCTGCGCGGCCCTCCGTTTGCTCCCCTTGCTCACCACATCGGTCCAGGTCTTTTTCATAGATGCGGGTGCAGGTGGCAAAACGCGGGGCATGGGCGACTCCGTTGTTTCTTGGGTCGCAGCCCTTCCCTTTCCCTTCTTTTTGTTGGCCTTCTTCTTCGCGGCTCTATTTGACGCTCCAGAAGCTGGAATGGACTGGGGTTTTTTGGTGGCATCTATCACCACCACCTTTCCACTCGAGCCAGCCGTCGTTTTCGCCGCAAGAGAAGTCGCGGGTGCCGCCCCCTGTTTTTTGCTGCCCGCTGCCAGTGGCGGTCGCAGCTGTTTCGCCGGAAGCAGACGACCCTCGGCTTCTAGCCCGTCCAGGCGTGCGCTCACTATTGCTCCAACTTGTAGAGCCACTGCACGCATAAATTCGTCGTCCCTTGTAGCGAACAAGGGGTTTGTCGCCGGTTGATTTCTACGTGGCGACGACACTTCTTCTTCTGGGGCAGGATGCGTATCAGGCATTTCTGCATCTTCGCTGGCTGCGGAGGGCGGGAGCTCGCGCAGAGGGCTTTCTCTCGACCTCGTACGTCCCACCTCTGTCTTCAGCTGAGTCAATTCCTCACGAAGGCTGGCCATCTCCGCATGCAAACGCACGTAAAGGATCTGGACATCCTCAGCGATTCCATCCGCTGCCTCTTTGAGGGCCCGCACGGAGGTCCCTTTGAGGTTCTTCGACCTTTGCGTCACGTCCTTAATGATTGCCGTACGGGCTGTCACCCTCTTGGCAATCTCTTCAGCAGTTTCGTCTACGTCTTCACTGGCTGAATGTGACTCGGCGGGACGTTTGTCCCGCAGCTGTCTCACTGCTTTCACTTGGTTTGCAATGTCCAGCTCCGCCTCCAACTCGAGAGCCTCCCGTTTCGCCTCGTTGAAGGCTCTTTGCGCGGCTGCTAGGCCTACATACTGGCCTGTCGTCGGCGGGCGGCCTCTGCCTCTCGGACGTTTAACCTCGCTAGGTTCCAACGTCTCCGACTCCTCCGATAGGTTCAAGGAACCCTCCCCACTAGCACTTCTGGAGCGGTCCTTAGCCCAAAATCGCCCAGAGGCTCTCGAGCTCGACCTCGATCTGACAGATATCAGAGTGCAGTCTGATTCTTCTCCTTCAGCTGCTGACAACATATCTGCCACGCTTTCCGCCATTTTTTCCGCCGCGTCGCTGCAGTTTCTGCGGCCGCGCTTTTCCACCTTAGTGCCCATCACCTTGGGTTTCCCTTCTCCTAACTTCGATTTTTTTAATTTATTTTTCAGATCCATATGATTCCCACGAGTAGGAGGGATAATGGTCCATCCAGGCGGTGCCCTCTGCACCTGGATAAGCCTAGCGTCTCCCGTCAGAGTGTCGGCCGGTACACTGACGGGGAAAGCACTAGCGACTGACTCCACCTCAGCCATGCATCCTCTCGCGGTGCTCCGCCGCTTAGGATTGGGGGTGATTTTTTATTGAGGTTTTCTTCCTCGCGGCCCGGCCAGTTAAGGCAAGGCCCCCGGTGCTCGTCAGAAGCCGCATAACATGACTACGGCCTCGTGACAAGCAACGGTTGGTCCGACGTCGACTTAATGTCGAGTGCACCTGGCACATCGTCGCACCCGTCGCCACCATTTCTGGTTCGACCCTAAGTAAACGGTGCAAAGCACCTCCGCCACTGCCCTGCGGTTGCAGAGCAACCGGAACAGGCTGCATCCCCTGCTACCTCAGATGAGCTGAGGCGGCCGGGAGCAGCGCACTTCGAAACACGGCATTGAAGCCTACGCAGGAGAAACTCACTGCAACTGCCACCTGTGACTGATAGTTAGCAGAGGGAACATAGCGAACGCGCAACTGAGCGGCTATCTTCCCCCTCCCAGGGTGCACCACGAGGAGGTCTACCAGTCCATGCACCCCAACCTAACCTAACCTAACCTAACCTTTTTTTTTTTTTTTTTTTTTTTTTTTTTTTTTTTTTTTTTTTTTTTTTTTTTTTTTTTTTTTTTTTTTGGCGCTGGAGAAATGCATTACGCATACCCCCCCGGCCCGGGGAAGGCCATAGTGGGGGGTTATGTGGGGATCTCTCCTCCCGCAACCCCCTCCGCGCGAGGCGGAGGGAGGGGAGGAGCCTACCCACTAAAACTCCAGCGGCGTCATCTTCACCTGCCGTTGAGGGGGTGGCGTCATGGGATGCAGCATTACTTACCACGACACCCCCCGGCGGCCCTGGCTGCTCAGCCAGGGCACCCGCGCCAAGGGAGGGGAAGGTCAGAGACGCTTGACCTTCCCCCCAGACGTGTAGGGCCATGTGCAATGTGGGTCCCCAAGCCACTGGCCCTACTGGGGGAAGACGCGGCCCGCGGCTGCATACCGCGCGCGTCCTCGACCCCTCCGTCTGCGCCGGAGCGGGAGCGCGTCCGCACTGTCTTCGCGCTCGCACTCCGCGGCCTCCTTCTGCGATATGACGACTTCGCAGAAGGTGGCCACTGCCTCCCAAGACCTCTCGCTGCGCAACATCGCCGCCACCACGCCGCGCAGCGAGAGGTCATCCTCTCCGAGGGCCAACACCATCGTGCGGCGCTCTTCGGCCCAGCGAGTGCACCACTCCAAGGTGTGCTGGGCCGTATCATCCTCCGCGCCGCACTCATGGCAGGTGGGGCTGCCCTCTCTTCTAATCCTGCACAGGTAATGCCCGAAACAGCCATGTCCGGTCATCACCTGCGCAAGCCTGAACCCCACCTTGCCATGGGCCCTCTCCAGCCAACTGTCCATCGACCCGAGGAGTGCCCCTATGGTGCGGATTCCATAGGGGGAGCCCTCGAGGTCGCTTTTCCACCTCTCCCTCAACCTCCTCTGCGTGTGCCTCCTGGCCTCCCTCACCTCCTCGGGAGCAGGATACTCCCCGGTGGTTCTCCACCGCACCCGCTCCCTGTGCGCCTCAGCCAAC
This sequence comes from Epinotia demarniana, assembly GCA_945867215.1. Taxonomy (NCBI): domain Eukaryota; kingdom Metazoa; phylum Arthropoda; class Insecta; order Lepidoptera; family Tortricidae; genus Epinotia; species Epinotia demarniana. The sequence goes on from OX244277.1 coordinate 114,491, forward strand.
GCCTCCGCATCTAGCTCCCACGGAGGTGTACCAGCCAAGGCGCACGCCGCCGCCCATGCCACCGTCACGTAGGCCCTGCAGATCCGTATGGCCACCACCCTCTGTGGTCTACGAAGCAGGGCCTTGTTTGCCGCGCTGAGCCGGTCCGACCAAATTGGGGCCCCGTACAGGGCCATGCTCCGGGCGACACCGGCATAGAGGCGGCGGCAAGTGACGGACGGCCCCCCTACATTGGGCAGCAGCCGCCCCAGCGCCGACGCCGCGCCCACTATTCGGGGAGCAAGTTGGCGGAAATGCTCCCCAAAATTCCACCTCCGGTCCAGGATGAGGCCCAGATACTTGACATGGGGCCTCACCTGGACCATTTCACCACTAACGCGTAGCGCAGCACCCGCAGGCGGCCGCCACCCCCTCCCCCCAAAGATGATTGCGTCCGTTTTGGGGAGAGAGACCCGCAGTCCCAGTAACCGGATGCGGGTTATCATCAATTCGGCGGCCACCTCCGCCCGCCGCATCGCCTCCCTCAGCTCCGACCCCCGGACAGCCACGATCGTATCATCTGCATAGCAGATGACTGCCGTCCGGGGGAGGAGAGCGCCCCTTATAGCCCAGTCATAGCCTATATTCCATAACAGGGGTCCCAGAACAGACCCCTGGGGCACTCCACAGGCCATGGGCATCTCCCTCCTCTGCCCTCCTCTTTCTTCGTAGAGCACTACCCGCTGCGTGAGATAGTGCTCTACAATGCGCCGCAGGTAGAGAGGCACTCCGTGATACCGGAGCGCCTCCCCAATCACCGAGTACGGAAGGGAGCCAAACGCGTTGGCGATGTCGAGCGACACCGCCACCACTCCCTGACTCCTCCCCGCCGCCTCTTCGTGAAAACCTTTAAGGGTCTCCAGTGCGTCTATGCAGGACCGCCCCGCCCTGAAGCCAAATTGGCGGTCCGACAGGTTGGGGCCCGCAATATCGAGGTGCTTGACGATCCGGGAAGAAAGGATTCGTTCCAGCATCTTTCCGGTCTCGTCAAGCAACACGATTGGCCTCCACCCAGAGGGGCAGTCCGCCGGCCGACTCTCCTTTCGGATGAGGCAAAGTCGCCCCTCCTTCCAGCATTTTGGGAACCGCCCTGCCTCAAGACAATCGTCAAAGAGGTCTTTGAGGCGGTCCCCCAATTCCTCCATTGCCAGCGGCAGAACCCTCCCGTGCACCCCGTCGGGCCCTGGGGCCTTTTTACAGGCCCTTAGGCGGTGCACTGCCCATGCCAGCTCGCCCTCAGAGACTGGGACCACCTCCACAGGTCCCTCCTCAATTTGGGGCGGCGCCATAACTGGCGGGACGAAGTCGGGGGCGGGCGGGAACAAGCCTTCCACCACCCGCGACAGGAGCTCCGGTTCCAGGGAATCCATGGAGGGACCGCTCTTCATCTTTCCGCGTACCACCTTGTACGGCCGCCCCCATGGATCCCTGTCCAATGTGGCCAAGAACGCGTCGTGAGCAGCGTCCTTGGCCTTCGCAATCGCGGTGCACAGGGCCTCTTTTGCCTCTAATAAGGCCCTGTGCAGGAGCTCCTCCTCCTCCGGGGTGTGCCTCCGTCGCCGGCAGTGGCCGTAATGGCGACGCGCTCTGTTGCAAGCGTAGCGGAGGGCAGCCACCTCCTCCGACCACCAATAAACTTGTTTTTTGGCGGTCGGTTTCCCCGCCCTCCTCATACTTGCATCACAAACTGCCGCCATCGACCCGCGGAACTGAAGCGCTCTTTCTTCGATCCCCGCAGTCCGGTCTGGTGCCCGCCCCCACCTTGCCTCGATCAGGGCAGCCTCCTTCGCCGCCTCCCGGTCAAGGCTGCCTAGAGCCCACTTTGGGAAAGCCCCCCTCCTTCCAGCAGCGGATGGCTGGATCCGACCCGCTTCGGAGACTCTCAACCCGAACCTGATGTACATATGGTCAGAGAGGGTCTCCACGTCCCCCAGGACACGCCAGTCTGAGACACGAGCAGCAACGCCAGGGGTTGCGAACGTTACGTCCACGATGGACCCCCCCTGACGACGCACGCAAGTATTTTCTGTGCCCTGATTGAGCACTTCCAGCCCTAGCCCCGCCACCCAGTCTTCTAGGACCTCCCCCCTCGGGTCTGTCCTGGGGGAACCCCATGCCGTGCTCTTGGCATTGAGGTCCCCCAACAGCAACACCGGTGCCGGGGCAGCACCGCCCACCACCCTCCCAAGCTCCTCGAGGAACTGTTCGAAGGCGAAGAGTGGTCGGTTGGGAGAGAAGTATACACCTACCAGCACGATTCCCCCCCACTCAACCGCTGCGTATCCCGGCCCGCACCTTAGTTTCGTGATTGGTGGGTGGCTGCCCATGGGCGGGACAACCACAGCCACCAGACCGTTGGTGTCCCCCATCCAGTTTGGTTGAGGGGACACAAAGTAAGGTTCCGCCACCACCGCAGCACTGATGCCCCACTCCGCCATGTTTTGAATCATGAGATCTTGGGCGCGGGCGGAGTGGTTAGCGTTGCACTGCAGGACTTCCAGTTTTGACTGTAATGGTCGTCCTGGCATCAGTGCTGCATGGTATTACCCTCTGTGTTGGTGGCCCCCGTTGCCCGAGCGGGGACCTCCTTGCCTCTGACATGGGGGGGAGCACACGAAGAGCCCCCCATGATGTGGCCGGCTGCCAATTTTGCGTGGTGACACACCGCGCACCACGGAGTGACGGCGCTGCAGTCCCTGGCCAGGTGCCCCGGCCTGCTGCACCGAAAGCAGCAGTCGCTGCGATCCACAGTTGATGGGCACATGGCCCTGGTGTGACCCGTCCCCATGCAGCGGTAACACCGCATTGGCAGAGGTTCCATCGCCTCCACCCGCGCCGACGACCACCCCAACATTAACCGGCCCACTTCGGCTAGGGTTTTGGCCGCCGTGATGGGGCATCTGACTATCACGGCGCCAGACCCATTCCCTAGCCACCTAAACTTTCCAACTTCCACTTGGGCCTCCACGCATCTGCCTTTGGAGGCCACCTCTTTCTTAACAAGGTCAGAGGTCACAGACTCATCGAACCCGCTGACCCGGACCTCCGCCTTTTTTACGGGTCTGGTGACCTCCGCCACGTCTCCTATCAAGTCCCGCAACTTCTCAGCCAGAATATCGGCCACCGGGCCGCTCTGGGATCCGGGAACCTCGATCATACGAGCCCCGGTGGCCGTCTTTTTCACGTTCACATGGTCGATGCCAAGGGCGTCCAATTTGAGGGTAGTCGCCCTCGACATCACAGTGAGGTAGCTGGTGTCTACCCCCGGCTTCAACGAGACTATTACCGCCGCCGATGTGGGTGCCGTCAGTTTGGGCCCCGCAGCGCGTTTTGCCGGGACTGGGGGCTGGGCAGGCTTTGTGGCCTTTTCTGCCTTCCCCCCTTTTACCACCGCCGTCCATATATTCCTCTGCGCCGGTACAGGCGCAGACGTCGACGCCGAGGCCGTTGCTCTTACCCTCGCTGCGGCCACCGGAGGGGCCAGTGCCGTTGGAGGAGGAGGGACCTGCCTCTTCTTCTTCTTCTTCGGCTTTTTGCCCTTTTTCCCAGTGCCGGCTGCCACGACCACTGGGGTGGGCTCCGGAACCTGGCTGGCAACCAGTTCCATCGCAGGCGTAATCGTCGGAGCCTCCGACGACGTCGAGGGGCGAGCCGCGGAGCGTTCTACCAGTCGGGCGGCCGCTTCGGCCGCTTTCCGATCCGCCGCCAACGGGGGGCGGAGGATCGGCTCAGGAGGAAGACGCTGCCTGATATCGTCCAGGCGAGCGTTCATCATCTCGCCCGTGCTGATGATGATATCCCTCCTGAGCTCTTCCTTCATCTCCGCCAATGCACTTTTTAAAAGCGTTGAGAGCTGGCCCTCAGTCGGCTCTGGCAGAGGTTCAGTCCTCCTATTGGAGAAGGCAGTCCTCAAAGCCTTGGTTTCCGCCTCGAGATGGGCCAGCTGCTCCCGCATTCTCTTGTTATCCGCTTTAAGGATACGCATCTCATCCATTTCATCGCGTGATTGGAGGTTCTCAGCGCCAAGCATAATTTCTCGGCACGCTCGGTTGATGCGGCCATGGACCTTCCCACTTAGGTTTCCCGACTTCCGAGTTTCCTCAATTATAGCATGGGACTCCTTTATAATGACCTCTAAGATGCTTGCGCTTGGAGCTAGGGTTGGAGAGGACCTCCCCCCTATTACCGGGCTCCTTTCCCTCGTCTCGGGAATAGTGGCCAGTCTGTTGACTTCGCACCTTCTGCCCTTGATCCCACGTGGTTGTACTGCGGGCCTCCCTCTGCGAGCCGTATTCACTTTGGGCCCATTGTCCGGCCTCGGGTCGTCAGGTTCGTCCATGTGCCCTCTTTTCCCGCGGGTTAATCGTTCCGTCTCCGTCTCAGTCAGCCGGCTCAATTGAACTGCCAGTTGCCTGTTTTCCTTGCTTGGGTCAATGGCTTCGGTACGCACTATTGGAGTGCGCACTTCAGCCGCCAGATCGTCCATTTCCAAATCGTCGCCAGTGTCATTAGATGTATCGTTCATGTTTGTGTTTTTAATATAATTATCCATTCAATTCCCACGAGTAGGGGAGAACTAGAGACCATCGGGACAGAGATCCCCATTATCCTGATGGTTTTGCCGCAGCGTGTGACTCTAGGTGACTGGTAACCACTCCAGCCGCTCTAAGAAGAGCATCCCAACACGGAGTTACCTCATGTTGGGAGTTGTGGGTTTTTTATTGGGGTTTACTCCCCTTGGCCCGGCCAATTAAGGCAAGGCCCCCGGTCCGCGCGCCATCTGGCTGGCATCTCTCGTATCCCCATAACGCCAACGATGAGGGTCGTTGAGAGAATGCTGCGGTTAACGGTATGAAGGAGACCTGGCGAAGGCTCCCTGTTGGTTCGGTAAAGAACCAACCTTCTCGTCTTAAGTGGTTTTTTTCCTTAAAGAGGTGTCCGTCCTCGCAGTCCCCGTCCGCTGGTAATTTTTAAAGAGGTTTTCTTCCTAGTATCCCCTCACCTTTTGCACAGCTAGACTCCCTCTTGTGCCGCTCTTAGTCTGGATCCTCACCCTTCGCCTTCCCGGTGTGGGTAGCCCTGTCCGGTATAGCCTTGGGGATCACAGGAACACACAAGCCCCCCCACCACGACAAGGTGGCAGCACGTCGGGGGGGAACCTAACCTAACCTAACCTAACCTAACCTAACCTAACCTAACCTAACCTAACCTAACCTAACCTAACCTAACCTTTTTTTTTTTTTTTTTTTTTTTTTTTTTTTTTTTAAGGAGAGGAAAAATGCGTTACGCATTCCACCAGGGTGTGGGGACGGACCCGGGTGGATATGTGGGACTCCTCGTTGTGGGCTAATGAGACCCCGAGTTTACCCACTAAAAAACCTCTCCGTCTGCCGTCTTCGTGCTTTAGCGGTGGGCTGAAGGAACGCTTGCGCTTTACTTCTCCAGCACCACCAGCACCGCTCCCATTTGTAGGAGGCCGCCTCCGGAGGTCTTTTGGACCTCGGTCGTTTTGTGCCGGTGCTTACCGGCACCCGCTCGGGACCTGAGGGATGACAGGCGTCCCCATGCCTGTCACCCCGCTGACAGTCTACGGAGGCAGGCGGCGATCCTGCGCAGCTCGCCTTCGTCCTGCACGCCTGCGGCGCCGTGGGTCAGCCACTGGGTCGACCTCCCTGGCCCGTTCCGCCTGTTCCTTCTGCTGGACAACTGTCTCGCAGAAGGCCTTAACTGCTTGCCAAGACCTGTCGCTGTCAACCATGGATTTGACCACGGCTGGGAGCGACAGGTCCGGCCCCACTATGGCCATGAGGTCATTGCGCTCTGGCCTCCACGCTGGACACACCTCCAGCGTGTGCTGTGCCGTGTCGACCGCCGCGCCGCACTCGTGGCATTCCTCCGTCGGCTCTCTGCCGGCAACTTTGTGCAGGTATCTCCCGAAACATCCGTGTCCCGAGAGAACCTGCACGAGCCGGAAGGTCAGAGCCCCGTGTGCCCGCTCCAGCCACTGTGACAGGACCGGCCGGATCGCCTCGACTGTCCGGGCGCCCGCACTCGGCTGCCCCAGCCGGACCACCCACTCCGCGACTGCCTCGCGGGAGAGCGCCTCTCGCTTGGCCTCGACCTCTCGCGGTGCTGGCCAGAAATCCCTAGCTCGCGCCTCCTCGCGCCAGAAGAAGACTGACGCGAGAGTCCTCGCGTCCAAGTCCCATGGCAGGGATCCGGCCAGCACGCACGCCGCCTCTCCGGAGATCGTCCGATAGCCCCGTACAGACCTTATCGCCATCACCCGTTGCGCTCGGCGCAGTTGGGTGATGTTCCTGGCATGAAGGTCGTTGGCCCACACTGGGGCTCCGTACAGGGCTATGGAGCGTATGACACCCGAGTACAAGCGTCGACACGACGCTTTCGGCCCCCCAAGGTTCGGGAGCAGGCGCCCAAGCGCAGCGGCCGCGCCCAACAACTTTGGGGTCACGCGCTCGAAGTGAGCCTGGAATGACCACCGACTGTCCAGTATGATGCCCAGATACCGCATCGTACGTTGTACGGAAATCTGGACACCTCCCACGATAATGTGCGAGCCAGCCTGGGGCGCTCTTCGGGGTCCGTGAAAACAGATCGCCTCCGATTTGTTTAACGCGACCTTCAGGCCTAGTCGTCTTATTTTGCTCACAACATGGGCTACGGCCGCTGTGACAAGGATGGCAGCCTCTCTAAATGAAGCCCCCCTCGCCGTTACGAGGGTGTCGTCCGCGTAGCACACCAGGTCGACTCCGCGCAGACGACCTCCCCGCAACACCCAATCGTATCCGATGTTCCACAGGAGTGGCCCTAGCACCGACCCCTGCGGAACACCGCACACCATCTCCCGCCGCCCCCACTCATGTTGCCCGGGGAAGACCACAAACCTCCGCAGCAGGTAGGCCTTCACTATTCGGCTAAGATGGTGGGGCACCTGGTGGTACAGGAGCGCCTCATTTATGCAATCCCAGGGGAGGGTATTGAAGGCGTTGGCAATGTCAAGAGACACTGCCAAGACGACCTCACCCCGAGATACTGCTTCTTCCGCTATCCTCTTCACCTGCAAGATCGCGTGTATGGTCGAGCGACCACTGCGGAATCCGTACTGGCAATCGGCCAAGTTCGGCCCCTCGGTCGCTAGGTGCTTGTTGAGGCGGTTCGCGATGATCCGCTCAAAGAGCTTGCCAACCTCATCAAGCAACACGATGGGCCGGTAGGCCGACGGTGAGTCCGCAGGACGACCCTCCTTTTTCAGTAAGACCAGCCGACCAATCTTCCAGGCGTCAGGGAAGCGGCCCTGCTCCAGACACAAACTGAACAGCCGTCGCAGCCTCGGCTCAATGGCACTCATGGCTAGGACCCAGGCTCGACCCGGGATTCCGTCTAGCCCGGGTGCCGTGTTTTTGGCCTTCAGCCTCAAGACCGCTGCTCCCAGCTCACCTTCTGTAACGCTCGGCGTCTCCGTCTCCGCTTCCCGCTGCCTCTCCGCACTCCCAGTTTCAGCCATGGGCGGCGGGCTCTGCTGGGGCCTATGCGGAAATAGAGCAGCAACTACGTCGTCCAGCAGCTGCGGCTGGAGACTCTGCGTTAGCGGCGGGGCCCACGGACGAAGCTTTTGCCTCACGAGCTTGTATGGCCTGCCCCATGGATCGCTGTTCAGAGTCTCCAGAAACTCTTCTCGAGACCGGTCGATCGCTTGCCCAATGGCGGCTTTCAGTGCCACTTTTCCCTCCTTGTACCTGCTGTACAGGGCAGCTTCTGTCGCTTCGTCTCGCCGATGTCGACTTCTGTATCTCGTATACTGGCGTCTCGCAAGCACGCACTCCTCGCGCAGCTGTGCAAGGTCCGGAGACCACCAGTAAACGGCACGACGGGGAGAGAAGGCCTTGGCCCGGGGCATGGCCGCATCGCAGACAACTGTCATGCTATTGCGGAACCATTCGGCTTCAGCCTCTACGTCCGCCACCTCTTCCGTTGGCGTAGTCCATGTCCGCACCATGGCCGCCAGCTCTAGGGCCTCCCGGTCAAGTTTTTTGACCGCCCAGCGCGGGCCGTTCTCAACCGGGTCGTTACGTCTTGGCAGAGCGGGTACGGGAAGCGCCGAGACTCCAAACCGAATGTACCGGTGATCCGAAAGAGTCTCGACGTCAACCAGGACCTCCCATCCCTGAACACGGCATGCCAGGGCGGCGTGTGCAAACGTGATGTCTACAATAGAGCCGCCCTGTTGCCGCACGCACGTGTTTGCCGTTCCCTTGTTCGCGACAGCCAGGTTTGCGGTGATTGCCCACTCCAAAAGGGTATTTCCTCGCGGGTCTGTGACTGGGCACCCCCACACCGCGTTCTTTGCGTTGAAATCACCGGCTACTATGACCGGGATGGGATGCAACTGACCAACGAGGGCACCGACCTCCACCAAGAACATCTCGAACTCGGCCAGGCTTTTGTTTGGGGAGAAATATACCCCAATCACCGCCAAATCCCCGCAGATCGCCGCAACGCAGCCGTGGCCCTTAATTACGCGTCTAAACGGATTGGAGCCGGCGGCGCTCCGCGTAACTATGGCCACGGCTCCGTCCAGGTCCCCGGCCCAGTCCTCTCTGACAGGCACTCTGTAGGGCTCCGACAGTATGGCGATGTGGATCGACCACTGGGCCACGCTCTGACAGAGGAGGTCCTGGGCCCTAGCATCGTGGTTCAGGTTCACCTGTAGGAATTCGATGGTCGCCATTTAACCCACGACCATCGTTAAATCCTCCTCTGTCGCGGCCTCTGCAGTGGCTAGCGACTGGACTGGCTGCGAGGGAGCCCGAGGGCCATCGGCAGCTTTCCTTCTCCCGGTAGTTTTTGGCGCAGTGCACGCCTTACTGCCAATCCTGTGGTCGGATGGCTTGCCAGCCGACGCACACTCAGCGCAGTGCGAAGAATCCGTACATTGAGCCGCTTTGTGACCTTCTTTGACGCAATTGAAGCAGCTCTTTGACCGGTCCGTTTCCGACTGGCATTGCGCGCTCACGTGCCCATTTCGGAAGCATCGGAAGCACCGTAGAGGCCTCTGCTCCAGCAGCCTCACTTGGGCAGAGACCCAGCCTACAAGAAGGCGGCCCCTGGCTACGACCTTTTTGGCGGCCAAGACCGGGCAATGGACCAACACCGTGCCCAGCCCCGAGAAACCTTGGCGTATCGCACCCGCCTTCACCGTGTCCACGGCACATTCCCCCGTACTTGCCACCGCAGCGACCACCTCTTCCGGAGAGACGGATTCGTCTAAGCCGGTGATACGGATATCGACGCATTTAGAGGGCCTAGACACCCGTACCGTATCCATGCCGACCTGCTGCCGAATCGCTTCGGCAAGTTTGTCGGCTTTATCCCCGCTGGATGCACCAGGAACCTCGAGGATGCACGCTCCGGTAGCCGCTCGCCGGAAGCGTAGACCACCAGGGATGTCCATCTCCGTCAGCTTGACCTTGGTCCTAGCCTCGGCAATCACGTCCCTGTAGGTGACGCCCCTCTCTACCGCTTCTGGTTGTAGGGTGAGCACCACGGCCGCCGATCTTGGGGCTCTCAGCTTTCCAGCTTTCGCCTTTCCCACAGTTTGCGGCTGAGCAGCACTCTGCGCGGCCCTCCGTTTGCTCCCCTTGCTCACCACATCGGTCCAGGTCTTATTCATAGACGCGGGTGCAGGTGGCAAAACGCGGGGCATGGGCGACTCCGTTGTTTCTTGGGTCGCAGCCCTTCCCTTTCCCTTCTTTTTGTTGGCCTTCTTCTTCGCGGCTCTATTTGACACTCCAGAAGCTGGAATGGACTGGGGTTTTTTGGTGGCATCTATCACCACCACCTTTCCACTCGAGCCAGCCGTCGTTTTCGCCGCAAGAGAAGTCGCGGGTGTCGCCCCCTGTTTTTTGCTGCCCGCTGCCAGTGGCGGTCGCAGCTGTTTCGCCGGAAGCAGACGACCCTCGGCTTCTAGCCCGTCCAGGCGTGCGCTCACAATTGCTCCAACTTGTAGAGCCACTGCACGCATAAATTCGTCGTCCCTTGTAGCGAACAAGGGGTTTGTCGCCGGTTGATTTCTACGTGGCGACGACACTTCTTCTTCTGGGGCAGGATGCGTATCAGGCATTTCTGCATCTTCGCTGGCTGCGGAGGGCGGGAGCTCGCGCAGAGGGCTTTCTCTCGACCTCGTACGTCCCACCTCTGCCTTCAGCTGAGTCAATTCCTCACGAAGGCTGGCCATCTCCGCATGCAAACGCACGTAAAGGATCTGGACATCCTCAGCGATTCCATCCGCTGCCTCTTTGAGGGCCCGCACGGAGGTCCCTTTGAGGTTCTTCGACCTTTGCGTCACGTCCTTAATGATTGCCGTACGGGCTGTCACCCTCTTGGCAATCTCTTCAGCAGTTTCATCTACGTCTTCACTGGCTGAATGTGACTCGGCGGGACGTTTGTCCCGCAGCTGTCTCACTGCTTTCGCTTGGTTTGCAATGTCCAGCTCCGCCTCCAACTCGAGAGCCTCCCGTTTCGCCTCGTTGAAGGCTCTTTGCGCGGCTGCTAGGCCTACATACTGGCCTGTCGTCGGCGGGCGGCCTCTGCCTCTCGGACGTTTAACCTCGCTAGGTTCCAACGTCTCCGACTCCTCCGATAGGTTCAAGGAACCCTCCCCACTGGCACTTCTGGAGCGGTCCTTAGCCCAAAATCGCCCAGAGGCTCTCGAGCTCGACCTCGATCTGACAGATATCAGAGTGCAGTCTGATTCTTCTCCTTCAGCTGCTGACAACATATCTGCCACGCTTTCCGCCATTTTTTCCGCCGCGTCGCTGCAGTTTCTGCGGCCGCGCTTTTCCACCTTAGTACCCATCACCTTGGGTTTCCCTTCTCCTAACTTCGATTTTTTTAATTTATTTTTCAGATCCATATGATTCCCACGAGTAGGAGGGATAATGGTCCATCCAGGCGGTGCCCTCTGCACCTGGATAAGCCTAGCGTCTCCCGTCAGAGTGTCGGCCGGTACACTGACGGGGAAAGCACTAGCGACTGACTCCACCTCAGCCATGCATCCTCTCGCGGTGCTCCGCCGCTTAGGATTGGGGGTGATTTTTTATTGAGGTTTTCTTCCTCGCGGCCCGGCCAGTTAAGGCAAGGCCCCCGGTGCTCGTCAGAAGCCGCATAACATGACTACGGCCTCGTGACAAGCAACGGTTGGTCCGACGTCGACTTAATGTCGAGTGCACCTGGCACATCGTCGCACCCGTCGCCACCATTTCTGGTTCGACCCTAAGTAAACGGTGCAAAGCACCTCCGCCACTGCCCTGCGGTTGCAGAGCAACCGGACCAGGCTGCATCCCCTGCTACCTCAGATGAGCTGAGGCGGCCGGGAGCAGCGCACTTCGAAACACGGCATTGAAGCCTACGCAGGAGAAACTCACTGCAACTGCCACCTGTGACTGATAGTTAGCAGAGGGAACATAGCGAACGCGCAACTGAGTGGCTATCTTCCCCCTCCCAGGGTGCACCACGAGGAGGTCTACCAGTCCATACACCCCAACCTTTTTTTTTTTTTTTTTTTTTTTTTTTAGGAGAGGAAAAATGCGTTACGCATTCCACCAGGGTGTGGGGACGGACCCGGGTGGATATGTGGGACTCCTCGTTGTGGGCTAATGAGACCCCGAGTTTACCCACTAAAAAACCTCTCCGTCTGCCGTCTTCGTGCTTTAGCGGTGGGCTGAAGGAACGCTTGCGCTTTACTTCTCCAGCACCACCAGCACCGCTCCCATTTGTAGGAGGCCGCCTCCGGAGGTCTTTTGGACCTCGGTCGTTTTGTGCCGGTGCTTACCGGCACCCGCTCGGGACCTGAGGGATGACAGGCGTCCCCATGCCTGTCACCCCGCTGACAGTCTACGGAGGCAGGCGGCGATCCTGCGCAGCTCGCCTTCGTCCTGCACGCCTGCGGCGCCGTGGGTCAGCCACTGGGTCGACCTCCCTGGCCCGTTCCGCCTGTTCCTTCTGCTGGACAACTGTCTCGCAGAAGGCTTTAACTGCTTGCCAAGACCTGTCGCTGTCAACCATGGATTTGACCACGGCTGGGAGCGACAGGTCCGGCCCCACTATGGCCATGAGGTCATTGCGCTCTGGCCTCCACGCTGGACACACCTCCAGCGTGTGCTGTGCCGTGTCGACCGCCGCGCCGTACTCGTGGCATTCCTCCGTCGGCTCTCTGCCGGCAACTTTGTGCAGGTATCTCCCGAAACATCCGTGTCCCGAGAGAACCTGCACGAGCCGGAAGGTCAGAGCCCCGTGTGCCCGCTCCAGCCACTGTGACAGGACCGGCCGGATCGCCTCGACTGTCCGGGCGCCCGCACTCGGCTGCCCCAGCCGGACCACCCACTCCGCGACTGCCTCGCGGGAGAGCGCCTCTCGCTTGGCCTCGACCTCTCGCGGTGCTGGCCAGAAATCCCTAGCTCGCGCCTCCTCGCGCCAGAAGAAGACTGACGCGAGAGTCCTCGCGTCCAAGTCCCATGGCAGGGATCCGGCCAGCACGCACGCCGCCTCTCCGGAGATCGTCCGATAACCCCGCACAGACCTTATCGCCATCACCCGTTGCGCTCGGCGCAGTTGGGATACACCCCAACCTAACCTAACCTAACCTTTTTTTTTTTTTTTTTTTTTTTTTTCGCGCTGGGAAAATGCGTTTATCCCCCCTAGCCTCAAGAGTCTAGGGAGGCGCATACCCCCCGGGCCCGGGGGAGGCCAAGGTGGGGGGTTATGTGGGGCTCTCTCCTCCCGCAACCCCCTCCGAGGTAGTCGGAGGGAGGGGAGGAGAACTACCCACTAAAAACCCAGCGGCGTTACCCTCACTGCCGTTGTAGGGGGACGCCATGGGGTCGCAAGCATTCTACCACGACGTCCCCCCGGCTGCCCCGGTATTACACCGGTGCACCCTCGCGCCGAAGGAGGGAAGGGTTGGCAACGCAACAACCCCTCCCCCAGACGTGTAGGGCCTTAAGTGTGGGTCCCCAACCCACAGGCCCTACTGTGGGAGTAGGCGGTTGATATATTGCAGCCGCCTCCTCCCCATCCGTCTGCGCCGGAGCGGATGCGCGTCAGCTCTTTCTTCACGCTCCCGCTCCGCTTGCTCTTTCTGCGACATTACTTCTTCCGCGAAGTTTGCCGCTGCCTCCCACGATCTCTCGCTGCTCAGCATACAGCTCACAACAACCTAACCTTTTTTTTTTTTTTTTTTTTTTTGGCCGGGGGAAAATCCTCATGGATACCACCACTCCACGGGGAGGAGTGGTGATTATGTCAGACTCTTACTGACTAAAAACCCCCGGGTGTTCGACGCAACCACCGATTGGCCGAGATACGGGAACCATCATACTTCCGCGTCTCGGTCGGTGGTCGTCCGCAAGGCGGACTCGACTCTGGGGAACTCACCTGTCCCCCTGCTATCACGAAGTGGTGTGGTGTGTCCCGAACACTTGGCACACCACCCAACCCGAGGACCTTGCTCCTTCAGACGGCGAACGCCCCCGTGTTCGTCGCCTGGAGGTCCTCCTTATGGTGGCAGTCGGCGGTCGAACGCCAGCCTTCTGCGACCGACTCTCCGGCGGCGCTGTTGGGGCGCCTCTGCGGCGTCCTCCCTGGCCCGTTCCGCCCTTTCCTTCTGTGCCACTACTTCCTCACAGAAGGAAAGCATTGCATTCCACGACCTGTCGTTGTCGACCATAGATTTTACCACGGCCGGCAGCGACAGGTCGCCGCCAACTACCTGGGCCAGTTCGTTCCTCTGACTCGCCCAGGCCGGACACAGTTCCAGGGTGTGCTGAGCTGTGTCCTCGGCCGCACCGCAGCTATGGCACTCCATGGTGGGTTCTCTCCCGGCTATGCGACACAGGTACCGTCCGAAGCAGCCATGCCCCGTAAGTACCTGCGTCAGCCGGAAGGTGAGTGTCCCATATTCGCGGTCCAACCACTGCGACAATACTGGGCGCACCGCCTCTATCGTGCGGAGGCCAGCAGATGGTGTTGCCAGTCTCTCCTTCCATCGCTCGATCGCCTGCAGGCGAAGCTCCTGACGTTTTGCCTCCACCTCCCTCGGTGCTGGCCAGTCACCCCGGGAACGTGCCTCCTGGCGCCAGAAGTACATTGTCGCAAGGGTTCCGGCTTCGAGGTCCCAGGGCAATGAACCTGCCAGCATACACGCTGCCTCGGCTGATACCGTGCGATATGCCCGAATCGCCTTGTTGGAAATTGCCCGCTGCGATCTCCGCAGCAGGGCAGAGTTTCGGCTGTTGAGAGCGTCAGCCCACACAGGTGCCCCATACATTGCCATGGAGCGCACAACTCCTAGGTACAGCTGCCGGCAAGAGGCCTTGGGCCCTCCCATATTTGGGAGTATTCGCCCGAGAGCTGCGGCTGTACCTAATAACTTTGGCGCAAGGCGCTCAAAGTGAGCCCTAAAGGTCCACCGGCTGTCGAGGACAACGCCAAGGTAGCGCAATGTCGACCCGATGCCGATGGACACTCCCCCCACCATAATGTTTGCACCGGCCGGAGGCGCTTTCCGAGGTCCATGGAAAGAAATGGCCTCGGACTTGTTAAGAGCGACCTCCAAGCCGAGTCGCCGGATTCTGCCAACCACATGGGCTACCGCAGCCGTCGCCAAGATGGCTGATTCCCGGAAGCTATCCCCCCGAGCCGTGACCAGCGTGTCGTCCGCGTAGCAAATTAAATCTACACCCCGCAAGTTTGCCCCACGCAGGACCCAGTCGTATCCGATGTTCCACAGGAGCGGGCCAAGAACCGACCCCTGTGGAACACCGCACCTCATCTCCCTCTGTCCCCACTCGTGTCGACCGGGGAAGGTCACAAACCTCTCTGAGAGGTAGGCCTCGACCACCTTGCGCAAGTATCTGGGCACCCCATGAAAGAGGAGTGCCTCGTTGATGGCCGCCCAAGGCAATGTGTTGAATGCATTGGAAATATCGAGGGATACCGCCAACACCGTTTTGCCCGAGGCAACCGCATCCTCTGCCAGGTGTTTGACCCGCAGGATTGCATCCACGGTGGAGCGACCATTGCGAAAGCCGAATTGATTGTCAGCTAGGTCAGGGCCCACTTCTCTCATGTGCTTGACGAGTCGGGCGGCTATCACGCGCTCGAATAGCTTGCCCACCTCGTCAAGCAAAACAATCGGCCGATATGCTGACGGTGAATCAGCCGGACGCCCATCCTTTTTTAGGAGCACGAGACGGCCCTTCTTCCACTCGCGCGGAAAGCGGGCCTGCTCCATGCATATCGACAGCAGCCCACGGAGTCTCGGCTCTAGGGCGTCCATCGCTAGAACCAGTGCACGACCCGGAATGCCGTCCAGTCCGGGAGCCGTGTTTTTCAGTCTCTGGCGCAGGACGGCTGCTCCCAGTTCCCCTTCTGACACAGGCGGTGCTTCTCCTCCATCTTCCTCAACTGCAGAAGGCGCCATCGAAGGCGGCCGGTATGCCCGTTGGTTGGGGAACAATGTGGACACAACCTGGTCCAGGAGTTGCGGCTGAAGACTTTCCGTGACCGGGGGGGCCCAAGGGCGAAGTTTGGCCCTCACCATCTTGTATGGCCTCCCCCACGGATCTTGATTCAAAGTCTTCAGCAGGGTTTCCCTGGACGATTCAATGGCTCGACTAATGGCCACCGATAAGTCCTTCTTGGCCGTCTTGTAGGCCTCGTATAGCGTGGTTTCAGCCGCCTCATTTCGCACCCTTCGTCGGCGCTGTCGCGAGTACTGGCGTCTCGCATCGACGCATAGCTCACGCAAGTGCGAGAGGTCTGCTGTCCACCAGTACACACAGCGTCTTGGAGGGAGGCGCTTGGCCCGGGGCATCGCCGCGTCACATACACGTGACATAGCATCCCGAAACCACCCGGATCCAGCCTCCACCTCCGCAATCGGCTCCAGAGAGTCGGCCTGCCATGCCTCAACGATGGCTGCCTCCTTTAATAACTCCCTATCCATTTTCATCAGCACCCATCGTGGGCCGAGGGATGATGGAGTCCGTCTTGGGCTGGTTTGGGTCATTGGAGATGCAGATATGTCGAACCGAATGTAGCGGTGGTCCGACAGTGTCTCTACACCCACCAAAACTCCCCATCCCTGGACACGGCGCGCCAGGGCAGCATCCGTGAACGTGACGTCCACAATAGAGCCGCCCTGTTGCCGCACGCACGTGTCAACCGTTCCCCTGTTGTGTATCACCAGGCCACACGAGACCACCCACTCCAATAGCTCGTTGCCGCGCGTATCTGTTGCTGGGGAGCCCCACGCCACTGATTTTGCATTCAGATCCCCAGCAAGTAGAACCGGGTGCACAACAACAACCTAACCTAACCTAACCTTTTTTTTTTTTTTTTTTTTTTTTGTTTTCCCAGGGGAAATCCGTTATGGATCCCACCTGGTTCGGGAGAAACCAAGTGGGTATGTCCGACTCCCACGGACTAAAACCCCTGGGGTGTTCCTTCGCTCGCCATTGGACGGGGTTCCGGGAACGCGGTTGCACACCGTTACCCTGTCTGCGCTGCCCTCGCGGGCCCGACTCCAGGGGCCGAGGCACTAATGCCCCGGGCCCACTCCGCTGAAGACTTCACGGAACACTCGCGAAGTCTTCCAGCTCAGGACCTCTTAATGCGAGTGATAGCCTCCCTATCCATCACCCGCAGGTCCTCATCATGACGGAAGCATACGGCCAGCATAGGCCGCACGCCGCCTGCCAGGTCTTCGGCGACGTTGTGGGGGTGCGTTTGCGTCGCCTTCGCGCTCGCGCTCCGCCATCTCCTTTCGCGACATCACCGCGTCGCTGAACTCGACCACTGCCGTCCAGAACTCCTCGCTGCTGGCCATTTTGGCAACCAACGCCGGCAGTGACAGGTCACTCCCAACAGCCGCGGACAGGATAGCGCGGGGTTCCGCCCATGCAGGGCACTCCGAGCGCGTGTGTTCGGCCGTGTCCGCTGCCCTTCCTCCGCAATGGTGACATGCCACTGTCGGCTCCCTGCCCACCACCACACACAGGTACTTGCCAAAGCAGCCATGCCCAGTCAAGAGCTGCGCGAGATGGAAGGTTGGGGCACCGTGTTTCCGTTCGACCCACTGTTTCAGAACGGGCCGAACCGCCGCCACTAGTTCCCGACTTGCGCCCGGGACTGCAAGTCTCTCCGACCACTTATCAAAGAGAACATCGTGTGCCGCCTCCCGCCACTGCTGGACTTCTCGTGGATGGGGCCAGTTTTCCTCCTCCCTTGCTGCCAAAACCCGCCAGTATACCTCGGAAAGAACCTCGGCATCGAGGTCCCATGGCGGGCACCCAGCAAGGAGGCAAGCTCCGGCGTGCGAGACTGTGCGGTATGCCCGAGCCACCCTTAGCGCGATGACCCTCTGCGGGCGACGCAAAAAAGCGACGTTTCGGGGGCCCAAAGCGTCCGCCCATATTGGCGCCCCATAAAGCGCCATAGAGCGCACTACTCCAATGTATAGGCGACGGCATGCCCCTCCTGGCCCACCAAGATTGGGCAAGATCCGCCCCAAAGCTGCGGCCGCAGCCATCAACCTCGGAGCCAAGCGCCGGAAATGCTCCTCGAACTTCCACCTGCCGTCGAGGACAAGTCCCAGGTACTTCATCGTCGACCCGACGGCGATGGAAGTCCCTCCAACTATGATGGCCAGATCCCGCGGCGGCGCGTTGCGAGGCCTATGAAAGGCCAGGGCCTCTGATTTATGGAGGGCCACCTCCAGACCCAGCGCCCGGATTCGGTGAACCACATGCGCCACTCCCGCAGTGGCAAGGTATCCCACCTCCCGATATGTGCTACCACGGGCTAAAACGAGGGTGTCATCAGCGTAGCAGGTTACGCTGACCCCCCGCAATGTGGCCCCGCGCAGCACCTAGTCGTAACCGATGTTCCACAGGAGCGGCCCTAGAACCGAACCCTGTGGAACACCGCACGACATGGCTCTGTACTCCCATCCGTCCTTCGTCGGGTATGCTACTCTCCTCTCCGCGAAGTAATCGGCAACCACCGCTTGCAGGTACGCAGGAACACCGTGGTACCGTAAAGCCGCCTTTACAGTTTCCCAGGGCAGGGTGTTAAAGGCATTTGAAATGTCTAAGGACACAGCCATTACCACCCCGCCTTGAGATACTCCCTCTTCCGCGATGGCTCTTACGCGAGCAATTGCACCCAAAGTCGAGCGGCCAGGGCGAAAACCATATTGCCACTCGCTCAGACCCCGCTCCATGGTTTCGACGAGACGGTTCGCGATCACGCGCTCAAATAGTTTACACGTCTCGTCGAGGAGCACGATGGGACGGTAAGCCGAAGGCTGGTCAGGCGGGCGCCCCTCCTTGCGCAGCAACACGAGTTTACCCGTTTTCCACCTCCGTGGGAACTTCCCTTGCGCCAGACACGCACTAAATAAAGCGCACACATCGCCACCCATTTCTTTCAGGGCCACGGCCAACGCGCGCCCCGGTATGCCGTCCAGCCCTGGGGCGGTCTTCTTGGATTGGAGTCTCAAGAGAGCAGCGCCGAATTCCGCGTCGGTTACCGGAGGCACCTCTAACTCCGCCTCTGGTGCTTCATTGGCGGACATGGCCGGCGGCACAAACTGATCTCTCTCAGGGAAGAGAGTCCCCACAACCTGACCCAGGAGATCCGGCTGGAGACTGCTGGTCAGTGGGGGAGCCCATGGCCGGAGTTTCTGCCTCACGGCGCGATACGGCCTGCCCCACGGATCTCGGTCAAGCATCCCCAGCCATTCTTCCCAGGCAGCCTCCTTTGCTTGTGCAATGGCCGTCTGGAGGGCCTTACAGGCAGACCTGTATGCCTCATACAAGACATCCTCCTGGACCAGATTGCGAATCCGCCTTCTCCGGCTTCGAGTGTATCGGCGCCGAGCGGCCACGCAAGCGCGCCGCAGCTGCCGGAGCTCTGGGCGCCACCAGTATGCTCTGCGCCTTGGCGGAAATGGCTTCATCCTAGGCATAGCGGCATCGCACACCCGAGTTATGGCAGTAACAAGTCGTTCGGCCTCATGGTCGACCTGGTCCACCGACCCGGACCCCCAGGACTCGACTATGGCCGCCTCCCTGGCCAGCTGCCTGTCAAGGCGACTCAGGACCCACCGCGGGCCATCCCCAACAGAGGACCAGTTCCCTTCCTGCGCAGGCAGAGGGGCATTGGCGACGTCGAAGCGGATATACCGGTGGTCCGATAGAGTCTCCTCATTTACCTCCACCCTCCAATCCTGAACACGGCGGGCCAGGGCGTGGGACGCAAACGTGATGTCTACGATCGATTCGCCCTGTCGCCGCACGCAAGTGCTCTCCGATCCCCTGTTGATAATCGCCAACCCCAGGGACACCGCCCAGTCGAGCAGCACTTCTCCCCGCGCATTAGTTACTGGAGATCCCCACGCTGTTGATTTGGCGTTGAAATCGCCAGCAACAAGCACGGGGGCGGGGAGTACCCGTCCAATCAGAGCCCCGATTTCCACAAGCAGTTGCTCAAAGTCGGCGAGGCTCCGATTGGGCGAAAAATATACCCCAACAATGGTCATTCCGTCTAAGACCGCCAGAACATAGCCCCGACCCCTCACCGCCCCTTCTAAAATCGGGCAGCCGGCACTTGCAGGGGCTATAAGCGCCACTGACTCGTCGCGGTCGGCGACCCAGCCATCCCGAGTGGGTACGAAGTAGGGCTCCGAGACCACGGCCACCTTAATCTGCCACTCTGCCATTGTCTGGATCAATAGATCCTGAGCTCTGGTCGAGTGGTTTATGTTCGCCTGTAAA
Source organism: Epinotia demarniana (assembly GCA_945867215.1). Taxonomy (NCBI): domain Eukaryota; kingdom Metazoa; phylum Arthropoda; class Insecta; order Lepidoptera; family Tortricidae; genus Epinotia; species Epinotia demarniana. The sequence goes on from OX244277.1 coordinate 134,386, forward strand.
ACCTTGAGTGCCATTATTGCACGACGTCCATCAGATCCGCCTCTGGAGCCCGTTGCGAAGACTGAGAGGGGGCAGAGCCACCATCCCCTGTCTTGTTGCCAACAGCCCTCTTTCCCTTTTGGGAGTGCCCTCCGACGCAGCCTTTGGCACCAAGCGAATGTGCCGCAGGCTTGCCAGCCGCCGCGCAGATGGCGCAATTCGCTTCAGAAGCGGTGCACTCACGGGCCTTGTGGCCCGCTTTCCCACAGCGATAGCATAGGCCGCTGCGGTCCACATCACATGCACAATTGACTCCTACGTGGCCTGTCTCCAGACATCTGTAGCAGCGCAGTGGCCTGGCCTCGAGCAACTGAACTCGTGCCGAAACCCAGCCCACCTTTATGCGGCCAACCTCTACCACTCTCTTAGCCGCTACTACTGGGCAGCTGAGCCACATCGATCCCGAGCCTCTCTGGCCACGGGAGATCACGCCCGGTCTTATGGCCTCGGCGGCACAGCCCCCTTCCGCACATACAGCTGCTACGACTTCCTCTGCCCTTGAAGAGTCATCTAGGCCCGTGACTCGGATCTCCGCACACTTCACTGGACGGTGAACGTGAACCACATCAGCGCTGAGGGCCTGCCGGAGCTTTTCAGCAAGCGCATCTGCTGCTTTCTCCGGGTTTTCCGTGCCGGGAGGAATCTCCAGCATGCGGGCTCCAGTCGCCGTCGTACGGAAGCGTACTGAAGTTAAACCCACCTCCTCGAGCTTGATGCGGCTCCTGGCTTCAGCTAGCACTGTCTCATATTTAAGCCCTTTTTCGATGGCCTCTGGCTTCAAAGTGAGCGTAATCGCCGCTGTGCGTGGCGGGCGTAGTTTTTTCTTGCGTTTGGGCGGGGCTTTCTTCGAAACAGTACCCACCTTAGGTGTTCCACCCGCCATCTTGGCCGCCTTCTTAGCGTTCTTGCTAACCTTGGTGCTCCAGGTCTCTTGAGCGCTAGTGGACTCCACGGGCGAGGGCGCCGATCGCTGCAATGCAGCCTCCTTGGCAGCCAAGGTCTTTTTCTTGGCCCGCTTCTGCTTTGCTCTAGGCTTGTGGGGAGCTGCAGCAGAAGCTGCACCCGCCACTGACTCAAGGGGATTTGACGGGCCATTGTCACTAACATCGGGGTTAGAAACGGGCGCTGGACTCGCCACCATGTCGCATGCGGGTGCAGCGTCTGTGACGCTCAATTCTTGAGGAGGCCGAGGTCCAGCATTTTGATGACCTCGCCGGTTAGCGGCTAGCGAAGGCCGCCTTCCGGGTTCCGGTAGCAGCCGACATTCAATGCTTTCCAGGCGGGCATTTAACATCGTACTGAACTGCTCACGGTTAGCGCGCGACACCTCTTCAATGAGTTTCCGCATTTCTGGCTCTGTCGCCGCAGCAGGCTGGCCGCGCATTTGTGCTACCTCCTTTCTCAGCTCCGCCAGCTGCCACGATAGCTTTGTATTTGCCGATTCCAGGCGGGCAACTTCATCGGTCACAGTGAGAGACCTCATCTCCGTGAAGTTCTTCCTCACTGTGGCTATCACTCCCTTCAGTACTTTCACATAGGTGCCCTTCAGATTCCCTGACTTATCAACTACTTTTGTTGCAATTTCCAGGGCCTCCTCAACTTCAGCAGCAAGGGTGGCCGATGTTTGCGTCGGGACCTGCCCGTCACCCTGGGCTTGGCGGTTCAACCGGCGATCCTGGCTCTCATTTGCGGCCACCTCAACTGCCATATTGTACGCGTCCACTTCGTCCTCCAGTTGGAGCTGCTTCTCCAGGGCCCTCTCAGACGAGATCTCCGTCTGGCGCTTGAAGAACCCACCGTATTCATCTGTTGTGCGCGTCCTGCCCCTGCCCCGTTTTGATGCCGGCTTCAGGAAATGCCTGACACTCTCCAGGGTGGCTTCTCCTACTCTCAGGGCTTCTCCTTCACTTTCGGAGCCCGTGAGTGTGAGTTCATCTGCTGGCCGCTTCTCACCCTTCCTCCAGAACTTTCCAAATGTTGTTGGTGTTGGTGTTGGATATTCTGTAAACGTCCGCATGCTCATTACTGACGACTCGGAGTCCGATAGCCGTGTAAGAGGGTCCTCCACGTCCGACCGGGGCACTGGGGAGTCGACGGACGTCTCCCGTGCCCCCTCTGGATCTCTAAGTTTGAATGGGGTCAGGTGTGGGCGACCCCGCCCCCTGACCTTGGCTCTGCCTTTGCACGGTGGAGCAGCTTCATCAGCGGAGCATGGCCGCTGCCCCTCCTTGTCAGCCCCGCCATGCGGGTGGTCGGCGGGTGAGACGGTTTTTGCCGCATCCTGCGCCGGATCCACACGAGGCACTCTCTCCTCGTCCACGCGGGTCAGAATCACCCGGGGGACTTTCTCGAAACGAGTATCTCGCCCACCTTCCGGTACCAGCGCCAGCGCCAACGCTCGCTTCTCTTTTGGGGCCTCCCGCTCCACGCTCGCACACGCAGCCGCAACCTAACCTAACCTAACCTAACCTAACCTAACCTAACCTAACCTAACCTAACCTAACCTAACCTTTTTTTTTTTTTTTTTTTTTTTTGTTTACCCAGGGGAAATCCACTATGGATCCCACCCGACTCGGGAGAAGCCGAGTGGGTATGTCCGACTCCCACGGACTAAAACCCCTGGGGCGTTCCAACACTCGCTTAAAGACAGAGCCCCGGGAACGCTGTCGCACACATCCGGAACTCTGCCAGCGCTGCCTTTACAGGCCCATCCACAGGTGGTAGGGGTATGGAGCCCCACCCACTCCGCCTTTAGCACCCCAGAACACCATGGGGGCTGACCAGCTCAGGACCCTTCTAGGCGGGTGACGGAACTCCCGACCCATCACCCGCAGGTCCCCGTTATGGCGGCAGCTCACGGCCTGCAAAGGCCCTTCGCCGCCGGCCCGGCCTTCTACGACGCTGCGGGACCGATCCCGGATCATCCTCGCGCATCCGCTCCGCCGCCTCCTTCTGCGTCATCACCATAACGCTGAAGGTGGCCACTGCCGCCCACGCCTCCTCACTGCCGACCATCCGGCTGATTAACGCCGGCAGTGAGAGGTCCCTTCCTATAGCCGTGGACAGGGCTGCGCGGGGCTCCGCCCATGCAGGGCACTCCTCACGCGTGTGCTTAGCCGTGTCCACGACTCCTCCGTTACAGTGGTGACACTCCGACGTGGGCTCCCTCCCCACCACCTCACACAGGTACTTGCCGAAGCAACCGTGCCCCGTCAAGAGCTGTGTGAGATGGAACGTGGGAGCGCCGTATTTGCGTTCGACCCATTCCTTCAGGACAGGCCGGACAGCATCCACTATGTCCCGGCTTGCTTCCGGGGTCTCCAGTCGTTCTGTCCACTTCTGGAAGAGGACCTGGCGCGACTCCTCCCGCCACTGGCGCACCTCCCTAGGCGCAGGCCAGTTGCCCGCCCTCCTTGCTGCCTGCAACCGCCAATATACCCCTGACTGCGCCTCGGCTTCGAGGTCCCAAGGCGGGCTACCAGCCAGCAAGCAGGCAGCCACGCACGATACTGTGCGATACGCCCTCGCCACTCTGAGTGCTATAACCCGTTGCGGGCGACGCAATTGAGTTACACTTCGAGCACTCAGAGTGCTCGCCCATATTGGCGCCCCATAGAGCGCCATCGACCGTACCACGCCAGCATATAAACGGCGGCACGCACCTCCCGGCCCACCCAAATTCGGAAGAATCCGCCCAAGAGCCCCGGCTGCAGCCACCAACTTTGGCGCCAAACGCCGAAAGTGCTCTTCAAACTTCCACCTGCTGTCAAGGACGAGTCCAAGATACTTCATCGTCGACCCAACAGCGATGGAAGTTCCCCCAACAGACAAAACTGTTCCCGGAAGAGGCGCATTACGAGGCCCATGAAAAACCAGGGCCTCCGACTTGTGGAGAGCCACTTCCAGACCCAGTGCACGTACACGCTCCACCACATGAGCAACGCCAATCCTGGCAAGCTGCGCAGCCTCCTGATGAGTGCTGCCACGGGCCGACACAAGCGTGTCGTCAGCGTAACAGGTTACACCAACCCCCCGCAAATTGGCCCCGCGCAGCACCCAGTCATAGCCGACATTCCACAGGAGTGGCCCTAAAACCGACCCCTGCGGAACACCGCACGACATCACCCTCCGTCGCCATCCCTCTCTCGTGGGGTAGGTCACCATCCTACCTGCAAAGTAATCTGCTACAACCCTCCGCAGGTAAGACGGTACATTATGGTACCGAAGTGCCGCCTCGATCGTCTCCCAGGGCAAGGTGTTGAAGGCATTGGATATATCCAGTGACACAGCCATCACCACCCCACCCCTCGATACCTCCTCCGATACAATACCCCCTACCCGAGCCACTGCATCCAGCGTCGAACGGAGAGGACGAAAGCCAAACTGCCACTCACTTAAGCCGGGCTCCATACTCCTGACAAGGCGAGCTGCAAGCACCCGCTCGAACAGCTTGCCTGTCTCGCCTAGCAGCACAATCGGACGATAGGCTGACGGCTGATCGGGAGGGCGCCCCTCCTTCCGGAGAAGCACCAGCTTCCCCGTTTTCCACCTACTAGGCACCCGCCCTTGCGACAAGCAAGCAGTAAAGAGAGCCCGGACACTCTCCTCCATCTCCGATACCGCAATAACCACAGCCCGACCCGGTATTCCATCCAGACCAGGGGCCGCCTTTTTGGACCGCAGCCTCCGGACTGCCACTTCAAACTCAGCCTCAGTAACTGGAGGCACTCCTGTCACTGCAGCCCGCGGACGCGATGCAGATGCCATCGCCGGAGGCACAAACGCACCTCTAGCCGGAAAAAGGGCACTGACCACCCGCTCAACCAGATCAGGCTGTAGAGTACTCGTCAAAGGAGGAGCCCAGGGTCGGAGCTTCTTCCTCACTGCCCGATATGGCTTACCCCAAGGATCCCGGCTGAGCACCTCTAACCACTCCTCCCATGCCGCCTCCTTGGCCTGTGCAACTGCAGCTTGAAGAACACCGCAGGCATCCCGGTACGCGACGTACAGAACATCCTCCTCAGCTGTGTTCCTGACCCGTCGCCTCCTGCAACGCGCATACCGGCGACGCGCAGCCACACATGCACCCCGCAGCTGGCGAAGTTCAGGGCGCCACCAGTATACGCAACGCCTCGGAGCATGCGGTTTGGCCCTCGGCATCGCTGCATCACACACCCGTGTGAGTGCACTGGCCAAGCGCTCCGCATCCTGCTCAACCTCCTCAACCGGATTAGCCGGCGCCCCCCAGGACTCCACAATAGCTGCCTCCTTGGCCAACTCACTATCGAGCCGGCCCAGCACCCAACGCGGGCCATCCTCAAGAAAAGATTGCTGCAGACCCATTGAGGCCGGAACTGCGGAAACATCAAACCGGATATAACGGTGATCTGAGAGTGTCTCCACACCTGTTTCCACTCTCCAACTAGTAATCCGTCGAGCTAAGGCACTCGAAGCAAACGTGATATCCACGATCGACTCACCCCGGCGGCGTACGCATGTACTCTCCGACCCGGCGTTGAGGACAACCAACCCCAACGAAATTGCCCACTCCTCCAGCACCTCGCCCCGCGCATCTGCCACCAGAGAACCCCAAGCAGCTGACTTGGCATTAAAGTCTCCAGCGACTAACACAGGGGTGGAGGATACCTGCCCAACCAGTGCTCCAAGTGCTGCAAGCAACCGCTCAAAATCAGCCAGGCTCCTATTGGGGGAAAAATACACCCCAATGATAGTCAGGTCCCCAATCATGGCAAGAACGAAACCTTGACCCCTAACGACACCACTCAAAGGCAAGGCTCCAGCTACAGCGGGGGCAATTATAGCCACAGTGCTGTCATGATCCCCAACCCAGTCATCGCGTACGGGAACAAAATAGGGCTCAGAGACCACTGCCACTCCTATTTGCCACTCGGCCATGGTCTGAATCAAAAGATCCTGAGCCGTAGCGGAGTGGTTAATGTTAGCTTGCACAAACCTAGTAGCCATTACTGGGCCGTGTCCATGCTAACCTCCTCAGCGACACGCTGTGAAGACTGGGGTGCTACCGGGCCACCGCCAGCCTTCCTACCTCCACTTTGACAGCCCCGCCTGCCAATGTAATGGCCTGCCGGCTTACCCAATTCTGCACAAGCCACACAACGAATGTCAGCAGAGCACTCTCTCGCCTTATGGCCATCCTGACCACACCGGAAACACGCCTTACTGCGATCCACACCCCTATCACACTTGGCTGCTACATGGCCTTGCTCCAGGCATTTAAAACACCGTACCGGCTTTGCCTCCAGGAGCACCACTCTAGCCGAAATCCACCCTACCGTAAGCCGCCCCGCCTCTACTAACCTCTTGGCAGCCACAACTGGACAGCTCACAAACAGCGAGCCGGAGCCATTCGGACTGCGAGCCAAAGCACCAGCCCTTACAGCCTCAACGGCACAACCGCCCTCTCCAGCAACCGCAGCCACTACCTCCTCCGTGACCACGGAGTCGTCTAACCCCGTGACCCGTATATCTACACACTTTGTAGGCCGCTGGATAGTGACAACATCCGCGTCTAATACGCCACGGAGCTTCTCTGCTAGGGCATCAGCGACCTTGTCCGCATCCTCCGTGCCGGGAGGTATTTCCAACATTCGAGCCCCAGTTGCCGTCGCCCGAAACCGGACTTGCTGGAGACCTACCTCCGCCAGCTTTATGCGACTCTACGCCTCCGCCAAGATCGTCTCGTACTTCACCCCGCTCTCAATTGCCTCCGGCTTTAATGTCAGAGTGACCGCTGCGGTACGAGGCGGACGGAGCTTCGTCCTTGACACCGGGGCCACCTTCGGCCCCTTTGCCTTACGCCCCACCACCCCAGCGTACCTCTCCCGAGTTGGAACCTTTTTTTTTTTTTTTTTTTTTTTTAAGAGGGGAAAATGCGTTGCGCATACCACCGGGGTGCGGGGACGGACCCTGGTGGTTATGTGGGACTCCCATGTCGGCTAATGAGGCCAATGGTTTACCCACTAAAAACCCCTCTATGTGCCGCCTCCACGCTATAAGGCGAGGCCACGGGAACGCCCTGGGCACACTTCCGCAACCTCGCCAGCGGCTGTCCGCGCTGCGGACTCATCTCTGGGGAGATGATTCTCCCCCTACCTCCACAAGGGGGCGCACCGAGAAACGGCACGCCCGCCACTCGGGGACCATCGTGTAGGCGACAGACGTCCCCGTGTCTGCCGCCCACAGGTACCCTTATGGGGGAAATCGGCGGTCATACGCTAACCGCCGTCGCCCCACGCGTTTGCGGCGCATCGGTTGGGAGGCCGGATCGTCCTCCCTCCCACGCTCTGCTGCCTCCTTCTGCGCCATCACGTCCTCGCAGAAGGAGGCCGCCGCCTTCCATGACCTGTCGCTCCCCACCATGGCTTCTACCACAGCGGGCAGGGAGAGGTCATGCCCGACCACGGCCACGAGTGTGGCCCGCTGCTCTGCCCAAGCTGGGCACACCGCCAGCGTGTGCTGCGCCGTATCTTCGGCGTCGCCGCACTCGTGGCATTCCGCCGTCGGTTCCCGGCCCGCCACCCTACACAGATATCTCCCAAAGCAACCGTGCCCCGAGAGAATCTGCGCAAGGTGGAAGGAGAGGAATCCCCCTTTTCTACCGACCCATCTTTCCAAGACGGGCCGGATCGCTCCGATGGTCCAGTGGCCGGCACTAGGCACCTCCAACCTTTCTTTCCACTTCTGAAGAAGGACACGACGGGAGCCAAGTCTCCACCGCCTGATCTCCTCCAGGAGTGGTTGGACCCCCCTGGCCCGCGCCTCGGTGACACGCCAATACACATCGGCCAGAACCAAGGCGTCGAGGTCCCAGGGTGGGGTCCCCGCCAGCACGCAAGCCGCCTCGTACGAGACGGTGCGGTATGCCCTCACCATCCTAACCGCCATAACCCGCTGCGGCCTTCGCAGCTGGGCTTGATTTTGGGCGGTCAGGGATCCGGCCCAAATGGGCGCCCCGTACAGGGCCATTGACCGCACCACCCCTGCGTACAATTTGCGACAGCTCGCATTCGGCCCGCCCAAGTTGAGTGCCGACGCCGCCCCGACTAATTTCGGAGCAAGGCACCTGAAGTGCTCCTTGAACGTCCAACGGCTGTCAAGCACTATGCCTAGATACCGCATTGACCTAGCACCCCAACCTAACCTAACCTAACCTAACCTGAACTAACCTAACCAACTAGGCTAAAGTGGTCGTAAAATACTAGCAATCTAGAGTCAGCATACAATTTTGTTCCGATTGCTATCATGACGGCAGATCCTGGGTGTTTGAAAGGCAAGATTCTTATATTAGTCGGGACTTGCATCGGCGTAGGTATATGATATAAGGGTTGTACTAACTAGGTCCGGCTCCTTACAGCTCCAACAAGTATCGCTGGCAGTCCTGCCACAATTTCAGTAAATACGACTATATGCTTCGTTTTTATGTGTCGGTGTGAATGATAGTTAAGAAACTATAGCTATATTGAATAGAAAATGCTTGTGCCGGCCACTTATATAATTTTAATGTACCCACCTGCTACTATCTTAACCAACATTCGTTTTCATAAAGAGCATATAGTCGGAAAATATTCAAATTCAGATTAAAAAAAAAAAAAAAAACAAATATATTTACTCTGTGCGGGGCCCAACCTGTCGGACCGCCAATTTGGCTTCAGGGCGGGGCGGTCCTGCATAGACGCACTGGAGACCCTTAAAGGTTTTCACGAAGAGGCGGCGGGGAGGAGTCAGGGAGTGGTGGAGGTGTCGCTCGACATCGCCAACGCGTTTGGCTCCCTGCCGTACTCGGTGATTGGGGAGGCGCTCCGGTATCACGGAGTGCCTCTCTACCTGCAGAGCATTGTAGAGCACTATCTCACGCAGCGGGTAGTGCTCTACGAAGAAAGAGGAGGGCAGAGGAGGGAGAGGCCCATGGCCTGTGGAGTGCCGCAGGGGTCCGTTCTGGGACCCCTGTTATGGAATATAGGCTATGACTGGGACCGGACGGCATTCATCTGCTATGCAGATGATACGATGGTGGCTGTCCGGGGGTCGGAGCTGAGGGAGGCGATGCGGCGGGCGGAGGTGGCCGCCGAATTGATGATAACCCGCATCCGGTTACTGGGACTGCGGGTCTCGCTCCCCAAAACGGACGCAATCATCTTTGGGGGGAGGGGGTGGCGGCCGCCTGCGGGTGCTGCGCTACGCGTTAGTGGTGAAATGGTCCAGGTGAGGCCCCATGTCAAGTATCTGGACCTCATCCTGGACCGGAGGTGGAATTTTGGGGAGCATTTCCGCCAACTTGCTCCCCGAATAGTGGGCGCGGCTTCGGCGCTGGGGCGGCTGCTGCCCAATGTAGGAGGGCCGTCCGTCGCTTGCCGCCGCCTCTATGCCGGTGTCGCCCGGAGCATGAGCATGAGCCTGTACGGGGCCCCAATTTGGGCGGACCGGCTCAGCGCGGCAAACAAGGCCCTGCTTCGTAGACCACAGAGGGTGGTGGCCATACGGATCTGCAGGGCCTACGTGACGGTGGCATGGGCGGCGGCGTGCGCCTTGGCTGTTACACCTCCGTGGGAGCTAGATGCGGAGGCGCTGGCTGAGGCGCACAGGGAGCGGGTGCGGTGGAGAACCACCGGGGAGTATCCTGCTCCCGAGGAGGTGAGGGAGGCCAGGAGGCAGACGCAGAGGAGGTTGAGGGAGATGTGGAAAAGCGACCTCGAGGACTCCCCCTATGGAATCCGCACCATAGGGGCACTCCTCGGGTTGATGGACAGTTGGCTGGAGAGGGCCCATGGCAAGGTGGGGTTCAGGCTTGCGCAGGTGATGACCGGACATGGCTGTTTCGGGCATTACCTGTGCAGGATTAGAAGAGAGGGCAGCCCCACCTGCCATGAGTGCGGCGCGGAGGATGATACGGCCCAGCACACCTTGGAGTGGTGCACTCGTTGGGCCGAAGAGCGCCGCACGATGGTGTTGGCCCTCGGAGAGGATGACCTCTCGCTGCGCGGCGTGGTGGCGGCGATGTTGCGCAGCGAGAGGTCTTGGGAGGCAGTGGCCACCTTCTGCGAAGTCGTCATATCGCAGAAGGAGAACGCGGAGCGCGAGCGCGAAGACAGTGCGGACGCGCTCCCGCTCCGGCGCAGACGGAGGGGTCGAGGACGCGCGCGGTATGCAGCTACGGGCCGCGTCCTCCCCCAGTAGGGCCAGTGGGTTGGGGACCCACATTGCACATGGCCCTACACGTCTGGGAGGAAGGTCAAGCGTCTCTGACCTTCCCCTCCCTTGGCGCGGGTGCCCTGGCTGAGCAGCCAGGGCCGCCGGGGGGCGTCGTGGTAAGTAATGCTGCATCCCATGACGCCACCCCCTCAACGGCAGGTGAAGATGACGCCGCTGGAGTTTTAGTGGGTAGGCTCCTCCCCTCCCTCCGCCTCGCACGGAGGGGGTTGCGGGAGGAGAGATCCCCACATAACCCCCCACTATGGCCTTCCCCAGGCCGGGGGGTATGCGTAATGCATTTCTCCAGCGTCATAAAAAAAAAAAAAAAGGTTGGGGTGGGGTGCTAGGTTGGGTAATCTTGATCCCCGAGGCTGTACCGGACAGGACTACCCATACCGGGGAGGCGAGGGGTGAGGATCCGGGAGCGGCGAGGGAGGGCGCCTTGTGGCGCGGGGGGCCCTTTTGGGTCCCGGAACGGCACTCTCCGCGTCCATCTGACCAGCAGATGGCGCTGGAGACGAGCGATGGCCGTAAAGGCAAGGAGACGGGGTGGTTCAACCCAACCACCAATAGGGGAGCCTACGCCAGCTCCCCTTGAATCCCGGAACCCGCAGCACTCTCCCAAAGACCCCATTTACGGCGGCATGGGGTACGGGAGGTGCCAGCTTTCGAGCGCGCGGACCGGAGGGCTTGCCTTAACCGGCCGGCCTGCGGGAAGGAAATCCCTTTAAAAACCCGACAGTGAAGTCGCTAAAACATCTTGATACCGCCCGACCTCAAGATTAAATAGGGTACAGGGGGCACTGCCTGGATGGACGCATTTTCCCCCACACTCGTGGGAACAATAATGAATGAAAACAAAAACAAAAAAGACGATGACGACAGCGGGAAGCAGAGGAGGGAAACGGAATCAGAGACCGTCCGCAGCGGGGCAAGCTCACCAGTGAGTTATGAGACCGGCAGCCCTCACATTAACCCAGACGCGGATCTTTTTAAGATCAAGATCACGCCAAAGGAGCGCCCGGCGGAGATGGCCCCGCGCTCAGTGCGTCTGGCGGCTGCGAGTGCGGCGCAAACAGCAGAAAGTCTGGAGCCGGCACTGGAGGGTGGGCGAGAGGTCAGGTTCCAGTTAATGCCGAGGGTGCTGCTGACGCGGATAGAAGACGAGAGGATGCCCTCTGGAGCGGAGGAGCCTCCGGACACCACCGAGGCTGCTCCGCGGCAGACCATACCGGCCCCGCAGAGGGTACATAAAGCCGGGGTCAGGAGGCGGATGCCCCCATGCCCGCTGACTCCCTACAAGCCCGGGAACTTGGCAGGGACGCTGGAGCCACCCGCGGAGGACTCCGAGTCGGACGTGGAGTTGGGGGCAGCCGGAGGCAAAAATAAGAGGGCCCGCGCCGTGGAACGTGCCTCGCCAACTCTGGCGCCGAGTGATCATATACTTGAGACCATCCGCAGTGAGGCCCACACGATAATAGAGGAGGTGCGGAAGTGCGGCAACCTCAGTGGAAAAGTCCATGGTCGCATCAACCGAGCGTGCCGGGAGATCCTGCTCGGTGCGGGAAATCTCCAGACACGCGAGGTTGAGGACGAAATCCGGGTCCTGAAAGCGGATAACAAGCGAATGAGGGAGCAGTTGGCCCAGCTAACGGAGGAGACGAAGGCCCTCCGAACCGCGTTCTCGGAGAGAGCTAACCGGCCCCCAGCGGCCAAACGCGCCGAAAACCCGGCCTTGGCGGCGACGGATCTCCTAGCGGAGCTCAGGGAGGACCTTAAAAGGGACCTCCTTGTCTCGCTAGGAGAAATCATCAACGTGAGAATCGGGGAGGTCAAGAGCCTCCTCCCACCTGCCCCGATCCTGCGTCCGCCTTTGGCAGCGAACCGTAGTAGGGAGGGGACCTCGGAAGCAGAGGGAACGCAACGGGGCCCGTCTCTGGTGCAGCCAGCGTCGGCAGCAGCAGTGCCGGCACAGGCTGCGACAGGGGCCACACTGATGCCCCCTGCCAACGCTGGCGCGTCCGCAGCGGGCAGCAGCCAGAAGAGGACGAAGGGTAGGAAGGGGAAAGTGCCGAAGGAGGTCCCACAAATGGTGGCCCCGCCGCCGCCGCCGGCTCAGCAGCACACTGAGGAGCTGTGGACTGATGCCGTTGGCCGCAAGGCTAAAAATAAGGCCAAAAAGGCGGCAACGGCGGCATCTCAGCCACCTACTAACAAAGCCGCGAAGAGGGCCACGCCGACGCAGAAGGCACAGAACCGCGGGCTGAAGCTCCCATCCACGGCGGGTATAGTGGTGGCGCTGAAGCCCGGCTTCGGAGGCGTCAGATGCCTCAATCCTGACGAAGGCCACCGCTTCGTTTAAGCTGGCGGAAGTCGGTCTGGACCACCTCAGGATACGGAAGACGGCTGACGGAGCCCGGATCCTGGAGTGTTCGAGAGCGGACGGGGGTAAAGCGGCTGAACGCCTTCGTGAGAAGTTGGAGGGGATAATTGGGGATGATGCCAGAGTATACCAGCCGGTGAAGGTGGCCGGCCTCAGAATCACGGGCCTGATGGAGACAGAGACATCGCAGGGGGTGGCGGCGGCAGTTGCCGCAAAAGGGGGATGCGCCGTGGAAGACGTGAGGGTCGGTGCAATCCGTGAGGGATACGGCGGCTCCGGGTCGACCCTTGTGAAATGCCCCGTTACGGCGGTAAGGAAGGTGTGTGAGGGAGGCCGAATAGTTATAGGGTGGCCCAGCGCCCTGGTGGAAGCCCTGGACCCGACCCCCCTACGATGCTATAAGTGTATGGGGGTGGGGCACACTAGAGCCACGTGCTCATCGGAAGTAGAGGGGCGATCTCTGCTTCCGATGCAGTAAGCCGGGGCACAGGGCAACATGCTGCCGGGAGGCGATCTTTTGTGCCGTATGCCACCATGGCGGACGCCCATCTGGGCACATGATGGGGGGTCAGGCGTGTAACCCCCCACAGACGCGCAACAGAGTCACCGCCCGGACCACGGGGCTCAACAACAATGCAGAGGGGAACAATAGCATGGATCTTTAATGCCAGCACGCCCATTAGAGATCCTGCAGGCGAATCTGAACCACTCCGCCCGCGCACAAGACCTGCTCATGCAGGGGATGGCGGAGTGGGGCATATGTGTTGCTGCGGTGGCTGAACCCTGGTGCATCCCTCCTCAGCCCAACTGGTTGAGAGCCTCTGACGGGAGCGCGGCCCTCATTGTCCCAGCCATTGGAGACTTCTCCCCTCTTGTGGGGGTCGATAGGGGGGTCGATATTAATATTAAACCGTGGATTACACCCGGTCTTATCCGTTGCATGAAACACAGAGACAAACTACATCTTAAAGCTAAATCAAATCCGGACAATTTTGTACTACAATTATCGTATTTTTGTAATGACTTGCTCAAAAAAGTTAAATCTAACTACGACAAAAAACAACTCGAATTGGCCGGAACAAACAGTAAACTAGTGTGGAAGTATATTAAAAACGTTACATACACAGCAAAACAACGTGAATCATGTTCAAGTTTGTCACGAGTTTGCTCATCACCTTTAACATCTGCTAATTGCGCAAATGACTTTTTTGTAAACATAGGAAGAAATTTAGCTGTAAAAATCCAGCGAAACCTGCCTTTACCCCTCCCTAATAGTTTTTCAAACAACAATAGTACATTAAACTCATTTGTGCTATTAAATACTGATGAACGAGAGGTGGAACAGACAATTATGTGGGATGGTATATCTAATAAAATACTCAAGCAATTCAGACACATCCTGGTTCCTCCCCTTACTTTCATTTTTCAAAAATGCCTTTCGGAAGGTATATTCCCTAAATGTCTGAAAAAAGCTATTGTAGTTCCTGTACACAAATCTGGTAGTAAAGACCAGGTGTCAAATTATAGACCTATCTCTATTCTACCTTCGACTTCAAAAATATTAGAAAAAATCATCAATAATAGGCTTGTCCAATATTTAGAGAGCCACGGTACTTTGTCTACAAGTCAGTTTGGATTTAGGTCGAAACTATCAACTGCCGACGCCGTACACGAATTGACCGACTACTTAGTGCAAGAACTAGACAAAGGTAATCAGACATTGGGAATCTTCCTAGACCTTGCTAAAGCTTTCGATACCGTCTCCGTTCCCATCCTGCTTTACAAGCTTGAATTATTAGGAATTAGAGGTACGCAGCTCAAGTTATTTGCAGACTATTTAGATGGCAGCACGCAATGCACAAAAATAGACAATGGCATGAGCTCTGACCTTAATAATGCCTCTTTTGGGGTCCCACAGGAAAGTATTGTAGGTCCAACGCTGTTTTTAATTTATGTAAATGATCTTTGCAATCTTAAAATCGACTGTGGAAAAATAATTTCATACGCTGATGACACTGTCCTACTTTTTTCTGCAAACTCAGTAGAGCAAGTTTATGAACATGCACAGCGAGGCTTTAATATTTAGGTACGTAGTAGTAGTATGTAGTTAGTACTTTAATTAAGAGCGGTACTTGCAAAATTCCACCACCTAAAATTTGTTTTGAATAGGGCTACTTTGTATGCAGTGTACTATGCTCTAGTGGATTCACTATTGTCGTATGGGCTGTCAAGTTACGGTCGTACATTTAAAACGTATCTAGACAAGATAAAGGCATTGCAGATTAGATTCATGAAATTAATGGTAGATAAAAAAACTAAACTTCAATGTAAAAGAACTACTTATGAACAACTATTCTTAGAATGTAAAATTTTAACAGTCCATGAAAAAGTCACGTTATTCTTAGCTGTGGAACAGATGTGTAATGATGAGTTTAAAATACCTAAGGAACCTAATCAAAGGTTAATAAGAAACAGAGATAGTAATAAATTGCTGGTACCAAGTTCTACGAATTATTTTGGACAGAGATGTAGAAAATATTTAATCCCTAGGATCTATAACGAGTTGCGACGTTAAGGACCACAAGGATGACAAAACAAACATTTAAAAAGAAATTGAGTAATTTTCTATTAAATCGAATAAAGTGTCAAATACAACCTTAATAAGACATATGTAAGTAACATTTTTATATTGTATGCTCAGATTATAAAGTTAAAGAAAGTTAGTTAAGTTAACTCCATGTCATCGTCATAAATAAAATAAAAAAACTACTTGTTAATACAACAACTACATACCTACTTAAGTACCTACCTAGCTTACAGTATACATAAATGTTAAGGAGCCTCGTCTGCCAACAAACCACTCTGTGGTTTGGCAGAAGAATTAATGTATTAGCTGTAAGAAAGTTCTTTGAATAAACGTTTATTTAATTTAATTTAATTTAAATTTATTGTAAGTAGCTGGCTTCTACATCACCTACTAACCCTGAACTCGGAAAAAACCATTGTTATTAAATTCTCCATGCGCAAATCGAAACTAGTTCGGACTAACCCTAACCTCTATGCTCACAATTGTAAAGATCCCACAAATAACCAGTGTGCATGTCCGGGTATTGCTACCACAAGCAAAATAAAGTATTTAGGAATCATAATTGATGAGTCCCTCTCATTCCGACCTCATGTGGAAGCGTTGTGCACTAGAGTTCGTAAGTTAACATTTATTTTCAAAAAATTACGTACGATTGCAGACTCGCACTTAATCAAACAAGTTTACTATGCGTTATGTCAATCTGTATTAACTTACTGCATCACTTCATGGGGTGGTTTGGCTAAAACGACATTACTAAACCTAGAAAGAGCCCAGAGAGCAATACTTAAGGTTTCTACTTTCCGCCCCCTATCAATTCCCCACAAACCTTCGGTATAAATCATCTGAAGTTCTAACAGTTCGACAATTGTTTATATTGCACACAGTTCTAAAACAGCACACTGAAACCCCTTACAACACTGATCATGCTAGTAAAAGGCGTAAAGATTTTGTTTGTCCTAAATATACGCAAAAACGACACGCTTCCTCTTCTAGTTTTTTTCTTTTCCTAGGTCCACTTCTTTACAATAGACTTAATGCGCGGCTAGGTTTATATCCCTTAAACTACATGAAATGTTAAACAACGCTACGAGAAGCCCTACAAAATATGTCCTGATGACACAGAGAAGTTATTTATCGTCTTAAAATAATTTTATTCTATCTTTATAGTTAGCGCCTAAGTTAAATAACTTAATAAATATTTTTTAACTAGTCAATAAGAATACTGTATTGTATTATATTATGAATAAGTTGCTTTTAATTGTTAGTTCTTTCTTGCCTGAATCACAGGGTATCCTAGCTCAGGCACGTGCTATTCGCCTCTAATTGTAAGCTTTTAGTCTATAGTAAAACTGATGTACTTATGTTTTATCAATAAATTATGTTATTTTTATGTTATGTTATGATAGGGGACCCGGATATGTTGCGGCCAAGTGGGAGGGTATGGTGGTAATGGCCACCAACTTCTCCCCCAACCGGCCGCTCAGGGAGTTCGAGGGTCACCTCGACAACCTGGCAAGGGCAGTTAGGAGGGTCGCACCAAGGCCGGTGCTTTTAATGGGGGATCTCAACGCCAAGAGCGCGGCTTGGGGGTCCCCCGTCACATGCGTGAGGGGGGATGCGCTGAGGGACTGGGCGGTGGCGATGGGGCTGGCCATCGTCAACCAGGGGCGCGCCTACACCTGTGTGCGATGGCAGGGGGGGTCCATTGTCGACGTAACGTTGGCAACCCCCGCCATCGCCGACAGAATTGGTGACTGGCGTGTCCTAGAGGAGGTCGAGACCCTCTCCGACCACCTGTACATACGGATGAGGGTCTCCCCGACGAGATTGGCCCCGCCGCCTACCCCAATAGGCGCCGAGCGGAGGGAGGATTCCCGCGGTGGGTGCTGGCGAGCCTAGATAGGGAGGCGGCTGCGGAGGCGGCCATAGTTGAGGCCTGGTGCGTGATCCCGCCGCACCTGGGTATGGAGGACCGGGCGGCCCAATTCCGCTCGTCGCTCACAAGCGTGTGCGATGCCGCGATGAGGAGGGCGAAGCGGCTGCGCGGCAGGCAGCGGGTCTACTGGTGGTCGGACGAAATTGCCGCCCTCCGCTTAGCCGCCAACGCCGCCCGGCGCCGGTATCAGCACTGCAGGCGCCGGCGACACACGGCCGAGGAGGAGGAGGAGCTGATGGCCTCACTTATTGCCGCCAAGGAGGCTCTCACGGCTGCTATCGCGAAAAGGAAGGATGAGGCTCGCGAGGAGTTTATTTGCACGCTGGACCCCTGTCCACCGCAGATCCCTATCCATGGGGGCGGCCCTATAAAATAGTGCGAAATAAGATCAGGCACGCTCCCCCCATGGAATCCCTGGAACCGGAACTCCTCGCGAGAGTGGTGGAGGGGCTCTTCCCGGAAGCGCCGGCCTTTGAGCCGCCGAGGATGGCGCTGCCCACCGAGGAGAGGGAGGATCTCGGCGAGGTCCCAGTGGTGACGGACGGCGAGATCCACGGAGCGGTCATCCGCCTCAGAGCGGGTAGAAAGGCCCCGGGTCCGGACGGGGTGCCAGGAAGGGTAATCCCCGTCGCCCTTAAACATCTTGGCCTGTGCCTGATTTTGTATGCCATACTCATTGTTTACCATAATAATTATATGCCAGAATCTTTGTTTTCCATAATATCAATATCAATAATCTCATTTTCCATAATCATTGTAATCCATAACTATCACATGCCATAATATCATTTGCCATCCATCTCAACATCCATAATATTCTTATGTGATAAAGTGGGTACGTATTGCAGTGTCCAATATTTAAAAAAAATACCTCGAACCTATCCGCGATCCAAGTCGGTTTTCCCACTAAGTAAAAATGAACATTTCTCTGAGATTACCTTATGCCAAGATAGTGTTGTATCGTAGGCAGTAGGGAACAGGGGCTTAGTGGCAAAACCGACTCGGATCGCGGATAGGTTAGAAGAGGGAAGCGGGAGCTTTGCTCCCGCTTTCGTCTTCGAGGTTATTTTTTTTATAAAAGAGCGGATAAACCAGCAAATTAACAAAGATGAATCCGAAGGGTGCGTCCCACGAGATATAACAACAGTATATATAATTTCATATTAATAACGTTCACAAGATATAATGAACGTTAGCTATAACAACAATAACAATACTTTTATAAGGAATAACGGTCAATAGCCATAATAATCATATTATATAACGTTTTTTTCTATAACACTCAAATTGAATAATTTCATTTCGTATAACGATCATAACATATAATATATTTTCGTATAACATACATAACGTATAACGATCATAACGCATAGTATATTTTCGTATGAGGATTACAATACAGAAAATTAGGTTACGGCTGTAAGTAAAAGGGGGGCTCGGGGGGCGAAGCCCCCCGCAGTAAAAAACAACAAGTACTCTTACCAATGGTATTACTTGTAGGTTAGGTTAGGGTTGCCTTGTGTCCCTTAGAGCGGAAATAGACACCCCGCGAAGCGGGGTGGCGTCGACACTCTGGTGTTTAGGTAAGGTTAGGTTAAAATAATTGGCGTGTTTGATATAAAAATAAATTTAATTTCAATCTTAAAAACGTTTAATGTATTTTTATTCAAATTCATATATATTCCTTCATACGGCATTGCTATTAAAATAACTGAAGACGATTATAATATACGAGCAATATACTTTTAGATGTTAGATAAATTGAATAATATATGTTATAAACCTTAGGTGTAATGAATATTATACGCTTTAATCGATATATCAATTGATATTATGTCTAAAGTACGTTGTACTTTACGAAATTATATATTTTGTCATTATACCTTTCGTTCGTTATGTGCAATGAACGTTATACTAAACAAACTTATACACAGTGAGCGTATATATTATGACCGTTATATGATAAGTTGTTATACCTCGTATTACTTACCCGAATCCGAATGCATATTTAGTATGGCGTTTAAATATTCTATTAAATAATATTATTGCAAACAATAATCTGGAATACAATACGTATGGCATTCGTATCATTATGACATCCAATATTCGGGTAAACAAGAGTATGATAATTAACTATTATGGTAAACGAAACATTCGGGCAAATGAAATTCGAGCAAGCGAAGTTCGGGCAAATGATTATTATAGTATATGAATGTCGGGCAAACAATAGACAACCGCGTATGAGAATTGATTTAATTTCGTACACATAGAGTCAATTTGATGTTTCCAAGTCAGCTTATTGTCTACTTTTAATCCTAAAAATTTAGTAATGTCAGTTTCATCTACTTTATGTCCATTAAAAGCTACTCTTAAAGCTGGCGGGTCAGTTCTTTGTCTAAATGTCATTAGGTTTGTTTTATCAAGATTAATTTTCAAGTTATTCCTAGTCAGCCATTCTATAATTATACTTAATGTCCTATTGATTTCAGTCTCGTCCTACGTTTTCTCCGGATATTAGTTTAGAGTTTAGCGAGTGTATGTGCGCGGGCGAAAGCGACATGCGTCTTGCTCGGAGTTGGATCGATGTCAGCCGGCGCGGGCGCCGCTCGACTGGGAGCCGGTCAGCTACCGCCCCGCCTCTTGCGTCTCGCCTTGCCCCGCGGTGCCCGCGGCGTAGGGATGGGGAAGTAGTGCGCTAGTGATGCGCCACAACACCCCCCTTGGAGAATCAGCGTCCTGCAGAAAAATAATCGGGAAACATTACACGTCGGCCAGACCGAGTGGTTTGAACTGGCGCGGGAGCAGGTTAACTGAAGTTGGTAGGCGTGTCAGTGTCACTCGGAGTGAATGCAGGTTTGACACGATCGATGGAAACGGTCACCGGTCTCTGGGTAATTCAACGGTTCAACGGTATCTGTTCTGTTAAGAACTCGAAAAGGGCCAGTATATGGTGGCTCTAAAGCACCTCGGAGAGCATCTTTACTAATAAAAATATGAGTACATGTTCTTAGATCCTTGTGGACGAATATGGATTTAGTAGCATGTCGGCTCGCTGGTGTCGGTCTAATTTTAGAAACGTGCTGTCTAAGTTCTTGCATCAAATCGAGGAGGGGAAAAAAGGTGGGAACCAAAATTGTTCAGAATTTGATTCTCTACAACTTTGTTTCTCTTCATTTATGCCGTAAAACGTGGAACAGGAGATAATGATAAATTTTGAATTTGTCGCGTTTTCAGGTTTAATTTCCAAAATATCGATCCTAGAAGAAAAATTGTGGAACCAAACTTGTAGAGAATCCAATTTCCTACAATTTTTGTCGTCACGGTTTTACTGTAAAATCAAAAAGGGCCGATTTATTCAATGAAAACCGTTTTTTTGAAAAAAAAATCATTTTTCGAATATACGCAGGAGCCTGATTCAGTCTACTTTTTTAATTTACACTCTCAATGACCACCCCGAGGGACCTACGAAAAAAAAATGCAAGAACTAATTATTCACGGGTCAAAATCTATAATGACTGTAGTACTAGAGAGCAGGGCGGCCCATGGGCCTGCGCCTGCGACCTTGTAGCACTCGTACCTATCTTTAGACAAACTCGTTTTTCCGAAAAATTTGAAAATGTATAAACAGGAAGTGTTAAATATTATTTCTGTAAAAAGACAATATTTTAGTCCAATCGAGTAAAGAGTAAATAAAGTAATTCTTGGTTGAACACAAGTTTTAGGGTTTTCATGGGGTTTAAATACATTTTATTAATCTTGTCAGTTTCTTCATTTCAAAGTTTATGCTCAGGTACCTACACTCTATTTTATTAGGATTTCATGGCGCGAAATCAGAAAATTAATTATAAATTGGAAGAATAATGTTATTTAACAAGCGAAATCTATTAAGTTTTGCGCTCGGGCGCAGCACCGCTACATACCTACGTTCCTCGTGGACTGCGCTAACAATAACGTTGCATTCAATAATTTCACTTTTCATTTCGTTTATGGGAATAATTCGTGTACCCAATTAGCGTGAGTTGTTAAATAAAAAATAACTGAGTGTCAGTTTAGTGATGAAAGCTAAGCATACAATACAAATGCTGTGATAGTGGACTTGTTTCGCGTTTAAATAACGTGTATATGCATATCATTTATAAATTCAGAAGAAAAAGTAATTTTTTATATAACCTGAATACTTTATTGTCGTCATAAAACTGACGCTGAGTTAATTTTTGTTTAACAACTTACGCTAATTGGGTAAAAAATGAATATTCTAAATTAATACTCGCCCCTGAACGTGTAGAACCCCAATGGGGTGGCCCATTGTGGTTTTCAGACAGGTTACTTAATAGGGGCGTGCATTGGTATGGGATACAAAACTCCCATAGTGGCTGGAACGTCACGAGGTTTATTCAGATGGCTTAGGCAGAGACACTTGTTCCTAATTCATCCCTGGGATGGCCCATACCCAGTGTCTGTGATTACTAGCGGACAGGACATGGGTTTATCCATTCACTCATTATAATTTTCTATGTCACCATGTAAATCAAGTTATGTAATTTTTCCGTGTACCGATCAGCTAAGCCATATTACGGATGGATAGATACGCTATTCCAGTAACTAAGTTATTTTACACGAATGCAATCAATACTCTTGGGATTTAATTTTATTTTTTTGCTGACATTTCAGAAATGCGTGCTTATAGTATTCTAGTACTGGGACTTTGTGGATTACGTAAGCACCCGCCGATCACATCTTTTATATTTTGATATCTGTGGAATGTGAAGTTAGACATTGGTAATGAAGCATAACCGTCATCAGTACGAACCACACCTTTTGAAACCCACGTGTCAATGGATTTCTACATTGAGGACAAACAATTAACTATACATAGCCTAATTATTTCCAGCGCATTCAAAGACTCAAAGTTCAAACGCAACTAGCTTTTATTTTGGAGGGTTGACTACAATTCCAACGACGTAAGTAGAACCAAATATTAACTACAATCTTCGAACAGTTTTTTCTTCCACTTCGCACACAATGCGAGTTTTCCCGTACGCGCAGAAAATGTCACTCACCTTCGGTTCGGGCCACAAACACCTGCAATCTGGGCCATTTACGAATTCACCGCCCTAGGTACGTAATTACTAATCTGGGGGCACGGTAGTGCCGTAGTGTTTGCACTGCCGTACCATCCTTTTACTGGAACCATTTCGCCGCATTTTCAGGCCCCTATTTCAGAACCTCTGGATGAGACCAGAACGCAGAAATTTTTGTCATCCAGTAAGTTAGAATTACATACTTAAAATTCAAAGTTTCAAGTCTGTAGGTCATTTAGTTCCGAAGTTAAGCGAAAGCAAAGTTTCGCATTTATAACACTCACTCACTCATGATCATAAAAATAGAACTAGTACTTCGCATGAACTCAGAGACCTGAAATTTGGTACAGAGTTAGGGTTTAATGGCTACATAAAGGGAAAACTATAAAAACTAGGATAAGCGAAGATCTGGAGTACCTGGTGACCCTGATTAGAAACACAAGAGCCCGACCAAACTATGAGACAAAGTCGTGCCAAGTCACAGGCATTCTTATAATTTTTGAATAAGCCCACGTTTCTACAAAAAGAAGTGAAATCCCATCAAAAACATTCTGTAAAAACTAGCCAAGTCTCGATGGAGCTGCGTGTTTATCTCTAAAAAGTAATCAAATCTAGACAAAGTCGTACCAAGTCTCAGGCATTCTTATTATTCTTTATTTGCTAACTAAATAAAATTTTGTGACTTGGCAATTACACAATACTACATAGTTTTAGGTATCCATTAATGCAATAATAATTATTATTATTAGTATTATTAAATGCAATAAAGTTGTGTGATCCATCGAGACTTGGCTAGTTTTTTACAGAATGTTTTTGATGGGATATCTATTACATGATAGTTTTCTTTAAATGATCTCGTGACTCCTCAGAAGATAATTCCGTATCTCTTGTAGTTTCGGATTTTCCTTCACTGACCGACGCGACGGAGCGTCCTCCTAAGGGTTGTGTGGTTGCGTAGGACGCTGGTGTACTATGCCCCGAACCCGGGCTACGAACCGTACTGGGTGGGCGGCGAGTGGGTGTTCGGCACGACGCGCGCGCCCACCAGCTCGCACACCATCAAGAAGCTGCGCACCGTGGTTGCGAACCTAGTGCTCGTCTGCGGCCGTCCCTGCGCCAGGATCTTCAGGAAGTTAATAGCCTTCAATACAACCATCACCTTCAATAATATGAATATTTCCACATTTCCTTTCCACTTCACCACATGAACTTTCCGAGAGCAAATGCGTTGATTATAAATGTATGTGGTGTTGGCCGATAATATTTGAGGAGTTCCACCGATTTCTCAAGGATCTCAGTATCACGTCACGTTACACGTCTCAGTACACAGTTTTGGTGGTGCACAATCGACGTGAATAAAACTGCAGTTCTTGAAACGTGCAATATTAATTTATTGCGCCAAGCTATCGCTATAGAAATTTACTTAACTAGTCCTGTTTATTACTAACTTAACAATTCTCTCTCTTTACATCATTCTCTCTTGTCTCTTACTGGGGTTGCCAGAGCTCTCTCCTTTTGTTTTTCACAGAGCTATTGATTTGGATACGTGGCAAATTCGCCACACCACCCCCCCACGGAGACAAACAAGCCACTAAAATAAAAATTAAATAAATTTAAAACATTCATACATGTAAAACTTATTTAAAGTGTTTATTTCTATAAGACAACAATTGAAATTATAATTGTAAATTATAGAGCATTCATTCTATAATCAATCTAGTTTTTAATAATATTTTTTGATAAAATAGGCGTATATAAATGTATGTTCGTTATAACAATTAATTTTCAGAAAAAAGCTAAAAGTAAACTAAAAAAATGTGGTAGTCAAGTTAAAAAAATATATATATATATATTTATGTTCCTATACAGATTGTAAATAGGACCAAAGCTTTAATAAACATAAACAAAAATTTCAAAGTTAACCAATAAGTATAAAGAAGTTTTAGTGCACATTCAAATTATGTAATAAGCACATCTAATTATTTTTATCCTATGTATCATAAAAAATATCACCTATTTAGGTAAACGCTTAATTAACAATATCTGTATGACGAAACAAATACAAGTATGTGTATCTTATTATAAAAAAAAAAAATGTTTCAATACCTAATCAAACCTAATGCTACTATCTTATATCTAGCAAATGAAAATTGGCCATGAATCAATCTATAAATAAGGTCAATCTCATTACGTACGTATTTATATTTTTATTTTCTTTGTCCTTGAATCATTTTCTTAAAAGTGTTTTCACATTTTTCCTTTAGAGCTCAGTTGTCACAATCAAGATTTTTATAGTTTCAATATTCATATATATATAACGTCATTATATTATTAATATTATTACTTATACATTTTTATTTGAAGTGTGCACCTTATATGCATCACTAAACTTGTAGTCAGGGTACACACAACGCATTTCTGTGGTCGGCCGACCTTACATTATAATAATTATTTATTTGCTCAGGATACAAGGAAATTATTTATTTATAAGCGCACACATATACCATTATTATACCTTTCAAGCAGTTCTTTTAACACCTCCTTTCATTGAAACATACCATGTGTCCAAGGACCTTCACGATTGATACTCGACCGAATCATGATCAGGTTCCAAGGATTCCCTGCCTGCCTTGTATCCTGGTGAACCCTGCAACACCTATATACCTATTTGCTCAACGGTGCCTCTCGGGCGACCGCTGTTAACGAAAGGCATGTTTGTCATAACATCTTTTCCCATCATCTCAATAAAATTACATTCGGAATGCCTTTCAGATAACTCGTTCAAAATGAAAACGTAAACATACAAGCATTTCAGCAGCTATTAGGTGATCAGGCTAATCGCTCCGTGAAAAACTTATTTGCTTAGTTTTCCCATTCAATTAAAGCACTTTCCCAAGAATCGAACTAATACCATCTCCTTTTTTTGTCTACTTTTTCGAAATAACTGTATTATTTTACACCTCATATTACTCCTGTCAAAACTGTTCCATACGCACCCCATTGCAAGCATCTTGACGAACGAACCTAAAAACCATTAAAATCCAACTTTAGTCTAACCAAAACATCCCTATACTTGATACCTATAAAACTGTTCAAAACAAACACTATCAGTTTTCTTCAAGGTTACGCCACTCTTTATTGATTAATCATATCGATTTGTTTACTCCCCCAAAACGTAGTACGATTCCTCTTCTGAAGTAAGTATTTCCTCAATAATCATGGTCATGTTAATGTCAAATCAAGTTCAATTCCTTAAAATAATTCACCTAACATTAAAAAATAACTACCTACCTCACCACCCACCTATAATTAACTAGAATGAAGTCATTAAAAAGTTACGATCTTAAGTGGAGTGGGCCCATCCTAAAATAAGTGTCTATCCAACTATTTTTCCATAGTTTTTTTATAAGTCACATACAATTCACTAGTTATATTATCTGTAATATATTTCACTATTTCCATTATTATATTTCATCAAATTATATAAACTTATGGTATGGTTAAAAGGCGGTGAAAAGCTTCATCTGTATTTTAAATATCTTTTAAGAATCTGGAGAATTACGAATCGAAATCATTTAAAATAATGCACAGTGCTTCAAGTTGACATTGTAATCCGAGATGTAATAACAGACTGCGCATTCCATTCCTTTTATAGTGACACGTGCCTCGCGCCGTAGCGTCTTTTGAACTGTACCTAAATTTAATTAATATAATGTCCACAAGTTAACCACAATACCTTTGATATTACCTATAAATTGGGAGAATGAATCGAAAAAGAAATTGGATGAAAAACATGACAGATGCAGTTAAACAAAATCTAAAATTAATTAGGAAAACATGAGTGCAAGTCCTTTTAACCATTCTGAGAATTTTGTTATCGAAATATATACGGCATGCTCTATTAACTATTACTAAATATTTCTCTCTTTGTTTTAAGAACACTATTATCATTATCATATAATATCATTATAAACTCGTTCTCTATTATTCTAAAGAGTTACAACGCAAACACAAAAATAAATATACGTCTTACCTTATACGCATAGAATAATCTAAAATAATCAACACAAAAATATTACCCAAAATTAGATCACCTATCACTAGTACACACTGTCATTTTAATTTCACATAGACGCTGAGCCGACAAAGTTTTCACCATAATCACTTGGTCGCATACGCCGGAACTCCTGAGCACAGACCCTGACTGCTATCCTTGACTCCAACAACTCCCTGCAGCTACTCGTGTTCCATCTCAGTAGACATCACTCGGGGCGGGGAGGCAGCGAATTTTATTTTTTAGCGAGTTGGTTCTTATTATTAGTTTTTTTTTGTGTTTTTGTAAAAATAAATGTCCTTGTATAATGTAGTTACTCTATAATTTAGTAGTATAATAGGCTCCGGCAGAAAGTCTATGTAGGCATATATCAGTTTTTCATAGAAACCAATTGTCACTGGCACATATTGTTTAAGTATTTTTGTATAATGTTCACCATTTTTATCTTTTTCTCACTTAAAAATTCACTTCAAGGTTCTTTCTTGTAAAACTGGCTGGCGCAGCGCGCCGCCAGCACGGCACAAGGCCGCACTGGCAGGTCGCCATGTGAGGATGCGCGTAATGATACAACTGATTAGTATGCGATTAAGATATATTCTGTCTAAATATGGTTGTACATGAGCTTATATACTATGGCTATACTGTGAGAGTGTGCGTGTGTGGCGCAGCACACACTACAATGCTCAACACATCTTCAGCCCTATAAATCAAAAAAAATCTTGTGCTTTATAGTTCCACCTGCTCTAGTGATTATAGGAGCAGGCTGGCTATCGCCAGGGTCGGTAACCGGAGGCAGAACAGGAAGACCAGGTGGTTCAGCAACTGGCTTAAGTGCTATACGAATAGGAGCCTGCTTGGGTTCTGCGATGTCCAAATATGCTGGTTTTACTCTGTCAATACTAACCGTGACATCCTTGCCATTCACATGCAAAGTAAGGTTTTTAGCTTGCCTATCCTTTACTAAGAATGGACCAGTGTACGGTGGTTGCAGCGAGCGCCGCACCGAATCGTCTCGTAGGAATACGTGTGTCGCTTCGCTCAAATCATTGAAAACGAATGAAGATGGATGGGTATGATGAGAAGCAGGAATAGGTCTTAGTCCATTCATATGGTTTCTCAGTCGAGTCACAAAATCCATTGTTACTTCAGTACTTGCCAATTTGTCTGGGGCAACAACGAGCTCGCCAGGGAGACGAAGGGGTTCGCCGTAAACTAGTTCAGCAGCTGATGTTTTCAAGTCTTCTTTGAGTACGGTTCTCATACCCAATAATACCATCGGTAATGCCGTGTTCCAGGAGTCCCCGTGGCACATAAAAGCCGCCTTTAATTGGCGATGCATACGTTCTACCATTCCATTTCCCTGAGGATGATAAGCTGTTGTCCGGACACGTTTCGTACCGCAAACGTCCATGAGACGATGGAATAATGTGGACTCAAACTGCCGTCCTTGGTCAGTCGTCACAGTAGAGGGCACCCCGTATCGGGATATCCACTCCCGCGTGAAGGTTTCCGCTACCTCTTCCGCCGTTATACCGACCATAGGCCATGCCTCGGGCCACCGCGTAAATCTGTCGACGGCTGTCAGGCAGTACTGAAAGCCTTTACTATAGGGCAAGGGGCCTATGATATCGAGATGTACGTGCCGGAAACGAAGGGATGGACTTGTGAACTTCTGTAACGGTGCCTTCACATGTCTGGTAACTTTACTGCGTTGGCAGTCAAGGCAAGTTCTAGCCCATTGACGGCAATCCTTCCTTATATTAGGCCAAACGAAACGATCAGCCATCAAGCGAGCCGAAGTTCGTACACCCGGATGACTGAGGTTGTGGATTTTCTCAAAATATTTCCGACGGAACGTGTTGGTTAGGAAAGGTCGGGGTTTTCCCGTCGACACATCGCAGAGGATTGTCACGTTCGTGCCCGGTAATTTAACCTTTTCTATTTTTAAAGAGGAATTCGATTGCAATTTTTGCAGCTCTTCATCTGTAGCCTGGGCCTCCGCCAATGCCTCGTAGTCATCTTCGATTCGAATCATCTCGACTCGAGACATCGTGTCCGCTACAACATTCTCTTTTCCCTGGACATGAACTATGTCTGTTGTAAATTGTGAAATAAAAGAAAGATGATTAAGTTGTACTGGAGGCAATTTCTCCCGACGTTGAGAAAAGGCATAGATCAATGGTTCGTGGTCAGTGTATATGGTGAAGTGTTGCGCCTCGAGCACGGAACGGAAATGCTGCACCGCTTCGTAAACAGCCAATAACTCACGATAATAGGCCGGCCAAGTTGTGTAACGCAGTGACAGCTTCTTACTGAAAAAAGCGAGGGGTTGCCAACTGTCGTTGACTTTTTGCTGTAGACAGGCCCCTACATGCGTTGACGATGCATCAGTAAATAGTCCCAGCGGAGCATCATTAATGGGGTGAGCTAAAAGAGTGGCAGTAGCGAGATGCTCTTTGCATTCATTAAATGCGAGCTCAAGCTCCTGCGTCCAAGGAACTGGCTTCCGTCCTTTCAGTTGTGAAGATGCCAATACGTCTATAAGCGGTGCTTGTAGCTTAGCAGCTTTTGGGAGGAATCGCCGGCAAAAATTCACCATACCCAGGAATCTCCGAAGACCCTCCACTGTTTTAGGTAGAGGGAAACTCCGTAGAGATTGGATTCTTTCTGGGGGTGGGCAGGAACCATTCTTATTAACACGGTAGCCAAGAAATGTTACCTCACTTGCGCCCAGCACACACTTAGACGGGTTAACGACGACTCCGTAATCAGACAGCCTCTTGAATAGGGCGCGAAGATGTTGTGCGTGCTCCTCGGGACTGCTGGAAAATACAAGGATATCGTCAATGTACGGATAACAAAAATCGAGTCCCCTCACGACCTCATCCATAAAGCGCTGGAACGTTTGCCCAGCGTTACGCAAACCGAAGGTCATGAAGGGAAATTCGTACAGTCCAAATGG
Source organism: Epinotia demarniana (assembly GCA_945867215.1). NCBI lineage: Eukaryota > Metazoa > Arthropoda > Insecta > Lepidoptera > Tortricidae > Epinotia > Epinotia demarniana. The sequence goes on from OX244277.1 coordinate 163,658, forward strand.
CGTAGTAATCGCATTCTTACAAATGTCAGCTTCATGGACTGGTATCTGTTGATAAGCTTTAACAAGGTCTAATGTGCTAAAAATTGTTGAGCCAACTAGATTCTGTGCGAAATCACCTATGTGACGCACTGGGTAGCGATCTGGGACTGTTCTGGAATTTAGTATGCGGTAATCGCCACATGGGCGCCATCCATGCTCACCTTTTTGTGCCATATGTAGGGGTGAAGACCAGGGGCTGCTCGAAGGACGTGCAGTTCCACAATTTAACATCTCTTCGAATTCTTTCTTAGCAGCCAGGAGTTTCTGTGGTGCTAATCTTCGCGGGCGACATGCGATGGGTGGACCATCTGTGGTAATGATGTGGTGCACGGTGGAATGTTTCACTTTTCGTGGCAGGCCAGGCGGTCGCAAAATGTCCGGAAAGGCTAGGAGAGTCTTTGCAAATGGCGACTCAGCAACAATAGTCTTGATGCTAGCTTGGTCGACCAGGGCAATTGTGGCTGGTGCAGAGACGTGCTGCCATCTAGTAACAGCTGGTTGCGGCAATCGGGCATCAGATGGTATTCCGCCAACAGATCTGAACCGATGATGGGCGCACTCACGTCTGCAATCACAAAATGCCATTTAATTTCTCTACCCAATCCTAAATCTAGCCGCAAAGGCAGAGTTCCATAAGTTCTAATCGCACTTCCATTAGCGGCACGAACATCGAAAGTCGAGGGACTGTATCTTCCCTTCAGTAGATTGCGAGGAAAACAGCTGAGGTCCGAGCCAGTATCAATTAGGAATCTCTGACCTGACTTAGAGTCCATCACAAATAACCGGCGGCCGGAGTGGGAGCAATCAGATGCCGCCTCTACTAATTGCTTGGAAAGTTTCCCTCTTGACGGGGTTTCCATGAACAAGGAGGAATGCATTTTGAAGCTCTTTTCCCATAACGTTTGTGGTACCAGCACCATCGACCACCAGAATTATGAAGTGGTTGTGTATCGGACTGATAGCGGGTTGTGGGTCTCGATGGCTGAGAGTTCCTGGAGCTGAGGGCTTCTACTCTCATTGACAGATCCTCAATGCATTTTATGAGAGCACTCGTTTCTGGAGCAGAGGGAGAGCTGGTATTAACAGCAAAGGCAGCAGGTGCTGAGTCAGAGGGAGAAGCCTCTAAGATAGCATCAGCTATCTCAGCTACCTTGTCCAAGTCTAGGTCCTTATGAGCAATAAGAATTCTCTGTATCTCAAATGGCAGGCGAAGTAACCATAACTCCCGAAGTATATCCTCATCTGTTGTTGAACCAGCCAACGAGCGGAGATGTTGCAGAAACACAGTAGGTTTCCGGTCCCCAAGTTTTGAATGGAGAGGCCATTCAACAGTTGGCGTATTTCCTGAGGCCTAGACACCGAAAGCTTTTTAATTAACTCTACTTTAAGTTTCTCATATTTGTTATTCGAGGGAGGGTTTAGAATACAGTCTTCAACCAATGAGGCAGTTGCTGCGTCAAGCATAGATAGCACATAACCATACTTTGTTCCATCTGATTTAATTCCTGTAATATCAAATTGCGATTCCGCTTGTGCAAACCAGAGTCTCGGTTTATGGACCCAAAAGTTAGGAAGTTTTACCTTTATTTCATTAACTTGTGGTGTGGGATGCTCTCCCATAAGTAATACTCGCTGTTGGAGCTCTTAAATTTTTTTAAACATGTCGGACTCTGTATCCGTATCATTGCGGTCTGTAGCAGAATTATACTCTTCTGAATCACTCATGATTGTAGAACTTGTAAGCACTGTTCCTATAATCACTAGGCTGTTATCTCAAAGCAAGATAAAGAGTCAAATTTTAATGTGAATCATAAGTTCTGAACATGAGCTATGTTAATTGAAAACAATACTCAAATATATTAATTAAGTAACAAGATATTTGTTAAATCAAACTGAATATCCAGTACAGAGATGCTGTTGACGAAGATGTTAAGAGTTAAATTTTAGTTATAAATAAGAGAAATTACATTGATGAATTAAATATAAGAGCGCAATTATGCAAAAAGTTTAACAGTTATCGTTTAACATTACATTGAAATGATTAAACCTCTAATTCTCTGATGATGTAAATGAACTTCACTTTTTATCGTTTCACGACTTGTTCAATCATCCGGATCATGCAAAATATTGATGAAAACTTACAATTATTGTCCAAGTTTTGATAAATACTTGTTCCAAATAAAATTTGACGATGTTTAAGACAGTGACACTGACATATGACGTTGACAACTGTTATGTCAAAAGTTTTTTTCTTCGGAGAGCCGCGCATGGCGCGCCTTCGTTGCACTCAATGTCAAGTTTCCCGTTGTTGTACATGCGAGAAAAAGTATGACCGACGAAAAATTTTCAAACACGAAATCAAATATCCACGAACGAATTGCACATCACCACTTCTATTCACTGCTTTGTTAAAAACTAATTGTTCTGAAATATGTTCCGCACGGCGATAATGATGTATACAGGCTTTTCTTGTAAATGCCGGTTTCACCAAGGTCAATTGGAATACAAATCTTTCTTGCTGCAGAAACGGGCGGAACCGGTGTAAAGGCGTTAGTTGAAAACGCCCGATGCGATGTCTCATGAGCCGATTCAAACCATTACTTCTAGCCGTATTTGCAGAACACGACTCCAAATACAACGGAGTTTCGGGGTCACCATTTTGGTGGTGCACAATCGACGTGAATAAAACTGCAGTTCTTGAAACGTGCACTATTAATTTATTGTGCCAAGCTATCGCTAATGGGCGTACAATAGAAATTTACTTAACTAGTCCTGTTTATTACTAACTTAACAATTCTCTCTCTTTACATCATTCTCTCTTGTCTCTTACTGGGGTTGCCAGAGCTCTCTCCTTTTGTTTTTCACAGAGCTATTGATTTGGGTACGTGGCAAATTCGCCACACAGTTATCAAAACTCTGGTTGGATGATGGGAAGATGGGAACCATGAGGGATTGCGGAAACCATCAATAACGTATAAAGGGCCGCGTGTAGTAATATCGGTATTCGGTGGAGTACTGAATTGAAGTCGGTTAATACTTTGTTTTCAAAGTAAATTATGTATTTATTTTAAGTACATCATCGAGGATTTCAATAAGTCACATGTCTTCATCATCAGCTTCACTTCACCGAATTTGTGGTTTACGGGTGTAAAAACATTAATTATAATAGAAAATTCTACACGCCTATTTGAGGACTTCCCTCAATTCCTCATTGAGCTATGATAACAATAGTACAAATCAATTAATAAAACACGGACTTCTCAAGCAATACACGTAAAAAACAATTTGAGAACCTCCTCCTTTTTTGAGTAGGTAATAAAATAGTACTTACTCTTATCATCTGTGCAAACTACTACGTTTCTGTTGGTCTTTAGCATTCATTGCGCTGGGTTACTTTCATTTATACTCTTCCTATTCGCTTTTCATCCCTGTCTGCTCGGCCTTGACTCTTGACTTGGATATATATAGAGAGAGAGGCAACTAGTATTGATAAAGTTGGAAGACGAATGGGGCAAATACGACTGATAACAGACTCGGGAATTTCCAACAAAAATCTTAATCGATCAATCTTTTGGGAACGCCTACCGCAATCATGCATTTTCCATAAGGAACCATTCGACTCATGTAGTACAGTATACGGCTTCCGAAAAGCATATGGAAGTTGCTGTTGGGCAAATTACTATTTGGAATGTTGTAGTAAGATTAAAATAGGAAACTTAATTGAGTCTCAGACAAATTAGATTCTAATGAAACGGGTCACTGAATTTGACTTGTGTTCTTCATGCTGAGCAGAAATAGACGCAAAGTGAGTGTTGGTGGGTTAGTCCACTAGCTGGAGCCACGCTACAGCTTCACGCTAGCGGTGGAGCCTGCTGACCCGTGCCCGGCGCAGGTTGATCGGCCCGGTGTGCGCGCACAAGTTGGACTACGTGTACGACCCGTATGACAACGGCTCGTCGAAGAATGCGCGCCCGTTGGGCTTCATCGACTGGCGGCTCGGCGGCGTGCTCGACCGCAACTTCTTCTACCTGCGCACTTTCGACTCCTACTGCCAGTTCCTGGACTTCCAGTGTCGGATCAAGGTCTACCATGGTATTGGTGCGTACTGACAACTTAGTATCGACTCTGCCACAAGCAAGCGTCTAGTTGGAAATGTAAACGAGTTCAAAATAACTAAGTATTTGGCATGTAGGTTCAACATTTGAAAGTCAACATGCAGTTGTTACGTTCAGCATCGCAACGTCCGCAATGTCCTGTAATCCACTCTGTCCCCAGGGTATGTGTTCCTGCACATGGGCGAGTGCCTGCGCGACGAGGATGCCTTCCCCAACCTCATGGTCGCAAAGGCCATCCAAAACCGCAAGGAGCTGATGGTCAGCAAATACGCGGAGCAGATGGCGCTCTCGGATACCGGTCAGTCGGTTATTTCTCTAAGACCAGATTAAACAGAAGAATTTTATGAATTATGAAATAATTTAGTGACATTCCCAAGCGCTGATTGATTGACTAAAATTAGTGCCGTAGTATTTTACAAAGGATGTAGATCAAAAGATCTACCCGATCGTGTAAAAACACGTTACGTTGTTGAGTTGTACACTATTTGTAGACTCAAAACAGTGTTATTTTTTCTTACAGGTAAACAACATTTCCCAATGCATTGTTATGCAATTTACACGTTCTGGATTGTATTATTATACTTGGATTTGACAATGTTTTCCAAAAATAGTAATATAATTCGGCGGCTATTTTAGAGTTCCGAATGAATATATATTATATATAAACATCTGTGCACTTTGGTATTGAATCGACGTTCCGAAGCTTTCACGTTATAGCACATCACTAAATTGCACAGATAGTGTAACGGTGAGTAACTGCATGTGCTGGTTGACTGCAGGTAAACCAAAGTATCGAACTAGGTAGTTCTTGCTGCCAACCAGTGCTGAAAACTAAATTGTGGCCTGCGGCGGCGGTCAATATTAAACTTGACAGTTATGGTCAAGTTTACTATTGATCGCCACCCCGGCCGCGCCAGTCTGATGTATTCTTAAATCGTATGTACCTACCTTATTGCGCTAGGTACTAATCGCTTGGTAGGGACTAATCTAGGTAGGGACTAATAGTTATAGTTTTCTAGTTAATATCGTGTATTGCAGGTGATTGAATTTTTGTTAAAATAACTTGTCAATAAAAATGTATATTTATATAAGCGTCTTTTATTGATATACCTCGAGACAACGTACTAGTTCAACTCCGAAAGTCCATGATCGCGGGTATGAGTGTTGGTTAATGTCGTGGGACTATAATAAAAGGAGTGACTATGATTTGGCTTTAGAAATAAAAGGAGCCGGGAGGACCGGGTCTCCGGATGTCGACCTTTGCTTCCTAAAGCGATTGTTTTTCTCCTTCTATTGCCAAGGAGCTTGCGGGTAGCGACAGCCTCGTCCAGCGTATCCGTCTAGTCCACCGAAGGCCAATCCCATAAATTCGGATCGATTTTGGGAGACTATTGTGGTTGGAGCACAGAACCATTGAACCTAATGTTACGATGATTAGAAGGAGTCTACGCCCTCCAATATTTCCGAATCACCCCAAGAAGCCATAGTGGCACCTACAACTGTAATATCAACAATAAAACCGGCAAGTTGCCGCACGCATATGTCAGGTTGTACGTTCTTTCATAGCAATTAGTTAGTTAGTTAGTTATACTGGGCGTTTCCGCAAGTCGACATCCAGTGTGCCTATTTTGCAGCACTCGAAAAAACACGATATTTTCGCACTTTTTTTGGCATTCTCAATATAAGGCCTAAACTATGCAGTTAAAAAAAAGTTCCTTTAAGGTATTACGTAGATCAAAATTTCTCCAATTTGAGATCAGAACTAGCTCCCTAGATTTAATACCTACCGAGATACAGCTCTCCAAAAATGGTATTTTTTTCCAAATCTGATATTTTAAGATGCAGCATACACACTTTCACGCTACCGCGTTTCAATCGGTTGCCTCTCGACAATTTTGTTTTTACCACCCCCCTCCTATTTCCGAACCAGTCACAGTTGGGTCAGTTCGAGTTGCACAGAGCGGTTCCACAACACTTCGGGAGCTCAAATACCGCGAGCTATCCGGTTGCCTCTCCAACATTAAATTACGCGTCATTGCTCTGAATATTATAGATAAGTAATGGTACGGAACCCTTCGTGCGCGAGTCCAACTCGAAGCCGGTTTTTTTTCTATTCACCCCCTTAATTTTGATTGGGTTACCAAGTACTAGATTTTATTAAAATTTTATGAAACGTGACTCACGTGACGTGTATCAGAAATTTAATTGCCAATTACAAACTGGAAGAAAATAAAATATGAAATGTATTAAGTTTTGCGCTAAGGCGCAGCGGCCGCTACATACATACATACATACATACATAGGTACCTGAATACATACATAGGTACCTGAATACATACATAGGTACCTGAATACATACATAGGTACCTGAATACATACATAGGTACCTGAATACATACATAGGTACCTGAATACATACATAGGTACCTGAATACATACATAGGTACCTGAATACATACATAGGTACCTGAATACATACATAGGTACCTGAATACATACATAGGTACCTGAATACATACATAGGTACCTGAATACATACATAGGTACCTGAATACATACATAGGTACCTGAATACATACATAGGTACCTGAATACATACATAGGTACCTGAATACATACATAGGTACCTGAATACATACATAGGTACCTGAATACATACATAGGTACCTGAATACATACATAGGTACCTGAATACATACATAGGTACCTGAATACATACATAGGTACCTGAATACATACATAGGTACCTGAATACATACATAGGTACCTGAATACATACATAGGTACCTGAATACATACATAGGTACCTGAATACATACATAGGTACCTGAATACATACATAGGTACCTGAATACATACATAGGTACCTGAATACATACATAGGTACCTGAATACATACATAGGTACCTGAATACATACATAGGTACCTGAATTCCTCTAAGACTGCGTTTAATAACTTCAGTCATTTCGTTTATTCTCAAACAATAGTTTCCAAGGAACCCGTCCCGGGTGTACCGTAGGCCTAGATACTTCACTTCCAAAGTGGCTGGAGGTTCAGGAGGCACGTCAGGGCATCCCAGGGAACCTTGATCGAGTGCCTCTCTTTACTAGCGGACAGGACACGGGCTTAATCCAAAAAATAATGATGAATATAACATTATAATTTTACGTTTACTTGTTCAGAATCAGGTTTGAAGTATTGTTTGTTAAATTATAGATGTTTGGACCCTACGTATTTCCAGTTTCTAAGTTATTGTTCGTTAGTAAGTATCTGTACGTAATAAGTATATATTTACAATGGATTCATGCCATTAATAATTAAACAAAATTAATGACGTTTCAGAAATGCATGTTGCGAGCATTTTAATACTGGGATTGTATGGATTACGTAAGCATCCCCCGTCACCATATCTTTCCTATTTTGATATCTGTGGATGACTGGACTTAGTACAAATGAATTGATAAGCAGGCTCCGACCGGCCGGCCGGCACGGACTGCATGGTCACAAAACTCACAAACTTTACTGACATCTGATACATTTGGATCTATATCTGAATCCCTAACGTATTGTAACCTATTTTAGCATTCCCTAACGTTTTATGTCATAATGATCATTTGTTCTAACACTCATATGCCCTATTTTTAATTTTCCTAACATCGAATGGATGTTTTTTTTCCCCATAATGTTTTATTTCCTAACGTCACTTGTCACATTGATTATTCATCCTAACGTTATGTACCATAATAGTCATGTAGGTATCATAATTATCAATAAGCCTAATGATTTTTAATCTTTAAGATTATTTTTCCTAACCTTGTATGGCCTATTGTAGTTTGTGCTTCTTACCTGACACCAGTCCGGTTCTGGCGCTTCGCCGGCCACTATCGCGGCACGCTCGCTTCGCTCGCTCAGCTCGCGCGCTGTAGGGTCGCAGTTCAACCTGACATTCCTCCTCGCTTCGCTCGTCGTCGTACCTAAGTGGGCTCTGCCTTAGACCTTTACAATTACCCTATTAATTGAATAAATATTTTTATGGCTATAGATCGTTAGGGCTAATGCCCACTAAGACAACACCACTTAGGATAATTGACATGAGGTGAAACGTTATTAGGGATTTCGAGGAATATGCAAAATAACATTAGGGATATTAATAATTATGGAAAAAAATTGATCACAGACGCTGTGTCACCGGCGCCGAACATGTTAAATAAATATATATGGCGCCGGCAGCTGTCATTCCATAGAAACTTGTCAAACTTTCAATACGTTTTATATTACATACTTTTACGACATCAACAAATAAAATGATATGGACTTTGACCTTGAGCGATCGCCCAAGTCCCAAACTAAGCAAAGTTTGTACTATGAGTACTTGGCGATGATGCCAAATGTTTCGGGCAAATGAGTTTTGGGGCAATCATTACGTTATGGAAAATGGTTGTTATGGCAATTTATCATCGACAACTTAGTATCGACTCTGCCACAAGCAAGCGGTTAGTTGGAAATGTAAACGAGTTCAAAATAACTAAGTATTTGGCATGTAGGTTCAACATTTGAAAGTCAACATGCAGTTGTTACGTTCAGCATCGCAACGTCCGCAATTGTTGAATTGACGCTGTGTCACCGGCGCCGAACATGTTAAATAAATATATATGGCGCCGGCAGCTGTCATTCCATAGAAACTTGTCAAACTTTCAATACGTTTTATATTACATACTGTTTGGTTCAACCCAAGCTTATAGTCTATTTTTTTATTTCGTAGACTAAAATGACATTTCATGTATTGCTAGTTTTTCACGTCTTATAGATAGTGATGTGCTAGAACCGTACCTACTAACCGAAAATAAACGATTGGGAGGTACTTACATTTGTTGATGAAGCGTCTGTAACATAGTGAACGGATAATCCGTGACGTGCTAAAAACGAGAGAACACCTACTGAAAACATCCGATAACTATACGAGTAAAATAACGAATGCCAATTACGTAAACCAAAATGGCGTCGCGTCAGGTCGGCGATACGTCAATGTCAATTTAAATGTTTGAGTACATTAGTAGTGAGTAAATTTTATTTATTGTTTATTTTGTATCATTTTGTGAGTAGATTTTATTTATTGTTTATTTTGAATCTAAAATTAATTCAATATTTTATCGGTTATTCACAAACCGATATCAGAGATCAGCACTGTTTGTATATAGCTGGTCACATTATTTCTACGTTTGACATTTGTGGTTATCATTTTAGTCTACGGAATAAAAAAAAATACTTTAGTGTAACGATAAGATGCAGAACGGCGGAAACTCTAAAGAAGTTTTTCTTTGGAAGGGGCTGTATCAAATATAATTTTAAACCAATAAAGCGTTTATGACAAAGAACAACTATACTACTGGTTATGGCTATTACAGGCTATTTTAGTAATGATTGAGTGACATCAAAAAATAAAATGATATGGACTTTGACCTTGAGCGATCGCCCAAGTCCCAAACTAAGCAAAGTTTGTACTATGAGTACTTGGCGATGATGCCAAATGTTTCGGGCAAATGAGTTTTGGGGCAATCATTACGTTATGGAAAATGATTGTTATGGCAATTTATCGTTAGGGCTAATGCCAGTTAGGACAAAACAGTTCGGGCAAGTGATTTTAGGACAAACGATGTTAGGGAGAGCGAGGTAGACCCGATACATTTATAAACAGAATTTAAATCAATGCGCCTTTTACATCCACCGATTTCTCATAATATATATATCTACATACTACATAGCCGTTCTGTTTCCAGCGTATTCACAGTCAGGCGGCAAGGACTCAGTCAACTCTGGATTGACTACTGTGACTACAAACGAAACCACGACGTAAGTAGTGCAAAATTTTCATAATTCTATCTACATAATTATTATGTTAAGACCCAATTTACGACATGATTATTATGCAATAAATTATTGTGAACATGCATTAAAATATTCTGTTACACCACACTGAACATAAGGGTACATATTCGAGGACCTCGTCTTGTACTCATTATTATAGATAAGTAACGCTAAAGCATGGTGTTCAGGCCGCACTCGCAACAGCAAATAATAGACTTCAAGCAGTGACATCAGCGAGGCCACGCCCACGTGGGCAGACAAAATAAATACGAAACTGTTGGGTACTCTGTAAACGCCATACATCTTACCGCTATGATAGGTTTGCAAACGCGCTGTGTATGTCAACAAGCTTTTGTTTCGTTTCGTTGCTCTCAGTGGTGGACACCGTTGTACGCTCCCGAATATTAAAAGCCCTTACTGGGATTCGAACCCAGCACCTCCTGAACCCACCCCTTCGTAAGCAGGGTCACTGCCAACTATAATATGGCATATGTTTAACGGACCACCAGATATAGTAAAATATAACGCCAAAAAAATACTTTTTACTGCCGAAAATAGTAAATGATCACCAAAAGTATATCTCCATTTTAATGTGAAATAGTAACCCAAATTATAACATCTTACTATCCTATATTAAAGTAAATGCTATCCCAATAAAGCAATGCTAATCCAAAAATAGTTAAATGATCACCAAAATTTTATCTCCTATAAATTTGAAATAATAACCCAACTTATAACATCTTACTATCCTATTAAAGTAAATGCTATCCTAATAAATCATTGCTAACCCAAAAATAGTAAATGATCACAAAAATTGTATCTACTATTAATGTGAAATAATACCCCATATTATAACATCTTACTAGGGTAGTTTAGCTGGTTTTCGGCCAGTTAAGCAAAATGTTGAATTCAGATGGATTTATTGAGTGATATATTCGGTAAAACCTAACCATTTTTTTATAATGAAGAATACCAGAAAGTAGCAATTTAGCTAGATTTTGGCCGACTGATTTGGTTTACGGCCGCTTATTTACCAATTCTCGGCCACTGCTATTATATTTTTCAAATTATATTTATTCTTATTTCAAACGCGATAGGTTTTAATTTTGAATAAAACGATAAAAATATCACAATCAATGTTTAATATTTTAATAATTCAGATATCGAAAATTCTTCATACTCTTCATTTAATTTTCCATCCAAATATAACAATCATAATATGTTTAAAATTTTAAAAATAAAAAAAACATAGAAACAACAAACAAAAACATAGAATATCTTCATGCTCTTCATCAACATTTCCAGTCAAATATGGGGTGAGGACCAAATTCTTGGCCAGTAGTTAGCCTAGTTAATCGTTAGTAGTTAAAAAAAAGAGAACTTTTTAACTACTACTGATTTACTAAGCTTACTACTGGTCAAGAATTTGGTCCTCGCCAATATAACAATCATAATATGTTTAATATTTTAATAACTAAAATATAGAATATTCTTTATCCTCTTCTTCAACATTTCGATCGATAACGTCTTCGGTTAACGTCGTCGTCGGGATAACGTCTTCTCCAGTCTGTAGCTTTATTTTATCAGTCTTTTTAATCTGTTTAAATCGTTTTGTGTCAATCCTTTTTTCTTCAGCATTTATTTGTTTTGTTGCCGTAGTTTTTAAGTTTTTCTGTTCGCGTTCCGTCTTTATTTTGTTCTTTTGTTCAATCCTTTTTTGTTTTTCCCTTTCCTTTAACTCCGCTGATTTTATTCTTTTTTGGTCACATTCAACAAAGTTCTTTTATTTTTCTCCTCAGCAATTTTTTGCTTTTCTTTACCCTTTGCTTCATAGTAACCTCTCCATCTTTGACTGATTCTCTAGCTTTTTAATACTTTTAGGTTCACGAACACTGATTTCTGGATGCCTCCGAAGAAAATTTTGATACTATGTTTGTCCAGGTCCTTTTCCTTCCATAATTTTGAGATTTCTTGATAGTGGCCATCTTGGTTGGCTTAGTGGTCTGCTAGGTAAACGGATCTAAAAATAAAAGTGTTTATTAGGTACACGGCCAAAAAATAGTTCATTTAGTTCTTGACCTTAAAAATTCGAAGCGGCCGAAAAATAAAATAAGAATATTTTTCGTTTTCGGCTCCGCTTTTTGGGTGGCGGAAAACTAATTTTATTCAATTAATTTTCATCCGCTTCTCTTTTTTTAAGATCGAGAACTAAATACAAAATGTACTGGTTTTCGGCCGGTTAGTAAAACACGGCCGGCAGTTAAAATAAATTCTACCAATTTTCGGCCGCTTCCTATTTTTAAGGTCGAGAACTCAATCCAAATGAAATGTTTTTCGGCCGCTTAGTAAAACACGGCCGGCAGCTAAAATAAATTCTACCAATTTTCGCATATGGTAGTAGTTAATTTTCAAACACTCATTTTTTTTAAAGGCTGATTTACACCTGGAATACAAATTAAGAAAATCTTGGACATAAATAATCGTCTGATTAGGTAATGTATAATATTATCTTGATATGGGCCGAAAACCAAATAAATTATTTTTGTTCTTCGGCCATTACAATTTAGCTAGGCTGAAAAGTAGCTTTTCAATATCTTATTTTCGGCCGCTAAATACCAAATAATTCAAAGCCAATTTCGATCATATATTGTTAATGCGTCCGGCAGCTAAATGCGTTAATAAGCTTCTATCCAAATTTTTATTCGACAATATATCGATTGAATACATTTTAATTTAAATGCAAATGTGTGAAGCAAAAATAATAGCCTCCAAGTTGTTTCTCGGCCGAGAGGCCGGGAACAAAAAGATTTTACGAAATGTAATCTAGTCCTCCGGCCATCTGATTTAAAATGGTTTTGCTAAATACATGCATCGGGTCACCCCCACTTAAACTAATATCGTTAGTGCTAATTTCATTACACCTAACAACGTTGGATATAATTTTCATTAGCCCTAATATTCAGACAACTAATTTTATATGGCATAATTATTTGCTGCGCCTAATTTCAAACCTCCTAATCATTCCTAATACTAAACATCAAGTGTGCTAATATATTGGAAACTATTAATAATTTTTCCTAATGACTACTAAGCCTAATGATTAATGTGCCTAATGATCACTGTTTCAAATCTTCTCTTTGCCGGTAAAGAGATGGGATTCGACTCCGGTTGCACTGGTTCAAAAAAATCTCCCAATTTCGAAATCCAAAATCCACCTGAGTGCCTACAGGTCGTGTGATAATGAAAATATATAAATATAGGCTAAACTCACCCCAATCAGTTCACTTGTCTTTCACAAAAATTAACCGGCCGGTCGCTTGACATTTGCAGTAGTAGTCGCTATCGTTCCCGCGTTCGAACCACGTTCTGGCGGTTGCTATTTCGCCGCCGACGCAAGCCGGAGATGTCCGAAGATCTCCGAATGTAAACTTTCCCACCCCAGTGCGAGACAGATAGATATATACAAAATAGTGTGTGTGTGAATGGGATGGTGAGTGGCATGTTTGGTTTGCATGTTGGTAATATAAAATAACAGATAATCGATAAAGATTTGGCAATAAAATTAAACATTCCCCCGCCCGAGAAAGGCCAAAGCCTTTATCAGCAAAACCCTCATAAAAAATATGCTGTACAAAAAATCGTAACCGAATGAGACTAAAACTAAAGCTAGACTTAATAATTAATCAATTCGATATCTAATCCAGGGGAAGCCTGCAAATCTTTACAACAGGGCGCGTCATTGTGCCTGTTGAAGTTTTGAGCTTTACAACTCGCACTACACCATCTCTACCGGGCAGCAATTCCGCAATTCTGCCTAATCTCCACTTGAGGGGGGGTAAATTCTCTTCCTTAATTAAGACGAGATCACCTGTACGAGGTGGATCCGTCTGTGAAGTCCACTTATGCCGCATTTGAAGAGAATGGAGGTACTGGTCGCTCCATTTTCTCCAAAAACGTTGGGAAATAGCCGGAATGAGGTTAAACCTACTTAACCGTGTGTCAGGTATATCCTCAAAACGATATTCCGGTACTGAGAGTAACGGTCTCCCAATGAGAAAATGTGCCGGCGTAAGGGCCTCAAAGTTTTGAGGATCCTGAGTTAAAGGACATAACGGCCGACAATTTAAAACCGCTTCTATTCTAGTAAATACTGTAACCAGCTCGTCGAAGGTCAAGACCTGCTCTCCTATGACCCGCCGCAGTAATGTTTTCGCAGCTTTAACCGTGGCTTCAAATAAACCGCCGAAATGAGGTGCCGCTGGAGGGTTAAAGCACCATGTAATATTTTGCTGGGCAGCTTTATTAATGAGCCCTTGTTGAATTTCCTGCGAAGTTAAGTATTTCTGAACTTCGTTCAAGTGCCTATGTGATCCTACGTAATTTGTACCGCAGTCAGATCTGATAACACTCGGAAGCCCACGCCGAGATGTAAATCGAATCAGGGCCGCAAGAAAACCGTCCGTTGAAAGATCAGTGAAGCATTCCAAATGAACACACTTACTGGACGAACATATGAAGACGCAAAGATATGCCTTTAAAATTTTGGCGTTCCGCAAACGTGAATGTTCGATTAAAAACGGACCGGCAAAGTCCGTTTGCACGGTGTGAAAAACACCAATAGCATTTACCCGGTCACCGGGTAGGGCAGCCATCATGGGTTCAGTTGGTTTAGCCTTAGTTCTAAAACATTTTATGCATTTAAAAATCCGAGTATGTACTACTTGTGCTGCCGAAATAATCCAATATTGCTTCTGCAAAATACCCAGGAGAGTAGTAGCACCAACGTGACAATATATGACGTGAAAGTGATCCACAATCAAAGCGGTAAGTGGATGGCGCTTTGGTAGAACCACGGGATGCTTTCCGCTGAATGGCAAATTGGAATTCTGCAATCGGCCTCCGACCCGCAATAGCCCATCCGCACTGATAAAAGGCATAAGCCGTCGCAGTCTTGTAGAACATCGTTTGTCCCGCTTTAGATTATCTAGATCATCGGCAAGTTCCGCTTCTTGCGCAAGCTTAATAAGACGATCAAAGGCAAATTGTCTTTCAGGGACCGTCAGCACTCCCGTGAGTCTATTTGGCGAACCTTTAGCATTGGTTGTAAACCGAAAACAGTATGCTACAGCCGCAAGTAGCAAGTTTAATGAGCTAAACCGCGTAAATATCGAGTCCGCTGTATCGGTCGTCGTTGTGTGAACCTTAACCGGTATTTTCCGCAAACCTGGTAAGTCCCTTTCCTTATCCATTATGTTTATAGGCCAGGTGTCCGCACTACCCTTCAGCCAGTATGGTCCCCACCATAAGCTATGTTCGAGCAGCTCCGACGTGCGGCAACCTCGACTCGCGACGTCAGCAGGATTCATCTCTGAAGGTATGTGGCGCCAAGCTATTTCCAATCCGCAACTAACAATTTGTGACACCCTGTTACCTTCAAAGGTTTGCAATAAATGGGGGGATATCCGTAACCATGATAGGACGATGGTGCTATCAGACCAGCAAATAATCTCGTCGATATCCACTTCTTTTTTAATAGCCTCTTCTACATATTTCACTAACCGCACAAGCAGCGCCGAGGCGCTTAACTCAAGTTTGGGAATAGTTAACTTAGATTTAACCGGCGCAACGCGTGATTTGGCCATCATTAGATGTACTTGGGCCCGCCAATCGTGATCTACTGTTCGTAGATACACCGCGGCGCCATAACCAAGCTCCGACGCATCCGCAAAGCCATGAAGGGAACAGGTTCTCCCGTTGTTCAAAGCAAAGCGCTTTAATCGTAAGTGACTGATTAAAGGTAACTCCGCTAATATACCCTGCCATTCTGCAATGATATCAGCCGGCGGCTGCTCGTCCCAAGACAAGTTTAACAGCCACAACCGCTGCATGAGGACTTTTCCTTGATAAATTACCGGTGTGACCCATCCCAATGGGTCAAATGTCCGGGCTAAAGTCGACAAAATGGA
The DNA here is from genome assembly GCA_945867215.1 of Epinotia demarniana. Taxonomy (NCBI): domain Eukaryota; kingdom Metazoa; phylum Arthropoda; class Insecta; order Lepidoptera; family Tortricidae; genus Epinotia; species Epinotia demarniana. Next base: position 179,644 of record OX244277.1, read on the forward strand.
TCGCTTCGTAGTCGTCTCCTTGTCATCCAAATTGGTGCGATACGAAAAACTATCTGAGTTCGGGTCCCACTGGATGCCCAATATTTTAAAAAACCCAGATCCGTCGGCAGTGTCGAAAATTCGGGGTTTTTCCAAATGTTCCTCTGGTACATCCTTCAGAAGCTGCTCATCGTTAGCTGTCCACTTGCTCAACTCGAAGCCGCCAGAGCGGAGCAAGTACGTCAGCTCTTGTTTGAGCTCTTTAGCACCTTCTAGGGTATCCGCACCTCCAAAAATATCATCCATATATACCGAAGAGCGAAGAAGGTGGGCAGCCGCAGGATAGCGCACCTCTTCATAGTCAGCCAACTGCCTCAGCGCCCGAATGGCGAGGTAGGGGCTGGACTTCATCCCGTAAGTTACCGTATTAAGTTGGTAAAGAAGTAGCGGCAACTCTGGGGACTCTCTCCACAAGATCCGTTGATATGGTCGATGATCTTCCGCTATCAATATCTGTCGGAACATCATTCGGATGTCTGTGGTAAACACAAACTCGTGCAGTCTAAATCTGCAAATGATCTCCGCAATGTCTCGCTGTAACTTGGGTCCTGCATGTAAGCAATCATTTAAGGCGACTCCGTTGCTAGTTGGACAACTAGCGTCGAAGACAACCCTAATCTTATCTGAATCCGTTTTAAAAATGCCGTGGTGTGGAATTATGTAATCAGCACCCGAGCCAGAGTCATCGATTGACCCGTTACAAAGAGACATGTGACCAGTTTCTAAGTACTCCCACATAAAATTGACGTATTTAGCCCGAAACCCTTCATTAATCTGAAGCCGCCTTTCCATTGCCAGAAACCGCTTCGTGGCCAATGGTAGTGAATTCCCGAGGGATGGTAGCTTGTCCGATAAAAACGGTAGATGAACAATAAATCTTCCGGTCTCATCCCGATGATGAGTATTTACAAAAAGCGATTCACATTCCAGGTCTTGAGGAACTATCACCTTGTCCGGAATGTCTTCCACCTCCCAGAATTTCTCCAAGATTTGGTCGGTAGCTGCAATACAAAAATACGTCTGCGAAATATTTGCAGCCTGAGGGCACGGTTGACCTGAGGTAAAGGTTACCGGGCCCGTCAACACGTGTCCGAACACAGTGTTCATCGCGCGAGGTAATTGATCGTTTATTTTTATACATTCTCCGCCAAGTAAAATATCACCGAGTAGATCCGCACCGATTAAAATATCTATCTCACGACTGATAAAGAACTGGTCATCCGCAAGACACAGTCCTCGAAAATTGTCCGCTATGTGAGCGGGCAGAGAAAAGCTTGGTAAGTTATGAGTAATTTTATTCAATACCGTAGCCGTTGTCATGAGAGTAGGTCGCTCCGCATACTTAGGTATCATACATAAATTTACACCGCCCCTGCAACCGCTCACAGGAGTGCCGCTAAGTCCCGTGACTATAGCCATGGCCGAGTTAAACCGTTTTAACCCTAACCTACTCGCACAAGTTTCCGATATAAAAGTACCCTGGCTACCCCCATCGAGCAGCGCGCGCGCTTCCTGGTAAGTACCGCTACTGTCCAACACTTGTACCGCCGCCGTCGCGAGTAACACCGTACGTTGATAGCCGCAGTGATCTTTGTTAACGTGTGAAGCCATCAAGCCCGTAGTTCCAGGTACCGCATTCACTGGTGAACTACTGGCCGAGGGCGCACTTGTGGAAGGAACGCTCGCTGGAGCCGAGTCAGGAGCTGGCCTAGATATGCAACCATTGCTTGTCGCAGGCCGATGTTGACGATCCGACGCCGACGCCGGTAAGTCAAAATGCAACAAGTAATGGTGCTTGGACGAATTACATTTGTAACAATTACCGTTATAGTTACAACGATCAATGTTATGGCCGTTCAGACACCTAAAACACAAATTATGTGCGATCACGTGACGCTTCCGTGCCGCAGGCGTCATCGCTAAAAATTTATCACATTTGGCGATAAAGTGCCCGCCCTTAGCGCATAACTTACATGAAAACCCCGCATTATTAAAAACCGCATGAGCCTTCACCGCATGGCTCGGTCCGCCACCACGCTTCTCGGACGCAAAGGACAAAGGTTCCGCACTGGACTCCAAGATCCGTATCTCAGTTTCCAAAAACTTAATTAAATCCGCAAATGTCGGCAAGTCCTTATCGGCCACCTTGTCCTCAAAATGTTTTCTCATGTTACTGTCCAATTTTTGAAAATTAATATAAAATAGCAAATATGACCATGAGTCAACAGGAAAATTCATTTTTTCCAAGGCCTTGGTACTTTTCGACAAAGTATTTAAAAATATTTTTAATCCGCTTAGATTTTTGCTCCCTACATTAGCGAAATGAAATGAAATGAAATGAAATGAAAAATATTTATTTGCATAGACACAGTGCAGGGATGTTTAAATATATTATGGTCATGTGTATCTAGCTTGCATGCAAGCGTGCAAATATGTGAATGTCAATTAAATTATCAAAAAGTCCAACGAGCATTAAAATAACTATACAATGTCAAATTGAATTAATATACATTATTTACATAATAGGCATAATCATAAAATTCGTCAAAGAGGCGGAGTAAAATTATATAACTAAATACTACAAATTCTTTACTGATTTTCGAGAAACGCCTTAACGCTATAAAAACACCGTTCCAGAAGCCAGTTTGTTAGACTGCGTTTAAAGGCGTTTCCCGCTAACATCTTTATTTCCTCTGGCAGGTGGTTGTAAATAACAATGCACATGTTGTACACGTTTTTCTTATATATAATTTTGTGACTCCGAGGGTGATACAAAAGGTTCATAATTTTTGGCCGTGTTTGCCTTTCCAGAACTTCGCCACGTGTTTTAAAATACGAGGGGTGTGACCTAACAAAATTACATATTTCTCTCAAGTACAGGCAAGGCAAAGGAAGAATTTTATGCTTTTTGAAAAGTGGCACGCAACTTTCGTCCCACCATGAATTACTTATGACTCTGACACACTTTTTTTGTATCCTGAAAACTCTGTCCACTTCCACTGCGTTTCCCCACAATATCAACCCATAACCAAGGACAGATGATACATAACCATGGTAAGCCGTTAATGCTGCTTCAGTTGATACAGTGTCTCTCAGCCTTTTGAGCGCAAATACAAAACGGCCTAGTTTGTTGCAGATTTTGTCAATGTGTGCCTTCCAGTTTAGGTGGTTGTCAACTGTGATTCCGAGAAAATTAAAAGAGTCAACCTCATCTACTGCCTTATTATTATGTTTAATATTTAATGGTACACTATTTGAGTTATATGATAAAAATTGAATCAATTTCGTTTTAACTATGTTTATATGAAGGTCATTATTATACATCCAATTAATTATGTCCTCCAATGAGGTATTAATGTCATGTTCAAAATTCAATTTATTATTACATTTTATTACAAGAGTTGTATCGTCAGCGTACATTATTGTTTTTTGTGTTGTCGCCTTCGATAAATCATTAATATACAGGAGAAATAATAGTGGGCCCAAAATGCTACCCTGTGGGACTCCGCATTTATTAGTTTTAAATTTAGACCTATAAACATTCTTGGTAATGGCATTGTTTGAATAAGCAATTCTGTGAATTTCAATGCATTGTAATCGGTCTTTTAGGTAGTCCTCAATCCAATCAAGAGCTTTTCCTCTTACTCCATAAATCTCAAGCTTACGCAGGAGTTTACCGTGGTTAACGTAATCGAAGGCTTTGCTCATATCGAGAAAGACAGATGCAACTGGAGTGTTGTTGTTAATACACTCCGTAATATATTTGATCAGGTCAAAACAGGCCTGGGCTGTGGATCTGCCTTTCCGAAAACCATACTGTTCGGGTCGGAGTATTCCATATTTGGTCAGAAAATTATCCAGTCGAATGTAAAATGCTTTTTCGACTACTTTTGAAAGTATCGGAATTAGGGTAATAGGCCTATAGTTACTTGGGTCTTGCCTGTCACCACTCTTAAACAGAGGTCTTACTATGCTCAACTTTAATTTTCTCGGAAAGGACCCTTCACTATACGACAAGTTTATAATGTGTGTGAGCGGACGACATACATGTAAGGCACACAGCTTCAAAATCCTAGTGGTGATGCTGTCATAACCACTTGACTTAGTGTTTCTAATTGACATTATTATTTTATATAGTTCATTAGGGTCGACTGGTCTAAGAAACATCGTGTGAGGATTATAATCCGATAGGGGGGATGACTAGAATAACTACTCGATGATGAGCTCGGTAAATTGGTCAGGTCTATAAAATATTGATTAAGGATATTGCAAATGTCATTGGGATTGGAATATGATTTATGATTAAATTTAATTACGCTAATATCATTTTCGTGTAACTTGTTTGTTACGGTAGACGAAATCAAGTCCCATGTTGCCTTTCCTTTGTTTTGGCAGTTATTTAAATATTTAGTATTTTTAATTCGTTGGGCATTTAATAAACATTTTTTTAATAATCTAGTATAATTTTTGTAAGTCAATCTATTACTTTGCGTGTTGATTTGGTCGTATTTAAGCTTAAAGTAAAGAATTCTTTTGTTTCGACAAGATTTCTTTAATCCTTTTGACATCCAGCTTAGTTTGTTAGATCGATCAGTAATTTTTACTTTAATTGTTGGAAAGCATAAATTATAAAAAAGACACACCAAGTCATAAAAACTATCAAATGCCCTTGCCGCGTCAGTTGATTTGATGATTTCGGAAAATGAAAGTGAAGACATGCATTCACAGAACTTACGAATATTATCCTGGCTATAGTCACGCCTATACTCGTACCAAGTAGTATAAGCCCTTTGTCGGTTGATGGTTGGCAGTGTCAGGGATTGCGCAGTTTCGTGGTCAGAAAGCCCAAGATAAAGGATCTCTGCAGTTACCATTTTTATGTTGCTCGCTATTTGGTCAATACAGGAATTCAGTCTTGTTGGTTTTTTAATGTGTGGTGCTAAATTGTAGTTTTGTAATAGTTCTAGAAGGTCTCTAGAAGTTACACATTCTTTCAATATATTAATATTCCAGTCTCTGGTTATAACTATTTTTTTCCTTTTAAATTTGGATGTAAGGTAATTCAATAGTATATCTAGTTTGTGAAGAAACATTCCTACGTGTGATGTACTTGAGTCCGGTATTCTGTAGATATTGACAATGATCAGCCCCAGGCCCACTATTTCAATACCACAGCATTCAAAATAAAACTTAGTCGCCAGTTTTGAAACGTACGGCAACAGCTTAAACTCTAGATCTTTTTTTAACAAAATACATGACCCCCCTCTGCATTTATCTCGGCAGTATGTCGTTGCCAGCTTCATATTGTTGAGTTTAATATTTTGTTGCGAGCCTTCTTTGACAAACGTTTCGGTAAGACAAATTACATCGAAATGTTTCCCCTGGTCACTTAATTCCCTTAGAGTTTGATTTAGTAAGTCAAATTTGGAGTATAGTCCCCCGATGTTTTGATGCAAAATCGTTAAATTAGTAGCTTGTTGTGATGTTAAAGTACTTGTGTTAAAAACATCGAAAGCGGGGTTACTTGAGCTTTGGCGACGAAAAAATGTGTCAGAGCCATCCAACACTCTAGGTTGAGTCAAGCTATATTTAAGACAATTATCGGCTTTGGAAAAATGAACTTCTTCCTTTAACTTAAAAATTATCCAATTCAGAAACGACAAATTGTTAAAGGTTCTATTTGAATTCCTATGTACATTAATTATTTTATAATGTTGGTAAATGCTGGGAAACATTTTTAATTCACGGTATATAACGTTATTTTCGATATTTTGATTATTACAAATGTTCAGTATTATAAAATTATTATTTCTTAATTTACTTAGGGTCTCGCCTAAGTTTGCCAATAACGTGTAGGGGTCCTTATCATTGCTCTGCACAGATAAAATGATGACGTCATGCGTTGCTATTTTATTGGAAGTGTTGCGCAGGCTTTCTAATACCTGGGCGCTTGGTGCATGAGGTTTGATCATCGCGGCTACCGTGTGAGTGTGACCCTCGCCGCTGGCGTCTACGGAGTTAATAAGACGCGATGCCAGACCCCTGACCTGTTCATCACCAAAGATATATATACATTTCTTCGGTTTCGACTGCCGGTGTGTAGGCGTACTAGCGTGCGTCGGTTTGTTTATTGGTGAAACCGTAGGGCTGTGGCCGTTACGTATCGAGTGAGATCTATTATGTGTACAGGCTTCAGTAGTGTGCTGTTCGGCATTGAGTTCTATATAACTTTGGTTTAGACTTGGTCGATTATTGAGACTCCGCCTGCTACTCTTTTTTTCTTCCTTGAGCATGATTGTTTACCTGTGACTGATGTGCTTATAGATTTGAGGTGACTTACTTTGTTCTCATAGGTCTTAATCTTATTCTTTAGGGTAGAGTTCTCAGAGAGCAGGTTTTCTATTTCATGCTCCGCTGTCGCCAGCTTGTTACGCATCTCGGCAATTGTTTTTTCTAGCTCCTCGGTTCTCGCAAGAGTGTTAATTTTTTCAGGGCAACTCCTATTTAATCGTCCATTTGTCGACGAAGTCTCGTCGAGGTCCTCCTCGTCCTCCGATAAGCTAGACAATGCCTCAAAAGAGTTGCTAGTAGGTATTATTGAGCGATATTGTTTCCGTATAGTTACGTTGTTGCTAGAGATGTCGGGCCTACTGAGACACAGTTTACATTTCCAGAGGATTTTGCGTTCGGGCTCCATAAGGACGTATCTCGCGTAATTATACCTACAACAATCGAGATGGAAAGACAGCTGACATGAATGGCATTTCAGGAATGCTCTGCCTTCAATAATAGTATGGCATTTATTGCATATTGGATCCATAATTCTTTTTTCAATTAATATGAAAGAAAAGGTTAAAATATATATATATATATATATATATATATTCCTTAGCTGTTTAAGTCTCTCCGGTAGCCGTTTGTGCTATCTGCGTTAACTCGCCGCAGTCGCAGCTTCGTGCACACGGAAGCGCTGTAAAGCGCTGCTTGCGCGCCGCTGTCCAGATGAGTCGACCGCTCAGGCCGCAAGCGCTGCCGCCCCGCCGTCTAGTTGGCCGCCAAAACTGCAAGCGCTGCATCCGCTGCAGCCACGCTGACCCGTTGATCGCCGACCGCTGACCCGACGACTCCCGAAGTTGTGGACGTTGACCTTTACCGGCTTCTGCCCGCTGGCCGCGCGATAAGGACTTGCAAATCTTAACGATCACTAATTTCAGAATATTTTAATATTGTTATAACTTCTGAATAAAACGTTCTTTTGAAAAGCTACTTTCACTTTTGAAGAGCTTTGGTTTGTAGCTTCACGCTAGTATATAACAAAACGAATAAATTACAACTTTTATATTTTTTAAGATTAATATATGCCTAGAACACTGTTAAGCGCTGTTGTCGCGTTAGCGCCCCGCGCGCCTCTCACGCGACACTCAATAGGTTACGTAGCAACCTGTCCGCTAACAATCTTTTATTATTATAACGCGAGTTCAGCAAATCGATCGCAACAGAATAATTATCCCCGGTTATTGATAAGTGTTGAATTAGTGACTTAGGTTCCCCCACTAATGAACCCGTCAGATAGTACATTTTTTCCGTGTTGGATAAAGTCGAATCACTACCTACGAGCGACTGAAACAACTCCATAAACGACAGGTATTCTTCGATCTTTCCCGAGAAAGTAGGTATTTGCAAGCGCGGTAGTACTGCTCGACTCCCGGCTTGTTTATTTGCATCGACATTTTCCAACTTCGGAGAACTGTTGAACAACTCAAAATGCTTCCTCTTAATAACGTAATATTTCTTATTGTATGAATCATACGACTGTATATGATCGTCCAATTCCGTGTCCTCCGCCTTAAGTTGTATCTCGTAATGTAAAGTAACCAATTCTTCATAATATTTTTCTAAGTCCATGTACCGTACTACAAACTCCTTTTGCTGTTCCGAAGTCAGGTCGGTTAATTGGGCGAGATCATACAAAAAATCAATGTTCCTTTTTGCCGTGTCATACTTCATTTGAATCATCAATTCCCGTTTGGTAAGAGCCATATTTGTCGATAAATGGATGAACAATATCAAATAAACTAAACAAAACCCCAATAGGCACGACAAATAATGAAAATATAAAATATCAATTACTATTATTATTAAATTTTAGGAAAACAACGTTTTAATATTCGCCAAATAGTACAAGGCACCGCATAAAACAAGAATACAAAAAAAAATAAAAATACAAAAAGATCAAGCCCGTACGGAATCGATCCAGTTAACTTGTTATCCGTAAGTGCGCCTTATACCGCTAAGCCACGCTGACTGCTGCAAGGACTAGCGAATTTAAGTAACACTTTCCGCCTAGTGTTAAATATCGAACGACTCAGAATCAAAATGAGAATTTCGACCGATTTTTTTTTATACCGCACAATAACAAAACACACCAATTAAATTGCCAAAACTTATAAATTCAACCGGTATAGAAAACACTTAGATTGTAATGCAAACCTTTCTTGTGTACCTACCGTGCGTAATGTGATTTGTGAAAAGTGAATTGTAATTACATATGGGAGGGAGTCAATATATATCAAATACGTTGTAGCGAACACTAAAAACACATATCTTACCGCTAAACTACGTGAAATTCTAAAATTTGGTTATCAGGTTACGTTTGCGATTCGACCGCTCGAATCGCCTACGTCACAACAATATACCGCAGAGTTTTATATGTTTGGTGACTTTACGATAGCAAAACAGGGAGAAACCATGAATCCCGATCGATGGACCAAAAATGTTTCAAATCTTCTCTTTGCCGGTAAAGAGATGGGATTCGACTCCGGTTGCACTGGTTCAAAAAAAATCTCCCAATTTCGAAATCCAAAATCCACCTGAGTGCCTACAGGTCGTGTGATAATGAAAATATATAAATATAGGCTAAACTCACCCCAATCAGTTCACTTGTCTTTCACAAAAATTAACCGGCCGGTCGCTTGACATTTGCAGTAGTAGTCGCTATCGTTCCCGCGTTCGAACCACGTTCTGGCGGTTGCTATTTCGCCGCCGACGCAAGCCGGAGATGTCCGAAGATCTCCGAATGTAAACTTTCCCACCCCAGTGCGAGACAGATAGATATATACAAAATAGTGTGTGTGTGAATGGGATGGTGAGTGGCATGTTTGGTTTGCATGTTGGTAATATAAAATAACAGATAATCGATAAAGATTTGGCAATAAAATTAAACAATCACTATGTTTAATGTTCACTACACCTAATTTCGTCACACCTAACTATCACTTGACCTATTAACTTTTGCTCTAATGTTTGACTAGTACTAATTAATGCATCCCTGATGAACAGGCTACTTTTTACCGCAGAGTATGTCGCGGCCGTCCCATGATAGACGTCCTAATCTCGTCAAAATGGGAGCCAATAATGCACGGCCAAATAATGTAAGGCCCGATAATCCGTGTCCAGTTTTCGTGGACGTGGATTATTGGATCGTGCATTATCAGGGCGGACGAAAATGGCATGTCATAAGCGAACTCTATCTTAGGTCGGTTAGGTTAGGGTTCACTTGTGTCCCTCAGATCAGAAATAGACACCCCGCGCAGCGGGGTGGCGTCGACTTGCTGTACGGCTATCACAAGACGGCGCACGAGCTCTCTCATTTTGTCTTGCATGATACTTCTCTGTCTAATTAGAGTGAGCTAGGTAGACATCGGATTACCCACCTATTCTACCCTAAGGCAGCTCAGTGTAGGTACGACGACGAGCGAAGCGAGGAGGAGTGTTAGCTAGAACTGCGACCCGCGACCCGCGACCGTGACCGCGACCTGCGAACAGCGAGTGAGCGAAGCGAGCGTGCCGCGGCAGCGGCCGGCGAAGCGCCAGAACCGACATTATAAGAAAAAAAAAACAGTGAAATAAAATTAGTACTACTGACAATTCGGGATAATGACATTAGGGCTTAAATACTTAGGCAAAATGAAGATTCGGGTTAGTGATTTTAGAGACATTGATAATAAGGTGTAGTCATTATTAGGCATTGCAATATTAGGCCTAGGAAGAAATCGGTCAGAAAAAATAAGTCTTAGTGAGAATTCGGTCATGAGAAAATAAATATTATGAAAATTCGGGATACTGAAATTAGGGCTAATGAATAATTAGGAACAATGAAAATTAGGGGTTTGTGATTTTAGGGTTAATGAAATTAGGGCTAGTAAAATTAGGTATGAAATTATTAGGGCTAACGGAGGGGAACCATATGAATCATTTTAATCTAAAAAACGTAATTTTAACTCATCTTCAATGCATTTAAGTAATAACAATATTTCAGAAACTAAAAAACAACATTTTTACTTACCTTGAACAAAAAGGCGCGCACTATTTTATTCCTTAAATTTGACACGTCTAAACTACCCTATCCTATAAAAGAAAATGCTATCGTAGTAAATCATTGCTAAATCAAAAAAAAGTAGTAAAATAATTTCCTAAATTCGACGGAGCCCCGCTTTCGTTTCTGGGACTCAGTCTCCCGCCGTCCGCCCGGGCTTACGCCAGAAACAACTCGGCCCTTCATTTCACGTGCGCATTCGACCTACGCTACGCTCAGGAGGTCGCTGGCTCGCTTCGCTCGCCACCTTCCCCCACTCGCTTCACTTGGGCCTCGTGCACCCCGTTCAACTCAGGACCTCTTTCGCGAGCTTCTGGCTCCGCGGGCTTTTATATACACTCTAGGGGTAGGACAGACAAGACCACGTGTAAGTGGGGTGCGCGGGTCTATATCGGGTGGCATAAAATTGTTGATCCTTATATTTTGTCACATACCAACTTTGTGCCGAATATCGAATTGCATAAACATTGTTGTGCATATTTTTTATTTGCCGAAATTGTTGTTCCTAATATTGATTGTCCTAAATATTTGGCGGTCATTATATTTGATGCCCTATAATATAGGTACCACATGAGGCCATAGGCAACTTCCTTATGCCTGAAACCCATCACGCTTCCACTGCGACAGACAGCCAGACTTAGGGTCAGCTCATCACGTGTTAGATCTGAGATGGTGTAGAGATGAATACATAATTATAACGTCGGCACTGAAGAAATATGAAATAGAAGAATGTAAATCTTTTCCTACACCCGTTTAGGAGGGACTGGAGTACTAGGGGGAGGGAGTCAAAGGGACGGGTCCGGGTAATGTACCGCCAAAATAATGTACAGCCCAATAATCCGCGTTCAACGTACATGAATTATTGGGCCGTACATTATCATCCTCAGCAATCTTGTGTACGGAGCAATAATCGGAAGCTACTTTTGGCCTTGTTGATAATCCACGGGTCGTACATTGTTTAGCCGTGCATTATTGGGTCTCTAAGGCATGATAATAACGATTATAGGGGTCTCATTGGTTCACTCAATTATATTGATATTTGCACTCGACCCGTTTTTGTCTATTAAGCGAATATAACGAGTTTTTCACAGAGATTCACTGGAAAGCATCGAAGATGATCCTGCGCTACGGAAAGTCGGAAACAAAAGACAGTGAGTGTCGATCTGAATATGTCTTATGCCGCCACAGCCTTGACTGACCTCAGTGGAACTATTGGAGTGCCGTATCTTCTGCGGAGACAATAAACAGTACAAGGGGCAGCGGGGACTCATCGGCATGGCACCCGTATGGATGTCGATCCCCCGCTGCCCAGCGCTTCTCAACCTGCGCCTCCTTCTCTCGTCATAGTCCCAACACCGACCTTTAATAATTCCACCACTCTTACTCAAAAATTGGGGCTGCCAAAGGCAAATACTCCAATTATAAAAAGACTATCGCGAGGCGCGGGCATATCTGTGGCCAGCTGCATCACTGACTGCATCGCTAAGGTCGCTAACTTGATGTTACACCGTCATAGTAATCGTAACACTCATAATAGGGCAGTTTCAGGTGATAATGTGGACACGCTGGCCAAAGCACCAATTTTTTTTCAGGTACTTGTTAGGTCCATAGCTTTAAGTTTCTGATAGGAACCACCTCCTCCGTTAGCCATCATCGGCGGTCATTTTCAATAATACGTATATCATTAATATCTCGAGTTCTAAATAGCGTAGAATCACAAACTTAGTGTCTAAATATACATAATTGTAAATATAAATAATATAAAACTAACGCCAACTTTTAATAAATTAAAAGATCTCAGTTTTGTAAAATTAACTGCAGTTTCGTCAAATCTATTAACGTATATAGTTTTATCTACAAAATTAAAGGATTTAGTATCAAACATGACTGTTTTGTAAATAACGCTATCTGCACGATGTAACTTTTGCAAAATCAATTATGAAGTTTCGTTCAATCTAGTAATCGTTTACGTTTTATTTACTAAACATGAGGTTATATTACCAACCCGTTAAAATTTGTAAATTATACTATGTTCACAATATGGCTTTCGTAAAAGTAGCTCTCAAGTTTCGTAATATCAAATAAAAGATTAAGGTATATTTACTAAAGTAAAGGTTATAAAATCAATGCCAATTTTAACAAATTATACGATCTCAGTTATGTAATATTAACTGCAGTTTCAGCAAGCATGACTGTTTTGTAAATAACGCTATCTACACGATGTAACTTTTGCAAAATCAACTATGAAGTTTCGTTCAATCTAGTAATCGTTTACGTTTTATTTACTAAACTAGAGGTTATATTACCAACCAGTTTAATTTTGTAAATTTTACTATGTTCACGATTTGGCTTTCGTAAAAGTAACTGTCAAGTTTCGTCATATCAAATAAAAGATTAAGGTATATTTACTAAAGTAAAGGTTATACAATTAACGCCTGATGTTTAGTTTATTATGCGATTTCAGTTTTATAAAATCAACTGCAGTTTCGTTTAATCTACTAACGGATGTAGTTTTATTTACTAAGATAAGAGTTATGTAAATATAATGTTATGAATTTTGTAAAACTAACTTTGATCTTCCGTTACTTTTACTAAATTTAATTTTTCGTAATTTTACTCATACAGTTTGGTAAGTTTAACATAATGTAATTGTGAAATCTACAAAAGTAAATTGTAATAATTAGTTTCTAAATCAACACTAACAGGTTTCGTAATTTCAATGTTGGAGGTTTTGTAATATTAACTACAATTATAGTCTACTTTACTAAACAGAAATCAACGCATAAAAATTTCGTAAAATCAATCAAAGCATTTTTTCAGTGTATTTAAGCTACGTAATTGGATAAGGATTAATGCTGTATTGCTTAAACTCGCTTCGTAATAATAAGCCATTATTTCTCGTAATATTTAAGTGAAGGGTATTGTGGGTTATCCCTAAGAGATAGACATGTAATATCGACTTGTTTTTAGACCTTTTTAAGGTGTGCAATACTGTAGTACATTCATTATTTTGATCTATCTCGTAGGGTTCAGCCAGCGTTTGCAACCTAAGCGCAAATAAATATGTTTTTCTACTCCTGTACCGTTATCAGTCATTTATATAGGCTTTAGCTCAAATACAATGACACCGATAATAAGTCGTCGAAAAAGTCTATGCTTTATGGCCCATAAACACACTCTTAAGTGTACTTTTATGGTTCATACATTTTCCATAAAAGCACTGTTTACCACGATGTCAAATCATCTAACTTTTTTTTAATCAGCCACTATATTGCAGTGGTACCAACTTCATAAGCATTTTTTTCGAAATAAAGAGTTTTTATTTACTATAAAATATTTGTGAAACGTAAATTATTTACTAAAATAAAAATTAATTATCATGTATTGTGTGTTAATATAAACATTTTACCAATTATTGGTATTATTAATAAATATAAACCGATCCGATTCGGTTCGGATCCGGATTCAGTTTGGTTTGGATGGCAAGTGCAAGGAAATTAAAAACAAAACAGACTATAAACAAGAGGTGTCAATGTGTCATATTTCTAATTGCCCACCAAAGTTCCAGTTCAAAATTAAAAGACGGAATATGATTACTATTCGTTATCAATAACTTCTTAAGATTTGGTTCGTGTCCTTTTAAAATGGACGAAGAAGAAAATAACTGCACCGCTGAAGAAATTGCGTGAGTAGTAATAGAACTAACGGAAAACTTACTGCCTGAAAAGTCAAATGCTATTTATTTAAAATTAGTCGTAGAAAAAGTATTGTATGCAACGGTGTATAACTTGGTCTTAAAGTGCTCGCCAAGGCTCGCATCGCAACTCACGACACTCGCGTTTTAAGACCCTACTTATACAACAGTTGCATAAAATACTATTATTAACGACATCACATTAGAAACTTCTAATTGTTGTATACATGTATACTATGTAGTTTTCTCTTAAAAAGTAAAGAATAGGTATTGTGGGGTATCCCTGAGAGATAGACATATACCATCGCGGACTTTTTTGTAGACCTTTTTAGGGTTTACAAAAATACTGTAGAAAAATATTTTGATCTATCTCGTAGGGTTCAGCTAGCGTTTGCAATGTAAGCGCAAAATATGTGTTTATTTACGACATCACATTAGAAACCTATAAATTATCAGTGTTTCTCTACTCTATTGTGTTTTGATTTATGTGCATGTATGTGTTGTTCTCATGAATAAATGTTATAACATGGAATATAATTTATTTTCTAAAGTAGGTATATACAAGATGATAACTATAACATTAACTAAATTAAATTAAAGCTAAGTTAAATCTAAAAATGTTATTATATTCTATTCTATTCTATATTATGCATATATTATACATATAAACCTTCCTCTTGAATCACTCTATTTATTAAAAAAAAACCGCATCAACATCCGTTGCGTAGTTTTAAAGATCTAGGCATAAGGGACAGACAGACAGCAGGGAGGGACTTTGTTTTATACTATGTAGTGATAATTTGTTGGAATTGGGAGCTGCCTACACTTTTGCACAGCAATTACCTACGTCTTGATTAAAATGAAATCTATACAATTTGGACATTAAGAGCCACGTAAAATATGTAAAATCAAATAAATATGAGCTGTCAAAGGGTGACAGACATGACATCAAATGCCTGACTTTATTAGGATTAGACCACTTTCCTCACGATGTTAATCTTCACCGAGAAGTTAACGGTAAATGCAAAGGCGTCTCTAGCCCATGTAGCGCCCGTGATTACTCTAGTGCCCCTGGTAAGCGCGCGGTCAAAACGGATTGGCAGCGGGCGGCGCTCGGCGCCCCCTACTAGGACCACTGCGCCCGTGTGCAACGCACACCCTGCACCATAGGTAAAGACGCCTCTGGGTAAATGTTCCGAAAAATTCATTGGTATGAGCCAGACAAGACAAATCAAACCCATTTCCGGTTCGATCCCCGGTTATGTATCAGAGTTAATAAAACAGTTTTAATGTAATTATTATTAAATCTAAAATCGACGTCATGGTTCCTAAGAACAGAATCTCGCTATCTCTCATAGTTTCCGACTTGACCATACTGACCCATTTGGATTTTACACCCGGTATACTACATTACAAATATATTTCTAGTGGGATCTTATATACTACAGACACTTGCTATAACAGTTTTGTCCTATTGGACTTTGTCATAACGTTTAATAGCCATGACATTCATGTTCCATAACAGTATATTTTGTTCTTAAACATGTTAAGTAGTCCTATATATAATGATTTAGGACGCTATAATATACTGGTGATATTAGGGAATAAAATGAACCCAGCTCAGCATGTTGCTAGGTCTACAGCCAGTGCTGGTCTGGTCATATTAGGGAATAAAACAGTAGGACGATATAATTTCGTCCGAAACGAATTAGGCGGGTCGGTGTACAAAATGAAATACAAAATGTATTAGGTGAGTCGGTGTATATGGAAAACAAAATGTATTAGGCGAGTCGGTATAGAATATGAAATGCAAAAAGAGGACAAAAATCGTCAGGGATCTAATATAGACTCCTCGAAGTAGGGTCAGCTCAGCACAATATATTTTTTAGAATCAGAAAAGTATTTATTGCCACACATCATTCATTCATCATTCTCCTAGCGTTATTCCCTGTTGTGCCCCTAAAGGAGCCCAGGGTCCGCTTTGACACCTAATCCCAAGATTTGGCATAGGCACTAGTTTTACGAAAGCGACTGCCATCTGACCTTCCAACCCAGAGGGAGAACTAGACTTTTATGGGATTAGACCGGTTTCCTCACGATGTTTTCCTTCACCGAAAAGCTAACGGTAAATATTCCGTACATAAGTTCCGAGAAACTCATTGGTACGAGCCGGGATTCGAACCCACGACCGCCGCTTGACAGCCGCATGCCTGAACCACTAGGCTACCGTAGCTTTTTTATTGCCACACAAATAAGAAAAAAAAATACAAAACAATTGCAAGTAAAAGATAATACAAACTAAATACAAACAATAGAAAAAAAATGAATTAGTGGACAATGGGTCCTAGTCTCAGCATGTGCTGGGCGAGGCCCAGCGCTGGTTTTCAGACTGGTCCCGAGAGATCGGTCGGTCGCAGGTTAACAAGTTACCGTGCTTAGGTATAAATATTTAGAGGAACAGATGCAGAAAAAAAAACAAACAAACAAAAACAACGAGTTAGAAAGCAGTACAAAATAAAATAAGAAAATTGACATATGGTTACTCTTATGGGCTCCACCTGAAATTAATGATTTTACTATTATACTTGTCTATGTTTAGTTTAGGGTGGACGCAGTGAATGACACCGGCGCCGTGACGCACGTGGATCGCGTCCCTAGGAGGTGATTTCTTTCCATACTTCATGAACCACGTTTTGGTTCAAAACCATGTGTTTGCAAATAGAGTCATAATTTTAGTATTAAGATCGTAGCCTCATCCAAACCAAGCATTACAACTATGCCTATTCTCTAATTACATAAATTTAAAAACCAAGACTTCGTCCTCGGTCAAACAACTTAAAATTTAGATCTCCTTAAGAGAAAGCCACGCCCTTAGCTCTAAGCCTTAGTTAAGATTTACACGCAGCGAGACAATTGAGTGGCTTGTTCTATTTGTATATGTGCTTTAATGGCAATAAATCTACTTGTCAAGTAATCTTTCTTTGTTCATATTTCTGACCATTGTAGAGTAGGTATCCTGTTTAATCTCTTTTGCATTTAGGAGAATAAATTATAAATGCATGGCGCCCTTCTCATATCAGCACTCACCAATAGCCGTGTGCCCAAAGCGCACCCACCTCTGTGAAATTATCTACCTGTCTGACTAGCCCGGTGCAAGTAATCAAGTGTGGACGTCTCTCCGAGCGCGTCAAGTATCCTTCACACGAAGGTAAACGATAGCCGTCCTACAACATCATCAGAAACGGTTTATCACATTAAAATTTGGCACATAGCACGTAGAACCGATGGCCGTTGGGGCGAAAAGGTTCTCGAGTGGCGACCACGTACCGAAAGGCGCAGCGTGGGTAGGCCCCCGACAAGGTGGACTGATGACCTGGTAAAGTTGCGGGAGTCCGCTGGATGCGGGTGGCGCGGGATCGGTCATTTTGGCAATCTTTGGGGGAGGCCTATGTCCAGCAGTGGACGTCTTTCGGCTGATATGATGATGTTTAGTATACTTGTTTATTGTTATTTACTTGCAGTGTACAGTAATGCACCCAGGTGTATTTAAATATTATCGTTTGTATTTATAAGATGGTATTGGTTTAAGGGCCCAACCAAAAAATCCGGACTACTTGTACTGGATCGCGGGGCAGTGGTCCCACTTGACGGCCGCGACTGCGCCGGCGCTGATCTACCCCATCCCGTCCTTCGCGCCGGCTCCAGCCATCAGCTTGCCCGGCTGCAGCGGCCGGCGCTGCCCCACCGTCTATTCGAGGTAACTAGCCCTAACGGATGCGACACTTGATGGCCGCGACTACGCCGGCGCTGATCTACCCCATCCCGTCCTTCGCGCCGGCTCCGGCCGTCAGCTTGCCCGGCTGCAGCGGCCGGCGCTGCCCCACCGTCTATTCGAGGTAACTAGCCCTAACGGATGCGACACTTGATGGCCGCGACTACGCCGGCGCTGATCTACCCCATCCCGTCCTTCGCGCCGGCTCCGGCCGTCAGCTTGCCCGGCTGCAGCGGCCGGCGCTGCCCCACCGTCTATTCGAGGTAACTAGCCCTAACGGGTGCGTCATTCGACGGCCGCGACTGTGCCGGCGCTGATCTACTCCATCCCGTCCTTCGCGGCCGCCGCTGCCCCACTGTCTACTCGAGGTAACTAGCCTTCACAACTGCCTGCTTTCGACTGCTACACTTTAAAATTGCTCTAAAAAAGAGGCACATATCATTGTTTTTTTTTATAATTCACTAACTTATATCCAGTTAGAATTTTTAGCGCTTAAAAAACCCGAATTATCATAATATCGACAAAAAATATCGTTTTTCCAAGCTTTTATTTAACTTGCCCGGTTATCTTATCTTATCTTATCTTATCTAGATGAGGGCCCCTTCGGATGCACTTCGACCCAGTGGGATCTTTTGTGCATTTGCCCTCTCCTTATGTCTACTCCCAACTTCGCTCCATCATTTCCACAAAGCGGATGATGCAGCTGAGCAGGAGTACCTTGAATTCCTTTGGTTGCGGATAGCCGTTACCAAAGTAATTCATTCTTTGTCTGGCAACGGCATGACATTCACACAATAAGTGTTCCATAGTCTCATCCTCCTGGCCACACATTCTACAGTCTAAGCTCAGCTGTCCGATAGTCCCATCTTGGCCAAGAGATCCTTGACCCCGAAGTGACCTGTGAACACCCTAGATATGGTTCTGAGCTGCTTCCTGCTGAATTTCCAGAGTTTGTTAGTCCAGCCCGAGTCCACTCCTTCTATGAAGAGCTTAGAGTGCCTTAAGCTCGCCTCATTCCTCCACTCGTGTTGGTGTTTGGTTTTGGCGTGGGCTTTAAAGGCCGAGATTATGGTTCCCTGTGAGAGTCCCACAAATGGTTCCCACAAATAAATAAATAAATAAATATTTGCGGACAATCTTACACAAATCGACCTAGCCCCAAACTAAGCAAAGCTTGTACTATGGGTGCTAGACGACGATAAACATACTTATATAGATAAATACATACTTAAATACATAGAAAACATCCATGACTCAGGAACAAATATTCGTGCTCATCACACAAATAAATGCCCTTACCGGGATTCGAACCCAGGACCTCTAGCTTCGCAGCCTACAAAGTGGTTTGTTGACCCCCCTCTTGCAAGTTCATCCGCTCTTTCGTTGCCGATGAAGCCCTCGTGCCCTGGAATCCAAACCAGTTGCACGTTATTGTGCTTTCCAAGGTTGTTCAGTGCCTGGACGCCATTATAGACAAGTCTAGATGCCACTTTCGGCGCTGTAAGCGCTTTAAGAGCCGCTTGACTGTCGCTGAGTATATAGATGGTCTGCCCTCTGGTTTGCCTGTCTATATTCTCCTGTGCACAGGCAATTATGGCGTATGTCTCCGCCTGGAAGACGGTTGCCAAACTACCCATGCTTTGAAAAGTCTCTTTCTTCCCTCACCTGCAAGCCAGTGAAATGCTGTGCATTTGCCTGTAGGTTAAGCAAGGAAATATCTAAGGTTTAAGAATGAAACAAGACTCTAGTTAGTACAGGTATATTTCCTCACAACACTACGCTCTTAGCTTAGGGTACATAAAGTCCTCGGAACCCTCTATAACAGCGCAGTGCATGTGGGGAACATAACTACTCTCTCTAGGGTCGCTTTATATAAGTCCGTTGGTGATAAGCGATGATTTACCTACGATGCCTGAAGGGCCGTTAATAAGCTATGACAAACTCACTCAGACACAAATAGGTATACTTTCACAAGCGAGATGCAGCAACTACTGAATAACATACCGCCACAATGTGATGTTGTTGTTTTGGGCGATATGAACATCGATCTCATGGATTCCAAATTGGATAATTCTGCTACGCGATACCTTGATACTATGTGTGAGATGGGTCTACAGTGTACAATCACAGACTATACGCGTGAAGAAATACGTAACGGCATGGTGGTACGCTCTTGTTTAGATCATATATGGACCCGGGTAGCGGCACCTAGTGTTTCGTCCTTTTTGCTCACGTGTAAAATTTCAGATCATTACCTAGTTGGGGTGAGATATAATAGTAATATAAGTGTGGTCAGAGATCAGTGCTACAACAAGTGTCAAAGTATGCGTTTGTGTAATAAAAGTGTTGAAAAGAAACTTGATGAGTATCCGTGGCACGAACTAATGGTATGTGAATGTGACTGTCCATTGTTGCTTTATGAGAGGATTAAGCGTATTTTTGGCAATATTTATGACAGTTCTATGGTTAAAAATATAAAATCAAAAAAAGGGTTTCTAAGCCCTGGATAACTGCTAAATTGAAATTAATGATAAGATACAGAGATAAGCTATTCCGTAGGTGGAAAAGTAAACCACTTGACATGAATATGCGTCTAGAGTATAATAGATACAGAAATAAAGTGAATAAATGCATAAATAATGCCAAAAATAAGTACAGGCGGGAGGAGATTTTACAATGTAAAAAAGACATGAAAAAAGTATGGAACAAGATTAATAGCTGGACGGGAAGGATGGGAGTCAGTTTGGATGATGTAATAAAAAAATACCTAGGAAAAAGGGAATCTTTAATCAATATTTGTAATACATTTTCGACTACTTTTACTCAAGAGATATTAAATATAAAACACGACTGCTACTACAAGTTTTTAAACAGAGCTGATTATGTAAATAAACCTCAATTATCAATAAGGTACCGGAAAGCCACTCATCTTGATATTATCAAAATAATAAATAACTTGAATATTGATAAATCACCTGGCCAGGATAGAATACGAGTACGTGACGTAAAATTTATTAAATCAAAATTAAGCCCCATTATCGCTCTGTTTATTAACTTGTGTATACAGAAGAGTGTATATCCACTTGAGTTAAAGACTGCTCTAATAAGACCAATCTACAAACAAGGCTCGCATATGGACTATGCAAATTATCGACCAATAGCAATACTGTCGGTAGTAAATAAAATAGTCGAAAAATTTATAGTTGAGCAAATAAGTGGTTTCCTAGAGAAAAATAATATATTAAATGATGCTCAACATGGGTTCCGGCGGGGCCGTAGCACGGCGACGGCGCTAGCGCGGTTTGCTGACGACGTAAACAGCAGTCTTAACGACAGGCAGCAGGTGGTGGTGGTCTACATCGATTTCAAAAAAGCTTTTGATACGCTGGACCACCGCCAGCTGCTGTGTGCCATGGACGAATGTGGGGTTAGCGGCCCGGTCAATAAGTGGTTGCAGGCCTATTTGTCCGAGCGTACTCTGAGGACTGCTGTTTGCGGCGTTACGGGTGGTAGCGCGCAGATAACCTGTGGGGTACCAACCGGCTCCGTGTACGGTCCCGTGGGATACATCATGCATGTAAACAGTATGTGTAACGTGGTTAAGCACTGTAGGACCTATATGTATGCAGATGACACTTGCCTTGTCTACTCTAGTAAAGATATAAAAAATATAGAATATTGTATTCAAGAGGACCTTAACAATATCATTAAGTGGGCGCATGACAATGGTATCATAATTAATATTGCTAAAACCAAGTGTATGCACATTTACTCGCCCTACAGTAAGTGTATAACGGGAGAACCAAAGATTATAGGCCATGACTACGACTGCCTACATAATGGTGTCCCCTCCTCTTGTCACTGTGAGGGGGTTGAGGTGGTGGAGAGGTACAAGTACCTGGGCCTGACAATAGACTCCCGCTTCACTTGGAGCGCACACGTGGAGATGGTTTGTGATAAGCTCCGGGCGGTGCTTGTGAAGTTCCACCACCTTAAGTTTTTCACAGATAGAGCGACTTTATATACAGTTTACTATGCACTCACTGATTCGATACTTTCTTATGGACTAAGTACGTACGGTAGAACATTTAAAACCTATCTTGATAAAATTAAACACCTACAAATAAGGTTTATGAAAGCTCTAGTAGATAAAAAGACAAAACAAGCTTGTAAACTGGATTATAGTAACTTATTCGTCAAATGTAATATGTTGCCAGTCTCTGAGAAGGTGTCGTTCCAAATTGCATTAGAACAATTTAACTTGTGCGAGTTTAAGGTCCCTGTAACTAATACAATTTTGCGGAGAAAGCTGGCCAATGAGGCGTTAATTGTGCCTAGAGTAAGCAATTATTATGGTAAGAGAACCAGATCTTATCTCGTTCCTAAAATCTATAACAATATACCGTTAAATATTAGAAAAAGCGCCAGCAAGAATACCTTTAAGTCAAAGTTAAAAAAGCTTATGTTAAAACAAAGGGAAGATAAAATAAGTTTAATTACTTAGTTAAGAAAGTTTACGGAATAACATTTATATTGAACTTACATTTCTAACTTACACTACTACAATATCTAGTTAAGGTACTTAATTAATTTAAAACAGTAAAAAATGGGAGCTTATTTCTGCCAACAAACTGTTGTACAGTTTGGCGGAAGTAGAAAAGTAAACTTAAATATGTACTGTTTTTGTGAATAAACGCTTTATTTATTTATTTATTTATTATTATTAGACGGGGTTGCCCGAAAGGCGGGTACTTCCTGCAGGGAGTCCTTAGGCCCGAGGCTCCTGGGACAACTGATCCAGTTTCTCCTTCGCCTCTGATTTCTCCTGGAGAAGGCTATCTGCGACCGCAGCTTCCCGGGGTCCCGCCGAGGGTAGAGTGTCGTCTCGGGGTGAGTTTTTCACACACCGGTGTTTGCGCGCCGGTACATGGAGACCTCTCCGCCCACGAATAACCTCCTCACCATCACATGAAGAATATATCTTTATAATATTTTATATAATTAAATATAGCATCCCACCTGAAAATTAGACCTTTATTAGTGGCGTTTTTCCAGGCTTCTAAGATTGGTCTAGTCGACGTTATGATTTCTTTACTGACCCATAAGCAGTGTTTTCCTCACTGCCCTCCCGTGATACGTCGGCAAAAGCTCAACCGTGTTGCAGCTATCTGTAACATTTACTTCATTAGGACGGTTTCGCCAATCTTCTCTGGTTCAAAGGTTGAGCAGAATGACCTACGTTGATGTATTCCTTTCCTTATTTTGGGCCAATCTTATCTTCTAAACATGAAACATTGATAGTAGTCGCCTGCTGTCCTGAAACAATCGTAGAGGTTATATCACTTCGTATCTATTATTTCTTCCAAATCTTTTCAGGTTTATATGATATTTTACCTCTGTCGTTTGTCCCTTACCCTTCCGGCTCAATCGGGCGCCTCTTGCCACTGATGGCCACGGATTCCTCTCCTCGAGTCCACTCGCACCTTTTCCTCAGCCTCCATTTTCATGGGAAGTGACATTTGACAGTTAGTGTCACTCTGACAGCTCTCGGGATTGTTCCGGGTCCTTGCGTTTATATGCAGTTTATACAGGGCGTTTTTCCAATGTGCTCAATAATTTTGAGGCGTTTCCTTGAGTGTCGCACAGATGGCAGTAGAGGTAGGATTTGCCGTGTGACAATACCCCCTCCCTTATGAAAAGTTTTGAAACGTAGTGAAAAAACTACGCTGCCCTCAGCACTGTTCAGAACTACAGAACCTATGCTACCGTTATTTAACCTATCTACCTATTTTTAACACAAATTAGTCCCAACAATTTCAAAATCTCTAACATACTTCTTCTTTCGAAATGAAGCAATAGCTTTTCCTTAGCTATTTGCTGCCTACAAGCACACAAATTCCCGAGTTGCTCCTGTAATCCCAGTGCATCTCAATGAAGTTCCCAAGTTCAGTACGCGTTTTCCATTTTAACGTTACTCTTTAAGTTAGACTACCTAAATCGCACCTAAATCCAAGTAACCCTACCTTGGCGTCGTTAGTGTGAGAATATCACCCCTAACACGTGAACACGTCCTACGGTAATTGAGAACCCAGACCAAGATCTTGACAACAAGTGTTTCTTCTTCTGGATATCATATCTTGATATCCTTGATATGCCACTGTCCTAGGTGTTTCCCATCGTAACCCACCAGTTCATACACTAACGGCGATAGAACTTTCTTCACTATGCACTTCTGGTATTTGGGCGCTAACTTGGACGCTTTAAACTTATCGGCATCGCTTTGAATGTAGGTTTTCTTCCAGACCTCCTGGCCTTTACGCAATTTGACGTCTCTCCTGCGCAGATTGTAATATCTGGCATTTGTTGCATGAGCCTTCTCCATATTATCCCTAACTTTGCTGTAAATCTCTTGAAGTGTCCCAAATTCTCCAGCATATTCCTCTCTCCGCATGGCTACCTCGTACTCCGTATCACTTGTGTCTTTATAAAAAGAGCCATTTATAATCGGTTCCCTACCGAGTACCAAGAAAAATGGTGTGAAACCAGTCGTTTCATTCACCGCGCTATTTAAAGCAAATTGAACCTTAAAAATATTATTATCCCAGGATCGATGATCTTCCTTTACGTAGGACGAGATCATTGTCATAACTGTCTTGTTAAAGCGTTCCACGCTGTTTATCTGCGGCGGTCCATTATGAATCCGAGGGACATTGTAAGTCTTCATTAGTCTCCGAAACTCTGATCCAGTGAATTGAACCCCATTGTCGGTAACCACTGTCTCCGGAACTCCGTGAGCTAAGAAAACATAATTTTCTATATTTTTCGCCACATTTGAGCTTGTTGCGCGTCTTAACGGGAATAACATTGTATATTTTGAAAAAACACAAGTCACGACTAAAAGATTACATAACCGGATCGTGATTTTGGCATAGGGCCGACCAGATCCATACTTATGACTTGCCATGGTTTATAACATTGTTTTGGTTTACCCATTTGCCCTGGAGTAAGCGTCGCCCTATGTTTGTAGGCTGAGCATGTCGCACATTGTCTGACAAAGTGAACTACGTCAGGGTACATTCCTGGCCAGAAATACCTCAAACTTAACCTTCTATGTGTTTTAAATACACCTAGGTGTCCCGAAGTAGGAGGTTCATGGTTCTCGGCAATGATTTTTGTGCGACTTGATTCAGCTACGACCACTTTCCAGTCAAACTCGTCGGTTAGTGAATATTTACCCTTACTATACCTATATAACATATTATTTTCTATTCTGTAGTTCGGGTAATTTCTTGGGTAAAATTTACAACCAGAGTATACTCTATTATACCATGCATCACTCGCGTTTGCGGCCGGTGTCGCGCTAATGGCGTCCACCTTAATCAACCACGAGAGAGCATCTGGGATAACGTTATCTTTCCCTCTCCTATGTTCAATATTAAAGGTGTATTGAGATAAACGACAACCCCAGCGAGCAAGACGACCTGTCGGATTTTCCAAATTCATGAACCACTTCAACGATGCGTGGTCAGTGATAACAGTAAATGGCCTAGTACCTAGGTACGGCTCAAATTTCTCGACGGCAAGAAGAACAGCTAACGCTTCACGCTCCGTTGCACTATAATTTTTTTCATTTTTATTCAAAGACCTACTAATGTATGCAATAGGGTGGTCGTGGCCTTCCACTTCCTGTGTAAGGACCCCCCCTATTCCATAACTTGACGCATCGCAGTGGACTGTAAAGTGTTTATTAAAGTCTGGACGTACTAAAACTGGTGCTGATACAAGACGGTTTTTTGAATCTTTAAATGCTTGTTCAGCGCTTGAAGTCCAGACAAACTTTGTTTTTGAGCTTGTTAACGCATTCAATGGGGCGGCTATGGACGAGAAATTTCGAATAAACCGCCTGTACCAAGAATATGTGCCTAGGAACATTTTTACCTCCTTCGCGTTCTTCGGGACAGGAAAGTCAATTACCGCACGAACTTTACCCGGATCTGTGCGTAACCCACACTCATCTACGATATAACCTAAGTATTTTAAGGATTTTCTAAAAAAATTACTCTTCTCCAAATTGATCGTTAAATTTGCTTCTTGTATTCTCTTGTGAAGCTTCTTAAGCAATATTAAATGAGTCTCGTAATCCTCTGATACCACTATTATGTCATCGACGTAACAAAATACTAATCCTTTATCTATCTCACTACAAAATGGAGTTCCAAAAAGCCTATCCATTAACCTTTGCTGGCGCGCAGGTGCTCCCGTTAAACCAAAAGCCATGACCTTGAACTTATATTGACCTTTACCGGCAACAGTAAAACTTGTTCTTTCCAGCGACGACTCATCAAGAGGTATAATTTGCCAAAAGCTTGCTTTAAAATCGATTGAACTGATATACCTCGCATTTCTAAGGCTATCTAATATCTGAGGGATATGTGGTATTGCGTAAGCGTCACCTTTACTGACTGCATTTAATTTGCGACAATCGAAACAAAACCTCCATGACCCTCAGGCTTTGGAACCATAAGGACTGGATTATTCCAAGGGCTTTCGCACGGTGTTATCATATCTAAATCCAACATTTTATCCACTTCCTTATGCAGTTCTTTCAGCTTTTCTGGTGACATGGGGTATGGTCTACATTTTATTGGCGGAGAATCACCTGTATCTATTTTATGTTCTATCAGGTGAGTTCTACCTAAGCCTTTATGTTCAAATGAAATTTCTCTAAATTGATCAGTTACTATTTCTGCTAACTGTCTTTGCTCAGAGGTCAAGTTATCATACGACAATACATTTTCTACCTGACTGTCTATGCTTGAATGTCCAATGAAATGTTTTGGCTTTTCTATGTATCTTATACTTTCAAATATCTCTGGCATCAACGAAAATTCCTTCCAAAAATCTACTCCTAGTATTACATTTGACACTATGGATGGTATTACGTAAAACTTTATACTTTTTTTATTTAAATATTATTAAAAAAAAATAAAAAAAAAAAAATTACTTTAGTGATACCCTTAAATGATATTGGTAACAACATGGTACCAACTGTTCTACAAGTTGAACCGTGTGCTACTGTGACAGAATTGTCATTCGTTGAAATGGTGTATCCTAAATTCACAAAACGCTCGTGCGCGCCTCATCCAATAATGGACACAGCGGCACCAGAATCAAGTAGTGCACATATTGTCACATCCAGTATGTTCACATTTAAATATGGCCGAACATCATTGTCGTCTGGTTTGAAGAGAACCGTGCTGACGGAATTGTTTTTAAAATATTTAGTAATTAAATCTAACCAATAACTATTATCGGCACTTTCGACCTTTTCTGCCGAGTAATAGTCACGATTCTCTCCACCTAGTTTTTTGACTGATGCATGTTTCTACACTTTGGGCATGACCGCAAGGTATAACCCGGTTCACCACATTTAAAACACAAAATGCGCTTGTCCCTGCAAGCTTTAGTGTCGTGAGTATTTACTTTACACCTATAACAATAAACTGTATTTGTTTGTTGTGGTGATCGAGGACTTGAGGTGCGTGCGCGTGTTGTCCATGCTGTCGAAAACGTTGTGCCGACCCGTTTTGTCTTTGATGTTGGTATGTTTCAAAACGTTGAAATTGTTTCTGATTTGGCGCGGGTGCGTAATGCCTGGACTGTTGTTGCTGTGTACCCGCGACACCCGCTACCTCTGTTTTACTACGCTTGCCATTGTAGGCGAAATCCGGATTCAAGGTAGATTGTCTCGGTGGTTCCGTAAACAATTTACCTTGCTCCCGTGCAGCTTCTATTTTCCTGCAAACCTGCCGCGATGATTCGACCGTATCGAGTTCCTGCAATGCTAAGTGCTCAGAAAACGACGGTCTTATATTATGCAATAATATTTCTAATTGTTGCTTGTCACTTAAAGGTTTTAATAAGCGAGAGAACATTCCGCTCATCACCGCAAAATATATGTGTGTAGGTTCATCTACCCCTTGTGTGCGTGCATGTATTTCGCTCAATAGCCGATAATCAAAATCAACAGGCGCAAATTCCTGTTTCAACAAAATACCTAATTTTTTCCATGTGTTAAACCTATGCTTATTCCCCCTATGCTATACGAGATCTTGCTCAG
Organism: Epinotia demarniana; assembly: GCA_945867215.1. NCBI lineage: Eukaryota > Metazoa > Arthropoda > Insecta > Lepidoptera > Tortricidae > Epinotia > Epinotia demarniana. The sequence continues at coordinate 207,644 of OX244277.1, forward strand.
TGAACAAACAACAAGCCGCGTTAAATAGTTGGTCGTCAGTGATGCCAAATGCTTGAGCCCTCTCCTCAACTGCTTCCAGGAACGCATGTACGCTTGTGAGTCCATTGAACTTATTGTTTATATATTTGAGCACATTTATATTCGATGACTCCTTTGGCTCCTCCATATGACTGCTTGCTGGTTCCTTCCCGTTGCTCTGGCTCGGTAGTAACGCATTTATTGTTACCCCGCATTGTTGAATCTTTGTTCTTAACGCAGTATAATTATCTTTGTCGGCTTGTGTGCTCATAGTACCTAATCTGAACATTCTGTAGAATAAGTGTGCATACAACGCTTTCGCGCGAATCAGCACACGACGGTCCCTAGTTTTCTCTACTGTAATTAATTTACTCTGAAGTTCCTTTACTTTCTCCGATACTATAGCTAATTCACTTGTGATCTGCAATTCCTCGCCAATAACCTCCTCCGGTAGAAATTCCAAGCTCAATTTCTTGAGTTGTCGTCTCATTTCTTGAACAGTTGTCCCGGGTGTCTCCGACCTAATGTTTATTTCATAAGTCAGTTCGTCTTTTAGCAAGGAATGATAGTAAATCGTTTTTAAATCCAGATCAAACAAGACTAAAATAGCAATACCAATAAGAACTACAATAAGTCGCCTATATACCAAGAGATGTGATTAAGAGTGTGATGTATTTACCGTTTTTGTTGTGATAGTTACCTATATACTGCACTGTTATGTGGGTTTACACTTGAAAAGTTTTAAAAATATTTTATAATTTATGTTTAGTAGATACCTAAGTATACTTCTATAATTCAATAGTAATAACTCTCTGTTATTATGTATCAAAGTGTGAAATTATAATTCGCTTTCAATTGTTGTAAAATATTGTAAATACAATAAAAAATATTGTATGTATATTATTGTACTGATAACATATTTCACCACATCAATGGTGTAGTGTCACTCAATGTGTGTTTTACCTTATATTGTCTAATTATGTAGCACAACAACTTGATGCAGATATGTATGAAACCTTTACACTTTGTAATTATAACTCCTTGAAATGTATATCTTAATAGTTAACAAGCTGACTTCAAAATGTTGAAGCGCTGTTTATTTAATATTATTTTTCAATATTTGTTTTGTTATGAGAGATTGGTACAGTTCCAAAGGGTTGTCCAAAGTCTCATAGCCAAACTTTAAATCTCTTGTGTAATTTGTTTATTTTTATTTTTTAATATTTGTTTTGTTATGTCAAAGTCAAAGTCAAAATATTTTTATTCAAAGTTGATTCTTACAGAATACTTTTCGAAGGTCTAACATTACAAGAATCTTATAGATAACATATTACAATCGATATAATCATTAATTATAATTAATAAATACTTATTTATTAATACTTAAGTGTTAGGGATCACTGACTTGGAGGTATGACATCTGACCATATGTGTTTGTCTGGCAAATATTCGTCTAATTTATAGTACGCTCTACTACTTAATGTTTGTTTTAAAATGGCCTTAAATTTATTATCTGGCATACTTGTAATGGCACTTGGTAACTTATTATAACAAAGTGTACATAATCCTATAAACGACTTCCGAACCTTTCTTAACCTAGTACTTACTGCTATCAATTTATCTTTATTTCTTGTATTGTATTTCTGAACATCACATTTTTTACGAAATTGTGTAATGTGTTTTCTTACATACATTATGTTTTCGTAAATGTACTGACAAGGCAAGGTCATTATATTAATTGATTTAAATAGTTCCCTGAGTGATTCGCGGCTTTTTAGTCCGTACATTGCACGAACTGCTAGTTTTTGCAGGATAAATATGGACTCAATGTCAGCTGCTCTGCCCCACAGTAATATACCGTAGCACATGATGCTATGGAAATAACTAAAATAGACGAGCCTTGCTGTAGCCACGTCAGTAAGTTGTCTTATTTTTTTAATAGCGTATACAGCAGAACTGAGCCTTTTAGACAGTGCTACAATATGAGGACTCCATTGTAGCTTGGAGTCAACAGTGATACCCAAGAAAACTGCATTTTGGACACTAGCTAAATCTTGGTTATCTATTTTCAATCCTTGTAAGTTACCTTTTACGTTAGGTAGCTTAAAATGCAAACATTTGGTTTTCATGGCGTTTAGTACCAGATTATTAGCCGTGAACCATTCGTGTATCTGTTGAAGTGCATTGTTTATACTGTATGTGTCCTGGGTATCTCTATTTACTTTGAATATGATTGATTCTTGTGGAACTCCGATTGTAACATGACATGCTGCTGAATTAGTTCTATTTAAAACTACTGTTTGAGTCCTACCTGTTAAGTATGACCGTATTAAATCGAGTGATTTTCCTTCAATACCGTAGTAATTTAATTTATCTATTAAAGTCTGATGATCCACGCAGTCGAACGCTTTCGACAGATCGCAGAAGATGCCAATCGCGTCCCTTTTCTCTTCCCATGCTTCAAGAATATACTTAACTAAACATATTCCCGCGTCTATAGTCGATCTTCCTTTGGTAAATCCAAATTGTTGTGAATGAAACAAGCTATTTGTATTAAAATGGGTAAGCAGCTGTTCCATTATAACCTTCTCGAAAATTTTACTCAGCACAGGCAAAACAGATACAGGTCTAAAGTTTCCAGGATCCTTGGTATTGCCGGCCTTGAATATGGGTATAACTTTACTCTCCTTCATCAGATCAGGAAATATGCCTTCTTCAATACATTTATTAAATATTAATGATAAATTGGGTTCCAAAATGTCTATGATAGCAGTGCATACTTTAACAGACATCCCCCACACATCCTCTGTAAATTTAATTTTCACTTCTCTAAATGTCTTTACAATCTTTTCTGGATTGACGTGCTGGAATTCAAATGTATGTCTACCTTGTATTACGTTTTTCATAAGAAAATTCATAGCCCTACTTGAAGAAGAATTGAGTAATTCAGTGGTTTTCTTCGGAATGTCCGTGAAAAACTTTACGAACTCTTGGGCTACTTCTAATTCAGAATTGATGTGAGCTTGGTACAGTTCCAAAGGGTTGTCCAAAGTCTCATAGCAAAATATAGTTCATATTTCAACTTGTTCAATTGATGTTCGTGAGAAAGAATTTGCCAATGTTCAAGCGTGTTGAGGTTACGGGCAAACAACTCCGATCAACAGGGAGACTCAGCGCGGTCCCGCGTCGCATGGCACTTTCACGTAGGAATCCTCGAGTGATAGGCCCAACCTATTACGAACGACTACCCGCCGAATTGCGAACAGAGTCATCTGACGAAACATTTGAACGCAAACTGAGAATCTTTTTATTGAAAAACGCATTATATTCGGTAAAGGAATTTATGGACATTAAACATTAATATTATCACTGTTTTTGACATCGTAAATTATATCGTTATTTGTACCTATTTTTATTTTTCGTTTATTAATGTATGTTCTGTTATCCGACGATCCTTATGTGATATCTTCGTAATTTATTTACTGTGACTATAATTTGAATTTTATTGACATTTTATTACAATTCTTAATTCTCTTTGACGATCATAATATAAATTCATATAGATTAAGCTAGCTTTAATTTATATTGTAAATTGTATATTATGAAATAAATAAATCTAATCGAATCTAATCTAATCTAATCTAATCTATTTTGGGCCAAATATCTTATCTTCTAAACATGAAACATTGATAGTAGTCGCCTGCTGTCCTAAAATAATCGTAGAGGTTATATTGAAATTGAAAAAAATTGAAAAATTGTTTATTCAGTTAAGAGCTTACAGTGTTTCTTATATCCAATACTTCTGCCAAACCACATAGTGGTTTGTTGGCAGACGATGCTCCAATTTGTACAAATTGTTTAGTAAGCTGTTTGAATATACCAAAACTTAATTAATAAAATGAAAAAAAAATGAAATGAAATCACTGACTTCGTATCTATTATTTCTTCCAAATCTTTTCAGGTTTATATGATATTTTACCTCTGTCGTCTGTCCCTTACGCTTCCGACTCAATCGGGCGCCTCTTGCCACCGATGGCCACGGATTCTTCTCCTCGAGTCCACTCGCACCTTTTCTTCAGCCTCCATTTTCATGGGAAGTGACATTTGACATTTAGTGTCACTCTGACAGCTCTCGGGATTGTTCCGGGTCCTTGCGTTTATATGCAGTTAATACAGGGCGTTTTTCCAATGTGCTCAATAATTTTGAGGCGTTTCCTTGAGTGTCGCACAGATGGCAGTAGAGGTAGGATTTGGTTGTCTATTGTTTGCCCGACATTCATATACTATAATAATCATTTGCCCGAACTTCGCTTGCCCGAATTTCATTGGCTCGAATGTTTCGTTTACCATAATAGTTAATTGACATACTTTTGTTTACCCGAATATTGGATGTCATAATGATACGAATGCCATACGTATTGTTTTCCAGATTATTGTTTGCAATAATATTATTTAATATAATATTTAAACGCCATACTGAACATGTATTAAGAATAATCTTTGTGAATTTGTTAGTTTTTCCGCTCTTTTATAAAAAAAATAACCTCGAAGACGAAAGCGGGAGCAAAGCTCCCGCTTCCGTCTTCTAACCTATCCGTGATCCGTGTCGGTTTTGCCACTAAGTCCCTACTGCCTACGATACACCACTATCTTGGCATTGGTTAATCTCAGAGAAAAGTTTATTTTTACTAAGTGGCAAAACCGACTCGGATCGCGGATAGGTTCGTAGGCAGTGCAATACGTACCCACTATATTACATAATGAATATTATGGATGTTGAGATTGATGGCAAATATCATTATGGCATGTGATAGTTATGGATTACAGTGATTATGGAAAATGAGATTATTGATATTGATGTTATGGAAAACAAAGATTCTGGCATATAATTAATATGGCAAACAATGAGTATGGCATACAAAATTATAGAAAACAACATTATGGCAGATGAATATTATGGCAGATAAAATTCGGGCAAATGACATTCTGGCAAGCAAGAGTATACCGTAGGATTTGCCGTGTGACAGCTTACACTACTACAGTAGTCGTTCGCATAAATGCCTGCTCCCGTACCGGATCCCATTTTCGATCCGTCCGTGTACCATATACTGTCTTTGACACCAGACCTCGGTGGTTCTAGACCTTCGGCCCATTCAGCCCTGGATGGAACTCTTGTTGTGTAGTTCCTGTGGAATACAAACTTGGGTAGCATTTTGTCGCTTCCCATGTTTGTTATTCTGTCTAAGAAACCATCAGTCTCCATGTTTGTGTGTTTAGTCTTTGGTTTAGCCTCGCTCCACAGTCCAAGGATTCTTAATCTGTAGAGCGATTTGCGCGCCTCTGGCTTAATCACCAAGTGAAGTGGCGGTAGGTCCAGTAGGACTTCTAGCGCCGCTGTGGGCGTGGTACGAAACGCCCCTGTTATAGCCATGCATACCGATCTCTGCACCTTCAGAGCATCTCTGCATATGCCCATTAAAGTCCTTGGCCACCATACCAGGCTACCGTACAACAATATGGGCCTCACCATCATAGTGTAGATCCACTTAAGTACCTTTGGGTTCAATCCCCATGCTTTGCCATACGTTAGCCCGGTATCAACTTGCCCGGTTAGTATGGGACAAATTTTACAAGTTAAATTTGATCCACTTCCCGGTTTCCGATTGAGTTGAAATTTGGAAAGAATATGCAAATCGCGTGACAATGCAATATTATGATGACGTGGAGCTGATCTGATGATGAAGCTGGAAGGTGGCCATAGGAACTCCGTGTTAGTATGGGACAAATTTTGCAGGTTAAATTTGATCCACTTCCCGGTGACCGATTGAGCTAAAATTTTTGGTATAAGTATAGTTTGGATGACAATTGAATATTATGGTACCATCGAGCTGATCTAATGATGGAGACAGGAGACGGCCATGGGAATTCAGTACTTAACCGACGTAACCCCGTTGAGTTTGGGCTCGTTAGAATCACCCACAGTAACCTTTAATGTAGGTATATTAATAACTCAGTTCATGTTTTCCTGCCGTGAATCGACTAATAATGTTATGGTTTTTAAAATAAATTGGACTGGTAACATTAAAAAGTCTTTGGACAGGTTGATTGAAATGAACCAATCACGTGCAAGAATCATTGGCCAATCCGATTCGAGTTCCGGTCCGGTAGTTTTACGCATTCTCTCTCTCTAGTCGTTCCCTCATGACTGAGGATCGTGGTCATCAGCAAGTGGTCCACACTTGGAGTGAACTATTTGCTTCCATCGGCTTCTGTCCATCGCGGCGGTTCACGCATTAAGTCGATCAAAAGGCGGGCATTCTAGTAACGGCACTGAAAGTGAGCAGTTGTCTGACTGTCAAGAAAAAAATAATGTCATGTATACTAGCGTAGCATAAGCAGTGATTTGTTGAGATGTTAATAAAGTACTTTAACAACAGTGAATGAGTTTAAATCATAATAACTCAGAAGTAGGTTGACTATGTAAGAATATGTTGTTTTAAACACATTGTTTGTTGTGATGCATTGATTGCGTGAAGAAAATAAGAGAGTGCGACTTGTCTTGGATGAGGAAATAAAAAGTTCAAATGGATACGTGCTTATTCTTATAATTCTAATTTGCAAGTCATTAAGTACATGATTCGAGGATAGGGGTAGAGGGAACATTATATCGTGACGTCGGGTGACGTTACCGTCTATCCGGCATTTCTATTGGCCGCGATATATGACGCGATATGTACGGTTCCGATGATCATCACTAGATGTCGTTATGGGTGTCGTCCGGAACATGCCCCCGGCCTTGAAAGGACTGGCTTTCAAGAAGAGTCTTGAGCTGGTGGAACTTCATCTGGGTGTGCCACCAAGGGACAGATTTTGGTGTAAGCGCGTCTCACAGTTCCAGATGCGGTTTGGATGTCTGCTACTCTTGACACTCCGTCTTTGCCTGGTATGGTGTTAATGATACGTCCCAAATGCCATTTCAATGGAGGAAGATTGTCGTCTTTTATCAGCACAAGCGTATTCGGCTGCAGGTCTTCGCAATGGCTCCTCCACTTGGATCGTGTCTGTAATTCCGAGACATATTCTTTGGCCCAGCGTACCCAAAAATGCTGCCTGATTTTCTCCACCATCTGGTACCGGTTGAGTCGATGCGCAGGCGTACTCTGAAGGTCCTCTGAAGCAGGCGACGTCAAAGTTCGGCCGACCAGGAAGTGTGCAGGGCTCAGAGGAAGAAAATCGTGCGGATCAGCCGACATAGGGGATAAAGGGCGCGAGTTAAGGACAGCCTCAATTTGCGTTAATACCGTGCTAAATTCTTCAAACGTGAGATGAGCGTTTCCCACAACACGGCGAAGATGAAATTTACAGGATTTCACTCCAGCTTCCCAAAGAGAACCAAAATGGGGTGCGTAAGGCGGAGTAAAATGAAATTTAATATCGCAACTCGTAGCGTAGTCAACGATATCTGAGCTACATCGTTTTAAAAACTTGGCAAAGTCGTTCATTAAACCCACAAAGTTACGTCCATTGTCGGAAAAGATTTCTTTGGGTTTTCCGCGACGAGCTATAAAACGCTTAAGCGCTAAAAGGTATGCGTCAGTGGTCAGATCACTGACAAGCTCCAAATGAATGGCTCGTGTGACAAAACAAATAAATAAGCAAATGTAAGCTTTTACGGGTTGAGCACCCCTGCCTTTACGGTTCAAAATATACACTGGTCCAGCGTAATCGACGCCAGAAGAGAGGAAAGGAAAGGTTGGCGTAATTCTCTCTTTCGGTAGGTTTCCCATGAAAGGAGTTAGGGTTTTCCCTCTTAATCGTTTGCAAGTAACACAGTCATAAATCTTTCGGGTGAGATTCCTACCACCTAGCGGCCACCAAGCATCTTGTAATTCAAAGAGCAGTGCTTGAGGTGCAGCGTGTAGAAGTTTTTTATGTGTGTGACTGAATAATAAAACAGTGAAGTGATGTTTGCTCGTTATTAAAATCGGGTGTTTTTTGTCGTAAGAAAAGTGCTCTGAGTAACTGATGCGACCGCCGACTCGCAAGACGCGATCGTCATCCATAAATAAATTTAATTTACTTAAATTGTGTTTAGGCTTAAGGTTTTGTTTATTTACCAATAGCTTGTACTCATCTGGAAATGATTCCAATTGAGACAGCCTGGTTAATAATTTTGTCGATTCTCGCAGCTCCTCAACACTGATACACTCCGTGCGCTTATTGTTTTTATTGCGCGTATTATTAATAAAACGTAGAACGTAAGCTCCGGCGTGTACCATGCGCGAGAACTGCGAGAATCGTTCGAAAGGAAACAGAGAAGTCTCAGTGTTAGCGGTGAGCGTAAAATTTACGTTAGGTTTTACTTCTGGCAATATCTCGTGCGCATGCTCAGAAGTCAGAACTTGAGGTAAGTTTGAAGGTTAAAATTAACATCTCGCAAGAACTGGGGTCCTTCCCACCATAAACTAGACCTCGCAAGGTCCTCCAGGGCGACACCGCGTGACACGAGGTAAGAGGGATTTTCTTTACCGCTGACATGTCGCCATGGAAGCCCTTTCGTCAGTTCATGGATCTCAGTAACCCGGTTTTGGACGAAAGTCGGGGGCGGCATGCGTAGCCATCCCAATACAATTGTTGAATCCGACCAAAACACGATATCGTCGAATTGGCAACGAATGCTACTTATAACTTTATCATATAATTTTGCACCTACAAGAGCTCCGGATAATTCTAGACGAGGTATGCTCAAAGGTTTAAGTGGTGCTACTTTCCCCTTTGAACATAATAGGCGTGAAGATATTTCCATATCATCATTAATTGTGCGAATGTAGCAACAAGCGCCGTAAGCAACCTGTGACGCATCCGTATAGACATGCAGTTCTATGCGCGTATAAGTACTACTGCCCATTACGTAACGCGGCACGCGGATAGTGCTTAGAACAGCTGATAACGATTTAACAAAATCATTCCAAGTGCGCGTGACGTCAGAGGGAACTTCGTCGTCCCATGAACATTCTTTAAGTAACCACAGACGCTGGAGTAAGACTTTAGCTACCATTATCGTTGGACTTAGTAAACCTAAGGGATCATAAATCTGCGACACATGAGATAAAATACTGCGTTTAGTCACTTTCTCGTTTTTATGTATAAAATCAAGTTGTGAGTTAAAATAAAAGTGATCATAATAATTGTTCCAACATATGCCCAATGTTTTCGAGTTGCAGTCTTGATCGAACGTGTGTTGCGTTTGTGTATCGAATAGTGCAGTGAAATTAGACCCTATTGACGGTTCGTTAAAGTTGAATACCCACTTTCTTAGCGGAAAACAACCTGTCTGTAACGTTCGCGATGTTTCATTGCATAACCGTAATAATTCAAATTTATCGTGTGAACCGGTAATCATGTCATCCACGTAAAAGTCTTCGTCAATTATTCTTTTAACTGCGGGATCTGTGCATTCAATACCTAATTGTTTTAAGCAACGAATGCTTAAGAAAGCCGCCGAGGCCGTGCCATAAGTAACGCGATTTATACGGTAGACATCAATCGCTTGCTCGGGACTGTCGCGCCAGAGAATCAGCTGAAGGTCTCGTTGCTGTTCTGCTATCAGGACCTGTCGGTACATCTTAGCTACGTCTGCACACGCTACATAACGATGCTGCCTAAAGCGTAAAAGGATCGAAAGTAGGTCACCTTGGATTGCTGAACCCACCATCTGAAGGTCATTTAGTGACGTGCCAGAAGTGGATGCTGCACTTCCATTAAATACTACTCTGAGATGAGTGGTGGTACTTTCGCGAAAAACTGCGTGATGCGAAAATATAAAATGTGGTGAGTCATATGTTGAAATTTTAGTCATGTGTCCTAAATCTATATACTCATGCATAAAGTCTGTGTACATTTGTTTGTACGTTTCTGAACGCTGTAACCGTTTTTCCAGCGCCAAAAGACAACGTTCAGCTTGAGGATATGTCTCTCCTAACATGTCGGGTGACTGCTTGAGGGGCATGGTGACACAGAACCTTCCGTCGCTATCGCGTGTGGTAGTGCGAACGAAATGCTCCTCGCAAGCCTTCTCCTCATCAGACAATGCGTTCCGAACAGTAGGTATCTCCTCGATCTCCCAGAAACGGCGTAACAGTGAATCTGTTGTTTGCGTAAAGTTGCACTGGATGTGGCCTTCAATGCGTGCGTTTATATTGATAGGGCCCGCCAGAATCCAACCTAGATGGCTGTTTACCAAATAAGGACCGTTATGTAACCTTATCTTGCCTTGCGTAAGAAGATCCCAAAACTTGTCGGCACCTACTAAGATGTCGACAGATTCAAAATCTAAAAATTGCGGATCTGCCAATTGTATATTGTCTGGGATACAAAAATTTGCGCGATTTTCATATACAACTGGCATTTTTGAAGTGATTTGCGGTAAAACAAAACAATGTAATTTAGTTGTGTAGGCATTCATGCGTGATTTTATCTGTATATTGCAGGTTTGCGTACACTGCGTGACAGAACCGCCTACACCGCGTATTTCGTGAGTGGACTGTACCAATGGTGCGTCTAATAAATCGCATAATGATTTTCTAATAAAACATCGCTGTGACCCATTGTCAAGAAGTAAACGTGCTATGTGCGTGTTGTTTTGCTTGTCATTTACTTCGACAAGGGCTGTTGACAACAAGACCGGCTTTAAAACCGAGCGCTGTGTGCGTTGCAATGGAATTTGCTGACAGTGCGCGTTAATCGACACAGCTGAGGTGGATGGCGCGGGGTCTGAGACGTCAGCGGGGGCCGGGCTGCGAGCGCACTCACTAGGAGGATGAATAATCGAATTATGTTTTCTATTGCATTTGCGGCACGGACCGAATACGCATGACTCCACAGAGTGTCCCGTGCGCAAACAGTTTTCGCATAATTTGTTGTCATTAATGAATTTAAGTTTCGATTGAAGATCCATTTCGAGAAATTTAAAGCAAGAATAAAGTGGATGATTCATTTTACACATCTGACATGCGTACTTCGATGTGTATTGTGATTTTTGTGGCTTGCTGTTGGTGGAAACATTGCAGTGCACTTTATTGTTGTTGTGAAAGCGTTTGGCAGTTGACGGGATATAATTTTTATTCACTTCGTGTTTATCGCGTAAACTACTTGTACTCTGTGACGCTTGCAATGTTTCCAGCATATCTGCGCGGTTTTTCAGGAATTGCATTAAATCATCCAGTTTAATCTTCATCTGAGTGTCGTTGTTTGTAAGACTACTTTTAAATTGTTCCCACTCGCGTTCAGTGGTTTTATCGAGCTTCGAAACCAAAATGTAAATAATTAAAGTGTCCCATGACGAGATAGGCTCACCTAGGATTTTTAAAGCGCGTAAATTTTTAAGTGTGGTGTCGATTAACTGTCTTATAAGGATGTATGATTCTTTAGGCAAAGGTTGAATCGAAAATAGTGCCTTGACGTGATTATGTATCAACAATCTGTTGTTGTTGTAACGATTAAGAAGGAGCCCCCATGCCACTGTATAGTTACTTGATGTTAGTTCGAGTGCGTCTATAACTAACATTGCACTACCTGTCAGGGATGATTTTAGGTAGTGGAACTTTTGAATGTCACAGAGATCCTTCGAATTGTGAACAAGTGATAAATAAATATCCCTAAAAGCGAGCCAATGTTCGTATGTACCGTCAAAGGTTGGGAGTGACAAAACAGGTAGCCTGATGGAATTTATTGTACTCGTATTGTTCTGTGTACTATTAGAACTGAGTAAGGACTCGGCGAGAGCCAGTGCACCGTAGTAATCATCCTCAAAGATCTCTCTGTGCGTTAATTGGTCATCGAGATTCGACTCGAGCACTTTAGACTCGATTTGAATTTGAAGGTCATTAAATTCGGTGTACAGGCTCTCTACCCCTTGTATGCGTAGTTTTAAATTTATTCTACAAGGCTCAGTTAATGCGTTTAAGTCGTCACTATAGCTCTGAAGGTGGGTTACGAACTTTGTGAGTCTAGCTTTGACAATGCCACGTTTTTTTAAGAGCTCACGAACTAAAGGCTCATTTTCGGGCTCACAGATGGCCCTACCTGGAGATTTATCGCGTGTTCTTTTGTCAACCATTTTGGTTAAGGAAAGCTGGAGTACTCACGTGTGGACTTTGGACCCTGTTGCGACTGCGGCTAGTGCTAGCATGCGAGGGTTGTTGGCAGTCGCAATGGAATAACTTATCACGGGCGTTCACTGAAATTGATATAAGCACGGTATTAAGCAACTGGAGACAAAGGGTTTGGTATAGGGTGGCTGGATGTCCGTACCGAAGTATGCGCGTTTAAAATCGTTGGATGTCCAGTTTCTTCCTATGTCCAAAGCTTCCCAATTTGCGTGATATTGGGTGTCCTTATGCTGCATACGCGCCTTCCATCCAAGAATAAATGTCGTCGTGCGCTTTCTCTTCTCCAAAGGTGCTGCTTCTTAGAAGTGTTGAATAGCGAAGAAATCAACTTTTTCTCGTAGATCGGCGAAGAAGGATCAATATGTTTGTTGTAATGCGTTGATTGCGTGAAGAAAATAAGAGAGTGCGACTTGTCTTGGATGAGGAAATAAAAAGTTCAAATGGATACGTGCTTATTCTTATAATTCTAATTTGCAAGTCATTAAGTACATGATTCGAGGATAGGGGTAGAGGGAACATTATATCGTGACGTCGGGTGACGTTACCGTCTATCCGGCATTTCTATTGGCCGCGATATATGACGCGATATGTACGGTTCCGATGATCATCACTAGATGTCGTTATGGGTGTCGTCCGGAACACACATTATTCATGAATCGTCATAACTACTTAGATAAGCCCAATTAATTAAGAGCATACCCAACGGATGGTTTCGACCCGTTAACGTCAGTAGAATATTAGTTATGCGTCGGATCTAAAAGACCCCATGTCGTACGCAGGTAAAGTCTTAGAAATTCTTTGCCGTACCCTTACTAGTAACGTGTTAAGTTACTAGTAAGGGTACCCTGCTGCGCACACTATTGAGTAACTAGTAAATGTTCCCTACTGGGCACACTATTGAGTAACTAGTAAATGTTCCCTGCTGTGCACACTATTGAGTAACTAGTAAATGTTCCCTGCTGCGCACAATATTGAGTAACTAGTAAATAATCCCTGCTGCGCACACTATTGAGTAACTAGTAAATGTTCCCTACTGTGCACACTAATGAGTAACTAGTAAGGGTTCCCTGCTGCGCACACTATTGAGTAACTAGTAAATGTTCCCTACTGTGCACACTATTGAGTAACTAGTAAGGGTTCCCTGCTGCGCACACTATTGAGTAACTAGTAAATATTCCCTACTATGCACACTATTGAGTAACTAGTTAGTGTTCCCAACTGCGCACACTATTGAGTAACTAGTAAATGTTCCCTACTGTGCACACTATTGAGTAACTAGTAAATGTTCCCTGCTGTGCACACTATTGAGTAACTAGAAAATGTTCCCTGCTGCGCACAATATTGAGTTACTAGTAAATGTTCCCTGCTGCGCACACTATTGAGTAACTAGTAAATGTTCCCTACTGTGCACACTATTGAGTAACTAGTAAGGGTTCCCTGCTGCGCACACTATTGAGTAATTAGTAAATGTTCCCTACTGTGCACACTATTGAGTAGCTAGTAAATGTTCCCTGCTGCGCACACTATTGAGTAACTAGTAAATGTTCCCTACTGTGCACACTATTGAGTAACTAGTAAGGGTTCCCTGCTGCGCACACTATTGAGTAACTAGTAAATGTTCCCTACTGTGCACACTATTGAGTAACTAGTAAGTGTTCCCAACTGCGCACACTATTGAGTAACTAGTAAATGTTCCCTACTGTGCACACTATTGAGTAGCTAGTAAATGTTCCCTGCTGTGCACACTATTGAGTAACTAGAAAATGTTCCCTACTGTGGACAACATTGATTAACTAGTAAATGTACCCTACTGCGCACACTATTTTTTTTTTATATGTTCAAGGAGGCAAACGAGCAGACGGATCACCTGATGGTAAGCGATTACCGCCACCCATGGACACCTGCAACACCAGAGGTGTTGTGAGTGCGTTGCCGGCCTTTAAGATATGTTTGAGGATTCGCCGGGTTGACAGCTGAAGGAACAAATTCCCTCGCTCTCAACTCGATGCATCCTCGGGAGCTCTGGCGACCTTGCTCACCTCCAGGAACACAACACTACTACAGAGCGAGTAGTAGTGTTATTATGGCTGTGGTCTTCTGCAAGGCGCAGGTACTTCCCCAGTTGGGCTGGTCCAAATTCGAGCGGGATGACATTTCGCTGTACCCTAGCTCACAGAATTGACTACTGTTCTACTATTGAGTAACTAGTAATTGTTCCCTGCTGCGCACACTATTGAGTAACTAGTAAATTTTCCCTACTGTGTACACTATTGAGTAACTAGTAAATGTTCCCAGCTGCGCACACTATTGAGTAACTAGTAAATGTACCCTACTGCGCACACTATTGAGTAACTTGTAAATGTTCCCTACTGCGCACACTATGGGGTAACTAGTAAATCTTCCCTACTGTGCACACTATTGAGTAACTTATAAATGTTCCCTGCTGCGCACACTATTGAGTAACTAGTAAGGGTTTCCTGCTGCGCACACTACTCCACGGTGCGTGTTGGTGAACGCATTGTGGGTTTATTGCGTTGGTCACTGGCTCACCCGCTTCAGAGTGAGTATCCACCAGAGCTGCGCGAGGTTGTGGTGCGAGGCGATAAGCGAGGAAACATAGACCAACAGCAAGCGATGAGCTAGCGAGGTCAGCCATGCTATCGGGCCATTATTTCCTCGCTCACCGAATCACCATAACAGCACCATAGCCGGTGGATGTTCACCCGCTGTTAGCGCCCGCACATTACAGCAGGACGCTGTCGGTGGCCGCCGATGCTATATACAATGTCTATGTATACTATGGGGACGCGCAGCGGACTGGCAGCGCGCATTCCGAATGCAAAAAAGGCCCGTGCGTTCTGTGATGCAGGTAACCCAAGACACCTCCGCAAAGTCGGGTTTTGCCGAGCTGGAGGTACTGACTCTTCCATTTATAGTCATAGATCGCCGTCTACGTTTACGTCAATAGGATACAAAAAACGTGCAGACTTAGCGCGCCCACTACAGAACCCTAGTCCGCTTCTATCGGTGAAGCGGAGACTAGCGAAATCGAATAAGCTGACACGCGTGATGGGCCCTACGGTACCTATACAACAAGCTGCCGGAACTAGTCTCATCAGCCCCTTCGGTAAACTGCTTCAAAACAAGGCTGAAAAACTGGCTTCTCGAGCACACATTCTGTAGCTTCGAGGATTTTTTGAGTGTCAAACCATAGCTTGTAGTTTGTCATTTTATTTTATTAGTTTTAATTACTTATTGGCTTTATTATTGACCTTTATGCTGCTATTGAATTGACTTTATTTTACATAATATTATTATTATTATCTTATGCACTATAATGATATGTGATATTATCAATATTGCGAATAAATGATTATGATTATGTGAGTCACTAGTGGCTCAGAATTAGAATCAGAATGTATTTATTCGTAAAACACAGGTATATCCTATAGGTCTTAAAGATCGGTAACATAACTGACTGGTGTCCGGCGCAGGTTGGCGGGCCCGGTGTGCGCGCACAAGTTGGACTACGTGTACGACCCGTATGACAACGGCGCGTCGAAGAATGCGCGCCCGTTGGGTTTCATCGACTGGCGGCTTGGCGGCGTGCTCGACCGCAACTTCTACTACCTGCGCACTTTCAACTCCTACTGCCAGTTCCTGGACTTCCAGTGCCGGACCAAGGTCTACCATGGTATCGGTGCGTACTGGCAACTTCTATCGACTATCGACTCTACCGCAAGCGTCTAGTTGGAAAGGTTCTACCTACTAGTTCTACTAGAAATAAGACGTATTTCGAAATAATGTAGAGAATTTGTCAAGATGCTTTCAGCATCGACCTCTACATTCGAAACAGGGATGTTGCGGATGCAATTTTTAAAACACCCACGGACGTGGATACAAAACCTAAAAACAAAAAGAAACTACCGCGTCCATATATATGATTTCGACCAGCAATCAAAGTTGAATTTTTATCTTTCCTAATAGAACAAACGTAACGTCGTTCTTGTCGTGAGTAAATGCGGTGAATCGGAAGATTACAAAAACGAAATGAAGATTTACTAACTTATGCCGTAAATACTAACATGCATGCCCCGTTCTTATCCCGCCGTGCACTTCATCCGCATCCTCGAAGGCAACGCATTGGGCTTTGCGGATGCGGATACAGATATTGGAGTTGATGCGACTAAACCAAATGTCTGCAACATCCCTGATCTCAAACAATGCAACTTGTAACCGCGTCCAACTACAAGAGGTCGCGACTTCTACGCACCGTCTGTGCCGGCTGACCGGTCGCATTTGCCGATTCGGTGCGCTCGGCGGTCGCTGCTCCGAGCAGACAATCACCCATCTTTTTTTTTTGGCTTCCCTGCTTGGCCTGCAGCGCGGCCAGTAACATATGTGCTGCGAGATAACGTCCCTGAGGGCTGTTTGCGCCGGCCGCCCCGGGGGACACAATCATCCACCCATCTCCGTGTTGTGCCTACAACAGTGTTGCTGGCCGATAAACGCAAACATGAAGGTTGCGGCCTAAGGAGCGCATATTATGCGACACTAAAAAAAGTGAAATGGTTTTCATGTATCGACAACCGATGTTAATAGTGGTATCATGTATTATGTTCCCAGGCTATGCATTCCTGCACATGGGCAAGTGCCTGCGTGACGAGGAGGTGTACCCCAACCTGATGAACGCGCAGGCAATCCGCGACCGCAAGCAGTTCGCTTTGCAGACCCCCACTTCTCCCGAGCCAGGTTCAAGTCAGCCACTTGTTTCCTTAAACACCTCAAACAACTCAACTATGAGTTTGTCATTAAACGATCTAGGTAAAGTGGCCCGTGGCCGTCAATAGAATTTGCTAACTATGTAAACAAACCGCCATATTGAAATTGTTTTTTTTTTTTCAAAAAAACATGTTAGTGGTAAGTATACATTAGCTCATCGCCAAACTGAGGATAGTTTGTCGGCGAATGTGCGCTCTTATCTTAATTTTAAACATGGTTGTGCTATACCTACCTATTTACTAAATACTAAATAATCTACTTTAACAGCTTTACGAGTATTGACATTGAACGCAGTGTACCATCGACATCACACTCAACCGTTCATTTGTGGACCCTATTACAACGGTTTAAAGTCCACCAATAGTCAGCTAAGTGTGTTGCCGCTACTATGTGCGAAAATATGTATCGATCCAATCGTCTCAGAAACACGTACCAAACCCTTAATTCACTGATTGAGCGATAGGACGTATCCATCAGTAAGTTGTATGCAGCCATACTTGTTTAAATACACTGACCGTTACATGCAAGTTCAAAATATTATTATTACTTATTATTTTTATATCACATCACATCACATCATCAGCCTATATACGTCCCACTGCTGGGCACAGGCTTCCTCTCATGTATGAGAGGGAACGGGCAGTAGTCCCCACGCTGGCCCAGTGCGGATTGGGGACTTCACATACACCTTTGAATTTCTTCGAAGATGTATGCAGGTTTCCTCACGATGTTTTTCGTTCACCGAAAAGCTAACGGTAAATATGAAATCATATGTCAGTCTGTAAGGTATTTGTAAATATGGGCCTTGTTGCCTGACTCAAATAAATAAATAAATAAAAAAAATATTCCGTACATAAGTTCCGAAAAACTCATTGGTACGAGCCGGAATTCGAACCCACGACCGGCGTTTGACAGCCGCATGCCTGAACCACTGGGCTACCGTAGCTTTATTTTTATATATCTACGTCTAAATTGATTTTGTCTGAAAGTATTGTTTACAGCCTTTGTTTAAATACCTGTTTGCTAGTACTTTGTTCCAATGCTAGGCTTAATTGGTTAAAAATCTTAGGTATCATGTATTTACGAGTTCTTTGCCCGAAGTAATCATTAAATGTACTCTATATACTCTAAGCATAAATGAGATTTATTCAAAATATAAGTATAAGATATGGTACAACAACAATAAAATTACAAAAATGACAACAACTAACTTAACCTATGGGGTTTACACTATATTTACATATATCCCCGAAATCAATACCACTCGGTAGGGTGCCCATAAGGCTGGCTGCATTACCTCGCTTAATGGCAATGCCAATGCGTTGCGCGAGGAACGAGCCAGCCCTATGGTCACCAGTGGAGCGGATGAGCATTTTCGACATTTGGTTAAATAATTTTAATGCCTCCGGTCCCCATGGATCCAAGGTCTCCACGGCAAACGCCGCAAATACGTAACTGTCACCTAAAGATGCGTATTTGCGGCGCTTTGCAGCTTCAGCAACAGCGGCCGCACTGCCCGCCTTTAACGACGTCGTGCCGAGGTGGGACGGCGCTAGGGTGTCAACGCACGTCCCAGATTAATGGCCGTCCCCGTTGCCACGGCACGAGGGTGAGTCCGTCGGGCCTCTTTCCGTCTTCACGCGCCAGGCCATTAGGTTCCAGTGTGGCTGGCACGCTGACACTGGCCAGAGCTCGACGGATAATGTCGTTGAGGCAGGCATGGCGGGACAGTCGACCGGCGCTTCTGGAGCAGGCGAGGCCGTGATGACCTAGGCGGTCTACGTTTGCACCACAGGGGCAAAGGTGGGGCTCGACGAGATTGGCTCCGAGTCGCAGACCTACTGAAAGCCGGAAACTATGTGGGTCAAAGAGGTTCCCGAAATTGGCTGAGGGTTTGCATGTAGCCATTGGCCAGACTGCCTCTCGGATATGGCTAGCAGGCGGGCCCTTTCCAGAGGGCTAATTACTAGAGGGTTAATTATTTAGCTAATTTGTATACTCTAAATATCTTCTCTTTGTGCTTATCCTAAAGTTACGTAACTGTTTGCTGCTCGTTTTGAAGCGGTCAAGGCCATAGTTATCTATAGTTATTAAATATGTAACTTTTTCATGAACCGGCAAGATTTTTAACTTTTCATGTAGTAATTTATAGTTTCCATTGCAGCTACCTTTGGTTTTATTATCTACTAACAAGTTTTTAATGATTCTTATTTGGATGTTACAAATTTTGTCAAGGTGAGTTTTGAAAGTGCGTCCATATGCATTTATTCCATAACAAATTACTGACTCAGCTAACGCGTGGTACAGGATGTGTATTATTTTATCATCATCATTCATCATTTTTAGCCTTCAATCGCCCACTGCTGAGCATAAGCCTCTCTTCGAGTACGCCAGTTATCCCGGTCCCGTGCTAGTCTAAATGACCCGCGCTCTTTTTCACGTCGTCAACCCATCGTGCTGGTGGACGACCGACGCTTCTTTTTCCTTTAAGTGGCCACCAATCCGTTAACGTTTTGGTCCATCTACCGTCACGCTGCCTGGAAATATGTCCCGCCCAACTCCATTTGAGTTTCGTTATGACTTCTCCGACGTCACGCACCTTAGTGCGACGTCGGATCTCAGTATTCCTCACTCGATCTTGTAGGTTAATGCCGAGCATGGCTCGCTCCATGGCTCTCTGTGCTACCCGTACTTTATGCACAGCCTCCTTTGTGAGCGTCCATGTCTCAGCACTATACGTCATTGTGGGCAGGACACATTGATTATAGAGACGAGTCTTTAGGCACTGTGAAACGTCAACGGATTTCAGAATGTCGTCTAACTTGTTGAATGCCGCCCAACCGAGCTGAATTCTCCTGGAGATCTCCTTGTTTTGATGCTCCTTGTCAAAGGATAGAGTATGACCAAGATAAACGTATCGCTCGACTATCTCCAGCGACTCGTTTCCAACCGTTATAATTGAATTCGAGACGCCGGAAACGCTCGTCATGACCCTAGTCTTGGACATATTCATCCTGAGACCTACCTGCAAGGAAGCATGATAAAGATCTTGGATCATATTTTGGATCTCATCCCCCTGGATGAGCATTTTTGCATTTGTCGCACTTGAGGTTCGCCGATGGCATTGTTTTGTTTGCCGAGACCCTTCTCGCCAAACAAAACAATGTCATCGGCGAACCTCAAGTGCGACAAAAAGTGTTACATTATTTAACATTTTTTTTTAATTTAAACAGCTTTGCCATTATGGCTCGAAGTTTATTGCAAACTATATCAATGTGAGTACCCCAGCTAAATTTAGTATCAATGGTCAGTCCTGAGTATTTATCATTTAAACACAGTGATTTTGGTTCTTAAGCAAACAGTCATATGTACTCGTATGTCCTTAATGTCCTACGATATTTATGCTTTCGCTCGGGGTCTGTAGGTAGGGGGATTTAATTACAATGCATTTGGTTTTTTCAATGTTAAGAATGATACCGTTGTCGTGCGACCACTTAATTATGTTTATAAAATCCGCCTGTATACATCTCTCTACGGTTTTAATGTCCCTGTCAGCCAGCATAGATTATACATGTGTCGTCCGCATACATATAATGTCGAACAATTCTGGACTACGTTAATCATGCTGTTAACATTCATAATGTATCCTACAGGGCCATAAATCGAACCAGTTGGCACGCCATGGATCACCCTAGCTTCCTCCCCGCTCTGCCCGTTGATCACAGTGGTTATGGTTCTGTTAGATAGGTAGTTCTTAAACCTCTCGAGCACCGGACCACGGACACCGCATGAGGAATTGCAAGAATGAGCTGCCCGTGGTCCCTTTTTTGAAGTCTATATACAGGGTGACCACAAAAAAAAACCAAAAAAAATAATTAAAAAATCCATAAACCAACCCCATGGAATCTCCTGTACGCTGACGACGTAGTTCTTATATCCGACAACGTAAAAGTGTTACAGGAAGACCTAGAAGAACGGAGAAAGTCGTTAGAGCAAAATGGTTTGCGTATTAGTAGGACAAAGACAGAATACATGTTTTGCAACTTCAACTCCAATGCGCAAGCTAATCCAGGCATTACGCTGAGTGGCACTGCCCTCCCTAAAGCTAAAAACTTTAATTACCTAGGTTCAGTACTCTCTGAAGAAGGCTCTATAGACGCAGATGTGATTCAGAGAACAACATCAGGATGGGTGAAGTGGCGTACGCTCACAGGGGTGCTGTGCAACGCAAAAATGCACATAAGAACTTAAGGCAAAGTGTACAAAACGGCAGTGAGACCAGCTCTATTGTACGGTAGCGAAGTCTGGGCAGCTAAAAAGACTCACGAGCAGAAGCTGCACACCACTGAAATGCGTATGCTGAGATGGGCAGGTGGAGTGACACTTAAGGATAGAATACGTAATGAACCCATAAGAGGAAGCTTTAAGGCTCAGATGGTACGGTCACGTGATGAGAAGACCCGACAATTATGTTGTGAAGAAATGCTTTTCTATGGCTACCAAAAAAAGGGGAAGGGGAAGACCTCAAATATCCTGGTTGACGAATGTCCACAGAGACATGAATAGCCTCGGGCTTAAAGAAGAGGATACCAGCCAGCGGACTGCATGGCGCCGCATGATAAAGAAAGCCGACCCCGTGTAACGGGAAAAGGCGAGGACAAAGAAGAAAATATACAGGGTGACCACGTACTTCCTGTTATTCAAGTGCTCGTTAACCTTATCTGTGAACTCTGCCGAAGCGGTTGAGGTGCTACGCATGCGCCTGAACCCATGTTCCGAGTTGGAAATTATGTTGTTTTTGTCAAGGTTGTATTTGTGATACGATAACTTTTTCCAGAATTTTGTTAATTACTGATAATATGGCTATGAGTCTGTAGTTTGAGTAGTCTAAGTGATTACCTTGTTTATATATAGGTCTGATAATTGATTTTTTCAACATGTCCGGATATGCACCTTTCATCGGGCAAGTATTTACAAACTTTGCCAAAATAGGACTAATGCTCGTTTATATAAGTTTTCTTTACATCTTCAATACCGTCAATACCCGGTGCTTTTTTAATGCTTATGTTATCTTTAATTTTTTCTATATCTTTTTGTGACACCTTTTGATAGCGGAATGATACTTCACTTACTTTAAGGTAATTAGTTCTCACGCACTCTCTTGTGTTTATCCTGGGCTGCGTAACTCTAGTATTTGTACACAATTTTAATTTTTTAGATCTGTTATATATTGAATTAAAAGATAGTGAAGTTTTTCATACATAATCTTCGGACACTGAATGTTGTACACTTCCGACCAGTCTATCTTTTCTAACTCGGCTTTGATCAAACTGTTATTAAGTAAAGATATTTCACGTGTTTGATGACGGCTCCCGTTGTTGTTTCACCCGTCATTGTTACCTGGCTCAATTGATAAGCTGACTCCGACTAGGTAGTGGTCCGACACCTTACACGTGAGCATGTGTGCGCCGGCGGGTTGCAGGTCCCCGGCCGCGCGCACCCACACATGGTCAAGGCACGACGTCACGAGTTGCCCGTCCAGCACCTCCTCCCGCGTGCACTCGTTGATAACACTTTCAAGGGCGCGACCAGGCGCGTTTTTGTAGTTCTCGGTTATGTTATTATTTAGCAAGAGGTTTATATTCACGTCTCCCGAAATGACGATGTTCTCAGTACGTGAAACGTGTCTTTCAGTATGGCGGTTTGTTTACATAGTTGGCAAATTCCATTGACGGTGACTTTACATAGCGTATGTACGAAACGTTATCTACGCCATCGCTTCGAACAAGCAGGAGAATGTTGTAATTTTAAAAAAAAAACTAACTGAATAGGCAGTTCAGCTACCCAAACTGGTTAGTAATCTAAATACTACTAATATTATAAAGTGGAAAGATTTGTGTGTCATGAATGAACTCAAAAACTACAGTGCCGATTTCAAAAATAGGCATGATGACTCGTGTTCAAATTGATAACGTAGTGATGCTAAATGGATAGTAAACCATCAAATTATTGTAATAAAGTATTAATTACTAGCGGCCGCCCCCGACTTCGTCCGCGTAGATTTTTGATGATGACAAAGATATAAAATAGGTAAGTGAATTTTATTCTTAGTTAAAATGGTCTAGACATATTACATTTCAAACAGTGACAGACACTGATATGCAATTGTTAAAGAATTTTTAAAGATTTTCCAATCACATTACGGGAATTGCAGAATGCTTAATACGTATTCCGTCAGTTACCTGATGATTTAATCTGATTTTAATCTTTGGCAAAAATGACTCTGCAAGATATAGAGCGACAATGGGGATCTTAGTTATTATGATATTATAGTGTGATTTTAAAAAAAAAGGTAATTATCGGAAGGCTGTTAAAACAATCTTAAACTCAGCACTAGAAATCGAGAAATGGAGACAGGTTAATGAAGAGTATCTCTTTAAAAAATCCAGTGTTCCCCGTATAAAACCTTCAACCTTTTTAAACCCCCATTGGGATAGAATTTTCTTTAACGCTGAATTATTTTTTTGTATTTTAATAGGTTAACTATCTACAAAGTTTCAAGTCTCTAGTTCAAAAAATAATGTTTCCCCCATACAAACATTGCACCCCCATTTAACCCCCTCAGGGGTAGAATTTTCTAAAACGCTGAAATCACTGTTTTTGTATCTTAATAAGTAATCTTTCTAAAAAGTTTCAAGTTTCTAGCTCAAAAGGAAAAGTTTCCCTCATATAAACTTTGCACCCCTATTTAACCCCCTTAGGGGAGGTATGTCCAAAAATCCCTTCTTATCCCTAGCCGACGTTATAAAAGTAACCTAATGTGCAAAAATCAACTCTCTAACATTAGTAGTTTCGGCTGTGCGTTGATGAGTGAGTGAGTGAGTCAGTCTTTTTTTTTTTGAGCCGGTTCGTTTGCCAAAGCCCGGAGGCTGTGTCGGCTGATCGTGGCTGGCCTGTGGGTAGTCGCCACTATGGGGCTACCCGACTGCCGAGAATGTGAGTCAGTCGGGACATAGGCATTTATATGTATGGAAGATAGATAGATAGATAAAATATGTTTAAAATCGTAAAAAGTATGGACATTGAAAGTTAAGAAAAAATATGCATTCTTTTTTTATTGTCCAAGAGTAAATTTAAAATTACTAATAGAATCCTTACGCTTTTATAGAAACAAAATTGTATGACAACTATGTACTTAAACGCAGTATTTCGCGACCGAAACAACAATTTACCTGATTTTCCATACAACGAAACATGTACTTTGTACTAACAAATATTATTGTGACGTCATAATTAACTGTCTTTCAGTATGGAGGGTCTCATATTTTTGAGTATTTATGTTCTTTAATTGTAGTTACTCCCATACAAATATTTGTTCCTCTCCAAAAACTGGTTCGAATGACATCATAAAAAAATCTTAGTCATCCCTATTCTTTCACCATTAGAAAGCTACATACACCCTGAGTGACATAGGCTACTTTTTACCGCGGGAAGATGCTTCATTCTTTCGGGAAAACGGGTAATAGGACAACGGGTATAATATGAATTATCCTTCCGTACTTATCTTTTTCACATAACTTCTAAACGGCTGAACCGACTGAGTTGAAATTTGATATGGGTATTTCGATGGTTTCCTGGATGATTTAAAAATACAATTGGACCCCGGTAGGTGGCGCTGCTGTCGGTATGTCAACTACTAAACGGATGAACCGATGGGGTTGAAATTTTATATGGGTATTTCGATGGTTTCCTGGATGATTTAAAAATACAATTGGACCCCGGTAGGTGGCGCTGCTGTCGGTATGTCAACTACTAAACGGATGAACCGATCGGGTTGAAATTTTATATGGGTATTTCGATGGTTTCCTGGATGATTTAAAAATAAAATTAGACCCGGTAAGTGGCACTGCTGTCAGTATGTCAACTACTAAACGGCTGAACCGATTGGGTTGAAATTTTATATGGGTATGTGAGGGAGGGAGGGGAAGGGGGTTTTTTTTTTGACTTGACGCTCGCGTTTCCACCACCGTCTGCCTCGGCCCCGCGCCTAAGTACCTATCACTGCAGTGCGGGAGGGGAGTCAATGTCACAAATTAAAGTGCTCACGCTTATGCGCAGTGAGAGGGAGAGAAGAACATGAACCTACGGCGCCTTAAGATGGTAGAACTTTGATTGGCTCGGTGATAATTAAGGTTCAGCCTACAATAATTAAATAAATAAAGACGGTAACAAGTAATACGTGGACGAAGTCGCGGGCAACAGCTAGTACGTTATTTTCATTTAATTTGATTTCCGCGTAGGTTTTTTATACATTATCGCCATTCCAATTTTCTGTTACTTGTAGTATTTTGGTTCATTTATAATTACATCTTTTCGCAAAATCTTCCTATTTTTAATTTTGAATTCGGGTAAAAAGCGTTGAACCTCCGTTTTGTTAACTAGATCCAAGACAGTGTTGTTCTGTGTTGCAGGTAAACAATCCCTGTTGCGATGTGACCCCTCATTTTACTCGCTCTACATTGTATTATTGTTCTTGGACATATCAATATTTTCCAAGAACAGTAATATGTTACGGCTGCTTTTTTAGGCTGCCAAATGTAAGTATTAAACAATATCAAAACAGCTGTGCGCCTGGTTTTGTGTCTACGTTCCGACGTTCTCACACCACCCAAGTGCACAGATAGTGAAACGGTGACTAAGGGCCGGCGCTCACTGACGGCGTGGCATGGTATGGCACGGCAGGTAGTGCTGCGGTATCCCGCGGCGTTCCGTGTCATGCCGTGGCATCCCGTGGCGCGGAGGTGCGGGAGGGAAAAGACGCACTGGCATGCCACGGGATGCCACGGCATGACACGGAACGCCGCGGGATACCGCAGCACTACCTGCCGTGCCATACCATGCCACGCCGTCAGTGAGCGCCGGCCCTAACAGTGCTGGTTGAAAGCTAGTAACCAATCAAAAGTATCAAGCAGGTTCTTGCTGCCAACCAGTACTGTACGTTACGTATGTTATTTTTTTAACATTTCTACAAAACATTTAATGTATATACATACCTGTCACCAATTACTACAGTGGGAAGTCATAATTATAATAATATGTTGTGATAGTTTTCTAGTAATTATTGTGTATGGTATTAAAGTTTTCATCTACACCACTAGTTAATAAATGTATCCCTTATACAAGCGTCTTTTATTGACGTAGCTCGAGACAAGGTGCTTGATGAGCTGCGACTCGGTCTGGTATTTGATGACATCAAAATAATATAAAGCACTATTAAAGCGTGCGCTGTAAGTTACGGGCATTAAGGGATAACGGTTAGGTAATTTTGGAAACAACGCGGTGGCGTGGCGGTGGCGGTCGTTGAGTGAATTCATTAAAATAATGATGTATTTCGCGACGGCGTCTCAGCACATCACCTCACAGGTCACCCCACCTCTCACCTCACCTGTCACCTCTCGCCTCTCGCCTAATGCGACAGACAAGATAATGTTACCCCGATACGTCACCTTTCTTTACTTTCACAAAATATTGGCTTTGTACACGGCATCACTGAGCTCGTAAACCTTATGCTGTCTGGAAAAGTTTGTAGTGACGTGTTAGAGATATTATACGGAGCAAATATCTGCGCCTTAAAAAAAAGATGGGGGAATTAGGCATATCGCGGTGGGCTTTACTCTTAGACGGATCTGTTCAAAAAAAGGGGGACTGGAAAACTGTTTCGGACGACCTAAGAAGTCTGTGCGATGGTTTTAGCGAAATAGGTTTAGAATTAAATTTCTCCTAGTGTGAATTGTTTATAAATAATTCGCTTCCTCCGACTGACGTGCATGGTATTATCTCTATCTTCAATTCTGTAGCCCCTAACTATCAAGTACCGTGTTTAGGCCACGAAGCTTGCTGAGTGGCCTAAGTAAGGTACGAGATTAAAAAGCTTGATTATGACACTATTGTGAACAATACTTATTCTTCGAGTCAACTGAACAAATTAAACAAACTTGGTACCTATTGAAAACGAAGTGCAACCAACTCTTTTTCATTTTTGTGCGTTGATGTCTATTTACCTTTTGGCTTTCTCATGACGGCGTCCTATTGGTCAAATACATTATAGTTCAGTAAAAGCGCCACGTGATTGGTCAATTTCATTTTAGTTGTCTCAACAGTTATGAAATGTTGAGTTGGGAGCTCCATAGTAAAAAGTATGTGATTTAAGTTTGGTGTACGAAGTCTTAATTCAAACATTAAGGTCGATGAGTATAAAAAATACTACTATCGGTTTTCAGGTGTCATTACTTACAAAACCACTAAAATCCGTCAGGGGCCTGCCGTTCCTATGTATGTTCCCGATTAAAAAGAGTTAGGCCTGAATTACACTGGCGCGGTCTGCGGTAGCGGTCAATAGTAAATTTGGCAAGAGCTGTGAAAATTTACCACTGCTGTGAAGCTGTACCCGGGTCACATGTGGCGACGGTTCTCCACCTGCGGATACCACCACGAGCAGGACTGCTTCGGAAGTCCTGGGTTGAAGCAGTGGACTACGGCGGCGCTGTGACGCGTGTACAACGCGTTCCACAAGGTGATTTCGTTCCATATTCATGAACCAAGTTTTGGTATAAAACCATGTGTTTGCAAATAAAGTTATAATTTTAGCGTTAATATCACAGCCTCATACAAACCAAGCACTACAACTATGCCTACTCCCTAATTAATTAAACTTAAATACCAAGACTTCGTCCTCGGTCAGACAATTTAAAATCTGAATCTCTATAAGAAGAGGCCATGCCTTAGCTCTAAGCCTTAGTTAAGTTTTAGTGGCTTGTTTTACTTGTATACACGTGTTTTAATGGCAATAAATCTACTTGTCAAATAATCTCTCTTTGTTCATATTTCTGACCAGTGTAAATTAGGTATCCTGTCTAATCTCTTTTGCATTTAGGAGAATAAATTATAAATGCATGGCGCCCTTCTAAATCAGCACATATAAATAACCGTATCCCCAAAGCGCACCCACCTCTGTGAGATTATCTACCTGTCTGACTAGCCCGGTGCAAGTAATCAAGTGTGGACGTCGCTCCGAGCGCGTCAAGTATCCTTCACACCAAGGTAAACGATAGCCGTCCTAAAACATCATAGGAAACGGTTTATCACATTACAACCTAACCTATTAATAATACCATTGTTACGATTATTTCGGTTTTTTATTGCGGGTGGATTTGCTCCCGAGCCCCCCGTCCCCCCTTTTTCTAGAAGCCCTAACCTAATCTACTATATTATAATCCTTATCGAAATCATATACTTATATTGATGTTATATCTCGTGAGACGCACCCTGTTTAAAGTACACTTAGTAAGTTTCACACAATCGATAATATGCTTAACCAAATTAAGCGTAAATATATTCGGCCATAACAATACTATGCAAATTAATATAACGGTACTGTAACGGGCTGGAAATATCGGTTACCGTTATCGATTTAAAGGTAACCGAAACTTTTGTAATATCGGTTCGAAACCGGTATTACAAAGGTTACTGAAAAAATAAGCGAACTTACACTTATGCAGACAACTTCTTCCAAACACATATACAACATACCGGTATTTTTCGGTTATGCAGTCCCTGGTTCTAACCTACAAAATAATTGTACGAATTATCAACCACAATACGATAGTTTTACACTGCTGCAACAAGTTTGTGGTAAAGTATTACAATAGCACTGATACCTACCTTGGTGCACATCGATTCAAAACGGAAAACTTTGTGATGTGCGGGTTTAGCCACACACACATATCCCTCTGCCTGAAGGGAGTTCGAGGGTTTCCTAGCTAACTCAGACGGGAAAGAGCCTGGTGGGAGCAGGGGTAAATGAAAACGGCGGTCGGATTAGTATTAAGAAATGGGTCTTGTCGCCCTTTTAATTAACTAATATCACCTTAACTGTAGGCTATCGCTATTATTCGCGAGGT
The DNA here is from genome assembly GCA_945867215.1 of Epinotia demarniana. NCBI lineage: Eukaryota > Metazoa > Arthropoda > Insecta > Lepidoptera > Tortricidae > Epinotia > Epinotia demarniana. Next base: position 236,574 of record OX244277.1, read on the forward strand.
AGGGCACGGTTGCCACGCCATAGGCATAAATATACTGGTGTATAATTAAAATTCGTAAGTAATTTTGCGGCGCTAAGTGACGTAGCTCCTGCTTCGATGACAGCTCGCGGTCGAATGCGCTCAATGGGCGGTCCGCGCGTAAGAAACAAGCTTATGCCACTAACGTTTGACAGACAAGGAAACAACATCCTCAGAAAGGGGCGTTTGCTTTCAAAAAGGCGAAATCAGTAATGATGGTATTATTATAAATATTATTATGAAGGGAGTATATTTTATAAAATGAGATTCAAGACGAGTAAGTAATAGATCATCATTTCAACTAAGTTACGCCTCTTGATATCATGTTGCTTACGCACACTGGATAAAAATCTAAAAATTAGGACGCAACTTTGGATTTTTTTCTATGTAGGAAATTTTATGCAATCGTTTATCGATGTGGTTGGATAAAGCAACATATAATCAAGAATCATATATCTGAAAATCAGGCCTCATTGTTTCCTAGAATGGTCAGAATGGCGTTTCAAACAACTCGATATTTTTCAATACAGCCCTAAACTCAAGTGGCAGTGGGCAGGGCATGTTGCACTTAGAAGCGATGGCCGTTGGCGTGGAAAGGTTCAAGGTTCACGGCAACCACGCATAAGCAGAGACACCCCTACAAGGTAGACTGATAATGATAACCTGGTAAACTGGTAATTGTAGCATTCTTTGCGGGAGGCCTATGTCCAGCAGTGGACGTATGTTTCAGCTGATATGATAATGATGATGATAATGTAGTAGTGTTGTGTTCCTGGAGGTGACCAAGGTCGCCAGAGCTCCCGAGGATGCGTCGTGTTGAGAGCGAGGGAATTTGTTCCTTCAGCTGCCAACACGGCGAATCCTCAAACATATCTTAAAAGCCGGCAACGCACTCACAACACCTCTGGTGTTGCAGGTGTCCATGGGCGACGGTAATCACTTACCATTAGGTGATTCATCTGCTCGTTTTCCTCCTATAACATAAAAAAAAAGAAAAAAAAAGAATAATAACAAATTCAGTGAAATGCTGTTGTGAAAGATTGTGTACATATGTAAGTATACAGGGTGACGTGACATCTTCATCAGTGTCCAAATTCAAGTATGAGATTAAACAATTTATAATTTAAAAAAAAACATTTTTTTCCAAAAATGGAGTCTATCAGTGATACCAAATGCCTATAAAAAATTTGGACACTAATTAAAATGTCACCCTGTTTAATAATAAATCGCTTTTGAGAGAAAATGAGGATTATGAAGAATAACGATTCTGCTGAAATTTAGGAAGCGATTCAGTTATTTAAAATCTATATAAAAAAATCAAAAAACCATAACGGGATCAAATACGAAGAAACGAGCGAGATAGCGCCTTACAAAAAACACGATCTCCGGCATCACGTTTCTCAAAAACAACGCAAACAACACCAGAAAAAAAATTGGAATAATTTTTCTGGATATTACCTTAGAATAAGAGCATAAGGGCTCCCGGTTCTGTTGCGTATTTTTTCTACAATCACGTAATGAAATCTCGATAACATTGACAATTTGAACCGTTCGGCCATTGTTCGGAAATGTTCGGCTGACCTTGGGATCGGTCTCGCTTAGTTAATACCTTACATTAAAGTAGACGCATTTGGGGACCAATTTTTGACTTTCGAGCGTTCGAAATCAAAAGCGAGCGATAGAAAATATTCGCAAATGAAAATTTGTCACTATTATTTTCGCATGGACCCAATAATAGATAATAGCTATTATTGAAATCATCTATGGAATCATCACTCGAAAGGGAGTGATTGGCTATCGATATCTTTGCGTTTGGTTGTATGCAAAAGTAGATAATTATTACCGGTTTCTTATTCTGAGATCATATTCTGAGTCTATAATTATTCTGAGTTTCCAACATAGGTTCATAATATAGATAATAGTACTTTATTGGAAGTTGTGTAGGTATCTATAATATAGTAAAATGATTAATTATAAATATATTATGCGTTTATTAACAGAAAAAAAGACGAGCAATTTAACAAAGAGTTTAATAAGTATTGGAATTTAAGTAATAAAATCAGGATTATGTAATGGTACTCGGTTCGGTATAAACGAAATGAAAGATAAGGCCTGCAACACACTGGCGCGGCCTGCGGTGGCGGACAAGACATCTAGGTAATGACAATTTTACTATTGTCCGCGCGGCCAGGCCGCGCCAGTGTGATGCAGGTTTTTATTGGCAGTCACAAAGGTAATGTAATTGTATTCCACGAATCGATCTTGCTCAATCAGATCCTAACCTTCCGTTTGTATTGCGTATACAACAGTTTCCTATCCGAGTCGCGCTATGACCGTAAATAGAGCACACAGAGACAATCTTTTATATTTTTTGGTCTGTATTTGATGCATGAGGTGGCCAATTATTGAACGGTGGCCAGTAATTGGACCCGATTCTACAGTGGCCTCTGAACTTCATCATTTTATTAAGATTTCGCTAAAAAACTTTGCTATTATATGAGCAGCTGTCATAATCAACTGACAGCGCTGATTGAATTAATGATTTGAATCTGACGTTTCTTACGAGTATTTTAGGCGGTTTATTCAACTTAGCTTAGCTAATCTTTGATCTTGTGATGTTCTTCTAAACATGACGTTTTTAATCTGCCGCTTAAATTATGTCTAAAAATTAGTTTTAGGCTATTTAAGACATGTGCACGTAGAATCGGGTCCAATGACGAGTTATCCTGTGCATGTTCTTTCATTCGCAAGGAGCGAGTGTCTGCTTTGAGATAAATGCAGGGCATTTATTTTAAAAAAAATGTAGGTATTTATGACAATTGCTAACTAAACGCCTCCAGCAGACTGGCACGGCCCAAGGTGGACGATTTATCTCTGTTATTTTTTTTACACATGTGTAAGTGACTAGAATTCATTTTTAGTATGAGGTGGCCAGTTGTGGAACTGTGGCGGCAGAGTACCTAGTATCTACCTACAAGAGGTTTTAATTACTGAGTTTCATGTTGACAATATGTTAATAAATATATATGAAAATATAATTATATACTCTTTTTTATTTCCATATCGTTAAGTTGCTATTCATGGCTCATGAACATAATACAATTGTGACAAATACTTCTGTGCACGCGCACGTCGGCCACTAGTGCTGTTAACGCAAATGTGTGTCGACAGATCCATAATGTTACCTTTTCAAGCTAAAAAACAATTAAATGGCATTTTGTACAGAAATAGTCAACAATTGGAGTGTCTTATTTTACCGACAAACGTTTCATCGAATGCATTGTATGTAAATGTATGTAAAATTCTTTATTGTACAATGAACAGAACACAACAACAATACAAAAATTACAGGAGCAGAAGATACATGTACAAACGCGAGCTTATCCCTGAGAGGGATTTCTTCCAGCTAACCTTTGAGCAAATGAGTGGACATTTGATGTAGGCAAACCCGAGACACATGTACAAAACTATTGAAAAGATAGACAAAATTAATTGATAATTGATTAATATACATACTAATAAATATATACATTGTTTCGGCGAATTTTCATTTCTTCGGATTTTTTTGGATATATGTAGGTAAAAGGTATTGGTGTATATCCCATTAGGTTAGGTTTGTTTTATTAAAGTCATCAATTTCCGTCAGGAGGCACTTTGTTGGTTTACCCTTGTTTTACCGACAAGGGTTTCATCGGCTGAAACCTCTGGACGTTTCTCTGTGACACTGGAAGTTTGGGCGCAGCTATTTACATGTGTCGGTCTCTGTGTTCGAACGATACAACTTTTACGGTTGCGGCCGAAGGAACACGGAGGTTTTGTTATGGATACGGCGCTGCGGTGGTTGTAGGAATCTATAGAGAGATGGCTTGTTTGCGTTTCAGTCAGTTATAAATGGTTGTTTTGGATTTGATACTAAGGTCGGAGCACAAAGACGAATTGTAACGTTTTTTTTCTTATATACTCATCGATGTGAGGAGGCCTGTGCCCAGCATTGGAACGTATGTAGGCTGATTTATTGTTATTATTATTTATGTCTTTCCCGCTCGCGGGACAATGATGTCCCGGACATTTGGGAGGCGTGCGTGCAACACGTAGAGGCCCTTTAGTCAATATAATGAGAAGCAAGGAGTACACCGAGCGGATGCTGTCCCTGCCCGTGTCATGGCCGTCATGGGACGCACACTTATTATTATTACTTTTCTACTAATTTTATAGTTTTTAGTAACTCTGCCTGTGTGTTTGTTTTACCTTTTCACAATTAAACCACTTAACCGATTGAGATAAAATTTGGTATGAATATAGTTTAAGACCCTGAAAATGACATAGGATAGTTTTTAACCCAGAAATAATCATGGAAAAAAATTCTATGGTCAAACAAGATTATTTTTTAGTCTTTATGTCAAGATTATTTTGTAATCTTTAAAATAAGTAGCAAAATGAAGAGGATTGATATTTTCCTAATAAGTTTCGTTTCTTGGTACCTAATGTAATAGTAATTGTAAATTTTATTTTAAATACCGAATGTTACGTTTGTTCACACCTCCATTAGTTGAGGCTGCGTAATGAAAGATGAAACCTGTATTGTACGAGTAGAGCGCGCCTCGAGCCTCAGATAGGCCCCGCCCCGTAACGAGCCACGCGATATTCCTAATTAGTGACGTCATTATGCAACGTGTGAGCGCCATTCTTCTTGAGCCCTCGTTTCTCAGACTTAATTGGGAGCGTGGAATATTGTCATCGTAGTAAATAAATGTGTATTATAGAAGGACCTTTAGGCGGAGAATAATTAAACGATTGTATTAGGAGGTCTCCTATAATTAAATGAATTAACTAAAGATATAATTATGACAACCAAAAATACATCAAACATTTTCACATGACATTTTATGACATTCGTCGAAGACCATAGCTGGGTGGCTGGCCGCCACACTACTCCCCCACCAAGACCGTTGCTTGCTACGGGCGATATTCAATAAGGTGAGCCGGGAAATGGACGGAACGACCACTGCGCGTTCTTATGGTTCCGTCAGGCTCAGGTCGTAACGGCGTGTTGGTGGGAGCAACTACTTGGAGCTCTGACTCCAAGGGAAATCTCGATGTAGCAGAGTCAGAATCGGTTCGGTCGTCTTCGATGGCTATATATGCTGGCTTGAGTATGTCAATTGTAACAGTATTTGTCTTCCCTGCGATGTCAATTTTGAACGTTTTGCTTGTTCTGCTTACAACCTTATACGGCCCAGAGTACGGCGATTCGAATGATCCCTTTGCAGGTCCTTGCCGCAGGAACATATAATCTGCAGAATTGAGGCTTTTAGGGATGTAGAATGCTCTCCGAGTATGACGTGAGTCTGGTACTGGCTTGATTTTGGCTATATGATTGCGCAACCTGGTTACAAAGCTTGAGTAGTCCACTGGAGTGTTCTCTGGAGCATTGAAGAAATCACCCGGTAAACGTAACGGCTCGCCATAGACAAGCTCCGCTGCCGAAGATTGGACGTCTTCTTTCCACGCGCTGCGGATCCCGAGCAGCACCAGTGGCAATGCCTCCACCCAGTTACTATTCGTGTGGCACATTATGGCTGCTTTTAACTGACGATGCAGGCGCTCAACCAATTCATTACAAGCGTGGTGGTATGAAGTGGTTGGCCGTTGTTCAGAGCCGAGGATGGTGGACAGACTCCGGAAAAGTTCGCACTCAAATTGTGTGCCTCTGTCTGTGGTAATTCTGGTGGGGCAACCAAAGCGAGCTATCCAGCCGGTTACGAAGGCTAACACGGACAGTATCTGAAACCACAAGAAATGGGTAATGGCCCCACTATGTCCATATGGACATGTGCAAATCGATGAGATGGAGTTGAAAATGATGAGATGGGAGAGGAAGTGTAAAGGATCTGCAGTGTACTTCCTTTTTGGGCCCTCGTTGATAATGTGATAGGTTTTACTGTATAGGACCCCCACCGTCACACTTCGGAGAATTACGCGACCCAAATCTAAACATGAATTCACTATATCGACCGTGTTCAGTGCGAAATCTGTTTAGTGAGCACAACTCCCGTCTCGGAGCGTAAAATCCCTCAGGTTTTTGGGTGGGATCACAATTAAAATAGGGTGACCTAGGCAAATTTGTAAACCACTCCTCCTTAGAAATAGAAATAGAAATAAAAATGTTTATTTGCATTTATCCTGGATTTTAAAGTTGTGTACCATCAATTTATTTGCCGTGTTGTAGGGCGGGTGTCATGATTTCAGACGTTGTCGAGGCGGGCAGAAAAACTTGTGGTGAACAAGTAACTGGGGATTTGCAGAGATTTTGTTTGCTTCGTTTAGCAGGTTTGCTGTCTCCTAAGATGAGGTGGCGGAATGTGGCTCAAAGTTGGCAGCCAATGTGTTGGGATCAACTGTAAGGTGCCGGAAATGCAGCACATGGTTCCCCGTAGCTGAACATCGACCTTTCTCTACGTGGGCGCTATTAAGCTCTACGGGGGCGTAGTATTCCCCTGCAGAATAAACCAGGCTTTGTCCTGTTGTACGTAGCACGTCAGCGCTGGCTCCCCACGTAGTATTCCCCCGCAGAGTAAACCAGGCTTGGTCCAGTTGTACGTAGCACGTCTGCGCTGGCTCCCCACGTAGAATTCCTCCGCAGAGTAAACCAGGCGTTGTCCTGTTGTGGCTCTTTTTTTTCACTGGATATAACAACATTTAATATTATTTCATTGAATATAATCACTCAAGGGACATAATAAACTTTTGGTATAACAACAATCAGTATAATTTCAAGGCGTATAATGTTCAAATAGTATAATAAATTTTTGATATAACGTTTAATGGATATAATGTATATTGTATATAAGTATTAGTGGTATAATGTTTTGTATGGTATGATTTTATTTTACACACACACGTTAATTATTTTAACCTAACCTTAATCTAACCTAATCGCCAGCATGTCGACGTCACCCCGCTTCGCAGGGTGCCTATTTCCGCTCTTTCCTAAGGGACACAAGTGAACCCTATCCTAACCTAAAATGGTACAATTAATACCATTGTTACAAGTATCAGTGGCTATTATACTGTTGTGTGTCAGTGATTACTTGTCGTCGTACCTACACCAACCTGCCTTAGAGTAAAATAGGTAAGAAATAAAAGTAGTAAGTATTTCAGATTATGCCAATAGTACATTATACCAACTGAGTTTTACATCTAATAAAGTTATATCCCATGTATGTCTGTTGCTAATTATATTACATGAGAGTATATCAAATGTTGTTATATCAAAAGTTCATTATTAAAGTTCAGTATTAAAGGTTAAGTATTAATAAAGTATTAATTATTAAGGAAATAAATGCTTTTTTATTATTTTATTTTATAAGGCTTTTTCAGAGGCCATATTTTTGTTTAAATGTTTACATTGTTAAAGTAAACTACTTTTTTATAGATAAACTCTTATTCTAGACCATAGCAAAGCCATAATTTTAATTTTATGTACGGTTATTTCAAACGACCAGGTTTTCGTCGGAAAGATTTCGAAAAATATGCGTCAGAGCTATCTTTTAGGTCGAATATTTCCATTTTAAACTTTCAAAAATGTATGTATATGTATGTAAAAACTTTATTGTACACAAGACACAGGTAAAAATACAAACGAAAGAGTTTAATCGGTACAAAGGCGAACTTATCCTTGTATTTTATAATAAAACTACAGGACTTTTTTTAATATTACGTGATTTTTTTTCAAGCTTATGGGTGACCCTGGTGAATTTAGCCCATTTTTTTAAAACTGCTATATAACCGCGCGTGAAAACTTTGTTCAATTCGTCCCGGTACCGCCGCATACCGGGTAGAGTCAGTCCGAAGCAATTGGGGCCTAGCTGAGTTTCTTGCTGGACTCTTCTCAGCTAGACTAGGTTTTAGGTGTTGGAATGTTGAGTGGGAAAACGGTATACGGTACGGTTATGAAACTTTTAAAAAATACTTTTCAAGGAAAACTAAATGTTTTAAGTACTTACTTTTTGTGGTAAAGATGAACTTTATTTTCAGACAGAAAAAATGAGAAAAGTCGTCGAATATGGGTGAGGACCAAATTCTTGGTCCGTAGTTAGCCAGATTAGTATGGATTCACTTAAATATCGTCCATAAGTATGATAATTAGAACATTTAACTACACGAGTGCCTCGGATTTACTCGAACCAATTTTCGTACGGCTTGTGTGTGTAATTTAAATACTATCAGAGTAGGTCGAGTTTCCATACAAAACTATACCGTATGACATAACATCAAGTAAATAAGTGCGTCATCATCATCCCCTTCCCCTAGCGTTATTCCCTGTTGTGCCCTAATAGAGCTCGGGTTCCGCTTTGACACCTAATCCCAGGATTTGGCATAGGCACTAGTTTTATGGTATGTATGTAAACAACTTTACTTAGGTACACTTAGATTAATTTAAGAACTTAGTTATGAAACTAAATAAAAAAGGTTTATTATTTTTTGCTTTTTAGTTTTTTTTGGCGGTTTAATTTTTTTTTTTAAAAGCTATTGGTAAATATCAAATTATATTCCTTGCACTGAATTTCATCATCATCATCATATCAGCTGAAAGACTGCTGGACATAGGCCTCCCCCAAAGAGTGCCACAATGACTGGTCCTGCACCACTCGTATTCCGACTCCACTGTCCATTGTCCGCTGGACACTGAATTTACTAACTGTATAATATTTTCTTAGGGCAATATACATATACCGAAGCGAGCACAGACTATAAATCGCAGCGGAGCTGTTTACGACCGCGCGGCGACACCTCGGCGGATTTAATCGTGCATTTACTTTAAAGTGCACTAGCTTTAAATTGTTTGTTTACTGAATGTGAAAAGGTGCGAAATAGTGTGTGCACCAAGGTATTGTAAATAGTACAGTAAGCGAAGAAAGTCAACCACTTCTCCGTTCTATTTCTTTATTAGCGTAAATTCTGCTGGGTGGCACCCCGTTGGAGTCACTCAACAGGTTTTACAGCCTCGGGTCGACTGCGACTAGCTTCATCGGATGCAGAAATCGACGTTCGGATTGGAAAAGCGGCGAAGATGTTGGGCAAGCTGAGTACAAGAGTATGACAGAATACACCACATAACCTGGAAAACCAAGATAGTTATGTATCAAACTTGTATCCTTAGCCTTACGCCTTAGCCTTACGGGTTTTACCTATGTTTTACCAAAAAATGTTTGACAAATTATCACTTCCCAAAAATGTTTTGGTAGAATTTCATTTACCAAACAATCGTTTGCCAAATTAACACTTGACAAATCATTCAAATTCAAATTGTTTATTGCATTTATCACATTACATAATTATAAGGTGGAACAATGAAACGATAAGGTTTACATGTGACGCTCTGTAAGGGCACAGCAACATACTTAAAGCTAACTTAAAACTAACATGCTTACAATTTCACACAATTGAGTGTAGTCAGAGAAGCTATTCAATATTATTTATTAATTATTTGTTAATCGTATTTGTCGTTAAAAAACTCATTTATGGTGTAAAAGCATTTGTTAATTAAGAATGTTTTCAGGCGTTTTTTGAAAAGAGGCAATTTTTCTATATTTTTGATGGAATTCGGGAGGTGGTTATATATTTTAATAACCATATAGGGGGGACTCGAAGTGACTAATTTTAATGTGAAAGTGGTAATTTAAGCTTGTTTAAGTTGCAATTGTTTCTTTTGGTTCCTGCTGTAATCGGTGTAAATAAGTGTGGTTGGTTTCTTACAAACATACATGATTCTAGAATATACATAGAAGGGAGAGTAAGTATTCGAATTTCCCTAAAGTGATGTTTGCAAGATTCCATTTGATCTATGTTTGTGAGTATTCTTACGCATTCCTTCTGCAGAATGAAAATTTTGTCTACTTCATTGCTATTTCCCCAAAGTACGAGACCGTATGTCATTCTTGAGTACGCATATGTGTAGTAAACGGAAAGGGCTGATAATTTTAACACTAATATCCTCTGAATGTTTGGTCACCCTACATTTCTTGAAGTTAATTAGATACGTAAAACACACATACGTAATTTTTTTGCAAACTACCGTTTGGGTGACAATGATTTTGAACTATAAAGTGATTCCTTATTCACTTTTATTCAGAAAAAAAAGAACGTCTGTTTTAGGTAACTCCGAGTTAATCGTGTTAGGTATCAATTACAGGATTAGGAAAATTTACTCCTGATCACGAATTAAGAATCATCTTGTACACCCATGCCGAATTAAGTTTTCTAGTAGCAACGGTTACTGAGTTAAGCCGAACGACGGACATGGCGAAACTAACTATAAGGGTTCCTTGTAGTTTACGGAACCCTAACAAACCTACCTACTATTTCTTCCCAACCTCTCCCAAACGAACAGCGCGCGTTAAATCAAATCTTGTAAAAGATGAATAGTGAGCCACAAAACCATTTTTTCCAGAAGAACTGTATTGTGCAAAAGCGTACACACGAACGCAACAGCACCGCGCGACGTAATAATGGCGGAAGCACTATGCGAAGAGTATTTTTTAATGTTTTTTTAAAGGTCATTGTTAGGTGACAGAAGGGAAAACCTTTAAAGTGTCCGGAGGTAGCTTCGAAAAGGGTTTCGCGTTACAAAAAGAGAGCCATTGTACTTACGCTTTCTGTCATTTGTTCTTTGGAAGGTTTTATTGAAAAATAGTGGCAATAGTCTCTACTCTGTTACTTTATGAGAATAGAAGGTGGCGTTATTTATAACTTTTTTAACGGAAACTTTACCCGGTCATCAGTCTACCTTGTGGAGGGGCCTGACGATTATAAGTCTTACAAATCTCTTTCATTCGCTGCCGGAGCGTTTTTTCTCCAATCAAGTTGACAATGTAGACTACATACTCTTAATTATCTTTTCCTTCTTACGTTCATTAATCAAGTAAGCCCGCGAGCGTCGTAAGATTAAAATGCAACGCGTGTGTTCATCTTCATTTGTATACTTGTTTTTCTCAGGCGGTCGCAGCCAGAACGAAATGACTTGGCTCACCACTTCGCAACACACTGTGACATTCAAGATTATAATATATTCTCAAAGTTTATAAGAAGCATCCATTCTACTTAATTATAAACTTAGGTCAGTACCCCCAAAAACGGTAGGTATAGTACATGAAGTTTAATTTCAGTGCAATTTTAGCAAGTTGCATCGACGGAGAAAAAGTAATATTGCTCGCGTAAGTGCTCCAGTGAATGAACGAATCCATGCAGTGAATGAACGAAACGCTGCTTATTTGCTTAAATTAAGAGTTGCATATAATTATTTCTAGCATACCGGGTATTTTTTTTTCGATTAAAAGCGTTCACTGTAAGGGTTTTGTAACATTTATATCAACTCAGTCGCAACAGTTAATAATTGAGAGAAGCGTAAAGTTGACGGGCTACGGGCGTGGATTTCTTGTATGAGCCGGTAATAAGGGGACGAGTATGTCACCTTTTATTTGATGTGCCATTGTACTAGTTTCATAGACCTGTGACTTATGGTCTGTGGTTTTTGGAAATTGTGCTACTAAAACATCGTTTTAAGTTATTCAAATGTAGATTCTCATTGTTCAGTCGGTGTTCTATAACTAGAATTCAAAACCGCCTAAACCCAGTGAATGAACTGGGGTGCTTATTCACTGGCAACGCCTGTTTTAATGTTTTCGCGATATCTTATGTTCTAGTGATCGAACTAACTAAGATTTACTTTTTATTAAAATAACCACCAAGAGCTTGTCTGGTTGAAGTTGAACGACAATTAAAAATGTATAGGTTATTGTCGTTACCTGGACAATTGGGAATCTGTAGGATTGGGAGTCTGTAGATTTGCGAAAATGTAGAATTGAGAATCTGTAGAATTGGGTATCTGTAATGTAAATCTGTAGAATTGGGAATAAACGGGACAAACCTCATTTTCGAACATGAAATTAGTTCATTCATTGGTTTATAGATATCCTGTGAATGAACGTCGACCGATAATTACCTAGTTCATTTACTGGTTTTACTATATCTTTTGGAACCATTTAAGAGGGGGCGTACCGCCAGGGAAAAATCAGAAATCACCCGCGCGCCCCGCACCTGCCGCGCTGATGCGTCTATTGCTGCCCCGCTCCTTCTCGCATAGTATATGCCCCGACAGTCAGATGAAACATGAATACCTATGAATAATAGGCATGATGACTCATGTTCAAATTGATAACGTAGTGATGCTAAATGTATAGTAAACCATCAAATTACCGTAATAAAATATAAATAATAAAATATAATTAAAATCGTAAAAAGATATGAACCTTGAAAGTTAACAAAAAAAATTTTTTTTATTGTACAAGAGTAAATTTAAAGGTACCAATAGAATCCTTAGGCTTTTATAGAAACTAAATTGTACAACAATTATTATTATTATTATTATTAAATTAATCATGTACTTAAAGGCAGTATTCCGCGAATGAAACAACAATTTAAGAACCTGATTTTCCATACGACGATACATATAGGTACTTCACACCCCACACACTTCCGGTGCGTTAGATATTTTACGGTCAACGTGTCTGATAAAAAACCGTCTAGTTATTGTGTCGGTATGGCATCTAAGATCCTGTTCTGGCTTCTCTATTCTCCCGATCTGCGATGGCCACCTTAGACTTGTTAAGCGATATTGATTCTGCATATAAAGTAAAATGCCATACACTGACACTCCCTGAAGACTGCTCAGACATACTTTCGGAATTTAAATTGAAAGTCTTAAATTTAAACATTAGAAGTGTCCAGAAGAATTTTGTAAATTTTCTTGTGGTTTGGAAGAGGCTTCATGTTAGTTTTGATGTGGTCGTTTTCAGCGAGTGTTGGCTAAATGAATACTCTACGATCAATCAACTGGATGGTTTCACTTCCTTTCACTCCAAAAAGTTTATAAATAAATCCGGTGGTGTTATAGCATACGTAAGCAAAAAGTGGTCTCCCGTTTTTACTGAATTATATGTAGATGACGCAAACTGCATTCTTGTTGATGTCCCAAACAATTTCAAAGTCATTGCGTCATATAGGTCGCCCAGTTTTCTTAATCCTGCCAAGTTCGTCATCTCTCTTGATACAACCCTAAAATCGCTGTCGCCTACACCATGTTTAATCTTCGCCGGAGACCTTAATATTGACATCTTGGACTCTGCTGTCCCCAACTCTTTCTCCTCAGATTATCTCTGTATGTTGGCTGAAAATGGACTTGTTTCATGCATTGATAAGATAACCCATCACAAATCGTGCTTGGACCATATTTTTGTAGCTAGTCAGTGCCAGGCAGAATCAATCGTTTGCAATGCTGATTTAACGGATCATGCTATTACTATGATCGGATCTCGCTCGTACTGCGGAAGCAGCCAAAATCAAGTCGAACTAAAGCTGTGATTGATTACGTTTCCCTTGAGCGTGAATTACATAGTGTGGATTGGTCCCTGATCACCCAAAACTGTAACCTAGATAACGCGGTGCAGTTATTTTCCTCAACGGTTTCAAGTGCAGTTACCCGGCATTCGAGATCAGTAAAGGTTAGTCGTTCAAGGTACTGCATCCAACCCTGGATGACTCCTGGTTTGGTGAGGTGCTCCAGACATAAAGATAAACTTCATTTGATCTCGCGCGATGATCCCGATAATGTCACCAAACGACTCGTTTACACACGTTACAGAAACTTCTTCATTACATTATTAAGAAACCTCAAATCTGAGTATGATCGAAAGGATCTTACGCAACACAAAAACGTGCCGAAAAAACTTTGGAATACAATAAGACGTATTACACATAAAAATACTACGGTCTCCTCGGCGGAGGACTTGTTGAACGCAAGTACCTCCGCTGATAAATCCATTGATCACTGTAATGCTTTTTTCTCCACAGTAGGGTCCAAACTGGCAAGTTCGATACTTACCAAATTAAACGTCACTGAAAACTCCCTGGCCGCTATAGTTGATAGTACTAACTCTCGTTCCAATTCTTTTTTCTTTGAACCTACTGACCCACAAGAGGTACTTGGTTTTATTAAAACGCTTGACCCAAACAGCGCCCCTGGTCAGGATGGAGTGAGCAACCGCCTTCTCAAAGTGTTAGGTGGAGTTTTGTCGGAACCCCTTGCAGCAATTTTTAATTTAAGTTTGAGTGCTGGTTCGTTTCCGCAGGCTTGGAAGACAGCTACCGTGATTCCGATCCACAAAAGTGGCCCAAAAAATGATGCGAATAACTATCGCCCAATCTCTCTTCTGTGCGTTTTCTCGAAATTGCTGGAACGTGTTGTGAATAAACGTCTGGTCAAATATCTTGAACAAAATAGTTTTCTCTCGGATCGGCAATATGGTTTCCGACAAGGAAGGTCAACCGAGGACGCAGTGACACTTTTGACAGATATTGTTGCCTCTCATCTGGATCAGGGGCGATGCTGTGTAGGCGTTTTTCTTGATCTGTTAAAGGCGTTTGACACGGTTTCGAGTCCAATCCTTCTTAGAAAGCTAGAAGTTCTCGGCATACGTGGAACCGCTCTAAACTGGTTTGCTAGCTATCTGTCTGATAGATTGCAGCGGGTTAGAATTAATGAGTTCTTGAGTAATTCGGAACCAGTTTCCTTTGGCGTCCCCCAGGGCAGTATTTTGGGTCCCACTCTTTTCATAACTTATATCAATGCTATCACATCTCTTGCTTTTAAAAATGGCGAAGTAATCTGTTATGCCGATGATACTGCCATGATCTTCCACGGGGACTCGTGGCAGTCGGCCCATTGTGCAGCAGAGGAAGGCGTTCGACAGGTATCGGAGTGGCTTGAGCGTAATCTCCTCACCCTTAATGCAAGCAAAACACATTTTCTCTGTTTTCATAAAACGGCCTCATCACGCCCTCCTGATGATTTACGGGAATTAAAAATTCACAATCAATACTGTATCATCCCTAGAAATCATTTCGTCACCAGTTGCAGCTGTAATTGTATACACAAAGTCCTATCCCTAAAATACTTAGGGATTGTTTTAGATGAAAAACTTAATTTTAAAGAGCATATAACACTGACAACTGCAAGGGTACGTAAAATGATTTACACTATGAAATTGCTAAGGGAGGCTTGTGATTGGAATCTTTTAAGGATAGTGTACCATGGACTGTGTGAGTCTATTCTAAACTAATGCATCCTTGCTTGGGGTGGCATTTCTAAGTCTGTCCTGATCGTCCTGGAGCGCGCCCAGAGAGCGGTGCTGAAGGTATCCCTTCGTAAGTCCCGGCGTTTTCCCACTGTGAACCTTCTTGAGGAGGCCCGGGTCTTGAGTGTGCGTCGATTATATTTTTTGCGTGTTACTTTGTTTATGCACAAACAGGTTAGAAACTCCCCAACTTTCCCTGAATTGCTAAAAAAGAGAATTTTCAAAGTGCCCAAGCCTGCGTTAAAGACCAGTTTTGCAAAACGTTTTAAATCCTTCCTTTTCCCCCATATTTATAATATGTTAACTAGGACGTGTGATATTGGGCACTGCTTTATTTTTGAGGCCAAAAAGCGTATTCGGAACTTGTTGCTTACATGGGACTACAATAAGTCCGAAAGTATACTTTCTATTGTAAGTTAAATTTCACCAACCAATGTCTCACGCCACTCCACAGTAACATCTAAGCAACGCAGTTATACACACACACACACACACACACACACACACGCACACGCACGCGCACGCACACGCACACACGCACGCACAAACACACATTTATTTATTTTTGCTGAACCTAATGTCGTAAGATTACATACTATAGTCACTTACTAATATTTAAAAATTGCTGTCAAAACTTTCATATATCCTACTTAATTAGTTTTAAGTTTGATTTACGGACCGCACTTCATTCGGTTAATTCTATGTGTTTGGTTTACGTTTGACTTCCACGATACAGGCCTAGCCTAGTGTGGGGTCATCGACTTTGCATATTTTGTACTGAATCTTTCTGGTAATAAATTTTTACTTTACTTTACTTTACTTTACTTTACTTTGTATTAACAAATGTCGGCTGTGACGTCACGCCTGTCTCTCTTTCAGTATTAAGCGTTTTGCGCTGCCGCCAGCGAGGTCAATCTTTGTCTCAAATTTTTGGGTATTTATGTTCTTTAATTGTAGTTCCTCCAATACAAACATTTGTTCCTGTCCAAAAACTGGTTCAAATGACATCATAAAAAAATTTAGTCATCTTCCCTATTATAAAAAGTCGGAAGCAAGACAAAATCTGTAGGTACCTATATTTGAAGATATTATTTTCGCTATTAAGTCAGAGTTTCGAGAGCTATAACTGAAATATGACCTTCCGTTTTTTAGGGTTCCGTACCCAAAAGGTAAAAACGGGACCCTATTACTAAGACTTCTCTGTCCGTCTGTCTGTCTGTCACCAGGCTGTAACTCAAGAACCGTGATAGCTAGATAGTTGAAATTTTCACAGATGATGTATTTCTGTTGCCGCTATAACAACAAATACTAAAAAACAAAATAAAATAAATATTTAAGGGGGGCTCCCATTCAATAAACTTTTTTTTACTGTTTTATAGATAATGGTACGGAACCCTTCGTGCGCGAGTCTGACTCGCACTTGGCCGGTTTTTTATTTACTAAATCACGTAAGGGTTACAATGGCTAGTAAAAACCTAAAGAAAAAAAAGCCATAATCGAATTAAAACTTTTGTGAGACATGTCCAAAATACTACTAATAAAACCACGGTTAAATTCACGTATTAAATGTCACAACAGATGACATGTTTCGAACTCTTCGGGAGTTCTTCTTCAAAACAATCATCGAAAACACTCATCCTGAAGAAGAACTCCCGAAGAGTTCGAAACATGTCGCCTGTCATGTCATTGAATACGTGAATTTAATTGTGAATTTATAAGTAGCATTAAAAAAACTGTTACTGTTACTGTGAAACCTTCGATCATGTCTATGAAAGTCAGATTTTCAGGCCACAGTGTTGCGGCCAAATTTTTCAATTCTGATCTCGGATTCCTGCTTGGAGACAATGGAGACGCTCTGGCCCTTTAGTTATCAATTTTGAACATACTGGTAGGTACTAAAGAAAAACTGCTTAATTGTGTTCACTTTTTTTAATATAAAAATGACCAAGTTCGCAGGCAATAATTGTTGGAATCTGCACCCTCGATAACCCTAAAAGTGACACCCGTGATGACTTTAAAGAAAAACAATGTCAATAATGTCACTACGGGCGACATGTTTCGAAATCTGCGGGAGTTCTTTTTCAGGATGAATGCTTTCGCGGCGGTGTCGCTTGAATCACGACAAGATTCAAGCGAAACCGCCGCGAAAACACTCATCCTGATGAACCCCCGCAGAGTTCGAAACATGTCGCCCGTAGTGACATTTAATACGTGACTTGAACCTTGTATAAGTATTATTTCAACATGTCTCACGAAAGTTTAAATTCGAAAAACAATGTCCGCCATCTTGGAATTCAAAATGGACATCATTTCTCGAAACGCCTGTGAAAGTATGTTGTTCTTTAAAAAAAACGCGCATCGTAATTTACAACAAATATTTCAAAAATGAAAATAATGCGACCACTTTTTGAATTATTTCCGACTTCGAATTCGTATTTAGAGACCGAGAGGACATCGATTTTGAAATTAACCGGATTTATTCTCAACTAGCGATCCGCCCTGGCTTCGCTCGGATACTATATTAAATTATATTATACATATAAACCTTCCTCTTGAATCAATCTATCTGTTAAAAAAAACCGCATCTAAATCCGTTGCGTAGTTTTAAAGATCTTCGCATTCATAATAGGGGCAGACAGCGGGAAGCGACTTTGTTTTATACGAGTACTATGTTGTAGTGATAGTGATAATCTTTCATAAAGTAAATACACGCTCGACAGAAAAAATGTTCGTGTAGTTTTGCATGTACTGCACAAATTATTCTAAGAAGCCGGTCGCCGGCCGATCTCTGCGTAATCTTATGGTTGTATTTTGAACTTTAAGGTCTACATGTTAAGGTCGACTTTTAAATATATTATTTCAAAATATACCAAAATATCTACTGGAATGTAATGATACATTCATTCACTGGACGAATATACTGGGTCACAATATTATTGAAATAATTATGTTCACCGTGCTGTCGTGAGAGCACAGAACGTAGTCCTCTCGTCTCAGCGGAGCGATTGCGATTGACTCCGCCCGCGAACGGCAACAGAAGATATACCAAACTGCACGAAACACGCGACGGGAGAAACAGTATCGCGCTAAATAAAAAAGACTTATACGCCAAATACGTTATACCTCAATAAGTCTGAAAAGGGACTACATAAAAAAACGCCGCTCGTCAAATCACTAGGCAATATACACTAAATTTTTACGTAAATTATATGCACGGGAACGGCACACAATTGAAATTAGGTAAAAATAAGACATGTTTTGGCGATTGTTTTCTATCGAGGCAATTTTGGTTTTGTATGGTTTTTTTTCAGACAAATAGATTGCAAATATGATGTAGTTTTTGTATGTTCATTTTCCTGGCATTCGCTTTAGTTTGTCATAGGTAAATATTCAATCTAAGAACTCCGATTTCGCGGAGCGCCCCCTCTTAATAAACGTACATTTGTTAAAGTTTTTTTAACTGCTATTCCGTTTGTTGGTATATCGATATCATGCCACACAAAATTTAAACCAATTTAAACCAATAAACAATAACTATAATACCTAAAACCAACCAAACCAATAAACAATACCTAAAACAAAATAAAATATGAATTGTAGAATTGTGAGCTAAAGCCGATAATTTTTAATTTGTATAGAGAATATTATGGGTTATAATAAAAAAATATATATATTTATTAAGAAACAAACAGTCGTTTATACTCGTAGTTATACATAACGCAGGAAAGTTTCTTAAAGATAGACTTACTGTTTCCTTAATGAAAATACTTTGACATCATGTTTTAATAATAGTTTCTACAGCGTAAGAAACAGAGCTGTTTGTGCATACAAGAACAAAAAAGAAATAATTATAACAATAATGAAAAATAAAAAGCAGGAGTATAAGAGTAATAAGAATTATTGTTTGGTGTTTACGAAAACTGAAAATATGCAGTAACATTTAATACTGAGAAAAATTGCTTAATAGCGCCAGTCTAATAATTTGGGTTATTACACTGCAAAGATAGTGTTTTATTAAGTTTTTCACAGAAAACATCGAGACCCAGAAATTTTTCGTTGTACAACCTGCACGCCCTTCTAACAAAACTATTTCTTGCGTAAGCAGTCCGACTGCGGCGGATGTAAAAGAGGGGTTTTTTCCTGCAAGCGCGTTCACAACGTCGAGGAACTCTGAAGGAAAGTGAATGTAATAGAAACGGAGCATCAATAATATTATTAATAATTTTATAAAGGGTTAAAATATCGGCACGTTCTCGACGATAACTAAGGGATGTTATCGTATGTACTCCCATTGCCGTGGCGTAATCTGAGTATTTTTATTTCTAATTCTGTACTCTATTGTCTTTGCAAACTTTTTCTGAAGTCTCTCTATCCTATCACTATGTATTTTGTACTGTGGGCTCCACACAACGCTTGCGAATTCCAAACGACTACGAACATAACTGTTAAACAGTACCTTATAAGTTAAAAGTCCCTTAAATGGTTTACCTACGCGTAATATAAATCCTAACTGCTTTAATGCTTTACATAACATGTCATCAATGTGAGGTATAAAAGTGAGTTCTGAGTCCATTATGATGCCGAGGTCTCGAATCTGGTGAACACGACCTAATATTTTATCCCAAAGTTTATAGTCACAATGTATACTACTCCTTTTTCTGCTAAAACTTATAACAAAACATTTGTCCGGATTTACAGACAACTTATTATCAATGCAGTAAGTCTCGAAAAGGTCCAAGTCATCTTGTAAGGCTTTGTAATCATCCACATTACGAATGACTCTAAATATCTTTGCATCGTCAGCGTATAACAGTAGTTTTGATTTTATTATGCATGCAGAGATATCATTGATGTAGATGAATTAAATGTAGGGTAAATCGCCAGTAATTAGCCACCCCCAGTAATTGGACACCCCCCAGTAATTGGCCACATTATACTAATATGAATAAATTTTGGATTCTATAGTATATCCACACACTTAAAGTAAATAACCAGATAACAGCAGTTATCACAAGTATTACTCAACTTTTTTGTACATCGATTAAAGTAAGAGTTCATAATAAAATGAGTTTGATTTTGACGAGGCGTTGAAATGGCTGGTTGCTTTTTTTTTCTCTTAGCGGACATGCATATCAAATTAAGAAATTATATTATAATTTTGACTTAAGACGTTTCGTCAGTGTAGGTAAATGTGATCATAAAAGGTAAGGGAATATTTTGTATACTATTATTTTACATAATAATTTCAAATTCTATAAATTATTTAGTTGGCTAATTTCTGAAATGTAATTCGACACTATTTTAAATACTAGCCACGTACGCCAGTTACTTATAGGCTATAAAAATATGATTGGTACTTTGTTGAAAGAGGTTGCCTGTACCTTTGATGAATTAAAGCGGCAATTACACTTCGTCGTTCGCCGCATGCTGCATGCGACGACCGCGAAAGTATTAAGAACACGTTCGTCGGCCGCATTCGGCGATCGACAGCTGCCAACGCTTAGTAGTAGGCGGACAGACTAGTGTAAAGACAACGTTTGTTGGCCTAAGTAGTTTAAAATGAATTCGGCGACCGCATGCGGCGAACGACGAAGTGTAATTGCCACTTAATGCTGGCTGGTTATTAAGGTGCGTACGTACCAAGCCAACGAACAGCTATGTATCTCACTCTAACCAATAACTGTCACATAAATGCTTCGCGTTCGTTGGTCGTTCTTTTGCTCAGTGTGTACCCACCATTACAATACTTTGAAGTCCCGAGACAAATGTGAAACTTAATATTGTCGGCAATGTCAATGAGCTTCTTTGTTAAGATGTAGTAAATACTTCCATGAAGAATGTGTTCCCCTGTTTCATGAAAACAATATACCTGTGATTGTACAATAATTATTTATGTCAAATTTCTGTTTATCTTCACCGGGCAAGTTCCTCATCGGAACGTGAGGATTGAGGATTCATTCCTAAAGAGTTTATTGTTTAATTTTATGTCAATAAGTTTTTATTATGTTAATATTTTATTTGGTATTGGTATTGAAAAAAAATGGTTAGTATTGAAAATACTGGCTAATAACTAGGTTAAACGTAATGTCCAATAAAATAACTAAATATTTTAAGAAATAAATAATATCGTCCTTTAAACACATGTTCATTATTTTTAACATTCACTACTTCCCCTTAAAATAATATGGTCGATATCGGGGGGCACGGTTGTGCCCCCGCCAAGACAAGCCAAGCGAAGCGCAACGCAAGGGCACTACCTACCTTTTCTCGAAGCGGTTCGTCGTTTTTTTGAACCCTCGTAACTTGGGTTTGGATTATACCAGATAAACAAAATTCTCGGGATATAATGTCAATAGTGGACTTATTAAACGTATAAAGTTTCAGTAACATAGCTCTTATACTTATGATATTATTTATATCTAAAATACGCCGATTTCGTCACTGACTCACTGATGTTGATCATCAAAACCTCTAGGGTACTTCCTGGAGTCCTAGAAAGCTGAAATTTGGTACGTAAGCTAGTAGTAGTACACAATCAACAAAATAATTTAAAAAATTGGAACTTCTACCCCCCAACCCCTTAAAGTAGGGGATGGAACTTTGTATGAGACTTCCGCAAATTTTGATGCTAGGGGTATGAAAATTTATATAGGGACTCCTTGTTATAAATAATAAAATACGTTTTTCAGGATTTTTAGTAAATCACCCCCCACCCTCTAAATTAGGGGGCAGAAGTTTGTATAGGTCCTACAAAGCTGAAATTTAGTATGTAAGCTAGTATTCGTTTACAATGAACAAAATAATTCAAAAAATTGGAACTTCTATCCCCCAACCCCTTAAACTAGGGGATGGAACTTTGTATGAGACTTCCGCAAATTTTGATGCTAGAGGTCCGAAAATTTATATAGGGACTCCTTGTTATGAATAATTACCTTACAAACAGGAATGAGATCCCACCAAAAACATTGCATGTAAAGTAATAGCCAAGACTCCCTAGCTCATATAGCTTTCAGCGTTAAACAGATATCAGATCACAAGCAGCGCCAAGCTACCTATCCTATACAGCGTAACTCTACCACTACCAGCCACGCTCTACAAATTCTATATCTTATAAATCTTCATGTAAACTATTTATTGTGATTACTTAAGTGCATTTAGCTCTTTTGATTGCGACGTTGCTACCGATGTTGGCCAGTTTCGCGTCGTTATGGACAGATATAACTGATTCTTTTTTGAAAAAATATGAATTACCGTTTTCATAGAGAGGATCATTTTCATAGAGAAGCGATAGTTATCCATGTTTTGTTTACAAAAATCGACAAAACAAGAAAAAAAATATTTTTTTGCTGAATTTGTGTTGGTTTCATTTTTTTTACTCCTAATGAACTAAGAAAGGCGAGGTTAAAATCTTTCGGGTCACTCGGGCCCACGGTGTATGTCACTCGGGCCCACGGTGTATGTCACTCGGGCCCACGGTGTATGTCACTCGGGCCCACGGTGTATATTACATTACCGTTGTTTTCTGTCCCTGATGTGGCGAAAAAAATGTACAATGCACAATTGTTCGCACATGAAGTTACACTTCTGTCTTCTTCTTTTTTATAGTGTGAAAATCCATTCCATATTATCATATCAATTTGTTTGTTTACTTTTCCTGGATTTGACCATACACTGTTTTATAATAACCTTATTTCTCTGTTGTATCTTCGGGTTTTCTATTGTTTTAAGATATAAACTACGAGTAGCTGTAATGTACGCTGTACGCACGACCATGCGTAATTTGAAAAATATTAATTTCACTGTTCGCAGCCAGATGGCGCTGCTCGCTGATATTTGACGCAAGCGCAGCGGCTCAGTTTTAATATAAGGCCATATTGCACGTACAGCGGATAACGTAAAATGTACTCATTGAAATGGTCTCGCCGGAAGAACAGCGCTGGCTCGTGAGCCAGCATTATGCTGAGGCGGGAACATTTCGTAACAAATAAATAGTTTTAAGTAATTAAATAGTATAGCATTCTAAGTATGTATTTGTTTGTTACGAATAAATAATTTTCATTTAATTTCATTTCATTTATAAAAGTAATTCATTCAGTGGTTTAAGTTGTTCATTTACTAGAAAGCCGTGTTCATTCACTGGTGATTTCCCATTTTTGTACCGAAAAGGTCATATCATATAACTTAAAATAATGGAAAACTATTGCAAAAGCAAAGTTATTTAAGAAAACAAGAATACTTGTTTGATGTATAAAAACAGTCATGTAAGATATTTAGTATTGCTATCTCTAAATATATAAAAGAAGAAGCTGACTGACTGACTGACTGACTGACTGACTGACTGACTGACTGACTGACTGACTGACTGACTGACTGACTGACTGACTGACTGACTGACTGACTGACTGACTGACTGACTGACTGACTGACTGACTGACATATCAACGCACAGCCCAAACCGCTGGGTCTACGGATTCCAAATTTGGCACGTAGGTTCCTTATAAGGTGCAGGGGAGCACTAAGAAAGGATTTTTCAAAACTCACCACCTAAGGGGGTAAAACGGGGGTCCAAAGTTTGTATGGGGGAAGCATTATTTTTTGAACTAGAGACTTAAAACTTTGTAGGAAGATTACTTATTAAGATACAAAAAAAGCACTTTCTGCTTTTTACAAAATTCCACCCCTAAGGGGGTTAAATAGGGGTGCAAAGTTTGTATTCAAAACTACTGGGACTACAAACTTGAAATTTACACCAGACCTTCCATTTATGACGTAGGCAAGAGATAAGACGGGATTTTCGGAAATTCTATCACTAAGGGTGTTAATGAGGGGTACAAAGTTTGTATGGGTGAAATATTATTTTTTGTACTAGAGACTTGAAACTTTGTAGGGATATTACTTATTAAGATGCAAAAAAAGTTATTTCAGCGTTTTAGAAAATTCCACCGCTAAAGGGGGTCAAATAGGAGTGCAATGTTTGTATGGGGTAAACATTATTTATTGAACTAGAGACTTATAACTTTGTAGGAATACTCAATACTCAATACTCAATCATTTATTGCATTCCACAATATTAGTTTACAGGGTTTTAGGTAAACTTAAGTTTAAGTTATTAAGTGACAATAAAACTTAATTGTGGACCCTGTTGGGCACCGCAAAAATCAGTGAAGAGAAGACGACTTACATACTTATTGAAAGTTCTGCTTTTTATAATTTTATTTTCATATTCTGCGCAATGTGCAAATTATATTGAGCATTATGTTTAAGTATCTAAATTTACCTATTGCACATTTATTTATAACTAACTTTTTATAGGAACTTTGTTCTATATATTATATTTGTGTATAAGATGAGTTTAAATTTTAATTTTATTTTATAGTTTTTCTTCTAAGTATTCTCTTAGTGTATAATAACTTTTATTAATAAGGAATTCTCTTAATATTCTTATGAATGTGTTGTGTTTTTTCTCGGATTTTATTGTATCGGGCAATTTGTTATATACTTTCACAGACATGGTATAGGTTGCAGCAGAATGCATTTTTAGGTTTGATGAGGGTAACATGAGTCTTTCTCTATATCGGAGATTATGAGTTGTAGGTATGTCTTCGCGTTTCTTATAGTATTGGGGATAGTTTCGAACAAACTTACAAACTTCTAAAATATATAAACTAGTTAGAGTCAGTATTTTCTGATTCTTAAAATGGGGTTTGCAACTGTCTCTGTTATCAATATTTACTAATATGCGAATAAGTTTTTTTTGATGTTATGCCAATTTATGCTATTCAAACAAGATTTAAAGTTTTCAATGTTAGTCGAATTTAAAATCCGTTTTTCTATATTCCAAACGTAATTCTCTTGATTTGGCTGCGGTAATTTTAATTTTAAAACTGTTCCAGCATGGTCTGAAAATCCTAATTCTATTATGTCTGTGTGTATTTGTATGTTATTAAAATTGGTAAATAGAAGGTCTAGACATGTTGACGAATTTTGAGTGATATGAGTTGGTTTTTTAATGTGTTGTGTGAAATTAAATTCCAGCATAAGGCCTAATAAGTTGCTTGTTTTTGTATTATTAATAAGAACGTTTACGTTTAGGTCTCCACCTATTATTATTTTGTATTTATGATATTTGGTATGTATGTACTGTAGAATATTACTTAACTGTTTATAAAATAAGTCTTCCTCTCTTCTATTCCAATACATTACAATTAATATCACATTTTGTTGAGGTAATTCTGTAGCACAAATTTCAAGGACATATTCGATAGACATGTCTGAAATATCAGTCTTCTCGATGAACTCGACGTGATTTTGCAGCAGGATGGCAACTCCACCTCCAGTACGCGCCTCCCTGCAGAAAGATGCTGCAAACTTATATTTATCAAAATTAATCATTTTAATTTTTTCGTGTGATAGCCAAGATTCAGAAATACATATCGCCTGATATTCTTCATTTTGGTCAAGAAAAGCTTCTAACAGGTGTTGCTTGTTATATAGACTCTGAAAGTTTTGAAATAATATTGTAAATTCTTGATCAATAGCTTCGAAATGTATGGTTAACGTTGTTTTTTGAGTTGTTTTGTAGGTTGTCGTAGGTATCGGGCTGCGCATTTTCCAACATTAAATTTATGCTTGAGTTTCGGTGTACATCGTAATTATTATCATCCTTCTTGCCAACTATTTTTCCCTCTATCACTAGTTGGTTGTTACGTATTACTGCATGTAAGCCTTTTTTTCGCGCTAGAAACATTTCTTCTAGCATATTTTTCCTATCTTTTTGAGCGGATTATCGAGAAATTCCGAGATAGATATCCCAGTGCCTCGTAAATGGTGATTATTTTCTAATAAGTATTTTACCATTCTCTTACTGATGAGTTCAACCACCAGTGGCCGGTTTTTATTAGTTCGTCGACCAACTCTATATGTGTCCTCAATATATCCCATCAGGTTAGTATTTAAGAGTTCTCCAAACATTTCTACGATTCTGCCATGGAGATGACTATCAGGCTCCCTGAAGTATTCCGTTAGTCCATAAATAACAATTTTTTTCTTATTACTTTCAAGTATATGCTGTCCTCCGTTTGTTACACTTCCGCTTTTAATTTTGACTTCTAATGCTCTTATCTCTATTTGTAATTTATTATTTTCACTTTTCAGTTCTTCCATCTTGCAATTAATGCCTCTCAGTTCCTCTTTTCGTAAGTCATTTTGTATGGATAGTTCTGTAGTTTCGATCTTCATTTCGTTTCGCAAGCTGGTCATTGCTTTGTTAATTTCGGCTTGTATTGTATTTTGAAGCTCGGATATGATCGTTTTATTGTTTTCCTTTAGATGTGAATTTATTAATTTGCTTAAATTCATTAGATTCAATTCCGATGTCGCGGTGTCTTCTAAGTGAATTGTGTCCCCGAGGGAACTAAGGTTTTCAGAGGCCGACGAGTCGTTGAATACGTGTGCGCGTCGTTGCCGCCTTTGGGTTACGTTGTTTATTTCGGAATCAGAATGACTTGCCGTCTCGTGCTCAGTTGGAAATGTTTCTGTTTGGTCTCGCGACCGAACTGGGGTGTTTAAATTTCCTGTTTTGGGGATTTTACTTTGACAGTCGGGGCATTGCCACTCGAGTTTTTGCTTGACATCCATTACATAATTGAAACGCTCTTTGCTGACGTTAGCGCATTCCAGATCGTAATAATTTTTACACAGCTTGCAGCGAAGATGTGCTTCTGTTGGAAGTCCTTGTTTACATCCTGCGCATAACTTTGTCATCTTGATGATAGCGCCCTCTTTTGACATTTCAGTTAAGGCAACTGTGGCGACGTAAAGCAGTCGATGGTTGATCTCATAGACGTAGGCAAGTGTAGCTCGAGGTTCTGTCTGTTTATGCTAGATGGCGTTGTTATAGTGATATGTTTGTGAAGTGAAAAGCAATTATTTTATTGCATCGTTATAGGTTATAATGAAATATTTTAGCAAATTATACCTTTCCCAGTGTTTAACTTGTTTTCCCGATGCTTTCTTTTAATGTTCGTGTATTTATAACTCGTAAGATATTTTGCAATCACTGTTTTTAAAGGGTTAAATGCCGTGTTCTCTTTGTTTTTGCATTCACTTTTCCGCCTAATATTCGTGTTGAATTTCTTGCACTTCACGTTTATTCACTTAGTCATATATTGTTCTATGTAACAGTTTAGTTTTTTAAACAGGAACCACACGATAACTATTTTATTTTAGGTAAATAATACGGAGCCGAAGTTGAGTGTCGCGCAGTAGCGCCCTCTCTCTCTCTCGGAAGATTACTTATTGATACCAAAAAAGTACTCTCGGCGTTTTATAAAATTCTACCCCAAGGGAGTTAAATAGGGGTGCAAAGTATGAATTAAAAACTACTGTGTCTAGAAACTTGAAATTTACACCAGATTTTCCTTTTATGACATAGGCAAGGGATAAGACGGGATCTTTGGAAATTCAATCCCTAAGGGTGTTAAATAGGGGTGCAAAGTTTGTATGGGAGAAACATTATTTTTTGTATTAGAGACTTGAAACTTTGTAGGGATATTACTTATTAAGATACAAAAAAAGTTCTTTCAACGTTTTAGAAAATTCTACTCCTAAGGGGGTCAAATAGGGGTGCAATGTTTGTATGAGGTAAACATTATTTATTGAACTAGAGACTTGAAACTTTGTAGGAAGATTACTTATTAGGATACAAATAAAAATATCCTTAGCATTTTTAAAATTCCAACCCTAAGGAGATTAAATAGGGGTGCAAAGGTTGTATTCAAAACTACTGGGACTACAAACTTGAAATTTACACCAGAACTTCCTTTATGACGTAGGCAAGGGACAAGACGGGACTTTTGGAAATCCTATCCCAAAGGGGGTTAAAAAGGGGTGCAAAGATTGTATGGGAGAAATATATTTTTTTGTACTAGAGACTTGAAACTTTGTAGGGATATTACTTATAAAGATACAAAAAAAGTACTTACAGCGTTTTAGAAAATTCTACCCCTAAGGGAATTTATTAGGGGTGCAATATTTGTATAACTTATATAGTTTGGTTTGTATATAATATGGGCGTCGTTGATCGGGTCGCCACCTTCCCTAACATATGGTTGAGGGAGGCGATGACTGAGATATGCGTCATACTCGTGATCGGGTGCTGTTTGTGGAGTCCGGACTGTTCATGCTTGCAAGGGCATAGTACCTAACTTCTTAAATACTAGTGTTATTTTATTATTATTGTATTGACGAGACACATCATTCCGATCTTGACACGTTTTATTGTTATTGACCATGTACATCACTGACAATATTACATTAATATTCCTTTTTTTATTGTTTTGTTTTGACGCTTAGAGACCGTATACATCTCTACGAACATTGAATAATTATTAATTGTATTTGGACGCTCAGAGACCTTATACATCTCTGGAATACTGAATTAATCTCATTAACTTTCTGTTAATGCACAGACCTTATCCTAATCGAATGTTATTATTGTAAATTACCGTTTGACATGTAAAAGTGCCCTTGTGGCCTATTTGCAGAATAAATAATTTGTATTTGTATTTTGTATTATAAGGGAAACATTATTTATTGAACTAGAGACTTGAAACTTGGTAGGAATTTTACTTATAAGGATACAAAAAAAAGTATTTTCAGCGTTATATAAAACTCCACCCCTGAGGGGGTAAAATAGGGGTGCAAAGTTTGTATTCAAAGCTACTGGGACTAGAAACTTGAAATTTACTCCAGAACTTCATTTTATGACGTAGGCAAGGGATAAGACGGGATTTTTGGAAATTCTATCCCTAAGGGGGTTAAGTAGAGGTGCAAAGTTTGTATGGGAGAAACATATTTTTTTGTACTAGGGACTTGAAACTTTGTAGGAATATTATTATAAAGATACAAAAAAGTACTTTCAGCGTTTTATAAAATTCCACCCTTAAGGGTTAAATGAAGGTCCAAATTTTGTATAAGGGAAACTTATTTTTAGCTACTACGTACATAAAACTTTGTGGACAGATTACTTATTCATTTACAAATAAAGTGCTTTCAGCGTTTTGGAAATAATTACACCTAAAGGGGTTAAAAAGGAAGTCCAAAGTTTGTATGGAGAAAAAAGATTAGTTAGACAATTTTATTCGAGAATTCACAGGATAATTCCTAACGAAAAATGAGTAAACAAGTGTTTCCGGTTTTTTGAGAATTCAACCCCTAAAAGGAGACATGTGGTGACAAAATCTGAAAATCAACATCGGCATCTATTGTTTCTATGGTTTATCGGGTCGCTGATTAGGAAAACAACAACGATGTTACATTCCATCGTGGCGTCTAAATATCAATATGGGCGTTGTTATTACGGTTTTTTGGGACGTTAATAACGAAAATCACATAGATTTTGAAATGTAATGTTGTGGACATGAAAATTCATGAAAATATTTGTGCCAAATTGCAATTCAATCGGTCCAGTTTTTTTCGTACCAAATCGGTTGTAACAGACGGACTGACAGACAGCCACACGTGATCCTATAAATAAGGGTTCTATTTTTGCTTTGAGGTATGGAACGAGACCCACGTTATATAGGGTTATAGGTTTTAAAGTTTGTATTTGGTGCCATCTCGATCGTCAGCAATCGGTACCTAGGCGAGTGCGGGCGGCGCGGCGGGACGGGACTGTAGGAGACATTAGGAAAGTGCCTGCATCCGTAATAAGTACATTCAAGGTGCTGCACGAAGATCTGCTTACTTTTTATAAGTTAAGTATTTTGGCCGCCGTTAAATTAAAACAAATTTTTGGGTATTTATGTTAAATACTGGTTCGAAAAGCATGGACAAAAAATCTTAGGAAACAAGCCTATAGCAATGTCCAGGCCACAAATTTGACTTGACATTCGTGGAGATATTTTGGTATTTCAACATTATCATGAACATAAAGTAGCTTTTATTCCAGAGGACAGATTCTCATTAATCATGATTGTAAATAATACGTACATACATACATACATTCACGCCCACTTTTAGCATAAATATGGGTATAAAAGATCGACAAAAAGTGATATTGCTTAGGTTTTTAGCCCATCACCCACAACACACTTCAACCCTGCTCTCTTAATCGACTTTTACGACACACACGGGAAGAAAGAGGGTGGTGAAATTCTAACCCGCCACCACACGGGCATAAAAATAATAGTAAATAAAAATTAATTTACCATAATGGGTTATGACGAAGGGTTATTCGTAGGGGAAGTTAGTAGTAGTAGGTTAATAGGCGGCGTAGCAATTCAACAATTATTGGAAAATTACTTTTACTACGCGGGCGAAGCCGCGGGCAAAAGCTAGTCTTACATAAAACAATTTTTAAAATCATAAACATCCTTAAGCGTTCATTCACTGGAGAACTTACCCTAGACTATTATCATAAAACATCACTAGACAGTGGCAGCCTTAGGTGGCAGCCCGCAACTTTACTCAAAGGGAGACTTATAAAATGGCTTTCCAATTGGTGTTGTTTCCTATTAAGTTATAGTTTTTTCTTTTGAATACGTACTCATCATCATCCTCCTAGCGTTATTCCCGGTTGTGCCGCTAAAGGAGCCCAGGGTCACCTTTGACACCTAATCCCAAGATTTGGAATAGGCACTAGTTTTACGAAAGCGACTGCCGTCTGACCTTCCAACCCAGAGAGATTTCGAATACGTACTATAAAGCATATAACTAAATATACAAGCCATTCAAAACTGTGTCAAAATCGGCCAATTAGTGTCAAGTTTTATCGTGAAAGTGCTTGAAGAGGATAACATTCCTACAATGAACTAATTTACTTGAGTAACATGACAAGAACAATCGATTGTAGAATAAAAGCGCGAAATGAGCCAGCCGCTGTGTCCAATGAAGTGATGCGAATCCGAGGCGTCTTTGAGTTGCGCCGTGGCTCTCTATCATACCAAAACCGAATGCACTGTTTTTCAGAACAGTTTTCACACCCATTATTCAGACAGAGATTGTGCCACTCGGTGGCAAAACTATTTCCGTCTCGGGCGTTAACACTTGAATACCTCAGTCGTGATTATTTTTTTCTTTGTAGAACCTTTCACTTCACTCAGGTTTTAATATACCGCTTTTAGTAGAAAACAATAAATATGCACTACGGCTGGTGGAGCCGACGTGGCAACGGTGCCGGTAGGAGATGCCCCTACTGTCTCTCTTGCACTAGCAGTCACGGCAGTTGGAGTGTGAATGTGGATCAATTGTTGTTTTGTTGGTACAGATTCGAACCTCTACAATGTATAATTTTGCACCCTTGAGACATCTATTATTAATGCACGTCTCCTACAGATAAAGCCGTACAAAAAATGGTAATGGATATAATGATGTAGGATAAAAATGTCGAAAACGAAAATCGTCTTACCTGTGTTCAAGAGCTTCCGTGCATAGACTTGGACCTAACCCTGCGTAGTATGGCTGTGGTATTATAGCTTTACTAAGCTGAGCTGAGGTACTCCTCAGCCATACTATGTTCCTCGCGCTTGCTACTCGCGCTTTTGCCCTCTCTGGCCACACACAGCTCTACTCACGCGATTAACGTGACGCTGCTCCGCACTAGGTTACTCGTCTCTATTGTAGTGTGAGCGGTGAATGACGAGCAGCAAGATGAGCGGCATAACGAGTAACCATACTATAAGTATGTCTCTTCCTTCATTCCTTGCTAGCGTCATTCCTGATGTGTCCTGAGGGTGAGGGTAGACGAGCGTGACTTGAGAGATGCGAGTCGCGTAACCTCCTGAGCCCACACACCGACGTGCTCAGCAGCACCATGTCATCAGCGTAACTTAAGTTGTTGACGCACACCCCGTCCACATGACATGCTGACTGCTGAGCGCGACGATGAGTCACGTAAAGGTTGAAGAGCGTAGGGGAGGTCAGTCCCCCTTGCCTCACCCCGCATTCCAGTCGGTATGGCTCCGACGTTGCCCCCGCCCATTTGACAGTATTAACCTGATGCCCATACCAGTATTTAAATATGTTTTCAACTTCTACCGGTAGGTTAATACCCTCGAACTTTCTCCATAACATTTCATACGACACCAGGTCAAAGGCCTTGGACAAATCGAGGAAGCATGCGTAGACTGGAGTATCACGATCGGTATAATATCTGACGGCATGCTTAAGACACAGTATAGCATTTTCTGTGGCCGAAACCCAAACTGATTATCGTGCAAATTTATGTATTGATCCAACTGTGTATCAAGCATGGCGTCAAACACTTTGGCAATGATCGCCGCGAGATAAATAGGTTGATAGTTACTCGCGTCGCTAACATTACCAGTTTTGTTTTTTATGACCGGCACTACATTACAATATTTCGCATTAGATCGTCGGGTAGGTATGAGTGGCTTATATTTACATAGAGAGAAGAGCATTGCCAGAAGTCTCGATATATGTGGCCCAGCGTACTGGAGATGCTCGATACTGAGACCGTCGTGACCAGGGCATTTGCCTCTCGAAATAGACTTCATGGCTTGCCACATCCTTGGCAACAAATCTCGTTACCCCTGTGTCATTTCGAGTATCAGCACCAAGCATCGTCCGCCGTGATCCTGCCGAAACTGCTCCTTATATATGTCGGCAATGTCCTTAGGCTCACTCATACCTCCCCCCCCACACTCACTGGGATACCAGGTCTAGTATTCATTCTAATCGTTGAAAAATTAGATGATCTATAACATATTTTCTAGCAGCAGCTTGGGCAGGACCCCAATCCCATTTTTGATTATTTTTCGTTAACTTTGACGTACAAGCGGTTCGCGCAGCAAAGTCAGGGACAAATTTTCTAAAATAACTGGCTAGACCCATGAATTGTAGAACTTGTTTGACATTATTAGGGACAGGGGAGTTGACTAAAGCCTTAATTTTGTTTTCATTTGGTCTGACGCCATTTAGTGAAATGTGTCCTATCAAATACTCAATGCTTTCAACAAAATAAATCATTTTTTAAGATTGATTGTAAAATCTGAACAACTAAGTGCTGAAATGGTCTGGTCCAAGTATTGCAAGCCCTGTTCGATGGTTTCGAAAGGAATGAGAATATCGTCCATGTAGACGAGTAAAAATTTAAGGTGCTGAACAGCCTTAGATATTGCTCTTTGAAAGACGAACGGACCATTACAGATTCCGAAGGGCATCCTAAGAAACTCGTAATGTCCGTCCGGAGTTATAAAAGCCGTGTGGCACTACTAAAGCGGTGGACTCTTTAGAAACAGGAATTTGATCAAATCCATTGTTCATATCAATAGATATATAATATTTGGCACGTCCAAGTTTATCTATTTGGTCCTCAATGAGCGGGAGATGGTATCTATCTCTTTCTATTAGTTTATTTAATGCTCTGCAATCTACACACATTCTATCTGATTCATCACTTTTTTTAACCAAAATCATTGGACTAGCAAAAGATGAGTTACTTTCTTTAATTATTCCTTTATCTAATAGATCTTGCATAGTATTGTTTACCTTCTCTCTCTCGATTGGGGCCAACCTGTATGGTCTATAATAAACGACATCATTTTTCTTAAGTTTGATGTTGAATTCCCCTGTCTTGACATTGCCAACTACGTCAAATACGGAAGGATACTTCTGGAATATCGCCTTTACCTTGTCTTGTAAGGCCTTATCTAAATGAGCCAAAGTACTGAAAGTTCGGATACGTGTTGTATATTATAAACACTCTCAACAAAATTAACTTCCGGATTTGAAGTTGCCAATGTTTTTCGAACTAAACGGGAGCCCAAGGCATCTGTAATTATTTCGATACCAGAATGTCGCACAGCGTTTCTTTTTATAAGTAGATCCTAACGCCTGTCCCGCCTAGACGTAAATAACATGGTAAAAAGGGGCACCCAAGACGCTTTGCTACAGATTCCTTGATTATACTGCAGTTCGCTCCCATATCAATAAGTGAATTAATCATTTGGTCGTAAATAAACAATTCCGACAGTTTTAATTCCGATTATCTCAAAAATTAACCTCCTTGGTTGCAGAAGTATTGCTATCGTTACTAGATTTTGGTTTATATCTTAATCTGTGTGGCCTGGTTTTTTGCAAAATGAGCAAAATCTATTGTTAAACTCGCCAGGTTTTTGAATTTGTATATCCTGGCTCTGAGGAGTTTCTCTTTTTAAGCACTGCGTCTTGGTATGACCTTGTTTACCACATGAAAAACATTTGACATCATTTGATCGAATGTTTAATTAGGGGCGTTTCGAAAAGCTCGGACCGAAATCTTTTGAATCCTTCCCACTTTGCTCTGAAGAACGTTTTTTAGCTTTGGCGTACGACGTAAATAGGGCAATCAGTTCGGAAGTTGTCACCGCACACCAGCTCTATTAGCTGTGCCTCAGTGAAAGTAATTTTGGTACTTTTATAAAGTCTAATTTTTTCCCTAGCATATTCACAATATGAATCGGCCATATCTGATGAAAATAACACCGCCTTTTGAAGTTTTTCGGAGAGATTTTTCTTTTCCGGATACAAATCAGTTAATTCTTTGCGAAAGTTTGTCCAAGAACGGCCCTCCGTGGGGTCCCACGACTCATACCAAACTAATGCAGAGCCCTTTAGGGCTTTATCTGCCTCTTCGCAACAGTTGAACGCTGCTCTGGCCAAACTCCGTCGAGAGGGCTTCTATCTTGGTGCACCAGGACTCTGCGCCGCTGTCGCTTGTGGCAGGGTTGAAAGTCGGCAAAGCGATGTCGTCGTCTTTTCCACGGGCACAGCATCCTTGATTGCCTTTAGGACATCTTGTAAAGCTTCCATATCTATCATCCGAAATCATTCAAATCGTTATAAAAGTGTGGCTGGATACAATCCTACGTCTGATGTTAGATTTTTAAAGATGGAGCAATGCATAGTTAATAGCTAAATTACAATAAGCAAGAATTGTGGTTTAACCCTCATATTAAAGCCGCGTGTTATTGATAGGGAAAATAAAGTAGGTGAATAAAACTTAAGGAAATCCTTTCCTTGTCATTTTTATATATATTTTAAATAATTCATTACAATACCATAATCACATTAAATATCATTGATCTACTCAAAATTTAGAACTCATTAGTAACATTAATACTATGCTAAGCATAATATGATACTGACTAGCAATGACAATAATAAACAAGCATAGAAAGTATTTGTTCAGTAAATTCATTATTTTATTTTAATTAAAATAATATAATTGCAACAGTAACACAATAAATAAGTAGCAATTAAAGTACTTAACTTACGATTTAGCACCTTCCAGCTTGGCCGACTGAGAAAGAATGCCCTGTTATACCGTGGTTGTCGCTCGGGCCCCTGGTGAGGGCTCGGGAAGCCTGGCGCGGCTGTGCCGCTTGTGGCGAGTTCAGGCGCCGTCCGCTACAACGGACGCGTGGCTGGGGTGGGTGTTTTAAAACCCGTTAGGTCCGGTGGGGTCTTCTACTTCGTCCGTCGGCGCGGTCAAGCCCTGCCGGGTGGGACTCCCTTAGGAGAGGCCCAGCGAGCCGACGGCACTGTATGAACGTCCTTGTGTCATGTCAGGGGGTGGCGGGCGGATCCGGGCGGATCAAGTCCCGCGGTAGTGCCCTCTTGTCGGGCGGCCGGGAGTGATATGGAGCTATGTTCTGCAGATGCGTCTGGCGTGAGCCGTCTGCCCGCTCGAACATAGCTCTGGACATTCTGGTGATGAAGTCGTCTAGGTGAATGCCCTGTTATGCTCTGATGGAGCCCTTTATACCCGGGCATTTTCGCGAGAAGAGATGCATCGTTAGTGACGTCACTGAGTATAAGTTAAAAGTGTTCCATTTTGTAACTTTTATTTGTCATACAAATTGTATGGTTAATTTTGGTTACAAAATGGATCATTTTTAACTTATACTCGGTGACGTCACTAACGATGCATCTCTTCTCGCGAAAATGCCCACCCAACAATCACGCTATTTTATGCTTAAATCGTAAATATTCCAGTCGACCAATCAGTGTCGAGAAAACTGGCACCATTTTGGCGCAAAGTAGTCAAACGGACATTTTAATATAATTATTATCAAATTTTGTAATTTAACCAACTAATATTAATAAAAATAAATATTCATATATTTAAAAAATGATCTTCCTTATTTTGATAGTATAATAACAAGAAATGCCCTAAAAGAGACTGTCATTGATTAAATGCGCAAATATGGCTCTGCAAGGGCCGGTCAATACTTTCATCCAAACAATCAACAAATTATTTGGATAAAAGTATCAAATATATTTTGTCTTCCAATTTATAATATTTAGAAACGATTTACGTTAATAATCATATAATTATGACGATATTCAAATATCATAACTATCAGTGAGTCATTAACCACGTAATCAAATCATTACTTTTAACTAAATCAATAACAGCCGATTATAAACAATGAAATATAGGTAATTCATAATAATCTATCACACGGAGCGCATTGAGAAGCTCGGTGCCCTCTTTTGTGGTGATATTGTAGTTGCCAACACCAGGGTGCCATAATACTAGGGCGTTCACACCGTACGCCGGCCGCCTAGCAACCGACAGGTCACCCTGCCGTGGGACCCAGTCAGGATGAGAATACCCTACTGTATCGTTTCTTTGGTTTCTTTGTTTCGTGTGTTTCGTTTTTATGAATTTACAATGTCTACTAGAAAATATCGACATGCATTTTAGGATTTTACTCGCAGTACCAGGGTCACAAACAAATAATGTGACACATTTGTGATGAGGAAAAAAATGTTAAACTCGCAACAGGTCACCGTGACCGTGAGATTTCACGTGACCGTAAGATCCGACAGATTGAAAATTCGTAAGACGGACACGTGACCTGATGGAAAAAATGTTACTAGGTCATTGAGTTTTCATGCATCGCGGTCTTTTTTTTACAACATAAAGTTTATTTTACAAAATTTCGGTCCTAGAAAGGTTCCGCAAATTAGGAAAACATAACAAGATACAAGGCAGGGCTTTAAGTTTGGCACCTAAACATACTTCAAGCATACTTAGGCGTGTCTTCAATGTAGAATAAATTTCAAAGTTGCTTCATTACTTTAAACATAGCAACCAACAGAATTAATAGAACGGGTAAGTACCTAAAGTTTCCAGTGTGGATACATTTAAACTTGTAAAGTAGTTTGTTCTTGGTAAAAGTTATTTGGGTGTTCTTTTTTTTGTTAACAGTAAGTTTTCTATAAACACATGATTCTACATAAATACATTTTCAAATAACAAATAACTCATTTTGAAATACAAAAGACTGTGCGAGGAAGCTTTTTGGTCGGCTATGGTGTTAAGTTAACACTGTTAACGAGCCTTTTGCAAAGCTCAGTGAAGCATCGCGTGACCTACGCCGTAGCAGTAGTTTTCCGTTTTGCAACGGAAATCACTCGTAGCGCTGCGGCAGGACTCATACATGAGCTTTAAACGAATTTTAAAAACCCCACGCCCACGACCCTCGGGACCCTTGGATCTCGACACCAAATGCCATTAAATGTATTTTGTGGGTAAAAATAAATACCATTATTAGATATTTCCATATCTATTCGTCTCCTGCTAGGGCACTTTATCCACAAAATGTCGCATTAATATTCTAGGGATTATCTTTCAGAATTCAAGAAGGTTTAATACGTCAGCGGGACGGGTGATTTACTATTTATTTATAAGGGGAATATTGCATTTTGCGGCCGGGCCATTACATCGCAGTAAAGATATAGCAGTAATGCTTACATTACATAAGTACATTGATTTAAATAAAAGACAGACATTGTTTTGTTCTAAATAAACCACCGACTATTTATTATGGGCGGAGGCAGGTCCAGGGACAAGGAAAATTTGTGACCGGTCGCTACTTGCGTTGGGTCTGTCTCTATGGTAGCGGCCTGTCCAGCGGTTAACATGGTAGATGATCTCGGGGGAGATCACGATTGCTAAGATCCTCGAGGCAAAACTGATTGGGATCTTTCACGAGGTTACCGTCTGTTAACTGCTGCCTGATTCTACCGTTGGAAAGAGGCAGAACGGAAACAATCAGTTGAGCCTATACTTTTATATCCCAACCCATCCTATCCCGTTTATCCCGTCTAATCAGCCGTAAGCGATGGCATAGCATGTCGCAGCGGGCTTTCCATCCACAAAGAAAGAGCGGATAACAGCTGAGCGAGGACGCAGAAGGCGCGCAGCGCATTTACAGGCAGATGCCATGATGGAGCGGTCCAAACCGGAGGCACCGTCCGATCTTTTCACCACGGGTCGAAACGCCAGGATACGCCCAGTAGGTCCCCGCAAGGAGACCGGATGGCGCAGGTGCCAGAGAGGAGGTCAGCAGAACTGTGGCCATCTGCAACCGGCCAGCCAGTCCTCTTCCGAACCCTGCTGACGAGCCAGGCGCTGTCGATAGCCTATCCGTACCCGAATGTTGCCGACCTAGTGCAGTCGCCGCGGATACACACGCCTACATGCACGTCCCCTGCCGCCTCGGTATTAGGTATAGCTCTCTCGCGCCAGGGAGAACACCAAAGTCGCGACTGCGTTAGGCAACAAGACCTACCACGCCCGTCGTCCGAGCCTCGGTTGCAGGTAGATCGGCCGTCAAACGTTGGTGCGATTTATGGGTGGCTGGGCCGTGCCGACACCGAGCCGCTTCCGAGCCTCGGCCGTGGCACGGCCGGGCTTGGGCGGCGCAAAAACGCCGTCGTTTTTCTGAGACAACGGCCCGGGCCGGATACGGCCCGTTCTTGCGTTAATCATCCTTTATCGGCTCATTATATGAACAGCGTACACACTTTCAAGCTACCGCGTTTCAATCGGTTGCCTAACGACATTTTTTTTACCAGCCCCCTCCTATTTCCGAACCAGTCACAGTTGGCTCAGTTCGGGTTGCACATGGCGGTTCCACAACACTTCGGGAACTCAAATACCGCGAGCCATTGGGTTGCCTTGCCTCTCGGACATTGAATTACTGTTACTCGTTTCCTATTGCTATACTGTTATAGTTGTACAATGACTGACGAATGCCACCGTGTAACGCGGACGCAAACCACTCCACCCACGGACATTGTTTATTGTTATTGTCGTCTGCTACCCACTTGTCAAAATATTTGTGATGCCTAATACGCACCATTTGAACGATATACATAATATCGATAGATAATGCAAGATGCTGTAGCTCTAAAACACCACCACGAGAGCTGACTTCTGATCGAAGTGTGATGTGTTTCAGTTGTTTCTGAGCAAATCCATATCTCCTGAAACTTTCAGAACACAAAAAACAAGTTAAAACCTAAACATCCTGGATATAAGAAAAAACTTAGAATTAATGTACTTTGTATGTATGTATGTGTGTAAAATTCTTCTCTCTTATTCTTCTAAGTTTCTTTGTTCGTTAGTTTATTCTTTACTGCACAAAATATACAAACAGAAATTTACAAATGGCGTGATAAATGCCAAATGCCTAACTCTACTAGCTGACCATTGGGCTATACATAGATTTATTTTAAAGTACTAATAAAAAAGTATGATAATTTCTAACTATTCTAGCTACTATTCTAACTATTCTAACTGTTCTATTAAGAACACATGAAGAAAGTATACTATAACAAACATTAAATTTCATTCTCATGAGTTATGATTTAGGTAAGAAAAACCTCATCGTCACCAAAGTCACCAATCTTGATTCGGATTATGCGATGGACAACACAAACGCGATTCTTCCTATTCGTGATTCCCATACAATATTTTGTGATTCCACACAACCGCAGTTTACTCCATTCGTAATTCTACACAGTCTATATTTTGACGCAATCGGAATTCTTCCTATTCGCGATTCGACACAAAATGAGTTTATCGCAACTGCAGTTTACTCCATTCGTAATTCTACACAGTCGATATTTTAACGCACTCGGGATTCTTCCTATTCGTAATTCGGTACTGTATGGGTTCAACGCAACCGCAGTTTACTAATGTGATTCTTAATAGGTACATTACATACAAGTGCGAAAAAGAGGAAATTCGCAATGAGTGGCGATAAAGTAAAACAAGGGAGTGTTTTAAATCGGGACATTGGGCTTGCCGGGACTGGACATACGGAGACTGGACGTACGGGGAATTGGACATTCGAGGCCAGAATGCACGTGAGGCAGGGGTATATCACGTCTTTAAAAAAAGCGGCCAAGTGCGCGTCGGACCACGCACAACAAGGGTCCCGTGCATATTAAAAAGGTCGTATCGTTTCTGAAATCTTATGGCCCTTACGTCCTTTTCTTTAAGGAAGGCAATTTTTTTTGAAATATCTCTAAAACCTTTGAACTGATCTTGTTCAAAATAATTTTCACTGTAAGAATTAAATGAGCCCCATTTCCATGATTTTTATCATATTTTTAAAATACACGGTTCAAAAATTAGAGGGGAAAGAGGGGGGGGGGGGGCACAATTTTAGTGACTTTCGGGGCGATTATCTTTGACTCTATTCGTTTAATAAAAAAAATTGCTTATGAACCTTATATTTATTTTAAAAGGCCTATTGATTGATGTGCCACACGTGGGCTTGCAATAAAAAAAAACATCTTTGACTTTCAATTTTATATATAGAGTGCATCATCATCATCATTTATTTAAGAGCTTGGCTCTTGTCGGTGGAGTAATTTCCATGCTGTTCTATTCTCTGCCTTTTCCTTCAACTCTCTACAAGATTCAACTTCAATGTTTTCCTTTAGCTGCTCCATATAAGCTCTTCGTGGTTTTCCTCTTTTTCTTCTTCCTTCTTTTCTTTTCCTCTATTTTAACTTTAATGAAGTCATCGTGACCAAGAAGATGTCCTATCATTTTTCCTCTTCTGTTTTCAATAACTTTTAATAAACTTCTTTTTTCACTGACTATACGCAAAACCTCTTCATTAGTCTTTTTCTCCGTCCAACTGATCTTTTCTTATCTCCGCCAACACACATCTCAAAGGCTTGCAACCTTTCCCTGTCCCGTTGAGTCATGTTCCACGTTTCGCAGCCGTAGAGAGCAATGCTCCAGATGTACACCTTAACCAGTTTCTTCTGAGTTGAGCGTGATATTTTAACTGTGAGCAAAGGTCTTTTTAAATTTACGGCTTGCTTGGCCATGGCTATCGTGGCAACAATATCAGATGTACATCTAGAATCATCTGTAATAATGCTGCCCAGATATTTATTTATTTTTACTTGCTCAATTGCTTCAATTGCTTAAGGAAATTGACGAGACGACTGTTAAAGTCAAAGTCAAAGTTATTTATTCTTCAATTTAGGCATATTACATGCACCTATGAATGTCAATAAACTACCACCGGTTCGGAAAGAAAACCTCTACCTCGAGAAGAACCGGCGTAAAAAACTCGGTGAGGCATCATTTTTTAAAAACAGTTACAATTATAAGATTACCTACATTGCTACAGTAGAAAGCCTGTTTATTTATTTTGCGATAGATTTCTAGTGCGGGACTTTATCAATTATCACTGCCAAATATCCCTGTCCATGATATAATCATTTATCTTGTAATATGCTTTTGAAATAAGTGTCTGCTGTACAACATATTTGAATTTAGAGTCAGTAAGATCGGTAATGTGTTTTGGTATTTTGTTGTAAAATTTTATACAATTTCCCAAGAATGACTTCTTTTACTAGTCTGTAAAAAGTTGTTTTGAGCAGCTTCCCTGTACTTCTGGTAACCTTGGGCCTATCAGTGTTCGTTGGGAAGTTGTATAAATTCCTCCTAACATACATTATAATGTCAAATACGTATAGCGACGGCAGTGTTAGAATATCTGTTTCCTTGAAGAAGACTCTTAGTGACTCACGCGACCCCAGGTTATAAATTGCTCTAACAGCCCTTTTCTGCAAAACAAAGGCAGTCTCAATATCTGCCGCTGATCCCCACAAAATAAGACCATAAGTAATTATACTATTAAAGTAAGCGAAGTAAACTAACCGTGCCGTTGCTACATTGGTAAGCTGCCTTATTCTCCCGACTGCAAAAGCAGCGGAGCTCAACCTACTTCCTATCGCAGTTATGTGGGATCCCCACTGCAGTTTAGAGTCTAAGGTAATACCTAAGAATATAGTTGTTTTTACAAATTCTATGGTTTCACCATTAAGTTTAATATTTGAGGCTTTTACATTTGAGTTCGCTAGTGTGAATTTTATACATTTCGTTTTTTTTGGATTCAACACTAAGTTATTGGCAGCAAACCAGTCAGATATCATGGAGAGGGTATTATTTGGTTCAATCAGTTCAGTATCCCTCCTATTTACCTTGAATAGTAATGAGGTGTCATCGGCGAACATGATTATGCCTGATCTTCGGCTTACCATATATGGTAGATCATTTACATAAACAAGGAACAGGAAAGGACCTAAAATAGATCCCTGAGGTACTTCCATCTCCACCACTGTCTCCGACGAAATGGCTTTTCGATACCACTAGAGTTTTGGTTTTTCTTGCATTAATTTTGAGCCCAGATTCCGAAAAAGTTGTGTTCATAGAAGTTCGTTTCTATTTTCAGCAAGTGCTGCTATGTCATCAACAAAGCGTATAAATTTTACATTTTTCCCATTAATTTTGACCCTTCCTGTACTAGACGAACTCTTAGACGTATTTTTGCGATTCCTTTCTGTTTGTTAATTACTACTGTGGTTTGTTGTTTCATGTACATCTCTAATATAATTCTTCGGTCTCGATAATCTAGGCCTGCTTCTTTCAAGACTTTCATCATTTTGTTCCAATCGACTTTATCAAAAGCTTTTCCAAGATCTATAAAAGCTATGAAAGTATCTAAATCTAACTCTGATCGGCGGTCAACTAATAGTCTCAACGCAAGTATGGCTTCTCTCATACCCCTTTGTTCTCTAAATCCGTACTGGTCTGGTCCTATAATACATACGGAGTGTACCCCTAAAAAAAATTACTTTAGTACACCTATCCTCAAAATCTTATTCAAACACACCTTATAGTTTTCGAGTAAAAATGCCTGTGACATACGGACGGACATACCGACAGACAGACATGACGCATCCATAAGAGTTCCGTTTTTTGCCATTTGGCAACGGAACCATAAAAATGGATTA
The DNA here is from genome assembly GCA_945867215.1 of Epinotia demarniana. Classification (NCBI taxonomy): domain Eukaryota; kingdom Metazoa; phylum Arthropoda; class Insecta; order Lepidoptera; family Tortricidae; genus Epinotia; species Epinotia demarniana. The sequence continues at coordinate 279,908 of OX244277.1, forward strand.
GCAAACGCTACTGCTTAGTAAGTACTTAGTATATTTTTCCTGTTGAATATTTGAAACGATACATAATTTATAACGTAACCTTTCTTATTCAAAGCAAACAAGTTAATTACGGAAGACGTGTATAGCACGCATCAACAGGAGAATAACTCCAAAAGAGCCTCCGAAAGGCGCATTGTGTGTGTAATGTGTGTGTAATGTCGCATTGTGTGTGTAATGCCGCACATCACGGCTATGGCTCGTGAGTGAAAGAATAGAATGATTACTCGTAACAAAGGATAAATAAAGGAAACAAATCTACATTAGTAGAGCAATGTTACTATAGACAGGGCATGAAATTTTGTGGTACTTTTATAGTAACAGGATGCCAATCTTTTAGAAAAGTAAAGCCTGATGAAAATTGTTAGTTCAGTCGTTTTATTTTGAGTAGTGTGGAATAATACGGAAAGAATAATAATGGCACTTTCAACAAAGAACCCCCACGTCATCGGACCTACTTATTATGAACACTTACTGGCCAATCTAAACAATGACCCATATGACGAAACATTCCGGCGCAAACTGAGAAATCTTTTGTTGGAAAACAAAAGACATTTATTATTGTTAAAATTGTCATTTTATCATTGTTAACTTAATATTTATTAATGTTATGAACTATTTTTAGTATTCTATTATGTTATTGTTTGTCATAAATGACGATCCTTTTTGGGAGATAGAGTAATAATAAAAAATTGTATTTACAGTTGACTAATTAAGTTTTTATTATTAAAATTGACGAACATGGTAGAAATTCTTGTAATCTTGACATTTTATGCAAATATATATTGTGATTTCTACCGTGTAATAAATAAATAATCTAATCTAATAATTTATAATTTTACTATTCAGCGAATAATATATCATAATGTTTGAAAATTACGTAGAGACGTAATCGTATAAAATAATATTCGTAAATAAAAGACCGGGTTGCACTCCGGGAGTGCCGGCAGAAGTGAAAACTTGCGAATTGCTTTAATTATCAGTATTTAACCCCCCTTGAAACCGTCCCCCCCGCCCCGCCCCGCCCCTCCCTTCAATCTCACCCAACGCATCTTACGGTCACTTGAAAGAAAGAAAGAAAGAAAGAAAGAAAACATTTATTCGCGGCAATGGCAACAATACAAATTGAGCACATACACATTTGTCACGAAATGGTCACAACTCAGCGTAATGCTGGCGACACTAGCGCTGCTCTTCCGTTGTGACCATTTGGTGAGGCACGGAACAATGACGTCACGATCACACACAAGGACAAATTACAAAAACATTATAAATAACGAAGAACACAAACTCATTAAAAACAAAAAACGAATATATACAAACAAAAAAGACACTTATAAATTACAATAAAAAGAACGCGACTTATTTTATTTTTAAAAAGAAAAGAAAAAAGGTATTGTAACTTTGTCTTATCTGTGGTAAATTTGACATTCATTCATATTTCATTACTATACTACATTTACTACAGGTAAAAAATAACTAACGCGTGCTGGTGCCTAAAACTAAAACTATACTATGAGACTTACTGCTAAACCAGATACTAAATAACATGGAGTGATATACGTAAAATTTAAACAAGGGTTAATAACAACTAACTACAAAACATCAGGCCACGGAATGCTTGTAGGAGATACAAAGCAGGTATGTATTTTGACCCAGATTAAAAACAGCTTGTGTCACGTTTAAGGTTTTCCTGACTTTTGGTGCTGCAAGTGTTTCCTAACCTGGGCCTTAAAAGTGTGTATGCCTTTCACTTGATCTCTCTCGAATCTCAGCTTATGAAATCTATGACGAGTTTAACAATTTTTCCCATCCCAAAAAGTCCACAGCGCTGCTAAAGATGTTTTCACTTCGAAAACAATTGATCCCTGAAAAATTTGAAATAATATTGTTATCTAAATTTATACTTGTTATAATATAAAGATGAAGACAAGAATTTCGATTAATAAAACACATTAAAATCGGTTCATCTGTAAAGCCTTGTTCGGACTAGGCTACTATTTTAGTGCGAGTCCATACAAAAGCTACTCGTAATTGCAGCAGATGTATGGACTCGCACTAAAATACTGGCCTACTCCGAACAAGGCTTAAGGGAAGATACACACGCACACGGAAACTTGATAAACTTATACTTATAATAAGTTACACACCCCTCGCAAGCGACAGGGGTTAAGAACAATCCTAAACGCAGGATTTTCCCTAATCCAATTTGCATCTACTTTCATAATTTTACCTTGACGCCGGAACCTTTCTATTTTAGTTCGCAACTCTGAAAGAAATCGGAAATTCAATAAAAACCGAAATAATTCTGAATCATGTCTAAATACTTTAAGGACTGGGGGCCAACTCGAGTAATCGTTTTGAATAAAAAACAGTCTGGTGTTTGATGCTAATATAGCTCTAGTACTCGCATACTCCAGGAACGCACGAACACATTGCGTCATCTGGACAGGCTCTGAACACGTTCACTGCCAGCAACCCGCCGCGCGGGCGCCTACGCCGCAGTCGTGTTCCGCTGCATACGAGGGAAACCTCGGGATCAGCTCCGAGAGTAGCGCGGAGCCATTCTTGGCAGTGAACGTGTTAAGGACTTGTCCCGTTCCGGCCAAAAATCGATTGTACATTACTCACCTAGAGCGGTAAAGGAAAGTGAGAAGGTATTTGAAAATTTTCTCATACAATCTGAGCCTTCTTTACTACCGCTCATCGGGAGTAGAAAGTTCACGTTTTTGGAACTTTTGCTCACCATGAGCGCTGATTAATTACTACGACGATAATATATTTATGGCCAATATGAGTTAGGGGTCAATTAATGTGTTTTTAAAGCAGATCTAAGAAAAAGAGGAGCTAAATTAAATTGGAGGTCTTAATACTAAGTATTATTATTCTGAAAACATACACAAATAATTACTGTTTCACATATGATTTTAATGTAAATTTAGTTTTACGCCCGCAATAACAAACTTTAACAACTGTAGATACTTCTGTGTTAGTTTGCAGTGAGTCGCGTTTACTTTACATGCTAGCGACTACCTACTCAGATGATTTGTATGAAAAACCTTTACACCGCCCCTGGCGGTTACTCATAGAACTAAATAAATTATTTGTACCATGAGTCACTTAAAGGTTTACTTCCGTTCGTATAGTTTACTCGATAGACACTTATAGGCACTCAAAACGTGACGGATGTCTTAGCCACACCGATACTACGTTGCAAATGTGTGCGTGTTCTAAACACACAAAAACACGTAATAAACCGAACTTTGCGGATATGTTTTGTCAATTCAATACCGTTATTTTATACGTTCTTTAATTTGAAATAGGTTTCGATCGGATCTACGGTACCTCTTGATGGCTATATACGTTATCACGCTCTTATTTGCAAGTCAAATGTATGTGCCATGGTACTGATTGATCGTACGAATCGAAAGTTTAAATTACGCATCGAAAACTAAACGCTATTTGACGGCTCGAATTTATGAAATCGAAATCTATTTGAAACGCGTTTACTCGCTCTAGAGAATAGTAAAGTTATGAGTGTTTTCGATAGTGACTCATACTGGTCTGCTACTGGACATTACTTACTCGTCAGTGGCGCCAACTGGGGAGTGTGTCACTTACAAATAATTATGGCCTTACTTAGACGTCTTCAGTGAAGTTTTCATAGTCTACTGACGCAGCGTGGGTGTGTGCCCACGCCCACGCCCACGCCCACAAGGTGGACTGATGATCAGGTACAGTTCGCGGGATTCCGCTGGATGCGGGTGGCGCAGTACCGATTACTTTAGCACTCTTTAGGGGAGGCCATGTCCAGAAGTAGACGTCTTTCAGCTGATATTATGTTAAGTCGCCTGAGCAGTTCATGTCATTCCGCGATAAACAAGGCCCAACTCTTGGTATACTTGGAAGAGCGCATGCGATAAATAGCACACCGAATCAAATTCAACACGTTCATTCAAATTGAATCCCTGGAAAGCTTATAAATGGATTGAGAGGGGCAAAAGATATTTAGGAAAGGGTGCAATTCGTATTTTGTTCTTCAGAATTTGAAAGGAGTGCCAAATTAAATACATTAGCTATAACAGACTAATAGTACATACTCACCTCACCTAGGATAGGGAACCTAAGAATGTCTCCGTTCGCAGGAATTTGACAGCCGAGCCGAAGGTTAAGGCGATAAAAATGCGATATGACGCTTTCTTTACTACCGTCTGTGGTTAATACAAAAATTTACGTCTCTCCCTGGCCAGGAAATGGGATTTATAGTAGAATGATTCTCAAGGGAGCAAAATGATATTATAATTACAGCGAGGGCAGTATAATGAATCCTGAATGAAGCGAAAATTAATGTGTCATACCTGGTTTTCAGAAAACAGTCATTGTTGGGTTTGGGGATTTCTATTTTCCTCACAGAAGGTGTGAAAAGCAGTAGGTATGTGTGACTCGGTAGCAAAATTGATACCGTCTTGGTCGTAAACAAGTTACGCTCAAAATTGTAGCTTGGAGTCCCTCTCTATGCTCAGGATTGTTCTTTAGCATCTTTCACTTCATTCAGGATTCAATATAAATTACCTACTCTTGAGACACAATCTACTAAGTATTAGGTAAACGTCCGACTACTCGACCTTGCACAATTGTATTTAATATGGCACGGGCACTTTATGCCAAACCAACAATAAAATATGGGTTAAATTCGAACTAAGCGGGGTCTTCTTTATTCGAATTTAAGTCATGTCAATTTGACATAAAGTGCTCATGTCATACACTCGTGCAGTCGAGTACTAGGACGATTACCTGACCTGTGACGGCGATGTGTTAATCAACGCCTGCAATGTAAGCTTAATTTTATTAAATTGATTACATTCTACGGTTGAATGGTAGTGAAAGCATTAAATTCGCCATCTGTGCTTCTTTTGTATAATGTACTAACATTTCACTAGATTTATAAGTACATTCAAATAAAATGATTTGAACAGATTAGCGCTCGCGGTTGGGAGGGCAGACTGAGAAAATATTCATGAAGATAAATAATTTTGTGCAAGCTAAAAATAAACGATTAGTTTGATCTAGGATTTTTATAATCCAGAAGAAATTTAAAGGCAAAATACACTTAGAAATAGAGGTTATGCTAATTCTTAAATTGCCAAACGTATTAGAAGCGACGCGGCGCTGTAGGAAGTGGTCCCACGTTTTACATACACATCGTCATAGCAAAGTTTTGAAACGCGCGAACGCACAACACTGTGTTGCTCGGTGCCGATACGGCTAGTGTGTTTGTGCGTAGGTCTCGAAACGCGCGAACGCGCAACACTGTGTTGCTCGGTGCCAATACGGCTAGTGTGTTTGCGTGTAGGTCTCGAAACGCGCGAACGCGCAACACTGCGTTGCTCGATGCCGATAGGTACGGCTAGTGTGTTTGCGCGTAGCTCTCGAAACGTTGCCATGTATTAATTACACATTATAAGTCATATAATCCGTTCTAATGGTTTTAATTGATGAGTAACAAAGGGTTTCTCGAAAAAAATGCTATTATTATTTGTAAAATTTGCTAAGAGTTTTACGTCATTTCCACTAAGAAACACCAGCACTTTCGATCCTATATAAGACAAAAAAAACCCGAAGATTTTCCTATTGTGTAACTTTCTACGGCGGTAACACAACAGGACGAAAATGTAGGGGAATTTTGGGACACTTTTTCTCCTATGGGGTTGGAAAGAGATCATGATTCTGAGTAGAATAACTTAAGAGTTGTAGTGGCAATGTTTTTAAGAAATGTTCAATGTTTAAACGAAGCGTATGTTGTGGACAATGCCATAAAATAACAGACTGTTTTTTTGCCATCATGTGAAAGCGATGCGCCTCACCCGCAGCCGAGGCAGCACTAATGTACGATTCCCACCGAACGGGCTGGGCCGGGTTGCCTGGCGCCGCGTCGCAAAGGATGCGCGAGCACCCGGCTGAAGCCGACCGCCTTTTAATAGAGTGCAGTAGGCAAAAGGTGAACGGAGCCGGTCAGATGCGACGACAGCCGACCACAGCCGATCACGTCCGCGACGAGCCGACCGGCCGCAAGTACATTCAAATATGAAATTTAACGTCTATCTATATTAAAGCTTCAAATTCCTTTAGGAACTTCCAAAAAGCGCGCAGGCGCGGTCCGGCCTGACTCGGTCGGTGAGAATCGTACATAACAGAATCCTAAGTACGCTGGCTGAGCGGCGGGACTCGCCCCGCTCGAGAGCTGCGTGCATCTACACGCACCTGTCGCCGTGCCGCCGCGAAACTTGTAAATGTTGGGACTCATTTATTGTTGTATTAACACTGGATAATCAAAATATTGAATTAAAGAACTTGTTTCGTTATAAAGGTGTAATGTACACCAGCGCCATCTCTCTCACTAATCCGAAACTGACATGAGAGTGGTGCCAAGGCTGTGAATGAGTCTTCCAACAGGATACGGAGAGGGCGCTCGTCTTAGCGGGATTGTAATTGAAAAGTATACAGCTTCCGCCACTGTACTCGTAGCTCAGTTGGTCAGAGCAGTCTAGCGTTAAAAGAAAGGTCGCAGGTTCGAATCCTGTCGGGGGCTACAGACACAGATGGTTTATTTTTCCATTATATTCTTTCTCTCTGTGTCCTATCGTTTCAATAAATATTTATTCGGGACAAACAAAAAAAAATAACGGTATGGACGACAGATCAACACACGACGGCAGAGCTACGCATCGCGTCATATGAAGATTATATGTAAGGAAATATGTGATTATTTACTAAGACTTAGATTATTTAAAGCAATAAAAGAACCCAGTAGTTAGAACCCCCATAGTAATTATTTACATAAAACACCCTCTCATAACATTCATTTGATAACATTTAACATTGTAATATGAAAGTAAAATCCTAGTAGAATTGTATTAGAAAGAGAGAGGAGATGTTGCCTATACGCGAGCGCAGCGCAGACTGGCCGCCTGGAGGGGAGGGGTGTATCGCGCCAACATGACCGTAACGAGAGCCGCGGCCGCCGAGCCCGAATTATAACTTAGTACGGCGCATTTTCACTTTGGAATGAATATGTTTATACTTGTTTCTTTGTAATGGCTCATCGTATAAGAAATATTTATATTTTGTTAGAAAGCTAATAAAAAGTTCTATTTAATGTTTAAACTTAGAAATAAGTTAACTCAGTAGGTTCAGAGTAAATGATAAATAAGAGTTACAAAAGGGACCGAATTACGGTTTGCCCGATTTCCATGTATGTTTATTCGAATAAGAAAATAATTACGAACCCTACTGTACTTATAAGATCTCAAGCCATATTAGAACTTTGTAAATCAGCTTAGACTTCCGCCCATTAATATGTATAATGTATGTATGTATGTATGTAAGCACTTTATTGTACACAATAACAGGTCAAGGAATATACATGTCACACAATAGATCAAAGTACAAAGGCGAACTTATCCCTATAAGGGATCTCTTCCAGCTAACCTTTGAGCAATTGAGAGGAAGGTAGGTAGAACGAGATAGGCAAACTTATACCGTGTACAAAAACAGAGAAAATAAAGCAAATCCTAATTAGTATTAATTCTAGACAAATAAAAACATGCCAATACATATATAAATATACAATATAAAATATAATACACACTAACATATGTTACATATATATCGCAAATATACAATAAATAAATAAATACTATATTCAACCAATTCACAAGTCATTGGAAAGCCACAACTTCTTCAAATTCATCTTAAGTGACGCAACAGACTGCGACTGTCTCAGCGACAAAGGCAACTCATTCCACAATTTAACAGCGCGCGCAGTAAAAGATCTGGAGTATGTTCGCGTCTTTCTAGACGGTACAGCAAGAGTAAGGTTAGTACTCGACCGCAAACGGTGGCCACTGCCGTCTGCCATATAACTAAACCGCTCAGAAAGGTAAGGAGGGGAAGTAGGGCTGAACAGTGTATTGAAAAGTAATGACAGGATATGCACATCCCTGCGCCGGCGAATCGGTAACCATCGAAGCTTAGAGCGGAATTCAGAGATATGATCATACTTGCGTAGACCAAATACATATCTGATACATACATTTTGTAGACGCTCCAGCTTATCAAGTAGCTCCTCGTTGAGGTCCAGAAACGCAATATCGCCATAGTCCAGAAGAGGAAGCAAAAGAGATTGAGTAAGGGTCAACTTGGTACGAAGAGGAAGGAAATTCTGGAGACGTCTTAGGGAGTGAAGGGATCTAAAGATCCTCTGACTTACCTCAGCTATATGGGGTGACCAAGAAAGCGTCTGGTCCATGGTGATACCCAAATTCCTGACAGTAGAGGAAAGAGGAATAGAAATTCCATCAAAAATAATGTCAGGCACCACCACCTCTGAGAGCTTATCTACATAGTAAGGACTACCAATAACAATCGCTTGCGATTTCTTCGCATTAATTTGTAAACCATACTTACACGCCCAGCAGCGTATAGATTCTAGGTTTCGATTGACTTCCGAAATTAATGCGGAGACATCATCCACAGTAGCCGCTGCATAAATCTGTAGGTCATCTGCGTAAAGGTGATATGATGTAGTTAGGGATTCGGTGATACTATTTATAAAAACAGAGAACAATAATGGAGAAAGCACCCCGCCCTGTGGAACGCCAGCGAAGAGTTCGCACCACTCGGACATCTTGTCATCGAACGTAACGCGCTGGCGCCTGCCAAAGAGGTAGCTGCGAAACCAGGATAAGGGAGTTTCATACATGTTAAGAGAGCGGAGAATACCTAGCAGAATATCAAAATCTACCGTATTAAAAGCACTGCTAAAATCAAGAAGAACAAGGACAGTGAGCTTTTTGGACTCGATATTGAGACGAATGTCATCGGTGACGTTAACTAAAGCGGTGACCGTGCTATGCCCGGGGCGGAATCCGGATTGGAAAGGATTAAACAAAGAATTTCTGTTAAGATGAGAAAGGAGACGACGATTAACATAATGTTCAATGATCTTTGACAAAACTGGGAGAATAGAAATAGGGCGGTATTGAGTGAAAGATACAGCATTAGGGATTTTGGGGAGAGGAATTACGTGAGCATACTTCCACGATGCCGGAAAGGTTCCAGTGGACAAGGAGAAATTTATAATATCCGAAAGGGTAGGAACAATAAAATCCGCCACGAGCATAAGCATATCCACACTGAGGCCATCGTCACCGATTGCCTTCGTCTTAATAGATTTGAGAAGGGCAAGCGTCTCCTGCGGTGAAATCAAACCAAATTCAAAGGGAGATAGGTCGGGGTGTGTAATATTGGCAAGAAGTGAAAGAGTGGATTGCTTAATGGATGGGTCAAGAGTAACCGGCGACGTGCTGAAATGTTTGTTAATAGCGTCAATGTCAAGAGTATTGGAAGAACATTGCTGAGTTTTGCCGACCCCAAGAGACTTTAAAAATTTCCACAACTTAGAAGGGGGACACTCCTCTATTGATTTGTGGATATGGAGGCGTTTTGCTTCCCTACAGACTTTGTTGCAGCAGTTACGTATGGAAATATACCTCCGGCGATTTTCTTCCGAAGGAACCAGCCGGAACTTAATACGAGCTCGATCGCGCTTGGCCATGTACTGTTTGATCTCCGGCGTGAGCCACGGTGCAGGAAAGTGTTTAACTCGCGTTGGTTTCAAAGGAGCATGCTTATCAAAAATCGCAAGCAATATGGCATTGAAAGCCCCTACTTTCATGTTAACATCGTCATGACGACCTACACTGCTCCAATCAGCATGTGAAACATCATCCCAGAGCGCTTCCAGATTTACATCGCGGAGATTTCTACGCATGATTATCTTCTGTCTCTTCTTCGGGGGACGAATGTTAAAAGAGGCGTAAATTAAGTCATGATTGGAGAAACCTGCAGCATTGAATTGCCCGTGGAGGGATACCAGATTTGGAGAAGTAGTAAGAATGAGATCTAAAAGAGAAGGAGGGCCGTTATGAGGAAAATGCGTAGCATCAAGTGGCAACACGCTTAGATTTATAGAAGTTGCAAGAGAACGGAGCTTAGCGGAGCGATGGTCATTTTTAAGGAGACAGGTGTTAAAGTCACCCATAATAATGCTGTGATCAAACTGAGGGCTAATATTGACTAAAACATTTTCGAGGGAATCAAAATAATTAATTTGAGATGAAGGGCTATAAAAAACGCCAAGAAGAACTTTGGAGTGATGTAAAGTCACGTCTAAGAAAAGATACTCGGAAGAGTTCGAGTAGACTGATGGCGACTGAGCAACTACTTGATAAGCGAAATTACTTTTTATATATATGGCAACACCGCCGCCCCGCACAGTTCCCGAACCGCCATCGCTAGGGCCAATCCTGTCATTACGAATCAGAATATACCCAGGCAAGGGATATAAAGTTGAAGGAAGAGAGGGCTTTAGCCATGACTCGGAGATAAGAATTGCATGTATATTGTTATTGGAGCTGAACGATGCAAGCAATTCAGTGTAATGAGCCGGCACACTCTGCGCATTTATATGAACGACATTGAAGTTTTTAGTAGAAGTTTTAAAAGTACAGTGCAAGCGTTCACTAAGATCAGGCATATCTGATGCGTCACTCAAGGAATCGTAAAAACTTGAAGAAGAGAGTGAAAAAAACTCGCTGTCCAAACTAGCATTAAACACGTCCGACATTGTAAATACGGTTGAATACAAATATATAGATATATATATATATACAGAAATATAAATAATTAATAAAAGAACCTAAGCTACTAGCTAAATCAACAAACTACTAATTACACTAAAGAGCAATCTGCCTCAATCGCTCGCCAGCTAAAATAAGAGTTACATCAACAAATGGCAAAAAAAAACAAAAGTAACGCAAAGAAAACTGAAATTACGGACACACCATCAGTATAAACATATGCACCTAGAAAAATACACCAATATAATTTTACTGCGCAATAACGAAACGCACAAAACGTCAAACAAAAATTAACCTACTAGTGACATTGACAAGAATGACAAGTGATGCACGACATTTCGAATAAATATTTTGAGGTGTACCGCGTACAAAAAAATAAAATAAAAATGATCTAGATTGGAATTTGGAATAAGAACAGCACATAAGAGGATACTAAGTATGGGCACCACGCCGTGCCGCTACGCTAGCGCCAACTCGGGAAGGGTTTTTGGGTCGACGCGGCTGCGTAGGAGGCACTCCAGCACCTGGCACCCTCGGAGCACCCGCTGACCCCGCACTTGCCCCCGCCGCAGGACCGTCCTCCTCCGTAGCCGCAGGCGCAGGCAACGACCGCAGTTCTTCCATCGACGTTATTTTCCGCCGCACTCCATCGCTGCACTGTACCACAATACGCCCGTCGCTTGTCCAGCTGTCTCTGACGCCATACAGCCTGCGAGCCTCCACGAACACAGCATGCCGGGTAGAAGTGAGGAACTCAGAGAGAGTTCTACCAGAGCCCTTGAGCAGTTTCTTCGAGGTCCAAACTGCGTTCCGAGCCCTGTGACAGCTGAACTTAAGTAGCACAGCCCGTGGTTTTGAAGGCATAGGGGTCTTACCAAGGCGGTAGCAGGCCATCATGGAATGCGCCGAGACCCCATCCACTTTGAGGTCCTGCTTGATGATGTCCATCGCTGTGTCTGTGATGTCTTCACCTGTAACCTCCGGAACACCATGCAGCAGCAGAATTCCAGCTCGAGAACGGGTTTCCATCTCCTCCAAAGTCTTCAAAACGAAGCCCATTTGTTCCTGGAGTGTCTCGACGGCCTTCCACAGCAGAGTTTTGAAGGTGCCGTAGCCACCCGCCAACAAATCCCCTCCCTGGTTGGCCACGGAACTCTCAAAAGCGGCCATTTGGGAAGTAAACATGGCCTTCATGTCGTCCATGCTCTTTTGCAGCTGTGCTAGGTGGTCCATTGTGTGCAGAAAGGCGTGTCCACTAAAAGTGACCTTTGAACTTGTGTTGTTATGCCAAAAAAAAGTGATGAAATAGGTGGATATTAGCAGAGGGCAGCAATGAGGCAGTAAGTATCACATGGAAGTGGTTACTACATTCAGAAAATGTAAAATACTATTTTTCCTTTATTTTAAAATACAGCTCTACTATTTTGACTTGTTGTTTGTTTGACTACCCACGGGAAAAAAAAAAAGTATAATATCAGAATAACATCTTGTAACGTAAATTAGTCAAGTCAAAGTGGGCGTAACTTTTGTTGTCTCACTCAGCACGTCTTGCTTACCCATTGTCAGGTATAAATAGCAGGTACGGCCCGGAGCAAATCAGTGTGTGTGTCAAATCGGAGCCTCCTGGAAGTCACAACAAGAAGAAGAAGAAAACTACAAAGTATTAGGAAGTTAGGGACTTGTATCAAGTCACTTAGGGCAGTGATAGGGCAGTATAGGGCAAAGTAAAATTAAAGTCTATTTTTCGTTATTCCTTCTTTTATTTGGTAACAGCGTTTACCCCAAAGTGTCTAAGGACACGGGCGAAGCCCAAATACACCATTCGGGCGCCGAGTGGTTAGTACGCGCTGTCCGTACACGTAGGGGCGGAGCTCGTCCGTCGCCGACTTGTGTCGCGGAGCGTGGTCGACGCACTGTCCGAGCACATAGGGGCGGAGCTCGTCCGTTGCCGACTTGTGTCTCGGAGCGAGGTCACTCTTAGGTGACTGTGAGGGGCGAGCATTGTCGCGGCAGGTAGCGCGCGCGCTCACTCGCCCGGCCGACGCCGCCAAGGGCGGACGTCGCTCACAAACGGTCATGGACATTTTATTATTATTATTATTTTAAAAATGTTAGGTGATTACCTTATTCCATACCTCAGACCTTAGAGGAATAGTCTCACAGAAAAGCCACTCGCGTGACACCTTAAGGGGCGAAAACGCTCCTCTACAGCTAGATTGAGAACCTGTTTTAGGGCTTATGCAGACTGCGTTTTTTTCACGCACCGTTGACGCGCGCCCCCCTACCACCTAGCAGATGGATCAACGGCGCGTGATAAAAACGCAGTCTGCATAGACCCTTATTAGTATCGTGGGGAGTTTGGTTAGTCTGAGCTTAAGGCCTCCACACAACGAACGCGGGTCGTTAGAGAGGTCGAGAGACTACTCTGTGCGATAGACGCCGTGCTACTGCGCGAAAGAGATAGAGATACCGCCCGACCCGCGCCGCGTACGACCCGCGTTCGGTGTGTGAAGGCCTTAAAGAGCGGTCACACACGACAACTTTTACGCGCCACAGTAGCCGTAGATCATCAATCATCCGGGCGTAGTATTTAGGTTGCCACATTATCGCTTATCGTTGTGGATAAGACATCTAGCACTCTCGCACACGCATACTTGCCAGAAAGTGACGGATGCCTTATCGATAGCGATAAGTGATAAAATGGCAACCTTGACATGACCACTGATTCGATACTATATCGCGTTTGTACGGCGTTTGTCGCGCTGCAGAAACTCGCCATGACTAACCGCCCTTATACATAATAATTCACAAATATTAACTACCACCGCCCTTATTCATAAACGTCTATTAAACTTTTTTTAATTAAAGTGCCACTGAACATGAGTCGTCTTTATTTTTTGTTTCTTTGACAATTGTATTTGTGTAAGTTTTATGAATAAGGGTTCATGTGTTTATTAACTATACGAGTAGTGACGATATACAAACAGCGGAAAATCGGAAATTCGTTTCATTATTTAGTTATTTTAGTTAGTTATTTAAATTTGAATTAAGCTCGGCACAGTGTCCTTTGTGTTATCCTTCATTCCTGTATGTAATTATTAAGTTCATGTGAATTTGAAAATTGAAGTGATTGTCAATGTGCGTTAATTATAAAAAAAAACCACGTTTGAGTTTGTGGCACGGTGCCGAGCAACGGTTCGCAACGTTGTATGTCAGTACGGGCTCGGCCATAATGTATGTGGGCGAATATTCAGCGTTTTTAAGGCGATTTTTTTTCGTCATTGTCGGAGACAGCAAATACTATTAAAAAGTACGAGTTTCAGAGTCTACTTTTGATGAAGATGTTAGCCAATACCAGTACTGGATCTATTTTGATTAAAAGTTCTGCGGTATGTTTTACCTCTGATGAAATAATCTTGAGCCAACAATGACGTTAAAACCGAGCGGTTCAAACGCTCGGAGAATCGCCCGCCCACGGCACGGCGTCGTCGGCGTCGCGTCGCCGTCGCACGGCGCGGCGCGGCGCCGCAGACATCCACGGCGCGGCGTCGTGTAATAGTGCAGTCAAATTGTACTCAAAACTGCCCCTAGTGGGAAAGTTTTGGGGTAGGTCTGATTTCTTTCATATCTGCATTTTGGGGTGCTGAAACCGAATCTGAGGTTTGCTAACAAAATTTCGTGACGCAACATTGAAAAAATTGCAAGAAAAGTAAAAAATATCTGCTTTTTTCCGATTTTTCCTTAAAACTCGGAAACTATGAAGATCTAGTAAATGGTTTGTATATAGAAAGTAAAATTCTTAAAATCATCTACAAATATCAATATTTCGTTTTTATTTTTGAAGAACCGTCCTGGCTCAAGTGCGAGTAGAAAATTGGCATATTTCAGCGGTTTCTGCAAAATACACTTTTCTTTACTTTTTAATTAAAAGGCAGGCAGTTAGTGAATTTAATTTAGTTTTTAAGTTATTACAATAAATACCGACTACACAGAAAATTCACGTTTTGATTATTATTTTTATTGTTGAACAGTCATTATAGCTAGATTGCAAAAAAAGAAAAGATCTCAGTTAAGGGCTTTTCACATTCCAATCGGCAACAATGTACAGTCGAGTACAAAGATATGTATACACTTTTGAACCTAATCGAATGCACACCATGCATGCCTACAGTTTGTAGGCGACCGCATTCGATTAGGTTCAAACGTGTATACATATCTTTGTACTCGACTGTACTAACTTTCTGTTGTATGTGTACGGTCCAGTAACACCAGTGCACACTGGCTACCTATAAACTGGTTGTATCGCACCGCACACACACACACACACACGGACGCGGAACTTAAATGGCATGCTCCCGAGGAAGGATAGGTTTCACAAAGCCTCTACAACTCTCTCATCTGGCTGCGGAGAAAATCCTATTGGACCATAATTATATTGTTCCTGCGTGCGATGAGTGGTTCAGTGGTTGTGATACTGCTTCTGCATTGTTTGATCAGGGGAAACTGAAATCTCTTAAAGTCCTGCAGAAGAACAAAGACTGGCAACCAGTTATTGAAGCTTTCAAAGACCAAGATGAGAATGCACATCAAGATGAGATTTCCAGAGCAGGAAACATGTTTCTAATGGCTCTATATGAAAAAAAAGAGACCAGTCTGAACGATTTGAGATACAGACAATACGTATCTTCATCATCATGCTCCTAGCGTTATTCCCGATAATGCCTTTAGAGGAGCCCCCGGGCTCCGCTTTGACACCTAATCCCAAGATTTGGCATAGGCATTAGTATTACGAAAGCGACTGCCATCTGACCTTCCAACCCAGAGGGAGAACTATACCTTATTGGGATTAGACCGGTTTCCTGACGATGTTTTCCTTCACCGAAAAGCTAACGGTAAATATTCCGTACATAAGTTCCGAAAAACTCATTGGTACGAGCCGGGATTCGAACCCACGACCGCCGCTTGACAGGCATGCGCCTGAACCACTAGGCTACCGTAGCTCGTACAGACAATACGTATCTTCATCGTACAAAAATAAGCCTCATAAAAACATTGCCTCATTACCCCCCACCGAAGCTGCAGCACGAGAATATTCCCTGAAAGTTTACTTCCAGGTGCAGCAGAGTGGTTATCCGGTCAAGCTACACCTCACGAGCAACAAAATAACCCAAATGAATGGGAGTGGAAAATAGTACATTGTTGTCAAGGCTAGAAAGTAGACTCGTTTTCTTCGAGGTCCTCACGTGCGACTCGAACCTCGAACCCACTCGTCCATCTATTGCACTTTTGGCCGAGACATTACATAGTGCTTTTGACGCCTACTGCGAGGACAAATAATTATAATTATATTTCGAAGCTTCATTCTTCAGATATAACACACATGTAGTCCTTCAATCTACCAGGCAACATTTCGCAAGTTTAAAGTACGCAGTAAAAACCATAGCTCAAACAGTTTTATCCCCACCTCTACCCCTACCCTACTTGGGGACCTCGGCTTACCACCATTTCTCATTCTTTATTCTTGCGAGGCATCGAACGCACGAACTAATTCTATTAAAAAATAATTCAAAATATTTAATCATGCCTAAACGCAGTGCACGGGAAAAAATAGAGTATTATTCTGCTAATATACGGAAATTGCAACAAAGAACTATAAACGAGTTATGACAGTGCGGTGCTATCTGATTCATCAGGTTCCGAAGATAAATCAGGTAAGTGCAATTAGTTTCAACTATTGTGGTGCCTCTAATAAATGCATTTAATACCGCACGGGCCGTGAGCCCACGCCTTGTAATTCTAAACCTGGGGGGCGACCGAGAATCGTCACGAAGGTATCTCATGCTTGGGGGTTGTCCGTGAGTCAACACGATAGCAATTTCTAACAATATTAATCGCTAAGAAATGCATTTCATACCGCGCGGGCCGGGAGCCCACGCCTGGTAATTCTAAACCTGGGGGGCGACCGAGAGTCGTCACGAAGGTATCTCATGCTTGGGGGTTGTCCGTGAGTCAACACGATAGCAATTTCTAACAATATTAATCGCTAAGAAATGCATTTCATACCGCGCGGGCCGTGAGCCCACGCCTGGTAATTCTAAACCTGGGGGGCGACCGAGAGTCGTCACGAAGGTATCTCATGCTTGGGGGTTGACCGTGAGTCAACACGATAGCAATTTCTAACAATATTAATCGCAAGCCCATGCCTTGTAACTAAACCTGGGGGGCGACCGAGAGTCGTGACGAAAGTATCTCATGCTTGAAGGTTGACCGTGAGTCAACACGATAGCAATTTCTAACAATATTAATCGCTAATAAATGCATTTAATACCGCGCGGGCCGTGAGCCCACGTCTCGTAACTAAACCTGGGAGGCGACCGAGAGTCGTCACGAAGGTATCTCGTGCTTGGCGGTTGACCGTGAGTCAACACGATAGCAATTTCTACAACCATTAATCGAGATTAGTATATCCCGTGTTCGCGATGCGGGGCATTAGATACATATATGCATTAAAATTCCTGACGAGTGGTTTTACAATGCATTTCATATCTACCCTCAATTAGAAAAATAAAAATATTATATTTTAATTTATAAACCACGAACAAGTGTATGAGGCAGTGGAAACTTCACTCCCACGTTCAAATGAAGAAAATGCACCTCCCGTAGAGGCCTGTGATGACAAAACGACCCCTGTAATAGATGCCGAGTTACTAACCGCTCTAGGGGACGCCACTGATGATGTCCCAAAATATGGGGAGAAAATTCATCCCAATTTAGCGCAAAGGTGGCTACCTATATCACACAAAGGTATTGATAAAAAGAGTAAAGATAAACTCTTATAAGAGTACCTGTAAATTGCAAATTATTATGGGCGCCGTCCTTAAACGCCGTAATTTCGGCGGCAGTTACAGACATCCAAAGAGGCCGTGACAAGAAAATCGAATCATCTCAACAGCAATTGGGAGTCGGTATAGGTACTAACGATAAAAATCCTATCTAATTGAAGTCGGATTTTAGATAAAACTAGTCATTCCTGGACTAGACGAAGTATTCCTTAAGTCATACAATACGTTGAGAGAGATGATACTCTCTTTGGAAGCAAACTCTCAGAGAAAATTAAAGCTTCCAAATCTACTGAAAAGTAGGCCGACAGCGTCGACCATCATACAGCCGCGAGCAGCCTACAACAAGCCACTTGCGACGCCGCGGCAGTAACGCAGGTACATGCCGGTCGCCTTAAAGCTTTTTACAAGTGTTGGCTTAATGTAACGAATAATCGTACTTTATTTATTAGACTGTATACAGAATGGCTTTCCAATTCCTTTTTAGGACATGTTACGCAATCTGTCAAACCTGTAAATACTTTCACATGCCAAGAGCATGATGAAACGAGCTTAGCTGTACAGAACTTAATTAACCTAGGCATTCAGTGAAAGCATCACTGGATGCCAACAGACTAATGATCAGTTTCTATCAAAGATTTTCTGACTCCTAAATCGAATGGTGGCTATAGATTCATACTGAATCTGAAAGGGCTCAATAAATTTGTAACTAAGTCCCACTTTAAAATGGAAGACTAGAACTGCTTCTAAATTAATCCCTAAAAACGGGTTTATGGCTACCATTGACAAGATTCGAGCATAACAATGTTACTTACGAGTTTTGTTCCCGATTAGTCTATGGACTTTCCGTGGCGCCTAGAACCTTCACCAAAATTATGAAAGAAGTCGTAACTTACCTAAAAACAAGGCCTAACTTCTATTATATACCGGGGTGGCATTTTGTGTATTGGAAGGGACCTTAACGAATGTAAACATAATGGGAGGGAGACTCTCCGGTTTCTCGAGTGCCTACGATTTGTGGTAAACTATACCAAAAGCTCGATACAATCCCAAAATTACCAACAATGCTGTAAATTCTTAGGTTTTGTTTACAATTCAATTATCATGTCTATATCCCTTCTTATGCAGGGTATGCGCACTTTTTAAGAGTTCTTACCACTGCATGCCCGACAGCTAGATACAGCTGGTTGTACACGAAGTTGTTAGAAAGATATAAATTCCGAGCTATTCAGGAATACGATGTCTATGATCAAAAGTAAAACTTCCTCGCGAAATTTTACCTGACTTATTTTGGTGGACTAATAATATTATTTATAACGTCTTGTCATTTTGGAATCACGAAATTCGATGCAGAAATATCTATAGATCCGTCCCGATCAGGATGAGGTACAGTTTGTGACGGAGTGTGTGCAAACGGAGCATGGGAAGAGCAAGAATTAGCATTCCATATTAATTACTTAGAGCTTGCTCGCTCTTAGGATTAAAATGTTTTGCGCGAAATAAATCAAACTGTGCTCTGTTGTTCCGCATCGACAACACTACCGCGATAAGCTATATTAATCGAATGGGAGACATCCAGTTTCCCCACTTAAATAGCTTACCTAGATCTATTTGGCAGTGGTGTGAAGAACGAGACATATGGTTATTCGATTCGTACATTAACACTAAGAATAATGTAGAAGCAGACAGAGAATCCAGAAGGCTAAATCCTGATATTTAATGAAATTTAAGTATTGCAGCCTTTGAAAGAGTAAGTAAACACTTTGGTGTGCCCGAAATTGACCTCTTTGCTTCTCGTACCTCTGCCAAATGTGAAATATATATTTCGTGGAAGCCAGACTCGGACGCTCTTACCGTCGTCGCATTCACTATTAGCTGGTATTTATAATAAATATTTTTAAGCGTTTCCACCACTCGCACTCGTACTAAAGTGTTTACATAAGATTATAAATGACAACGCCACAGGAATAGTAGTATTTCCCTAATGGCCATCCCAACCGTGGTTTCCGCTTTTGTTGAGATTAGTAAAAGTATCTAATCTCATGTTAGCATCAATTTCAAACAACACTTTACAACAGTACAACGTGTGTTAAATACAAGTTGTGCTGGAAATTTAGCATAGATAATATAGATATTCAATTTCTATAAGGGCTTCATTTCTGCTGTTATTTTATTTCTAACGCACGAATTTAATAAAGGATCGTCGTATGGCTCATTAAATAATCATAGATCAGCACCCTCGCTCCTACGGGGGAGTAGTATCAGCTCAGATGACCAAAGTAAAGGATTACCGAAAGGTGTTTACAAATTAAAGCCCGTAACTCCTAAATATAGCCATACCTGGGATCCTCAAGTGGTATTAAATCATATAACAACATGGTACCCTAATAGAGAAATTTCATTGGAAAAACTAACAAAGAATCTGGCGATTTTGTTAGCAATATGTCCTGCCCACAGGGTACAAACACTGTCACTTATTAAGTGGAATAATATTAAGTCATGCCCAAATTGTATTAAAGTAATTTTTGATGATATAGTTAAGACTTCAGGTGTAGGTCGTCTACAACCGATTTTGTGCCTTCCATATTTTGAAGATACCTAATAGAAATATTTGCCCGGTGACTGTTATAATGATGTTTTAGGACTGAAAAAGCTCACAACATATTTTGTTGACTTTCAAAAGTCCCCATAAAAATGCATCTGCTCAATCCATTAGCCGGGGTGCATTACGCGAGTGCTTGGCGAAAGCGGTAAAGACATGGCGGCGTTCAGCGCTCACAGCACGCGCCACGCCGCCACGTCAGCTGCACACCGGTCAGGCATTTCTTTAGATGCTATCCGGAAGGCAGCAGGCTGGTCGAGAACATCGAAAACTTTGGCTCGTTTCTACCATCGTCAATTAATCGACGAAGGTCATTGTGCCAGATCAATCTGCCTTTTGTATAGGTAGAATTATGTGAAGTTACAATTGTACTCTTTGATTAATAATTGGGAGTATCTAAGATTGTTGTCAAAACATAATTATTGCATTTCATGATTATGATGTTTTACAATTACAAAGGGCAGCAAAACTTTCAACTCTAAACATCTACATGTGTGTTATATCTGAAGAATGAAGCTTCGAAATATAATAGAAGATCAAACGAGCTTCGCAAGCGAAGTTCGATCGATATTATATGAGTAAGCTTCATTCGAAGATATAACTTCCCGCCCGCCCCTATACCCCTAGGAAAGTTTTGTCTCTAAAAAGAATGAGAAATGGTGGCAAGCCGAGGTCCCCAAGTAGGGTAGGGGTAGAGGTGGGGATAAACTGTTTGAGCTATGGTTTTTACTGCGTACTTTAAACTTGCGAAATGTTGCCTGGTAGATTGAAGGACTACATGTGTGTTATATCTTCGAATGAAGCTTACTCATATAATATCGATCGAACTTCGCTTGCGAAGCTCGTTTGATCTTCTATTATAAGTCAAAATTAAGTACCTTATTAAAGAGTAATGAAACCGCTCGCGTGTCGGGGGGCACCGCGCGGGGCGGGATACGCATCGTCTGTATCTCAAGTCGTTTAGACGGGTCTCTGTTTTTTCATATAGAGCCATTAGAAACATGTTTCCTGCTGTGGCAATCTCATCTTGATGTGCATTCTCATCTTGGTCTTTGAAAGCTTCAATAACTGGTTGCAAGTCTTTGTTCTTCTGCAGGACTTTAAGAGATTTCAGTTTCCCCTGATTAAAATGCAGAAGTAGTATCACAACCACTCATCCACTCATGTTTTAACAAATTTTCTTGTGTAATATTGTTGTTGTCTTGTCATGAGCTCTTTTTGTGGCAACCATACGGAACCTTTAAGATAGGAATAAATTTGTTTAAATGGTAATGCGGTTATGTAATGTAGTAGAAAGCCATTACGAACTTGTACTGTAATAGTTTGTGTATTAATATAGATTTTATTTTTTATTTCTTAAGCACGTTGTATATATTATGATATTTATGATTATCTTACCTTTATTTTCTGTCCCTCATGTGGTGAAATGTAAAAATGCAATCATTTTCCTGAACTGTAAATGCCGATTTTGAGGTTACACACTTGTCTTGTTCTTTTTGGTTTAGTTGGGAGTGTTCAATTATTATTACATGTTTTTTTGATTTAACCATACACTTATGAATTGTTTACTATTAATTTATAATCTTCATCTTTATTTTGTGCAAGTTATCAGTAGTGAATGAAGTGTAAACTTGTTTTGCATTGCAACCATGTTGTACGTACGGTCATGCATAGTACTACGCCATAGTATTTATAACTCGCTTGTTCGCAGCCAGATGGCGCTGATCGCTGATCGCTGATCGTTGATCGACGTAAGCGCAACGGCTGCGTTCAGTGATTTTTAAAATTTAAGGCCGTGTCGGACAGCAGGGAACGTGGCCCACAAAAGGTCTCGCCGGAAGACCAGCGCTGGCTTGTAAGCCAGCATTATGCTGAGGCGAGACCAATTCGTGACAAGCATTTTTAAGTTTGTAGTTTTTTGTTTAAGTTTTTGTGTACCTACACCTTTTGTTTTGTCACGAATAAATTATTTTTTTTTTTCTTTCTTTCTTTCATCGCATGCAGGAACAATATAATATGGTCCAATAGGATTTTCTCAGCAGCCAGGTGAGAGGGTTGTAGAGGCTTTGCGAAACCTTTCCTTCCTCGGGAGCATGCCATTTAAGTTCCGCGTCCGTGTGTGTGTGTGTGCGGTGCGATACGATACAGTAACCAGTTTATAGGTAGCTAGTGTGCGCTGGTGTTACTGGTACTGGACCGTACACACACACATACTACTTGCCGATTGGAATGTGGAGAGCCCTTAAGTGAGATATTTTCCTTTTTTAGCAATCTAGCTATAATAACTATTCAACAATAAAAAGAATAATCAAAACGTGAATTTTCTGTGTCCTCGGTCTTTATTGAAATAACTTAAAAACTAAGTGAAATTCACTAACTGCCAGCCTTTTAATAAAAGAGTAAAGTTTTAGAGTGGCTAAAGTGTATTTTGCAGAGACCGCTGAAATATGTCAATTTTCAACTCGCACTTAAGACAGGACGGTTCTTCAAAAAAAAACGAAGAAGTGACATTAAATTTGTAGATAAATTTAAGAACTTTAATTTCTGTACACAGACCATTTACTAAATATTAATAGTTTCCGAGATTTAAGCAAACATCGGAAAAAAAGCAGATTATATTACTTTTTTTGCGGTTTTGTCAACGTTGGGTCACGAAATTTTGTTAGCAAACCTCAGATTCGGATTCAGCACCCCAAAATACATATAGAATGAAAGAAATCAGAACTACCCCAAAACTTTCCAAGTAAAAACACGATTTGACTGGATCATAAAGCCACGACGCGGCGCGCGCCTTAGAAACGCACGTTACGGCGCCGAAAAATTCTATCGCGACACAGAACATTAGAAAAACACGATGCGACGTGGCGCGGATTTCTACGGCGCCCCAACGTGTGTTTTTACGCCGTGCGCCGCGCCGTCTCACGGCGACGACGCCATGCCGCGGACGAGTTCAATTTAATTTTACTAATTTCCCGAGATTTCCCGGAATACTAAAAATTTGGATAACATAAACACAAACGTATTAAAGTATATAAATAATTTATTGTAGTTGTTCCCATTTACAAAATGTTATTTAATTCATGTGTGTTTCATTTAACTAACAGTAGGTACAGTATTAGTCAACATCAGAATAAAATTATATTGTTACTTTTATTAAAAATAATGGTATGTAAGTAAGTATTTTGGCACACGTGGTATAATTGCATTTCCGTCCTTGTCTAATGTTTCGCAAGTAAAAAAGTACGGCAATACAACAATTGCTTGCCAGCGGCGTCTTCCGGCCAGCGCCAGTGCTGCCGCTGCGAGCCGTGCGAGGCTCGGTCGCCGCTAGCATCAAGTTGTGTGCATTTTTGACATATTTGTTTTATTATGTAAGTACTTTCATATTGTTACTTACCGAATGATTGGTTTAAATGATTCTTATACTGTAAGAGGTTCTTAAATGTCCTATTAAAAATTGCAGTATCATTTTCCACTGGATAATAAATGGCAGTGTCATCCAAACACTCGCCAAAGTGAACGAATACCCAGCCTTGAAATAATTGATATAAATTAATAAATTACCGAGCGAACGAAATTGACAGTTTCGCGGTGCATTAGCGCGTTCCGGGTACCAGCCCAGGCTACGAGCCCAGGGTACCTAGGACGCAAATGCAAATATAGATGATCATTTAGTACTTTGTCGCACTTATCGGAACAATACTGCGACATTTGGGATGTGTCAAATTAGAGAATGTGACAAGGTACTAAAATGATCAACTACTTTTTCTGTAGACTATAGGTAATTGTTTGCGTACGGACTTGTATCTACGGCTTTACTTACTCATATAGTTCCACACTGTATCGTTGCATTGGTGATTCAAGAACTCGCAGTAAGTATTAAAAGTTGTGAATTGAACTCTATTTGGATCCGTAGAGATAGTAGAACTGTAGTACGACGGCGAGGCCTCATAATAGGGCACCGTATTGTTCACCATTTGGGCACATACTAGACCCACGCTGAAAAAAGGAACTCCTTGTATTGACATACGGCAATGTGGAATGGGTATGCTACGCTACGAGTATAAGCGCTGGCTAGACGATAGTTTCCAGCTCTTATGACCTTCGGACGCCCTTGCACAATGATGTAATATAAAAAGATCTCGAGTTATACCCCTGCCTGTACCAAAAAGTTAAGAAAAAAATGTTCAAATGGCTTAAAGACACAAGCTATAGCGATGCAGAAGAATTACTAAAGTAAATTATATATTCTATACACACTCACTCACCCACACGCGCACACACACACAACACACACACACACACACACACACACACACACACACACACACACACACACACACACATACACACACACACACACACACACACACACACACACATACATATACACACACACACAGACACACATATACACACACACATGTTCTTTGCTCCTGTTTCTCTATCTTTATTATCTTTGTGATTGATTGATTGTTAATATTTAAAATTATCTTTCGCTTTTAGTACTGTTATTATGTTCGCTTTATTATGTTGCTTTATTTTTGTGTCCTTCTTCAGCAAAATAACAATATTTAAAAATTGGAATGTGATCCATTCTGATTAATTATTAGAATACCGACACAATCTGTAAGAAACAACATGTGGTAGAGCGGTGTTATCTTAACACAAGTATCCAGTATACTTAAAAAGAGGCACCAGCACTGTTCCAATGTAACTAAACTGATACTGAATTTTTTTTTTTTTAAAGAGGTAGATACGTTGTCTATACGAAACACCGTGTTTAAAAATGGCCAGGCTTACGCACACATGAAAGAGCTGCGAATATTGCAGTTGCACACTAATATGGTTATCAAATGAGAGCAGGGCGGCATGCTTATTGCCGGGAGCGAGAAATAGACAAGTAAATGTGTTGGAACGTACGATGCAGAGAAATATATACTTGTCTCTGTTTCTCCCACGGAAATTACATAGATCACGCAAATGAATGTACTTTGCGTGTCCGAATTCGGTCTCCGAGTTGGCACTCCGACTGGCATTCCGCGCGCGTCTGGTGTGGTAGCCGGTTGTCAGTGAATATTAAGAAAATGCCTTATCGCAGAATCGATTTTGCGCGGACAACGGGGAATTCACATCACTAATTCGCCCGTGTGACGTCACAGTAGGTAGAAAAAAGTAACACGGTCGGTTTTCATACAGATTGAGGTGTTTAAGTTATCTAGTTTATAATATCTGTGCAAACACATTAATTTACTTCGATAACGCCAAGCGTGCAGTGTGGCGTGGTGCGGCCGGTCGCGAAAATTCTATAATGTTCGTTTTACTAAGGTAGGTACTCGCTAGGTGACACGCTAAAAATATATCTTACTGCGGATGCGACCTACAAATTCATTTGGCAAGGGTTTCCTGTTCTGCTAGTTGAAACAAGTGATAAAAGCCGAAAGTATCATCCTATTTTCCTGACAGCAGATATACATGAACGTAAAGAAGATTTTGAAAATGTGTATTAAGGGACTGAATGACAGCATTTCATCCAATTTCCCACATGCATTTGAACCGAAAGTTTTAGTATGCGACGCCAAGAAAAGCATTCAAAATGCTTTTACCGATGTGTTCGGAAAATTAACTATTGTTTGAATGTGCTGGGCGCACGCTAGAAACCCGATGTGCACGAAATTCGATCAAAAAACTAACAAACGCCTACGAAAATCTATACTGCACGTGATAAACATTGCAGTGTCTCACTCCTCCAGCAGTGCTTCGCGCCGCTTCAAAGATTTTTTTAAGGAAGTGGCGATAGCAAATGACATTTGTATTATTGAAAAAGAATGGCTCAAGAAAAACCCAAATTGGTATTTAGGTGCTGCACCAATCTTATCACCTTCGAGTGACAATGCTCTGGAACCTTCGATAGGGTCTTTAAATATGAAAATTGTCTCCGTGAGATACCGTTGTCCCGTTTCCCAGTAGTCGCCGAGGGGTTACCAGCTGGTCGCAATAGACATTGGGAGGACACTCTGCGACCACACTGGTGTTCAAATTACCTAATTGGACCGCTGGGTATGAATGGGCTAAAAAAGGTTCGAACATTCGAATAATTTTGTCAACAAAGTGTTTTTTTCTTCTTGGAAAATAACGCTACCAAAAAATGAAGAAGAATGTGTTTATGGGAACTGTGACTGTCCAGAATTCCACCGCAAGTATTTTTGCAAGCATTTGTTGCGTCTATTAGCTATCAGAATGAAGTATGTAACCCTGCCTCCAGATACTCCAGAAGCAAAAGCACAAACAATTTGTTTGAAAAGAAAGCGTGGGAGGCCATCTTAAGTACGAACTGCGTTGATTATTCAATGAGTTATAAATAGTAACAATACTTTATTCTAATTAAGTATTTAAGTACTGCCATTTTTATGTGATTTATAAATAAAATTGTTCAATTTTAATTTCCCTTACAAAAACTCACTCTTTTCGCCTTGTTATAACAAGGTACCTTGGTATACCACGTTCATAACCTGGGTATGCTTATAATCAGCGCTTGCAAATTCGCGGAATCTTGACCATCTTTTGCCACAGTTCCAAGCAGTGGCGTGAAAAGTAAATAAGGTAGAACAACGAATCACATATATATGCACATATAAAAAAGCTCGCTCGAAAAAAGTAAGTAAAATCCTTGATGATTCTTCTGATGACTAGCGACAATATTTTTGGAGGCTTCATGATTTTCCTGGTCATGATATTAGTTTCATATCTATTCATTTTAGGTTTTGAAAAGGAGAGATGGTCGTTGGCCAGTTTTAGTCGGTATGCTATATGCTGCTCAATGTGCTAATGAGAAGCATATAAAAATGGAATACTTGAGTACAAAGAATAACAACAAAACAAAATCCATACTTATATTATAAATGAGAAAAAGATTGTATGGAGCTGCGATATAAACGAGTTCCACGCGGACGGAGTCGCGGGCAGAAGCTAGTGCAAACTAAAGCTAGGTCAGCGTGTAAATCATCATCATCATCATCATCATATCAGCCGAAAGACGTCCACTGCTGGACATAGGCCTCCCCCAAAGAGTGCCAAAGTGACCGATCCCGCGCCACCCGCATCCAGCGGACTCCCGCAACCTTTACCAGGTCATCAGTCCACCTTGTCGGGGGCCTACCCACGCTGCGCCTTCCGGTACGTGGTCGCCACTCGAGAACCTTTCCGCCCCAACGGCCATCGGTTCTACGTGCTATGTGCCCCGCCCACTGCCACTTAAGTTTAGCGATCCGGAGGGCTATATCGGTTACCGTGGTTCTGCTGCGGATAGCCTCATTTCTGATGCGGTCACGCAGAGAAACTCCCAACATGGCCCTCTCCATTGCCCTGTGGGTGACTTTGAGCCTTCTTATGAGGCCCATAGTAAGCGACCACGTTTCAGTGCCATATGTCATCACTGGCAACACACACTGGTCAAAGACTTTCGTCTTGAGACACTGCGGAATATTGGACGAAAAGATTTGCCGTAGATTCCCGAACGCTGCCCAGCCGAGTCGGATTCGACGATTGACCTCTTTCTCGAAGTTGGACCTACCTAACTGGATCGTCTGTCCTAGGTATACATAATCGTCTACAACTTCGAGCGTAAAGTGTCCGATTGTAATGGGAGTTGGTACTACATGGGCATTTGACATGATCTTCGTCTTATCCATGTTCATTCTTAGACCAACTCGCTCGGATGCTTTACTGAGGTCATCGAGCATCGTACTTAAGTCCTCCATGGTCTCAGCCAAGACTACTATATCGTCAGCAAACCGAAGGTGAGTGATGTACTCGCCGTTGATGCTGATGCCTAGCCTTCTCCAGTCCAGAGTCTTGAAAACGTCCTCCAGTGCAGCGGTGAACAGTTTTGGAGAAATAACATCTCCTTGCCTGACTCCCCGCTGCGGAATAGGTTTCGAGTTCTGGTCCTGGAGTCGGACTGACATAGTGGCGCTCTCGTACAAACACTTCAGCACTTCGATATAGCGATAGTCAACTTGGCACCGCTGGAGAGACTGTAGTACAGCCCAGGTTTCAATCGAATCGAAGGCTTTTTCGTAGTCCACGAACGCTAAGCAGAGAGGCAGGTTATACTCCTCGGTCTTCTGTATAACCTGACGAAGCGTGTGGATGTGGTCTACGGTACTAAAGCCTCTTCGGAAACCGGCTTGTTCGGGAGGCTGGAACTCATCTAGCCTGCGTACGAGACGGTTTGTAATGACCCTCGAAAACAGCTTATAGACATGGCTCAGAAGTGAGATGGGTCTGTAGTTCTTCAGCAGAGTGTTGTCACCCTTTTTGAAGAACAGCACCACCACACCTCTTTTCCATGCCTTTGGAGTTCTCCCTTCCAGTAAGAAGGAACCGAACCACTTCTGAAGGGCCGTAAGGACCGGTTTTCCACCCGCCTTCAGAAGTTCGGCTGTTATTCCGTCTTCACCGGGTGCTCTGTTGTTCTTGAGCTGTTTAAGAGCCATTACAATCTCGTACAGGCTGATGTCCGGGATGTCGTCGGTATAGTGTCGGGTTAGTCTAGCTCTAGGGTCTTCCGCCTGACTAACTTCGGGTCTGCGCGTTGATGTGTATAGCTGTCCGTAAAAGCGCTCTATCTCACCCAGAATCTCAGGTTTAGAGGAAACGATTCTACCATCTTCAGTTTTTAACTTCGCGAGCTGGCTCTGCCCTATAGACAGATCTCTCGAGAATACTTTAGAGCCCTTATTACGCTGTATGGCCTCTTCAATACGATTTGTATTGAATTGGCGCAGATCGCGGGTAAGGGACTTGGAGATCTGTTTATTGAGCTGCCGGTATAAGGTCGCGTCGGCTGAAGACTGTAGAATCATTTCACTCCTTTCCTTCATGAGCTTCTTAGTGGAGCTAGATAGCCTTTTAGTTCCGTTAGTGCCTTGGGCCTTGAAGAACTTAGACCCAGTGACACGGACAGCTTCCACAAACCCGTCGTTCAATTCATCCACATCGCCGCCTAGGCAATCAAAACGGTTTTGGAGTTCCAGCTGGAAGCTCTCGGGGTTTTGAATTTGAATTGATGCTGGACGGAGCGTAGACTTCATCAATCGAGAGCGCTCTTGCTTGACGCATATATTCAATGTGCCTCTTACCAGACGGTGATCGCTCCCGGTTTTGACCGTATTGATCACAGAGACATCGTTGAATATAATATGCTTCCTCGTCGACATGATGAAGTCAATCTCGTTTTTAGTTGCACCGTCGGGACTCATCCAGGTCCACTTTCTGTGCTCGCGTTTCTTGAAGAAGGAATTCATCATGTAGAGTCCTTCCTTCTCCAAGAAGCCAGCCAGTAGTTGGCCCCGGTGGTTCCGACTTCCAACTCCAAATTGCCCCACTGTAGCGTGTAAATGCATTATTATATTGGATGCCTACGTGAGAATTGCATTGAATCCGACGATATATGCTTAAGATCAAAGCTAAGGTAGCCCAGTGTATCAGGCATGCGACTGTCAAGTGGTAGTCGTGGGTTCGAATCCCGGCTTGTACCAATGAGGTTTTCGGAACTTATGTACGCAACTTTTACCGTTAGCTTTTTGGTGAAGGAAAACATCTTGAGGAAACCGGTCTAATCCCAACAAGATCTAGTTTTCTCTCTGGGGTGGAAACTTCGAAAGTCAGATGGCAGTAACTTTTATTAATATTATGATACTAGCTTTTGCCCGCGGCTTCGCTCGCGTTAAATTCGGGGTAACACGGTTCGGTTCCCCTTTCCTGATTTAGAACACAGAAGATAACTCGGAACAGAATATTATTTTAATACGCTAAGTTGTATACGATATCATATGTCTTTCCATTTGGGGATAGAATGTAAAGATTCTGGGCATTGGACACACGCAAACATTCTAAGTACACCCTAGCCAACTTTAATGTTTGTCCTTGCGCTTTGTTAATGGTCATAGCGAAAGTAAGCAGAGCTATAGAGGAAATTGTAGCCTTTTAAACTGGAACGGGAGATCTGTGGGAATTATTGGGATTCGTGGGATCATTACATTTTCACCCTTTCCAACGCCGGTTAGGATAGTGGCGCTAATGATATTGCGGCCAAATTGTGTGGCACGAAGTCTCGTCCCGTTACATAATCTCGGGGCATTCAAATTTCGCATTAGCATGAGTGGAACGCCTAGTTTTAATTGAAGCTTGTGTGAGGGTACACCTGGCAGCTCAACCGAATTCAGAAACTCTACGGGATATGATGTGCTCTGTTCTGTATCCATAACTGTGTCTACTGATAAATACTGTGTTCTCCTCCTGTATCTCCTGGTACTTTACTCAATATGTCTGAATTTATTTTGTTGACAACATCATTTTTTGGTGATAAAACTGCTCTTTCACATAAATATTGATGGTGGTGTATATTGTTTTGTAAATCTGGGTAAACTCTGGACAAAAATCTCCCGCCAGTGTCACACAGCCCTCGGCATCAGTTTCTAACCGACCATCTCCTATTTTCAATAGTGTTTCGGCATAGTTGCCAGCATTTGTGTCATCATATAGTTGCACTCTCGTATTTGTAGTCAAACTGAACTTTCTTACGGTGGCCCATAGAGTGGACGACTTGAGACATGCTTAATTTCGTCTGCATCAAGTGTCCCCTTCTGAATGACTGGTAACGTTTGGTGGAAATCATCAGCCAATAAAACCACGATCCCTCCCATAACATCGGTACCGTTGCGCAAATCCTGGAGCGTTCGATTTAGTGCTTCTACCGCTTTTTTGTGCGCCATAGTACTTTCAGCTCACACTAAGAGATTGCACTGACGTAGCATAGCACCCCGTGCGCTATTTTTACTAAAATTACAGATTGTTTTAATTAAATTACCTCATTATTCGTTTGTATCATAGAACCTGGACCAATTTTCCCAAGATTATCACACAAATTTCCATCCCCTATTTTAGGGACTGGGGGAAGATTTCCAAGATAAAATAAGGCAGGTATTTTTCGTTGGTTAACAAAGAGACAGTTTAACAAATTTTAGCTTCCTACCTTGAAGACTGCGAAAAGTCCCATATAAAATTTCACCCCCTTTTGTAAAGAGTTGGGGGCAAATTTAAAAAAAAAATGATGCACGATTTTTTTGTTAGTCACAAATAGTCTGCATACCAATTTTTAGCTTTCTACCTTGAAAATTGCGGAAAGCTCCATATAAATTACCACCCCCCATTTTAGGGAAGTGGGGGGTTAGAAAGAGATAAAAAGTACCCTATGTCACTCCATCCCTTTAACTATCTCCACTTAAAAAATTACTTTGCCTTGAAAGACGGACAAACAAACAAACAAACACATACACTTTCACATTTATAATATTAGCATGGATGGTTCTTTTTGATTACATTCAAAATTTGAACATATCATCTATGAGAAACAAATCAATTTGATTTCACCTCAATTGAAGGTGCCGACTATTAGTTAGTAGATGTTGATTTTTAAACTGTATCATTTTTTTTATGTCTCTGAGATTAAAAAACACTTAGGCGAGAAACAATTAACAAAACAAACATCATGAATCCGAATCTTAAAGCCTAGAATGGCATGCCTGCATTTGTATCACTCAGGCTTTTGGACCATATTTTTACCCCCGATTTCATCCCTTTGAGGGATGATTCCGAGATAAAAACTATCCTATGTCTTAAACCAGGCTATAAACTATATTCGTGCAAAATTTCATTCAAATCGGTTCAGCCGTTTAAGCGTGATTGAGTAACAAACATCCAAACATCCAAATATTCAAACATCTAAACTTTCACATTTATAATATTATATATAATATATATAAAGTAGGATTACTTGCCTCATACAATACAATACAATACAAATACTCTTTATTGCACACCTCAAAACATGAATCAAATAAACATAATAACTTATTAAAAAATAGATGTTGACAACAGGCGGTCTTATCACTGAAGAGCGATCTCTTCCAGACAACCTTTAGGTACCGGAGAAATAGCAACAAAAAATTACATAATAGGTAGGTGGCAAAATTGGAAGTAAACGAACTTCCAACATACACAATTACATCAATAATAAACATACACACATAAAGCTTACAATAAACATACATAAATTCCTACATAAATACATATAGCGTTAACCATAGAGACGGATTTAAAAATAATAATAAGAAAAATAGTATCTATGAGGATCTCATAGTTCTAGGTCAACGGAAAGTACTCTATAAATTGCGATTCCCTAGAGTGTCGAAATTGTTTTTTTCACACTTCAAGGGACTGTAGTCAAAAGTCAAAATTAATGTTTAATGTTTTGTAAACCTGATGAGTATATATGGTTTTAATTTCAACTCGATACCTCCACGTTCCCGAGATAAAGGGTCTTGACAGACAGACAGACGGACAACAAAGTGATCGTATAAGGGTTCCGTGTTTTACTTATGACCTTATGAGGTACGGAACCCTAAAAATGGCAATATTTGTGTGACGTAGGCGAGGGACATCGTCGGGAATCATCATCCTCCTGGCGCTATTCCCGGCTGTGCCCGGAACCAGTCCGGGGTCCTCTCGGGTCGGACACATCGTAGGGAATGGTTTATCTTGTTTTATTGAATGCACGGGAGTTGTTATATATAAATACTTGACTGTGCTTACTATCTGTACTCAATACCGCATGGCTTCTTGCACACCATGGGCCGGGTCCTGGTGGAAGTGCTGTAAGTGGGTTTGGTGGTGGTGGTCCCAAATATCCAGTGGCCGTCTGTCCAGTAAGCATCGTAGCCGGGGTTGGGATTGTAGTACGTTTTACTAAAAACATATTAGTTTTCAGAGATGTACAAAATGGTTTCAAAAAAGCATTTAAATACAAAATACTTTTCAGTTTTACTATTTTAAATGCAAAATACCAAATAGTTCTGCGTTTTGTATTTCAAATGCTAAATGCAAAATAGGTATTTTCAAAATACTTTTACAAAATAAAAATACCTTTTGATCAAATCGAATGTTATTTTTGTTTATTTTAGGTATTTATCATGAGAAATAGAATAGAGATACAATACCGAGCCGAATGGCATCTTATACATGACATTTTGGTCATATTTATCAGTACGCGTATCAATAAATTCTGTTACGTTATTAATACTAATAATACTCACTTAAAATAATGTTAAAAAACTAGCTATAGCCATGGCTCCATTTTGTGAATTGTGTGGCCATTTATTTCGGTTGATTGTGCATCTAGTTCTTATTATATTATTATTACACGTTTCCTTTATTAATAATAATTGGACTGCTATTGTTAAAAAGTGAAAAAAAATAAACATCAATTTATATTTATTACGCTTTATAGACATGAGGCGCGCCCTCTGACCAAAGAAGAAGAAAAAGCAGGCGCCTCTATTGGTCAAATTCGGCAATACAAGCGTCATTCGTTCATTTCATTTTGTTTGACTGGTAATGTTGGCTAAACTTAATCACAAAGTATTTTGCATTTTGAAATGAATATTAAAAATGCAAAATACATCTCGAAAGGTATTTCAAATAAAATACAAATTGTTTTTTACTAAAAGGCATTTAAATGCAAAATACAAAATAGGTATTTTGTATTTGCATTTTAAATAGAAGTATTTCAAATAAATCGCATCTCTGTTAGTTTTACCATCTTAAAATTAACACAAGTGTGCTGAAATTGCTGCATGACGTACTTAAATGTAATTTATGCAAGCACTTACGTTGAGGGTGATGATGTTATAACTTATGCAAGCACTTACGTAGAGGGTGATGATGTTATAAATTATGCAAGCACTTACGTTGAGGGTGATGATGTTATAACTTATGCAAGCACTTACGTTGTGGGTGATGATGTTGCAAGCACTTACGTTGAGGGTGATGATGTTATAACCGTTTGGTCCGGCTTGATTTTTTTAGGTCTTCGATCTGAAAATAAAACAATGTTATGATGCATTCGATTCTGTAACTTTAGTGCATTTAAATAAACAGTTTATTTATATGTTGCAAAATAACTCCACCACATATATTTTTCTTCTCTATCATAATACTATAATAGTTTTTACGTCACACCTGCCCATAATGCGAGTTTTACTGCACGCTGCGCGTACGGGAAAACTCGCATTGTGGCCAGGTGAAGACGTAGAATTTTGTACGCAACACGGGCGGTAATTCGTAAAGCGTCCCTCACCTTCGATTCGGGCCACAAACACCTGCGATCTGGGGCATTCACGAATTCACCGCCCTATTTACGTAATGTACTATTAAAACAAATTTACGGGAGTTGGGTCGGCGGCTTAGGGATAGGGGCTGTGATCCTCGTTCCGGATCGTTCCTGGTTCAACAGATTTCTTTGGCCATTCAGCGTGGCAACGCCGCCAGTGTCATGGGAACTTTTGGACCACCAGCGATCCGGGGCGGTCCATTTTGTTAGTTTAGGTTATTAACGTGTTTTTGACGAAGCCTGTTGCGGATTCTATCATTGTTGGTTAAGTGCCTAGGGGGATATTGTGTTTGTTTGTACGCAATTGACGAAGCCTGCGTTGCGGATATCTTACGGACCTTAATCATTCTATTTTCATTAAATAAATGCTTTAAACAATCTACTTCTTTACTTACATTTTAACGTCGAGACGCGCTGAGATTTTGCACGCAAACCAGACTCGCTCAGCGCAGGCCCGGGCCAGCGGCGTTACCACGAAAATCGAATCCCGAAATTCATATATCTCTATCTTTGTCGTTTAAGTAAATACCATAAACCATAAGTGCATTAGAGACGGAGATATCCGAACTTCGTAATTCGATTTTCGTGGTTACAGCTCAGGCAAGTCGAACGGTGTCTAAGCTACGGCACACTCTCACAGTGCGCACGCAGGTGTAAATATCGTCCGTGAACTATGTACGGATTTGCTCAGTGCACACACATGTAAGCAAATCACACAAAACCATGCTTTAAAATCCTAGTGTGCCATAACAGAAGTGCCTTTTGCTGTGATTTTTACTCGTAATGTGAGGCGTTCTAATTTGTCAAGGTTATTTATTTGTTTACGAAAGTTTCCTAATCCGGAGCCTGGATTTTTTGTTACTACCAAGTAATATTGTGCAAAAATATTTTTGTTTAAGTAGTTGCATTACCTACATAGTTCGGTTCGGAGCGATTTTCTTTCGTTCTCGATAAATAAGGTAAAGGCTACTCGTATTTAATCGCGTAACACGTATCGCGCAAATGTCGGGAATATTATATATTCTTTTATACATATACATTTTAAATAGTTTCACTTGTTATTTCATGTCTTAAATCGGTCTGAAATCTTTTCAAATAGTCGCTCTCCAACCTTAAAATGTGTTTTGTGTGTTATCTACTCTATGTCGTATAAAAAAATACGCAAAAAGGCCTTTCTTATAAGGCCACTTCGGATATCTTCTAAGCGACTTGTTCAAATAATATCAATCACTTAGCTCAGATAATCGTGGTGGTGAAATAAAATTCGTCGAACTCGAAGTTATTCATGCCCACAGCCCCAGTTTCACCTACGAGTACACAACGCACGCTGACAGAGACTCACTTTGTCGAAACGCGAAATACCCAAGCGCTAACATTACTTTACTTACTTACTTAGTACCAAATTCTGCATAGTTTTTCTTTTCTACTATTCGGTGAGGTCAGGGTGAGGTGCACTGCTAAACACAACTTGTTGGTCCCCACACAGTTCTCCTCAAAAAAGATCTGCCTATCCTCATAAAACCCTAAGCACGCCACTGAATAAACAGGAGTACGAACCATCTTAAAACAAGTGGCTATCTGTGGAGCTGAAGACCGCGCGAGCCTGCCGCTTAACTCTAAACCGTTCGACGATACGTGCGGTAGGGCGGGCTGTCGCGGAAGAGTGCTTCGGCGTGCCCGTAACCCGGCACCGTGGTGACGAGATGGAACACCGTGGGGTTTTAGTCGGTAGTCCGGGCGGTTCCCGGGAGTCCGACATACCTGCCTTGGCTTTCCCGGCCGGGCAGGATGCGTAAAGGCATTTCCCCACGAAAAAAATAAAAAAAATGGCGGGCTAGTGAACATGTCGAAGTGTTATATAAATGCCCTCTCCCTCGCACTCGCTGTATTTCGATATATCGAAATTTAGTGAGCAGGTTCATAATTATATAGTATCTTTTTGTTGACACATTTATTTTTATTTTTAACGAAGTTCAATAAGCTCACAGAGCCGCTTGTTTTAATAGTTAGGGAATGGTATAGTTTGTGGCCACCACATTGCACGCAGAACCGATAGCGTTGGGGCGGAAAGGTTCTCGAAAGGCGACCTCGTACCGGTAGACGCAGCGTGGGTAGATCCCCAACAAGGTGGACTGATGACCTGGTAGAGGTCGCGGGAGCCCGCTGCCGACTACTGTGGCACTCCGGGGTGCCTACATATGTCCAGAAGTGAGACGATTATTGTAGATTGAATATTTATGAAGTCTGTCAGCTAATAAAAACTTACATAGCAATGGCCTAGAGTTGTAGCTGAACTGAGGCAGGCAAAAATCTGAAAAAGAAATACCGTGAAACCCGATTATTATAACTCCGTCTAGTCATGGAGGTGCTAAGTTTGGTTTTCATATTAAATTATTTATAAAAAAGTCTAAAAGATATAGCTACTTCGCTTACATGACATATCGCTTATTATGACCCCTTTTTAAGCAATAATGTCTGCTTATAGTGACCAACACGATTCCTCGTTCCCGACTCTGCCTACCCACAGGGAGGGCGCGTGGTTAATTTTAGTTTTTAATTTGTATATTTTTTTATTTATGTATGACCACGCATAACTCTTTACAGCGTAGTCCGATTTTGATAATTCTTTTTTATTGGATATGTGTTGGTGTTGGTGTTGGTCCCAAATTAATTTGAAAAAAAAAACAATCCTGAGGGTAGGAAGCTGGGGATGATTGATTGTTCACTGATTGCAATGTATGACCTCGCAAGACTTTTTAAAGAGTAATCCGATTTTGATCTATACATACGTAAAATTGTTACGTCACATTACGTGGAAGATATTCAAAAAAAGTTTGCTGGGGATATTTAGAATCGATAACAGAATACGTTCCAAAAGTTTGTAGAATTTTTGTCTGTTTGTCTGTT
Source organism: Epinotia demarniana (assembly GCA_945867215.1). Classification (NCBI taxonomy): domain Eukaryota; kingdom Metazoa; phylum Arthropoda; class Insecta; order Lepidoptera; family Tortricidae; genus Epinotia; species Epinotia demarniana. Next base: position 317,225 of record OX244277.1, read on the forward strand.
TATCTGTACGCGCATCACGTGAAAACAGCTGAACGGATTTTGATGCCAACTTCACAAATCCGTCGAAAAAATTCCCGGCCAACACATAGGCTATAAAAATTATAAAGATATTGGTGAAAAGGGGTTAAAAAATGGAGTTGAACTTTGTATGGGAGCTCTTTAAATTTATGAGCTAAAGACTTGGAAATTTATGAGCATATACTTGACTAGAAAGTAAAAAGAACCCCATTCAAACTTTTAGCAAAATATAGATAAAACTAGAAAAAACCCGGGATGTAAAATAGTGGTAGGCACCCGCCCACCGGTAGGCACCTTGATCTCTGCCTTCCTATATTTTCTCTATGAAATCAGAGGTCATCTAAAGTTGTTTTAAGGTGGAGTTGAATACTTATCTCGAATTATCATAGTTCACCAACGTCAAGGGATGTGGGTAAACAATTTGGACAAAACGGCATTCCGCAGAGAATTGAGTATATATGGCATATATTTTTTTATGTAGAACACTAAAAGTGGTAGTGGTAGTGGTGTAAAGGCTCGCATTGAGAGCGCTCTCCAAAGGAATGCTGTGGGCCTTTCATTCCAACGTAAAGCTCGACCTTTGGCCTCGCTGCCACCCGGGGATAGTTTAATATAAGTGGCCTTTAGCCCCCGAGTATTTTCTTAAGGCTTGATTTGGATCTATCATTGTTACGAAAAGTTGCCTAGCCGCTCACCTTCTGGACATTGGTCTCCGGTTTCGCATGCAAGGCACCTGTGGATAGTAAGTGTCCGTCCACGCACGGGCCTTCAGCCCCCGATCTCACATAGCGACCGCTCTCTAAAAGCATGCTTAGGTCCTGTCATTCCTACGAAAAGCTCAACCTTCGGCTCCACTTGCCTCCCCTTTTACTTTCAGAACTTCGGTCCTCAGGTTACGCTTTCAAGTTACTTGGAGATAAAGAGTAACCGTGGGGGATCGGGCATTAGACCATCGGGCTCGCATTGAGACCGCTCTCTGAAGGATTGCTTTAGGCCTTTAATGAAAATCTCGGCCTTCGGCCTACCTTGCATCATCGCTCGGCACTTTGGCCTCAGGTATCGCTTGCAAGACACCTTGGGATAGTGAGTGTCGGTCGGGCTCGCCCTAGGATCTTCGGACCTGGGGCTCGCATATATATTATTATGGAGCGCTCTCTAAAAGGATACTTTGGGCATCTATATAATATTATTGACGACTAAGTTTATGAGGCTGTTTATTTAGATTCGAAGAGGATTTTATTTCCATAGACGCGCACAGTCTATGGAAATAAAATCTTTATTTTCAGTCAGTAGTATGGTTCTTCATAAGAATACCAATATGCGCAATTTATGCGCGGGGAAAGTCGCGGGCAGAAGCTAGTAATTAATAAAAAACTAAAAAGTATGAAATAAAACTTTTTTAAATACTTGAACCGCCTTCAAAAAACCAACCCAATGAAAAGCACAAAATATTTTTATATCCCCCTATCCTTATCTGTCAGCCAGTCCCTATTCTTTCTCTATTATCTACATAGTTACTCACTTAGTTTCTGAAGTCGGTGCCAAACCAAAATGCAGGTGATTACGAGTGGATGCAATTTCTGTGAGAGCAACATGGCGGCAGCGAGGGGGATAGTGTGGCTGAGGTATTAGAGTAATACACGACGATATATTTAATGCATACATACATACATACATTCACGCCTTTATTCCCAAAAGGGGTAGGCAGAGCACATGAAATTATTAGCATAAATGTTGGTATAAAATATCGACTAAATGTGATATTGCCGTGATAGGTTGCTAACCCATCGCCCACAACACACTTCAACCCTGGTCCCTTAGTCGACTTTTACGACTCCCACGGGAAGAAAGGGGGTGGTGAAAATCTAACCCGACACCACACGGGTCTAACCCGACACCACACGGGTATAAAAAAAAAATTGATATAAACATAAATATTCACGCACTCCAGTGAAACGATTAACATTTGTTACAAGAATAGCGTTTAACCCCAGCCCTAGCTTACCACGCGATTAGTTCGATTTAAGTAATTGTCATGAAACAATTACTTATTTAAGGATGCAAAAACAGGTTAGCTGTTAGCTTAATGAAAGGTAAATCTAAAGAGCTATGTATATAATACTTACCGAAATATATGATTGTCCATAATGTTACACAGAAAATATATCGCATGATGGATAACTAGTGGTATTCAATCGTGGTCATCAGTAGGTGTTATTCGATATATCCTCTCCTCCTCAGTAAACTATGTGCAGCAATTAAAGAAATTGCTGCTCAATGTTTACTGAGGAGGAGAGGATATATTGAATAACACCTACTCTGCCCCCTCAGGAAGAAAAACCATAAGTGACAAAAAGTAAGTTTGGAGATAAATTAAAAAAAAACTGTACACTTCTGTTCAATTGGTTTTACTTCAAAGTAAAAAGCTGAAACTTGTGTTTATAAATCAAGATAAATTGTAGAATTTTAATGCAACTTCAGTTTGTTAATACTTAATCGTTTTATTTGGATTAGATATATTAAGAAATAAGTTTCTGTCAAAAATTTCATTTTTGGTACAAGGTTTTATTGCCGCCTGTATTTTTCTGTATGCCATCATCAACTACTTCTATTCTAACGAACCCAAATTCAACGGGGTTACGTCGGTTGAGTACTGAATCCCCATTGCCACCTTCTGTCTCCATCATCAGATATCAGCTCGATGGTACCTTAATATTGAATTGTTATCCAAACTTTACTTTTACCCAAAGTTTCAGCTCAATCGATCACCGGGAAGTGGGTCAAATTTAACTTGCAAGATTTGTCCCATACATACTAACAGGGCAAGTTAAAATAAAGCTTGTAAAAAAAGGCCCTGCTTCTTAAAAAAACATTTAAAAAATCGTTTCAAAGAAAGAACAACACAATGTAACTAGAACTATGCCTATAGCTCTATTATGGTCTTTAATGAATGCTGAATGAAGGAATAATACAATATAATAGGGATTAATACATTAATCGTCATCATCATTGGATAAGAATCGAACTGATATGTACATCTGATTAGAATATAGTGGTGCATACTTGAACCAACGTTTTGTGCGTAACAAAACTTAATATTTTCATATTTCTGAGTAAAGGTACGTGTTGTCGCTACGACGCTGTCGCGCACACTACGCAATGAGTAAAATTGGTTCCAATAGGGAGTAAGCACGTACGTGCACGATTAAAAACCAATCTTAAGTTAATGGTGGTAAGGTATTATTTCGTTTACGTCAAGCGAATAATGCGATTCGAGCAGATGGAGCGTTTCAAGCGATTCATACGTTTTAGTGTATATAAAAACGGCGCACCGGGTAGACGTAGCATTCTTTCTCTAGCGAGCTGTCGGATTGTCATTGACTCTGGGTCGAGCTTAAATTCGTAACGTAAACAATCGTAGATACACTATTGTTGTGGCGGGAAGGTTCAATATTGTGCGATTGCTTTGCGCAGTATTGAACTATTCCATCACTTATTAGATTCTGAGTTTTCTAAGGTTCAGTATTGTGCAAATATGTTGCATAGTAGTGAACTATTTCGCTTAGTTTTCTATTACATTTCAGGTTTATTTTAGATGATTTTATTATCATTTCGAACCAGATCAATGTCCTAGTTGCATGGTCAACTTAACGAAGTGCATTTCACCTAACGGTGTTAAGGAAGTACACTTCGGGATCCTGTTAGTAGTAGGTCCAGGTTTAAGAGAAGCCTGGCACCATCTTTTTAACTACACAGATGGTGTAGCCTATCTTTGATGGGCCTCTTACTGGTCTTAAGGTTGGCCACAGGCTGAAGCGAGAAGATCGCCATTTCCCATAAGTCGATCGCTAGGATTGTTATCCACTCGTTGATGTCTCGTGTGTGCTTAAGGCTTGGTCTTTTATTGAATATATATTTATATGTTATAAAAATAGGGCGTGCATTTCACAGAACCCTTTAGTCCACGGACATGTTGTGAAATGTACATTACACAGGCTCTAGGTTGCATTCTCGGACTAGCCTTCCGAACGTTGTACAGCTTAGGTCCCTAGCTAGAACATACACTACACAACACATAACGTTAATATTCTGTGATCTGACAAAGGCATTTGATTGTGTTGATCACAGAGCACTCTTAAGAAAACTTGAATACTGTGGAGTTCGGGGTACGGCTCTGAACCTTTTTGAGTCATACCTGAGTGATCGCACGCAATTTGTCGAAATTTCTTGTGGTGATACAGAAACCAAATTTCATTCTGAAAAAGGTATGATAAGATACGGGGTGCCACAGGGCTCAGTGCTTGGACCGCTATTGTTTTTAATATTTATTAACGATTTACCTGACCATCTCACTTACGGAACACCATATTTATATGCGGACGATACCAGCATCATTCTGAGTGCGGCTAATGCTCAAGAATTTAATTTAAGGATCAAGAAGTGCTGGGAAGAACTGGATAGTTGGTTTACATACAACGGATTAAAAATTAACTGTGGGAAAAGCTTCTATACAATATTTCGCCGTAGCTCAAAGAGTGCGGACTTTCTTTGCGATCTGCCAATAGAAAAATCAGCTTGCGTTAAATTCTTAGGCGTGGAACTGGACCCTTACTTGAGGTGGCACAATCAGATAGATACGGTCTGCAAAAGACTGGCAAGTGCATGTTACTCTTTAAAAAGTCTTTCGAAAATAGCAGACGTAGACGTTCTGAAAACCGTGTATTTCTCTTACTTTGAAAGTATCATAAGATACTGTATCGAAGTATGGGGCAATGGTTCGAATATAAACTCGGTACTACTTTTACAAAAAAAGGCTTTAAGACTCATCACCGGATCTAAATGCATACCAGTGACCCATCGAAACATGTTTGTAGATCACAAAACTCTTACTATTACCTCCTTGTATCTGTATCGAGTCTGTCTCCATGTTTATATAAATAAGAGTAACTATAAGACAGCTAAAGAAACTCATAGTTTCAATCTCCGAAATAAAAATAAACTCGTACAAAGTAAATCCACTTATGTTCACTTTAATAATAGCTACAACAATATTGCAATTAAAATTTTTAACAAATTAAGTGACGAAATAAAGCAATGTAATGACATAAAAACTTTTGACAAGAAATTAAAGAAATACTTTATAAATAGACCCTATTATACAATCAATGAATTTTTTGCAAATTCACTTGACTGATTTAATTGTGATGTATATTTACTCTTTAACTATTTGACATTTATGAATTGTGATGACTATATAATCTGTGACTAATTGACATTTTTGAATAATCTGGTTAATTATATTTTCTTTATTTTTAATGTTTCACTTATAATGTACTTATTTCACTTTGTAATTCATATTGACATTTGTGAATAATTGAACGGATTTTATTATTATTAAGCTTAACACTGTAACTTGTAACTGTGCTAGTTCTATATTCTTGTATTCCTGTATTTGCATGTACTTGTACGCTAAGCAAATAAACATCTGAATAAAGTAATGATGGGAGTTTTGCCTACAGTAGTTTAGAGTTTAGTGGTAGGTAGGCTTAGGTATAGAGTCAAACACAGTAATAGGGTAGTAGGAATACTATTCTTAGGGATGGAAAGTTAGAAGGTTTACAAATCAAATAGCGTTTATTTGAAGGTTTAATAGCAATTATGAGTAACTGTGTGAATAGGAATTAGTCATTGTGTGAGGATCAGTAGTATTGGGTTCCGTATATTATTATATATGAAATATTAAAGGTGTAACTATTATATATTAATTATCGTCATAAAGATTCCAGTTATGATTAGGTTGTTTCAAAAAGATGAAATGATTCTAGGCTAATTTATTTATTTATTTATTTATTTATTGATACATGGAAAACCAACAGCGCAACATATTTCTAGATACCATAATAAAACCATATAGCCAATTACAGGTTTTCACTTATAGAAATAAACTAACAAAGAAATCTGAAGCCAAACTTAAACTTAGCGTACATTACGCACAGTAACCAATCGCGCACTACCTAATACGCGGAATATACAAGAATCAGGTAGTTAATGAATTAGGCTACTATAAACTCTAATAACCCGAGCCTACACCTGAGTATCACACATGAAGAAACTTATCAGTTTAGATTTTATTGCCTGTATGCTATCACAGAATATGTCTATATCTAATTGATCTACAACTTTGTTTAAACTCCTGCCTGCTCTGCACAAGAAACTATTCATTCTATATTTAGTGGAAACATGGAATATGCTAATAGGACGAAAACGGCGGAAACTTCTTATGGGAGTATTAAAAGAAATCTTAGCAAGTAAATTAGGACAGTCAACATTGCTTCTTATTATATTTAACAAATATAATATATCAGCAATTCACGACGCTTAGCAAGGGGTATCAAGTGATGCTTTTTACAAAGGGTTAAATAATTAGATGAACTATAATGTGTATGCATTTTGTAGCAAAGAAATTTCATGAATTTGGATTGTAATCGCTCAATTCTGTCAATGTAAATTTTATATTGGGGATTCCAAATCTGAGATGCGTATTCCAACTTGCTTCTCACATAAGCACAATACAAGATTTTCAGCGTCTTAATATGTGTAAAACAAACCGAGCTACGCATTATAAATCCAAGAGTCTTAGAAGCTTTACTTATAATATTATCAAAGTGATCATTAAAAATAAGCTTCGAGTCATCAAAAACCCCTAGGTCTCTTATGCTAGTTAGTTGCTGAATACTTTTACCTTTCAATGAATAAGAAGTAGGTATTTTATTTAATTTACGAGAAAAAGTTACGGTAAAACATTTTGAGGGATTTAAATCCAATTTATTCTTAACACGATATCTATCCAGACGGCTTAGATCAGATTGCAGCGCAGTAGAATCTTCAGGTGAAGCAATCTTGGCAAAAATCTTCATATCGTCAGCAAAACTGAGTAACTTAGAAAACCGAAAACAGGTACCTATATCATTCACAAAGACGTTAAAAAGGAGTGGTCCCAACAAAGATCCCTGTGGAACGCCACTTGGTACAGATACCCAGCTTGACATGTAGTTTTTGATCACTACCGACTGGCAGCGATTTTCTATGTAAGACATAAACCACCTCAGAAGATCCCCTCTAATACCCATTGAATAAAGTTTATGTATTAAGACATCATGGTCAATCCTATCAAAAGCCTTACTATAGTCTGTGTAGACTACATCCACCTGGTGGCCAGAATCCATTGTCTCAGATACAAAATCGTTCAGTAAAGCAAGATTAGACACTGTAGACCTCCTTTGAACAAAACCATGTTGAGTGCTATCTATAGTATTTTTTAATACTGACTAAACCTGCAAATGGACTATTTTTTCCAAAACCTTAGCCAAGATACACAATTTGGAAATCGGCCTATAATTTGTTACATCCGTTTTAGGGCCTTTCTTTATAACTGGAGTAATGAAAGCCGATTTCCAAACCAACGGGACAGAACATTCAACAAAAGATCTACGAAATAACAATAATATAGGTTTAGTTAAGGCTTTAGCACAATTAATTAGATAAATAGCTGGCACCTGGTCCGGACCTGCAGACTTACAAGGATCAAGACTAAGTAGTAATTTAGTAATTATAGCAGGATCGACCGAAACATTGTGAAGTGTAACCTAACCTAATAGAATCGGTACAGTCATCAAGGTTGAAGTAACTCCTCGATGCTCGAGAGGTAGAAGGAGCGGCTTGCGCTAGAAAACTAGTTTTAAAATAATCGGAAAACGCATTACAAATGCCAATTCCCGAGTTTATAGTGACACCATCGTAACGCATACAGCTCGGTATTCCTAAAGAGTTAAAACGAGATTGAACAAAAGACCAGAATTGCTTGGGGTCCTTACTAATGTTGTTCTCAACTTTCTCTGTATAATTAAAAAAGCATCGCTTTTCCATGCGCTTAACTCTCTCCCTCTGATACTCAAACGCGATCAAATCACACCTATTACCATATAGTTTGAATTCTTTAGGGCTAGTTTTTCTTTAAGGGCTTTCTTAAGCGAGCTAGAGTACCAGACTGGGTAATTGCTAACAGTAATAAGCTTATGCGGGACATATTTATCTCTTAAATATCGAAACTTCAAATAAAAGAAATCTACACATTGTTCTAATGTACGGTTTGAGAATTCAGTTTCCCAGTTTATGTAAATGTTAGTTAATGTAATGGCAAGCGGAGCAGTCCATTATGTCTAATTTTAAGGTATCAAATTATCATGAGTGGAATATACTTAGGGTAAACTTCAGGTTCAATATTTCATATTTAATGGACGGTTTACCTCAGTATTATAAATATCTTCACTATAACAGGGTTTACAGGTATCTAATGGATACATTAGTTTATATGTAAAGGGTGAAATAATGCCTTAATACATAATTTTCCTTGAATGAAATAATATTCAATTGTTAGGTCTGATGAGTTTGTTGAGTGCTTCTTCTCATCAGAAAATAGGTACGAAGCACAGGTAAATTCAAGATGTAGGAATACCTATTAGAAATAAAATATAATAAAATAGGTATTTAATTAGCTAGATGGCCAGTCCCACATCCAGACGGAAATGGTAGCATAGTATGGATGAAAGAGAATCTTCCATACAATAATAATAATAAACAATTAGTTAGCTAGGTTGGTCTGTTATCTACTTTGATGATATGAATATATATTGAGGCAATGTTGGTATATAAAGAAACCAAGGTTTTGATTTGAGAAAGTATTACATGTTGAGAAAATAATGATATAGCTAGCTACCATTACGTTAACCGGCCACGGTAGGATCTGGTTGGGGTTTAGTAACCAAAAACAAATTTTATTTATTACTTGATTATTATTTTGAACTAGGATGTAGTAGGAGAACGTAGGGTTAAGTAGGTAGGGATGAGTCAAAGTCTAACTTGCTACACATAAAAGAATTTGGGTTACTAGGAACACAACGTAGACACTAGACGATCTTATTGGCCAAATCAAGTTAATTTTAAGATTTAATTTCTTTAGGTTTATTTAGGTAATTTAGTTACAACAAGTGTGCACTTATGTGGTTCGTGTTAACTTTGCACTATAGCATCTAAGAAAAAAACAACACAAATACTCATTTAAGCTTCTATTACTATGTGATCTAGGAAAAAGCACAAATGGGCACTTGTGGTTTATTTGATTGCTCAAAGTTTTAATTTTGATAAAATCACGAACTGACAAGATGTAGCATAAATATGTTTCATTTTAAGTTTTTTTAATTAAGTAGTTTGAAATAAAATTAAAATATGTTTTTTCTTCTTATGATAAAATATATAGGCACACATCCAAGACAAAGATTAAAAAACATAGTAGGTTACTTATTACTTTTTTGCCTATGAACACGAAGTTATGACTTTTCTACTTCGAACAAGAAGTAAACTTAACAAAATGGCATGAACTTATGCTTGTCTAAATCCTGGTTTATTACAGATATCCAAACCCGTGTGAGATAGAAAAATCAATTTTTTTCGCTGAGTCCGAGACTGTTAAAAACTCCACTTCACAAAAATGTACACTTATGGTTTTTCTCCTCGAGGGGGCATATTAAACTGGTGGCGACGATGTTTGTGAACTGATTACGTATTTTGGAAGACACAAGAACTCACTCAAATCGAATAACTTTTAAACCAATTTGGTTTTAAAGTGATTCGATTTTAGTGAGTTATTTTGGATAAAAAATATATTTATTTAACAACACTAACTTTTTGATTATCTGTAAGATTAACTTGCACGAAAATAGCCACCGTTCGTCGATTTTAACGAGAAAAAGCAATTTTAACAATTAATTAGTTGGTCTAGCTGGCATGATGTATTGTTTGATATCGAATTTACGTACATTTGTTGTTGTACTGTTTTGAAAGGTACCCAAAATTAACAATCATAATTTTGCCAGATATAATATTATAAATGCGAAAGTTTGGAAGTTTGGATGTTTGGATGTGTGAATGATTGTTACTCAATCACTTTTAAACGGCTCAACCAATTTGGATGAAATTTTGCATGAAGGTAGTTTACAGCCTGGATTTAAATAAAGGATAGTTTTTATTATGGGTCCACGCAGACTAAGTCACTGTAAAAGTAAGTGTAATAAAAACAAAATAAATTATTCAAACCTAAGTTTAAACCGTGTACTTGCAGATTATGTATCGTCACACGATGCTTAATTCGGTTTTAAACCTTAACTACCCACACCAAAAGAGCGAGCTTCTGGTATTTAAAGCGGGAAATAAAACACCAAAAATAGTCCCTCCGATTAGGCTCAGCTCAGCAGCATTGGCTCAGCGAGGCTCTCACAGATGATGCAAACATGGAGAGAGCGAGCGCAGGGCGTTAGCGGTGAGGTGCAATATGCTGGAACGTATAGGTTTGCAAGGTGTGAAAAAGCGGTTAAGACGACGCTCTTCTGAGGTCTCTGTGTAATTATTTTACTTTTGATATAATTATTATGAAAACTAGCCTTAGACATAATATAAATAAAGTGAATAAAGATAAACCAAATCGAATAATATTCTGCCAAAAATTTCATTTTTGGTACAAGCTTTTATTACCGACTGTAATTTTCTGTTTACCATCATCAACTACTCTTTGTGACGATTCTAACGAGCCCCAACTCAAGGGGGTTACGTCGGTTAAGTACTGAATTCCCAAGGCCACCTTCTGTCTCCATCATCAGATCATTAATCAGATCATAATATTGAATTGTCATCCAAACTATACTTATATCGAAAATTTCAGCTCAATCGGTCACCAGGAAGCGGGTCAAATTTAATTTGCAAGATTTGTCCCATACATACCAACAGGCCAAGTTAAAAAATAAGAAAAGCTTGTAAAAATTTGTACGTAACAGCAGCCGGCTGGCAGTCTGGCTGATCATCGGCGGCATCTATAATTTGTGCGTAACAGCTGCCAGCTGGCAGTCTGGCTGGCCACCGGCGGCATCTATAATTTGTGCGTAACAGCTGCCAGCTGGCAGTCTGGCTGGCCACCGGCGGCATCTATAATTTGTGCGTAACAGCTGCCAGCTGGCAGTCTGGCTGGTCACCGGCGGCATCTATAATTTGTGCGTAACAGCTGCCAGCTGGCAGTCTGGCTGGTCACCGGCGGCATCTATAATTTGTGCGTAACAGCTGCCAGCTGGCAGTCCGGCTGGTCACCGGCGGCATCTATAATTTGTAACAGCTGCCAGCTGGCAGTCTGGCTGGTCACCGGCGGCATCTATAATTTGTGCGTAACAGCTGCCAGCTGGCAGTCTGGCTGGTCACCGGCGGCATCTATAATTTGTGCGTAACAGCTGCCAGCTGGCAGTCTGGCTGGTCATCGGCGGCATCTATAATTTGTAACAGCTGCCAGCTGGCAGTCTGGCTGGTCACCGGCGGCATCTAATCACCCTCTCCAAGGTCACTCTTTATTATTTCTCTTATTGAAACTCAATCTAAACTCGATTAAAATATCATGCGCTTAGTTTAATAGACCCCAGGTTCTGCAGTTTCAATACACGTTTTCAGCGATACTGTAAATGTGATTTAAAATAATTTTGAAACCGTGTAATATAACTTCAAAGAGTAAATAATTGTATAAGTTGGCTGTCGAATAAAACACTATAACCTACCGGAGGTTAATAATTTCTGTTCTTCGCCCTGTTGTCAACTAGTTTTAAACATGTGTGGTGACTATTTTGTTATGGAGGAGCGGGATTTCATTTTACTCACCCCATGTTTACGTAACTTTTATCATTATGTAGGTAAAATATTAAAAGAAACAAGTATGGCACCTTAAACCGTCGATTACATTGCTTCGGTCACCTAATGTTTTTACACACTCAATGATTTTTTCTGTAAAATGAAATTGATTGAAAGATAAACGAGTAGAAATAAGAATAATTAATGTCGACAAATACAATGGAATTTGAATTGACGTAATTTAATATTGGTATTTTATGTTTCAAATGTATTTTAATTTTCATTGGTGGATTTATACTTTTAGTGATTGACATGTTTTAGATTTCTTAGTGCAATTGTAAATTATTGTATAAGTACCGTACAGCAATTGATTGTGACACACGCAACACTTTGTTTATAAAATCTTCTGTACTCGCACAATTTGACAATAAATGATTTTTGATTTCTGATGCGGTCGGTCGCCCAACTTGTTCGGCCAACGACTGTCGTCTTCAAATTTAGTCTGACCTTCTGCGGTCACATGCGACCCGTCGGTCACCGAATGCGGCAGACTGTAGTCGTCTTTGCTCTGATGGGGTCGCCTCACGTTGCATGCGGTGACGACGCGGTGCGAAGTAATGTAATTGCCATTTAACGGGCACAGTACGCCTCCTTTTCGACCGATATTAAGCCAGTCTTCCAAATGTGTCTTTGTGAGCAGTACTGTAGAATTCGCAAGTTGTAGGCGTTTTTGTTTTTAATTTCCAAAAACTGAGTCAACAAAAAAAAAACCTAATCATTGAACATGCTCAAAAAATTTCACGAGAATCGATTGAGGAATGCGTCCTATAGAGGCGAAGAGCCGGACAGCGGGCCAGTGGACGTCCGGACATACGAACGATTTTCAACCCCAGCCGGACGGAACTTCGTCTCCTTCGCTCGCACGTTCTACATGTATTCCTGAGTAATTAATTACATGAAACTAAGAGCTTCACTAAGTATCAATCCACACATTTGTAATAGCTGCTCCATATCGCACCTTAATGTGATTTCGCTTCCTCAATTCATTAGAAATCTATTCAGTTCGGATTTTGTCCGGAAAAAGCGTATGTCTAGAAGGTAATCGAGGCGGTTGGGTCCTTTTGATGATAGTCGGCGTGCGAGGAGACAAGTAGTGAGAGCCCTCGAGTTATACCTACAGGGTGGCTTTCTAGGCTATCTGTTTCAAAAAAATGTTTGATTATCAACAACATTGAACGAAGATTCCAGCTTAACTTCCAAGTTAAACACATTGTGATCGTAACCAGCTTATTTTGAGTAGTACCTGTCTAAGCAACGTTTTGTTGTTCAACCTATGTCACCACACTCACCGCCGAGTTTCCTCGGATGTAAATCAAACCTAGTAGGGCAGTTTCAGGTGATAATGTGGACACGCTGGACAATAGTTCACCAAATTTTTTTAGGTACTCGAGTTTTAAGTTTTGATAGGAAGCAACTCCTCCGTCGGCCATCTTAAATTTCATGGCGGCCATTTCTTTATATGTATATGCTTAATATTTCGAGTTCTAAATAACATAGACAAGCTTAGTGTCTAAATATATAATAGTTGGGGTTTAGGAATTTAACTAGATATTTTTTTGGGTCGAGTTCCCAAAGGATATCAAACGGAACCCTGTTCCTAAGCTTCCGCTGTCCATCCGGCTGTCTGCGTATAAGCAATAGCTAGACTGTTCAAATTTTCACAGAAGTTGTTTTTGTATTACTGCTTTAACATACATTCATAAAAATATATAACAAATTAAACAGGGCTCTCAATGCTCTCTTACGTGAAACGTAATTTTATGGCGTTTTGCCCGCCCATAACACTTGAAATTTTCACAGGTTATGTATTACTGTTGCCTATATAATAACAAGTAATAAAAATATAATAACGTTAATATATTACTAGTATGTTTTCGTTGACCTCAAGGGTTCCGTACTTAATTACTTAAATGTATAGTTTTCAGATTTTTTCCTCTTCATGTGGTGTAAGAAAATATTACGCGCAAAATTTCATAGTTCTAGGTCAACGGAAAGTATCCTATAAATTTTGATTCCCTTGAGAGGTTCGAAATATTTTTTTTGGCGGCATAATCAGTCGTATCTTTTTTTAACGTTTACTTACAAGTTTGATATTTTTACAGCTTCAAGGAACTGTAGACCTAAGTATGTTGTAGTGTATAGTAAATATTTTAACTCGATACCTTTACGCGCCCCTGAGACAGAGGACAGACAGACGGACAACAAAATGATCCTGTAAGGATTCCGTTTTTTCCTTTTCAGGTACGGAACCCTAAAAAACTAAAAGTGAGATCAGGTTATTGTTTATTTATTATAGTTATCGTTTTTTTTATCGTAGTTTTTTTACCATTAGGTACATCTCTGATTATTGACCGATGGATATTAGTATGTGGTATGTTGTACCGACCAGTGTTTTCTTTCAAACCCTTGTATTTCAAAATATATCAATAGATGTCAGGTCAGACACGACCGTTAAAGTTGTCTGTTTTGTAAAGTTTTCAAGGAAATATACAGCTGCTTTACTTTACCTATATGTGCCGATCTCTTTCAACTAGTGCAGTGACAGTGTCTAGGTGCCGGTCAATCTTGTCTCGTAATACACTAATCGCAAGTCAAGGAAGTCATTCCGCGCACCCTTCTTCTTCTTTCTGTGCCATGTCCTCATTGGACGTCGGCGACCATCTGTCGGAACTTATTCCTATCCTGTGCCATTCTGCTCAGGTTGGCAGCGTTATCAATATGAGTCCAGCTTTTAACATTATCCATGCTAGCTTTCTTCTTCCTCTACTTTTTTTGCCCTGCATTTTTCCATCTGCTATTTTCCTTAAAATTTAATATTTGTTGTTACGGTATTTATGTCCAAAATATGAGATTTTTCTTTTCTATACTGTTTCCAAAAATTTTAATTTTTTGTTAATTCTTTGCAAAACTTCTACATTGGTTATTCGATCTCTGAATGATATTTTTAGCATTCTTCGGTCTACCGAGGAATGCCAAAAATATCATGAAGAGATCCACTCTAGCCACGTTTCAAAAGCGTTTATTTTTGCCTCCATGGTTCGGTCTATGGTCCATCCTTCGACGCCATACATAAATATACAGATAACACGTAACATTTAACCACTCTCCATCTGAGTTTCAGGTTTATGTCTTTGTTGGTGAATAGCTTATTAATTTTCATAAATGTGCTTCTTGCTATCTCTATTCTTGTACGTATCTCTTTCCGTGAGTCCCATTTTTCGTTAAGAGAGCTTCCTAAATAATTGTAATATTTGACTCTTTCAAGTGGTTCTGCCGTTGATAGACAGCATGGTCGATTCTACCGTGTTCTTGCTCATTATCTCATACTTAGTCTTTGTTATGTTCATTTTTAGAACGTAATCTTCTACTGCATTATTTCAGCGGGTTAAGAGTTGTTGAAGTTCTTGTAGGGAGTGAGCTAAGATAACGGTATCTTTGGCGTATCGGAGGTTATTTATCACTGTACCGTTCACTCTGATACCAGTTTCAACGCCATCAAAAGCTCACCTAAAGAGTACAAAAAATCGTTTTCTTCAAAATAATAAAGAAAACACATGATAAAAGGTATTCGCGTAGTACCTAATTGCTTAAATTGAGAAAAAATAACAATAGATGACAAAATATTGGTAAGTACATAAAGTTTGCATACGTATAATACGTACGTATCTACATAAGTGATTAAAAAAGTTCCTAATATCGTCGCTAAAAGATTAAATTAACTAATTTATTTATGTAAGGATTGCCAAAGCAGTTCAGAATGTTACATTTTATGTGGAAACATCGAGGACTTATGTATGTCTAACTGTAACCCTAATGAATAAATAAATCGGTTATTCTCATATTTTGTGACTTCGGGTGTGTATAAATTAACGCGACGCTTTATGACATTAACCATGGAGTCTTGTTAATTAGACGCAGGCACAGATCTGGTGAGTGAACTTAGAATCTTTTTTAAATTTCAGATTTTGAACAATAAACGACCACCCTGTATGTTTCAGCCCAGGTTTCCTTGACATGGTTTCAATCAAATCAAAAGATCGGGGATCGGGCGATAGTAGTCTACCCTTTGTATTGCTTTCATATAGCGGAAACGTTGTTATGGTTACCAAGATATTAAAAATATCTTAGAGTGGTTCAGATACGCATTTTTTTGCGCGTATAAGTTCTTAGTCCCTGGGCGAACGAGCTCTGCTCGGGTGATAATAGAGAAAATGCGGAGAAAACTAATTTTAGATCTATTCTTCGCCCCGTAAACCCCTACATTCCAAACTTCATCCATCAGCCATCGTTAGAGCCGGTTTCAAGAACGTGATTCCAAATACAATATATGTGTCGCAGTTGAATAGTATAATCCACCGTGTTACTGGATTTACCGAGGATTTTATCAAAATGATTTAGATGACGTTATAGCAACCACGCATGAAAACTAGTTTAGTCGAAGACTTAGTCGTTATTATACTTATTACAATTAATTTAGATTTTTAATCAATATTCGACCTCAAAGTATGTCTTATCTATTCTACGTCTTAACATTAGACCTTCATGGATTTACACTAATAAACAAAGCGGACGACGGGAGCAAAAATGCACTTTTCACTAGAGTTAAATATCGACTAAGTATTCTATGGACGTCCATACAAACAACCACTATGAATTATTTTTTGCCCCAAGTACTACAGTAGACATAGAACGGTCCTTTACTTGTCTGAAATGGATTTTATCACCTAGGCAAAGGACTTAAAATCGGAAAATGTAGAAAAAATACTGAGTGTTTATAACGAAAATTAAATAAAATATAAAAAAAATACATACAGGCTCATTTTAATTTTGTTTAAAACTACCTACCTTTATTCTGTTGTGCAGGAAAACGGGAAGAATGGAAGAGGTTGTAGTGGGAACGCCGCCGAGACAGTAACCGATCGACAGCCCGCCTGTCTCCGGCCAGGGCACCTACCATGAGGTGTTAATTCCAGGCTGTTTACGGCGTAAAATGAACTTGCATGGAAATAAGGCTACCACGAGCGTCTTAAATCCATTCAATATTGGTCTTTGTCACGGTCACGTGACATTATCCGGCCAGCTTAAGTTGGATGGAAATAGTCGTACCATGACGAATATAATACACGTTTCTTACGTCAAAATTAGCCATTCTGAAAAAGCTGATACCGAGTAGCTTTAATTGAATTGTTAGGTAGGTATTAAGCTACGAATTTATGACTTACTGTGTATATTTGCTATCGAAATATTACGCTTTTGAGAAAATATTAATTCTATCAAAAATAAAATATTTCCCGTACATATTATGTACGGAAAATCCAAAAACTTATTTAGTGCGCTCGTTCCAGCCGGGGTTCGAACCCACGACCGCCGTTTGGCAGCCGCGTGCCTACGCCACTAGGCTACCGTACTTATATGATTAATGATAGTTTACGTTTAGTTAATGCTGCACTGTTGATAAGTAAAAGAAAATATATCCAGAACTTTGTGAGGTGACAAACAAGCATAGGTACGGCCTGCCTAATGGCAACTGTAGCCTTTCAGACGCTGAAGAAACACAGTGTTTATTGATTTGACGATTCGTGGTTTTGATAGCTAAGGGTGGTGTAGTCAACTTGTCCGAGATTGGTGTCCGTGGAATATCACCCTCAAGGCGAAGTCCCTTATTCTCGACACCGCGGGATCTCGGGACTCACCACCAGGAAAACATTTCTACGTACCTACAGAGTAAGACATATCATTTGCCTGCGGTTTCCTGTAACGGAGTCTGTTTTTAAAGAGATTTCAATAGATGGAGGTTAGTCGTTTTAGTAGTAAACGATGAAATTACTTAATATTTATGGATGGGATTAAGCTTTATGAGAATATTAACCTATTCGTACGTAAGTTGTGTACTATTCCCCTTGTATACTATCCCTTTGGTGGTCGTGTCAATCTACAACACCAACACAACATCAACACCCATATGTCTGGCTAGCTTTCAATCACAATCGCCTCTGTATGAAATAAGTGTTCAAGCTGACGCAATGCAAATGGGGTGTATGGTAATGTTTGCTACGAATAAAAAAAAGAGATCTGTAAATACTTCGTTTATTCATGTAAAAAACGGTGTAATGGTCACTTTGTCATTGGTAGCCGTAGACATATTTAAGGATATTATGTCAGACCAAAGCTAGGCATTCATCTTAGCGCCGCGTAGCGCTGTCTGTCTCAGCGCCAAATGGAAGGACCTAATATTTCGGGCGTGCTACGTAGGGAACCGGTTAATGTACGGCCCACTATATCTCGTGTTCCTTTTTAACGCATGCAAAAAGTAGAGATAAAGATAGATGGACGTGGATTATCGGGCTGTACATTAACCGGCTACCTACGTCACTTTTTACTCGTTGTATAATTTCAACATTTACAAATTAGGTCGCCATTTGTCTCGGTGGCAAATGGATGCATCCAAATCAAATTACGTTGCCGTTCGAAGTAAAAACCAATTTATTGCTAAAACTAAACACGAAATATGTTTAACTTCCAGAGAAATAATAATTTAAGACAGTCTTAGAAATACCTTAAAATTAAAACTTAAATACTTAACAATGTTTGGCTGGGGAATGGGTGTCCGTCTCAGTTTGTGCAAAGTATTGCGCTGGTTTTCATAAGAGTCCCTTCGGCCGGGTTCGTCGATACAAATTAACATAATTAGATCAAATAGGTTAGGTTAGACTGAACTCAGTTCACGCCTGCGCAGCGCGCGGGTGCGGGGGTAGGACGATAACGGGTTAAGGTGGTTTTCCACCGGCAAGGCAAGGTGGGGCGTGAAGAGATGAGAATTGAAATTAGTATGGGACTTACTACCTATTTCCACAGCGCGTGCGCTAATTAACTAATTTCAATTCTCGCCTTTCCACGCCCCGCCTTGCCTCGCCGGAGGAAAACCACCTTTACGGGCGCGCCACGCGGATGAGGACTGAGTTAAGCGGTCTACCTATAGTAACTGATTTGCCCTACAACTTCTATAATAACATGTAAAGCATGTAGTTTTTAGATGACAATGTTTGAACGTTGAATATTGACATTTCCATTTCGACTATTCCATTTTGGTGGAGAGTTGGATATTCAACAGGCCGCGTCAACTATCTTTAAACGCTACATTTTTGACTTTCATGGACCGATTAGGAGACGCTACACGACGCTACCGCCGTGCTTCTGACACGTATCCACACGGGCCGAATCACGCGTCGGCCGGCATGCAGTCCTGCCTATATCGGCCCGTGTAGCGTCTCCTATTGTTGGAGTGGTCGTCAATGGCAATGGTCAGCTTAAGGTCGGGATTACACTGACGCAGCCTTAGGGCCTGACAGCGTCATCCAGGCCCTAAGAGATTTTTGAGTGTTGTTAGCGGAATCTACTGTCAAAATTTACATGTTAGAACTCCTTTTACAATGGTTATAAGATAAAAACATATAGCTACATTAGCTGCATGGTGAAGTTTTGAATACAAAGAAAACCCTCTACCTCTGAATAAAGAGGTAGTAAACAGATTCGCCCATTATTATTCGCCCTAGGTAAAATACAATATCTTATGACTAATTTAATAGTAATTCTTTTCACTTCAGTAAAGTAGAGGAAAATAGAAATAAATGAATGTTAGAAAAATAGTAACACTGCTGCCGCATGCCGATACGCTTAACTACGCTTTGATTTGGATCTTGTGACAACTCTATTAGTATTTACATTTTGATTCTGAGTAGGTAATACCTAAGTTAACAGTTCGTTAAGGGGATGCCTTGATTCGAGTCGACCACGCTCCCTTGACAGAGACACGCTTATGCCTACCGCGCATGAAAAAATAGATGCAACACTATTCGGGAATGACTTTTTTGGACAATTTTCGATAAATACCTATCTTACTGAAGTTTTATCTATATTTTCATTATGTGAGATTTTCAACAATAATACTTTTCCATAAAAAGGGTGACAGGAATGAATAATATTGTACGTTTATACAAGGTGACATTTTAATCAGTGTCCAAATTCAAGTAAGTATTAAGATTCTTCAGCAAAATTATAAAAAACGTTTTTTTTTTGTTTCATATCATTCAGTACAAAAAAAATGTAATTGCTGCTTAAAGTTATCACATCAAAAAAACCTTAGTTATACCAAAAAGCGGGTAGTAAGGTTTGAGCACGGAACGCCTCCACTCCTTCGGCCCCGCTCCGCTCCGCGCGGTACTGAATGCCCAGTAACCAACGCTGTACGGATAATTCTTTTGGGATAGAGAATTTATAATTAAAAATAATACCTACCAGTTTTTTTTTTCAAAAATGGAGTCTGTTAGTGATACCAAAACCTACAAAAAATTTGGACACTGATTAAAATGTCACTCTGTATGTACGAGTAAGAACATAAGCTATTGTTCAAGCATGCGGCTTTACCTAAACAGCAGGTTTGAATCCCGGCTCATTTCATTGAGGTTTTTCATTTGATATTTACCGTCAGCTTTTCGGTGAAAAAACATCGTGAGGAAACCTGCATAGATTTCCAAAGAAATTCAAAGGCGTATGTGAAGTCCCCAACCCGCACTGGGCCAGCGTCTCGGCACTACTGCTCTTTCTCTCTGTTTCATCAGAGTTAGGATGCCTGTGCTCAGCAGGGACGTATAGATACAGGATGATGATGATGATGTAGGGAGTAATCTCCGGAACCACCTATTCGATTTCAGAAATTCTTTCTTTACATTACATTCTTTCTTCTAATGTATACATCATTACATTCGGTTACCTATAAGTTTCATCCTACTAATATTATAAATGCGAAAGTTTCGATGTTTCGATCTTTGGATGTTTGTTACTCAATCACGCTTAAACGGCTGAACCGATTTGAATGAAATTTTGCACGAATATAGTTTATGGCCTGGTTTAAAATATAGGATAGTTTTTACCTCGAAATCATCCCTCAAAGGGATGAAATCGGAGGTAAAATTATGGTCCAAAAACCTGAGTGATACAAATGCAGGCATGCCATTCTAGGCTTTAAGATTCAGTCAATAAGGAGTGTAATGGCGTGAATACAATGTACATGTACATTTAACCGAGTGGCTAGATTAAATATAATAATAATAAATATAAATAAATATAAGGGCACAATCTTACACAAATCGACCTAGTCCCATAGTAAGCTCAGTAAGGCTTGTGTTATGGGTACTAGACGACGATATATATAATAGATATAAATACTTAAATACATAGAAAACATCCATGACTCAGAAACAAACATTCATGCTCATCACACAAATTTTTGCCCTTACCGGGATTCGAACCCAGGACCTCTTGCTTCGTAGGCAGGGTCACTACCAACTAGGCTAAAGCGGTCGTCGGTTACTAAAATACCCTTCTTTACTTTTAACTAAAACTAAAACAATATGACATCTTCTTAATGTGCCCTCGCATGATGTTTGTTTTGTTCATTGTTTCTCGCCTAAGTGTTTTTTTTTAATCTCACGGACATAAACAAGCGCGGTTCCAAATAAAAAAATGATACAGTTTAAAAATCAACATCTACTACCTAATACTCGGTACCTACAATTGAGGTGAAATCAAATTGATTTGTTTCTCACAGATGATATGTTCAAATTTTGAATGTCATCAAAAAGAACCATCTTCTAACTAATATTATGAATGTGAAAGTGTATGTGTTTCTTTGTATGTCCGTCTTTCACGGCAAAACGGGGCGACGAATTGAAGCAATTTTTTAAGTGGAGATAGTTGAAGGGATGGAGAGTGACATAGGTTACTTTTTATCTCTTTGTTCTTCACTTCCCTAAAATGGGGGGTGGAAGTTTATATGGAGCTTTCCGCAATTTTCAAGATAGAAAGCTAAAAATTGGTATGGACTATTTGTGTCTAACAAAAAAATCGTGCATATATTTTTTTAATCTGCCCCCAACTCTTTAAAAGAGGGGTGAAATTTTATTTGGGACTTTTCGCAGTTTTCAAGGTAGGAAGCTAAAAATTGGTACACAGACTCTGTTAACCAACGAAAAATACCTGCCTTATTTTATCTTGGAAATCTTCCCCCAGCCCCTGAACTAGGCGATGGAAATTTGTGTGAGACTATCCGCAAAATTAGTACAGGTTCTATGATACAAACGAATAATAAGGTAATTTAATCAAAACAATCTGTGCTATGCTACGTCAGTGCAAACTCTTAGTGTGGGCTGAAAGTACTATGGGAAAGGGTGAAAATGTAATGATCCCACGAATCCTAATAATTCCCAAAGATCTCCCGTTCCAGTTTAAAAGGCTACAATTTCCTTTTAAGCTTACTTTCGCTATGACCATTAACAAAGCGCAAGGGCAAACATTAAAGATAGCTTGTGAACTTAGAATGTTCGCGTGTGTCCAATGCCTAGAATCTTTACATTCTATCCCCAAATGGAAAGACATAATATCGTCTACAACTTAGCGTATTAAAATTATTCTATTCCGAGTTCTCTTCTGTGTTCTAAATCAGGAAAGGGGAACCGTGTTACCCCGAATTTAACGCGAGCGAAGCCGCGGCCAAAAGCTAGTATGTACTATTTAATATACTTAATAAACAATTATCCATAAACTGCGTTCTTTCCTATAGGTACGCGGCCGAAGCCATGCGGGTAGCTAGATATCCATACTTATAAAAATATTTCAAAGAGGTTTCTGTGAGATTTTATGTTTGTATGGAGGTAACCTAGAAAGATCACATATTTGTTACAAAGCACGTAAAAACGGCTTAATGGATTTAGATGAACGAAGGGTGGGCAAATCAGCCTATGGAGACCAATAACAATGATCCATATATATGTCATTGGATTGTCTATCTAATACTCTTACTATACTATAACTATACTCTTACTTTCAATATGAAGAGAATTTCCAAATCTATTTGGGAAAAAACTATCGCCACAATAGTAGTAATTGATATAAACGTAAGCACCAGTAGCGGAGCGCCCATACAACCAACTCCCACCGCCACCGGCTTGCCTACAATGTATTTTTAGGCAACCCATTACTAACTATAAACTCTTTCATTTCATAACTTTTTTTGGTTCCGGGTTGCCCGACCGAAAAGTTTCATGCTACCTATATAGATAAGATACACGCTATATATAATAGATTGATTGCTTCTCTGTTTTTGTGTAACAAGACCTCATTAAAACACAAATTTTAGCCCTTACTTATTTATAAGTATACATAGTTGTAGAATAAAATGAAACCTTTTCAATGACGTATTACATATTGTTATGGGTTCTCTAGGCTGGGCTTTATACATTTTTGATACAGAAGAAATAAATGGAGCAGCATCAAAGTTTTAATATTAAAATATATAGATATAAAGTTCATAGTGAACTATAGTTATTTACGTCACACCTGGACATAATGCGAATTTTGCTGCACGCTACTCGTACGGGAAAATTCGCATTGTGGCCAGATGAAGACGTAAAATTTTGTACTCAACACGGGCGGTAATTCGTAAAGCCCCAGAGCGCATATTTATGGCCCTCACCTTCGGCTCGGGGCACCTGCGATCTGGGGCATTCACGAATTCCCCGCCCTAGTTACGTAATAGTACATTACGCGCAGCGTGCAGTAAGACTCGCATTATGGCCAGGTGAGACGTAATAGTTATTTACGATACAAGTGACGAAAATAGGAAATTCGCAACGAGTGGTGATAAATTAAAACACGACCGAAGGGAGTGTTTTGAATCGACACGAGTTGCGAATTACCTATTCGCACGTGTATCTTACAACGTTTTACAGTACATATTGGCTCTTTAAAGTTTCGAAATATGCACGGAAAGTGATCATGATTTTGAGTGATGAGTGAGTGATGTATACTTTTAAGACTGTTTTGTAAACCCACTATTAACAAATAAAATATTCATTCATTCATTACCGCACGCGTGCCAGAAAGTAGCACCATATGAACTGTAAAACTGTTTCTTTCCTTTCATCGCACTTGCTTGTAATAGTTATTTACGATACATAAGTGCCGAAAATAGGAAATTCACAAAGAGTGGTGATAAATTAAAACACGACCGAAGGGAGTGTTTTAAATTGACACGAGTTGCGAATTTCCTATTTGCACGTGTGCACCATATGTACTGTAAAGAACTTTTAAATAACTTGCAGGCATTACATTTATTTTTGACGAACCAAAGTTTGAGATTTAGAGAAATCCAACGACGCCTCATACGTCGAAAATTCGAAATCTGTCAAACGGTTTAGGCTGCAGGGCGTGCCAAAGTATATGCCACATACATATCTTCTTCCTTCTCTCCTTATGGCAATCGGGTAATAAAAAGACATTACACCCATAGGCATAATGAAGGCTATATTGGAGCCTAGTCAGTACGTAGATATGCTTGCAATTTATAAAGCCTTGAACGAAGAAGTGTGATGTGATTCCGTGGACTTAAAAAAAATAAGGCGAAAACTAGATTTCTAACGTAGACACGGTATTATTATTATATTATGCATAATTATGGTACGAGTATAAAGGGAAAATCACCAGTAACTGGCCATTCTTCAAAAACTGCCCCCCTCATACTAAAAATGAACTCTGTTGCCCTACAAACTGAATTCAATTTAGTACAACGTGGCTAGTTTTAGAAATGTGGCCAGTAATTAACACCATACACTAAAAAATATTTTTATTATATACAGAGAATAGAGTTCATTTTTAGTATGAGGTGGTCAGTTATTGAACGGTGGCCAGTTACTGGCGATTAACCCTAACCAAAAGCGGCAGCAAAAATCCTGGGTTGATTTACTTATTTCAGATGTCGGCATTATCTGAAACAATAGAAAATATTGTAACAGAAATAACAAAACCGGACAAGTGCGAGTCGGACTAGCTCACCGCGGGTTCCGTACTTAATTACAAATGTGTAGTGTTGAAACATACGTTTTTTTACGTTAAGTTTGAAGTTTGATTTCTTCACAGGTTCAAGGGACTGGAGACCTGAGTATATGGTTATAATTTCAACTCGATCCCTCCAGGCGTTCTCGAGACAAAGGGTCTTGACAGACAGACAGACAAACAGACGGATAACAAAGTGAGCGTTCCGTTTTTGTCGTCGTTCATTTTGTCTATTTTTTATGTAAGGCGCGTAAGGCAAATGATGACCTGTTATAAAGATCGCGGGAGTCCGCTGGATGCGGGTGGCACAGGAACGGTTATAGTGGCACTCCGGGGGAGGCCTATGTCCAGCAGTGGACGTCTTTCGTTTGCTATGATAATGATGATGATGAACCCTGGCTCATACCTACCTATTAGTTATTTGGAATAATTGACCATTTGATATTTACGATATGCTTTTCGCGGCAACGAAATACATCGAGAGGAAAGCAGCGTAACAATATTTATTCTGCAATCTCCAAGAGCCTTTTAAACCGCCTTCAAAATAAGAAGAATTTTCTGAATACTTGTAACTAAAGATGCCACGAATATTCGGCAACTATTCGGTATTCGGCCTATTCGGCCACTTTTTTGCTATTCGGTATTCTGCCGAATAGTGCGTACTATTCGGCCGAATACCGAATAGCAAATCATGTAAAAAAAGACACGTTATTTTACTCAAAATTATGTATTTATTTCCAAATTACAACATTTTAGTAGTTAAAATTAATCAGTGGTAGGTAAGTTGTGATGGACAAAAACGAGCTTTTCAGCATTTTTAGGTAGCAAACGATTGCGCCGGATAACCGGTTGTGACTTGTCTTATTCCAGCTAACGCGCCCCCACCAAGCATTCGGCGGCCGAATATTCGGCGCTTCGGCCGACAGCGTTGCCGAATATTCGGTATTCGGTATTCGGCCAGTTCACTATTCGTGGCATCTCTACAAGTCTTATCAAGTGGGTACCTACTTGCTTCTGCCTGCGACTCCGTTCGCGTGAAACTCGTTTATAGCGTAGCTCCATACAAACTTTCACCCTTGAGTTTCGGCTGGGCGTTGATTTAACTCAATCAGTCAGGACTAACGACGACGAAGACGTTATATATACTCGTATACCTATAATAAACAAACCAGATTATTTCAAAATTTGAGTAATTTTTTTCTACGACTCCATCCAGGTCGTTCTAGATTAAGTTAGGTTACCATTAGGTTCTATATACCGTGACTTGTGCTGTTACTGTGTGTCTGGTGCCACGGGTAGATACGGGTAGGGACAGCATCTGCTTGGTGTACGCTGTTGATTTAATTTAATTTTATTGTTGAATGGGCCTCTAAATAATGTCTCTACCTGCCATGATTGCATAACACATTTACGAAGCAATTAGCTTCTGCCCGCGACTACGTCGGCGTTGAACTCGTATATATCGCAGCTCCATACAAACTTTTATCCCCCCATTTCACCCCTTTAGGGAATGATTTCGGTGATAAAATCTATCCTATGTCACTCTCCATCCCTTCAACTATCTCCACTTAAAAAATCACGTCGATTCGTCGGTCCGTTTTGCCGTGAAAGACCGACAAACAAACACATACATACACTTTTCCATTTATAATATTAGTATGGATGTTACGGCGACCACCGGCCCTATACTCTTTCCACGTTCCATACTCTAGCTAATGTAACCATATTAAGTAGGTTCCTTTCTAGCAGTAATTGCTTTCTAAAAACTGACAATATGGTGTTCCTAATATTTATAATCGAAAGCAATTAAACAGGTACGTACCAATTGACCAGTTTTCATTATTATACAGATTCGATCATCAATGTTTGTTCGTAGACTGCAGAAAATGGCTCGATCCATTGTTACATACATAACCTGAAATTAGTTTTACAAACATATTTTACGAGTATCTAATGTTAACGTCAAACAAAAACCGTCGTAAAGTAAGTTCAATCGGATATTCCTGCGTAATATGTTATGCATCCAACATACATACATACATAACACAAATATATTTGTTGTTCTCTAGAAAAAGGTGTCAAGTTACATGGTTTTAAATTCATCTCGATTCCTCCTCCACTCGTTCCCAAGATAAGGCGTCTTAAAAGACAGACGGATAAGAATATATAAGTAATTAATGCTTTAATACGTAGAAAAAAATCTATGACTCAGGAACAACATTTGTGTAAATTACAAAAAATAAATACTCTTTCTGGGATTCGAATATTGTACTGCCTATCTCGTGATTTTCCTACTGATCACTAACTGACTTCCTGTGTCTTACTACGCTCGGTCTACTCTACACTGAGTGCGCACGTTAGGGTAAGTCGTGCTCGTCCGAGCCGCGCGTCCGGTGTGGACACGGCTTATGATTGTCTATAAACTACCACCGGTTCAGAAAGAAACCCTCTGCCTCGAGAAGAACCAGCAGTAAAAACCTCGGCGTGGTATAATTTTTTCAAAACAGTATACCATATACCATTTCAGCATATTTCAGTATGAGAGACTTATAAAATTTCATTGCTACAGTACAAAGCCTATTTATTTATTTTTCGATAGATTTCTATTAAGTGCTTGAATTTATCACTGCCAAATACGACCAAACGAAACCCAAAGGATCAGAAATATCCTGGAGGCAATAGCCTATGTAGTGAACTGTGATGTTACCCCTCTGATTATTCCTTGTTGGTCACTGCACTCGCGCCAAACGCTCTGACTCCTGCCGCTGGGCGGCGAGGGTGGATGCATCTAGGTTGTTCTCGTCACTCACATCTATGATGTTTCGTCTCATGTTGAAGGTATTATGTTATGTTTTTTCTAAAATTAAGATAAACAGATTGATAAGATCAACAATTAGACTAGGCTCGTCTATACTACGAATGGTACCTATTACAAACTTTAGAAAAATTATGATCAGTAGTATGAACTTATTCTGGATGACAAAATTCACACTGGGCCAAATGGGTAGTGCTTAGTAGTTGCTTTGCTCTAACACAGCGCAATGTCATCTCATCTCGCTCATATTTAGAGTAGACCAGCTCAACTCAGCTCAACCTCATAGAACAAAGCAGCCAGAATAATGCCAGCACTTTCTCTGTAGGTATGTGATATTGTGTTCCTGGTGGTGACGAGAAGGCCGGCAGAGCTCCCGAGGATGTGTTGAGTGAGGGAGCCGCGTTTGTCTAGTCTCTATCCATGAACACAACGAATCCTCAGATCAATAAAGGATCGTAAATGCGTTTAAGATTCTTCTGGAATCGTAAGGGTCTGTGGCGCATCACTACGAGCAGCCCACATCCAGTATGATCACGTCGGGATCACCACTTTAGCACCGCTGATGGTGCTATATATTATTTATGTTTCATATACAATAAGATGAGATAAGACTGTAGGATCAATATTTATATTATGTACAATGAATTAGATAATTACAATAAGTTGAGCAAGCTTGCGATCGCGATGGGAAAGTAACATGAACCGACTAACACTGACGCGCCAACCATTAGGGATGTGGGCAACTCGTAGTGATGCGCCACAGGTCCGTAGGCTACGGTGTCTGCTTACCATCGCTCGGACAGTATGCTTGTTTGACACCGTCAAAGATAAAAAAGTAACCTCAAATCAAAAAAAGGTCAGCAAATCGTTACTATATATCTAGCTGGTTTTCGTATATTCTGCCCGCGACTGCGAACGCGTATAATAATGAACCATATACACAGGACACAGACACAGACACGGAGACGGACGGTCATAGGCACACGGATAGACGAACAATATGACGAACACTTGACATCTGAGAACTGGCATATATCGGCACATAAAACCACGAATCGTGTCCCTTTGGTGATGATTTCCAGGATAAAAACTATCCTATCTCATTGCCTGTGATTCAAACTTACCTCTTTATCAGAATATCTTACCAGATGTTTAGGGTCACATCCAAACTTATCACAGACATAGTACCCACAACTATTGTCCAGATGGGTGGCACATAATAACGATAATTCGAACGAAGGCTGCTTTCCATACCGTCCCGTCTTTAGCGCATCATATTTGAATAACTCTTCCCTCACCAGCACAATTTTGATTTATATATGTAAGTATTCAGCTGTTTTTCTATGCATATTATTCATTATCATCATATCAGCCGAAAGACGTCCACAGCTGGACATAGGCCTACCCCAAAGTTCTATGCATATTATGAATCATCATCATCATATCAGCCGAAAGACGTCCACTGCTGGACATAGGCCTACCCCAAAGTTCTATGCATATTATGAATCATCATCATCATATCAGCCGAAAGACGTCCACTGCTGGACATAGGCCTACCCCAAAGTTCTATGCATATTATGAATCATCATCATCATATCAGTCGAAAGACGTCCACTGCTGGACATAGGCCTACCCCAAAGTTCTATGCATATTATGAATCATCATCATCATATCAGCCGAAAGACGTCCACTGCTGGACATAGGCCTACCCCAAAGTTCTATGCATATTATGAATCATCATCATCATATCAGCCGAAAGACGTCCACTGCTGGACATAGGCCTACCCCAAAGTTCTATGCATATTATGAATCATCATCATCATATCAGCCGAAAGACGTCCACTGCTGGACATAAACCTACCCCAAAGTTCTATGCTTATTATGAATCAGCATCATCATATCAGCCGAAAGACGTCCACTGCTGGGCATAGGCCTACCCCAAAGTTCTATGCATATTATGAATCATCATCATCATATCAGCCGAAAGACGTCCACTGCTGGACATAGGCCTACCCCAAAGTTCTATGCATATTATGAATCATCATCATCATATCAGTCGAAAGACGTCCACTGCTGGACATAGGCCTACCCCAAAGTTCTATGCATATTATGAATCATCATCATCATATCAGCCGAAAGACGTCCACTGCTGGACATAGGCCTACCCCAAAGTTCTATGCATATTATGAATCATCATCATCATATCAGCCGAAAGACGTCCACTGCTGGACATAGGCCTACCCCAAAGTTCTATGCATATTATGAATCATCATCATCATATCAGCCGAAAGACGTCCACTGCTGGACATAAACCTACCCCAAAGTTCTATGCTTATTATGAATCAGCATCATCATATCAGCCGAAAGACGTCCACTGCTGGGCATAGGCCTACCCCAAAGTTCTATGCATATTATGAATCATCATCATCATATCAGCCGAAAGACGTCCACTGCTGGACATAGACCTACCCCAAAGTTCTATGCTTATTATGAATCAGCATCATCATATCAGCCGAAAGACGTCCACTGCTGGACATAGGCCTACCCCAAAGTTCTATGCATATTATGAATCATCATCATCATATCAGCCGAAAGACATCCACTGCTGGACATAGGCCTACCACAAAGTTCTATGCATATTATGAATCATCATGATCATATCAGCTGAAAGACGTCCACTGCTGGACAAAGGCCTACCCCAAAGTTTTATTTATATTATTCATCATCATTATATCAGCCGAAAGACGTCCACTGCTGAACATAGGCCCCCCAAAGTTCTATGCATATTATTCATCATTATCGTCATATCAGCCGAAAGGCATCCACTGCTGGGCATAGGCCTCCCCCAAAGGTCTATGCATTTTATTCATCATCATCATCATATCAGCCGAAGGACGTCCACTACTGGACATAGGCCTCCCCCAAAGTTCTATGCATGTTATTCATCATCATCGTCATATCAGCCGAAAGACGTCCACTGCTGGACATGGGCCTCCCCTAAAGTTCTATGCATATTATTCATCATCATCGTCACAAAAGAACAATGTGTTATATACTAATAGTTGACATCTGATAACAGGCACATATCGGCACATAAAACCACGAATCATGTCCCTTAGGTGATGATTTCCAGCATAAAAAGTATCCTTTTTCCTCCTTGCTTGTGATTCCATTGATTTTGTTGGAGGGATTCAAAGGAGTCGAAGAGCCGATAAGCGGAGTCGGTACCGATAGCGGAGTCGGATTTAATGATTCAGATCACTCCGCGGGGCCGACATTACCCATCTCTAGTCACTATCTCAGAACACACGAGTCTCTATCTGAAAAATAACGAGTCTGTGTCTCAAAAATACATACACACGCGCGCGCGAAAGCAGTGGAGTTCTTCACTCAATTTAACTCGCTGGTTACCATGAAAATTTCGGAAATCCAAAAATAACAGTTATAATTTTCACCAAAACATGATGACATTGACAGTTAGACACAAGAATTTGAAAAATATTTGAAAAATATTGTCAATTTGACTGAGGTGGGAAGCGTTCAAACCTATCTCATCAAAATACTATAGAACACTGAGATTTTAATTGCCGTACATTTTTAATAAACAAAAAATAATGGTAATATTATATGTTTTAGTGTATTCTACATAAGATAACAAATATATACATTTAATTCTAAACTTATTTTCGGAATCGCTGAACCGGTTAATTTCATAAAAATCCACAGGTAACTTTCAGAACGCCGCTACCACAGACGTTTAATAAAATATAGCCGCCCAGTCAAGGTCAGCCGTTACAAGTCGACACACGTAAAAAGAGCTCTGCGCGCCATATTAAATGTATGGCCGCCAGAGCTCTTTTTACGTGTGTCGACTGTACCAGACAATGTATTTCACGCCCGTTCCAGTGGCAATTATCAGGTGCATTGTGCAAATCATGGTAGCTTAAAATTCCTGCCAGGTACAAGACGGTTACAGAATTGTAAGAGTATTGACTCGCTGGATATAACGATGGGAGTAGGTGCCCTGGCGTCCCTTCACAACATCAACATCAACATCAACCTATAATTTCGTAACGGTGGTAAATTTGATTTAATTTTAGTGTATTTAATTTAATTTTTAATTTTTATCTTTCGTGTGTAAACGGAATTATGGATTTTGGTCTGAAATAAATGATTATTATTATATTATGAAGACGCACGGTAGTGTTATATTTTATGTTTTCTGAACAATTCCTTAGCCGGGTGGTCATATGGTTTACCCGAAATAATACACAAAGCTCGCTTTTGTATTTTGAAGGGCCTATCACGGTCTGCTTCTGTTCCCCAAAAGTCTATACCCTGAGTTAGGATGGAATGAAAATAGCCATAGTAAGCAGTTTTTATATTTTCAATTTTCAAGCTGGTGGCTAATCTGGATAAGGCGAAGCAAGCTGAGGATAGCTTTTAACATGTCGAGTCGATGTGGAGTGACCACGTCAGCGCCGAGTCTATAATAAAGCCCAAGTACCTCACGTGATCAACTTGTGGCAGGCTGACGTCATCGATTCCAATGTTAAACTCATGGTAGGTGTTTTTTCTTAATTGGAAGCGAATTATATTAGTTTATTCTATGTTAAAGACCATTGCGTTTGTTGAAAACCATTGATGTATTTTTTCGTGACAATGTTTGCCTTTGCTTTCAAGTTTTCAAAGTTTTCTCCAATTATTATGATTGCTGTGTCATCGGCGGACATTACAAATTCAGCATCAGAACAAGCAGCTGAGCTGTGATATCGTTCACTGATATTAAATTTCCCATCGCGGAACCCTGTGGCACTCCACAATTACCTATCAGCTTAAGATCCGATTTGGCGCCAAGCACGTAAGTACTCTGTCGAAGGTTGTTTAAAAACGAAACGATTATTTTGTACAGGCCGCCCTCGTAACCATACCGTGCTATCATTTTTAGATTTAGTGATCGACCATTTCGAAGGCACGCGACAAGTCGCAAAATATTGCTGCGACCTGTCGCCCGCCCTTGAGATGCGACATCACTCGAGCGACAACATCACGCGCCGCGTCCGTTGTGGACCGACCTGATTGGTAAGCATACTGATGTTTATTTATCAGATTGTTAGAAATTAGTTGCTGTATAATTGCTGTGCACAGTAACCGCTCGAATACTTTCGAGATTACCGATACCGGTATATATGAGTGATACTGGTCTATATGATTTCGCAACATGCATTTCACCTTCACCTTTATAGATCGGTTGCACTTTAATTAACTTTAATATATTGGGATACGTACCAGCAGAGATGCATTCATTAAACAGAACTAGGATTATGGATATTACGTTGGGCGGCAAGAAGTCTTTCGATTTTTTTCGTTTGATGTTATGGTACCCTTTATCATTTCGTCATGTGAGAATTGACCATGGTTGCAGACCGGATTTCTCGGGCCGAGGTATTTTTCGAGGTATGCAAGCGCATCCTTATCGCATGGTCGCGCACAGTTAATATTTGCTTGTATATAATAGTCATTCAGCTGCCCGGCGACAGCGGTCGCTCGCGCTGCCTCGCAGTCACCCGGAGCACTTCGAACGAGAACGTTTATCGGATCGCTGCCGCTGTTTCTATTACCACGCTTGCATGTCTCGGCTGAAATAATCATCCAAATATTTCGACACATATTGGCATTCAGTGTAGTTTATGTTGTTATTTATGTACTCACTGCGCAGATTTTGTAATGTAGCCCAGCATTGCGATTCGAGCCGGGATAGTTTCGAGCGTAACCCGGTGTCATTGGCATGTTTTGATATATTACGTTTAACTACGCGAATTTCGTTTCTTAACTGAGCATTTCTCAAAAAAAATGCCAGTATTATTAATTGTACTTCTAGAAATTTTATGTAAACTATTTCCTTTCAGAATCAGGAGCTCTTTCGACACTGGTAGGACAAAAATCTGTCCCAAAGATTTTTTTCCTATCGTGTTACCATTTAGAATAGGAAAGTTCAAAAATATATGGGAATTTTGGGACACTTTTTTCTCCTATTGAAATGGAAAAACATCGTGATTTTGAGTAGAAATAACATAAAAGTTGCAGAAAATCTCCGAAAAAATGTAGTGGCTTTTTTTTTGAGAAACGCTCAACTGACGTATTTCGTAGTTGACCCAAGCATTTACATGATTTTTATCCAATTGTTTATTACAGGGAAGTGAATGTCATGGTTTTGCTTAATTACATTCAGTGCTGAATGTTAGTAAGAACATGTAGACCTAGATTATTACCATCAATGTAAATACTATCGTAAGTCATGCATGAACATTCACGACACCGATAAAACATTGAATTGAAAATTGTGATCCATTCTAATGTTTAATTTTTGTAACTATGCCACGAGGCATGCCGTGTTCATACTGTGAAAAAAAATGTTGGGGTGGGAACTTGATAGGTTATTGACGTACTCGCTGTTTTAAGATTATTGAAAATATTTTTTGATTTCCTCGCATTTTTGGAGAAAAGCTCTATATCTACGTCGGTGGGAATGGCAATTCGTGGATTCGTATCTGTTGTCGAATTCATCCACGAATTGCTATTTCCCGGCCTCAGCAATAATATACTATTAACCCGACTACGAAAAACTAACTGATATGAAAAACGGGTTTTTTCATAAGATAAGATAAGATAAGATTCTTTATTGTCAAAGCTGTGTTGGTACTTAGGTCTTATAAATATCACAAAAGTTCATCAGCTTGCCCATTTCAGGCGTACAATATTAAACTAGGTATACTAATACATGCAGATTGTAGATGTTAAAAACTACTGCCCGTTCCCTCTCATTAGGGATTGCAATCCGGTCCGGCGAATCCAGTAATCCGGCCGGATCCGGTACTTTTTGGCGGCCACCGGATCCGGTGGACCCGAAAAAAATTTAATATACGATACTGCAGACGAACATACGCAGAGAAAAATAAACATTCATTCAGATATTTGTACACATTGGATACTGGATGGTATTTTTTTAAATTTTAATTTAACATAACATTGTACAATGATAAATAAAACTCGCGTATTGCTTTTGCGAGCGTTCAGCTTCCAGCCTCCCACTTAAGTTTGCCCATTGGTGCCGTTGGCATATAAATATTTAATAGTTAATAAGTAATCCTAATTAACCTTTGTTTTGATTAATGATCTCAGAAATTTATTCTTTGAAAAAATCTTTCTTTTAAAACGTTTAATAATATTGTTTTTGATTAACGTTTTTATAACGTATACTTAAGTGCAATTAATGTGATATTATGATATTACTGATGTGTGTTTGTTGTTTATGATTAATGTTCTTTATTCGGGTTGTATTTTACGGGTTTAATTTTATTATTGTTGATTTTGTCTCTTAGTTTTAATAAAGTTGATTTACTATTAAATATTGTATAGTACAGAAGACGAAGTGATCTCAAAGTTCCAAGCACGATAATGATCTCCAATTACCAAATTACTTATACTTAATACTTTGATTTAGCATTTAAGACGATTAAAAGTTTCTTGTTCCTTTCCATTAAAACATTTTACTTATTTTTTTCAAAAAAAAAAGTCATTTTGTTTTTATCGTAACATAAGACAGAGTTACCCTATGTTCAAATTGTTCATGCGTAACTATAAATAGGTTAAGGCTGAATGTTATTGAAGCAGATGCTCAATTTGACTTATTACTGTGAGTAGTGACTGTAGTGAGACTGATGTTGCCTTAATAAAGTTGATTTTTAGCACTAAAACATTGTTTTATTACATTATTTGTCTACTCTTAAACCAGTAAACAAGACAAAACGTATAATATTGCATGAACACGATGAAAAGCTCCAATCCGGCCGGATCCGGCCGGATTGAGAATCGGACCGGATTGCAATCCCTACCTTCTCATACATGAGAGGAGGCCTGTGCCCAGCAGTGGGACGTATACAGGCTGATGATGTGTGTGATGTGTAGATGTTAAAAAATAACAATAACAGTTCACATCAAAACAATTAATTGTCTATGGACATAAAATATTCACTTTTTGTTTTTGTTAACAGCCATTTCTTGAGCTTGTTTTTAAATCTGATCCCATCTTGGGCCTTAATATGTTCAGGCAAGTGGTTGAATATTTTTATTCCTGAGGCATATGTGCTCTTACTTAGTATAAAACTAGACGGTCTAACCGTACAGACATCGTTTTTATATTGCAATCTTATATTATTTTTTGAGTCACTTTTCTTAATAAATTTATACGTCATTTTGTTCCTTAACTAATACACAAATTTCCAAAATATTTTTTTCATCTTTAAAAATTTCCCTAAGAGATTCCAGACGCCAAAGCTTAAATATTTTACGTATGCATCTTTTTTGAAGAATGAATGTCGATTCTACGTTTACCGAATTAACCCATAAATATTATGCCATGTGTCAGGTGGGGATAAACATTTCCATAGTACGCCTTCTTTGCAACATCGGTTGAGGTTATATTTGTCAATATTGATAACGCGTAACATGCTCAGGCTAGATTTTTATTTATTTTATCTATGTGATGCTTCCAATTTAGGTTGCTATCAATTGTGACTCCTAAGAAGTTTGTACTATTGACTTGTTCAACTTGTTTGTTCATAACTAGATTAACACTTTAATGTACCTGTTTATCATTTAGGAATTGTACCATTTTCGTTTTGTCTAGGTTCCCACTTAGATTTAAAGTCAACCGCCAATTAATTACATGACTATTATGTAATTCGTTGGCTATACCTGACCCATTCTCTTCGGAGACAAAAATCGTGGCATCTTCGGCAAACATAACACATAAATGGTGAGCTATCAAGGGGAACTCAATTACATATACCAGAAACAGTAGCGGTCCCAGCACACTGCCTTGAGGTACCCCTTGCCGATTTATTTCACAATTTGACTGCACTCTTATTACTGTTTTGTTAGTTCTGTCATATGAATCTAATACAGTGACTTGAGTTCTTTTATCAAGATAGGTCTCTATTAATTTTAAGGCGATTCCCCGTATCCCGATATGATCCAGCTGTTTCAGTAAGATTTTGTGAGTCACGCAGTCAAAAGCCTTTGACAGGTCTATAAATAATCCCAAAGATATTTATCCAAGAGATATATTTTGGGATATTTATCCATATTTGATACAGAATTTTGAATATAGCTAGGCTTGTGTTTTTCCCCTTTTGAAACCCAAACTGGTTTGCGGTTATTTTTTATATACTTTTGAAAAATTTGACAGCAATGCAATGGGTCAATTCCTGTTAAGATCCTTTTTTATGCAAATGTCTTATCAGCGCCTTCTTTAGATCGTCCGGAAAGATACCATTTTCTAAAGTTAAATTGACTATACGGGTCAGGGGTTCCGCTTTTGTGTTCGATACTAGATTTTATTACTGTCATTGGTATTTGGTCATGACCAGTGAGTGCTATTCTTACTTTTTAATTCTGTAACAATCTTCGCGATCTTTTCTTTTGTCGTCGGTCTCATAAAAATGCTAGTTAAAATTGGCTGAGACAGTGGTTTATACTGAATGTCGTATTGTGTACGAGTATTATTTCGATTGATATATAACTTATTTACATATAAAAGGTAGTCTATGTCACCCGAAGCATAAATTAAATACGAATCGATTGACACCTTATTTATCGAAATCGATTCAGTATCTTAAACGCCACGATATGTAAATGAAAGCATTTACTGCTAAAACCATATCCATTCCACCCGGTTCGGCCGCGGTTGGCCACACAATAATAATCAGTTGGAGTCTCTGAGGTTTTCGGATATTATATTTACGATCCGTATATACAGTAAGTATTAGAAAAAAAATAATTCAATTCCAAGTTAATTAGTTAAGCCTGTCGTATTTAATTTGGCTGCTGAGAGCAAACAAGGACACCAAATAATAAACTTAAGTGAGCACTGTTGTTCGTCAAACGTTTTATATCTGAGAACTCAAGTAAACATAAGTTAACATAACCTATACACCAGACTTGATCAAATTTCAAAGTGAGAAGTGAGAACGTCTTCGTTTGAGGCCTTATTAGACTGTGGCGTAATAATAGTATTTCGATAAATTTTGGTAAATAATGTTCTTTGTTTGATGCTTTGTTAGGTTTTCTGCCGGGACTATATTTCGAAAATCCCCTAATTAAGCTAAAACTCAAAATATTTTTTATTTAAGCAGGCCCAATAACAAAGCATTTTCAGCACTGTCAGGTTGAAATATAATCAAACTAATTTTTTAGAGCTATTGGTGAAAGACCTTATGAAGGGTGACCTACCTCTGTCACTTAAACGTAGGCTCATGAACATACTGTGCATCTTTCCACTCT
Source organism: Epinotia demarniana (assembly GCA_945867215.1). NCBI lineage: Eukaryota > Metazoa > Arthropoda > Insecta > Lepidoptera > Tortricidae > Epinotia > Epinotia demarniana. The sequence continues at coordinate 355,068 of OX244277.1, forward strand.
CGTATGGTGCACAGACTTTGGCCGTATTCATAAACGTTCTACAAGTCTATTTTAACTAAAATAGCGTTAAAATTCGTTTGTCTTTGTCTGTCACTTTGTCATTTGTGTTCGTAAGAGAGAGACAAAATACATGTTATTTAGCAGAGGCATTTTAAGTTTTATGAATAAAGGGGTTGGTCTTTCACGGAAGCGCAGAAGTACAAACTCGGGGTTTGCCAGCGAGCTATGGAGCGCAGCATATTAGATGTAAAGCTAATGGATCGCATCCGGAACACCACCTTACGCTCCAAGACTCAAGGCCAAGCGTCTGCCGCATGCCGGATGAGTTGTGGGCCAAACGGACCACGGAGTGGAAGCCGCACAACTCAAAACGGAGACGCGATAAACCTCGTCGGCGATGGCGTGAGAACTTGGACTCCTTTTTAAAAGACTGGCCAGACATTGGTCAAGTCGAATTGATGTATATGTTGCAGGGAAATGGTCAAAACAGAGATTTGATCAAATCTCTAAGGGATATGATCAAATCACGCAGGATGTTAAAATGGCGAATCCATTTTATCATTTGCCTAATACAAATCAGTCATTTGATCAAATCTCTGAATCTGTTTAGTGAAATGACGAAATCGGACAAAAAATCCAACTCGTTTTTTCATTTCACTAGACTTGTTTGGTGATTTGATAAAATCCCTGAAACGCGTGAGTAAGTTGACGAAACTAACTCGCAGACGGGGCGCCATTAAGTTTTTTCCGCTCTTTTATAAAAAAATAACCACGAAGATGGTGGCGGGAGCAGAGCTATCCGCCATCCGAGTCTAAGTCCCAGAACCGTTTAAATGACTAATGATTTAGGAGCCAATATCGGCGAGTTAGTTTCGTCAATTCACTGACGCGTTTTATTAAATCACTAAACAAATCTAGTGAAATGAAAAAACGAGTTGCCTTTTTTGTCCGATTTCGTCATTTCACTAAACAGATTCAGAGATTTGATCAAATTACTGATTTGTATTAGGCAAATGATAAAATGGATTCGCCATTTTAACATCTTGCATGATTTGATCATATCCCTTAGGGATTTGTTCAAATCTCTGTTTTGGCCATTTCACTGCGACATATAGGTACTTTAGGTGCTAAAATAATTAGGTAACAATGTTTTTGGAACAAGATCTTCACAAATAAAAAAACTAATTGTATGAAAAATACAAGTCTAGAATGTTTCTAGAAAAAACTATGTGCAATAAGTAATACAATGAAAATAATAAATTAAAAAATCAATGTCATCATTTACAAATGTAATAAATAAATATTGTATTGAAATAGCCAAAGGAACGTTTAACGTAGCATGAGAAAAGAATCATATGTCAACGGATGGGTTATAATAATGTATGTTCTCAAACTATAAACTTGTTCTATATAGTGGTCCTGAGGGGTAATCACGTAACGTTTTGAACGCGCGATAGGTAGATCCAACTGTCATTTTTCCATATAAAAATTGACATTTAGATCTATCTACCTAACGTACGTAAAATGCGTTACGTGATCGACCTGCTGGTCCCAGATGAATGAGGTAAAACTGTCGCCATATAAACACAGCGTGAGTTTTAAACGTAACTACATATACCTTACCTCAACTTTGCGAGCGGTTGTAGGTAGTACTCGTGCATTCAGCATCGTATAGTTAGTATCAGCCACAGTGGACAAACAATTCGGCACACGTCTTTATTAGTGTATGAATAAGGGTGGGTTACGATATACAGGGTGGGCCAGAAATATTTGCGATTTTGAAAAATTCATAATAAAAACTAAATACAATAAAATTCACATACAATTTTTTCTTTCAATTAAAAAAGACTTCTGGGAAATTTATTTCTTAAATATAACATCATCAAGGTGTGCACCATCGAACTGGGAACATTCCTCGAATCTGAACCTCAAATTGGTAAAAACTCGCTGGCACATTGCGCGGGGAATAGCTGACTTTTCTTCGCGGATATTGGTCTTCAATTGGTTAATAGTGGCTGGTATATTAAAGTAGACTCAACTTTTAAGGTATCCTCACATGAAAAAGTCCGGTGGGGTTAGATCGGCGCAATATCAGTTTCCCAGCAAACATCTCGTTTACGACCGCCAAAAAGGCATTAGATCGCCATCTTGTTGAAACAAAGTCGCACGATTATAGGCTTCAAATTATTGCAGTTGCGGAAAGAAAAATCCCATAACATGGCTACGTATCGGTCGGACTTTACAGTGACAGATTGCCCTTGTTGATTTTCAAAGAAATAGGGTTGAAGCTCTAACTTGATAAAATGGTTCTTCCGTTCTCGTTGACCTTGGGCGTCCCGCAGGCTTCTGTTTGAGAGTCGAACCAGTAAATTCGAACTTTCTGACCCACGATCGAATCACACTTTCCTTCGGTCACTGATTTAGGTCATGTAATCCAAACTCACGCCGAAATAATGACGTTTAACGCAGAATGCAAGGTGCGCTCCGGTGAAGTGGTCCATCACGACTAAATTTCCGAGAACCCAGCTTCTCAACGCCACCACTCGCGCAACCCCCTCTCATAAGGTGTTTTTAAAATCGTACGCCTTTCTGGCCCACCCTGTGTTTGGTGCTGCTACTAACTATAATACAATGCTAATTGTGTACATGCGTTTGTAACTATGAAGCTTTGATTGATTGGTGGACACACCAGTTGTCGCTATAGGTGCACGCAACTTAACTTTTTATAAGGGTAGTTTAGATAGAAAAAAAAAACAAAAATATGAAATCAATTTATAGAAAAAATCATAATGACTTTGCAAATCTATAGTCGGGCAGTTGACGAAAGCATGATACTGCAGTGTTGTGTCTTTTATAAGCCTTTAGCGTCTTGGTACGGAACTAAACTCCGCTCGATGTTCTGTGGTTCGGAGCCATTTCTAAACACTAAGCCTACGACATAAGTTTGTGCGCTTTATTCGAATATTTAACCCATTGTTTGCTGAGACAGGTTAAGCCTAGTTTTAAATCCGTGGGTCAAATGAGGAGCGAGGCGAGGCCATGGATTATTCGAGCGACTTCGATGTATGGGCAGCCGCTGCCCGCTGGCGCCCAGACCGCGGCCTGCCACATGGAATAGCTACATGACTATTTGTCGACTACATACGCTTCGTGTGGATCATGAGTTTATCGCCTAACCTCACCACACTAAGCGCAACTAAGCAAAGGCCATATGTCGTCCGTTTGTACGTTTGTTTGCAAACCAGCTCTAAATTACTCAAACTAATCCTTCTGTCCACATTCACCCGAGTGACCGAGGCGTCTCGGCTATTCCTCATCACAAGTGGACCAAATCAAGTCGAAAAACAGCCTTATTCCTTTTTGAGACTACAACCTGAGTTGTTACAGTTGATAATTGCTTGTCGGCTTCGATGGAGTTAAGGCGGTTTGGTTTTAATTGTGCGATTTATACTGCACGAGTGCAATGGTATTATTTATCGTAGTTGGCTTTGATAAATGCAACCACGGACGCTGTTGCACGGTTTGTACTAATTTATGGCTTGGCGTTTTTAAGTTCAATTTTACAATTTGCCACTAATTAACATGCATCTTAATAATGTATTATAGCTGGTGGCCGAAGAGCTGGATGCTGGGGGCTGGCAATGGACAGTGAAGATTGGCGGTTACTCCCCCGACAGGAGCAATAAGCCTCTTGCGTAATGACGACGATGACCTAGGAGCTGGTGGCTTTTTCGCGCAACGTATATTCAGCATTCGATTAACAATAGTTTGTTGATAGTTAATTGATAGTTAATTGAGATGAATTGGATGAAACGTCACTTTTACGCCGTGGGCCCCGATATGGAACTCATTCACGTTTCCAAGCTAGATGATCGTTTTAACAACCCTTAGGCTTCTAAACAAGTTATAGGTTTGTATACAGATACGGATATTTATTCATAAATTGCGATATTTTACATGTCAGGACATGAAATTGAATTCTAAGAGTATGTGTTAGTGTGTGTGAGTTGAAATTAAAGGAATTCTTTTATAGGGATCCGTACCCAAGGGGTAAAAACGGGACCCTATTACTAAGGCTCCGTTGTCCGTCTGTCCGTCGTTCACTAGGCTGTATCTCATGAATACTGTTGTGGGTTTTTGGTCCAATAATAAATGGTCAAAATATGCACTATACTTTTAATTATATAAACTATAGCTGTACACAGTACAATTAGCAGCAAATATTAACGAAAAGAAATATTAAGCAGCGGTAACGTCCGTTCGGTGCCACTCGCAATTAGATCTCCCCGCGCGGTGGGCCGTCCCCGCCCCCCGCGACCCTCGCCCCGCGCCGCGTTCGGCATTCGTCGGCAACATCCTCCACCCCAGTGCTGCCTAGCAGCACTCACCATCAACGGGTATTCGGGCGATGCGTGCGGCTGAGCGCATGAGTACACCACTCTTGGTTTTCACTCTGACGGCTCTGACTCGACCGTCCTTGCCTGGCAACACTTGTTCTACCAAACCTTTTGGCCAAGTGCATCGAGGTCCGTCTGGGTCCACAATTAGGACAAGGTCTCCCACTTGCAGGGTCCTCTCTTCTTGAGTCCATTTTTTACGTGGTAACAAGTCGGGAAGGATTTCTTTCACCCACCTTTTCCAGTATAAGTCGGCTAGTCGCTGGGCGATTCTCCACTGCTTTTTCAAGTAAAAGTCGGTGTCATTGTAAGCGCCGAGGTGGGGTAAGACTGATGAGGATCCCAGGAGAAAATGATTTGGGGTCAAAGCTTCAGTGCTGCCGGGTTCTACGGAGACATGCGTCAGCGGCCTGCTGTTCACTATACTCTCGACTTCAGCCAATAGTGTGTACAGTGTCTCCTCTCGCGGTGCGCGTTCTTTCAGCACGACCTTCAGGCATCCTTTGACAGTTCTGATTAGTCTTTCCCATGCGCCACCCCAGTGGGGACTTCCAGGAGGGATAAATATCCATTTCGTTCCATAATTTAAGGACTCCCGCTTTAGGTACTCCTGGTCCAATTCCTCGATTGACTTCTTCAGCTCAGCATCAGCACCGCGTAGATTTGTACCATTGTCCGAATAAAGATATTGAGGCCAACCACGTCGTGCCCCCATTCGCCGGAGTGCCATTATGAGTGAATCGGAGGTAAGTGAATTTACAACTTCTATGTGCACTGCCCTCACGGTTAAGCATGTAAAAAGAACTCCATATCTCTTCTGTCTTCCTCTTCCCACAGTGACTTCCACAGGGCCAAATAGATCAGCTCCAATATAGGTAAAGGCGCGCTGATGATGGGCCACTCGGGCTTGAGGTAAGTCTCCCATGCGTGGAATTTCTTGTTTACATTTTCTTATTCTACATATCATGCACTTTGAAGTTACATTTTTAACTGTAGGTCGTAATCTAATTATCCAATACCTTTGTTTCAGATTGTTAACGACCGTTTCCTGGTTCCCGTGCGCTGCGAGAACGTGGTAATGCTTCACCAGGAGCCGTGCTACGTACTCTCGCCCGTCCAAAATTGAAGGTCTTTTTATTTCAGGTCCAACATCAGCAGCGGCGTCGATGCGGCCCCCGAGGCGTGAAACTTCGTGTTCATCGAGGTTCGGCGATAAGGTAAGTAATTTACTCGTTTTAGGTAGGTATAATCCATTTTTTAGTTTTATTATTTCGTCCGGAAATGATTGTGCTTGAGAGTATTTAATAAGTAACCTTTCAGCTCTCTCCATGACAATGCCGTCATCTTCGCACATATGTTTACATTTATTTATAAATTTCAGCATTATAAATGTAGCCCTGAGCAGTCGTAACCACGAGGAGAATCTTGTCGGCTCAGGAATAGGTAAGTTACCGTTATTGCATGGCGTAATTGTCATTACACATTCCAAATCGTCTTTGTTTACTTCAGCGTTCAATATATCTTGCGGCCAGTCGTCCTCGCTTTTTTGTAGAAACGCAGGTCCCCGGGTCCACTCAGTAGGCAAAACAGAACGATCATATGTTTCTCTAGTGGCTATATCGGCTACATTTAGGTGTGTAGGTATGTATCTCCATTCGTTCATGTTGGTAAGTTCGTCTATTTCGCCCAGCCGGTGCGCGACATAAGTTTTATATGTACGCGCGCTGTTCCTTACCCAGTGTAGCACTGTCGTGGAATCACTCCAAAAGATACGACGTTCTGGTTTTATTCTGTGTTTCTTAGTTATTGTTTCAGCTAATCTAGCGGCTAAGACTGCAGAACCCAGTTCAAGACGAGGAACCGTAGTTGTTTTTAGCGTAGCGACGCGACATTTGCTTGCGATAAACGCTTGATGCACTGTGTTGTTTTGTTGCCAACGCCAATATGCTACTGCACAAATAACTTTCGTGGACGCGTCGCAAAATAAATGTAGTTGCAGATTTGTATAACAATTCGTAGTTAGAACTGGTTTCGGCACATGCGGGAGCGCATCATCCCCGCCCGGAGTACTGATAACAACATCTAGCCGCGTCCCGCTCGCCCTCGCGGTTGTCGTGCCTGTTTCGCTCGCACGTGCAGCGGCGTGGTAATAATATCTAGGCAGACGTACTTCGCGCATTGATTTTAATTGTCCAATCCATTTTAACCATTTTTCATAAATAAGGTCCGGTACAGGTTCATCCCAATTTATCTGAAGTTGCCAAGCTTGCTGAATGATTAATTTTCCATTTATTGTGAAAGGCGATAAAAATCCATAAACGTCAAAAATCGACATAATGACTCGGAGTATGTCTCTTTTTGAGGGCCTTTCCTTCCCATTAACTATATTTTCAGATAGCTTCTTTAGCGAAACATCGAATCCGAGCGTGTCTTCATTGGGATTCCATAACAATCCAAGTGTGCGTTCGCCCTCGCACTGTTGCCCGACTTTGAACCTTACTGCGCTACTGCCGAGAGTCTCTTTTGGAATACTGTTGATGACTGCTTCGCTGTTGCTATTCCAGTTACGTATATGAAAATTTCCCTGTGCATGTATATATGTGACGTCACGGACTAGCTTCATTGCGGTTTCTTCATCAGGTAAGCTATCGATATAGTCATCTACGTAATGTTGCGTGTATATAGCATTAGCTGCCTCTGGCATAGTAGCTTCAAAGCGTCGCACGTTTTTATTTTTGATAAACTGTGCGATGAATGGTGAGCAGTTCGCGCCAAAGATTAGTGACGTCATCAGGTAAGTATCTATAGGATCTTCAGACTTGTCTCGGTATAAGAAGCGGAAGGCATGTTGATCTTCTGGTCTAATTTTAACTCTTAGAAACATGTCTTTTATATCCCCGGAGATTGCAATTTTATTTTCACGGAAGCGCCATATTATTCCAATTAGCGTCATTAGTAGGTCAGGACCTTTGTATAGGTAATCGTTAAGAGATAACCCTTTTGATGCAGCTGCTGCGTCGAATACCAATCGAAGGGCTTTCTTATTTGGATTATCTATTCCAAAGCTAGGTAGGTACCACGTTTTAGACGTGACGGCTGGCTTCTCCAGCTTCTCCGCGTAATTGTTCTCCAACAAATGTTGTATGCGTTCTTTAAACCTTCGTGTATACTCTTCACTCCTTTTCATCTTCAGCTCGACTCCCTTTAGTCTCGTCAGTGCGTTTGGGAAGGAGTCAACGGTGACACAATGAAGATCTCTCCAAGGTAAGCCCACTTGCCATTTGCCATCGATAAGTTCAGAGGTTTGTTCCAGGTACTCCTGGGCCCGTACGTCCTCCGAGTTCTGCCTAGGTTTAGCAGATACACCCATGGAATCGATGGAGAAAGACTGACGAATATCTTCATGAATTTCACGTAACAGTTGATTATTTTCCATTGTTGTATTTTGCTTTTCGCTATGACGAACGTGTAATGACCCTTTAGTGTCATTACAGATGCCGGCGCCCTCCCATGAAGACACCAGCCCAGCGGCGAGCGAGTAGCACAAGGCTCGTGCTCTCCACCCCGTACCACTTCTAGAGGTACAAGTAAGTGGTAGTTATCTTGTCCAATAAGTATTTCAGGTTTCAATTGTTTAGTGCACAAGTTTTTCTTTATAGGTTCCAGGTACTTATAGTTCTCGCATTTGACAACACCGAGGTTTTGTGCAGGTAAGTTAAGATTGTCCACACTGCGCGCATTTAATGTAAACATTGTTCCATCATTATTAGATAACGTGCAATTGATAAGTTGAGTTTCGCACACCAGTTCCGTACTGTCCCAAGCGCCGCGCACTCGTAAACACCCCCGGCGCCCGCGCAGCCCGGCCCGCTCAGCGAGGTTTGCACTTATTAACGAAACACTCGACCCGTCATCAAGTAGGCAAGTCGTGCTAATTTTACCGTTAGGTCCATGAATTGTTATTGGCACGACTTTTAATAGTACTTCGCACTTATTATTGTTTATATGCGTTACAGTTTCGGTTTGAACACCATTGTCTGTCACTTCCACTACATCACAGTTATTTTGGCGTGAACTTTGCCCCGGTACATAATGCAATAGCCGGTGATGAGATTGTCCGCACCCCTCCACGTCGCACTCGGCGGCTGCGCACGATTGTTTATCATGATGAGATAACAAACACTTGTAACATAAACCGAATCGCTTCACATATTGCCATCTGTCTTTACGTAGCGATCTTTTGAACTTTTTGCACTCTGGTAAATTATGTTTTCCTATGCGACAAAAACGACATTTATCACTGCTACTTGTATGTCCACTTTGCACTAAAATAGTTTGCGGTTTATAGTCACTGTTTTCATAGTTCCTACGTTTATAGTCCATTCGCACTGTTTGCATAAGAGAAGCACTACAGGTTGATATTTTTACAGCTTCTTCGTGAAGAAAATCGACGATAATGTCCAATTTAGGTTTAGTTCCCTCTTTTATTAGCGTGTAACTGTAGTCTGTCCACTTAGGCAGCAACACAGTAGGTAATTTGGACAACACAATAGCGACTATGTTCATTTCCTGCAGGTACTCTCCACGACCCAGCGCCCGAACAGCTGCGACGTAGTTTTTTATTTTGACAGAAAACGGTACTATTGCTCTGTGGTATTCCGGTGGCAGAGGGTGTAGTTTTTTTATTTCCATTAGCATACGCGATATTATTAATTCTGGATTTCCATATTGTAACTCCAGCGTTGTCATCAGAGTTTCAGGTGAAGTTCCACTCATGAGCAGAGCGTTGACGGAATCTCTGGCGGGTCCACGGAGACACTTTCTTAATCGCCACATATTTTCAATATCGCTGAAACTACACACTCTTGTTGATTCTTCGAAAGCTTGCTTAAACTGCAGCCATTCCATTGGTTCACCGAAGAACAGAGGCAGTTCTCTCGGCGTGCTGATGCGGCTTAACAGCGTAGCGTTTTGGTTGTTATTGGATGTTGAGGCGGTGGCTAGTTCCTTCAGTGCGCTGGCTAACAGCTGGATTGGCAACTCGGTGCCGGCAGCTTCGGCTGCCGACTGACACAGCGGGCCCTCATTATTTCCATTCTGGGTGGCATGCTGTGACTCCAGTTCCAGCTGGCTGCGCTCGACCCACCTGGCTACATCACTATTAACAGTTTGTTGATCCTCTTCTGTATTTGGACTGTAATCTTCATCTTCCAACTCGGCGAGGTCTGCCTGTAGCTTTTTATCTATCAGGTCCATTTGAATGCGAGCTTTTGCTTCAGCTGCTTCCAGCTCCAGCTTCTTCCGTCGTGCCATCACAGAAGACGAAATAGACTTTTTTGAATCAGGTTTACTGCTTTTATTAGAACACTGACTTTGCGGTTGTACCACTTTCCTTTGTTCGGATTTTATCTGACTACCCGTTTCTAAAATAATAGTCTTATCGATCTGTTTCGTTTGTTCTTCTTTTGCAGATGTCTGTAACGGTTGATTTAAAAGCTGTTTTTGTTCTTCGTCTTTTCTTTCCTTCTCACGTTTTGCGGTACTGCGTGTGTTGACCATCTTTGGTGTATGGTACATCCGAAGATCCGGCTCGAAGACCACTTTGTAAACTGTTGTGGGTTTTTGGTCCAATAATAAATGGTCAAAATATGCACTATACTTTTAATTATATAAACTATAGCTGTACACAGTACAATTAGCAGCAAATATTAACGAAAAGAAATATTAAGCAGCGGTAACGTCCGTTCGGTGCCACTCGCAATTAGATCTCCCCGCGCGGTGGGCCGTCCCCGCCCCCCGCGACCCTCGCCCCGCGCCGCGTTCGGCATTCGTCGGCAACAAGTTAGACGGTTGAAATTTTCACAGATGATGTATTTGTGTAGCCGCTATAACAACAAATACTAAAAAACAAAACAAAATAAATATTTTAGGGGGCTCTCATAACAACAAATGTGATTTTTAGCCGTTTTTATCAATATTGTATTGCGCCTAACCGAATTCGGACCAGGGACAGGCATACGCGGCCCGTCATTACTAACCAACTTATTAGCTATCGAAACAATCTTGATCAGTCGACTCATCTTTCAACGTCGTGTAGCGATATGTACCTATGAGAAGACCCGGGCTGCTTAACGGCACCAAAGTCTCAAATTACCCGAGTAATCGTCAGTAACAAGGCGCCATCCCATAATATACGCTAAAGATTTTAAATGTGTTGTAAGCAACGTCTGCAACATCTGAAAAAAAAGGAATCTAAAAAAATCTTAAGCTACTCTGGTTGAGATGAACGATGAAGACGAAATAGTTGGTGCCATAATAGTTATTTACAAAGACAAAGTGTTTAAACATCTCAGGCAGCTCGCAAATTAGTTGGCGGCTTTGTGACCGAAATGACGTAAGTGTGCCGTTTACATTTGAGGACTAGGAGACGTTTTGCTTTTGGCATTATGTTCCTGATTTATTCAGCGAAATTAAATGAAATAGTTTTTTAAACCATGTAGTTTGGCAACTGAAGTTGTTTTTGTGAATCAACTCAAGTCAAAGCATCGCCTTAATACGATCAGACAAAATATACCCACTGTTGAAACCGAAGGTCGTATAAATACCGTGATGTTGCTATGTATATTGAATAGAGATACGGTCTTTGTGTTTGGTAGTGTAACTCTATTGTATTGCTTGCGGTCTCAGAGAGTTATTGGAGTTTTAAGTTTTTTTAAGTTTTGCGACCGCGTATCGCTTAAGGCCTCCACCCACCGGACGCGTGTGCCGCGCGTGTGCCGCGCGTGTGCCGCGCGTGTCGGGCGCGTATGAAGCGGTATATTCACACCGGAAGCGGGCGGCGTATAGCAACGCGTGTGCAGCGCGGCTGCTGCGCGTGTGCTGCGCGTGTGCTGCGCGTGAGCTGCGCGTGTGCTGCGCGTGTGCCGCGCGGGCCCGCGCGTCATATCTCTCTCACTACCAACACATTTAATATGCATCTTACTATCTCCATCACGCTGCCGCGCGTGTGACGCGCGTGTGCAGCGCGGCTGCTGCGCGTGTGCTGCGCGTGTGCTGCGCGTGTGCTGCGCGTGTGCTGCGCGTGTGCTGCACGTGTGCTGCGCGTGTGCTGCGCGTGAGCTGCGCGTGAGCTGCGCGTGTGCTGCGCGTGTGCCGCGCGGGCCCGCGCGGGCCCGCGCGTCATATCTCTCTCACTACCAACACATTTAATATGTATCTTACTATCTCCACCACGCTGCCGCGCGTGTGACGCGCGTCTGCAGCGCGGCTGCTGCGCGTGTGCTGCGCGTGTGCTGCGCGTGAGCTGCGCGTGAGCTGTGCGTGTGCTGCGCGTGTGCCGCGCGGGCCCGCGCGGGCCCGCGCGTCATATCTCTCTCACTACCAACACATTTAATATGTATCTTACTATCTCCATCACGCTGCCGCGCGTGTGACGCGCGTGTGCAGCGCGGCTGCTGCGCGTGTGCTGCGCGTGTGCCGCGCGGGCCCGCGCGGGCCCGCCTTCGAAACGCGTTCGATGTGTGTTTGAATCGTAGTTTCAATGCTTTACAACTTGCGCGTGTGCCGCGCAGCACACGCGCCGCGCACGACACGCGTCCGGTGGGTGGAGGCCTTAAGTTTGAGATTCTATTTAGAACTAGGAAAACAGTGGCAGTTTCTTATTAATAAGGTTTAGTTTTCCCTCTGGGTTGGGAGGTCAGATGGCAGTCGCTTTCGTAAAACTTGTGCCTATGCCAAATCTTGGTATTAGGTGTCAAAGCGGACCCCGGGCTCCTTTAGGGGCATTACCGGGAATAGCGCTAGGAGGATGATGAAGTTTCTGTCAAAAAAAATATTTTAGCTACAAGTTTTTATTGCCAACTGTACTTTTCATCAATTACTTATTGAGACGATTCTAACCAGTCCGAACTCAACGGGGTTACGTCGGTTAAGTACTGAATTCCCATGGCCACCTTCTGTCTCCATCATCAGATCAGTTCGATGGTACCATAACGTTAAATTGTCGTCCAAATTATACCCAAAATTTGAGCTCGGTTGAGGATAACTGGTTAAAAATTCTGTTCCAAGAGTTGTCCCACATGTTAGCAACACTGGCAGAATATTTCACATAAAAATGTGGGTAGGCAATCTTTAAAAAAAAAATAACAGGCGGGTATTCTGGCGGGCGAAAAAATAGGGTGGACAACACTTTGTAACGGGCTGGACCCGAGTGAAAATGGTTGTAGAAATAATCAATACACGAAATACTACAAACTGAAGTTCCTCTTTATTGTGAAGATCCTTGGCCTATCACATTTCCGAAGTGGTAAGAGCGTTGTGAGAAATCTCAGGTATGTTTTTTTATTAAACTTATTCTAACGGTTACACGCCCACAATCTTGAATGTTGAGAATAATATACGGATACCATGGATAAAACACGTAAATTCACAATGGATTAGTAATTTACTCGTTGTTTTTATGCGCATATACGAGTAGATATCGTTAAATAGTAGATATCGGTATGTAAGTAGTCAGGTATAATGTGACTTATTTTATGTCTTTGGTTACCGACTGCTAATATTATTTACAACATGAAATTAATTGAGATGGATAGTGTTGTGAAAAGAACAGTTACTGCAAGATAAAGTTTTACACCGAAGAGTTTCTCCCGTACTTTTGAACGAATTTTGATTTTATGCACTATTCGTACCTACTTTTAGGAGGAAAGAAAAATTTACATATTACTTACGAAATTGATTGGCGTACTAGGTACATATTCAAGATAAATATTATTACCGAAGATGAATAAATCAAGCTGTTTGACTTACCTATTTATTTTGTTTATCTAACGATTATTTACAACTTACATCTGATTATTATTGATTATGAGGGATGCTGTAACTATAAGATTTAACTAAATTACGTAGGTAGGTACCTGCTGCTGGCTTGGTTTTGACTTAACTAATGAATTGTTCGTTTTCTTCTCTATTTTCTCCTCCGTACTAACTGTCATTTTCCACAATAATAATTAATAAAATAAAACTAGACTCCACCATAGCCAAATTAAAATTATACTACAGTAATTATGAGCCCACCGGGTTTATCGCCGGAAAGGTCAGCTTATACTCCACCGCTCCCTCGCCGTGGGAGGAAACCCAACTGCGCTGTTAGACGATCCAGGTCATCGATACGTAAAGGGAGTAAGCGCCGTAAGCAGTCCAGATCTAGAGCTCGACTACGGCATCAACGGAAACGTGACACGTACCGAAGTCGATCTCGCCAGCGATCCCGTCGATATGACAGTACAGATACTAGCCTCGCCGACAGTGCTTCGTCGTCTGCAACTACGAGTAGCACAAGCACGTCACGCTGCCGTCGTCGCTCTCGCCATAGATCTGCACGAGCGGCTCGGCGCGGCACTAGTTCTTCGACTGACAGCACAGTGAGCACGAAAAGAAGGGTGCGACGCCACGTGCGCCATGGCCGTAAGAATCGACGTACTAATAAGCGCAAACATAGTGCATCTACGAGCACAGTATCATCTGGTTCCTATTCGAGCCGATCAACACACGCGCGACAAAAGCGGCGCAAAGTAAATAAGAAACGCACCTCTTCTGATATATTCTTTGATACATTTTCACGACTAATAGACAACAGAGGGACTCGTTTCGAGGGAGCTCAAAATGTAATCCCTGAATTTGACCCAGATACCAATGCGCAGACAGCTGCTATTTGGGTACGTAAAGTCGATGACACTGCCAAAATATACGGTTGGGATGATAAACAGATTGTTTATTATGCTCTACCTAAGCTGTCTGGATATGCGAAAAACTGGTACCAGGGTCAAAGTTCAGTAAAGCTGGAAACAATGGAAAAACAAAATTCTCAAAACTTTTCCTGACGACCGAAATTACGCAGACAGACTGTACGAAATGCTCGACCGAAAAAGTAAAAGAGACGAGTCTTTAGAAGAATACTTTCACGATAAGGCACGAATGGTATGAATGTGCAACATTTTAGAAAGGGATGCTGTTGACTGTATTATAAACGGCATTTTTGATCATAACGTTAGGTTGAATGCACAAGGGTCCAATTTCAAAAAGCCATCCCAGTTGCTTAGATATTTAAGGCGCATTTCAAAAAAGAACAATATACAAAAAAGGGTAGGACAACCCATCAAATATAATCAAGCAAAGCAGAACGATGCCACTAGCAGTCTCTATCTCTATCTAAACCAACAACATCCTATCAGCCACGTAACAAATATAAATTTATTCGTTGTTATAATTGTACTGAATTAGGCCACACTGCAGATACCTGTAGAAAACCTATAAACCGTTGCGAAAAATGTAGTCGCCTCGGTCATAAAGCTGCAGAATGTCCTGGAACGGTGTTCTTTGACAAAAGTGGTGCTTCGACAGATAAGATAAATAAAGGTGTCGAGAGAAGCACTGAAGAGTCATCACGCAAGGTGATGCAAATTGCGGCTAGCGACAAAAATCCTAGCGGCAAGTATTTTAAGACAATTACCGTTAATAATACACAATGTTCAGCGTACATAGACTTTGGGAGCCAATGTACCTTAATTAAATTAAAACTTGCTGAGGAAATAAACTTACCTTTAAACAAATCTAGCCTGCCAATATTAAGAGGATTCGCTTTCGGTAGCGTTACTCCGTTAGGTAGAGTTTCGATTCGTATCGTGGTAGATGCGGTAGATGCCGTCGTAGAAGCATTTGTAGTCAAAGACGAACTTTTGCACACTGATGTACTTATTGGGCAGTCACTTACCGAGTTGCCAAACGTCGTGGTTTTTAAAACAAATAAGCATCTAACTCTCTATTGCGATGAATCTGAAGCTTCAAAAATGCAAATATTTAGTACCTTTGATACCACCGTCGACGGCTTGAATTCTCTTGAAGTTAACACAAACAGTCCATACACTGGATTATTATTTGTTCCGGGCAATCTCTGCTTGAAACATGGATGTGAGTATGCCTTACTACAAGGGGTTTACAAGTTCGAAGAGGGCAAAGGTCGTTGCCTCATAGTAAGTTGGGTGAAGACTCCAATAAAGCTAAAAAAACGAAAATTAGTAGCACGCGCCGTATGTTTGCCTACAAATGATTCCCTAGCCTTGCAAACAACTCACATAGATGTATCAACAATAGTACCATGTACAGAGATTGTTACCCCGTCAAACGAAACAAAACAACCCATTACATTAGACATGATTAATGTCAGTCCTAAAGTCACGTTAGAGCAAAAAGAAAATTTGCTGAACCTGCTCAACAAATATAGGAATTGCTTTGCTTTGAATATACAAGAACTAGGATTGACCAATGTTACTGAAATGGTTATACGCCTGAATGATGATACACCTGTCAGTTATAGACCTTACCGCCTCCCGTTCAGTGAGCGCGCGAAAGTAAGGGAGATGATAGGCGAGCTGTTGGCTAATATTATCATACGAGAGTCCAACTCGCCATACACTAGCCCTATAGTTCTAGTACGTAAGAAAAATGACGAATATCGTCTTTGTGTAGATTATCGTTCATTAAATACAAAAACCGTCAAAGATTGCTATCCTATGCCCGTCATCGACGACCAATTGGATCATTTAAGTGGCAATTCCTGGTTTACTAGTCTAGATCTCGCGTCTGGCTATTACCAGATACCTGTATCTGAAGAGTCGCGCCAATACACGGCATTCGTCACGCCCAACGGGCACTACGAATACACGAGAATGCCGTTTGGACTAGTAAACGCACCAGCTATCTTCCAAAACATGATCAATAGGGCCTTAGGCGCAAAACGCTTTGAACTAGCTATACCGTATATGGATGACCTACTATCGACAGGTCGTACGTTTGAAGAAGCACTTGATAAGGTAGAGGATATACTAAAACTATTGAGAGATGCGAAACTCACTCTTAACATGAAAAAGTGCTCCTTCTTTCAAACAGAAATAAATTATTTAGGATACGAAATATCCGAAACTGGTCTAAGACGTGGTAACGCCAAAATTTAGGCTGTGTCTGAATTTCCAGAACCCACGAATGTTCACCAGGTTCGTCAATTTGTCGGCTTAGCCAGTTTCTTCCGCCGTTTTGTGTATAACTTTGCAACAATCGCAAGGCCCTTAACCAGACTTACAAAGGCTGACGTACCATGGACGTGGACTAATGAAGAGAAAGATACGTTCCAGAAAATAAAGGCAAAACTAATTACGCGTCCTATTCTTGCTTTATATGATCCCAATTGCCATACTGAGGTACACTGTGACGCTAGCAAACTGGGAGTAGGAGGAATTTTGCTACAAAAATCAGATAGTGATAGCCCTTTACGCCCAGTTGCTTATTACAGTCGTCAAACGACACGGGAGGAAGAGTTTTGGCATTCATATGAGCTCGAAACCATAGCTGTTGTACTTTCACTTAAGAAATTTCGAGTGTACCTAATTGGAATCGAGTTCATAGTTGTCACGGATTGCAATGCATTACGTTTAACCTTGACCAAAAGAGACTTGATACCAAAAATTGCCAGATGGTGGCTCATGCTTCAAGAATTTAAATTCAACATTGAGTACCGACCCGGATGTAGCATGCAACATGTTGACGCACTAAGCCGGAACCCAGTGTCAGCAGCAGCACCCGATGACCTGGAGGCACTTAATGTTTTGAACATTTCAACAACTGACTGGTTACACACCGTTCAAATGACGGATCCACGTCTGAAACATATTAAAACTATTTTACAAACTGGCGAAGATGACATTAAAGATATTAAGAATAATTTTGTCATTCGAGAAGATAAATTATACAGGCGAGACGGACGCAAACTGAAATGGGTGGTACCAAATGGAGCTCGGTGGAGACTGTGTCAAATCAACCATGATGAAGCTGGTCACTTCGCTGTGGAAAAGACCTTGGAAAAAATGCGTGCTGATTACTGGTTCCCGAAAATGAAACGCTTCGTTTCTAAATACGTAGCAGCGTGCATCAACTGTGCTTATAATAAGGAGGTAACAGGTAAAAAGTCGGGATATTTGCATCCCATTCCCAAAGTCAACTGTTTGTGGCATACGTTACACATGGACCATTTGGGTCCTTTTGTAAAAAGTAAACGTGGTAATGCGTATATTCTGGGCATAATTGATGGGTTCAGCAAGTACATATTTATCAGAGCAGTAAAGAACACTAAATCCAAGACCACAATAAAGGTCTTAGAGGACGACGTGTTTGCTGAAATTGGTTACCCCAAAGTCATTATATCGGATCAAGGGACAAGCTTCACGTCCAAATCATTCAAAGATTTTATAATGCAAAAGGGAACCAAGCACGTGCTTAACGCGGTTGCGAATCCGCGAGCTAATGGCCAAATTGAGCGCTATAACAGAACCATTTTAAACTCACTGGCAGCCATGAATCATGGCTTGGACGAAAGGGATTGGGATATAAATATACCTAAACTCCAATGGAGCCTTAATAACGTTATGAACAAGGGCACTGGGAAGTCACCCTCTGAGATCGTTTATGGTCAGAGGACAACAGGACCAGCTGAAGGTATCATAAAGGGAGCTCTTCAACTTGAAGATGAATGTATTGATGAAAGGGACGAGATTCGAGAACAAGTACAAAAAAATATCGTCACTAAACAACATAAAATGAAAGAAAGATTCGATCAAACTAGAGCACCTACTAAAATATTCAAAGAAGGTGATCTAGTTATGATTCCTAATCATAACCCCGAGAAAGGAAAAAGTAAAAAATTAGCTCCTAAGCACCGGGGTCCCTTTATAATAACGGCAGTGCTGGGTAACGATAGATACCAAGTTACCAATATCGAGGGGCACTCCCAACGTAAGTACAGTAACATATTTCCAGCTGATCACCTTAAATATTGAGTTACTTTTCAATCATCTCCTGGTAGTGCTGACGAAACCGATAGCGATGAATCCGTGTTGGCTCCTCAAAGTAGCAAAGACGGTGACACGTAAAACACATTTAAAGTTTGCAATTCCATTTTATTGAGATTCAGTAAATTTTATATCCTTTCCTATTCCTACTCTTTTCAGTCTAGATTCGGTATCAAGAATGGTGGCGTCGGTAGCTACTAAATGAAGAGTGATGATTATAGTATCTGACCCGCTGGTGGCAGAACTATATTAATAAGAGCAAGCTGAATCACGGTGGCACAGTGTCGTACAAGGTAAACGAGAACGGGTGATCACGTCTACGGTGACGTGTACGCTTGTGAGGAATGTGTGATCATGTCTACGGTGACGTGTACACATACGAGGAATGTGTGATCATGTCTACGGTGACGTGTACACATACGAGGAATGTGTGATCATGTCTACGGTGACATGTACTCGTACACATACGAGGAATGTGTGATTATGTCTACGGTGACGTGTACACTTCCAGAAGATTTTTGCAATTGGATGTATTTGTAGTGCTCTTATTGTGATGAAATGTGTTTATTATTTCTTTTATTTTTGTTAAGTTTATATGATTTTTTTTGATAATCGGTTTACTTTGTAATTACTGAACTAGCACTAAATTTGATTCCCAAATTGATGCTAAATTATTGTATGAGGGCATACCCTTATTGAGAATGGCCGAGCATTTATCGGAATAGGGACATTCCTGCAACAGAATGGCCGTCTGTTAGCAACACTGGCAGAATATTTCACATAAAAATGTGGGTAGGCAATCTTTAAAAAAAAAATAACAGGCGGGTATTCTGGCGGGCGAAAAAATAGGGTGGACAACACTTGTAACGGGCTGGACCCGAGTGAAAATGGTTGTAGAAATAATCAATACACGAAATACTACAAACTGAAGTTCCTCTTTATTGTGAAGATCCTTGGCCTATTGTGACGATCCCAACCCCCCCCCCCTCTCTCAAATCTATTTATATACCTATAACCTAGTCTGAACTTAATCTAAAGCCTAGCTGTAGAAATAGCCTACCTAAAGGAGTAGCTAAAGGTAAGGAATTAAACAAGTAAAAAGGGGAAACAAATCATTATTTATTGCTCTTCAAACATAGTATGTAGTATTTCATTTGAAAGCTAAAGAAACTTTGATTAATTAACCCAATGAAGTCAAGCTAGATTTCATAGGGTATCCGCTTTGATTCCTATACAATACTAACCCTTTAACAAGCGAATAAAACAATAGAGTTAGCCCCGGCCGAATATATTTTAGTATTTTGATTAGCTAGAGGAACTTTTATTATTTATCCCAACAAATTCAAGCTAGAATTCATTAAGGAATCCACTTTGTCTCCTAGGAAAGCTAGTCCAAAAGCAAAGCGGATTAAACGAAAATGGCTAGCACCGTACCTACTGATGACGAACGCACTTTAATTAAATTGTAAATTAATCTTGAAAATATTATCCTCGAATCCTAGTCTAGAGTATCCTAACTGAACCTAATAAAGTAAACCGTGACTTGCTCTGAAGAAGTGGCCAATACGTGATCGAGAATCTAGTGGAAGACCCGACGCTGTGTGAAGGTAGAACCCAGGTGCTTTTCGAGAAGGTGAGAGGACCGCATACTAAGGAAGGAAAATTACACATTAATAAAATCATACCATAAATTTGTTTTAATACCTGCAACTTATTTACTTGCTTCTTCAAAACAATAAGTCCGTAACTTATTGTCAAATTTACTTGATTAAATAACCAATCTGTTATATAAATATTTCACAACGTTAGATTTTGTCACTTCATCGAAGAAGTTCGTCCAATGATGCATATCTTAAAATATTAAGATTTTGATGATGATGATGATTTTGATTGATGATGTTGATTTTGATTGATGATGTTGAAATACGGAAATAAATAAGAGTTGGCTAATGATTTGACCTAATTACTGCGTTCAGCTAATACTACGAATAATTTTCTAATATTCACATTTGAATGATAAATAATGAAGTTAATTTAAATCGCCCAAAATTTACAGAGAGATTTTTACTATAGAGATATTTCAAAGGTTGTAGTGTGACTGGTCTAGCGAACAATCCCAGCCCTGCAGGACCCAAAGGCACCTTTATAGTCGAGAAATTGATACATATACGACAATGCACAATTGAGCCTGACAACTGGCAATTAATCACCATTCCAATCACACCATATTTATTGAAAATTCCATAACGAAAATACCTCAGTACGTACTATATAAACTTAGCTACTAAACTGCCATTTGACTTTCATAAAATATAGGATTCAGATATTAGGAAAAAGCATGCATCCCTTGTAAAATCGATAACAAATCTTCTCTAACAGAAGAATCAATCTAAAACAAGACAACCAGACAAACGGTAAGAAACCTCAATTAGCTAGATCGAGATCCCTTGACCCCTCGCTCTTGTCAATGCATTCCATGTAGGGTTCAGTCAAAAGTAGTTCACGTCTCTCCTGATTGGGAACCTCTTAGCGAGCGAACCACTTATGTCAGGGTCATAAACTGTGCACTTGCAGCTATGGTTGGCTTACTCAGAGATACTCAAACACGAAATGCTTACGCACAAAATTGTATCGACTTTACTCAGAATTCACACTACTAATTAATACCCCTTGACACTGACTACCCCTGATATCTTATATATTTCCGACGGAAACATGTTGGCTTGCAACATGTCTGCAAATAGATTGCTTCCTAAAAGAAGCCGCTAAATCATAATAAATTACCTAACAAAAGGTGTACCATAAGGTAGTACAATAATAATAATTTCATAATAATATACCTCAACACGTAGATTACTATAATGCATCATTGACACTCGACGTATATACTTAATCACTATGTTTACCATCCAGATTACACTAATTTACTGAAGCACCTCGCGAAACTTAAATAAAATAACCACACTAGAATACCTAAATTCTATATGAAAGGATAGTAGTACAGCTCCAGTCGTGCGTAATACACTAAAATAGCTTATATATCACCGATTCCTTAATAGTAAGAAAACTGCATACTAATGCCGTTGGAATGTCGGTAGATACAAAGTTACAACACCGCTTCACATCTGAAATACCCATATGGCAATACGTAATTTATGCAAACAAACATTGATGAATGTTTGTGGCATAGTATGATAATGTTGGAAATAGACAGGCAAATACACACTCTCGTAAAATAAAATAAAGTTAAATCAAAATCCTACCAGGTATTGGGCTCGCTGGGACCACCCAATTTACCCAAAACAGCCGATGATGCTGCTCGTAGGTAGACTCCGTAGCTCTGCCTGTAGCTCTGCCTCTGGCCCGTCGCTGCCTCGTAGTCGTGGTAGTAGTAGTCCTCTTGTACCCGGAGAGAAGTGGAGTGTAGCGCCGCGCGTCCCGTGAAAAAGTGTTGATGTGTAGCTCGGCGTCCCGTCGAAAGAGCCTGCTCCCCCCCGCGCATTGCCTTAAATACCTCCGCCAACACCAGAACCACTGTAACATGAACTCCCAACCGATAAAAGCCCTTATTATCATTGCAGTAATGTGTTTAACCGTATGCAACCCCCCCTACGACGTTGTCGCTGTCTCAAACATTTGTCGCTATTTCGCGGGTAACTGTTGGCGCCACAAAGTCTGCACTCCGTCCTACAAGTCCAATCCTGTCGAACCTAATTCCTTGCCTATGCTGTATGATGATTTCCAATACTAAAATTAACCTCAAATAACACAAAAATATTTGAAATACAAACCCTAAACTTCAATGAATACTAACACACACCGGCTAAAACACTATGTTACTACACTAGAATATATTTAAATTAATCATACAATTGGTTTTCCGAGTTCTACATAGCATTTACGTTAAGTTTTCCCTAATTCCTTCTAAAATTGTGTTTATTTTCCAAACAATAGCTAACTATTAACGTTCCTTTGCATTAAGCAAGGTAACCTTTTAATCATGGAAAACCTAGATCAAATTTATGACCTATCAACCTAAGTCGAATGAATATAATGTTTTTCCTGATTGTAGAACATAACTAGTACAAAATACAATAAAAAGAAGACTACCTAATGATTGTACATCCTTCAGATATTTAAGGAATCTTGCATTAATAACATCTTTCTAACTAACCTATTTCAAAGATACAACGCTACTAGCTCATATCTTTCAACCTAAATCTTCTAACAACTCAAACAGCAACGTTACTTTACATATAAAACAAATATATTATGAACTATATTTGCTTTATTAAACAGATTAACGGTATTTACTGGAACCAATAAACCTTGACCTAAACAATCCAAATATATGGAGCCCACAAACGTTTCCTTTTATTACGTATGATTCTAAATAATTTATTACAATTATAAAAATGTTCCATAATGTAACAACATCCGTTAAAACCCAAAATTGCCTCTTTATTTAAATAGCAAAGCCCCAATGATAACGCCTACTTTTTTTATACGAGCAATTTCTACTCTAAAATTGAGGCAGGCCTTCAGAACTGTCTCATTCTGCCCCATGATAATGCACAGCGAGAAATCTACGATTTCAAACGAAGCATTATCACAACATTAGTATACTACATAACAGATAGCAAGAAATTGCGACTTGCGACCTCTTTGTGAAAAACCATATTTCACAAAATTCTTTTATATAACTCTTAACCTGCCGTCCTCCCATAGTATTGTTATCAAATTAACACTAATTGAAGGCCGAACCCATTCGCTGTGTTAATTACTTAACCCCCCAGTGGAACTCACAAAAATCAACCCTTTAACTTGAAAAATTTCAATCTATTGATATTTCAATCTCTCCAACAAGTGCGCATTAAGGTGTGGTGTGTTTTTAACCATAACGTTGTTTGACAGTGATTTAGCAAAAATATATAATATCACCTTGAATCTCAGGATACCTTCTGGCAACCCTCAACACAAGTTAGACCACATATCTCGGTCGATGATATTCAAAACCCCCCAAACTACATACAATGATCTCACATATTACCTCAAACCTCCGAAATCCTTCTGGCATTCGTCGATTCAAGTTAGACCACATATCTCGGTCGATAATATGCAAAACCTTCCCACTTAACAAGAAAACGTCTCTCCAGGCCGCCTCTACCCGCCAAGAGTACCAGATTGTGAGTCTGATAGACACACGTGATCCGATGTTACAACATTACCCTGTGCCCCCAAATTCCTTCAGGCTATTGTTGACCCAGGTTAGACCACATATCTCGGTCGATAATATCGCAATACCTCCCTCAACGAACAGAAGGCCTCTGGTTTACGTTATTAATCACAAAATCAAACAACTTCATGGAGAATGTTTCAACTTGACTGAGATATCCGACTTCAGTCTG
This sequence comes from Epinotia demarniana, assembly GCA_945867215.1. Taxonomy (NCBI): domain Eukaryota; kingdom Metazoa; phylum Arthropoda; class Insecta; order Lepidoptera; family Tortricidae; genus Epinotia; species Epinotia demarniana. The sequence continues at coordinate 378,771 of OX244277.1, forward strand.
CTTTCATACAGGTGGCAAGATGTCCATACTACTGGGTTACCTAAAATTAACCCCTAATGTCCCGACTATACCACCAAATCATTGATAACAATGCTATTGATAATACCGCCAAAACATCAAACCAAAATTAAACTATAACAATTGTTGATCGCGTTTTTGCAAACTATACCAAACATGGCCTAGTCGCACACAGTCACATTCACCAACCTCCTCAAGGTCGTGGATATGCCGTGACATCCGTAGGGAATCCGACTACATGCGTCAACACCAGTTTAGTAAGCCAAACGTGACCCAGCCGCGCATAGCTACATTCACCTTCAACCTCCTCTAGGCCTTGGATATGCCATGATATCCTTTGAGAATCCAACTACACACGTCAAGTCCCGTCTCGCAGTATTGAAAAAAAAAATGTTAAATCTACTTTATTATATGTTCGGAACTACTTTATAAATAAAAATCGCAACACTCTGCCATCTCGCATAAATAACAGACTTACTAAAATATAATTAAATAACCAAGATTCTTAGAATCTTTCACAGAGTCGCAACTCTGTCTTGCAAATTAGGAATAAAGATACAGCCCTCCAAGTGGCCTTAAATAATTAAAATACATCCATTGTCAGATATATTAAATTGGTTCAAAATGTCTGTTCGTTGACAAATCATTCTGAATAAATTGGTGTCGGAAATACCTTTTTCAAGAAGAGGTGTGTCGGCAGAAAAGTGGTAAGCTTAGCTTCTTGTGGAGTATAATGTCATCACGGCCAGTCACAAATGGACCTTGTCAAAAGAAATTGACTGTAACCTAACCAACTATAACCGTGAAGACACTGGTGTTATTATTTTCTTGGAGAGACCAAATACCAACAAATCTAGATTGTACCTTGAATCTCGACCAACTGGCATAAGTCCATTCTTTTCACAACATAATCCCTCTCAGCGCTGCCTTTCATGCGGTCTCATACATCACTTTCATACCTGCTCAGACTAATCACACTTTATATACATGGTTCTAAACCTAGAAACCATTCCCTTTCGCTCGACTTACACCAATTAATCGAACTCTACAGTACAACCACATCATCATTAATGCTTTTTTCCAAGTTAATCTAAGTGAATCGACATTGTATATTTTAAGTACATTATATGTAATCAAAATTATACTTGAAACAAAAGATGATTATGAAGCAAGTGAATTAATATGATACGATGCAAAATATACTCTTAAGTTATATACGAAAACCTAGATGTTTTACCACCACGATTTCCATATTATGCAAAAAAAACTACTACTGATTTCATTAATACAGCCAAGATCACTGGTTAATCTGTCTCTAAAACCCTACACACACAGCAAACCAACTCGGCCCTCATCTGCTTGCAAATTATAAAAGGACAGCAAGTCAACCTTATTTTACTTTCCTAAACTAAACTGCAAATATTTAATTTTAAACCACGCCTCTTAAGTATTACCCAATAGTCTATCTGCCCCCCACTTTTCCATCTTGAATAACTTTAGAGCATACCTTTTGGTAAGACCTCTTATCTAAAAAAAAAATCTGTAAACATACAATAAACAAAACTTTAAATGTTAATATTTTACGAACACACTCTTAAATCTACGGAATACTAATACTACATTTTTACTTAACATAATAATTGTGCGATTATTTATTAAAATGAATACAACACGTGAATGAAACCTCGTCGTACCTGCATAATGGAGTGCAATAAAATGAAAAACACCAAAGTTACTGCAATCCAACCCTGATAATGTCCTGAAAATGTGGGGTCCCAACCACTAGACGATCACGGCCATTCTGACAATATACCTATACAGCCCAACGGTCGCTTCTCAGAAGGTGATTAAAATTCTACTCCATTTCCAACAATTACTAGTATAATGTCGTAACGCCGTCGCCTTTGACTGAAATTTGAACTGAAGTTCAAAATCTACGAGCACAAATTAAAACATGAAACTCTTCCAAAAGATGATTCCGCCATCACCTATACTTATTTTAAACCATAATACAAATCCCACAACATATTCTAAAACCCACAAGGTGACTATTTATCCCTGTTATACCCAGCGTAGCAAAACAATCAATTTCCCTAACACTTGCCGATGCTCCGAATTGCAGGATGATAATCCCTTTGACTTATAATTACTGAATCCCCTATAATTACTCAACCTACAATACCTAATTCCCAACTGATAACCAGAAGCCCACGCGCATCGAACTCAATTCAAGAATAAGTCCTGACTTGACTCACTACCAAACGCCAGTTTAACCTGATCCTTAAGTCGTCCATATCAATACGTAGCCAGAGTTCAACAAGTATTGGGTCTCCCAATGCAACCTTTACAAAGTTATTAAATAATTTACCTATTTCCAATACAAAAAGAACAAGATTAAATTTTAACCTTACAAAAACACAATACGAGTATTACCTACCAATCATTAAAATAAATAAATCTAAATACTTTGAAACTCCAACTCGTAATTTCCATCAACTCTTGGATATTCCCAAAATTATCTATTTCTATTTGAAGAACTCCCCACAACCTAATAACATAACCTAACTTAGTTTCTAATTTCCCACACACACAAATACTAACTCAAAAAGCCCTCCCATAAAATAATACTATAAAAGCAAACGCGAAACAAACAAGCGACAAATAACGTCCAAGCAAGACCGTGTGCGCGCAAGCGAGAAAGAAGATGTATGCACTTGCATTGCATATAAAAGAAACAATTAAATCCTCAATGTTGTATGCTTTAATCCCAAATCCCAAGAGTGTTCTTTGCGCTTATAACTTTTAACAATATCTTAATTATTCATCCAAATAACCTTCTCCGACTAAAATAGATACAACGCAACGCGTTTGTCTCTTTTTTTTTAAAAACTTTGTAACTGACAACCCAAGTCTTTTGTTTATAGATAAAGTTCACAATCATCACACAACCTTCATCTTTACCTCCTTATTTTACTTATTTTTAATTTTGACTAGCAAAAAAGGATCGCGCCCTAGATAGGTAATTCTAAATTGCAAATGAACGTACGCTACTAAATTTCAAATTCCGAAATACATTACCTCTATACTTTACACTAACATTTGTCGTAAACTCTGATTCCTACAATTAATTGACGCCCTACAATTAGCAGCTAATTACTAAACTGTTTACTGATTACGCGGTATGTTGGTGCTGTTTGGTTTTAGATTTTAATTTAGATCAGACTAACCATATTAGTTTGACAACGCTATACTCAACCCTCATATAATAAAATTCCGTATACCTAAGCATTGATTATACGGAAATAATTTACATATGTATTATTTACTCGTACGTTCACTCCATATCCGTGAAATTATATGAAGATGTCAATAATATACTTAAAGCTAAAATACTACTATACCAAAGCAACATAAGAACTTGTAATCGCCTACTAAGAACTAACTAGTACCAACATTATCATAACATCTTTATTAGTTTAAGTGTTTTACACCCAGAATTGCGAAATTCTCGACAGCAAAAGTAGTCCACAGTACTAAAAGTATTTTCGCCCTGACCAAGAAAATATCAATAGTATATTTCGTATTAATTAACCACACTAATTAGCCACCATTAATTCGATTTAGATACTCAAGCTAATCAACCCTTATTCCAATAACAACCACAACACGTGTACGACAAAAAGTTGTACCTATTCCCATTACTAAACTATGACTCCCAGTTGTTATATATATTTAAATTAATAAGTTTTGATTTTACTCCAATGACTATAAATTCTGAATGATGTTCAACAGAAAGTGACAAAGTCTAACATCATATCTCTAAACCTCCAACAGTCCATCCCGAATCAATATGTTAATCTAATAAGCAGTCTAATACCAAGATTTAACTCGGCCTCTAAATTTACTCTATTCAAATTAAATTCAAATGGTTAACCTAAAATATCCGAATGATAAAGCATTTTTAATTTTCGTGACGCACTCAACAAGCACAAAATGGAAATATCTACTCCGGTGGTATACAAGCCTAACCTATCTAGGTCTCCTTACGCTGATCCTAAACCGCAATTACTTAAATTAACATGAACACCATACTTAATCTTATACGTTACCGCGACTTTATTTAATCTCATAAATGCAACTCAATTATACTTCCGAATGACCTGTAATATTATCAAACTTAACCATGAAAACTATTATTCAAACCCTATAGCGTCCATATAAACTTACAGTAGCATTTATACCATTTATAATACAAGCGCTAAGTACCCAAACCCAAAAGCTAAAATTCTGTTTCTTTTTATTCATTGCTATATAAAACCGCTGACCTAACTATATCACACTTCTACTTTGATGTGAAATAAAACTATCTATGGTAAACTCCCTATATATGAATGAAAATATCAAGTCACCGCAGTAATTATCTATTTTGACCGCGACAAGACCAAAAGATATTGGTTACGTTGTATAATTGATAGCTTATGTAGCCACCACAAGTAGACCTTTATTTGTTATTCACTACGCTAATGCGACTCCCCGCCCCGCTAGTCTCCTGTCACGAATCTAGACCTCTACATACACTTTATTAGTACGTATCGCGGTGTCAATATATATTTGTTAGTGAGCGGTGAAGTGAGCCTAACAAGTTACAGAATAGGAACTGTACCCTAGAACAAGTAGGTACTATTCTGTGTCACGACCTAATATCAAAAGACCTACATTGAAGAATTATTAAACACATTCCTAGTAATTACTTGAACTACATGAGTAAGTAAAATAGTCAGGTACTTACTTAGCTGCATCACTCAAGTGAGACCTCATATCAAACATGGATTACCTACGATTCCTAATACACTGCCCCCCGGAATGTGAAATAGAACCACGTAAATAATTGTGATATTCTAACACTAAACTGTTTTTAATGACCTAATCCGATACCTACCATTATCTCATAATTAATACCTTGGTGAACTGTAAAATACATGAACAAATCTTTTGACAACTTTTATACTTGAACCTACATCATTAAAGCATCTAAAAGTCGTGCACAAAATTTCGCAATTTTTAATAAAAACGCTACTTGGAGAGAAGAACAGACGGACAGACAGACACCCGAATGCATTATATAATCCTTGCTAAGCAAAGTCAGAGAACTTCGTTCGCTCCGCTCGCTTGTTCAACCGCTCTACGGTCTTCGCGGCCGAAAACCCTACTTATCAAGTCTCGTACCAGACTGTCCATTTTTACAATCGTTCCTTCCATTCACCGCTACTTAATGTACCTAGGTACCTACCCAACAACTGTTACGTTAATATTGACCGTGTCAAATCGCAAACAATTAACTGTATTTACTTCCGCCCTACAGAACCGTGTAGATATCATAGTACACCCAAATCATTGATGTGAAATTTGGTTTAGAATGCGGGAATGCAACGCAACTACCTATACTGAAGCCCTGGAGCAGCGTGATTTCCATACGCCTCGACAAACCACTTTACCTATACTAAGATCCTTTTCAAACATTAAATACGCAATAAATCCTTTCATTCATAAATATTGCACTAAAATTGTAAGAAAATAGCGAATACCTACGTAAATAAACATAATCAGTCAATAACCTAACAATTTTATAAATTTGGACTTGGCGCCACTCTGTTTCGAATTAGTTCACTTTCGCTATGCGCCGTTAAATTTAATACTTGAAAATATTCGCGTCGGCCGGGCTACCTCATGTTTTCCTATTCAAAAAGCAACTCTATCATTCAAAACACAAGATTCATAATCCTATAACAGTTTTATAATAGCCGGCCCCATTAAATAATTCTATCATACCTAGACACCTTCAAAAGTACAAGTATTGTAAATAACAACACTCATACATACAATTACATACTTATCTACTACCATCTGTATCTAATCAAAGTCATTATTTGTATAAGTCCATGTTCAACTTTGACTCTAAACTAAACTCCCGCGTTTCGAATGCAAAATCTTCCTTCTCTTTCCTTCATGACTCCCAACCGACTACCAGGCGCCGAGACAGTTCGAAGACGACCGAACGCCATTTTGAAATTTTATACGACCAAATTAGATAGTAACACTCTAATATCATCCAACTTCTATAAAAAGCATCTTAATTTTATCAGGATTTTCCCCAGTTTATTATGATACGTTGCGCGGGAACTATTTACTGCTAAAATTTGGCTTATAAATTAAGTTATATCGTTATTTACTGGTTTATCAACTACTTGTTATTGTTCAAAACAGTGATACGCGCTATACCTAGTGAAAATTATGTGTGTGAAATAGATAAGTGATGTTTTCGTGCCTACATAAAAGGATCGCACTTTGGATTGGAAATTGGAAGCGAATATCCGATTCGACTCTGATACGCAGGTATTGTCCCTTAACCCTAGCTTTAACTCCTCGCGCCGCTAAAAGTTATATAAAATACATGTTACATTACGACGTTACGTCGACGTCAGCGTGTCGATGTAAGATCATTTGATACCTTTTGATACCTATAACCTACCATATCTATTATGACTCGTACCTTTACCTAAACTGCCATGTTTGACACGCTTTCTAACTAGACGTTCGCGGACAACTGATTCAAGCCTAAATCCTTATGCCTCAAAGTGCATTGACCCTAATGAAGTAGGTATTTACCTACTTACTTACTAAATAGATATTTGACCTAAATATACTAGCAAATATGTCATTGTATGTTGTACCAACCCACAAATCCCACAATCAATGATGACTATGAACCCAGTGTATGTGTATCCACTTCTCAGCTAGCTAATGTCTAACTAAAATAAGAATACCTATTTTCCATCTATCAATCCGTACAACACTCAAATTTACCTATGCATAATAATAGGTATACCAGTTTCCTCAGAAACCTCACAATAGCGTTTCTTAATGCCATTCAGATATTTCACAACCAAAATCTCATTCAAAGTAAACAAATTCACGCCTAGCCTTACTTTTATATAAATGGATTGCCATAAAAAAAAACAAATAAACAACCTAATGCAAATATACTATAGGTATTTGAATTTAAACGGAAATGTGACGTGAATGTACCTACTTAATCCCTTGTTGTTTGTAGCAGAGGTAACCAACTAGCTCTCGCGGTAAATGGCGCACGACATTTAAGGTATAGAAATTGTAAGAAATTTTTTATATTTGTACGCTAATAATAATATTAAAGTGAATGGCTTCCTAATTACATAGATATAAATGAATAACTATCCTGATTATGTAAACGGAGACGAGTATTGCTAAAATTACTTCGAGTTGATACAACTTATCTCAAAAAATTCCAAAATCTAGCAAATCGTATTATTCTAAGAGCTACCTCATATTAATTTACCTAAGAACCACATATCTAGTAATAGACCAAACTCTATGTTATTTTTTCTGAATTCCTAACCTTCTGACTATGTAGATATATATTATACATCTGGTTTATTTACTCATAAAGTTATGAATCATAGCAAACGCTCAACATCCTAATAGCAAATTTAGATTTAAGTAGATTCTAGATATAGTTTAAAGATTGAAGTTATTTAACTACTAACTACCGAAAATAAAACTAAACCTTAACGAAAGGTTGTCAATCTCTGATGCAAATGGTAATGCTTTGCGTTACAAAATTAAATAAGTTATTTGAAGTAATGATAAGCCTAGCTAAGTAATTAAAGGACGCATAAATAATTAAATAGTAGCTAAGTGCAACACAGATTAATATTAAAATATTTAAATACCTAAAATGTAAACAAAGAATGCCTAAATAATGTCGCGAACACGCACGCGGGCGCGACGGCGCGAGCGACCACGGCGCGGCGCTCTCCCCCCCTTCGAGTCTATCCGAGGTCTCTGCCCCCCGACTTCATACATTTGGCGTAGGCACTAATTTTATCTAACCCTTTACGCAATTACACACGTGGTCGCGGCAAAGCGAGGGAAATACACGTCCTTCCCTGTCACAAATGAACCCTGTCTGCTCACCAGATCTACAAACTTTACGTAGGAACTAATTTTCCCTTTATAAGACTAACAACCCCAGCTTTTAAACCCAAACGATGACGATCCCACGCATAATTATAACAAGCCGTAGTTCGACCGTAACAAAGTAAAATTTAACCGTTTCACCACCCTTCACGTAAAAAGCAATACAAACAAAATATCCCTGAAAACAATAACATAGCAACAAAAGCAAAATCAATCAACACCCTCTCACCTCTCTACCCATTTAGCGGCAACAAAATGTGGGTCTAGTGACCCACTACAGAACAAGCTGCAATAAAAACAATTAATTAATCCTCACACAGCACGGGTGACGGTAAAATGTATAACATTAACCCTAGCACAGAGCAAGTCACGATTTAAAAGATGAATTTAACCCTAAATTCACGCGTCCTGGTCGCGGCACCGAAATGTGACGATCCCAACCCCCCCCCCCCCTCTCTCAAATCTATTTATATACCTATAACCTAGTCTGAACTTAATCTAAAGCCTAGCTGTAGAAATAGCCTACCTAAAGGAGTAGCTAAAGGTAAGGAATTAAACAAGTAAAAAGGGGAAACAAATCATTATTTATTGCTCTTCAAACATAGTATGTAGTATTTCATTTGAAAGCTAAAGAAACTTTGATTAATTAACCCAATGAAGTCAAGCTAGATTTCATAGGGTATCCGCTTTGATTCCTATACAATACTAACCCTTTAACAAGCGAATAAAACAATAGAGTTAGCCCCGGCCGAATATATTTTAGTATTTTGATTAGCTAGAGGAACTTTTATTATTTATCCCAACAAATTCAAGCTAGAATTCATTAAGGAATCCACTTTGTCTCCTAGGAAAGCTAGTCCAAAAGCAAAGCGGATTAAACGAAAATGGCTAGCACCGTACCTACTGATGACGAACGCACTTTAATTAAATTGTAAATTAATCTTGAAAATATTATCCTCGAATCCTAGTCTAGAGTATCCTAACTGAACCTAATAAAGTAAACCGTGACTTGCTCTGAAGAAGTGGCCAATACGTGATCGAGAATCTAGTGGAAGACCCGACGCTGTGTGAAGGTAGAACCCAGGTGCTTTTCGAGAAGGTGAGAGGACCGCATACTAAGGAAGGAAAATTACACATTAATAAAATCATACCATAAATTTGTTTTAATACCTGCAACTTATTTACTTGCTTCTTCAAAACAATAAGTCCGTAACTTATTGTCAAATTTACTTGATTAAATAACCAATCTGTTATATAAATATTTCACAACGTTAGATTTTGTCACTTCATCGAAGAAGTTCGTCCAATGATGCATATCTTAAAATATTAAGATTTTGATGATGATGATGATTTTGATTGATGATGTTGATTTTGATTGATGATGTTGAAATACGGAAATAAATAAGAGTTGGCTAATGATTTGACCTAATTACTGCGTTCAGCTAATACTACGAATAATTTTCTAATATTCACATTTGAATGATAAATAATGAAGTTAATTTAAATCGCCCAAAATTTACAGAGAGATTTTTACTATAGAGATATTTCAAAGGTTGTAGTGTGACTGGTCTAGCGAACAATCCCAGCCCTGCAGGACCCAAAGGCACCTTTATAGTCGAGAAATTGATACATATACGACAATGCACAATTGAGCCTGACAACTGGCAATTAATCACCATTCCAATCACACCATATTTATTGAAAATTCCATAACGAAAATACCTCAGTACGTACTATATAAACTTAGCTACTAAACTGCCATTTGACTTTCATAAAATATAGGATTCAGATATTAGGAAAAAGCATGCATCCCTTGTAAAATCGATAACAAATCTTCTCTAACAGAAGAATCAATCTAAAACAAGACAACCAGACAAACGGTAAGAAACCTCAATTAGCTAGATCGAGATCCCTTGACCCCTCGCTCTTGTCAATGCATTCCATGTAGGGTTCAGTCAAAAGTAGTTCACGTCTCTCCTGATTGGGAACCTCTTAGCGAGCGAACCACTTATGTCAGGGTCATAAACTGTGCACTTGCAGCTATGGTTGGCTTACTCAGAGATACTCAAACACGAAATGCTTACGCACAAAATTGTATCGACTTTACTCAGAATTCACACTACTAATTAATACCCCTTGACACTGACTACCCCTGATATCTTATATATTTCCGACGGAAACATGTTGGCTTGCAACATGTCTGCAAATAGATTGCTTCCTAAAAGAAGCCGCTAAATCATAATAAATTACCTAACAAAAGGTGTACCATAAGGTAGTACAATAATAATAATTTCATAATAATATACCTCAACACGTAGATTACTATAATGCATCATTGACACTCGACGTATATACTTAATCACTATGTTTACCATCCAGATTACACTAATTTACTGAAGCACCTCGCGAAACTTAAATAAAATAACCACACTAGAATACCTAAATTCTATATGAAAGGATAGTAGTACAGCTCCAGTCGTGCGTAATACACTAAAATAGCTTATATATCACCGATTCCTTAATAGTAAGAAAACTGCATACTAATGCCGTTGGAATGTCGGTAGATACAAAGTTACAACACCGCTTCACATCTGAAATACCCATATGGCAATACGTAATTTATGCAAACAAACATTGATGAATGTTTGTGGCATAGTATGATAATGTTGGAAATAGACAGGCAAATACACACTCTCGTAAAATAAAATAAAGTTAAATCAAAATCCTACCAGGTATTGGGCTCGCTGGGACCACCCAATTTACCCAAAACAGCCGATGATGCTGCTCGTAGGTAGACTCCGTAGCTCTGCCTGTAGCTCTGCCTCTGGCCCGTCGCTGCCTCGTAGTCGTGGTAGTAGTAGTCCTCTTGTACCCGGAGAGAAGTGGAGTGTAGCGCCGCGCGTCCCGTGAAAAAGTGTTGATGTGTAGCTCGGCGTCCCGTCGAAAGAGCCTGCTCCCCCCCGCGCATTGCCTTAAATACCTCCGCCAACACCAGAACCACTGTAACATGAACTCCCAACCGATAAAAGCCCTTATTATCATTGCAGTAATGTGTTTAACCGTATGCAACCCCCCCTACGACGTTGTCGCTGTCTCAAACATTTGTCGCTATTTCGCGGGTAACTGTTGGCGCCACAAAGTCTGCACTCCGTCCTACAAGTCCAATCCTGTCGAACCTAATTCCTTGCCTATGCTGTATGATGATTTCCAATACTAAAATTAACCTCAAATAACACAAAAATATTTGAAATACAAACCCTAAACTTCAATGAATACTAACACACACCGGCTAAAACACTATGTTACTACACTAGAATATATTTAAATTAATCATACAATTGGTTTTCCGAGTTCTACATAGCATTTACGTTAAGTTTTCCCTAATTCCTTCTAAAATTGTGTTTATTTTCCAAACAATAGCTAACTATTAACGTTCCTTTGCATTAAGCAAGGTAACCTTTTAATCATGGAAAACCTAGATCAAATTTATGACCTATCAACCTAAGTCGAATGAATATAATGTTTTTCCTGATTGTAGAACATAACTAGTACAAAATACAATAAAAAGAAGACTACCTAATGATTGTACATCCTTCAGATATTTAAGGAATCTTGCATTAATAACATCTTTCTAACTAACCTATTTCAAAGATACAACGCTACTAGCTCATATCTTTCAACCTAAATCTTCTAACAACTCAAACAGCAACGTTACTTTACATATAAAACAAATATATTATGAACTATATTTGCTTTATTAAACAGATTAACGGTATTTACTGGAACCAATAAACCTTGACCTAAACAATCCAAATATATGGAGCCCACAAACGTTTCCTTTTATTACGTATGATTCTAAATAATTTATTACAATTATAAAAATGTTCCATAATGTAACAACATCCGTTAAAACCCAAAATTGCCTCTTTATTTAAATAGCAAAGCCCCAATGATAACGCCTACTTTTTTTATACGAGCAATTTCTACTCTAAAATTGAGGCAGGCCTTCAGAACTGTCTCATTATTACACACAGCAATTAACAGAACAAATGAACATGTTTAGTTAAAGGCAAGCTTGTATAAAAAGGCAAATAACCACCGAAAGAGAGAGAATTGAAAGATTTTATTTCAGTGAATTGAGATGACAAGAGTTTCCTACACGTTTATAAAACAACTAGCTGTTGCCCGCCACTTCGTCCGCGTAGAACTTGTCGATGTCTCAGAAAAATGATTGCAATTTAATTATGATAGGCTTCATTACTCTTGTCCCGAACACACTTCTTCCATCTTAAGGGATGATTTTCGAGCTAAAAATATCCTATATCGTTGATAGAAACTATCTAAATACTAGTAGACTAGCTGCTCCATGTATTGCATAGAACGCAGGCAAACCTGCAGGATTAAATATAGCCTATAACTTTTCGGAAAGTGCATTCTACACGTAGATGAAAAAATTTCTGAATTCGGATCAGCGGTCCCGGAGATTAGAAATGACTTAAGAGCGTAGTCGGTCTGCGACAAAATTGAGAAATAGGTATTTGTACAAACTATTGCCGTCGCGTTGCGCCCTTGATCTTTCCCCGTAATGTGCGATAGGGACAACTGCAGCTCAGACCGATTTTCACTACAAAATCTTGACCAGATCGATGCTTTGTATTCCCCTGTTTTCTCCGCCAAACCTGCGCCGATTCAATTATGTTTGGTGTCGAAATTTAGAGGAAGAGCAGATCTATGTTTCTGTTATTTTATTTTAACGTAAAATCTTTTCATATTTGTCTGGTAGTCATCTAAATATGACAGTAAAAATGGGGTATTTTTTAGGTTTTTGAAAATTCGTATCTGTTTTGGTAATTATTTTTTGGGAAAAAGTAAATGACAGGGGCATACATACAGTAGACCTAGATTTTATAAAAAAAAACGAGTCCTCTAGAGGGATAAACCAGGAAGGAAATAGGGGAATACGTTTGTATGGAAAAATGCTGCTAGGATACCCTCTTAAACGTCATCCATCTTGACGTCACGAACAAACTCCCAAAAAAACCTGTCCATATGGAACCTAAGATCGTAAAACTCATACTCATAACGAACCATAATAATAATGAACCATACATGTAATGACCTTTAGGTACGTTACTTACGAGTTGCACATTATACACACCAATTCGAGCAACTTCAAAAACGCCTCACAACAGTAAGTTAGAAAAGGAAATTATGCTTCCTTCAGAGTTATGGCCCGGCTGATACAGCACGACAAACTTAACCGTGCTGCCCGCAAAATCAGGAAGTACCCTCCTTGCAAGGGATTTCAAGGAAGTTATTTACATGAGCCAGAATGAACGGTACTGGTAACTTTGTAAAACAGCGTCGGAAATAAATTGACAAATGTTATGATATGATAACGAGTCATTGCCTGTATGGGGTGTAATCGGTTTATTATGCTTGATGAATTATTGTTGGAGAGGGTACGGAATGTACACATTGTTCATCAAGGTCATAATATGCGTTGCCAGCGTGACGAAATACTTATTTTCCTTGACACTAAAGTTTTCTTTACACTTTATCTGTGGTACACATGAATTTATGGGTTTGCTCGCTGCTCAAATAATTGTAAAATAACTCTATTTAGGGCTTTTTGTACCACTTTATACACATGCAAATTTACAAGAAGATCGTGAAAGGCCCTAGGTACAAGTTGAGTATAATAATGCGTTCCGGGTGCTGACGGGGCTGCCGCGCTATTGCAGTGCCTCACAGATGTTCGCTGAGGCGCGCGTCACCTGTTTTAAAGCGGCACTGAGCCTACGAGCCGCATAGCTCGTGCGGCGCGTGCGCGACAGCCCCGACACCATCCTATCTATGATTGCGGACAGGATTGACTGTCCGTATATATTATGCACTGTTGTGGACTTCACAAGCCCAGTAACAGTGAATCATTGCTTATATAGTGAATTGTTACTAATATACTCGTAGTTTTGTAAGATTTATTGTAACTAAAACTTTATGAGCCACGAGCTTGAAATAAACGTTAATTAATTTATTGTTTATTATTATGGTTGTAATTGCAGTCCCTGGGCAACCGAGCTCTGATCGAATGAAAACTATTTTTACAATGCACTTGCTCTGAAAGTGCGCCTTTACATGGGTCAACATGAACACGGGAAGCCCTCCATGCCGGCACGGCGCGGCGCGCCGGGGGGCGGCCGTGCGGGAATGGATTTCGGGCCAAAATTCCCACACGCGTGCGAGAATGACATTTCATGACAATTCAAATTTCACCTCTTTTGTATAATTTTATGTATGCATTGTAAAATTTTGTATGATACACGTGCGGATAGGTAATTCCCAACTCGTGTCGATTAAAAACACTCACTAACGGTCGTGTTTTTGGTGATCGCCACTCGTTGGGAATTACCAACTTTCCGCACTTGTATCATAAATAACTATTTCCAGACATGAGACCTAGCTAGATCGATTTTTCGCCTCCGTAAACCCCCAAATTCAACTGAAATCGAAACAATAAATAAACGTATAATGTTTACCAATAATGTGCGTAAACTTGCTTAGTAGTATAGGAGAAACTACTTGCTCGGTCAGTTTTTGAATACGCGGGCCCGTCGTCTACATTTTTTTTATATTGAAAAACTGAATCGACGGGTCAAAAAATAAGAGCGTCGGATGAGAAATGCAATATGATGGTAGGAGAACAGCCGCCGCCGGACAGATGAACACATCCAAGATGTTTTCCCAAGGTGAAATGCTTGAAAGCTAATCATAGCATTCAAAGCATTTTACTTTGTGAAATTTTTAATCATATAGTGCATCCAAAATCAAGATAAAAACTTCCTAAAATCCAAACAAATCTTAAGCTCAATCCATCCTCTGCTCGAAGTAAATTTGTATACGTAAGCTGGAAAAAACTCATTTTAATCGCATATCCTTTGTGAGAAGTCAATAAAGACATAATGAACTTGGGGCGGAAATGAGCCCAAGAACCCTGAGGGGCAAATCGCTAGATGGTGCTATTATACGTTTTCTGGAACGGAAGTTGCCGTGTCATTTTTTATTTATTTGGTTCAGTCAATGAAGGCTCATTGAATGAGCGAGCGAAGCGAACGAAGTCCTCTAAGTTTGAGCACAAAAACTTTCGTCTGTCCGGTTGATCTCTTTTACAGGACGTATTTTTCAACCGAGACTTGTGAAATCTTGTGAGCAGTTTCAATATTATTATATTTTTTTGTGAAATAATTCGTTCAAAATCAAATAAATGAAATAAATTAATCCCTAGTGTAGCGCGTGGTGATTTTCAGCAGTGAAAGTGTGTAGTTTATACGGACTACGGTGTAGCGCTACGTAGAGTTCGCTACGCACACTACGCTTGCCATTTTACACGTCCTAGGGAGAATGTTGCCCCTTCTGGGATCGTTAGACAAGTACTGTGACCCTTGCTATGAAGAACACTTGCGAACCCAAGAACCCTCCGGTCACTGATCGTTCGAAGATCCAGACACCATTTCGAGAAATTAGGGCTATAATAAAAATTGAAAACATTATGTACGTTATTTTTATGACACATGATATTACAGGTATGGGTAGACCCACCACAAGGTGGACTGATGACTCGGTAAAGGTCGCGGGAGTCCGCTGGATGCGGTTGGCGCAGGATCGGTCACATCGACACTCTTTGGTGGGGAAATGATGATGCGTAGGTAGGTACATAGACGCTCGTATTGCCAAAAGAGGACAGGCGGCCGAATATTTCGCGTTTATAAGGCGTTTTTCGTCATTGTCGTCGGCAGCAAATACTATTAAAAGAGACGATACCAGAGTCCACTTTTAAAGAAGACGCAAGTCTATACCGGTACTGAGTTTTTTTGAAAAAAAATACGGCGGTATGTTTTACCTCTGTTGAAATAATCTTGAACCAACAATGACGTTACGTTTAGAGCCGAGCGGCTCAAACGCATGGACATTCGCCCCGGCAGAGCACATAAAACGTGTGTTCCAGTGCAGTTTTAGGATAAATGTGGGTATAAACAAAATTTGATATCGCAGGAATAGGTCCACAACACACTTTGAACCAGTGCCCAGCAGTGGGACGTATATAGAGCTGATGATGTATAGCTGATGATGTGATGTGATGTGATATATATTTGCCCTTACTTTGTTTCTATAAATCTCATAATTTTCCCCACGTGTACCCTTTAAAAACAAAAGCCTACTTGTACGCACCAAGGCGCCGGCTCCCCAAGTCACGAATGTCGCTCAGCATTTTGGTACCAACTATTTATAACTCAGTTCTACCTGATATAAAGGACTTGGAAAGTGACACAACATTTAGAAATAGACTCACATTAAATTATATGTTGTATGTTTAAAACCTTAAAATATAGGGTGGATTATGGTAATTTTTAAATTTTCCACTATCGAAATTTGTATTATGTTTTCAACTTGTGATGAAATGCTTATTTTACCAATAAATTATGTATTCTGATAAAGTGTAGTTACTTCCAGAGTTGATAACTCCTGACCTCCTCACGCCATGTTGTCGCCGCGACTACTCCCATCAAAAATCGGTCAAGCGCCGTGTCATCAATTCCCAGTGAATTTATCGTGGCCGCTTTTTGTTTGATTTATATTTCTGTTGTGACGGCGAAAATATGGCCGCCATTGTCAGGGAATTATGGACAATTATGGGCGTGTTATCTAAGTATTGGGGTGTCTGGTTGTGAGTCGGGTTTATTGTTCTTCTTTATACTTTTGCGTAAATATTAGTGAAAAAGCGTTTTTCCTTTATTTGTTATTTTTAAAAAGAATTTGGCAGATTTAAATGTTTTCGTTGTTTTTTTTAAAGAAATTGATGAATGGGTTGATTTAAAGAGGTCATAATATTTATGTGCAATATCATCATTCAGATTCAGATTCAGATCATTTATTCATAAATAGTATAAACATATTTATAGGTCACATTTTAAATAGGTACACACAGTTCATAAATATTAGGTAAGTAGTTACTCAGTCAGTTTACATTAACAGGTGTTTGATGAGTTAGGGTCAACGGGTTGGTCGTTTGCATAAACTCTAAGACCGTGTAACACGCTAGGTCAATTAACATTGTCTTCAGTTTTTTGGAGAATACTGCGTTGCTTTTAGCCTCTTTTATGTTTTGGGGAACATGGTTATTTACATTATCATCATGTCAACTGAAAGACGTCTTTGGGGGAGGCCTTTGTCCAGCAGTAGTGCTGGACAAAGGCCTATGAAATATGTTGGACATTTTATAGCGATTTGTATGTATATCGGGTTGAATACACTACCGACCTCAAAAACTACCAATAAAAACTGTATTGATTTTTTGAGAACTCTATTGAGATGGTTCAATATTCTTTTAATTAAAATTAATTAACAATAAATTATTTTATTTCATAATATGAACTTACATTATTAAATTAACTCAAAGCTAAATTACATGAATTTACATTGTGATCGTCAAATCCATACTAATCCATACGAATATTATAAATGCGAAAGTGTGCCTGTCTGTCTGTCTGTCTGTTACATTTTCACGCTTAAACCGCTTAACCGATTTGGATGAAATTTGGTATAAAAATAGTTTGAGTCCTGGGGAAGAACATAAGATAGTTTTTATCCCGGAAATCATCTCATAAGGGGTGAAATGGGGGGTGAACGTTTGTATGGAGCTACGATATAACCGAGTTCCACGCGGACGGAGTCGCGGGCAGAAGCTAGTAATGAATGTAACAATAATGGAATTAAATGCCACAGGTACCTACAATACAACATTGTTAATATCATAAGTAAAAACATATACCTATTACAAAATGATTAATGGTAAGGTCAAAAGAAGCAATATAAATATATCTTAATGATCATCAAAATAAAAAGTAAGAAAATCATAAAACAACCATGTCAAGTATACTATATAATATATAAGTATGTTATATATAATATCCTAGCCCGTCCTGTCTACTACACACGGAATACAATGGATGTTCTAATAAACAGATTCTCAGCTGACGTTTGAATGTTTCGTCACATGGTTAAGTTCGCAATTTGTAGTAGGTATGTATAATATTTAGGTATCCATATTTATTCAATATAATCGTCGTCTACGAGTAGTACCTGTAACACAAGGCTTGTTGAGCTTACTATATGGGGGTAGTCCGACTTGTCCATTACTTTAAAAACAAAGTTTTAACCGACTGCAGTTTAGTACTCCGCCAAGCCAGGAGAACATTTCCTATTTTTTTTTACAATTTGCCATATGAACTGATTTCCGATAGCAAATGCGTTGATTACTATAGAAAAAAACCGAATCACTGTATGTGGGCCGATAATATTTGAGGACTTCCATCGATTCCCCAAGATCATCACCAATGGCACTTCATTAGTTCCTATTTCAACGGAATCTTATCAGAACCTGTGACGTACTTTTGCACTTTTAAGTACATAATTGAGGAATTCGATAAATCATCTGTGGTCTTCATCATCAACTCCTCGCCACCAAATGTATGATTCCGGATGTAATTAACGAGTTATAACAGAAAGTACCAAAATCACTACACGCGTGCCTAATAAAATTGAGGAGTCCCCTCAATTCCTCATGGACCCCATCATCTAAATGAATTTAAAAAAAATGGGACCCACCTGGAAGTATATACATACATACAAACAAAAAAAAATCGAATCGGCTCATCAATGACGGAGTTCTGAGGTAACAAACATTGAAAATAAAAAAATAAATAAAATACAACCGAATTGAGAACCTCCTCCTTTTTTTGAAGTTGGTTAAAGAGACGACGCGAAAGTAGTGCTCGTCCCTCACCATGGCAACAGAACACAAAAAGGGAATGGCTAAAACTACTTCAATAAGTATTGGTTGGAAATGCTGGAATTGGAGTCCACGCTGACCAATTTAAAACGTAGGTATCCAACTGCTTGCTCAATACCACACACAATACTATAAAGGTACTTCAGAACCAGAACCAGAAACAAAAAAGTATTTATTAATTTATTGAATCAGGCGTTACTTTGGATGGCTCCGGGCGGCTCATTTGCTCAGTGGACGTGGCGCAAGCAACATCTCCTGCCAGCATCTCCTGATGATGCCTCGTAGAGAGGCGAAACACGTGTCGAGGTTTTTGACATTATTGGTGGTGGTTTGCTGTAATTTTTTGCATGTTTTTACGCAAATAGTTGCATCTTATCTTCACTAATATAGACCAGCACGTTTTTTAGCGGAATAGCAAAGAAATATTGTTCTCGTAAAGTATGTATTGCCACACAAATAAGAAAAAAAAATACAAAACAATTACAAGTAAAAGATAATAAAAACTTACAAACTAAATACAAACAATAGAAGAAAAAAAATGAATTAGTGGACGATGGGTTTGTGAGTCTCAGCATGTGCTGGGCGAGGCCCAGCGCTGGTTTTTAGACTGGTCCCGAGAGATCGGTCGGTCGCAGGTTAACAAGTTACCGTGCTTAGGTATAAATATTTACAGGAACAGATAAAAAATAAAAATAAAAAAACAAACAAATAAAAACAACGAGTTAGAAAGCAAAATCAAATAAGAAAATGGACATATGGTTACTCTTATGGGCTCCGCCTGAATTTACTATTATTATTTTATTATAACCCGACACCCGTGTGGTGTCGGGTTAGAATTTCACCACCCCCTTTCTTCCCGTGGGTGTCGTAAAAGTCGACTAAGGGACCAGGGTTGAAGTGTGTTGTGGGCGATGGGCTAGCAACCTGTCACTGCAATATCACATTTGTCGATCTATTATACCCACATTTATGCTAAAAGTAGCGCTCGAACATATGTTTCATGTGCTCTGCCTATCCTTTTTGGGAATTAAGGCGTGAATGTGTATGTATGTACTATTATTATTATGTTTGGATATGACTCTGTAATTATGTATTGTGCAAGATTGAGTCTGTATGCATGAGTTGTGTGTAAGTGCGTTATGCGTGTCAATGTCGTTTTGAAGAGAGAGTATTTAGAGCTTATTTTGTATCTCTAGCGAATAAGCTTGGACTGATCGCTTGTACGCTAAAAACTCTATGGGTTCTCGAAGTGGTGGTGGTAGGTCGTTCCAAATCTTATCAGCAGCGCAGAAGCTCCCTCGGAAAAATGCTGTATTGTGCAGAGGTGTTGCAAGTTTAGTGCATCTTCGTAGTGATTTAGAGCGGCTGTCACTCACCCATTTTAGCTTCTCGAACAGGTAGCTAGGCCGGTGGAACTCTAATACCTTTCGGACTGCGCAGGCGAGGTGCAGCTTTCTTCTATTATCCATGTTGAACAGTTTTTTTTCATTTAAGAAAGGAGTTATGTGCGACCGTTTGGGAACATGGTAACGTGGTACTTATTCGTACTACTGTAAAAAAATATCCTGGCACAGCACAACTATGCCTGTTGGAAATCGTATTCGATACAACTACAAAAAACTGCAGATATTTCATATTGTTCCTAGTTACGGTGAACAACACTCGAGAGGAAAAGTTTCGGGTCACTAGCATTTACTTCAATATCTTGAAAACAAATAACGCTATCGTATTGAAATAAATTGACCCTTATAGACAATTTAATAATCCTTCGTTACACGTATAAAAACTTATTGGTTGGCGTGAAGTAATGGCATTAAAAAAGTTATAAACATAATGATCCCTTTTTTTCAAATCAGAACTTCTAATTTTCGCAACTGTTTTTGCTTTTGTTTTTGTTCTGTCATAAACTGTAATTATAAGAAGTCTTCCAGGTATCCAATAGTCAATATTAAAGTAGTAATTATGTCACTCACACCTGAGGAATGTACGAAAATCCTCACGATCCTGGAAAATGGGAGCAGTCAGCGAGAAACAGCTAGAATAGTCGGTGTATCGTTGTCTACAGTTCAGCGTGTTCGCCAGCGGTTTCTAGAAACTGGTCCGAACCTACGCAGACCAACAACAGGCAGACCCAGATGTACGACGGCACGGGAAGATCGATATCTAGTCAACTCTTTGCTGCGAAATCGGTTTCTTACGGGAACAGCACTGACTCATCATTTTTTAGGGCTTGGTAGAAGCAACCCTTCTGCTTGGACTTTAAGACGGCGACTTGCTGAAGGTAATTTGAAACCATTTAGACCAAATGGTGCGAAACTCGAGAGGCACCATCGTATAGCAAGACGAATTTATGCACGCGAACACTCGCATTGGACGATTGAAAATTGGTCAAACGTCGGGTTCTCGGACGTACACGGAGAGAATATTCTAGTTTAGGTAACCAGAATAAAGTTAACTTAACCAGATTGTCGTGTAATATATACGACAGCTAACTATTTTGTCGAGTTTACTTCAAAAATCTGGTAATAGCTTACAAGAATATCTACCACAGTTAAACATAATGCTGGTACACATAATTAAAATTTGTGTATAGTGCACAATAACCTATTTGTACCCATTACAAAAATAGGTTTTGTTTAGTGTAACGGAATTGGTATCGTTCGTAACACTAGGTTTTATTTTGGACATAACCAGATTTTTCAGTAACGACTACTAGATTATTATAGTCACTATTAACAAATTTAATGTAAATATTACCAACTTGAGATTTTACCAAACTATACATTTTTGTACACTTTACTACTTATTTTGTGTTTTCTACCAACATTGTGGGTTGCCATTATCACATAAATGATTGAGTTTACTATAATAAGAAATGAATATTGTTCAGTTTACTATATTTTTTTGGTAATTTCAGCAATGTTTTATTTTTTGCTCCACAATACGAAAATTATACTTATTTGAAAATTTAGTGACGAAACAGACAGCTATTTCAATTTTTTTAACAACACGGTAAGTATGTACATATTATGAAGGTGAATGGGTCTTAAAAAATATGTACATACTTACCGTGTCATTAAAAAAAATGAAATCTGTCTGTATCGTCACGAAATTTTCAAATAAGTATAATTTTCGTATTGTGGAGCAAAAAACAAAACATTGCAGTAATTACCAAAAAAATATAGTAAACTGAACAATATTCATTTCTTTCTTTCGTTTCGACAGCTTTTAACTTTTTCTTTATTAACAACATGGTCAACATTTCAACAACAGTTTTAAATGAAACAAAACATTAAAAGTTTGTGAGTTTATATTCATGTTATTTAAAAATCAACATGGTGGTCTCAAATTAAAAAAAAAACCTTCTTTTCGTTATGTACTCGGTTTCTGCCAGGATTCCATTATTTTTAAAATTTCCTTGTCCATTCCCTGATTTGGAACACTTCTATAATATCTATTTATTAAACTAATAACACTATTTGCCACAGTCAACGTCTCTGCACGCGCACGCACTGCTCGCTGCGAAAGATGAAATGATAAAAAAAACAATGGCAGCCAGTCGGTGTTGCCAACCATAGTTCAGGCAATCCATACAATATATTTGCAACCGTAAACAACGTTTCGTTTAATATTACGATTCACATGTTAAACAAATCATTATATGTATTATGGTACTGATAACATATGAATCTAGCTTATTTAAACAAATAAAAAGATTTTTGCTACTTGCATTATTTTAGAGACAACCTAAATATTCTACTGTTTAATTGAGAGCTAGCAACAACAAACGAATTATGTTATAACCAGTACTATATGAATCTAGCTTATTTAAACCACTTAAACAATTGTTGTTACTTGCGTTATTTTAGAGACAACCTAAATATTGTATTGTTTAAATGACAGCTAGCAACAACAAAATAATTATTGGGTAAACAGTACTATATGAATCTAGCTTATTTAAACAACTAAAACATTTTTTATTACTTGGTGTTATTTTAGAGACAGCCTAAATATTGTATTATTTAATTCACAGCTAGCAAAAACAAACGAATTATGAAGGTATACTTTACAATCATCGAAATTTTCTCTCTACAATAATAATTATGTACTTATAAATAGCTTTGAGTATTGTTTACGAAAATATTTTTACTATAATATTCTGGCATTTATTAAAATACGACTGTTTGTTGCTAAAATACAATACGGTAAATTTAACTTAATTCTGTTTCTTTATACAAGAATGAAATTTACAATATGTTCTGGTAGTATTGTTATAATAATTTCTTTCCGTGTATCAAAATTTATGCTGTATACACACGACGGAAGGGCAAAGGTGTACAGAAGACCAGGAGAAAGATTTATGCAAGCCTGTATTGAAGAAAAGGTGGCATACGGTGGTGGTTCGGTACTCGTGTGGGCTGGAATTTCTGCGGAAAGCCAAACAGAGCTTGTACTGATCGAAAACGGTACTCTTAATGGCGTAAGATACGTGGATGAAATCCTCAACGAGCACGTCGGTCCATTTATGGCAAGACTTGGTGAGAATGCCATCTTTATTGCCATCGCCCGTCCCCACACTGCTCGTGTAGTGCAAGACTACCTTGATGAGGTGAATATTCGTCCCATGGTGTGGCCAGCACGTAGCCTCGACCTCAACCCGACCGACCACGCCTGGGACGAGCTCGGACGACGTGTAAGACAACGATATCCTCCTTTAATTACGCTTTGTGACTTGAAACATGCATTGGTAGAGGAATGGGAGAACATTCCCCAACAGTGATTCAGAAACTCGGTGTACAGCATGCCGAATCGCATTGCAAGCAGTCCAGACAGCACGTGGGGGTAATACCAAGTACTAAACTATGTTAAAACTATTTGTAAATATAAAAAGTTCAATATTTTCAGTTTTGGTTTTGCAAGCAAAATGACGCCATTTTTAATTTGTCGTTTTAAACATAATAAAATAAATGGTCAGTAGTAAATGTAATGCATTTTATTTTAGTAACATTAAATTGTCTATAAGGTTTAATTTATTTCAAGACGATAGCTTAATTCGTTTTCAAGATATTGAAGTAAATGCTAGTGACCCGAAACTTTTGCTCTCGAGGTATTATTGTTAATCATTACAACATTGATAACTTATTCTGTTTTTTCAGTCTCATACTCATGACAGTCATGACTGAAGCCACAAGTAGGTACTTTCTAGTGATCATGCAAAACCTGCTATTAGCTTATTTTGTTTCAGGATATTGTGACGATGCACCACACCTCAAGGACTCGTCTTCGAATTTAAAATATGATTTGTATTAAGTATAGTAAAATAAAATAATGTGTCATTTCAATCATCTTTTATTTAAAATACTATCTATTTATGACATGTGAGAAAATATTTCTGTATGTAGGTTCTTGTATGATACCCACGAACGTATAGTACCCACGTACTTGCGTTATAAAAACTACCTATTGTGAAAAAATCAGCTTTCTGGGTTCAACGGTTTGGGCTGGGCGTTGATTTAAGTGAGTGAGTCAGTCAGTCAGGAATTTCACGTTTATATTATATACCGGGTGGAAAGGCACGACGATCCCTTCCGCAAAAGGGGGATTGTTTAGACTGAGTACAGTATTTCCTCTAACGAAAGTAAGCTCATATTCATAACCGTTTTGAAATTATAGGCAGTTAACTTTTAATGCAAAATACTGCAAGTGACAACCCTCATTAGGGTCAGTAACATTTTAACAATTACACAAGGGTCAGTGACCTTTATCAATCCATATAAACAATTATTAGTACGTAGTTATAGTAGGGTTGTCACTAAGAAGAACATTAATTAATTTTAATATTTTTACTAATTGATCGTAAAAAAAATCTAAACATTACGAATCGATTCTCCATCACTTAAACTAACCCCCCTTTGCGGAAAGGATCGTCGTGCCTTTCCAACCGGTATATGTAGATTAGTAGGATGTAGTTGTAGATGTAAAAGGACAAAATTTCATTCAAATCCGTTAAGCGTGATTGAGTAACAAACATCCAAACTTTCACATTTGTATTATTTGTAAGATTTGGTATGGAAGACGTTCGTGCTCAAGTGTCGGTACTATTTATAACGTGACATCGTAATCAAAACTATTCGCAACAAAAGCAAGTTTTCCGATGTAACGGCATTGAGGCGTGCAATTTGTGGAGTGGAGCACAATGTCTGGCCGTCGATGCTCACCATTGTCTCCGGCTGAACGCGGCGATGCGCGCTCCGGTAGATACAGGATCACATTACTTATTTCTTCTTCGCATCCTCTTGGCTGAGAGACGTGACGGCTGTGGACGCGATTCACCATCACATTCCAAACTGCTCGGTCCTAGGCTTGGTGCATCCTACGACTACAATGTGGCTCTAGTCGCCGATGCTACCATGTCCACCCAAAGCACAGGCATCCGTCCTCTGCTCCTCTTCCCTGCCATGCAGTCAGTGATATTTTTTAGATTCTACAGGCTCTCTGGTCCAGACCTGACCAGATAATTAAAGAAGCTGAGGACCCGTTGGGTACAGATGGTGGAGAGCCTCATTTAGATGCTGAGCTCGTGGAGAATAGACTCATTCGTGCGGCATTTACTGCATGATATCCGTAGCATTACGGTACTACGACGAGTATAAGTTTTATGGTTCAGGTTTTGGTGCATACAGGAGGATAGAGAAAACAAAAGATGGCTCATTTACCTCATTACAATTACCAGTTTTCACATATAAGTTTCTCAATATCTTTGTTGAATACCTTTAATGCGCGGGTAGTTGTAACTGTTCTAAGCTTACGAGTATCATTAGCATGCGGCTATCATAGGACAGTCTTGGAACTATGGTACGGTGACATAGACTATCCGTCTCTTTCTAAGTGTTCTTATAAGAAACGGATAGTCTATCTCGCCGAGAGACAGCTCGCGTCGCCATCAGGTTAAACACCACACAGTTCAGAAACTTGTATGCGAAATGGTCACGGAAAATTTAAAAGATATTACGGTACTCATTTCATATTTTATTCTCTCTAAAAAGCTAGTTCGAAGGGGAAATGAAAAATGACAGACAAATATGCTGCCCTATCTACCCACCCCCGATGCTCTAACCCACGCGTCAACATTGTTGTCGTTGATGCAAC
This sequence comes from Epinotia demarniana, assembly GCA_945867215.1. NCBI lineage: Eukaryota > Metazoa > Arthropoda > Insecta > Lepidoptera > Tortricidae > Epinotia > Epinotia demarniana. The sequence continues at coordinate 404,803 of OX244277.1, forward strand.
TTTTCCTCTTTTGTGTTGATGTCAGCCGTGAACAAACAACTTTTTAACTCAATATTTAATACTTACATTCAAGTTCTTCCTATTAATGTTTCCCGGTTGATATATTTGCAGTCGTTAGGAAAGAAACGCGGGTTTGAAACTTAATATATTAATATTTGATAATTTATTGACAAAACATAATGTACATCAGTTTTACTATAGACTAGAAGTTTTCTATTAGAGGCAAACAACACGTGCCTGAGGTAGGATATCCTGTGCTTCAGGCAAAAAAAAGAACTAATAATTGAAAATGTTATTCATATGCACACATAATACAATATCATTCTTATTGACTATTACATAATTATAATTGGGAATAACTGTACGGAACTCATTGTAATGTCATTGTAATCTCTGCCTACCCCTTAAGAAATACAGGGGTGAATTCCAGTAGGTATGTTTTTATAAATAATAAATACATGAATATTGGCGGACAATCTTACACAAATTGACCTAGTCCGAAACGAAGCAAAGCTTTTACGATGGGTAGGTACTAGACGACGATAAACATACTACTAATATAGAAAAAATATATAGAAAACATCCATAATTCAGTAACAAATATTAAAGCTTATCACACAAATAAATGCCCTTACCGGGATTTGAACCCAGGACCTCAAGCTTCGTGGGTAGGTCACTATCACTACTAGTATCAACTAGGCTTAACCGGTCGTCATGTTTATACTATTATTTATTCGTGTAAACCCACTTGTACAGAACTATGGTGTATACCGGAGGCATAAAGTATACTGATGGCGGTTTAAATGTTGCCTCAACCTTTTTCGGGCCATTTGTTGAGGAGTTTTCTGCTTGTCACGCTATTATACTCAAGTGATTTGTGCTTGTGGAAAAATGCGATATCTCGCATTTTATGGTCCGTCGCTCCACTATCAACAAGCCATGCCACAGTAGATTTAAAACGCAGTAAAATATCCGAGTAAAGGTCCTACAATTGGGCACAGTGTATAACATTGTGTCACTAGATGGATAGAAAACCATCAAATAATCACAAGAATTTTAATTGACTGTGATAATTTGATATTTTTTTGATAGTTTGAATAGAATAAAATAGATCTGGGGGCACGGCAGTGTCTCCCCCAAGTCGAGCAAAAGCGGCACGGCCGTACCATTTTCTCGAAGGCCATTTTCGACCCCTCTATAACTTCGTTGTGGATAAAACTAGAAGCCTGAATTTTCAGTAACCAAGCACGCATTGCATAAACACGATATACTTTTTTACGATATGCTGTGCAAATTTCATTCAAGTTGAACAAGTAGGTTAATAATTATTACTAAGTAGTCAAAGTTTCTTAATTTTGTCACTGACTGACTCACACGCACACTCACTCACATCAAAAGTCTAAGGCACTTCTAGCAGACATAGAAGCTTCTAATTTAGAATATAATTAGTGTTTTGTGTATAAATCAAGCGAAAACTAAAAAAAATGACATTTTCAGTCCAGTTTTCTGGATACACCAACTGCATAAATAACTTTGTAATCCTGTACATACAAACAAGAAACAAAAAATTTAAAAGCAAGAATGGGACTGCATTCAAAGTTTGTATGTATTGATAACACAATAACCTATCAAAAGAAGTGAGATTCCATAAAAAAACATTCCATGTAAAAAAGACGCCAAGTCTCGAATACAAATACAATACAAATACAAATTATTTATTCTGCAAATAGCCACAAGGGCACTTTTACATGGCAAACGGTAATTTACAATAAAAATAATAATCTTACAATAAAAGAATAATAATCTAACACAATAATAATTTAAAATTTGCACATTAAGGACTGATATAACAACACACTAAATGTCACAAAGTTAATGAAAACAAAACAAAATATGACCATTACATTCGATAAGTATAAGGTCTGTGCATTAATAGAAAGTTAATGATATTATTTCACTATTCCAGAGATGTATTAAGGTCTCTGAGCATCCAAATACAATTAATAATTATTCAAATGTTCGTAGAGATGTATACGGTCTCTAAGCGTCAAAACAAAACAATAAAAAAAGGAACATTAATGTAATATTGTCAGTGATGTACAGGGTCAATAACAATAAAACGTGTCAAGATAGGTATGATGTCTCTCGTCAATACGATAATAATAAAATAACACTATTATTTAAGTAGTTAGGTACTATGCCCTTGCAATCATGAACAGTTCGGACTCCACAAACAGCTCCCGATCACGAGTATGACGCATATCTCAGCCATCGCCTCCCTCAACCATTATGTTAGGGAAGGTGGCGACCCGATCAACGACGCCACCGTAAGCAAAGCCTTTTAAGCGAGCATGACATATTCAAGCCACCAGCCAATTCAGTGTTAAAAACAAATATTAATAAGGGACTTGCTCGGCGAGAAACAGCATTACGTGCTCTCTTCTTACATAAAATGGAACAATTATTTCAGATAGGTAATTATAATGTGTATTTAGGTATATTCCCAATAGAATTAGCCTACTACTGGCTTAAAGGCATTTTTGTCGTTTAAGAAATCGTTGACAGTATAATACGCCTTGCTTAGCAAATTACTTTTAACATGAGACTTAAATTGACTGAACGGTAAATTAACAATTTCGGTGGGTATTTTATTGTAAAAACGTATGCAGTTCCCCACGAACGACGTGCTAACCTTGCGGAGACGACTGGCCTTCACTGCGATCTTGTTTTTACTTCTGGTGTTGTTGTCGTGGATATCGCTGTTGAGTTTGAACTCGTGAAGGTTTTTCCGCACATACATGATAATTTCAAGTATGTATTGGCATGCTATAGTATCGAATGTTTGCCTCGTTAAGTTTGTCCGTGAGAGACTCTCAAGCTTTTTGTTCGGAGCATACAGCACGTTTCTGTGGCACGAATATGGTCTGGATATCAGCTGCTTTCCCCCACAACAGGATTCCGTACGACACAACACTGTGGAAGTAACTGTAGAACTAAGTTCTCCGGCTAGGGCGGTAATATGTGCATATGCCATTGTAGTTTTGAGTCCAAGGTGATACCTAAAAACACTGTTCTATCTTCAATTTCCAGTTCATCGCCCTTTAATTTGATCTTGGTATAGTTTACCTGCTTGACATTAGGTAAAGTGGGTCCCATTGATGACTACTTGTTGTGTTCTCTCCGAGAGATACGATGTCAGAAGATCAAGAGCACCATTTTTAATCCCATTATATTTCATCGCTTCATTCTCGATATAATGTTTTAACAGGTAGTCCCTTAAACCTACAGGCAACTAGCACGCTTTTAGAGTACTCAATTTGATTCAAAATCGGCATTAGTAGTTCCGGCGGCTGCCACCCGGGGGTGGGGCGCTGCCGTAGACTTCATTCCTTATTCGTGCACGGCAACGAGCGCACGCGCTAAAATCATGCCTAAGCGTACTTACGACGAAAGAATTAGTGAATATCACAAAAAAATTGAGCAGTTACAACAAAAGAAAAATAAAGTACCATCTTATAAACGGATTCGAGTAATCGAGTCTTCGTCTGACGAGGACAATGTACAAGGTAAATTAGTGTTTTTAGTTCGTTTTAGTAGTTATGTCATCAAGAAATATTACAATCTGGTTTCTGAAGTGTAATCTTTAAAACATGTACGTGATCTAAACGTACGAGATTAATTCTGAGTTTGATCTACCCTCAGATTTTTTTAATACGTAAAGAATTTATTTTAATGCATGGAGTTAGCTGCGAGCTAATCTGTGTTGTTTTAACGTATGTTTAAAGTCGGGATTGACTGCGAGTCAATTGCGACAACGTGATTAACTGCGAGTTAACCACGAGGCACTTGCCAAATATAACATGGGTATCCATGCAAAGCAGTAAGTTATAATAATTATTTACGTTCCCTTGTCTGCGAGACATGTACAACCGAGTTTTTTCATAACTTTGCCTACCTTATTTTGGGTCCTCATATAAAATAAAATATATTATTTCTATTTTAGATACAAATATCGCTTTCCATGATCCTCTAACGAACCTAACTAATCGAGAAGGCAGCGTGACCGAACCCTTTCAACATGAGGAGCACCAGTGCACTCAACCGTTACCAATTAATGACCCCGAGGCAAATCCTCGCCAAAACACTGAGCCAGAACATGAGATAGCCGAGCCGGAGGTGGAGCAAAGTGCTCCTATGCCCGATGAAACCGCACAAGCATCCACGGAGATACCGGTAGAACCGGAGCTACTTATGGCTTTGGGCGAGTCCACAAACGATGCACCCGAATTTGGCAAACCAATACATGATAGTTTAGCTAGTCTGTGGTTACCTTTACTAAAAAAGGGTCTGCCCAAAGAAAACAAAGAAAAACTTTTAAAAAGTTATTTAATACCCGAAAATTGCAAGCTTCTGCAGTCTCCAAAGCTTAACGCAGAGATCTCAGCTGCAGTGTCCGAAATAGTCAGAGGGCGCGATAAAAAACTGTCTGGTATTCAACAACAGCTTGGCGCAGGCATTACTGCACTCAATAAAGGTATGGAGATCCTACTAAATAGCGACAATAAAGTCCAGGCTTTGACTCATTTCAGTGACAGCTGTCGAATCTTGACAGATCTTCATTGCGCTTCAACCAAGGATAGAATAAAATTGATAACTCCTAGCCTGGAAAAGAATATCCTACATGTAATCCAAGATTCTGAAAGAGACGATACTCTTTTTGGTAACACTTTGTCCGAAAAAATTAAGGCTAGCAAAGCCGTTCAAAGACAAGGCCAACAGATAAAAAAGACTGTGGCATACCAACCCTCTACTTTCGTATTTCGTCAGTCGACGGCAAATCGCTATACCCCACCGGGAAACTGGAGGGGTCCACCTCGCTACTCCTACTCCAACAGCAGAGGTGGACGAGGCAGCCAGACGAGGATGACAACGCCCAGGAGGCCGTACAATTACAGCACAACTCCACCGACAGCGAAATCTGTCCTTCAGACCAGGCCTCGTGCTCCAACTCAACAGTAAACCAGGTACACTCTGGTAGAATAAGTTCATTTTACGATTGCTGGCTAAATATAACACAAAATAATGAAGTGTTAACTTGGATTCGAGAGGGATATAAAATTCCTTTCTCTAAAAGCGTTGAACAGCCTCCAGTAGTAAGCCATCTCGCTTACTCTTATGACGAAAGTCGTGACATGTCACATGCAATTAATAAATTACTAGAGTTAGGTGCCATTTCACAAAGCAATACATCAAGTAACCAGTTCGTTTCTAAAATATTCTTGACGCCAAAACCAAATGGAGAAAAACGATTTATTTTGAATCTCAAATCGCTCAATAAATTCATTCCAAAAATTCACTTTAAGATGGAAGACCATCGAACCGCATCCAAGTTAATACCCCAGAATAGTTATTTAGCCAACATTGATTTAAAAGAAGCTTATCTTTTAATACCTATTCATGTATCTGATCGAAAATATTTATGTTTTCAATTTCAAGCTTATGGCTCTAAATAAATTTTTACGTATTCGTTTAATGCCTTGCCATACGGTCTATCCTTAGCTCCGTGGTTTTTTACTAAAGTAATGAAAGAAGTAATAACTTTCTTAAGATCCTGTGGTCTGAAATCCGTGATGTATTTAGATGACATCCTTTGCATAGGGGATGACTATACTGAATGTAATAAAAACGTTAATGAGACCGTGAAGCTACTCCAATGTTTAGGTTTTGTTATTAACTTTAGTAAAAGCTCACTGGAACCCAAGCAAAGTTTTTGGGATTCAACTTCGATACTCGAAACATGTCTATGTCTTTACCGAGTGATAAACGTAATAAAATTGCTCAGTTAGTTAACAAATTCATGAAATTGCCACGTTGTAGTATTCGTGAATTTGCTCAATTGATCGGTGTACTTGTCGCAGCTTGCCCTGCTATTAAGTATGGATGGCTGTACACAAAAATATTGGAACGCCAGAAATTCCTGTTTTTGCAAAGGCATAATGATAATTTTGAAACCAAAATATCATTACCCGATATCATTCGTGCCGACTTAGTTTGGTGGGCTAAGAATATTGCCACGGCTGATAATCCTATGAGGACAGATAACTTCAAATACGAAATCTTTACAGACGCTTCTAGATCGGGCTGGGGCGTTGTATGTGGCAATAAGAAAGCAAACGGGACGTGGAAAACCGTTGAGATGAAACACCATATAAACTATTTAGAATTGCTCGCAGTATTTTTAGGCCTGAAAAGCCTCGCTTCAGACGTTACCAACTGTGCAATATTATTATGAATCGACAATACGACCGCTATTAGTTATATTAACCGTATGGGAGGTATACAATTCCCACACTTGAATGACTTATCAAGATTAATTTGGCAATGGTGCGAGGAGCGCCATATTTGGTTATACGCGTCATACGTGAATACCAAACTTAATCGCGCAGATGAGGAGTCTAGAAAAATCAACCCCGACACAGAGTGGGAACTGTCACCCCAAGCTTTCGATATCATTATTAAAAAATTAGGACACCCAAATGTGGATTTGTTTGCTTCACGTGCTAACGCGAAATGTGACGCATTCGTCTCATGGAGACAAGAGCCAGATGCCATGGCGGTAGACGCGTTTACGTTAAACTGGAGCTCTAACTTCTTTTATGCGTTCCCACCGTTTGCGCTAATACTAAAATGCTTACGAAAGATTGTCGACGATAAAGCTGATGGAATACTTGTATTCCCCTATTGGCCTTCGCAAGCATGGTTCCCTTTCCTGACAAAACTTCTAAAGTCGGAAATCGTAATGTTCGCTCCTCATAAACAACTGTTAAAATCACATTTCAGGGACCACCACCCCCTTCATGCCAGCCTTACCCTGGGTGCCGCGAGGCTTTGCGGGCGGCGTTCATCAAGCGGGGAACCCCACTAGACGCAGTACCTCTAATGCTAGCCTCATTGGCTCAGAATACTTTAAGTCAATATGGCGTAACCATAAAACTTTGGTGGGAATATTGCACTTATAAAAATATTGACGTCTATCATCTATCGATACCCGAGGTACTTTCCTTTTTGACGAAACTATTTAATAAGGGCTGTTCGTATGGTTCATTGAATAGCCACCGCTCGGCGTTATCCTTGCTGCTTGGCAGCGATATAGGTACTAATAACTGTGTGAAAAGACTTTTAAAAGGGGCATTTAAATTAAAGCCAACAACACCAAAATATAATTCCACCTGGGATCCTCAGGTTGTACTAAACCATGTTTCATCTTGGTATCCGAACTCCGATATACCCCTTGAAAAAATCACTAAAAAACTAGTTACTCTGTTAGCACTCTGTACAGCTCACAGAGTGCAAACCCTATCCCTCATAAAACTAGAAAATATAACCGAAATTTTAGATGGAATAAAAATTGCCATAGTTGACATGATTAAAACTTCCGCTGTGGGCCGAGAGCAACCCATATTAAATTTGCCATTTTTCCGAGATAAAATTAATATCTGCCCAGCTACGACCCTTAAGGATTATATTTTCATCACGAAAAAGTTAAGGGTTGGTAGCACGGGAACGCTTTTCCTCACATATAAGCGACCTCACAAGGCCGCCAGCAGTCAAACCCTAAGTAGGTGGGTCAAACAAGTATTGCATGAAAGTGGCGTGGATGTCAATGTGTTTGGTGCCCACAGCACTCGCCACTCTGCTACATAAACGGCTTTTGCGGCTGGATCAGTCTAGATACGATCCGAAAGGCGGCTGGCTGGACCAGCACATCTCAAACCTTTGCCAAATTCTATAACCGACCAATAATCAGTGGTAATGATGATTATGATTTCGCTAGATCGATTTGTTTCCCAGAAACCAATGTCAGTGACAATGAAGATTCCTAAATGAAAACTGTAGTGCATAACTGCACATACTTTATATATTTTTTGTGATTATTAGGCATGTTAAAAATTATAAAACAATAAAAATTAAAACAATGAATAATAAAAACAGTTTTTAATTTCTCACAAAACTTTCAACTCTAAACATCTACCTGTTAAAACATTATATCGAGAATGAAGCGATGAAATATAATAGATGATTAAACGAACTTTCCTAAAGTGAAGTTCGATCACTATTATATGAGTCGCTTCATTCGAAGATATAAATATAATCACCCACCCATCCCTAGGTGACCCAAAAAAGAAAGTTTTGTTCGTGACTCTAAAAAATGAAGTCTACGGCAGCGCCCCACCCCCGGGTGGCAGCCGCCGGAACTACTAATGCCGATTTTGAATCAAATTGAGTACTCTAAAAGCGTGCTAGTTGCCTGTAGGTTTAAGGGACTACCTGTTAAAACATTATATCTTCGAATGAAGCGACTCATATAATAGTGATCGAACTTCACTTTAGGAAAGTTCGTTTAATCATCTATAATGTTTCAACTTTCTGATTAAGTTCAACGCAATCAAATGCCTTTGATAAATCACAGAACACTCCAATAGCATCTTGAGCCTCTTCCCAGGCATCAAAAATATGTTTAATTAGTACCACACCGGCATCAGCAGTAGTGCGGATCTCTTATCTTGCGTTTCCCAGTTTCAGTGTTGATAACTTGCCATGCAGTTTAAACCTTATCATTGGAGTTCTGAATCTTTCTTGACTCTTCCACTGTAAAAAGTTGTGAGACATTTCCTAGAGCCAAGTCTCAGGCAATCTTATTAATCTTTATTTGCTAGCTAAATCGGTGCCTGCTTTATTTTTAATTGTATTATTAGGATTATGTTATATATAGTGATTTTTTATTAACTTTTGAGTCAAGCACAATTGATGCTATTTTGGTTTCAGAATCCTGGCTCAAACCTTGTTTACCTTCCACTTCGTATTCTTTGCCTGGGTTTTGTCTGGTCCGAAATGATCATATTGGTAGAGGAGGTGGTGGTGTTGCGATTTATCTCCGGTCTCACATCCCATATTCCATTTTACATATATCAGCTCAGTCCTCCTCTTCAGACGCCGCAGAGTATTTATTTCTCGAGTTGAGCTTAACTCACTCAAAAATTCTTCTTGGTGTTTTTTATTCACCCTCGCTTAATGTTAATTACTTTTCCTCTTTTGAAATGATTCTCGAAGACCTTATGCCTTCTTATGATCACCATATCACTATGGGCGATTTTAATACTTGCCTGCTTAGGAATGACTCTCGCTCAAGATCACTTAAAGCGCTCGTGGACGCTTGCAATATGATTATTTTGCCTTCAGATCCCACACATTATTTCCCTAACTGTACTCCATCGCTCCTTGATCTCGCACTTGTTTCATCATCTGATCACGTTGCAAAATACTGTCAATACTGTGCGGACTCTTTTTCCTACCATCATCTACTTTTTTTATCTTATAGGATTCGACCTCCTAAAGCTAAGCCCAAAATTCTATTCAGCGCAATTTTAGTCGGTTGAATGTTGACAAACTTCGCGAAGATGCCGCAAATGTAGATTGGGAATCAATCTTGGAGGCTTGTACCGTAGATGAGAAAGTATCACTTTTTAACACCGCCTTGTCTCATCTGTATGATTCTCACGCTCCGGTACGCCCAATCAAGGTTAAGCACCTTCCTGCTCCCTGGCTTACCGAGGAAATTAGAGCACTTATATATAGGAAGAACCTGGCTAAGTCCAAATATAAGGGGAATTCTTCTGAAAAGAATAAAGCCAAGTTCCATGCGCTGCGAAATCGCTGTAGTACCGTCTGCCGTGATGCCCAGAGGCGTCACATTCACTCGGCTGTAGAAAATGGTGATCCTTCTAAGGTCTGGAAATTTCTTAAGTCTTTAGGAGTTGGGAAGCCTAAACAAAATTCAATTCCTAATGATGTAGACTTCGACCAGCTTAACCAGCATTTTTCTTCTTCTACCACATTCAACAGGTCAGTTAAGGCTGATACTCTTAACTATCTTTCGAGTGTCCCAACTCCTGACTTTCCTCCTTTCTTTCTTGCTCAATTCACTGTCAGTGATGTTAAGAAGAACGTATTAGCTATTACCCCCAATGCTGTTGGTGTCGACAGCGTTAGCCGTAAAATGATCTTCCCTATCCTTGATCTCCTTGCTCCTGTTATTACCCATATTCTAAATTGTTCCATCTCCTCTGGTGTATTTCCCTCGTTGTGGAAAGATGCCGATGTAATTCCTCTTCCAAAATCATCCAAACCTTCCTCTTTCTCTGACTACCGTCCTATTTCCATTCTTCCTTTCTTATCAAAAGTCCTGGAACGCCTTGTTCATCAACAGCTGACTTCTTTCTTGAACAGGAACAATCTGATGAATCCCTTTCAGTCCGGCTTCCGAACAGGTCATAGTACGGCTACCGCTCTCGTGAAAATTACCGATGATGTCCGAGCAGGCATGGACAACAGGAATGTCACTGTTTTGTCGCTACTTGACTTTAGTAATGCTTTTAACACTGTTGATTTTGATATTATGCTTAGTTTATTACGTTCTCTTAACATATCTCCTGTGGTAATTGATTGGTTTCATAGTTATTTACATGGTCGTCGGCAACGTATAAAGGTAGATTCTTCCCATTCATCGTGGTGCAACACGCTGGCTGGCGTCCCGCAAGGTGGCGTGTTGTCCCCTCTTCTTTTTTCAATCTTCATTAATTCCATTACTAGTAACATCGTTTCATCATATCACCTTTATGCCGATGATCTTCAAGTTTACTCTCAAGGAACTGTTAATGATTTACCTCAGGTTATCCACGCCGTGAATAAGGACTTGGAGAGTATTTCTACCTGGAGTGAACGTTTTGGGCTTAAGGTAAACCCTGCTAAAACCCAGGTCATAATCGTAGGCAGTCCGAAGCTCATTCCGAGGCTTGATTTTATGAGCTTACCAGCTGTAATGTTCAATGGTGTTCAAATTCCATATTCGCACCAGGTAAGGAACCTTGGTATCATAATGGATCGCACATTATCTTGGATACCTCAGGTGAGCGAGGTCAGCAGGCGGATGTTTGCTTCGATCGGTTCTCTTCGTCGACTTCGTAACTTTTTGCCACTCGCCACTAAAATTGCGCTAGCTCAATCTCTTCTTCTTCCCATTCTAGATTATGCTGATGTGTGCTATCTGGACCTTACTGAGGACCAGCTTAACAAACTTGAGCGCCTTCAAAATGTGTCTCTTAGGTTCATATTTGGTTTGCGCAAGTATGACCACGTTTCCTCCTTTCGTTCTCAGCTCAAGTGGCTTCCAATTCGTCTCCGTCGTGATTCTCACATTCTGGCGTTACTCTACAGTATACTTTTTATTCCCTCTACTCCTCCATATCTCAAAGAGCGTTTTAATCGTCTCACTTCCATCAGATCTTCCCAAAACCATCTTCTTGCCCCACCACCTTCATCTACCAAATTTTATAATGGCTCATTTACCTTTCGGGCTGTTCGGTCGTGGAATGCTTTGCCGTTGCATATAAGGTGTGCAAAATCTCTTCCTATTTTCAAAAATCTGTTGAAACAATATTACCTGTCTCTCCCTTAAGTTGCCTTTTATGTATTGTATGTATGTATGTATGGTTGTATATATGTCTGTGTATTTATTAATATATTAGGTATGTATTTTTTTTTTTTTTAAGTGTCCTGTTTAGAAATATTTGAAAGATTGATGTGTTAGTTTACTCTTCATGATGAATTCCTGCACTACCTGTTAAAAATTCTAGTTTAAATGTTTCCTGCTGTACAAAGGTTGTCTGGAAGAGATCGCTTCAAAGCGATAAGACCGCCTGTTGTGTCCATTATTTATTAAGCAATTTTTTTGTAACCTGTTTGTCTCTCTTGTTGTGGTGCAATAAAGAGTATTTATTATTATTATTATTATTATGTTGCTTATTGAATAAAAAATAAAATAAAATAAAAGAACATTTAGTGTCGCAAAAAAACACCATAACAATACAAAAAAGTAGTGTAATTATTAAGGGATTCAAATATAATGACCACCAAAAAATGCTTTGATACCCTAAGCTCTTTTACCAAAAAAATATACTGAACCCCAGAAATAATAATTCTACCATTACAATAGTACTAGCTATTTTAGTAACGACTGCACTTTAAATTGTATTCGAACACCAACTAAATGATCACCAAACCTTTGCGACCAAATTAATACAATACTTCTACCTAAATAACCCACTATGATCGCCATAAAATATATGAATGTTACCTAATAAAGTATCATCATCATCATCATATCAGCCGAAAGACGTCCACTGCTGGAAATAGGCCTCCCCCAAAGAGTGCCAAAGTGACCGATCCCGCGCCACCCGCATCAAACGGACTCCCGCAACCTTTACCAGGTCATCAGGCCACCTTGTCGGGGTAAATAAAGTATAATGATGCCAAATTTACAAGTGCTACCAAAACCCGAATCAGTGCACCCTACTTCCACGTGGTCTTGTCTGTCCTACCCCTAGAGTGTATATAAAAGCCCGCGGAGCCAGAAGCTTGCAAAGGAGGTCCTGAGTTGAACGGGGTGCACGAGGCCCAAGCGAAGCGAGTGGGGGAAGGTGGCGAGCGAAGCGAGCCGGCGACCTCCCGAGCGGAGCGTAGGTCGAGTGCGCACGTGAAATGAAGGGCCGACGAAGCGAGTTTCTGGCGGGAGCCCGGGCGGACGGCGCGGCGGGACACTGAGTCCCAGAAACGAAAGCGGGGCTCCGTCGAATTACGGAAACGATTTTACTATTTTTGATTTAGCAATGATTTATTAGGATAGCATTTTATTTCATAGGATAGTTATTATTTGCGTTATTATTTCACATTTATAGGAGATACAATTTTGGTGATCATTTACTATTTTTGGGTTAGCAATGATTTATTAGGATAGCATTTTCTTTAATAGGATAGTAAGATGTTATAATTTGGGTTATTATTTCACATTAATAGGAGATAAAATTTTGGTGATCATTAAACCATTTTCGGATTAGCAATGCTTTATTGGGATAGCATTTTCTTTAATAGGATAGTAAGATGTTATAATTGGGGTTACTATTTCACATTAAAATGGAGATAAAATTTTGGTGATCATTTAGTATTTTTGGCAGTAAAAAGTATTTTTCTGGCTTTATATTTTACTATATCTGGTGGTCCGTTAAACATATGCCATTATTAAGTTAGGTGCGACGTGCGACAATAATTATGTTCGGGGCTCAGCGTTTGCTGCTAGCCTGCCGGAGGTACAGCGCTGTTTTTCAGCCCGTACCTACCTGTTGCGGGATACAAAATAATAACTCGTTGCAAGGGGGATATTCGCATTACTCTTAAAGAATTTAAATGACTAAACGAATTTAAAGGGCATTGACTAAGTTTGTACGAATAATATTGTTATTTTTTTCCCCGGGTACCAAGCACCAAGGGGTGCCAAAGGCCTAAAAGAACTCACTCGTACAGCCAAAAAATGCGCAGTAAATCTCCCTTTAAAAAGACATCAATATACATATAACCACCTAGTCGTACTAGTAGATACCTAGTCGTACCTACTTATATCATAATTTGAAACGAATCGCAAAGTTAAAGAATTAGACACCATTAGAGTAAATTAATATACATGGTTCAACCAATTTTGATTTCATCACATTTTTTTATATAAAAAAGTACTAAACGTAAACGTTTTAAAAATTGTTTTTTTGGGGTTGGTTATAAGGCTATAATGCTGGCCATACACGATGCTTCCTATGGACCAATCGGCATGACTAAAGACAATCCACTCCTACACACGGTCAGTTCTGACTGATCCAATCGGTAGACATGCCGATTGGACGATAGGAAGCATCGTGTATGGCCAGCATTACATATAATTTTAGGTATATTTTACAAATTATGATTCAACCGTATCATATCTGGAGGACCCCAAACTTGGTATGTTTAGAAAAGGATTTTTATTTTTATTTAATTCAAGTGACTGCTCATAATGATGTGATATATTTTTAGAATCCGCTTAGTAAGCCCTTTCATTAGATACTACACACGATAGGTTTCAGAACATTTTTTTTCCTATATAAAAAAAGATGTCGTCATAACTCCCCTCCTTTTTTTTCTTGCCAAGGGGTAAATTGGTTCGTATGGCCTAAAGATCAATCGTTCCGATCTTCACGCTTTCAACACCATTTGTAGCTTTTTTTGGCAAACCGCTAGCACTACATTAAATACTATCTGGTGTTTTATTAGTTGGGCCGTTGGCATCATTAGGGTCGGGCGCGAAACGCTTTTCGTCCATCGGAGACGCCAATTTTATACGCCATTTTCTGACGCCTTTTCCGGCGCCATTTGCCGACGCCGTTTCCGAACGCCAATATTAGAAGCCAGAATACCAACGCCATTTACTGGCGCCAAGTGCAAGTGAGGCGCGAAGGTTAAGTGCTGGTGCAGTGTGTCTGTGCCCCATTGGATTGCCCGAGGCCCTCTTCTCTTACCCTGCCAACTAAAGGCGGGGAGTTAGATAGCGGGGAAACACGCTGAGGAGTAAAGGCAAGGCGTGAACATCGTCGCCGGCACCGGGCGTTGGAGGCGGTTCTTCTGGAGTTGCGTGGGTAGTGGCTGAAGCAGTGGAGGAAGGTCAGTCGTAGTGCCGCTTTTGCTTTTTCTTAGGGCGCCTTGGGGCTCTATGGTGTGCTTGGTGGTGGTGGGTCAGTGAGGCTGCAGAATAGAATCACGAGTTAGACTTGGCAAAACATTTTTCGGCGACCTTATCAACGGCGCCAATATCTAACGCCAATTATAAACGCCAAAATATATAACGCCAATTACTAACGCCAAATCCGGTTTACCCATTACAGAATTTTATCAGTCACCACTCTCTCCTAGACTAATCTTATTTATCTATTCATTCATATATGGAATTATGGAACTATGGAATTATTATTATAAAGGAATTTGCGACCTCATAAATCGGTTTAAAGATCTTTATTTCTCAAAAGAATAACAATAATTCACTTATATGAGAAAATTCAACATGCAAAGTTCATAATATTTATAAACTTAATTAGGTAATAAACTATAAGACTAGTAAGCACAGTAAAAAAAATATTATATATGGTATCGACGGGTAGAACAATAAACAATACAGTGTTGCAGTTCACAAAGATAACGCTGCGTAAGCGCAACCCGGCTCGCTAAATGGTACCAATATCTAATGGGAACATTTTTAACGCCACTTTCAAAGGCCATTTTCAACACCACTAGCAAAACGCCAATTATTGACGCCAAATTCTGGCGCCAAATCCTGGACTGCCGGAATTTGACGCCAATTTTGGAAACCAAATGTAATGTAAAAATAATGAAAATGTAAACGACACTGTAACCTGTTAAAGGATTGATTTAAATCGTATCTGTAAAACTGTAAAACAGTAAACTGTATTTTATAAACCATAAAATCAGGTGATGTCGTGTACAATGGTAGGCAGATACTTAGTGGCATTTTAAACAGAGGAATTTTATAAATCGAATATCGGGTAGTTTGTGGGGCAACTGGCTCGCTTCTGACCTGGGGGGAATGGAAAATAGCTAGAAAAACCGTTGGGTAAATTAGATAGTGTCAAGTCACCAGTTGTAGTGGTAGTTTAGCAGTAGTTAGTTGAATTGTTTACTTCTAGTAGATACGCTGCTTACATATATTTTATTTGCATCTGTATAAAAAGAAATTAAATCGTGTTTGTGAATACTTTGATTAGGAAAATAGTATGGTGTGCCCGGACTGCCAGGAGGAGTTTAAAGCCCTCCGGAATGCCTCCAGAGCCTCAATTAAGGCGCTAAGCGTAATGGTGCAGGTACTTCTGGGGGAGCGGCCAAGCTCTATGGCAACTCAGTGCCCTGAAGCCCTCACAACTACGCCGGCGCCAGAAACAGGGGCTGAGGGGCCCCTAAGCCTGGGAAACAACCAGGATCTTTCACTCCCCCTGGCCACTCCCCAGTACAGGGGAAGGCCGAGGGGAAGAAAACCGAAGGGTCACCAGTGCTCCTTCTGCGGTTACTTTACGAAGAACAACCATATGTACCGACACTTTGCCGCCAGGCACAAGGGCCTGGAGAAAAGAGAGGCAAGCACGATATATAGCCTGTACGGGACTATCTGCACCCCGGTGGCCCTCCCGGTGTGCTCCGAGGGAAAACGACCACCCAGGTCGATCCTCGAGCAGGTCGGAGGGACAAACTGGGGGTGGGTCGGCGGCGGAAGCGTGGGGGGCAGGGAGCAGCAACAAGTCCCATGAAGATGGAAAGATGGAGATGGAGGAGTGTTTGATATAACCTTTTCTTTTGTTTCCTTTGCTGTTTTGTATAGTTTATGTCTTAGTCTCCTTAGTTATCTCAGTGAAATAAAATAAGATGAAGTAAAGCCTTAGATTTAAAATCTACATTGCTAATTATGTTAAAGTAACTTACGTTAAAGGGAATATACTGTTATGAGCAATAATATTAGTAAAAGTATAATGTTATAATTTATAATGCTATAGTTGATTTGTCAAAATTAATGTAATGTTACAAGTAAAAATATAATCGCAGAAAGTATTGTGGAATCTGATTTAGTAGCTTCGTATAGCTCGACCAGGAAAATAAAAAAACTCCGCTATATTGCGGAAAACTATTGGAACTAATTTCTTCAACTGGCAACAGTAACTTTGAAGACGTCATTAATGCCATCTGTCAAAAGCTGTCAAAGTGAGGTGTCGTTAGTACGTGTTGTATTGAATTAAAATGCCGAAAACTATTTAATGTGACTTGAGAAAAGTGATTTACATAATGACGAAGTCGGAAGTTCGGAGAGAAAGTCTCAAGGATTACGAGTAGACTCTATTCCTCTAAATAACGTCACCGAGCTTGTTGTCAATATGACGGGTAGGTACATCATATAGTATTTTTTAAGTGTTGCCATAATTATTTCTAATTAAGCGCCCCCCGAGCAGGTTTTTTATTTTCCTGGTCGGGCTATATAATCCATAAATGACTATGATGTGACCGTCATTACCAAATGTCGGTACTTCTGAAGACTGTAATTCTGTTTTTGGAAAGAATTATTACTCATCATCATCATTATCATCATCACATTAGCCGAAAAACGTCCACTGCTAGACATAGGCCTCCCCCAAAGAGTGCTACAATGACCGGTCCTGCGCCACCCGCATCCAGCGGACTCCCGCGATCTTTACCAGGGCATCAGTCCACCTGCGCCTTTCGGTGCGTGGTCGCCACTCGAGAACCTTTCCGCCCCAAGGGCCATCGGTTCTACGTGCAATGAAGTAATCTATGCTAGTTACTGTTATTTGTATTATTTTATTTAAAAACAACATAAAGGTCCAAAACATAATAAGTATTTCCTTAATCTAATGTTAGTTCCTTAATAACTTATACATAAAATGCATTTAGTCCTCTGACCCATTTGCCACAACAGAGGACAATCTAGCTTGTTAGGATGCCGTTGCTATTCCCGCGCACTCTGTCTAGCAGCGAGGCCGTTTACTTGCGCCAGACGGCGTCAAAGCCGTCTCCAGCAGGTGCCGCCTGCGCGTAGGCCTTTGGGTGGGTTGACCGTAGGTTTTATAGTTATGTAGGTTGCATCGTATGTGTGAACAAGCAGTTAATATGTATGCACTTGGTAACGTTAGGATGTTATGGTGTCTAAATATGTTTCTCGCGGGATGGTCTACTGGTTTACGGTCGATGATTCGCAAGGCTCGCTTTTGAATTCTGAAGACTCTGTCACGGTTGGCAGACATTGCCCACAGATCTACTCCTTGAATTAGAATTGAGTGAAAGTAACCGAAGTAAGCTTTCCTCAAGTTACTGGGAGACAAAGTAGGTGCGAGTCGAGACAGTGCATAGCACGCGGCGGACAACTTGTCGCATACATAGTCAATGTGTGATGACCATGTCAACCCTGAGTCAATTACGAAACCTAGGTGCTTCTACCTGAGGTACAATGAGGCAGTCATTCTGCTCTTTTTGTCTTAAAATTTTGTTTACTCATCCCCAAATTTACGTACCTGCTACGCTGCTGCCCTGTTTGGAAATACCCCCACCTTATCCAACCTATCGATCTTCTTTTAAAATTCCAAATAGAATCCATTCTTAATATCCGTTTCAGCGAGCAGGCATGGACCCAAGCCTCCTTACCGATAAGGTACGGTGGTTTGGGTACTCGCAAAATTTCCAGTATTGCTCTGCCGGCATTCTTGGCTTCTATCCATAGCACCTAAGATCGCAGGTAAGATCCTTAAGGCCTCCCCGGCTACAAACTGCGAGATTGCGTGCCTGGTTGAAGCCTCGAATGCCTGGCTGGCTGGACCGAGCCCAAATTATCCGTCCCGACCTAAAATACAAAGGGCCTGGGATACCATAGCTTCTATTTCAGTCAGAAGTTCACTCATTGACGACGCGACAGGCAGGGATCGAGCCAGACTTTTGGCTGTATCCAGTCCAGAGTCAGGACACTGGCTACATGCATATCCATCGCCTAATACCGGAACATTCATAGACCCATCCACACTCCGTATAGCCGTCGGTCTCCGGCTCGGGTCTGAGGTTTGTTTCGCCCACAGCTGCACATCCTGTGGGGCCGCCGTAGACTGCTTCGGCCACCACGGACTCGCCTGTTCCTCAGGCGCCGGCCGCCTGTCCCGCCATGCCGCTCTCAACGACATCCTTAGAAGGGCGCTCGTCAATGCCAGCTCTGGAGCCCCAGATCGTGCGGAGCGATGGTAAGCGCCCCGACGGGATGTCGTTGATTCCGTGGAAGATGGGACGTGCGCTGGTGTGGGACGCCACTTGCGCTGACACCTTGGCTGCGTCCTATCTTCCTTCGACTAGCAGACATGCTGGCGCGGCGGCAGACGCGCGGGAACGGGCAAAGGCAGTGAAGTACAGTTGTCTCGGCACCCAGTACGAGTTCGTTCCGTTTGGTGTCGAGACTATTGGCTCGTGGGGTAAAGGCGCGCGTGGGCTTCACGGGGCGCTCAGCAAACGCCTGTAGGAGGCAACAGGCGACCCTCGCGCGGGCAGCTTTCTCGCGCAAAGACTTGCAACCGCAATTCAGCGCGGGAATGCTGCCTGCGTGATGGGTACCCTGCCAAAGGGTCCAAATTTAGGAATTATTTAGTTTTTATTTTTAGGTCGTTTTTAAGTTAGTTTAAGTTTTAATTTTAAATGTAGTTTTAATGTACTTTTTGTATTTGTATATTTTTATGTGTTTTAATAAACCTTATAACCATCATATATAAAAAAAAAAAATGGTGTTTAGTGGGCTATGTTTTATTTTTAGACTAAAATGTATAATGTTCGTCTTTTCTACATTTAGTAGCATGCCATTTGCAGAGAACCACTCAGACATATGCAACTTCGCAACTATTTTCACTTCATCTGTGCATCATGGAGCTTAATATGCCTTTTTAAATACGAGTTGAGCACACTGTCAAGTATCTTTGCTACTATCGTGGCCAAGGAGATGGGCCTATAGTTAGACTTATCCGACACATCTCCCGTCTACACTTCACTATAGGCACCACCAAGCTTTTGATCATGTCCTGGGGCAGGTACGAGTGACTTAAGCAGAAGTTATACAGCATGGCAAGTACCCGTGGTAGGTGAACGCCGGCATAGCGCAGGTGTTCGATAGAGAGACCATCGTGGCCAGGTGATTTGCCTTTCGACATCTTACCTGAGCCTTACTGAGCTTACTATGGGACTAGGTCGATTTGTGTAAGATTGTCCCCTTATATTTATTATTATTATTATTATCTTACCTATGGTGAACCTGACGTCCTTGGCGAGAATCAAGGTTGTTGTCTTACTGACCTACTCTTTATCAAGCAGCCCACAGAGCGGTCCCAATGGAGACTTAACTTTAAAATAGTCCTGAAAAATATTCGCTATATCTTTCGGGTATCTTTAGAGTATTACATGCTGTTACAAAATATGTTTATTTTTAATACATCTATCATAATTTACCAATTTAATGAGTGGCCGCTCACCTAAAAAAATACAACACTTTTACCCAAACCCCTTTATAAGAAAAAGAAGGTACATGGTACATATTTTTAGGCACTTGATATAATTTATGTTGGTGATGGTGTCTGGGCTGGGGTGGTGACGAGGAGCGAAGTAATACACCAGTATAGGTTAAGTAAATACCGTAAAAAGAACACTTTATTTAACTGTGTAGCCTATTTTATACATACAAGTTATCGCTGATACAAGCAATATGCGTTTATGTAGCAGTAAACTATTGTGTTACTGCTAAACACTAAATGCAGCCAATTGCCATACTACACCTCCCCCGAAAGTTCCCTTCACCCCAGGGGTGGCAGAAAAAAAAATTAAACGCATGTTACTTGCTTACAATATTGTTGAAATTTTTTTATTAAGGGACCACACTTGAAGATTATATTAATTTATATTACGTATATTAAGTTTAAACATTTCATTAAAAAAGTCAGTAAAAGAAGTTGGTTCCCTGTACGAAATATTTCCTAGTGTCACTGTTGCAATTTTTTCTGAAATTATTAAATTGTGGCTATTTAAAAAGTAATTATTATTAATTTAATCTTTTTTATTACGCTATTTTTATATTTTACAATTCTCAATCTTTTATCTGCCATTACTTTTTGCGGTATCGGTACCTACTCAATATGCTAAAAATCTAATACCGTTGAGTCCTCAGCTCCTAATAATATATAAATGTTAAGCCTTTCACGGACACCTGTGAAGGTCGATTATGATCAAGGACATAACTTGGCTATGCTTCCGTGCATGCCTCAAATTATCTCTATAAACATGGGAATGGCTACCCAAGAGCATGGTCACCCTATCGGCATATCAGGCCTCACTTTCGGTCACCTGTACTTAGAGTCACATCTACATTAAGACAACAGTCTCTAAAAATTCTCACGGAGGGCACGGTAGTCCAGACACCATGATCAAATCTAAGGACTAGTGCTCTAACTTAACTTCCACTTAACTCACGGACCATATGAATATACTTGACTCTATTTAAAAAAAAAACTGTATCTATACTAAAAAAAACTTGTGAATGAATCCGTATTTGTTTTTATATTACTTATGTCTCACTAATTTGTTACATTTGTCTAAATAATCTTAGCCTCCCTGCAGAGAAGGAAAGATAAATACCAGTTATCAATTGAACTCTGACTAATTATCAGGTGATCAATCCAATAATTAGCTAAAGTATAATTGGTACTTGGTATAAAATTTTATAAGTGTGAGTATCGAATTTCATTCAAAGTTATTTAAAAGTTACTACAAGTCGGCGTACACGCGCGACCTACATGCAATTTCGCTGACGCGCGGAATGTGTCGCGTCGGCACCGGATGCCTCGAGTGCGTTATATTGCGAAACTTTAAAAAAATGATTTTGGACTAATTTAATGATAGTGACACTAGAATTAGAAATTGTATGCCTTTAAAATCATGAAAAAATTGAAAAATATAAGACTTGAATGCTACGTTTTCAGCGACAACCTTTTTATACTAATTAATCAAAAAATAACTATAGTAAAAAATAAAAAAATACTTCTAAACTTCATTTGCGTGACCTGTCGGTTTCCTGGTGGCAGCGTTTCATCCCTGGTGCGCCATCGTGAAGTGGCTGGGTGGAACTGGATGTGGCTGCATGTGGCTCGATGTGGCTGCAGCTCTCGTTCATGGACCGGGAAAACCCTGGACACCTTTTGATGTGCGAGCCGGGAAACCCTGGACAACGCTCTTCTTATTTCTAATTCTTCTTTGTATTTTTTCTTGTATCTTCTTTATTCACTCGAGTCTTCTTCATTTGGGACATTTTTTCTTCGAAGGGTGTTACTAAAATCTTCAAAATCTTCGTTATTATTTTTCTTGTTCTTCTTCTTGCTGATGTGGGGCTGGGGTGGAGCTTGATAGAATAAGAGCTAATAAGAATGCCTGAGACTTGGCTCTCACAAATATCTCACAACTTTTTATGGTGGAATAGTTTCTAAACTTGCGTCTTTTTTACATGAAATGTTTTTAATGGCTGATTTTTCCTGGAACAACAACAGGAATGAAAATTGCATAAGGCTTTTGCTTTTAAAAAAGGCGTCCAATGGGCATAATGACGACGCTGATTTTCAGTCGATCGTAACTTTTCGTTTCTTAGTTTTGTTCCAACTTTTCCTTATTTTTCAAAAGAACAATTTGCTCGAATATAAAGTTCATCATCGTCCTAGCGTTATTCCCGGTAGTGCCCCTAAAGGAGCCCGGGGTCCGCTTTGACACCTAATCCCAAGATTTGGCATAGGCACTAGTTTCACGAAAGCGACTGCCATCTGACCTTCCAACCCAGAGGGAAAACTAGACCTTATTGGGATTAGACCGGTTTCCTCACGATGTTTTCCTTCACCGAAAAGCTAACGGTAAATATTCCGTACATAAGTTCCGAAAAACTCATTGGTACGAGCCGGGATTCGAACCCACGACCGCCGCTTGACAGCCGCATGCCTAAACCACTAGGCTACCGTTGCTTGCCTACCCTCTGGGTTGAAATTGTTATTTAAAATTTATGTGGGACCAACTTCGAGGTATACCCTTTCTATTAAAAAAAAGAATTATCAAAATAGGACTACTCTGTAAAAAGTTATGCGTCAAAGGTCATACATAAAAACAAAAAAATATAGATATACGCGTTGAGTTGAGAACCTCCTTCGTTTTTTTCGTCGGTTAAAAAATGCCACGCTATGTCCTATTCTAAAGACTAAACGACAATATTAGAAAGTATCATCAAAATAGGTTCAGTAGTTTTTGCTAAAATTTGCCACCAAAAAATCTGATTGTCAGCGCTGCCACGCGGTGTCCACTTGACGGCAAAAGATGCCGATGCAAGAAGACTTTATCCAATCGGTTATCTTCAAATTTGGTCTGCGGGTCCCCCTCCATCAAACTTTTTAATACGTTTCTTATGGTTTGACGGAGTTTATACGCCGACAAAAATTTGAAGAATGACCTACTACGTAAGGCTAAATATGCGTTGAAATTGATGATGATCTGCATCGCGCTATTGAACTTTTTCGTATAAATCAATTTCCTCCAGGTTATCCTCATTATGTATCACTGACAACAAAGACTAACTTTCACATTTATAATATTAGTGTTATATGTAAACGTGGCTTGTCCATGGTACCTTAGCCGCCAGTTCTCAATTTGGCTGCATAAGAGCTTTTCCGTCCCTCTTGGTGGAACACGTATAGGATCTCTAAAGAAATTCTTACTCTGAGTTCATCAGTCTGTCATAGAAATAGTGACATTTGTGCCGGACAGAAGAGCACTGTTCCAGGTGAAATTTTTGGAAATTCTGTAGGTCAAGGCTTAAAATACCGTACAATTAAGCAGATCGCCGCAAAGCCACCATATCCGTGCTATCCGTAGTTCTACAGATTTTTTTTCAATGACATCATGAGTTGCGAAAAGAGGACTACAATAAGCTAGCTTACTGTTAGTCCCTGTTCAGATTATCTGATCTGATCCGGAGCCGACACCGATAAAAATGTAACGAAAACTGCTTTCTGTTCACACTCCAAGACACGATATCGGTCACATTCCCATAGGGGCCGGTTACACGGTGATCCTTATCACCGATACACTCATAAATACGTGAATATTGATGAATATTCAAACAAAATCCATACAATTTTGAAAACTGCAATTATATTGACGTGATATCAATCACCGTGTAACAGATCCCATTATTTTTTTATCGGCGCCCAAGGCACTGTGTTAAGGTCCACAAAGACGCCGAGAGACTCCAACTGAGACAGGCGTAGGCATCCACGACAATGAATGGGTTAGGTAAACCTCCGTCTTATCTCAAAATCTTGATTATGTAAAAAATAGTTTGTAAGTATATAAACTTAATTGAAGCAAGAAGACATGACAATTTAATAATGACTTATAAGAGTCTAATTAAAAGTAAATTAAATGTTGACACAATACGTTTGTCATTCATTGTAAATTTGTCATTCGTTTTGTATTATTTTGTTAATTTGTGTGGTCTTGTGGAGAAGCCATCTTTATTCCTTTAGTAGCAATTCGCAGATACAACTATACATGCCCCTTCAAAACATGCGTTGGTTTGTATGTAATATTACATCATTGATGTAAGTAATAAACATTTCAACCTTGACGATCATGCGTTACCTAAAGAACCAAATACTTACTTACAGAAAATAACATGGTAAGTAATAATCTTTCTTATTCCTAGATAACATTACATTCGTGCTTGCTTCAGACACTTGATCTACCTGGCCTTGACAACTGAACAAGTTTCACATACTTTCAGGTTGTGTAAGTTCATAAAAATTCGGCTATTCCTAAAAGTAAGAGCCAAGTTGACTTTCCATGAAAGTGAAAAGAGTAACGAAATTTAACAAATATAGAGGAAAATTTGGAGGGCACTTGTAGTAATAATGGTATTTGTGCGCTTCATGTCTGACAATTTCAGGAATATATAATACAAATTATCAGGATTTCGGGTAGTTAATTTATTATAGTTCGGTATTATATTGAACAAAAACTATCAATTAAAAAATATTTTTATTTATTCTTCCATACATACTCTTTATTTATATTTCCTCTTAAGTTAGGTTTGTACACTAATAATATAAAAAGTAAAATATAAAACTATACATACAAAACATAAAAACATTATAAAAACCTAACCTAGGGTGCAGCCGGCAGCGAAGCGGGGCCTAAACTACCGGCGGTCAGGGTGACAGAGACAGGAACCTCCTCACTATCCGCGCATATTTTAATTTATTCTTCCATACATACTCTTTATTATTAGTATACTAATAAATAATAACACATGGCATGAACATGTCACTGTGAAATAGTATTAGATAAGGTATAGTTTTATCCTGGCAAATAGTTATATGAATGCTACCAATAACTATCTTACTTTAGTTATATTATTATCACTAGACCAGTCTAGTAAAAAAGTCATGCACTCAACTAGGACCTGCCAGCAAGTCGATAAAGCGGTGCTTTTATGTTCAGCACTAAGGAACACTAGGCAAGGAACGAACCTAAACCATTCAGTGTCAGTCAGTCTGGCAACACTGCCCTAATGTAAACATCGTCTCAGTTTTCGTGTGATTAATCCGAAATGTATCCTATTAAAAATGTGCTTACCTAGTGTTTATTGTGTTGATACTCGTGATAATGTATCGTGGACATGTTAGAGAAGTGCTCCCAGCATGACAAGGGACGCAAAACCAGTACACCAAACGATTCAATAAACTGAACCAAAGCACAAAAAAACATTGACTTTACCATCAAACAGTGATCAAACATTGATTTTGCACACATTGGATATTGCTTTTTAAATTTCTTCAGCTGAAACGTGAACTTAAATTGGAAATAATAAATTCAAATTCAAACTCAAATTCAAAATGTTTATTTGTAAACATAGGTTACATATAATTCTGAGTATCGCTATGTTTTGCCGTTCGGCATACAAATATTGTAGTCCAGATATTGCATGCATGTACTTGAAAACTAATTTAAATAACAATTCAAATAATTTCTCGCTTAAATTAAAGTGTCGCTTAAATATTCACCTACGGAATAATATGCTTTCTCTACCAGGAAGTTATACAGTCTCTTTTTAAAGTCTGGTAAGTCATCTGCTCTAGTAATATTTTTTGGTAATTTATTATAAATTTTTGTGCCATTCCAAAGATACTTTTGAAAAGAAGAGCAGTTTTAAATGGCCCTGTATACATTTTATCCTTCTGCCTACAGCTGCTGAAAGTGGAAAATTGGCTAATGTTGCTTTTGACATATATTCCTACCTCGTATATGTAAAGGCATGGAAGCGTTAATATATTGAGCTTAATAAAATGGGTTCTACAGGTTTCTCTTGTGCCATTCCACATACCGATCGTAAACATTTTTTTTGTGCTCTGAATGCGATTTCACGGTCTCTGGAATTACCCCAAAATGTGACACCATATCTCAAAGTTGAAGTTACATAAGCATGATATGCAGTTAATACTGATGACTTATTCACTCTTTTGCTAAGTTTATATAATGCATATGAAAATCTGCTAAGTTTTTTACACACAATGTCAATATGATTTTCCCATGTCAACTTACTATCTAAATGTAATCCTAAAAATTTTGTAATGTCAGTTTCATCAATTTTATGTTGTTTATATTCGACAGCGATATTTGGTGTCCGGTCAACTCTTTGTTTAAAACTCATTAACTTGGTTTTGCTTAAATTAATGCGTAAGTTATTTCTTTTCAGCCACTCAATCAATGTTTCCAATGTCTTGTTAATCTCAGTCTGCAATGTACGTATGTTATCTCCTGTGAATATAATTGTACTGTCATCAGCAAAAAGTATCATCGGATGTTCAATAGTTTGCGGCATGTCGTTGATGCTAAGAAAAAGTAAAGGTCCGAGTACACTGCCTTGTGGCACGCCGTATTTTATTTCTCTACAATCAGATGATAAACTAACTTGCGTTTTAGATTTTGTACATATTTTATCGATTGTGACAAATTGCTTTCATTCGGTTAAGTAAGACTTTATTAAATCATTAACGTTTCCGCGTACTCCATAATCAAATAGTTTGCTAAGTAGGATATTGTGATCCACAAAGTCGAATGCTTTTGTCATATCCATATATAGCTCACAGACAGGTTTTTTCTTATCAATATCAGTCATAATCCGTTTCAACAAATCAAAAATAGCCATGTTAATGGACTTTTTTTTTCGGAATCCTTTTTTTTCAATCGCAAAGAGGTTGTGGGTTTCAAAAAAGTCATACAGGCAATTATAAATAACTTTCTCTATGATCTTGGAGAATACAGGAGGAAGAGCTATTGGTCTATAACTATCCATACTATTCTTGTCTCCTTTCTTGAAAATGGGTCGTACTACAGCTACCTTTAACATTTCTGGAAACGTCCCATTTTCAATACACAGATTGGTAATGTGGCTGATCATGGGTGATATTATTGGCGCTACCTTTTTTACAATTTTGCTTGATATACCATCGTAGCCAGTACTGTTAGTATGTTTTAGAGATTCAATGATGATGCGAATGTCATGAGGGCTTGTAGGTTTTAACTGAATTGGGTGATTTAAATGTCATCTTAAATTGACTGGTCTTATGGATGGAATTAGAATTATTGCTATTATGGTCTGCCATGACGTTGTCACCAATAATTGGTTTGGACTGGTCAACGAAATGTGTATTAAATAGTTGTGTAATGTCTTTAATGTCATTTATTAGTCTATCTTCATGTTTGATATGGGAAACATTTTCTCGCAAACGAGTATTTTTCAATTTTTTGATAATGTTCCACGTGGCTTTACATTTGTTAAAAGAGTTTTTAATGGAATAATCATTTTGCGCTTTTTGAGTCAACAATATTACTTTTTTAAGCCTTTTGGAGTATAAATTGAGATAGGCTTTATCTTGTAAGTTAGGCAATATTCGATATTTCCAAAGCAAGTGCCGTTTCTTTCGACAGCACTTTCTTATTCCGTTTTTAATCCATTTTGGTTTCTTATAAGCAGATATTTTTGATTTAATAAATGGAAAACATAAATCGTAGAACAGTTTAAAGTGGTCATTGAAATACTTGAAAGCTTCATTAGGGTTATTTGCCATGTATACACCGTTAAAATTAAGATTTTGTAAGCATTCAGTAAATTTAGTAAAATATTCTCTGTACTGTTATCCCAGTTCCCTGTTAATGTACCAGAATGGTAAAAGATATGTTTTTTTTTACGGGACAGTTTAAAATCTGGGCTGTATGATCGGAGATAGCGAAATCGACAACTTCTGCTTTACTCCCTCGTATATTATGTAGAATATTGTCTATACAGGTATTTCTTTTTAATCGGGTTGGCTCTGTCACTCCAATTCTAAGGTTATCTATATATATAAATGCCTTTGTCCTGACTGACTCACTCATCAACGCACAGCCGAAACTACTGGGACTAGAAACTTAAAATTTACACCAGGACTTCCTTTTATGACGTAGGCAACCGATAAGACGGTATTTTTGGAAATTCCATCCCTAAGGGAGTTAAATGGGGGTGCAAAGTTTGTATGGGGGAAACTTTATATTATGAACTAGAGACTTAACACTTTGTAGAAAGATTACTTATTAATATACAAAAAAAATGATTTCAGCGTTTAAGAAAATTCCACCCCTAAAGGGGTTAAATAGGGGTGCAATGTTTGTATGGGGGAAACATTAATTTTTGAACTATGAACTTGAAACTTTGAAGAAAGATTACTCATTAAAATACAGTAAAAGTAATTTCTGAGTTTAAAACAATTTCACCCCTAAGGGGGTTAAATAAGGGTGCAAAGTTTGTATGAGGGAAACTTTCTCTTTTGAAAGAGAAACTTGACAATTTGTAGTCAGATTACTTATTAATATACAAAAAAGTACTTTCAGCGTTTTAGAAAATTCTACCCCTAATTGGTTAAATAGGGGTGCAATGTTTGTATGGGAGAAACACTATTTTTGAACTAGAGACTTGAAACGTTGTAGAAAGATTACTTATTAAGATACAATAAAAGTAATTTCAGCATTTTAGTAAATTCCGCCCCTAAGGGGGTTAAATGGGGGTGCAATGTTTGTATGGGGGAAAAAATATTTTTTGAACTAGAGACTTGAAACACTATTGAAAGATTACTTATTAGAATACAAAAAAAGTAATTTCTGCATTTTAGAAAATTCTACCCCTAAGAGGGTTAAATAGGGGTGCAAAGAAGGAAATTTATTTTTTGAGCTAGTAAGTTAACTTATTAAAATACAAAAAAAACAAATTTCAGCGTTTAAGAAAAATCTATCCCAATGGGGGTTAAAAAAGGTTGAAGGTTTTGTATCCCCATTTTCTAGCTCCAAATCCATGCGTCGCTCTATATCTTGCAGAGTAATTTTTGCCAAAGATTAAAATTAGATTAAAGCATCAGGTAACTGACGGAACAAGTATTAAGCTTTCTGCAAACAATTCCCGTAATCTGATTGGAAAATCTTTAAAAATTCTTTAACAATCGCATATCAGTGTCTGCCACTGTTTGAAATGTAATACGTCTACTTAGACCATTTTAACTAAGAATAAAATTCACTTACCTATTTTATATCTTTGTCATCATCAAAAATCTACGCGGACGAAGTCGCGGGTGGCCGCTAGTATATAATAAATGCGAAAGTTTAGATGTTTGGAAGTTACTCAATCTCGCAAATAGAGAGTAAATAAAAGTCATTTAATTAATAAATAATGTACATAATATTATAAAGAGGAAATATTTGTTTGTTTGTTTGTTTGTTTGTTTGTTTGATTGTTTGTTTGTTTGTTTGTTTGTTTGTTTGTTTGTTTTAATTTTTACCGCGGGAAAATGCTTCATTCCTACGGGAAAACGGAAAACTAACCGTGCGAAGACGGGCCGGGCAGCTAGTAACTTATAATAAAATTCTTCGAATGTTTTGTTCTTTTCATTAGGTCGATATCAAAATCACCGCAAACAATAACTTTTTTGTTACCATTAATAGGTATCTATCAGCTAGACAGCGAAACTTTTGAGTCATATTTTGTTAAAAAATGAATCACATGTTGCTCCATGCGTAATGTTGCTATGTTAGAATGTAAGGCGTTTGTATTTTTTCTTCCGTATGTGTCAAAGTCAGACATTACACGTTACTTGAATCGAAAAACCGTATTTAATTTTCTACTCCTGTTTTACTCCAAAACATGGACCTAGACCGAACCGGATTGAAGATTTGCAGCCCATAGCTGTATTATACTTAATAAAAGGAGTAAATTAGCGGAGAAATAAAGAAATTCGTCCAACCAGTGTAAGAGGTCACGCAAAGGGCAAAGAAACAGCGGACATCGGGCTCAAGTTGGATTGCTGAAATTGAAAACAGTGTTAAGCCTTCATTTATTCTTAATTTTAACCCATCACTCAACAGGTAGTACCTACCCATTTATAAGGTTAAGAATTATTACGGTTAGTATCGTCTTATAATTGTTAAAGTTAACTACTTATACCTAACCGTTAGGTTAACCCATCTTACGTCAGATTGCTACTTTAGTTTCATTTAATTTCGTATTTATTTAATTTAATACTAGTGTTTAATTGCTGTAGGGTCAGTCCTCTTAATTAACAAGTATATTTACGAATTGTAAAGTTAGATAATCATAATTTACTACACGGAAATACATAGGCGTTAAAGGAAACAGTAGGTTACACTTTCACTTGTAATTTAATCAGCTAATTTATGCTAGAAGTTATATCTATACGCAATTAGTAGCGTATTAACTTAAAGCGCTTAGTGCTTTAACAAAATATACCAAATAAATTTTATACTAAAGGACACGTAGGCAACATCCATAATTTGTAATATACCTAACTGTAACATTAATTTACATTTGAGTAAACTTTGCACTGTATAACGTTTCAGTTGACTACACACACGCCTCTCAAAATGGTCGAAGAAAAGGAGTTAATCAAAAAACGAGGCAGCTACAAAGGCCGGCTGACTACGTTTTCGAACTACGTAAACACTTTGAAAATTGAATTACTTACCAGTGTTTCGGCCAATGAGTTGCAGTTACGGATTCGTAGGATGGAAACATTATTTAGTGAGTACGATGAGGTGCAGTTACAGTTGGAGTGTTTGGCTGAAAGTATTGGCCTTCAAATTTCTGAGCGAGCTGAGTTCGAAACCCAATATTACGGTGTCCTTGCTAAGGCACAAGATATGTTAACTTCGTTTCACAAACGGCAGGATGACCAGGGTAGCGAACATGCAAGTGGTTCTCGTACCAGCAACCATAAACTAGTTAAACTTCCAGTCATACAATTGCCAAAATTTTCGGGAGCATATGAAAATTGGCTCGAGTTCCACGACACATTCCTAAGCCTCATTCATTCTAATGACGACATCGACGAAATTAACAAATTTCATTATTTGCGAGCGTCATTGGAGGGTTCAGCTGCGGTATTTATTCAATCGGTCGAATTCTCCTCTAAAAATTACGAGTCTGCGTGGAAACTTTTGTGTGATCGTTACGATAATAAACGTTTACTGCTTCAAAATCACGTTTCAGCAATCTTTAATATCGAAGCTATCACCAGAGAGTCTTCATTTGCATTAAAACGTATGATCGACCAATTGAACAGAAACCTGCTCGCCTTAGAGTCACTTGGCGAACCCACTAAACACTGGGATACGTTACTTATTTATATTGTATCACAAAAATTAGACACTAAGTCGTATCGAGAATGGGAAGAGTACAAAGGTCGCTTAGACAAAGATAAGCCAATTACTCTCGACGTGTTTTTAACTTTCATGCGAAGCCGTTCTGACTTGTTAGAAACTGTCCACTAATAACACTGCCTGTCGAGTTAGCTCGTTAAACAAAAGCACTCCGAAATTAAAAACAATGGTGTCCATGCAATATGCTAAGCAAAACAAGGTCATTAACTGCCCTAAATGCAGCGGCGAACATAATCTAAGCAGTTGTTTACAATTTCTCTCGCTTAGTAAGACTGCGCGTTTAGAGTTGTTACCGAGTTTAAAGGTATGCTACAATTGTTTGCGAAGCGGGCATTACGCTAATCATTGTAAGAAGCCGGGATGCAAGTTATGTAAGCGTAAGCATAACACTTTAGTTCACGTGACCGATTCCAGAACGAGGCCTAGCGGTGACAGCGCGTCCGGACGCAGCGAGGAGGATAATGCGACTAAAGTAAATAAATCGATTCCTCCCGGTAATCAAGCATCCGCGCCGCCTGCGACTGTTTTTTATGGTATGGGGCATAGTTCGCATGATTTCTCGCCCGCTACGATGTCAACGTTATCTGCGCAATTAGGATCAGACTCGCGTCAAGGTCAAGATGTTTTGCTCTCAACTGCATTGGTAAAGGTGTACGATGGCAATAATCGCGAACATGTCGCTCACGCAATTTTTGATAGTGGAAGTACCTCTTGCCTGATGACGCAGAGTCTCTGTGAGAAATTGAACTTACCAACACATTGCGTCAACAAATCTATTCAAGGTATCAATAACTCGACATCAAAAGTAAGACAAATGTGTCGAATACCTATTAAATCCTTGGACGACACATTTTTAATGAACGTAACTTGTTTCGTTTTACCGTCCATCACTGATAACGTCCCGTGTCGCCAAATAAACTTGACGAACTTAAATATCCCGTGTGATATTAGTTTGGCCGATCCTAACTTTTACAAACCCGCACCTGTAGACTTAATATTGGGAGCTGATGTATTTTGGGACGTCTTAGGGTCAAAGGTCATCAAATTAGGTAGTGGGCAACCGGTGCTCTGTGAAACGCGGTTTGGCTGGTTAGTTTCAGGTCCGATAAATAACGGCCATGTAGCGTCCACTACCATTAAATGTTGTTTTAGTTCCGTGTTCTCGCACACAGGTAATAATGATTCAGAGTTAAAGGACGACATCCAAACCCAATAAGCGCGGTTTTGGCAACTTGAAGAGGTAAGCCATAAGTCGTCTCATTATTCACCTGAGGAGAAACTGTGCGAGGAACATTTTGTTAAAAATACCACGCGCTTAGGAGACGGTCAGTTTTGTGTGAGGCTTCCTTTAAAACAAAGTGAAAGCGTATTAGGTGACTCATTTCAACGCGCAAAACATTGTATGCTGTCATTAGAGCGTAGGATTAAGACTAAGCCTTCGTTCAAAGGCTTGTATACTGACTTTATGGCAGAATACGAAGCCTTAGGCCACATGTCGGAGGGCAGGCAGGTCACCGAGGAGAAGAAGGGATTCTATATTCCTCACCACGGAGTCTTACGCGAAGGCAGTTCCACGACTAAAATGCGGGTCGTGTTTAATGCTAGCAGTCCGTCTACGTCAGGTGTCAGTCTAAATGACATCCAGATGGTTGGACCTACCGTTCAGGATGACCTCCTGTCCATTCTACTCAGGTTTAGGCAGCACAGGTACATTATTTCTTCAGACGTGGAGAAAATGTACCGACAGATCTTGGTTCACCCTGATGATCGACACCTGCAGCAGATTGTTTGGCGTAACTCTGAGTCAGAGTCACTACTGGTGCATCAACTGAATACCGTCTCATACGGGACCGCCAGTGCTCCTTTCCTCGCCACGAGATGTCTTCAGCAAGTAGGTCTGGAGTGTGATGATGAGACGATTAAAGAGATCATCATCCACGATTTTTATGTTGACGATCTGCTGACTGGCGGAGATGAGGTTTCTGAGGTGGAAGAGATTCAACATAAAGTGACTGCAGCACTTGCCTCCGCAGGAATGAACCTACGTAAGTGGAGATCAAATGAGCCTCGTCTTCTAGATGGACCCTCTCAGTCGACAGTAGATTTAAACATAGGTGCAAATGAGCTCTGCAAAACGTTAGGTTTAGGCTGGCATTCTGAGTCTGATGAGCTGTGTTTTCCAATCGGAACCTTAGTTTCCAAAGAAAACACCAAGCGCGATATGTTGTCAGTGATCGCTCAGATCTTTGACCCATTAGGACTTCTGTCTCCATGCGTGATCACCATGAAGATGCTGCTGCAGCGGTTATGGCTACACAAGTTGTCGTGGGATGAACAGCTGTCACCAGACATCTCCAAGCAGTGGTTGGAAATATTGAGTAGCTTGCCAGCACTTAATGACATTCGAGTTCCTCGGCATGTCATATGCAACTCACATCAGACGATGGATTTACATATGTTTACGGATGCATCCGAACGAGCGTACGGGTCCTGTGTGTACGTTCGGAGTGTGGACAAGCAGAACCACACTTTAGTTTGATTATTAATAGCCAAAAGTCGGGTAGTGCCGATTAAACCTACGACTATACCTCGGCTCGAGCTTTGTGGCGCACCTGTCGGTGCACACCTTTATGAAAAAGTTATGGCCTCACTTCGAGCCCAGGTTAGGAGTACAACATTTTGGACCGATTCCACGATAGTTTTAGGTTGGCTGAAGATGATGCCAAATAGGTTACAACCTTTTGTTAGAAATCGAGTGTCTGACATTTTAGAGATTACCGGCAGTTGTATTTGGAGACATGTTCCAACGGATCAAAACCCAGCGGATTTGATTTCGCGTGGAGTACACGTGGACAACATACAAGCGTTATGAACACGTTAGACTTGTGGTGGTCGGGTCCCAGCTTTTTACAACGAGATGATTCTCAGTGGCCGTTGACTCCAAGCTCTAAATCATGTAGCGCACTGCTGGAAACTCGCGTTGACGTATCACTGCACGTTAATATAAATAATGAGCCATTAATTGACTTTGATCGATTTTCAAATTTATCACGGCTTATTCGTGCTCTGGCATACGCTCTGCGCTTTATTAACAGATGCCGCAAACAAATAACGTCGACTTATCTGAGTCATGACGAATTAAAGAATTCATTAATACTTATTACTAGAATCAGTCAACGCGAATCGTTCCCTGAATATAATTTATTATTAAACAAACAAACTTTGCAAAAAAAGAGTAAGCTTTTAAAATTCAACCCATTCTTAGATAACGACAATTTAATGCGAGTTGGGGGCCGCCTTACTAATTCTGAATTTGCTTATGAAAAAAGACACCCTGTTATTTTACAGTCCACTCATCGTTTCACTAAATTGTTATTTAGTTTTGAACATAAAAGGCTACTGCATGCACCACCCCAACTCTTGTTGGCAACCATTAAAGAATCCTACTGGCCGGTAGGAGGTCGTAATTTGGCAAAGGTTTGTTACCATCAATGCGTGCGATGCAAGATTATGAAAGCCGAAGTGATCGCTCCATTGATGGGTAACCTGCCAAGTTCGCGGTTGTCACCAGGAGGTCACTCGTTTAGGAATGTGGGCGTGGACTACGCAGGTCCACTTATGGCAGCCAGTCGCCAAGGTCGTGGTTGTACTTTGGTAAAAGTATATGTTGCCATTTTTATATGCTTCACAACTAAGGCTATACATTTGGAGTTGGTAGGAGATTTAACTAGTAAAACTTACTTGTCAGCACTGTCTCGCTTCATGTCTCGAAGGGGACAGCCAGATAACGTTTTCTCCGACAACGGAACCGCATTCGTTGGAGCGTCTAACGAAATCGGTAAATTTTTAAAGGCAAACTGCAACTCGCTGGCCGAAAAGTTAGCTACCGAAAAAACTCATTTTCATTTCCTTCCTGCGTATGCACCGCACTTCGGTGGTCTTTGGGAGACGGGTGTTAAGTCGACCAAGTATCATTTACAACGAGTGTTGGGAAATTGTAACTTAACTTATGAAGAGCTTAACACAACACTCGTCGAAATCGAAGCACTGCTGAACTCCCGCCCACTTACACCGTTGTCGTCGCATCCGGACGACCTCTCACCGCTTACTCCTGGACATTTCCTCATCGGTCGCTCGTTCACGTCGCTGCCAGTCCAGGATCTGCAGGATCACACCTACCACCACCTTTCTCGATTCCACCGAATCGAGCAGCTTCGTCAGCACTTTTGGGCTCGGTGATGCAAAGAGTACGTCCCGGAACTACAACAGCGAGCCAAGTGGAGACTCAATCAAGACTCCCTCAAGGTGAACACTCTCGTTGTCCTGAAGGAAGACAATCTCCCTCCGTTGAAGTGGAGACTAGGACGCATCGTCGCCATTCACCCAGGATCAGATGGCATATCTCGGGTGGCTGATGTGAAGACGGCAACAGGAGTTGTCCGACGAGCTTTCAGCAAACTTTGGCCTCTCCCTGTGGTCTACGAGTCTGCTTGAAAGGCATGCTTTCAACCCCGGGGGCATGTTAAAAAATGAATCACATGTTGCTCCATGCGTAATGTTGCTATGTTAGAATGTAAGGCGTTTGTATTTTTTCTTCCGTATGTGTCAAAGTCAGACATTACACGTTACTTGAATCGAAAAACCGTATTTAATTTTCTACTCCTGTTTTACTCCAAAACATATTTCATACATATTTATATACATAGAAAAGTCCCTAATCAGTGAGTTTATTTAATAACTGAATTACCTTGTATTTTCCACTTCTGCAAGCGCAAACAAAAGTAACAAATCCTCCTCCATCTTTTTTCGGTTCTAAGCAGCAAGAACCGCGAAAGGCGCGAAACGAAAACAAAATTGCAATGGGCATAAGCCCGAAAGTCCATAAAAAAACAGACGACAAATTTGACGTAATCCGCCAAATTACTAAAGAGGAGGCAGTATGGCCGATGGTCTTACCTGTAATGAAAGGACGAATAAAAAAAAAGTAATCCGCCAAATCCGCCACCGCAAGCCGCGCCAGTGTGTGGCAGGCCTTAGTTTTATTCATTTAAGGAATTAAATTTATTTACTTCATCCAAACATGAAATAAGTGGAGCCAGAATGAGAATCGCCTCCGCTAATCCTGCAATATTTCTTACCGCGTTGCAAGAACAAAGATAAGATAAACAGCAACAAATTAACATAATATCCTGTCCTGTAACGATTGTTTACATGTAAGTTCATTGACACTTGTCTTATCTAGATGAGGGCCCTTTCGGATGCACTTCGACCCAGTGGGATATTTTGTGCATTTGCCCTCTACTTATGTCTACTCCCAACCTCGCTCCATCATTTCCACATAGCGGATGATGCAGCTCAGCGGAAGTACCTTGAATTCCTTTGGTCTGGAACTGTCCGATAGTCTTGGCCAAGAAATCCTTGACCCCGAAGTGACCTGTGAACACCCCGGATATGATTCTGACTTGCTTTCTACTGGATTTCCAGAGTTTGTAAGTTCCGCCCGAGTCCACTCATTCTATGAAGAGCTTAGAGTGCCTTAAGCCCGCCTCATTCCTCCACTCGTGTTAGTGTTTGGTTTTGGCGTTTTAAAGGCCGAGTTTATGGTTCCCTGTGAGAGTCCCACAAATGGTTCTGGACCTACAAAGTGATTTGTAGATCCCCCTCTTGCAAGTTCATCCGCTCTTTCGTTGCCGATGAAGCCCTCGTGCCCTGGTATCCAAACAAGTTGCACCTTATTATGCTTTCCAAGCTTGTTCAGTGGCTGGACGCCATTATAGACTAGTCTAAATTCCACTTTCGGCGCCGTAAGTGCTTTAAGGGCAGCTTGACTGTCACTGAGTATATAGATGGTCTGCCGTCTGGTTTGCCTGTCTATATTCTCCTGTGCACAGGTAATTATGGCGTTTGTCTCCGCCTGGTAGACGGTTGCCCATGCTTACACTTCTACTGTAGTTATGCGCATAAATGCCTGCTCCCGTACCGGATCCCATTTTTGATCCGTCCGTGTACCATATACTGTCTTCGATACCAGACCTCGGTGGTTCTAGACAGTCGGCCCATTCAGCCCTGGATGGAACTTTTGTTGTGTAGTTCCTATGGAATACAAACTTGGGTAGCATTTTGTCGCTTCCCATGTTTGTTATTCTGTCTAAGAAACCATCAGTCTCCATTTTTGTGTGTGTCTTTGGTTTGCTGTCGCTCCACATTCCAAGAGTTCTTAATCTGTGGAGCGATTTGCGCGCCTCTGACTTAATCACCAAGTGAAGTGGCGGTAGGTCCAGTAGGATTTCTAGCGCCGCTGTAGGCGTGGTACGAATAGCCATGCATGCCGATCTCTGCACCTTCATCAGAGCATCTCTGTATGTGCTCATTAAAGTCCTTGGCCACCATGCCAGGCTACCGTACAATAATATGGGCCTCACCATCATAGTGTAGATCCACTTAAGTACTTTTGGTTTCAATCCCCATGTTTTGCCATACGCTGATCTACACATTCCGAATACATTGTCGCTAGCCATGGCGAAAAAAGCTTTTAACCAAAAGAGGCCACTCTTAAGATCCAGTTTGTCATGTAGGAGCAAAAAGTTGCTAATATAAGTGTACATTTGGAGTATTGCCCTTTATGGCAGCGAAACGTGGACAATGACACAAAGGGACCGGGAAAGACTGGAAGTGTTTGAAATGTGGTGCTGGAGACGGATCGAAGGTATATGCTGGACTGATAGAGTAACAAATGAGGACGTTTTGAGAAGGGTAAATGAGAAGAGATCGATTTTGAACACCATCAGCACTAGAGGGGGGAAAATGATTGGTCATTTGATACGGCACGACAACTTCTTTAAAACCATAATGGAAGGAAAGATAAAAGGAAGGAGGGGCAGGGGAAGACCACGACGTAGTTATATAGACAAAATAAAGGAAAAAGCTGGTGTCGTGTCGTATCAACAAATCAAAGGGCTGGCGTACGACAGAGAGAAATGGAAAATACTCCACCGACAAGAGGATAACTCTTAAATTAATGATGATGAACCCTCCTATCTTTTGCGGCAGTCGGGTTAAAGTTGGGTAGAATTGTATCATAAAAAATAATTATGAAAGAAGTATTTTAATCGTTTATTAGGAATATTCATAATCGAAGTTGTAATAAAAGCCAAATGTCTAGTAATTAAGTCTCTTTATATATTTTGACATTAATGCAAATTGATGTTGTGCTATTTGTGATTGTTCTCGTGTAATAAATAAATCTTAATCTAATCTATCGGCTTGTTTGCTTTGAATCAATGATCAAATTTGACAGTCGGCTCAAAGTAAACAAGTCATAACGTAGTAATACAAATAATGACATCGGTGTCGTGCAAAAAAAAAATTCAGATTTAAGACTTGTGCCCATGACAGTAGCTGATATTTGGAATCTTAAGCTGATGATGATAATGACACTCAATTCTACGATGCGGTAAATAGACTAACAGATATATAGATCCACAGGATATACGTATAGTTTTTAAAAGTCTTTCAGGTTAAGAATCTAAATTTACAAAAAAATACGTCTGGGCAAAGCTTTAAAGATAACATCACACAAAAATTACAATCATCATCGATGATCTCTCACTCTGACCTCTAGTTTTAAATCTTACAGTGCATACATAATAGTGGGGCAGAGTGCTCGAACAAATGGTCGTAAATGTGGACATGCTGGACAAAAGCACCAATTTTTTTCAGGTACTTGTAAGGTCCATAGCTTTAAGTTTTTGATAGGAACCAACTCCTCCGTCGGCCATTTCTTTTTGGCAGCCATGTAAATTATAGTTAATTATTAATATCTCGAGTTCCAAGACTCTTAGAACCAAAAAGTTGGTGTCTAAATATACATATTTGGGGTCAGGGAATTCAACTAGATAAGTATTTTACTGATATAACACTGCACATAAATATAAAACATCTTTTTCTTAAAGTTGCTTTAAGTTGTGCTAAAAAAACAATTATTAACATTATTATATTTTATCACCTGTTATTATAGGAGCTGAACTACATAATCTGCGGAAATTTCAAGTGTCTGCATATTACGGTTATAAAGATATACCGATTTATATGGGCGGGCAATAAAATTACGTTACATATTTGAGAGAACTGTTTAGTTTTATTTTTATGACTTAATGTTAAAGCAGCAATAGTAAAACAACTTCTTTGGAAATTTGAACAGTCTAGCTATTGACGCAGACAGCCGGATGGACAGCGGAAGCTTAGGAACAGGGTTCCGTCTGATATCCTTTGGGAACTCGACTCTAAAAAATATCGAGTTGTATTCCTTGACCCCAATTGGGATGAACCATTTTTTTACAATGTATAGTAAACTCAAAACCATTTGGAGGGATAGGTTTTCTGAGCAATATGTACTTATTAGAATAATTAAATATTCAATATCCTACGAGATATCATTTAAAAAAAAAAATAACCTTTAATGACCTTCAAACAGCAGTGCCACGGTGACGTCACTAGTGCCTGTAATAGGAGGAGGATAGAATGCACGCAAAAACATAGAGAATTATATAAAATGTCATATCACACTAAATTTGCATCTCATTTTTTCCTTAATGACAAAGTGAGACAAAAAGGACAAAAAATAATGTCACTTGTTGTAAAAGGGTCTTTAGAAAACTTCAAAGTCGTAAGTCCGAATTGTAGTCAAATGTTTTATTCTCATGCAATAGTTTATAAAAATTGTGTCATGAATATTTTGTAAAAATGTACCGAAATATATTAAATTAATTATATGTGCATTGTATAAATGAACAGTTTTTTTTCTTAAATAAACATCGCTCAAAATATTTTATCGTTTAATTTGGACCCGTTGATGAACTTTATGAAACGTCAACAACAAGAAGGACTTACCTACACTTATCATACGAAAGTTTACGTTCTCTTCTCGATCTAACTCTACTTTTAATTTTAATTGATATTGACCTGGCTAAATATATTGGTATATTACGGACTCCGAGAAAACCCTGCATTAAATTCTGACCTTGCTGTTTGTTACTCGTACTGGACACCGATATTGTCGGTAACGTTTAGGTACTAATCAAAATGGCAAAATTTGTTAAAGCGGATTCTACCAATTTGCCAAGGGTAGAAGGAATAATGATTGTTGGTTACATGAACAGTAGCAGTAGTCACAACGCAGCCGAAATACGCGGAGCGAAAGCTTTAATGTAAGTACCTAACTACCTATACAGTATGATAGACGTTTGTTTTTATAGTCAACCAAACAATACTACTGCTGCGGTAGTTAATCAAACTTATATACACCGCTGGACATTTAAATAACCTAATAAGAGTGTTATGGGCAAGTGGTTCACTAGCATGTCTCACAAGGCTATGGTTGTCATAAGTTCGATCATGGTTTTTAAATGTCGTGTCCGTTTCAATTCTTAGCAAACTTCCTGGTAACTTCTGCCACATTCATAATAATAATAACGTTCCTCTCTCTGTAGCCCTTACCACTATGTTTTGTAAGTACTTTTTGTATTTTACTTTTATATCAATATTGTAAAAGACTAAGACATGAAATGAATAAAGGGAATAAGATTCTGATGCTATAAAAATCCATAACCAATCCCAATAATCAGAGATATGTTGTGGGCTTGCCAATCTACCAATTTGGGTTTTAATGTGCTTACCGAAACAGGGGAAAATGGATTGTTAAGTTCACCACAACGTAACAGAGCCTATGAATTACCTTTACTTATTCACCAGCAATATTAGCCGAACATTTGTAGGGTGCTTACAAGTTAACGGCAGGACTTGGACCAGACTAGTCATAGATAGAGAAAGATGGAGAAGATTGGGGGAGGCCTTTGCCAATAGGCACACAGAATCAAATTAACTCTGGTTACTGTAGATCTAAGTTTATATGTAAAATACTGTATTTCAGAATAAAGGCTATAATAATAATAATAAATACAAGTAAAATATTCTCCTGAATTAGTAAGTAACTGTTCTCTGTGCTTTCAGGTCATCCAGATCAGATTATGTTGACACAAGTGTAGGATATGTGGAAGTACGAAGAATTCCAAATATTTGTGAAGTTCGTGCTAAAGTTATTCCTGAGCACCGTATCCGGGACAAGGCTTATTTAGTCATAATAACCATCAATGAGAAGGATGATGAAATCAGTGATACCAAATGTGAGGGATGCCCAGCCGCATTAGGAGGCTGCAAGCATACATTGGTGGTTTTATTTTGGTTGTCGAAAAGGACAGAAGAACCATCATGCACATCAGTACAGTGTTACTGGAAAAAACCAACTTTACTTGATGCACGCACTGTACCGGTGGAGTCGAGACATATGTTCAAAAACTCTAAAACAATAACATTAGAACCAAAAGATAATAATGTTCTTAAACTGTTTGAAGCTGAATGTAAAAACCGGAAAATCTCAGACTCACTTATTACCTCTTTTTGTCAAGAAAAAGTGACACTGGACAAGTTTAACATATTTGATTTGATGCTGAAGTTCATTGAAAAAGAGAAAGATCATAGTTACGCTAAATATAAGTTATTCATAGACAGTGAAATATCTAATGAAATTAAAGGTTTAATTACAAAGCAAACATTTGATCAAGCAGATTGCAAGTTGTGGCATACTTTGAGACAGTTCAGAATAACTGCTTCTCAAATTTATAACATTGCACATTGTAAAGTTGATGGCTGCTTGGTCCAACAAATATTGGGTGGGTACAAGATACCTGAAACTGTAGCAATCAAGAGAGGGAAAAAACTAGAAAGTGATGTATTAAAGGAAGTTGAAAAAAAATTTAAAATAAAAACCCAAAAGTCAGGTCTGATTATGATCAATGGTTTGATAGGAGCATCTCCAGATTCTTT
Organism: Epinotia demarniana; assembly: GCA_945867215.1. Taxonomy (NCBI): domain Eukaryota; kingdom Metazoa; phylum Arthropoda; class Insecta; order Lepidoptera; family Tortricidae; genus Epinotia; species Epinotia demarniana. The sequence continues at coordinate 446,980 of OX244277.1, forward strand.
ATGCAATGATTTCGTTATAGAAATAAAATGCCCAAGCACAGTTAAAACCATGGAAAATTATATATCAAACAAAGTGATTAAACCTAAATATATAGCCCAAATCTGTTTGCAAATGATTGCAGCAATTTTAAAAAAAGGCTTGTTTTGTGTAGCAGATCCCAAATTTGAGGAAAATAAAAAAATTCATCTGTTTTGGGTAACAATTGATAAAAAATTTACTGATGATCTTATCCAAAAAGCATCAAATTTCTGGGAGAAATACATTTATCCCAAAATTCTACACAGTGCCCAATTTAAGCATATGAAAATAAAATACATATTTGTATGTGCTCAAATTCCTTTAGGACTGTGCATCAGTCAGTGCATTAGGACAATTTTTTTTGCAGTTGTTGTCAGGTTTGTGTAAAAAAACCCCTTAAATTGTTTAACTGTGTGTTTTTTTTCTTTCATAAATATTCCTGTTTTTTGAGTCTTAAAGATCAATAGGTTTGTTAATAATGCAACTTATGTATGAAACTTCTTCACAGGAGTTCCTAACCAAGTTACATTATTGTATTAATAAGTACAATAAAATCACTTTTTTATTGTACTTATTAATACAATAAGTTTCAGACACAAAGATTTATAGATTCGTTTTCAGTAACTTTAAGAGGCAGTAGTACCTAAGTAATGATGTAAGAGGATAAAATAAAACTTCTTTCATTACATTATTCATACACTTTTTATTATTTCCTGCTGCAAATTAGCTAAGCCACACCCTATTACAACTATTTGGTCCATATAACCAACATGACTATATTTTACCACAGAATGTGGTTTTAGTAATTTATATTCTCTTAATCGTCGTATAACTCTCTCGACATGCACTCGAAGACTTGCTATAATTTTAGTTTGTATTACTTGGTCCTTAGTTGGTTTGGTCCCAGAGTACACACTAGGTGGGCGTAATAGTTTAATACCTTTTGTCATTAAATGACTTTCAACCTCTTTAAAGCCCCGGTCTGCCATCACAACAGCATTAAATGGCAGAATATTTATAAGATTGCTTCTCTCCAATATAGCTTAATCTGATATTCTGCCACCAAAGCCTTTAGAGATAAAACAAATAAAACCATTTGGAGTACATCCTATGAGGTATTTAAGCGTATTACAGCTCTTATATTGTGACCAACTCTGGGCTTGGCGTAAGGGGACAGATGGCTTTTCAATTTCTATTTCAAAACAATCGAGGATGCATTGAATATTTGAGTATCTTACTTTAAAAACAGTGGGCAGGTTTTTTTTTATATCTATGAGTGATGGCAAGTATATTAAATTTTGAAAAAAGTTGGCGAGACTTTCCACGCCTTTCATAAAAATAGATGTGAGGGCAGACTGGGAAATCTGAAATTGTTCACTGATCCTCATGCTATCATTTTGCCTTATCTTAAACAATGTAACAATAAGATCTAGTTCATTTAGTTTTTTATTACTTTTCTCACATACATATTTTAGTACCCATTTAAACTGCATTGGTAAGCCCAAATATCTTCTAGGGTTTTTATTTATCAAACCAAGAAAATTTTCTCTTAGTTTTGTTTCTTGTTTGATATTGTATTCCAAGGATTCTGTTTCTGATGTCCAGCCAAATGAAGATGGTTTTTCAGTAATGGACGGACTGGATGTCCATGTTTCTGGTATTGGTGAGACCCCAGTGGGCTTAGAAGGTAAAAGTGATCGAGCAATGTAGTTAGTACTTTTTTCTACTGTTTTTACTTTACATTGTACTCCTATATCTACAGTATTTATTGGCTTAGATACTGCATTAAATACTTTTCTTTTTTTTGGCTGGAGTGGCTGGTTTTTAAAAGATAAAAGTTTCTGCAGTTCCGTTGGCTCAGTGTACTGTAGTTCACTTGAAGTAGGTGTGCTGCTGCATGTTGGCTGTACCTACAAAAGAAAAGCTTTTGATACCATCTTGTCGTGAAATTAAATATAATTTTTGCATTAATATAAGTGCGGATTTTTGTTTTATAACTTTCTCAATATGAGTATTAATTATTGTTGAAATTTCAGTTTTTTTGTAGCTGATGAAGTGCTGACACATTAAGTTTATCTTTTTTACATGTTAACTGTTGCTTACTATCATTAATTACCAGTCTTGGTATTCTGGCTTGGTGGCTTATGCAAAACTGTAAATATTTAGTACTCTCAGAGAGTAGGAAGTTAATAAAGAGAGTTAACCTCTACATAAACTTGTGTATGTTGGTAGCTGTCAGAGCCAGCAATGAAAACCAAACTATGTACGACTTAGTATTGCCATAAAATCAGACCCATCTATCAATGAACAGCGGAACTCAGTTTTAGCTCTTCAATAGCTGTTTGCTGACTTCAAGAACATTGTTTTACACATATTGCGGGCTGTCATATCTATTCTGCGAACACAAGTTTATATAGAGGCTAACACTCTTTGTAAGATAATTTCTCTATGGTACTCTGTAGTAACTATGAATGAAATACAAGCAAAAAAAAATTACCTCCGCTGTGTCTGGTGTATTTATTTTCAAAGTTGCAGTTGATTTCAGTATTGGATGTCCTTTCATAAGTTTCCAATAGTGGTAATTTTCTAAATCTTCACTCAGCTGTTAATAAAAAAATAAAAAATGAGGTAAATTGATGTTACTTATTGCGAGTTATCCCTGCAATCAATACGAAACAATAAAACTTACGTTCAAATGATCTTCGCAGCAATGATACCGATGATTAGAATCAAAATTAAGTTTTAACCTCTGGCACCAATCTTCGGCCATGCTGTCTTTCACGCGTACTAATATTTTATCGGGAGTATACCGCTCACTGTTTGTGCAGGTAGGCACAAAACATTTCTTATAGCGAGGCATTTTAAGATTTATGATAACGCCTTGTGCCTGCTATACGGCCACAACTCAAAATCATAAGTGCACCGGTCCAAGTCCAAAATATAAGCAAAGCAGAGGTCCAAGTGTAAGAATCGTTCAGAGTTCAGCAAAATATCAATTATATTACGAAATTACGCAAACGAAAACACCGAACCGAGCAGAACATCAAACGTCAATGTCACAGATGTCACTCTACTATCAATGACACTAATGACAGTAGTATGTGTGTTGCGTTCGTATAAAATGCGTTCAAGAAGCGTACTTGTCCCTCTCTGACGTCATCATATATAATAATTGTTTTATTATTTAAAAAAATAAATAAATGTCGCATTGCAAAATCAGCGAAATTGGTTTCTTAAATATGTCTATTCTACTGAAAAAAAATAAAAAAACAGGGTATATTTTTTTTTGGTTCATCCCAATTATGTATATTTAGTTACAAAGTTTCTGATTCTACGTTATTTAGAACTCGAGATATTAATGATATACGTAATATTCCAATTACCGCCATAAAATTAAAGATGGCCGACGGAGGAGGTAGTTACTACCAACAATTTAAAACTATGGACCTAACAAGTACCTGAAAAAAATTTGGTGCTTTTGTCCAGCGTGTCCACATTACCACCTGAAACTTGTAATAACAAGAAATCCAAATTGTGTATACTTTAATTAAACTTACATCTATTGACAATATCACCTCAAAAATCACAATATTTATCACTGGTTCATTAATTGATCGTTTCAAAAAAAACTTAAGCAAATTAAGGACGCTGCTTTTAACTTTCGTATTTCACTACCAGTTTTCGCTCGCTTAATAAATAGGAAAAATAATACCTTAACCCTTCAGCTGTGGCGAAAAAACATGGCCGCTTACCCACGTCTGTGGCACCCTCTGAGGGGCGCTCCACTGACAAGGTTTGTGGAGTGAAGTGATTTGGTAAAATTACATTTTCTTTAGTTTTTTACATAATCACAGCCAGGATTTTGGATGAAACTCAATATTTATTAAAATTATCTAACTGCAACGATATATCATTGTTACATTAAAGTCGTATTAAGGCTATCTAGCTGACCTCGTCACCACCTCACCGAAGTTTACGACGTATTTTGGTTATTTGAAATATAATCAATTAGTTTTTTGGGGTGTTAAATGAGCTTAATTTGGAGAAATTTGTGTTATACTTATTCGAAAAACATAAAATGGCAGGCTCATGAGTATTTGTTTTACACTAGACCATTTGAAATATTCTACCAAAATAATGCCTACACTCAGAAGTTGCTCGTGTGGGGTTCGATTTATATGCTTATATCTGAAGTGTTGTATACTGTATATAATCAAATTCATGCCTGAACAATAAATATGGGTCATCAACTAGATGTAACCACAACTTTTTTTATTGTAAGTGCAGCAGGTTTTATCTGAGAGTAAAATGAAAAAAGTATGTCTACTTTCATTTAAAATAACCTTTTCCAAACGAGTGCAATTATCACAGCAACTATATGCTTTGAACCAAACAAATTAGGTTTCTTAAAATTCCCATTAAGTATACTTTTAGTTTAAACTATAATATAACCATCAGTTAAACAAAAATCACATCAAAACATGATTTGAAAACGGTATAAATCAAGGTCATGATTAGTATAGAGTGCGGATCGTAGTGACGTCACGAGGTATCATGTGAGCATCCCTCGGAGGGAAATTCCCGGTCGGTTAGGTCCCCCTCTGAGGGGTTTGTTGTGATCGTTACCGACTTCAATCGATTTATTTACTTTCGGGTCATTGTTAATCGATTTAAGTTCATTTTAAACAAATGTATGATAACTAACGGTAATTTTAATAGCTAATAGCAATATTAAATTATTAGAAAAGCGCTAAAAAAGGTGTTGCCAAATTTTGACCATGAGTAGGTATGTCATGTTAATCACTGTTTTATTACAGTTAACCCGTTGAAATAACACTTGTTTCTATGTAATTCTAAAGATTACTTACATGTCTACAAAAACTGTCCTTCTGGCACTACAATTTAGCGCTAAAGCCACTAATTTTCACTCGCGAACACCAACCGTGTCAAACGTGCCACTGACTATTTTAGACTAACGACTAAATTGATTTTTTCCTCCATTGGCCATTGAAGTTTTCGCTTGCTAGCCGTCTCACTGAATTGGCTATACGTTTCAATGGATTAAAGCGAGATCGATAGACGAATGCCGGTTTTATTTCTAAGAAAGTAATCAAAGCCATTGCGCCCCTCCGAAGGGCGCTCCACCGACCTGCAGGAAAAAATATGAAGCCCACGGAGGGATGAACACAGCTGAAGGGTTAATTGGCGTCCTCAATTCACTTTTTAAGAAATATTGGATTACATATTAGCACTTGTTTTTTACATCGGGTATTTTTTTTATGCCACATGCAACTTGTCGAAGCTTGGCACTTGAAACTCTCCTCTCAAATTTTTCGTAAACCAGTGGTACAATAATTCCAACAACAGTATAATGAAACAGACCAGACCCATCAACGCTAAACCATAGAAACATGTGCTGAGCGTCACAAAATCCAAATGCCCCGCTTGGACTTCAGAGTGTTCACTTAACACGGCTTCCTTCCTTCTAACCGTCAGTTCTTCATCACGATAAAATTTCTGAAAGAATCCGCTTTCCACAAGTCTAGTCTGAGACGATACTATTTCTACGCTTCCTCCCCACCTTGGTGTCATAGACAGTGTCATTGGCCAATGATTTACCGACTCAAAAATCTGCAAACTATGTCCAAGCAATACTAATCGCGAAGTCAGGATCAGGTAACGCTTACCGCTTGATATCGAAGGTAGGAGACTATACATTTCATCGACGGAAATCGTCTCATACCTTTCGCTTATACGACTGTCGTTACTGTACAACCTTTTTTGCCACACCGTTCCTCCAAAACCATCCACTACATTTATAGCAGTCTCTATTTTATCAAAACGAGGCTCCAAGTACTTCACTTGCAGACCTTTTACTAACACTCCTTGATAAGCAATCGTCACCACCATACTGAACCAAAGCCAGAGCGCAAATAGTGAATTTAACAGCCAAAATTTAGATTCATAATCAGAAGTTTGCCCTAAGATGGTCGCAAATAATTTCCACGCTATATGGGAACTTTCGGTGTTTTTTTCGACCTTGATAATGATTTTCATTGCAACAACAAGCGTGAAATATGTAGCGCAGAGCAGAATTGTAATATTGCTCATCAGAGGTACTAGGACTTTGGCCCAAGCGTAGATTTCACGCCTTGGTGGTCCGCACCAAACACTTTCGAAGAAATGAAAAACGGGAGTGGTCTGAGTTGCTAAATATTCAAGACGAAATATCGCATGAGTCAGAGCATGGATCGTTTTGTTTTTCAAAGCAGCGATGTTAGCTATAGTACAAGTCACTCTAACTGACGAATTCATATTCTCAGCTGTTATCGTAAACATATCTCCAACGAGGCCTTTGACGAAACGAGATGAGCCATTAACACATTCCACTTTTGCATAGGGAGGGGAATTAAAACTTCCCACTCTTATTTGGCATCCAAAAAGATTCTTAAACTTGCTGGGGAAAAAGTCTCGTTTAAAGTCTACTTTTACAGGCGTCGTGCTTTCACAATCATTGGTGTTAAACGGATAGTATGTATACATCATCGTAGATTGATCTTCCGAAATCAATATTATCAAATCAGTGATATCATATTTCCAAGCAATATCCGTAATATTACTTAGTTCCATTGGATTCAATAGAACTGTCACCACTTTACTAGGTCTAGTTATATTCTTGTCCAAATTAATTAGGAAATAAAGGAATTCTTCAGATGATGTGACAAATAAAACCGCTTGATCTAAGGCTATTGTTTGATTTTTGTTCTCATTCATGACAATTGTTTTTACACACCCTTCATAATTAGTCAGAAAAACGCTCACTGGGTCCAAATTTGCTTGCCACCCCACCACCGAAGTTGTTGATCGAAACCTGAATTCAGAATTTGCAATAAATGCTGCTGTTTGAGATAAATTTAGAGATCCTCTCTCTATAATCATGGAAACTAAAAGTAGTAAAGTCGAATTCATGATACACTAAAAAGGTTAAATATGTGCGTCCAGCGTGATACGATGTCAATATTTGAAAAAATAATTAGACGTTAACCTGGAGACATTGTGTGGCCAAGGTGGTGTTTCGTGGATGTTTTTGGGGTTACGCATAAAGAACGTATAAAAAGATAAAGGTATAACAGTTGAGGTGATCCAAAAGGTGACTGAGGCATTTAAGGTGGTTCTATTTCCATACAAACCGTTATTTGACATTCACAGGCTAACGGCGTGATTTTTTAAGAAACTCATGTAAGTAACTGTGGAACTGTAAAAGTTATGTAACGAAATGGAGAGATAATTTATGCAAGTTAGTAACATAAATTTCTTAAAAAATCACGCCGTTTGCCTACGAATGTCAAATAACGTTTTGTATAGAATTCGAACCACCTTAGTCGAAAATGATCATATCCTTATTGGATTAGTTCCTGTACAGTTGGACCTTAATTGTTGAGCCATTTAGAGCTCTCTTTATACTGGACAATTAAATGCTACTATAAAAAACCAAAAATAGCTGACCCCTAATGAGCACAATAAATAAAGACCTTGACCGTACACGTGAAGCTGGTTAAGTAGCTCGTTTGCGCAACTGGTGACCAGGGGCTTATCTGTCATCCAACGCCGTAATGAAGCCAGCCTTCTGGGGACCTTCCCGCAGGGCACAAACCTGGAGCCACTTTTATAATTTTTCAATAATTATATACATTTTTATTTTATTTGGGTTATGGTTATGCTAGTTGCATGTATCTGTTGTATTTTTAATATCTTCAATTCAATTATATAGGTACCGTGTAGTCTGTTATATTTAATAAATTGGTACGAAACCTACGGGTCACCGTACTGCCCACACCGACGCACTCACTGCCTTTATAGATCAAAATTGTCAACCCCTTCATATTATCCGTGACCATTAATAAAGTATTGTATACATTTACTGTGACAGTTTGATCATAGGCATATTGATTTAGCCAATAGACGAGTGTAAGTAGTGCGTGCGGCTTCGGCCGAGTTTTATAAAGAAAAGCAATTATAATTCATAGCTTGAAACGAAAATTTGTGTTTCTTGGGCTTTTACGGAAGACCCCAACCATAAAAACAATACTTACTATTGGTAAACGTACTCGTCCTCGATGTTGCAATGCCTTATGGCATGGTCCTTATGTCACAGCAATATGCGTTAAATTCGAACTCTTTCTTCATTCGAATTTAAACCAGGTCTCTACGACATAAAGTGGCCATGTACACTAGTGCGACGTCGAGGACTAGGGCGTTGACCTTACTTTACTGGTTCTAAAAGTATTACCTAGTAGCGAGTAGGTAAATGCTGTGTTGAGAATTGCCTGCTTTTATTTATAGCTCTCAACACAATCCTTGAATCAATAAAGGGTCGGCAACGAGATTGTGACTCCTCTTGGAAAACATCGCCAGCGCCGAGGTGCCGCAGTATTGGCTGACCATCTAGCAGGCTGTATGTATGTTTGCCGTGGTATAAAACATACATGTTATAAAACATACATAAAACTTATTACAATAATTTGATGGTTGACCATGGATTTAGCAACACTACATTATAATAATTTTAACATTAATCTGAACCCCTATTCAGCAGCGGCTCATTTCCACTTACACTCACGGGCCCGATTCCATGCCAAGTCCAGCTCCAGCAGTCCCAGGGATATCCCCATTTTCATCTCTCCTTCTTTTGGCCACAGAGTGGCAGGTATTGCCCACTTCGTTCCTAGTCGGAGGAATTAAAAGTCTGCATTCCCAATAGCAAGAAACTAAGAAAACCTCACATCATGTAGGTATCATCACATTACATGCCTCAATCTCAAACGCTCAAATACATCTTGAGACTACAGTTGTGTTCAGATATTTGTGGTAACATTATTCGCTCGGATACTTTGTTGTCTGTAGATGATATATTTATATGATTGCACTGCTCTCAATAAAATAAATCATACGTCAAACCAATAAATCTGAAAAGATAAGAGACGCCGATTGCTTTCTCGTCCCGTAATGGCGAACTCTACGGGTGCAATTTTACGTCTTCAGCCAGTGGTGTGTGTGTCTACGAGTATGGGTACGTATGTGTGAGTATGTGTGGTTAAATATTCCAGACAGATCTGAAATAGCATTGCAGGTGCGATATTTTACGACGCAACTGCGTTCAGGCCATCACGACGGCGTATTTGTCTAAAATTACGCTTTTCACATTAGAGTCTCGCGAGAGTCCGCTGGATGCGGGTGGCGCAGGAACGTTCATTGTGGCACTCTTTAGGGGAGGCCTATGTCCAGAAGTGGACGTCTTTCGGCTGATATGATGATGCTGATGAGGATTCTTCTTAAACAGAGGAAAAGTCTTAGAGATTGTAGCTTTATAAGATTGTATAGAGAGTAATCTCTGAAACATGCCATCGGATTTCCAAAATTCTTTCACTAGCGAGTAGCATGGGCATTCTGGGTGGCCATATTTTATCCCCCAGGTTTGTCTGCGTTCTTTGCATTACGCGGGCGAAGCAGCAAGGGAGGCTAGATTTTTATAAAGTGGAAAAGTTGGTGAGCTTTGTAAGTTTGTATGTAAGGAGTGATCAGCAACGGTGCGACGGTGCTTACTGAGCATCAGCGCCGTAGGTGTCTGAGATCTCAGCATAATGCTAAGCCAGACCGGTTCATTGCCGCAGAGACGCACATGTTTTATGTGTTTTTCTTCTTTATTTTATTGTTTTATATGTGTGTCCTGTGTGTTTGTAAATAAATCAAAACTCAAAGTCAAACTCAAAATCATTTATTTGTAAACCGGTGTCCCTTGTTTTGTCATACAACATAACAAATAATCAAAAAAAAATGTAGGTTAGGTTAGGGTTAACTTGATTCCCTCAGAGCGGAAAAAAACACGGGGTGACGTTGAAACGCTGGTGGTTAGGTTAGGTTAAAAGATGCCATAGATAACTGTGTATGCCAACTATCTTAAATTTAAATAATAAACCTTGTTATAATTAGTATCATCATCCTCCTAGCGTTATTCCCGGTAATGCCTCTAAAGGAGCCCAGGGTCCGCTTTGACACCTAATCCCAAGATTTGCCATAGGCACTAGTTTAACGAAAGCGACTGCCATCTGACCTGACCCTCCAACCCAGAGGGAAAACTAGGCCTTATTGGGATTAGACGGTAAATATTCCGTACATAAGTTCCGTAAAACTCATTGGTGCGAGCCGGTATTCGAACCCACGACCGCCGCTTGACAGCCGCATGTCTGAACCACTAGGCTACCGTAGCTCTTGTTATTATTTGTATGTTAATTAAAAATACTTGAAACAATAAATCACAATACGTTTTCCATTACATAATTTAAATATTAAATTAATCATCCGGCAAGTAAAAATACACGAATTAATATTACTTGTAATGACCATTCCACGAACTGAATTGTCGACGAAATGAAAATACATGAAACGTTGACTTTGAAGTGAAATTCGACGAAGTCAGTGTCGACAATTTGATGGTAAACATTTGTAAACCTGTATATTGCTTCTTTCTTCCTTTCTTTCTTTAAGATCCAATAATTATACCATTTCAAAAAATAACCAGTGTATAAAATGGCCTTTCTGAATGAACACGGGTTATTACTCTGTCTTGCGGGTTTGCCTGCGTTCTATGAACCCTAACCTAATTTCTAACTCTAGTTTCATTCATGGTTTTGTTTGACTTTTAGAGATCTTATAATATGTACCTACACATACGCTTTAGCCCGAGGACGACGGCGTAAGCTGAGGCTGGAGTGGAGTGGATCTGGAGATGGAGACTACTGAGTACTGAGAAAAACTGGGTCAGGGTCACCTCCATCCTCAATATTTCGAGCGAACTGAATATGGACATTTTTTTCTTTTTTTTGCATATCTAATTAAGGAGTCCCCACAAAGAGGTGATGACGATGATGAATCGATAGGTACTTAAATAATTTCAGCGAAAGTTATTTTGACCAAGATTCACCCCCAGATTTTTGAGCAAATGGATCTGTCTTCCTAATGAAAAGGAAAAGTACCGTTTGTTTCTTAAGACAATAAGACTCTTTTCAAAGATCTAAATAAAATCTTACACTGGCAAGTTTCCTTTGCGCACTGAGCACACAACTGAACACTAAAAATGATTAACAAATGTTATTTAATATAAGAATCGCTTTTCATGGCTCCGTTTCAGATCTGGCAGCGGAGCAAAATTATAAGTTTATTTCTCACTGAATGCTAAGTGTTTTGATCTTGTTGAAATACGTATTATGTCAGTTCATTATTCAACTGTAAGTACATATAGATTAAACTACCATGAGTTTAACATTGGAATAGACGACGTCAGCCTGCCACAAGTTGATCACGTGAGGTACTTGGGCTTTATTATTGACTCGGCGCTGACGTGGTCACTCCACATCGACTCGACATGTGAAGAGCACCTCAGCTTGCTTTGCCTTATCAAGATAAGTCCCCAGCTTGAGAATCGAAAATATAAAAACAACTTTTTATGGCTATTCTAATTCCATCCTAAATCAGGGTATAGACTTTTGGGGAACAGCAGCAGACCGTGATAAGCCCTTCAAAATACAAAAGCGAGCTTTGCGTATTTTGTCGGGTAAACCATATGACCACCCGGCTAAGGACTTGTTCAAAGAATATAAAATACTAACACTGCCGTGCGTCTTTGTATTTTGGACGCCTGCAAATACGTAAGCGATATTCTGGACCAATGTATACACTACCCGCGGACAAAATCATGGCAGAAATACACGCGGGCAACATCTCCTGTACGCTTACCATGAGTTTGACAATGACACACTCGTTACGTGCCATCGACTTAACGCGCTTCGAATCGACTGTCGAATTCGTAATTCACGATGCCGTTGTACTACGAAAACCGCTTCAAAATGTTACAGGTCGACAGACGTAAAAAGAGCCCTGGCGGCCATATAAAAAGTATGGCCGCCAGGGTTCTTTTTACATCAGTCAACCTGTACTCGCACGCGCTTAGTTTTCGATGCGTAATTTCAACTTTCGATCGCACGACCATTCGGTACCGTGGGACACAAATTTGACGTTTCGAATCGACGAATACCGTCACGTCTGTAGTTTACTATTTCACTTGCAAATTAGCGCGTGATATCGTATTTAGACGTCAAGAGGTATCGTGGATCCAATCGAGACCTATGTTATATTAAAGAACGGAAAATTATAACAATTTTGAATTGACAACATATATCCGCAAAATTCGGATTGTCGCGTATTTTGTATTTAAAAATGCAAATGAATGACACAAATTCCGCCATATTTGGCATAGGTATTTGTTTGGTATTGTGTTGTATCCACGTTACGAGTTACGAGTGCCAAAATTGCGAGTGAATATTCTTTTTCATTGTGATAATAATGCTAGTTGCAGTGATATACTCATTTATTTCAATAAATGCGTGATGTGAAAATCACCGACGAAAGAAGTCGTGAAATTTTATCAAGAAGAGTCCTCCCACGCAGTCGGCCCTTGAGGCTCCGAAACTAGATTTTTCATTGCAAATCATTAGTTCGCGAGGAGGGGACTCCACTCTTATCGAAGTGGTGCCTACTGCTAGTCGTATTTGGATAAATTGTAAGTACCTTGTGGAAAATATAATATGTAAACTTGCATTTCGTTAGTACCTACCAACGTTTTCGTTACCTAAAACAAATGAAGCCCGAGGTTATTTTGTTGTAGTCTTGTAGTTAAATACTTAGTTACTCCAATCGCTACTAAACTGGGGAATTTAAAACCCATTCCGTAACATATAGATCTACTATAAATATAGGTATTGTATTGTGTATAATTCTTCTTGGTAACTTGATTATCTATCTGTCTCCTAATTCGGTGACCTAGACACTGTCACAATGGGTTGTCTAATGTTTGGCCGAAATTTATATCCAAGAATATTAATTTGCCTAAATCACGTTGGCCCGATTTTCATTTGCCCGAATGATTCATTTACTAGAGTAGTTAATTGACATACTCTTGTTTTCCCGAACATTAGATGCCAGAATGATACGAATGCCATACATATTGTTATCCATTTTATTAAGTGAAAGAATATTATTTGTTAGAATATTTAAACGCCATACTAAATACTGTTTTTTTTAGGGTTCCATACCCAAAGGGTGAAAACGGGACCCTATTACTAAGACTTCGCTGTCAGTCACCTGGCTGTATCTCAAAAACCGCGATAGCTAGACAGTTGAGGTGTTCACAGATGATTTATTTCTATTGCCGCTATAACAACAAATACTAAAAACAAAATAATAACTAATGAATTGACTACAGTGGTATATGAAATTCAGGCAAATGAAATTCTGGCAAGTAAGGGCATACCGTCACAATGATTGATTGTTTTTTTTTATATTACCCCCTACATACAAACATACAATTCCGCAGACTTTTCTTCATTATAATGTTAGTATAAATAACCTAGCTTTGCCAGCTGCTCCACTAACTAACATTTATCTCATTTTTGTTAGGTACCTATTGTATCTTTCAGTATACTGAAATACTGATATCCGTTATTTACATTATTTCCAGATCTTTTACCAAAGGAAGCATACAAAAAGGAAACTCATGTTCCAGCACCCTTCACAAAGGAAGCAGACTATACTTAATGTCCAGCAATAAATAAAACATCACAAATGTTCCTAAATAAAATTACATATATTAATATCTATCATGTAATACCTACATTGAAGAATAAACAAATAAATAACTTTGACTTTGACATATATAAATGTGTGTTATGTAGGTGTATGCACAACCAGAATGGGAATGAAACTGTCAGTTTTGCCATATACCTACTTACATTACAGTGTTCATTATTTGACAAATATTCCAATCAATCAATCAATCCCAAACTTACTGCAGCTGCGGTTGAATAATTAATATAAAACCATGTCATTGAGTACAGCAGAGTGGGCACTGTCTATTGGCCAGTCTAGGCAAGTTACTCATGTTGGAGCACATGAAACATATACAAGATTTGGTTAAAATGTACCTTGTACCTTGTATTCCTTTTATTTTGCCATACTTGAATATACTCATGTGTAAAGGTAAGGAAATATGTATGAAGCTGACCTCGGGGTCTGATTCAGCAGCTATCCTATTTGATGAGAGGTAATTAAAATAACTAGGCAGATTAAGTATGGGCTAACTGATGAATTTCAATTTATATTCATGTCCAAGGTACCTATATTTGACATCATAAAACAAACTGTTTAATCTCATGCACCAAAGAAATTTGGTTAAACTGGATGATGATATAATATCTGTAGGCTCAATATTTTTTCTGTCACGTACCTACCTTCAATTTTTGTACATATATGAATAAAATAAAATAAACAAAGAGTATCCATAATCATTTTATTTAATAATAAATTATTTTTAACATCCGAGCGTGAGATCCATTCCGGAAACCTGAAATAAATTAAAATTTTATTTCAGTAAACAAATACAGCCATGTACATGTCAATGTTACTACTTTAAATTAGGACACAGGTAGCACCAGATCGACCTGATAAAGGTCCCAGGACTCAGTCAGCTGGATGGCGATGGTGAGCATGAAGGATTATAAGGGGTCACCAGATTCCTCAACTGTTCATACAAACATTGTTTGGTTCATAATAATAATAGCAATTTATTTCAGATTTTGCATCCTAGACCTAGACCCCCTAGCACACTAGTCGTGTCGTCCATCGTGGTCGTCACTCGTCTCACAAGCCCCTATAGGGGCTCGGAAAGCCTGGCGCGGCTGTGCCGCTTTTGGCAGGGTCGGGCGCCGTCCGCTACTACGGACGGGTGGATGTGTTGGGCGTGACGCCCGTCAGGTCTGGTGGTGTTCGGGATCATCTACTTCGGCCGTCGGTGAGGTCAAGCCCTGCCGGGTGGGACTCACTTGGGAGAGGCCCGGCGAGCGACCTGCGAGCCGACGGCGCTGCAGGAACTTCCGTGGTCAGGTCCGGCGGGTCTTAGGGGAGCTAGCCATCCTGGTACAGGGCGGCCAGTCCCCTAAGGATGATGGGGGCGGGGTTGTCTCCTGACTGCAGAGCGCCGAGCACGTTCTGCAGTATTGTCACGCACTGCGCTATCACCCTGTCCCTATTGCCATCTTGGCTTGCCGGTAGTGGAGCAAGCGCAGGGGCGGTGTTGGTGCTGGCGGTCGCGGGCTGGGCGGCGGCGGTGGTCGTCTGGGTGACGGTGTCAGTGGTGGTGGCGGGCTGCCTTTGGCCGCGTTTGCCCCTCCCTCGGCGGCGGCGGCGCGGAGGTGCCGCGTCGTTCGCCCTCGCCATGAGCGGCGGCGGCGGCTTGTGATGGGAGCAGTGCCGGTCTTCTTTATGCGTGCCTCACGCTGGTATGTGGGGCACGATGGGCTGTTGGCTGTGTGGTGGCCACCGCAGTTGGCGCAGGTCCCCTCGTGGTGTCGCGGCCGCTCGCACTGGCCCGCGTAGTGTGGCCCCGCGTAGCGGACACACTGTATCGGGCGGCAGCAGCCGTGAGAGGAGTGACTAGGTACTCGCGCTCCATGCGCCGGACACTGCTGCGGAGAACGTCGGATCAGAGAGATCAGAGATAGAAATAGAAACATTAGAAATATTAGAATTTAGAATAGAAACTGAAGTGACGTAAGGTGTCATTGTCAAACAGTTGTCATTTTCACCTGTCAAATCGTCAATGTCATAATCGTCTTGAAGTTGCGTTTAGTGTATGCTATGCTGAGGTGTGAATGAGGTCCATTTCGTCATTCATTAGTTATAATTTTAGTTGAATTGATTGATCATTTTGTATACATATATTTAGTATACAAGCTAGACGTACAGTCAAGTGTAAAAATATGTATCGATAACATCTTTTCATAAATAAGTCCCACAACCTTAATCCAATGACATAAGAGTTATGTGACACATTTATGAGTAAGTTATATGCACCCATATTTTTACACTTGACTGTACGACCACCCTCGGCCGTATACGAGTCTGACAATAAAATCAGCGTTGCTGGATGGGTTCGCAATAGAACGCACGGCGTACTATTTTTTGCTCTTGCGTACTTGCGTACTCATCCGTCGATTTGCGTACTATTTTTATATTTTAGCACCTGACAGCTTAGCTGTTACACCACTTGATAAGAAAAACTAGTACTTCTCTGTGGCGGTCACACCGACAAGCAAAAGTGACACTGATGGGGGAATCCACATGGAATGCATCACACTGGCGTGGCCTGGCCGCGGCGGACAATAGTAAACTTGTCCGCCGCTGTCAAATTTAATATTGTCCGCCACCGCAGGCCGCGCCAGTGTGGGGCAAGCCTTATGGTGGGTACACACTGAGCAAACGAACGTGAAGCATTTACGTGAGAGAGGGCCTACCGCAAAACGAAAACGAACTTCGTTCGTGTATCTCCCTCTCTGTCGCACTTGCTTGTTCGGGCGACAAAGACGGAGATACACGAACGAAGTTCGTGTTCGTCTCGCGGTAGCCCCTCAGCTATTTGTTAGAGTGAGATACATAGCCGTTCGTTGGCTTCATGTGTAGGTACCCACCATTATGTGATTTAATGGGGAATCCACATTATGTGATTTTACCCCAATTTGTCAGTACAACATGTCGAAGTCATAATTGGTTGTAGCGTACAGACGTAACAACAACTACAATTTCATTCAGTGTGGCCAGTTATCAGTAAGAAAGCGAAAATTGGCGCGTTCAACCTGTCCTGCGAAGCGTACTGCAAGATTGTTACTAACCGATAAGATAGGGCAAGACAGCACGTCTAACATGGGACGGCCGCGACATACTCTCGATTTTTCTCGCACTATACCTCTTGTTCCAAGCGTTCTAATAAGAGAGAGAGACGGATAGTGCGAGAAAAATCGAGAGAGCTCGCGCGCCGTCGCGTGATAGCCGTCCAGCACACAAAAACAATATTAAACTTAGTGGGCCGCTTCATTTGATGTCAAAAATCGAAGGTCTGAAGTATCTGATGAAGAACCCTCAGCTGGTCTCAGCTGTATTAGAGGTATGGTAATGCCCCCTTCTACTATTGGTACATAAAAAAATCGATTGTCATTGCAAAAATCCAGCGTAGTGGGACGCATCTTATTATTTAAATTTAATCTATAAGCCCACGTTTCTACAAAAATAAGTGAAATCCCATCAAAAACATTCTGTAAAAAACTAGCCAAGTCTCAATGGAGCTGCTTGTTTATCTCTAAAAAGTAATGAAATCTAGACAAAGTCGTGCCAAGTCTAAGGTTCCTTACTGCGATTTCTTTATTATTTATAGTTAATGTTGTGTGACTTGGCCGTTGACTTGTACCCACTAACGTATAAAGAATGAAATTCTGCAACTTGGCAATCAAAGAACTTTATTGCATTTAATAATAATAATATTTGCATTTATGGATAGCTAAAACTATGTCGTATTGTAGATTTCATTACTTTTTTAGAGATAAACAAGCAGCTCCATCGAGACTTGGCTAGTTTTAGAGTTTTTCGCGGCCGTCCCATGTTATGCCACGTACACACCAAGCCAACGAACGGCTATGTATCTCACTCTAACAAATACCTGTCACATAAATGCTTCGCGTTCGTTGGTGCAATGCAACTTAGCTGCCTAAATGTGTAAAAGTGTCGTTTTTAGTCTGCCGCCTTAAAATTAGACAATTTAGTTTCAGGCTAGTTAAGCCATGTGCACGTTGAAGCCCTCTCGCTTGCCACGTAAAACTCAGATTACGCTATAAGCGACCGGCGGGCAAAACCAATGGAAACAAACCAACCAGCATTAATAGCAGTTGAAACAGATGAAAGCCCGTCAATATTCGCGTTACACGAATATTTTCAACAAACTTATTCCAGTAAGTTACAATTATTAATATTATTATTTATTTATTTTCACTATTAAAATAGCAATTGTAGTTGGTGCATGTTGCACGTAGAACCAATGGCTGTTATGGCGGAAAGGTTCGCAACGCATTTATTGAAATAAATGAGTATATCACTATGAAAAAGAATATTCACTCGCAATTTTGGCACTCGTAACTCGTAACGTGGATACAATACAATACCAAACAAATACCTATGCCAAATATGGCGGAATTTGTGTCATTCATTTGCATTTTTAAATACAAAATACGCGACAATCCGAATTTTGCGGATATATGTTGTCAATTCAAAATTGTTGTAATTTTCCGTTCTTTACGTCAAATTTGTGTCCCACGGTACCGATTGGTCGTGCGATCGAAAGTTGAAATTACGCATCGAAAACTAAGCGCGTGCGAGTACAGCCACACAACTCCGTGACGCGTCTATCAAGTCATCTAAACTATACGAACGATCGAATAGAGTTAACGATTCGGTTTCAGTAAACGTATAAGTGACTCACGGTGCCGATTGGATTTTTAGTTCTATAAGTGACCGCCAGGGGCGGTGTATTAGATTCTTCATACTAATAATTAACGTGCTCGCTCACGAGCACGTTATTTGCGAGTCACTGCAAACTCACGGTAATGGTGCTGCTCGTCCCGTCTCGTCGACTCGCGAAAACACGAAAGTCACTCGGTGTCATTGATTTGAAGATATACAACACTCTCTCAACTGAAATAGTTATGTGTATGTAACCAATTGACTTGTAAAGGGTTATACTTTTACCAATAAAAAATATGAATATGAATTACATTTATCTCTCAATTTTGTTGCGAGCATGCAAAGCTGGGTTGCTATTCCCCTAGTCATAGTTACAGAAAGGGACATCCCAAGTATATCAGTAGTGATACATGCAGATACATACATGTATTATGATGAAGCATAGAATTTCGTTCACTTTGCTGGCTCGTTCGATTATTCCGATCAAAAGCATTGTCAGTAATAAAAAATAACTTAAAGGTAACCATCGATTTACAGAAAATAAAGTACGATTAAAAAACATAAAAATAAGTAATATTATTATCTAGCAATCAAATTAACCTTCGTAGTGGCAAAATTTTGGAAACTTCAATAAAGTCACTACTTATTGTATGTATACACGTATTGAGTCGATATAAATATGTAGAAATTTGTCGCCTAAATACAAAAGAATAAGGTCCAAAAGTGTAAATATACCTTTGATGTCGGCCGTACCAAAATAAGTCTCCTCAAATAATGTTTATACCGAGAAATATGATATATGATCACTTCTAACACAGAAATACGTTATACATTTTCTTAACAAAACAAATAATTTACCTATTAAATATTTTGGTTTCGTGTTATTTTTAACGAGAAAGTTACGCACTCTACCGGCAATAGAGGGATCACAGGTTCGAGTCCTGTCGGGGACTACCAGATGAAGATGGTTTATTTTTCCATTATATTCTTTCTCTCTGTATCATATAGAGAAATACGTGTATTTTCCACCGACTTATGCTTGTTGTTAACATCTGTTCAATTATAAAAAGCTTATACCCATTACAGTGCCAGGGTCGAGAGATTTACGACGTAACAATATGGAAGCAAATGTAACAAAATGAAAGCAAACATAAGAAGAAGCTTTCAGAGAATTAGTTTTGAGTGTAATGAGTTAGGACTTTCAGTCATTCTCAGTACACGCGCCCAATTTATATACCATTTTGACTATAATAATATTACATTATCCGTGTCTGGCTTGACGAATGACTTATTAACCTAATTACTAAAATTCAGTTGTGGAATCACGTTGTTCGTCATCATCTTAATCGATGACACTGACTGTATATTTATTTATTTATTTATACAGTGTATTAATCTAAGTCTTATATTTCGACGGTCCCAATTAAAAGAGTCGGATCTGCAAAATTGAGATTTTTGCTTTTCAGCGGCTTAGGTCGTAAAAAACACAAAACTTTAAAACCACATTCACAGATTTTCGTTTTCATCAATACTTTTCGTAAAAACCAAGATAATAATGTCGGATCTAAGAACAGATGACATTTAAAAACCTCGGTTGTGACAGTTACCACAATTTTAACGGGACACACAGTGAGTACAAAGTGTCGAATATGACACATTCTACTATATTACACGGAGAAGTATAGCGTGTTTTTGTTGTGTATTTTATGTAATTTACAGCCTGTTAAGTTATCAAGTAAATTAGTGTTATTAGTTTCCGTGCAACAATGTCAGTTCTGCCAGATACGACATATTTGGAGTAAATTTTTTGTCTGATGTGGTACATCCGACATATTAATGTATACAATTTCCAGACAAAAATGTCGTTTGTGGAACTTCTGACTAAATATGCGTAAGTTATTCCGGTTAAAAATTAGTATAGGAGGTTTTTGTATTCTTTTGGAAAAATGGCTGAAAAAGTACATGTATCGTCAGCGTCTAGTAATAAACAACCTTCTAATAAGCAAACATTTGAAGTTTCATGACGATATTCCATTAATAAACAATTTCTCCCATACAATTTTTTTTTCAAGACTTTGACAGTTTCTCCTGAAAGGTAGCTGTTTTATAGATTCGACTCTTTTAATTGGGACCGTCGATTTGTTTAAGGCCGGGACGGAGATCGGTCTGTAGGGTTCGGAGGATGTGAGTAATGAAACAAGCAGATGTTGGAATAATACTGGCTATATTTCATAGTGTTCCCTTAAATGCACGATACAATATGCATAGATTATATAGTGCGTAGAGGTGACACTACAGCACAATCTGGAAATATTTCGCAAGAATTGGCCAGAGCTTTCCCGGAATCGGGACGAGTGGAAATCGAGAGTAGAGGCGTTTGCTCAGCAGTGGGACACTCTATAAATAGGTTTGGAAAAAAAATTGGGCGTTCTCAGCACAGTCAAGTCGAGTCGAATCTCCTTGCAACGTAGTTTTGGTTCCCATTTTGAAACGGCATGCCGCAATCACATTTAACTTTCCATCCACCATATCCAGGTCAGAAACCACTTTCTGTTGATATACATAATTGGCCATACCGCGTGGACTGATGACCTGGTGAAGGCCTCTACCCACCGGACGCGTGTGCTGCGCGTGTGCTGCGCGTGTGCTGCGCGTGTGCTGCGCGTGTGCTGCGCTGCAGCTGCGCGGGTGCTGCGCGTGTGCCGCGTTCGATGTCTGTTTGAAGTGTAGTTTCAATGCTTTACAACTTGCGCGTGTGCTGCGCTGCAGCTGCGCGGGTGCTGCGCGTGTGCCGCGCGGGTGCTGCGCTGCAGCTGCGCGGGTGCTGCGCGTGTGCCGCGCGGGTGCTGCGCTGCAGCTGCGCGGGTGCTGCGCGTGTGCCGCGTTCGATGTGTGTTTGAAGTGTAGTTTCAATGCTTTACAACTTGCGCGTGTGCCGCGCAGCACACGCGCCGCGCAGCACACGCGTCCGGTGGGTGGAGGCCTTTAAGGTTGCGGAAGTCCGCTGGATGCGGGTGGCGCGGGACCGGTCACTTTGGCACTCTTTGAGGCAGGCCTATGTCCAGCAGTGGACGTCTTTCGGCTGCTATGATGATGATATTGATGATACATTATAAAAGAAAAATATTGAGGGACTAGAGATTGTATTCTATTCGCTTATTTTTTTTGTATTTAAATTTCTAACAACAAACACTAGTTTCCGATCCGCTATATCTATATGTAGGAGAAAGGTTGACCGGAGCGGGTAATTGGGCTTCTTCTGGGAGATCGGGCATGGCGACGGACTTCCTATCACGTTTGCAAATAAAAATCAGACGAAATATACCACTTATGCTTTATTCGCATTCACATAGTTAAAAGATAGTTAATAGTAACACTAAACTAAATATCGAATCGGATTCACACAACTATTAACGGTAAGCTATTTATTTGCCATAGACCTTAACATTATACTAGGGTACCTAGGTATGCACTAGATCGGAAACCGACAAGTCTCTTGGCGAGAACATCTAAATCGTACAAGCGCTCAATACAGAATGTCCCACCATGGCGGTTTATTCCCGCCAGCTAGATACCGATTCCCGCCAAGAGCCATGTCCAAGCGAGGGACAAAGTTGTTTAACCAATCCGCGTCAAGATATTAGCCCAACGCTTGCGTTTCCAGTGTACCAACATAAAATAACAATCGACAGCCAATCAGAATAAAGAACCACCGGACATTAGTCAACAGGTTGGCCAACTTAACTCTAAACATAACATTGCCATTTAAATCACAATTTAATTGAAACAAGTAGGGTGTTACCAGCAAATAAAATCGAATGAATTACGTTAACTGTCGAATGGAGTCGCTACCACTTGACAGCGATCAAACAACAACCGATTGTTTACATAAGATTACCCACTTTAAAATTATAAACATCGTTGCTAACTGGTGGCGCCGCCATCACAATTCGACATATATATATCTATATCCAGATTTACTCTATATCTAGAAATATCTATATAGACATATCTAGATATAGAGTATATCGGTATATAGATATATCTAGATATATCTATATACCGAGGGGGCTGCCTCGCCCCCTGCGCCCCGCGCCCCGCGTCCCGCCGCCCCGTCGTCTGCTCCAGCTGTGGTTGTGACGTCATGCCCTAGTGCGTCGAAGCCTCGTCGCGCTTATGCTGTCGTTGCTGCTAAGGATGCTGCAAAACGACTGGCCGATCCTCTACCACCGCAGAAGACTACTGGTAGAAAGAACTGCGACAAGGATGGCTTCATTTTGATTGACAGGAAGAAGAAGTCTACCTGTCGCAACCTGTGCGGTACTGCGTCGGCTGGTTTACTAAAGGCCGCGGTCCCGGTGACATTGTTATATGTGTCCCGTCTGCACTACTCGACGAAAGCCGAACAGATCATCGAGTACTTGCGTTTGAAGACCAAGCTCATCCTGAGGGTTGAGAGGTTGGCGTCCCGCCACAAACCGAGTTTCAATTCATTTGTGGTGAGAGTACCAACTGACAAGCTATCGACCTTCATGAAGGAGGAGATCTGGCTGAAGGGTGTAGTTTTCCGGCGATTTCGAGGCCGGTTATTTGACACCCAGAACTTGCGTCGCGCGTCGCCGTCTTAACGTGTATTTGTCTTATGTTATAAGTTTTGTATATTGATATGTATGTTAGTCTGTAAGGTATTTGTAAATATGGGCCTTGTTGCCTGACTCAAATAAATAAATAAATAAATAGAGTATACCTATATCCAGATATACTCTATATCTAGATATATCTATATCCAGATTAAATCTATACCTGGATATATATATATCTATTAGCGTGTCGTTTTAAAATGAGAATCAAATTACGTATTTTATGGGTTGTTCCCTAGACGAGCCCAGGATCCTCTTTGGCCAATGCATTTCAAAGGGATAAATGAAATATTGTTTAATCATCGATATTTATGATTTAATTTGCCGTAACAGTATCATCACCAAACAGTCAAGTGTACAAATATGGGTCAATACAACTTACTCATAAATATGTGTGGTCGCTCTAATGTCAGTGGATTAAGGTTTCGGTAAATATTTATAGGAGAATTCAATCGATACATATTTTTGCACTTGACTGTACATTCGTAATAATGGGGATTAAATAATATTACAGGATAAATAATCGATGCGTTAGGTTTTACATTGTAGGGTAGGTTAATTTCTAAAAAGTTGAGTTTTAAACAGTTAACAGTGTCCGAGAAAGTCGACTTTAAGGCATATTAGGAGGTATCCTCACTTAATACTCAACAACTAGGTACTTACTATTACATCTTGTTTTTTTTTTTTTTAACTTGTCGATTTTTGTTCAGCGTACTATGAACACATCCATACTAGTATCATAAAAGGTAAGTATGTCTGGACCATTACTGGGCACGACAGTGTTTGTACTAGCAAGCCATTGCCTTAAAAAGACACGTTTTACCCACTAGGACACTAAAACACTATATTTATATTACACGAACACCTGCTGTAAAACGTTAACACGAGGCTTGGCGTGTAGTGTTTGTGCCCTAGGTTAGAAAGGAAAGGACGTATATCACTATTAAACTCAAGGAAATACGTCTGTTTATTTCAACACGGCAACGAACAAGTCTATCGCAATTGTTTGCTATGCTATTGCCGTAACTAGCTCGTTTTAACATCGACAGACACCGGCACCACTTAAAATAAATTCCAAAGTAAAAGCTTGGTGGAAGATAATTTGATGTACAGTCGGTGCAGTTGTTCGGTATGCGTTAGGCTTGCATAGTAACCTCACCCATACATTGTACCTTTTCTGGGACATCCCACATCTTGGGACAATCGTGGCTGTCAGAAGAAAGTAATTAGCAAATGAAAAGCTTGGCAGAGCAACACAAGCAGCGCAAATAATAAAATGCTGTCCTCGGCGAGGGCTCCATGCTTGCGCCGGTTTGAGTGGAAGCTCTGGGGCCGCGGGGACCAGGCTCGAGGGCCCTATAAAAGGAACATTCGTAACGGCTCATTCTAACATCCGGCGACCACAGGGCTGGCTGCTATTTGGCCAAAGGATTGGCCTAATCCAAAGAAGGAACGCTGCCAGCCTTCTGGGCACTATAGCCAATGACGGGGACCTGGGAGGATTTACTTTTTATAAGACTCATTTATAATATAGGTCTAGTGTAGTGATATTTCGTTATAAATATTATTGTATTTCTTAGTTGTTTATGTTTTTATTTAGGTACTGAATTCCAAATAAGGTTAGAAAAGCTTGTTAATTAACAATTAAAAAATTCTGGACGGGTTTTTAAAAACGGTTTGGAACAAACGACAAGTGTATTTTTGTCCGACTACGGCAGAGCGGAAAGGAAGGCATATGGTTTTAGCAGTCTATGATTGTACTTACGTGTGGTCAACCATAGCGATAAAGATACTGAACCGATTATGAGGAATGAGGTTTCAAACGATTCGACATTATGCTCCAAGTGGCATAACATGGGCTACCTTATTTTTTATTTTTTTATGTCATGTAAAAATATGTTTCCTCTTTTTGAATGTTTTCTTTAAGGTAGCAGCAACATAAAAAAACGTATATCTCTCTCGTTAATTAAGTAAATATTCAAAACCTTTTCCACGAACTCTTGAATTTCCAACCCCTTTCTAACCAAGCAGTTATCAGTGCTTTAACAAGTAAACATCCACTTTATGCAAACAACGTTTTTGCTAAGAAATTGCTGGTTTTGTGAGGTACTCCAAGACGAAGGCTCAGGGCTTGAAATGGAAGCTTGATAACAAGAAAAATGGGTTTATTGGCGTTTCACTGGTGAAATGAGTTGACGTGCCTGAATTTAATCTAGGGGCAGCAAAATGTCTATTTTGGGGTTGAATCTTTAGGTATAAGAAAAAGTGTGCAACAGGCTTTAAATTCGGAGAGTGCGAACCGGGAAAGGCTCGTGGGTTCTGAAAAAGCATAAATTGGTTTATCAACGATTTATTTTTGTTCTGTCCAGTCATTTGCCAGGAACAATGTGACAGAGATATATAAAAGCGGGGATCACCTAGAATACACGAACTACAGGCCTATTGCGATATTGTCAATAATTAATAAAATAGTCGAGAAGGTTATCGTTGGACAAATAACAGGTTTTCTGGAGAAATACAATATACTTAGTGACGCGCAGCACGGGTTCAGGCGAGGCAGAAGTACGGGGTCGGCTCTGGCACAGTTCTCCAACGAAGTTAACAGCCGCCTGGATGAGGGCAAACAGGTTCTCGCGCTTTTTATTGATTATAAAAAGGCGTTTGATACCTTAGACCATGAAGTGATTCTCCAGTGAGAGAGTGTGGCATAGCCGGCCCAGTCAACGACTGGTTCCGCAGCTACCTGGCGGGCAGAACCATGCGCACGACCATCGGTGGAACCACGGGTGCCGAGTGTGACGTCACGCTCGGGGTGCCGACCGGCTCTGTGTATGGTCCTGTCGGCTACGTAATGCTTGTCAACAGTGTTGTAAACGTCGTTGAGAAGTGTAGGGTATATATGCATGCGGACGATATGTGTTTACTGTATTCAGCTGTTGATATTTCGGAAGCCCGTAATAACATACAACGCGACTTCGAAAATATCATTAAATGGGCCCATGATAACGGAATAATCATCAACTTATCCAAAACAAAATGCATGCACATATACTCCCCATACAACCGGAAAGCGAAATATGTCAACTATAAAGAACTGGGTGTGATAGGGCACGGATATGCGTGTTTACACGACCACCAAATAAATTGTCATTGTGAACCGCTAGACTATGTAAACACGTATAGATACTTGGGTTTACATATAGATAACAACTTTAATTGGAAAACGCACATCAACTCAGTTTGTTCCAAGCTTCGGTGCGTGTTGAGTAAATTCTATCATTTAAGTAGGTTGTTATTTAAAGAAACTATGCTTGTAGTATATTATGCACTAGCGGATTCCGTTATTTCTTATGGGCTTAACGTATATGGTAGAACTTTCCAAACATATTTAGAAGAAATCAACAAGTTACAAACCAGATCCATAAAGTACTTAGTAAATAAAAATACCAAAAACAAATTTAGAGGCAATTGTGATAAGTTATACAAAATTTGTAAAATTCTACCTATACAGGAAAGGGTTAATTATCTTATATGTGTAGAAAATTATTTTAATGATGAGTTTAAGGTGCTGAAGCAAAGTAAATATAATACGAAAAATATTAGACTAGGGAAATGTACAAAATTATGTCAACAATTATTACGGCAGACGAACGAATAAGTTCATGGTCCAGAACATCTATAACGAATTTAACTGGTTAAGAGAAGATAAAAAATGTAGTTTAAATGTATTGAAAAGCAAGCTAAAACAGACTTTATTAGAAAAATTACCTTAATTTTAATGTTGTTATTCCAATTTCAGGTATACGTTTAGTCAGATTTATATTTGTGTTTAAGTAATAACTAAGCAACTTAGGTGCATTATATAGCTGTGAAAAATGAGCGCGGTCTCGCCAACAAACTGTTCCGTCAGTTTGGCGAGTGAATTTGAAATTGAATATGTGTTATGTACCTTCTTGAAAATAAACTAAAAAAAAAGAAAGAAACAACTAGCAATTCACCAACGATAAATTTTGAGAAAGTCTTCAGTATTTATCCTCACCAAATTAAATTGTATTCTAAAGGGAACTTCTTAAACAGAAACTCGCCTTCTTAAACAAAATTTCTGGAATATTCGTAACTTTTTAGGGTTCCATTGTTAACAAAAAGAACCTTTATAGTTTCGAGTTTCGCCATGTCCACCAACCTTAAAAGACGGTGACACCCATCGAACATTTAAATAAGTCTGGTTAAATGTCTGCTGTCGCCTCGGGCACTTCTTTTAAATAAGTCTGGTTATACGTCTGTAGTATGCTCGGGCACTTCTTTTAATATCATAAGTCTGGTTATATGTCTGTGGTTGGCTCGGACACTTCTTTTAAATAAGTCTGGTTATATGTCTGTGTTCTGAATAATGTTTCCGCCTTCTCCGGTACTCAGAAATAGAAAACAACTCACTTTTAACTCTTCAAATTATTTATTAATATTATAAAAACTCCAAATCAACTATCAAACTCAACTCTCTATCTTCTTCTGTTTTACCATAAACAAATAAAAACTAAAACATTATTTTAAGCTGCCAGATATTATAAGCAGCTATGACATTAAAAACTATTTACTATACTTTATATTTTGTTGTGCTCTGAACATATTGGGGGCCAAATTAAAAAATAATGTGAGGCCAAAATAAATACAAACAGCACATTGCATATTAACTAGTCTCTCTCACGATCACGCAATATAATAAAACAAGATACCTACACAATATCATAGCAACTGTTCTTAACTATGCATAAATCTTAATACAGGACACTAATTAACAATATAAAATATATTATTATTAAATCATGGACAGAATTTACACATCTTACAAGCCTTTTTAAAAAGGGGCAATTCAACGTATAAAAAATATTTTTTGTTTAAATTTACAAACTGGCATACAAATCTAAGGCTGTCTTATTAATCTGAACATATCAGTTATATTTTTTTTATTTAACTATTTTAAGACAACACAGCATGAACTTTCCTAACCAGAACTGTCTGGCATGAAGAACCATATCTTAAGTTTTAATTTACAAATACTAAGTTTTATTTTTAAAGCAGCATTTTGGAGACAGAAAATTACTGAATATAAACTGTTCACAAAAACTACATATTCCATTTGGTAGGACTGCAATACTTAATAATTCATCCCATTTTGCATTCTCAAAGGATAATTCAAGAAAACGTCCTCCTAATATGTTTTACTTTCAAACAGTACCACCATCATAAACTACTAACTGAGGATCCATGCCAGCCTTCTTAATAAGATCTGGCACTTTGTCACACTCCCATAACATAGACTTAACAACAGTATTTTCAGAATACTGCACATCTTTTGAATTGAATTTTAAAGATTTACCTTTAGTGGTAACACAGATATTACAAGTTGAGATCTTGCCTGCAAATACTGGCAGAGTCCCGGCAACAATATACCCAAACCTAGTATTCACCAGATGTGGACCAGAAGGTGTCAGCTGAAGCGACTCGCCCTGCAACACCTGGAAGAATACATCACGTCCCAATAACAGTGATATTTCATCTGTTTGATTAAATTTTGCATCCACCATCCTAACATCAGATGGAATATTTAATGCTGACATGTCAAATGTTTGTTGTGGGAGAGGACATGTTATATTTTTAGTCACAAAGCAAGACACATTAGTCTTGAAATAATTCGCAGAAGAATGAACAACTATATCTATCTTTTGTGAGATATTATTTATCCCATTGCACACACCAGTTACAATCTCATCAGTATTGTATGCAGAACTATTTACATTTTTCACCAACTTTTCACAAACAAAACTCACTTGACTCGCAGAGTCTAATAAAGCTCTAACTTGGGTAAATGTACCATCCTTATTCATCAACTTTACCATAGCTGTCGGTAACAAGACACTATGGGCCTGCTGTTTAGCTGACACATTAGCAACTATGTTTAAAGGCTTAACAGGCAAACTTCTACCATCATAATTAGAATTATTATTTACACCCTGATTGGGAAAATGATCATGACTATCATAAATAACATTAGCCATTTCAGTCTGGGCTGGCAAATGCAGCAGGGTATTATGCAACTGATGACAGATTGCGCATTTCAATTTTAGCAGACACCTACCCTGGTGATTATTTAAACACAACTTGCATAAATTATTGGCATTTACTACTTCAGATCTCTCCTTAAAAGAAAGCATTTTGAACTTGGCACACTGATAAATCTTATGGGATTCATAGCAAAACTTACATGAGACTCCAGTTGTTACTGCTGCACTGACTACAGGTCGCATGAGCTTCTCAGGCTCCTCATTTGTGACTTCCAATACTACTGCTCGCTTCTCTAGGAATGCAAGAAATTCACACAAAGTAGGCACCTCTTTCATGTCACGCTCAAGATGGAACCTGCGATAAGTATAGGAGTCAATCTTTTTGGCCAGAATATTTACCAGCAATGTATCCCAATATTCAACTGGCTCATTCAAGTTTTCTAATGCAGAAAGATGCATATTTACATTTGACACTATAGAGCGCAAACCATGGGGTGAACACTTTGTGCAAACAGGCATGTCAATTATACTATTTACATGAAACTATACAATTTTAGATTTATTATTAAACCTATCATCTAAAAGTTTCAGCGCAACTTCATAACTCTCATCATTAAACATTAAATGCTTTATCAGATCAAATGCTTCTCCTGTCAAATAGGAGCGTAAATAATACAACTTCTCACAAAAACTTAACTTAACATCTGAATGGATAACTGAATGGATGCTTTGAACATATTTATAAATGGTTGGTATTCCATTATGTTTTTTCCATCAAAACTTTTCAAACTTATAGGAGGTAACAACTTAAACTTACCGCGACTTTCATCTGGCGACTCTATACTTGGTTGCTCACTACTACCTGAACTAGTTAACTCGTTTAACCGTCTGCTAATCATTTCCGAACACTCGTCACGTTTGTCTTCAACTAACCCATAGTCCTCGGTGTCGCCAGGCTCTAAGAATAGGATAGCCCTGTTACAGTGTTTATACTCATCGAACGCCTTATTTAGCCTGTATTTCTTTTCCAACAGGGCTTCTGAAGACGCACTGGCTAATTTGTCCGAGTGGCAGAAATTGCGTATCCTTGTAATGGCACTTTTTATATAGCCACGGGTCGCTCGCAACTCCTCCAGTTTAGCCATATTTACATTCAAGAACTGCACAACTTTATACAACACTCCTAAACTGCAATCTTCCACGTTAATACCTCACTAAAATATACACTTAACGCATATTAATTCCAAAATGTACACGAATAAACGCTGGCGCGAGCAAACTATTTACATTGACAATGACAACTGCTTGACATTGACGTTGATTTTTTTTTTTTTTTTTTTTTAAATTCGTCCATTCGGACAGGCTAAGACCATGGGCCATACTGCCTAGTCTTCAGTAAGTATAATTTCATTTGATCGAATCCAGTAATAACGTCTTCAGTAGTTTCAAATCAGAAGTCTCTAGTCCAATAAATATGTCTTCAGTTATTTCCAATTCATATGAACAAATCTAGATATTGAGTCATCAGTATTATCAACATATGTCATTGACGTTGACTTTCGGCGTTGCGTTCCGGTACACGAACAGGAAAACGTGCACGCACCGCAGGTCGCCCTCCCGCGCCAGACAAAATTTACCGGCACTGCTCGCGTAAAAAGAAAACACTTCAATTATGCATATTAGAACGCACCCATTCGGGCCGCTCTGTCAGAATTCGTCTTCTCTTCTTGACGTTTCTATATAATTTGCGTTTCTGACGCTTCTTGTGAAAAATTCGAATTTGAAACTTTTGCACAATCTTCACAACTTATTCACTTTTTATTACTCGAAGGACCAAATTTCTGTTCTGAATAATGTTTCCGCCTTCTCCGGTACTCAGAAATAGAAAACAACTCACTTTTAACTCTTCAAATTATTTATTAATATTATAAAAACTCCAAATCAACTATCAAACTCAACTCTCTATCTTCTTCTGTTTTACCATAAACAAATAAAAACTAAAACATTATTTTAAGCTGCCAGATATTATAAGCAGCTATGACATTAAAAACTATTTACTATACTTTATATTTTGTTGTGCTCTGAACAGTCTGTGTTGGCTCGGGCACTTATTTTTGCTCGTCAAAAATAAATAGCCATGTTTTTGTCTAAGAATAATCATAAATAAAACACACGACGTAAAATATTTCGCGGAAATACAGACCGAATTGGGAGTCATAATCCGCACTATAATTTCTCGTGATTGGAGCAGTAACTTTTTGTAAAATTAACAAAAAAATAATCTGGGGGCACGGCAGTGCCCCCGCCAAGTCAAGCAAAATAGCGGCACGGCCGTGCCATCTTTTTCTCGAAGCAGTTTAGACCCTCCTATAACTTAGTTTTGGATAAAACTAGAAACCTGAATTTTCAGTAACCAAGCAGGCATTGTACAAACACGAAATATTTAAAATTACATTTAATTTGAGCTAGTAGTTTAACAATTGTAACTTGTCAAAGTTTATTAGTGGGTAATTTTACTTTTTACTGCAGGTTTTTGTGTACCCCGGCAAAGTAAACCTGGAACTGCCGTTTCCTTAATAAAATAAACATTACGTACGCAATATGTTTAACCGCCGCTTTTTTCTTCAACTTCTATTAACATTGAAAGTTGAATCTTTTATGCAAGGTCACAAAGTGGAGCTTTATGGTAATATAGTAATTTTTCATAGTAAAGCAACATGTCCCCGACCTAATGCGCAGACAAACTTGCCAAAAAAAGGTTTTTTCCTTCAACTATGTAAAAAAAACCTATTAAATATGTGCGCGTTTTTTATGTTTTCATTGTATATTTTTTAAATGTTTAGTTTATACATATAGTTGTAAGATCCTTTTCCGGGGGTACATCGTGCATGGCGGTAATCACGAAATAAGACGCGGTAATTGTAGTTCACGTATGTATTTTCAATCAACAATCACTATTACAGCAAAAACTTAAATGATTATAACGATGTAATTGGATTCAACTATTTAAGGTTAGAAACGCGGTGTGTTCGTCGCAGAACTAGTATGACGTCCGTCACGATTCAACGCACTATCCAGAATGCCGGGCATGGCCGCCAACGGCGCCATCTTTCGTTCTCCCCACCTACTTTTCTGTCGTCAGGTTGGTCAACTGTCACTTTTGACAATCAGGGTAGCCAACTTAACCGTTACTAGTTCTGCGCCGACCGCACCCAAGCAAATCGCTTGACGTTTCTAAAGACTGTCAATAGATGGCGTTGCAAGGCACAATATCAACAATAATAATCAGTCTACTTAAGCTTACAAAATACATGGTGCTGAGCAATATACAAAAAAAACCTAAATTTGCCACGAACAGCGCCCCGGTTGATACCCCGCGACATAGTTATATGTATAGTATATACATATATATATTGGTCCCTAATGAACAATTTCAAAACGGTACCACTATGTTACTGGTATTTTTTCATTTATACTATTAGATGTCACTGTACAGCTGGTCCCTTGCTCGATTCGTTTGGTTGTGAATGACAACTGCGGGGCGGGGGGAAATCGCGGCAAACCGCGCGACGCCACTTTGTCGCCGTTATGTTGTGAATCGTGTTGGGTGTGTTTACTTTACGTTTTAAATAATGAGACGTTTATTTATGTTACACAATTGTGTTCTATTATAAGATTTTCAAATTACAAGGTAATTTCGAAAATATCGGATAACACCATGTTATTTGACAAGTGTGTTACCGGACAACTTCGCCTTCGTTACTCCGCTGTGATTACGCTGTCGAAGGTGGTAAACACAGTTGTACATATACCCTGTCGGTAATTTATTCTAATCGTTTCGACCTATGTTTTTTTAGTTTATCAATTTAAGATTTATTTACTGGCTTACTATAATTACTGAAGGTAAAATAAGTATAATAATGCGATGTTTTTACCTTTTGACAGATCATCAAATCATAATGCCGCTAACTCCATCCGAAAAAGAAAATTTTGTAATAAATAATATTTATTAAATTATTATATTCAACCCTTGTTGTAACTAAGAGACTGATAGGCATTTTGTAGCAGTGAATTTTCTCTTGAAACAATTTGTTAACTGTTGAACAACTGTGTTACCGTTATGTCCCTGTTTGTTACTGCTGAGGGTCTGAAAATGGAGCAGAACAGCATCGTAGTGAATTTTCAGAAGGCGTATATTTATTTTACTGTGTTTGGGTTCTATAGATTGTGCTTGCCAAGTAGCTTCGGTACATAAACTATTGAGGGTCTGATGATGGAGAAGACCAACATTGTAGGATACTTGGAAAAGACACATGGCTTTTATTTTACCGTGTTAACTTTAGAGCGGTCGGATGCAATTTGCGACCCTACATGGAATTAGGGGTTTATTACTCTGGTAACGGTATGAGACAATTAATGGGATCAGGAGAGCGCCTTTTGTGGCCTTTCTTCGGTTTCCTCGATACGAGTCCCATGCAAAGACTTTCTTAACCGCTCTCATTCTTTCAGTGCCATCGTATGGGTGGGTTGTTAAACAGTTTTCATTCATCAAGATTGGTTATTACGATCCCGTCTAACGATCTTACTCTACTCAGTGCCACGTAAGCTTGACCTTTGGCGATTGTTTTGGGACCCACGTATATGACCGCCCTGTCTACTGTTGTGCCTTGTAATTTATTAACAGTAACGGCACAACTTAATATGAGTGGAACCATTACTCTTTCTATTTTACCTGCACCTTTATTGCCTTGAAAAGTCACACTCATCTCATAGGAGCTACAGCAACCCAGCCATATTCATCCCGGTAAACAGTCATCAAATTGGACAAAAACTTTTTTGGGTAGCACTCCGTCTTCCAATTGCTCTTTTCTTAGCCCTTCCCACTCAAAACCCCGAACTACCCCCATGCTGCCGTTCACCAGTCCCTCGCTGACTTTGACGTTTATTCTCAGCATCACTCGAGGACCGACCCCCAATTGTATTTTTGATACAAAGACCTCCTGTATTATTCGGGTCAGCTGGAATAAAAGCAGGCTGTGATTTCTGTCCATAATTGGTGGGTTCTCGAGACTCTTCACGGGCATTTATTTGGTACAGTTTCGTAGTTAATTTGACTAATATTGCCTGGTTGTAGGCGTCGACGAGTTTTAATGTGGGATATATTCGAATAGCTTCCCCATCGGCAAAGTTTCGGCGTAATTTCGTCGCTATACCAACTCAACCTCGTATCTGCAACAATGATTTGATCAAAATGTCACTTTTGGTACACTTGGAATACGGGTGTTTTTGCCATCAAACCATTGTTGCAGATACGAGGTTGAGTTGGTATAGCGACGATATTACGCTTGCCATTAACGTGACACATCAGAATCTAGAAAATTAAATAATTAGTTAATTAATTAGTCTGACCTCTTTTGATTGTATTAACTGATCTATCTTCTGTACAAAAACAGCAGTGGGTGGTCTGAAAATGGAGCAGAACAACATCGT
The DNA here is from genome assembly GCA_945867215.1 of Epinotia demarniana. Lineage (NCBI taxonomy): Eukaryota > Metazoa > Arthropoda > Insecta > Lepidoptera > Tortricidae > Epinotia > Epinotia demarniana. The sequence goes on from OX244277.1 coordinate 481,587, forward strand.
AGAAAACTTTGCGAAAGCAAATTGCTTAGTTATCTATATAGTATTAGATGAACAACTTGTGTACAATCGATTAAAGGCTGCTCTTCAAAAATAATAAAACAAAAGGCAAAATTAAAATTTTTGAAAAACCCACGACGGATTTAATTGTAAAATAATGTAATAAAATTTTGAAAATCACCCGACCATAAAATAAATAAGAACAATAAGGTAAATCTAAACAAAGGTTTAAAAAAATAGTTTTTTAGATGTCATTACAAAACCACTAAAATCCTTCGGGGGGCTGCCGTTCTATGTATGTTCCCGATTAGAAAGAGTTAAATTAGGCCTGAATTACACTGGCGCGGTCTGCGGTGGCGGTCAATAGTAAATTTGGCATAGCTGTGAAAATTTACCATTGACCGCCACTGCAGGCCCCTCCAGTCTGTGAAAGGCTTAAAGCCGGGTCCGTTGCGCCCAATTATGTAATATAAAAATTTGGTAGATATGTTACAAGCGCTCCAAAAGTGGCACACTAAAACTCATGCAATTGCCAGACCTCGCCTCAGTATCGCACCGTCAATGGCTACGTGCAAACGTGTCGCAGTTGTCAGAATTGCAGCGCAAAAAATAAAAGATGCCGTCGTGTGTGATGCGATTTTGCACTAACTATACTAAAAAAGCCAGGGGATAACGTATCATTCGTAAGTAATCTACTTTTATCTTCATATCAATACATTTTACGTATTCAATAATTACGGCCATAAAAGAAATTTCCAGATCATGTTGAGTGCAACAAAAATATACCCGAAGCGTGAGTGCGATAGAGACGCAATATCTTTGCCGATCAAAGAATAACACATAAACAGAGGGGTCTTGATATGATCGTAGGCATAAGATTCGTGATTGATTATTGATCAACTCAAATCAAATTTAATGGTTCTGAAATTATTATAAAAATATATGTATCTCTATTATCCTTATTTAGTTTCATCCTATGCTAACTTTATATAATAAATCCCTTCTTGATAAAACTTAAAATGCCTCTGTTACAATAAATGTGCTTGCCCGTTTATTAAGTATACAACATTAAATGAGAGAGAGAGAGAGAGAGAGAGAAATTGACAGATAGACAGATATATAGAAATTGACAGACCACGAAAGTATAAAAAAAAAAAAATACTAGTACAAACTGTCAATTTAAACTTCCGCGCCTAAACAGTTCTACAGTTCCCTTTTGAGGTCGTATCGAGTTGCAACTAAAACCATATAGGTACTCAGGTTTACAGTCACTTGACGGCCGTTTATGCCAACAAAAAACTTATATTTCGACACTCTCTAGAAAGAAACTATGTTTGTGTGAAGAGCCGAGCATCTTAAATCTAGACGTATAAATGTACAATAGTACGTAACGAGAATATGGTCAGAGGCAGTGTCTAGTCTGATTTATTAATACTATATTAGGAGAACAATATTTCTTTGCTATTCCGCTAAAAAACGTGCTGGTCTATTAGTGAAGATAAGATGCAACTATTTGCGTAAAAACATGCAAAAAATTACAGCAAACCACCACCAATAATGACAAACCTCGACACGTGTTTCGCCTCTCTACGAGGCATCATCAGGAGATGCTGGCAGGAGATGTTGCTTGCGCCACGTCCACTGAGCAAATGCTGAATAAAACTATTTATTAATACTCTTTGTCCATGTAAGCGAGACGGCATGACAGAGACAAGTATAGTTTCTCTGCATCGTACGACACAACACATTTACTTGTCTCTTTTTCGCTCCCGGAAATAAGCATACCGTCCTGCTCTCATTTGATACCCATTAGTGTGTAGCTACAATATTCGCAGCTCTTTCATGTGTGCGTAAGCCTGGCCATTTTTAAACACGGTCTTTCGTATAGACAACGTATCTACCTCATTATTATATTACAGCATTGGTTGCGCCAATGTTATCGTATTTTCCTAACATCGAACATGTTATCCGTCAGTCTTGACTCTTGTGGCAAATAAAATATTGTTAGATAAACATGACTGATATTTAATACACACGAAAACTTGGCAAGCCGGCAATTACAAGACTATAAGGTGCAAATGTGTCAACATATCTTTGACCTCGACTGTAGGTACTTACATACATTAATTTATGTCAAGGTAGCAATTTCATTTAATCAGAAATGTAGAATTATAATATTGCATAGTTTTAGTTCATTTTATGAGGCAACGGCAGCCCCCGTAGGATTTTAGTGGTTTTGTAATGACACCTGGAAACCAAAAAACCGTACAGGCTGCAAAAATTGCAAATTAGTCAAATTCTGCATTTTTATTTTTTTTAGCCAACTGTACCATTGGAACAATATTTTGAAAACCTAATAACATCATTGTAATGCCAAGTCTTCTAAAAAAAATCGTGCAAAAATATAGCAGGACTTTCGAGTTGCAGATTTGTCAAATTCCCTGGCTTAGGGTTATCAAATTAATACCTAGTTAATATTTAGTTATTTAAATACCTAGTTTTAAGGGTCCGCCCTCGTCAAGCTAAAGCTAAAACCCAATATCTATACGTGATTTCTGGAGAAGCGGGGGTGAGCCGTCATAGAGCCGGCAAAGACCCATGGCGCTACTTTGCCTCAGCAGGAACTGACCCAATCTGCTGGGAGATGACTTTCCGGACCTCGACCAGGGGACTTAATGCTAGGGGGGCATGAGGGCGCCAAACCTCATGCTGGTCAGCGAGGGGCAACCCTTTAGTTAATTAAACAATTTTCAACAGCCTTGCACATCGACATTACACCCACAGTATCTAAATTCAATAAGGCTTATACATACATAATACATACATAAAATAATATATACTTGAATACATCATGACTGTTATGCACTTACCAACTTACCGGCCAGAAAAAAAAATCGAAAATCTGGTTATAATGTTTAACTCTGATGTTACCCTATTCACATAGAAATTTAGTAAATCCTTATAAATGCAATATCTCCGAAGTCCTGCTATTTGAGCATGTGATTTTTTGTATTATTAATCACCGTAGCGTGCATCTACCTTAAGTTAAAAACATTGCTCCAACATAAAGACAAAGTAGTAAAAAATGTTATTCTAAAAACATAAATAAGTAAATTACTTCATAGATATAGCACCTACACGTTTTTTCTTTTGCATAAAGTTAGATGGTACTATGGCACAATTTGTTGTAAATATATCACATGGACTTAATGTTTGTTTTAGGACCGAAAGTTAAAAAAACAGTTTTTCACTAAAATCACAATAACTTCAATTACTCAAAAACTAAACAAAAGAGGAATATAGTTTTTTTCCCAAAGATGTACTATTTAATTGAATTTATCAAATGAAATCATAAAAAATACATGTCCGCAACTAAGGCAAAATCTCACAACTTGGTCGACAAAATCTTTATTTTATGAAAAAAATATGTGTAAAAGTCGCTGCTGGCAGTGTATTGCAATTGCTTGGGTATAATTACGCATACGTGCAATGAAATAACTTCATTTATCTTTAACCAATATTTTTTTGAAATCTGTTACCACTAGTGCCAAAAACCTGCAGTAAATAGTAGTGCGTATTTTCTAATAAGCACAGTACCCTAAAAGTCCTGTTGAGTGGCACTCCGCTTTTTGCATTTTATCAGTTTATTTAAATCCGCTCCGGCGCGACGTGTCTGGAATAAATTGCGCACACAGTCCCCCTCGTGGTGGCAGGGAACAATGGAACCAGAGCTCTTTAAGGAACAGGTGTTGTTTACGGCTTTATTAACCTTTGAATCGGTCGAGTTGGACTCCGTAATCAAAAGCCCTTAAGAAACAACAAATCAGGGTCAAGGTACCTATATCGCTTGTCCAAATTTTATTTTTTTATTTAGTTTATCGTGTCGAACCCATTAAGTTTGTTCTATAATAACCCTGAAAATGTCATAGTTTAAGAGAAAAACTGTTTCAGATTTTTTTTTGACCAAAGACGCAGTTGAAATTGAATCCTTGTGGAGAGAACCTGCGAATTTTGTAGCCAGTTATCCGGAGTGATCTGGCCATAACGCGGTATTTCTACCCACTGCATGGTAATTAGGAGGCGTAGTTTGGTTCTCATTTGAAAACGTGTGCGTAACGATGCCTTTTTTTATAGATGCCTTTGTAGTTTTATATAGCAGTCACCGAAAAAATAATATAAACCCGGCGAGTGGAAACTTTAAAACGTAGCATCAAGTGAAGAACACAATCAGTGAAAAAGTGAAACAGTGATTAAAAACAGTTTAGTGAGGTGACATACACCGTTGCAAAGGCAAAGGGGGAGAATCGTAAACGACAGGACTTACGAACGACGACGGCACAGACAACCGCGTTTAAATTAATATATTGTAACTTATTTTAAAACCTTAGATTGTTTAAGTAATAAAGTAAAAGCAATTAATATTGTTTACATTCATAAAGTAGAGTTTTATTAGAGTTTGTTGTGTAGAGCGAGGAGATGTTGCTGCCGTGCGTGCGCAAGGCAGACATATATATATTTCTCTATGAGGCAGACTGACCGCTGAGTATAACGACTGTATCTCGCAGGCTTTACCATGTAGAGAGCCGGGACCGTCGCGCCCGAATTGACGCTCGAGGCAGCGCATTTTCACTTCGTTATTATTGTACCTATCTACTTAATCTTGTAACGTAGAAGTGAATATTATGTCATTAGATAGCTAAAGGAGTGCTCTACAACTTGTATAAACTTAATTATAAGTACATGCCATAGTGTCTCAGTAACCTCAAGATAAGTGATGTAAAAAGGGACCGAAATGCGGTGTGCCCACATTCCATGTATAATTATTCGAATTAGAAATAAGATATCAACCCAATACTGCCGCCTTAAGGAAAAAAACCTTAAGTGACAATATTTGCGAAATTGAGTTATTGACACCCTTGAAATCAGGAAAAAAAATGTGATTTTTCTATTCAACAGTTATTTCTGTATATCAAACAAATCATGATTTAGACAAGCATAACTACACGGCATTTTGGTAAAATGACTTCCTGTCAGAGTAAGAAAAAGCATAAGTAGCTATTCCTAGATAGAAAAGTTCTTAACTGACGCCTTGTGTCTTTATATTTAGTCTTGAATTTGAGCCAAACATTTATTTCATAAGATGAAAAACCATTTAATGACATTTCTATGAAAAATAACCTTAATTTCACTAAAAAGTCCATTCTTGTTAGTATAAAACAATTATTTAGTCGTAACACTCGGAGGTTGAAAAAACATAAGTTGTCAGTTATGTTTTTTCTATCTTGTACGACTCTTACTTATGCTTTTTCTGCTTAGTGACGGTTTCAATAAAGTGTAGTTGTGGTTTATTTCGTAAAAATTGCTGTCAGTTATGCTTTATCATGCTAGTAGATAGCCCCCCTCCACCCCTCAAGGACAGGTTCACTCGGCGCACGCGGCTCGATCGGTTACTTGCCTTTGGGAGAGCTGCACGTGCGACGCACGTAATTAATGTACTCTGCTGCTTACGTTTAAAATACGAGAAGTTGTTAACTGTGTATATGGTGACTGTTATAAAGTGTCAAAAACTATTCGTAAGTATACTTATATACTACGTTTCTAACCTTTCACTTTTGAATAACTGTATACCAATTCGTCGCGGTTAATCTTTTACTTGCAATTTGGCTTGGCGCGCGTATTCAAATGTGTACTTATACGTTCCTGAAATTAACATTACCTACTTATTATATTGGTTATTCTGGTGTTTAGTTACGCATCTACTGAGGTTGGTGTTAATTATCTACACCCCAGGTCAAACGTATGAAAACAAGTTTAAAATAGGTACTTACCTAAAAAAAATCTCTGATGTTTAGTTAAAAAGGGTTTCTTTCGACAGTAACATACGTATTTATTATTTCTATTATTATCCCTATCGACTACATTATGTTTTTCTACCGATAATAAGTAAACTGGTTTTCATAGTTTTGTCCTGAGGTGTACCTATTCTATATACTTATATACCTACTCGTAACTTAACCACGATACGTTGGGTGTTAAATAGCTGATGCGTTTAATGGGATTCAACATACAATGTTTTAACATAACGTGGCTTTGGTGCCACCGAATTTTATGTCGCTAAACACGCACAGATGTTGTTGAGCACAGTAAAGTTGGTTTTACATCGGTACGTGGCACGATGCACCGGGCGGGCGTCATCTTGCCGCGTGCAAAGTCATGCTTAAAAACTATAAAATAAAACAGGGTTTTCCTAACTCCTTATTTTCATAACACTTATTACATTCTATCGCTGTGTTGTTATTTTTATGGTTGCATGATTTTTTAAAGTTTTGATTTTTTTTGAGTGATTGAGCTATAACTAAAACTCTACCTAACTACATTCTACCTCACTATAACTCAAAGGTCGTGTGTGTGTTTGCTTCTTGGCTATGGGTATACGTTTTTGTTTTTGTTTTGGTTATCAGATAAATAACAATGCGGCAGTCATCCAGGAGCAGACGGTTGCTTCTAATGGCGAGAGGTGAAATGCAAGAAAATAATGACGAGCTACAAACATCTCATTTGTTTTTTTAAATAAATAATTATGATTCTTAGTTGTATTTTTATGAATTCCTTTAAAGAGATACATTATAATTTTACTATCTTAAAACTAATCAAAAAAAACCACAAGTACGCAATTGTGCTTTTTCGGCTTCGAGATTGTTTAGTAACATAAGCATAACTGTGTACATGTGTTTTTCTTTCTTAGTCATCGTAATGCAATACTGTCACAAAAAACATAAGTACGCACTTATGATATTTCTTATTAGAAACGATATATTATTTTTATTTATTCTAAGAGGCAGTAACTGTTTTTTATAAATAACTTATTAAAATAAATAGGTAATCGAATAATTTACATTGTATAAAAATTCTACAGTGTTATTCATAAAAAAAAGTTTCAACTTCGTACTTTGAATTAATCCTATTTTATTAGCAGGAGTGCAAAGTTTTTCGGCTTTTTCTCGAAACATCCTTTTTGTCACTTAAGGTTTTTTTCCTTAAGGCGGCAGAATAGTACTTATAAGGTCTCAAGTAGTATCAGAACTTATTAATCAGTTTAAGTAGAATCCCGCCCATTAGTATTTGTAAAATAAGAATTAAAGCCTCATGTAAAAAATATGTTAGTGAAAATGGGCGTGGTATTTGTTGTCTCACTCCGCACGTCTTGTTCGCACCATGTTTGGTATAAATAGCGGATACGGCTCCAGCCAAATCATTGAGAGAGAGAGGAGTTCGCCGCCGACCGCCACCGAGGACACACGTCTGCTCCGACCGTCTGCCGCAGCGAGCGCACGCCCGCGCGCACCAGCGTGCCGCGTGCGCTGCGCGAATATAAACATCTATAAGCCGCTCCGATAAGCAGCGTTGAGTGTCCGCATACGCTCCGCTAAATAACCACAATTTTCGCAGTGAGCGCACATGCGCGCCGCGTGCGCACCATGAATTTTAACTCCGACAAATTGCGTTGAGTGTCCGCACGCGCTCCGCTTATAATAATCTTCAGGCTCCCTCGTAAAGAGCCATCCCGAAACAAGAAATTCTGCATGAAGTGTAGCACCACTAGAGGAAGCCGGAGCCCCCAACCTGGTACGTTCTGATGACAACCAGGGGGTTTATCTGTCAACTTCAGTGGGAGCAAGCGCCTCATTCCCGGATACGATACCCATTGTTTGCTGCGCCGGTGCCGGCGCCCTGGGGGGGGGGTTCACCCGGTGCCCATACCAGGAGGTTTACCGGTTCTCTATTGTATGGGCAAAAATCATTTCCCAAAGTGTCACTTCCCAAAAAATGTTTCCCAAATGATCATTTGGCAAAAAAACACTAGTCAAATTATTGTTTCGCATTATATCACTTGGCAATATCTGTTATGGCAAAATATTACTTCGCAAATTATTGTTTGGCAAAGTTTTACATGATCAAGTTTCATTTGGTCAAACGTATTATTTAGCATAACATTCTTTTTCCAAATTATTGCATGGCATATGATTTAGATCCTAATTGTGTAGTGCATACGAAATCTATTTGAGTGAGATTACATAATTTTGCTAAGCGGGTAGTTTGTAAAAAACAAAAGTAAATAATTTACAGGTAAGTTTATGTTCTTTTGTACTATAGGTACTTAGGTAACAATATATTATAATCCAAATAAGCAGCATGCATGCAAGCAAGCCGTCGGTTTCGCCCTTTTAATCGAGAGTCTCCAGCGAATCGACGCCACCCCGCTGCGCGGGGTGTCTATTTCTGGTCTGAGGGACACAAGTGAACCCTAACCTAACCGACCAAAAACAGAGTTCGCTTATGACAAGCCATTTTTTCCACCCTGGTACCTAATGTGCGAAATGAAAATTTGAACAAATGTTTTGTTTGGAAAACAATATTAGCCCGAACAAAGTGTTTGCTTAATAAACTTTTGTCTTAATAACATTTGACAAAGCAAAATTATGCCAAATGATATTTTGACCAAATGAACAAAATGCGAAACAAAAATGTGCTATTTGTTCGTTTGGGAAATGAAACTACTGCCATAAGTTTTGTGGGAAGTGAAATTTGGCGAAAAATATTTTGCCGAAACAGCAGGATACCAGGTTTACCATCGACTCCAGTGACAGCAACTACTCTGACCAAGACAATCTACATGTTGTACTGCACCACGAGAGGAAGCCGGAGCCCTCAACCCGGTATGGTCAGAATGTTCAGATGACAGCCAAGGGGGGTTTTATCTGTCGACCTCCGTGGAAGCAAGCGCCTCATGCCCAGATTCGACACCCATACCGCACCACCAGAGGAAGCCGGAGTCTCCAACCCGGATCAGTTCTAAGGACACCAGGGGATCTCTGTCGACTTCAGTGGGCGCAAGAGCCTAACATCCGAATTTGATACCTATCATCGAGCTACGCCATCAGAAAAGACCCGAGCCTCCTGCCCGGTGCCGGCGCCCTGGGGGGGTTAAACCGGTGCCCATACCAGGGGGTTTCCATCAATTCCAGTGACAGCAACTACTCCCAATCAAGACAAATACGTCCAGTTACTTCGTGAAGAGTTACCTACCATTAAGTGACAAAATATAAACTCATAAATAGTGACAATCAGTGATTTTGTGATTCTTACATTCGCCCTCCACTGGAAGAAAAGACCTGTCATCCCTTAAGGAGGCAGGCAACAGTGTAGTGTATTTAAAGTGTAATTCACGGGGCGTCTCCTCTGGCACGCCTCGGCGTCCATGGGAAGTCAATGGAGGGATTTCTCCAAAACTTCCAAAAACCGATAATAAAAAAAAAGCCAAATCAGTGTACATCGGAACCTCCTGGAAGACAAGACTAGAAGAAGCAGCAGCAGCAGCAGTAAACTACAAGTCTTAGGGACTTAGGGCAGTGTTAGGGAATTAGGTCACTATAGGGAAAGTTTTAAATATAATTATATTCTATTTCATTCTTATATCTTTTATTTCTGGTAACGCAGTTTACCGTAGTGTCTGCGGACACGGGCAGGGCCCGAACTTACAACTCGGGTGCTGAGTAGATACTCGAAGGCGCTAGCCGAGCACATAGGGGTGGGGCCAGCCCGCCGCCGACTCGTGTCTCGGAGCTTCATTCGTCTTAGGTGACTGTAAGGGGCAAGCGCCGCTGCATCTGGGCGCTAGCGCATTCAATCGCCCGGTCGACGCCGCTCAGGGCGGACGTCGTTCACAATATTATACCAGGTACTTGATAATTATGTAAAATGAGAATATACCATGTAATGGTTATAATAAATAAGTGAGATACAAAACGATAGTTATACAAAAACATATATATTTTGAAATTATACGAAATGTTTAGTACATACAATGAGTGATTATATACCTTTAAATTATATCAAATGTTTTTGTATCGGTTAAAATTATATCATTCATTTTTTCATTTATTTCATTTCATTTATTCATTTAAAGTCAATGTAAGTTTACAGCACAATAACACCAAAACACTTACACGATAAATTATTACATATAACAGACCACACAATACATGTCAAAAAGAAAAGGTCTAAATAAAATATGTCAAAATAATAAATAATTGTTAATAAAATTTGTCAAGGAACAGCTTAGCAATACAACATAATTTAGTAAAGCGATCAGCAAACATGTCAGCATCCTCGTGCTGAGTGAGCATTTGGTATAATAATGACATTGCGCGCGCGGTAGGAGCGTGTCGAGCGTGGCACGTGCGAGCAGACACACGCTGCAGCAGGCCCGGCCGACGGCGAGCCGCCACCGCCACGCAATCCAAATCCTGGGGGACCCTCGTTGGAACCACTAACACGATCCTCTCGAGCACATCCGGGCTGTCCACTCTGTGGTGGACAACAGACAGATAGTGGACTAACAACAACAACTTCCTCCTCATCCGAAGCGTGTCTAGCCCAACCATCCCGGAGACAAACAATGAAGGGTACAGGTATGGGTAATACCCGTAGGATTTGCGGTACAACCAGCGGGCGAATTTACGCTGTACTCTTTCCGCCAACAGAGAGTATTTATCCTCGTAGGGATCCCAAATAACAGCTCCATACTCCAACCTACTACGGACATAGGCACTGTACAAAACCACAGCGACTCCTACATGGAACTGCTTCGACGCCCTCATGACGAAACCTAGGGTTTTGCTAGCCCGTTTGCAAATATTAGATACGTGTTTACGGTAATCTAATTTTGTATCTAAAACTAAACCTAGGTCGGTGATTTCGTCGATTCTTTCCAAACAAGCGTCCCCCAGGATGTAATCGGTTAAAAGTGGCAAGCGCTTACGTGTAAATGTATTGACCTTGCATTTTGCTCCATTAAAAGGCAAACGGTTTGCAACACTCCACTCAGCTGCCGCATTGATGTCGCTCTGCAAAGCAGCGCTATCCGCCACACTACTGACGCCGAGCAACAACTTTAGGTCATCCGCAAAAAGCAGACACTCAGCTGAACGAATTGTATCAGGCAAATCTTTAATCATTAAAAGAAATAACGTAGGCCCTAGAGTGCTGCCCTGACTCACCCCAGACAGCGTGCAGTAATCGTTTGACTCGAAGCCGCCTACCCTGACGTACTGCTGCCGTTGGCACAAGTAACTGGAAATGAAACTTAAAAGCTTTGGCGTGAAGCCCAGTAATGCAAGCTTTTCCAGCAAGATGTCGTTGTCTACCAGGTCCAATGCTTTCCTAAAGTCGAAATATGCAGCATCGACCTGGCGTCCAGCGTCCATCTCTTTGCAGACATAGTCAGCGAGGGCAACTAGGTTTGTGGTGGTAGATCGGGCTTTACGGAAACCGTGCTGACTGGGGTGCAAACGATTAGACACCTGTTGACTTATATGTCGGTTAAGGGTCATCTCAAACACCTTACCGAATACGGATAAAACTGCAATGGGTCTAAAAGAGGTGACGTCCATATCGGATCCTCCTTTCGGAACTGGCGTTACTCTAGATTTTTTCTAACGACTAGGATAGATGGAATGTTTGAGCGAGAGGTTAAAGACGTACAACAAGGGAGTCATCAAGGCGGAAGCACAATCCTTGGCCAAAAACACCGGGATACCATCAGGCCCTCCAGAAGACCGCGGTTTGAGTCTTCGTATTGCCGCTCTAAAATCAACCTCAGTAATGGAGGTGATCGAGACCGACCGAGAGTCACCCGAGGATTGAGCTGCTCGCGCCGCAGCTTCAGCATCCAAGCGCGGCCTGTGCTGCTCGAACACCGAGCTGAAGTACTCAGCGAAGGCGTCCGCCGCGTCTTGCCCGCTCACGCTACGGCCCTCGAAAGTAAATGATTTATCTCGGTGCTGTCTTTCACTTTTTTTATCTTTAACATATTCCCAAAATTTTACCGGGCAACTAATAATATGATTTTGCACAGTCTGTATGTGCAGTTTATAAGCTTTACTAATTAGGTATTTTACATATGTTCTGTAATACTTAAACATGTGTCTATTGTATTCCTTTCCCTCTTGTCTAAACCTTTTCAAATGAATATATTTTAACTTGATATTACGAATTATTTCTGCAGTGTACCATTTAGGATAAACGTATTTGGAATCAACTCTATGACGGTTTTTTAAGGGGACGAATTTGCTAATACAGGAGTTGTTTCTCACCGGCCAAGAACGAAAGCCACGGGCCCATGGATGGCTCCAACCGGACGCTCTGAGCCAATGAGAACAAATACGGCGATTCACCGTCTTTGATAAATATTCCTAAACTTAATATTAATGCTTACCGGTTGCAGTACTTCTAGACGCTACCAGGCGTCTCCAGCTCGTGTGGTATGTTTTGTGTGGTGTTGTGTGTGTATGTTTGTCTGTGGGTTTGCTGAGCGCCTCCGTAGGTCCCTGGAGTCCAAGGGGGGCCAGCGCCCCCAGAGAGCATCCGCGCCGACACTATCCAAAATTGGCGATTCTCCTTTCCGTAAACTTATACACAACCGTGCCGTATAGAATCAAAACTTATTCACAATATGCCGTTAGCTTTGCCTCAGATATCGCTTCCGTACGCGGCTAGGACACAACCGATTTCTATCGCGACGACAGGCAAAGACCCGAGTCCTGACGGCGCCACGCGACGCGCAGCCGACCGTTGCCGAGGACTCCCGAACGTGGCCGGCGCGAGCGGCGCTACAGTCCGCAGAACCAATATCTAGGCTTAAATACTAAACAATCACCCGCCCCGGACCGACCCGTCGTCGGTCCGCTCAAACCCCGGTAGGCGGGACAATGTAGAAACCGCCCGTCTAAGGATCGAATCCCTCACCTGCACATCTGCGATCCGGGGAGACCCATCCTTGCCTGTAATCAAATTAACGATGCGCCCCCGTCGCCAACACAAAGGCGATAGGTTAGCATCCTTAACCAGTACGAGGTCTCCAACGCAGGGAGGGGTCGTCCTGTCCGTCCACTTAACGCGTTGCTGCAGAATGTGCAAATACTCAAGCGACCACCGTTTCCAAAACCCTTGAGTCATTTGCTGCAACATTTGATACCGTGACAACCGGTACAACCTTACGTCCGTATAAGGATATTCCGGCAATGCGTTAAGTGGTTGGCCAATCAGAAAATGGCCTGGCGTAAGGGCCTCAAGATCATTCGGATCAGCGCTCAACGGGCAAAGAGGTCGGGAATTTAAAACCGCCTCAACCTTGCAAAACACCGTAGCCAGCTCCTCAAATGTGAGGATCGTTGAGCCGATGACCCTATACAAATGCGTTTTGGCCGACTTAACTACTGCCTCAAAAATGCCACCCCAGTGGGGGCATCCGGGGGGGCTGAAATACCATGAAATGCCCCGACTGGCGAGGCTCGTGCCAATCTCCCGCTCATTTTAGCCTAAAAACTATACAATTTCCCGTAAGGAGCGGTCCGCACCCTTGAAGTTGGTACCACAGTCCGAACGAATCAGTGCAGGTAGTCCCCTTCGCGACACGAATCAATCCAATGCTGCCAAAAAGGCTTCCGTAGAGAGATCGGCCACGAGCTCCAAATGAACGGCCTTGGTCGCTAGACACACGAAGACGCAAAGGTACGCCTTAACCGATTTCGCATTACGAAGGCGTGAAGTCTTGACGATAAAAGGCCCCGCGAAATCTGTACCTACGCCCTTGAACGGCCGAGCTTCCGTAACTCGGTCGGGAGGAAGATCCCCCATCTGTGGTTGCGTTATGGCTGCCTTGAGTCGGTAACAAGGCAAGCACCGAAACACAACGCTCCGTATTAACCTCCGTGCCGACAGGATCCAGAATTCACGCTGCAAAATGGCCAGAAGGGCGTTGCAGCCCGCGTGTGAATTCCTGATGTGGCGGTCCCATACCAATAACTCCACCAAAGATCCCTTCTTAGGGAGCACCAAAGGATGTCGTGCCGAGTACGGCAGGTCAGCATTCCGTAATCGGCCTCCCACCCGGAGCAGTCCGTGCTCATCCAAGAACGGGTTAAGGCGGACGATGCCTCCCTTCAACCTGCCAGCGCCCGTCCGCAGGATCTTAATTTCATCCTCAAACTCAGCTGCCTGGACGACCTTCACCCAATGCAAGAGAGCCCGTTGCTGCTCTTCAGGTCCCAGAACGCGCGACATGTTCCGCTGCGCAGCAGACTTACGACAGTTGAAAATAAACCGCCATATCCAACCAGTCACCCTTAGTAGCTTCCCCAACGAGCTATACCGTTCTAAGAGAGACTGGGCCGCCGTAGCCTCAACCACCGTGGTTAAGTTGACTCGCAAACCTAGGTCTGGGGGTAATAAATGCCGGCCGCACTCATTAAATGGCCACTCCGTATGTGGCAACTCCAACAATGCGGACCCCACCAAAGAGAGTGCTCAACCAAGGCAGGCGCCAGACAGCCGCAAGAGGCGCAGTCAGCCGGATTGAACTCGCCTGGAACATGTCTCCAGACCAGAGGAGTCTCCGAGGCGTTTATTTGTGACACCCGGTTGGCCACAAAAACCTCGAGCGTGTGGACCGAAGTCTGCAGCCAGCACAATACTATCCTGCTGTCAGTCCATGCATAAACCGTGTCATTCAAGTCCACCGTACCACGCAAATTTTGCACTACATGGTTCAAGAGCCGCATCAGGAGCGCTGCACCCGCCAATTCCATCTTCGGTATAGTTTGCGCGGGATTTCAATCTCCGTAATATGTGGCAGCGTAGTCGCAAATGAGGACAACTCCCGTAAAAGCTCTTCCGTGAGCTGATCATCCCAACCTAATTGGGCCAACCAGAGCTTCTGCATGAAGCATTTCGCCATGAACGTAACCGGCGCAATTTAACCGTTTGGATCGAACGTTCGCGCGATGGTCGAAAGGACCAAACGCTTGGTCCAGGTCTTCGACAGCAATTCGGCTTCACAGCTGTAGGTGAAGACATCATGACCCGGTCGATACTGGACCCCCAAAATCGCCAGTGCATGAGGGTTATCCGGATCCTCAAAGCAGTGTGGGTCTTGCTGGTGCTCAGCTGGCAATCCCGCTAGGACCCCTGGGCAGTTCGACAGCCACTTCCTAAGCTCGTATCCACCGGAGGCCATAAGCGCCACCAATTCATGCCGTAAGACGAGCGCCTGCTCAACACTATCCGCGCCCGTGCAAATATCGTCTACATATACGTCCCTATCAATGACTGCAGCCGCGCGAGGAAAGCGCAGCCGTTCCTGGTCCGCCAGTTCTCGTAGCGTACGCATCGCTACGTAAGGGCTGGGCTTTAATCCGTAGGTATTGGTGTTGAGCTCGTACGTGACCATCGGCTCTTCTGGGCTCTCTCGCCACAATATCAGCTGGAACCGACGGTCGTCCGGATGGATCTCTGTTTGACGGAACATCATCCTCACGTCCGTAACGAAGACAACCTGGTGTCTCCTGAAGTCCGTTAAAATGTCTGCAATGTCCCTAGTCATCTTAGGACCCGTGTGCAGACATTGATTCAGAGACACCCCGCTAGAGGTCGCCACTGACCCGTCAAATACAATGCGAATTTTGGAGTCCGGTGTCTTCAGGACCGCGTGGTGAGCGAGATGGTAATGCTCCTCACGACGCCAGTCCACCGTGGACACCGACATGTGACCCAAAGCCAAATACTCACTTCCTAAACTTAATATTAATGCTTACCGGTTGCAGTACTTCTAGACGCTACCAGGCGTCTCCAGCTCGTGTGGTATGTTTTGTGTGGTGTTGTGTGTGTATGTTTGTCTGTGGGTTTGCTGAGCGCCTCCGTAGGTCCCTGGAGTCCAAGGGGGGCCAGCGCCCGCAGAGAGCATCCGCGCCGACACTATCCAAAATTGGCGATTCTCCTTTCCGTAAACTTATACACAACCGTGCCGTATAGAATCAAAACTTATTCACAATATACCGTTAGCTTTGCCTCAGATATCGCTTCCGTACGCGGCTAGGACACAACCGATTTCTATCGCGACGACAGGCAAAGACCCGAGTCCTGACGGCGCCACGCGACGCGCAGCCGACCGTTGCCGAGGACTCCCGAACGTGGCCGGCGCGAGCGGCGCTACAGTCCGCAGAACCAATATCTAGGCTTAAATACTAAACAGGAGTACAGCTTCTCATAAAAGACGTTAGCAGCACTGTCAACTTCAGTGGCAACCAGGAGATCAGTCCAATCGATGGCAGCCAGGGCCGGATAGAGTTCCTCATAGTCAGCCTTACGCCAGTCCCAGTCCGGACAACCCGAATCGCGCAGGCGCGGAGCCGTCGGCGGCGGCCGCGGCGGCGGCGGCGGGCCGCACGGCCAAGACACCGACACCACAAGAGGCGGGTGGTACGCATCCATTGGCACTAGTAGTTCAGCACTACTAAATACGGTAATCTTGGTACCGTCAAGATCACTCAGCACGAGGTCTAAAATACCCCCATGGCTATTTTTAATACTACTATACTGTTCTAACTTACAAAAATTACAAAAAACGTCAAATTTGATTTTTACATCGGAATTGCATGAGTTAAGGTTGAAATCACCGAGCAGTAATAAATTTAGGTCAGGATATTTACACACAGCATTCTCAATACAAGACAATACACTCATATACTGCTCCTCATTATAGCATGGAGGTAGATACACAACACAACATAGAAATTTCAAATGCTTATAAGTAACTATGGCAAATAACAATTCCTTATTCGGCGTAAGGCCGTCAATGTCATGAAGAACACGTATCGAGTAGCACTCGCGTGCGGCCAGCAGCACCCCTCCCCAGCCGGCGTCTCCCGCGCGGTCCCGGCGCGCCACGGTCCACCCACTGGGGAAGAGCTCGCCGTCGCACACGGAGCTTGTCAAAAAAGTTTCAGTTAGTGCAATAAAGTCAAAATTGCATTGGGTTATATTATTATGAAACATATTTGTCTTAGATCGCAACCCACGCACATTTTGGTAGTAGAAATGAAAAGTTTTAGACCGGGGAAGAGCCGCTGACGCGCCCCTCCCCATGGCCTCCACGAAAGTTCTGCCGCCAGGGTTTTATGCAAATGTCTTCAGCCCAGTTACTGGGAGACAGTATTAACTCACTGTACTTACTCGGCACTCCAAGCTTAAACGACGAATAGTTCCCACGGGCTTTGAGTACTTCAACCGTGCATACGTCAGAACTGCAGATTGTGGTAAGATGAGAACGCACTTGTTCTGCTGTAGTCCCCTCCTGCACGTAGTATAGATGCAGCTGACGCATGCGCTCTGCAGCGCACAGTGAAGTAGTGCCCGGTGCAGCTGTACCGTGGCGCACGCCGCCGTTATCACTTCTGCGTACTGAGCGCCCACGCCCATGGCCCTGCCCGCTGTCAACGCTGCCGGAGTTGCCGCCGCTGCCGCTGCTCCCACCCGCCGCCGGCCCATCACCACCACCTTTACTACTGTGAGTCCCGTTGGTCAATTCTATGGATTTCGGCGCTTGCTTGTCCTGCACTTTGTGGCAATTTGCGTTGCCACCGCCGCGAGCGCTAATATCTAAGGAGTTAGCTCCAACAACGTTCTCACTATCCTTCACGCTGTCGCCGCCCTTTAACGCTTGTAATGTATCTTCGTCAATAATTCCCGGTAGCTCCGCCACTTTCTGTTCCGTGGACCTTGACGTGGTATTCTTAAGAATCTCGGAAAAGTTACGGGGAGTCTGGGCCACTCGAGCTTCTGGTTCCGCAGAGTTTGAGTTGCTGTTCCCTGCCCCAAGGTCATGTATTGGACTCTTATTGGCTGATTTCACTCGCTTTCTCTTCTGCTTGCCCAACTCAGACACCACCTGCTGCCCTGTGGGTGTGGGAGTTAATTCTGGCGCCACGGAGAGACGGCTCTCAATCCACTCCAGTCGCTTTTCGATCGCCGTCATATTAACGGTTATGTTGGACACAATTTTTTGCACAGCTGAGGCCAATTGCTTTGAAACCACTTCCCCAATGTTGGCGGCCATGCGATCATTGAAAACACGTTCAATTTCATCGCGTACAACAACTCTAACAGTTTCCATAAACAAGGTGTCCTCAGTGAGTGAAGCATCCGTCGGGTGTATCGCTGACAGGTCAAAGTGCCGCTGGTGTCGTCGTCTCGTGACATAATCGATGGTGGAGTCATGTGCCAGACCAGGTGCGGAGGGTGTCAAGAGTGCACCCTCGACGCGGCTCTTGGTGACTGTCGCCGGTAATGTGCCTGCGTTCTCGTCCTGTTTTAACGGCCTGACTGGGGTATTGCTATTGTCGCCTTTTGGTTTCTTACTCTTGCATAGCATGCAGATCCAAGCTGCTGTGTCGCAGCTACGCCTGTCTAGCAGGCTCCCACATTCTAGACAATACGGCTCTGCGCATATGCTGCACCTGATATTTTCACTGTCCACAATAACTTTTGGACATCCTTCGCATTTAGCGCCTTCAGCCATCATAACGTTTTGCATTTAAAGCTACTGGAAATATATGCCCCTGAATCAAAGAAAGTTCTTCGCAGTGCTGGCCCGTTCCTCGCAGGTAGAAACGCCAAGTCGAATTATATTTGCGTACCTTTACTGTAGCAAAACTGGTAACATCGCCCAGTTGGCAGAATTGCACGGCTGTCACTACTGCCAGTGTCACTGTCACGTCCTGTCAGTTGGCCATGGATGTTATCGGTGCGCATGCGCTGTGGTATTGTTATGCCTTCGTTTCTTTCAAAACTGCTTCAAATCGAAAAATAACTGTTAAAAGCTGTTCTCTCACCAATGTAATATGTGCCAAATATATGTGTTTTTCATCCTGACGTCGTATTTAGGAGTTTTTATCGAGTGTAGGTGTTCTGTTGGATGTATGCCCTGCAATCACTGACTTGAAACGTAAGTATTTCTAATTTTATTAATTTAAAAACAACAAAGCACTAAGCACTTGTGTTTACTTGGCCGGGGTTGCCAGCAAACTTTCAATTTTATACCCATCATTACACACCCTTTAAAACAGCATACTGGAATATCATGCAGAGCCGACTTGAGTCCACCTTGCCGGGGACTCACACGGCCACTACTGGCAAATCACTATTTGTAGCTCATCCTGACCAGGTACTTCGCAGTCGACCTCGAAGCTGTGCCCTCCGTCAGGATACGTCAGGATTATGGCTGGCAGTCACGGAAAACACCGCGATCCCAATGACATCCTTTAGTCGCCTCTTACCACAGGTCAAGTCCATCGGCCCCAGACCTATTCTTGGACGGATGGCCCTATTAAGTGCACACTCCCAACAACACAGTGAGATGAACAAAACACGAATTAAGCCAGAACTGCGTGTTTTAGGGTCGCGTACCCAAAGGGTAAAACGGGATCCTGTTACTAAGACTTCGCTGTACGTCCGTCCAACCGTCTGTCACCAGGCTGTATCTTACTGACCGTGATAGTTAAACAGTTGAAATTTTCACAGATGATGTATTTCTGTTGCCGCTATAACAACAAATACTAAAAAACAGAATTAAATAAATATTTAAGGGGGCGCCCATACAACAAACGTGATTTTTTTGCCGTTCTTATAGATAATAATGGTACGGGACCCTCCGTGCGCGAGTCCGACTCGCTTGACTTGGCCGGTTTTCTTTTCCACTTCCCACACGATAAGTATTTAATAAAGTTTAAGAATTAACAATGAATACTGAATATTCGTACAATCCAAATTTCCATACTAATCCATCCATACTAATATTATAAGGCATACTTTTAAATGTCATCATCATCATCATCATATCAGCCGAAAGACGTCCACTGCTGGACATAGGCCTCCCCCAAAGAGTGCCAAAGTGACCGATCCCGCGCCACCCGCATCCAGCGGACTCCCGCAACCTTTACCAGGTCATCAGTCCACCTTGTCGGGGGCCTACCCACGCTGCGCCTTCCGGTACGTGGTCGCCACTCAAGAACCTTTCCGCCCCAACGGCCATCGGTTCTACGTGCTATGTGTCCCGCCCACTGCCACTTAAGTTTAGCGATCCGGAGGGCTATATCGGTTACCTTGGTTCTGCTGCGGATAGTCTCATTTCTGATGCGATCACGCAGAGAAACTCCCAACATGGCCCTCTCCATTGCCCTTTGGGTGACTTTGAGCCTTCTTATGAGGCCCTTAGTAAGCGACCACGTTACAGTGCCATATGTCATCACTGGCAACACACACTGGTCAAAGACTTTCGTCTTGAGACAATGCGGAATATTGGACGAAAAGATTTGCCGTAGCTTCCCGAACGCTGCCCAGTCGAGTCGGATTCGACGATTGACCTGTTTCTCGAAGTTGGACCTACCTAACTGGATCGTCTGTCCTAGGTATACATAATCGTCTACAACTTCGAGCGTAAAGTGTCCGATTGTAATGGGAGTTGGAACAATTAAAAACAAACAAAACAAAACTTATTATCTAGAAAGAAAATTGCCCGCCCTCGACACAACCCAATGTTGCCCGGGGCATCGTGCCCAAGACGCTCGCCGCGTTTCCCCGTTGGATCGCCAGGCTCAGCCTTTGGGCGAAATATGAGCCCGCCCTGAGATCACCTGTGACCCCGATCAATGTTTGGGACACTTTTTTCACAAAATCCTTCGTGTCGGAAGACCATGGTCCCAGGGTTTCTACTGCAAGTGCCGCAAATACGTAATTATCCCTTAAGAAAGCGTATTTGCGGCACTTGACTGTTTGGGCGTCATTAGCGGCCGAGCCCGGCATTTTGGCAGACCGCACGACATGGGACGGGGCCAACGTATCCACGCAGGTCACGTCCCATGCCTAACTAGTTGGAACTACATAGGCATTTGACATGATCTTCGTCTTATCAAAATTCAAAAATTCAAAATTATTTTTTGCTGAAACACGGTTATAGAGATCGTATACATATTATTTACAGTTCATGCGTATTTAACCTACATGCAGGTGTGCAAACATCATCAGTAATATTATATAAATCGAGTGTCCAAAATTTAAATTACTTTGTCAATATCAAAAATAAATTTCAGTATTACATTATAATTTAGCTATTAGCGCGTCAAATATTCTTTGATACTATAATAACAGTGTTCCTGAAGCCATTTAGTCAAGTTATTTTTAAACAGCATCTTATTTTCTAGTTTTATATCTATAGGCAGTTTATTATACAGGGCTATGCACATATTATAGCAGTTTTTCCTATATATATAAGTGTGGCAAGGAGGCTGATATAAAAGTTCCTTGTAATGCGCTCTGGTGTGCCTTGCATTAGTATCACTACGCATAATGAAGAAGTGAGGGTTGCTTTTAACAAAGAGACAAGCTGCCTGTATGTACATGTATGGGAGTGGAAGTATTTTAAACTTTTGGAATAGTGGTTTACAACTTTCAAGAAACCATGCATTGTCCAAACTCCAAAGCACGAATACACCGTTTTTGGAGAATGAAAATTCTCTCAATATCTACGGAATTTCCCCATAACAACAGTCCGTATCTTAGTACTGAGGAAACGTAGCCATGGTATGCTGTCAGAGCTGCTTGTACTGAAACTGTTTGTCTGAGTCTTTTCAGAGCAAAGACGAAGCGGGCCAAATTGTTGCATATGTATTCTACGTGTTGTTTCCAATTAAGATTCTTGACAATTTTTTGAAGCCTAGGAATGTAACTGTATCCACTATGTCTACGTTCTCGTTATCATGGCTAATTTGTATAGGTAGTGGTGTATAATTATAAGAGCTAAAAATTACAGCTTTTGTTTTAGCTATATTAACTTTTAAGTTGTTGCTTTTTAGCCAAGATATAGCGTCTGCCAATGTTATATTAGTATTTAGTTCTAGTTGGTCTTTATTCTCGCCTTTCACTACAAGGGTAGTGTCATCAGCAAAGATGATGCAGTCTTCTTCAACGGGGTTAGGCAAATCATTGATTGCTAGTAGAAATAGCAACGGGCCAAGAATACTGCCTTGGGGGACGCCAGTGCTATTTAAAAGAAAATCCGATCTAAATGTTTCTCTAACATATCTATTATTGTTATTTCGGACGATCCTCTCGATTTGAATGCACTGTATTCTTTCCCTTAAGTAGCTTTCCAACCAGTCACAAGCTTTACCTCTAATACCATACGACTCCATTTTTTTTCAAAAGTATACCGTGGTCGATATAGTCGAATGCCTTGCTCATGTCAAAAAAGAGCGCGATGATAGGCATCTTATGATTAAGCGACTCCGAAACACTCCTTACTAAGTTAAAACATGCTAGGGTTGTCGATTTTCCTTTGCGGAATCCAAATTGCTTTGGTGTGAGAATGTCATGTTTGTTCAAAAAATCATTTACCCTGTGGAGCATTGCTTTCTCAAAAACTTTTGACAGAATTGGGATAATCGTAATGGGCCAATAATTATTTGGGTCTGATCTGTCACCTTTTTTAAAAAGAGGCTTTACTATGGAGAGTTTTAACTGTGAGGGAAAGATTCCATCAGTGAATGATAAGTTAATAATGCGTGATAGAGGACGGCAAATGGACTTAGCACATGCTTTTAAGACCATCGTGATAATCTCATCATATCCATGTTCATTCTTAGATCAACTCGCTCGGATGCTTTACTGAGGTCATCGAGCATCGAACTTAAGTCCTCCATGGTCTCAGCCAAGACTACTATATCGTCAGGAAACCGAAGGTGAGTGATGTACTCGCCGTTGATGCTGATGCCTAGCCTTCTCCAGGCCAGAGTCTTGAAAACGTCCTCCAGTGCAGCGGTGAACAGTTTTGGCGAAATAACATCTCCTTGCCTGACTCCCCGCTGCAGCGGAATAGGTTTCGAGTTCTGGTCCTGGAGTCGGACTGACATTGTGGCGTTCTCGTACAAACACTTCAGCACTTCGATATAGCGATAGTCAACTTGGCACCGCTGGAGAGACTGTAGTAGGGTAAGGTAGCCAACAATGAACCAGTAGTACACAATGAACAACCGCTTTTATTCGAAAATGCGACGTTGCCAAACCGTAACACGAACATAGATACACTTCAATATCGTCGCGTCCCTTGCTCCCCAGTCGGCGACGGGCCCGCGTTGAAAACGCACGTGTGGTGGGGTGTTTTGTGTTTCTCATCATCAAAACAAAAAAAAACGTAAGTGTTTCAATGTTTTCTTACCGTAGAATGTTGTCAATATTACTAAATCGAATTAATCGATTGTATTAAGTAGCTATTTGGCTATCGTTTCGCTGTACATGGATGTACCTATCTTCTTAGATTATTTTTTTACCTGACCTAACATGTCGGAAGGTCCATGTAGCACACAGTGACCCACTAGGCTAGGGTACACGATGATCCAGCTGGTTCATTGAGTACTGTGCTATAACTAGCAGTATACAATGAACCATCGTACTTTTAACAAACAAGGTTCACTGTGTGCTATCCGATATTTTTTTCATATTATTGTGTCTATCTGTATTTTTTTGGTTTATTAACTATTTTTATTTTTAGAATGGGGAGAACGAAAGCAGAGATAAGGAAAAAAGGTGGCTTCACCAAGGACGATATGCAAATGGCTCTCGCTCTTGTAAAACATGGTGTGAGTATGAGAAAAGCCGCTAAGGATTGCAAATTAGCTTATCCCACGCTAAGGAGGTATGTTATAAAAACCAAAGATAATCCTCAGATCAGATTAGTTCCAAATTATGAGGTGAATGCTGTGTTTTCCCCGGATCAAGAAACAATTTTAGTAAAGTATATCGAAGAATGTGCACTCATGTTTTACGGCCTGACTGCGAAAGAAACTCGTCGATTGGCGTATCAGATGGCAGTTGCAAACAGCATAAAATGTCCGGACACTTGGGCTAGGAATGAAATGGCCGGGAAAGATTGGTTGCGGTCATTCAAAAAACGACATAATAATATAAGCCTAAAAAAACCGGAAACTTGCAGTATTGCACGTGCTACAGCATTTAATAAGGCGAACGTTGAAAAGTTTTACAACAATTTGAAAGAAGCATTGCAGCGTCATCCGACGTTTGATGACGGCACTTGAATTTATAACTTAGATGAAACAGCAACAACGACCGTTCAACGACCGTCTAAAGTCCTGGCACCAAAAGGAAGCAGTATTTGCAAAGTAACAAGTGGTGAAAGGGGCGTATTGGTGACTACGTGTTGCATAGTATCCGCAACTGGACATGCTCTACCTCCAGCAATGGTTTTTCCACGGAAAAATTTCAAAAGTCACATGTTAAATGGTGCTCCTGCTGCAACGCTTGGCTTAGCCACGCCCACGGGTTGGATGAATGCAGACATATTTGTGGAGGTGATCAAGCACTTTGTTAAGCATACTGCCGCCACAAAAGAGAACCCAGCTCTCTTAATAATGGATAATCACGAGAGCCATCTATCTTTAGAAGCACTGAATTTGGCAAAATCATCCGGAGTTACTGTACTTACTTTGCCTCCCCATACTACAGCAAAACTTCAACCGTTAGATGTTGGCTTAAATGGTCCCTTTAAATCATACTATAACTCTGCCATCGATTCTTGGCTACTGCGAAATCCAGGCCAAGCAGTCACTATTTACAAAATTGGCGAATTTGTGGGTCAGGCCTATTTAAAAGCGATGACACCTGTCAACGTCACAAATGCCTTTAAAAAATGTGGCATATATCCATTTGACGACTCAATTTTTACGGATGCAGATTTCTTGCCTATTTCTGTCACAGATAGGCCAGACCCAGACAAGGAAAATACCGAAATGAATATAGAGACGGGGACATCGGAATCGACTCAACCTATTCCTTCAATTTTACATGACGCGGAACCATCACAAGTCATTCACGATCATCCAGTAGTCAACGCTGGTTCACAGCCAATACAGAGCAGTGAGGCAAATGCCAGCCGACCAGCACCAGACGCAATATTTTCATCTAATCACGACCCTGATCTGCCATATTTAAATACATCTTCACAACAACCAGAGCCACTTAACATGTCAATGTCGACAGAAAACAGTCCACAGCAATCAGGGCCTTCTAAAGCTTTTGTCGCTCCCCAGATGATAAGACCTCCACTAAAAGCACCCCCCCGTAAGAACACTAAAAGACGCCGAACTGCCGGAAGGGTCAATTTTCAAACGAGCTGTTTTTGCTGTCCCACGGCCATAATTTCAAGTCAGATTAACATGGAGTATTGATTCATATATATTTGTATTCCGTGTGTTATAAAGTATTTAAAATATATATAACAATACCTTAAATATTCATTGATTCTGAAAAAAAATGTATTTGGAATCGTAAAACAGCGAAATCTACCGCTTTTTTGCGTGTCCCACTTGTGGTTTTGCTCAAACAAAAATTCATAACTATGGACTACGGCAACGTATATATAAACAACTTGTACTGTTATAAAGAAGATTTAGTAGCGTATTCATTAATATATCTTGCAAATTTAATGCGTGAATAATTAAAACCTGTGAAGTATTTTTGTAGTTGTCCCACGCGCGACCCATTTATTAGGACTCAAGCTCAAAACCCTTAAAATCTATTTTTTTATTATCCCACCGTTACATTTACTTTACGATACGATAGACAGGTTAGTTGGGCTTAAACTAGCAACGGGAGTGGACGCAGAGCCGGTATTTTCGAAGGAGGAAACAGGTTTTCTTGATACGATGTATTTTGGTACGGCTATCACGACATTTGTATGGGCGTTAATTTATTAATATACGATTGAAATAAAAATGTGTCTTTCATAACAAAGGTTAGCAATATGGGGTAAGAGTTTCGTGTTTAATTAATTAGTGAATTCAATTAATAGTGTACGAAGGATCGCCAAAAAACATTCATGTTGACATTTGTATGGCGACATTTGTACGGCTTTTTTGGCCATAAACATGTCGATTCAAAACAAAATCTGAGTCATTTTTAATATTTTGGAATATAATCACAGAATAAGTAATAGTACAATATAACGACCATCATAAACCATAAACCGGAGATACTATATCGAAATAGTGAGTTTTTTTATTGTACAAATATTTTAAGCTGTTTCAACAATTGTATGGCAAGATCGACATTTTGATGGCACTCGTTGACGTTTTTATGCCGCTATCGACATTTATATGGCAGAATCGACATTTGTATGGCATTATATCGACTTTTGTATAGCGCTGTCGACATTTGTATGGCGCTGACGACATTGGTATGGCACGGTGATTTTAAAGCATCAATATCTAGCTAACCATTAGAAGCACAGTGGTGCCTCATGCACCATAATTTTTCTTTTTAAAAACCCTACCTCTCGCTGTCGGTACGAATCTAATATTCCAAAACATAAAAAAACCATACAAATGTCGAAAAAACGTCTTATTCAAAAATTGACCCGGAAAAAGTATGATAGCGACTGACACACCCGAAAAAGAGGAAATAGCGAAAAGGAAGAACAAAGCTGCCAAAAGGGTGAAAAACGCAAATTTGTTTAAAAGCAAGAAGAAAGAGAAGTCTTTACAGAATGCACCGGCTGATGATACCAGTGAAGATGATGTTTTTGAGGCAAGTGGGGAGTCTTCTGGAGGTGAACAGTTTGGTAGTGAAACTGACGAAGATGAAATAATTATAGATCGTAACTTTGCACCTCTACGAAGAAACCCAAAAGTTGGCGATTATGTAATAGTTATGATAGAATCAGAAAGAAAGAAAGAATACCACTATGTGGCCAAAATCTTGGAAGAGGATGATGCCAGTGATTACGATTATTTCGTTCCTATTTAAAGCTAAAGAGTAAAGTTTATTTCAAGTTTTCAGAACCAATTGAACCTGACACGGCGGGTATTACAAAGGGTGATGTCAAATACATATTACCAAAACCCAAAATAGATAGTACCAAGCGTCGTCAAGCGACATATCAATTTCCAGTTAACTTGTCTCTTCTTAACTTTCCATTTTAAGTTATAGGAATTTGTTTTGGTAATCAATTAATCTGATTTTTTAGTTAAAAAGCAAAAAAAAATTAGTTACGTTAAGAGGAATATTTTGTGCCATTTGATAAGAATTTATTATTCTGTTTCTTTTTTGAATAATAGTAGTGCTTTTTTTAATAATTTTACTCTCTTAAGTACATGAGTCTGAAACTGATTAAAGACTGACTATTTAATACCTAGATATCTAATAAGTCTATAAAGAATAGTTAATAACTTCTGTTATGTTTAAAACATATAATTGCTTTTGGTAATTAATTAAACTGATTATTATATTTTTTCCAGCTACAATAAAAATAATTACGTTAAAAGTATTATTTTGTTGCATTTAATAAGAATTTATTATTCTGTTTCTATTTTGAATAATAGTGAAGTGTTTTGTTTTATAATTTTACTCACTTAAGTTTATGAGTCTGAAACTGATTAAAGACTATTTAATAGATCTCCAATAAATCTCTATAAGGAATAGTTAATAACTTTTGTTTTGTTTAAAACATATTGCTAATTGTTAAACATAATATATAAATAGGTGTCGGTAATATGATTAGATAGAAAAAAAGTGCTATGATACAAATACACCGAATATTTTTGTAATCAAAGAAGAAAATTTTCATGTGATGTGAAATGCTGTGATGATTAACCAAGTTTCCTGCCATTAGTTTGGATAAATATATTTTCTTACATCGTGAATATAATATTTCATTTAACAGCCTAACATTTCCCTTATTTGGTTTGTATACAGATATTTTATTTAAATAAAACCTACCCAAAGATTCATTGTGTTCCAGCTAAGTGCTGGATCATTGAATACCTAGCCCCGGTTCAGCGTGTACCGATATGGTACACAATGAACCATTTCTCTTTTTTTTTAAACACGTTTATCTCATATTCCATTGCGATTTAGTCAAAAATATTGATGCAAAATTAAAGCCAATTAAGTAAAGAATGATATGGAACAAAAATAAAGTTCAAACCTTTATTTAAGACTGACTTATTAAGGTACAAACTTTTGGTGGCTCATTGTTGGCTACGTTACCCTACAGCCCAGGTTTCAATCGAATCGAAGGCTTTTTCATAGTCCACAAACGCTAAGCAGAGATGCAGGTTATACTCTTCGGTCTTTTATATGTACATCTGTATAATTTTTGAGCACACTAGGTAACTCTAATAACCAACTGAATGCATACCAGAAAAAAAAATGCTGTGCAAAAAAACAATTGCAAACTAAACACGACCTACAAAAAAACCACTCAAAACGAAATGACCTTTTATATCGAATTCACACCAAAAATGTGGTTCGTACATCGGATATATTATTTATGAAACCCAAATACTAATTGTTTATCAAAAATACTAACTTGCACTCTAAATTGTACAATGTTAGACCCTTAGAACCCTTACACTGATTGTACTGAACGCAAAGCAAAGGGGGTCGATTTTGGCAGGTCGAGGGCGAGGTGTAGGTTAGGTTATGGTTAGCTTCCGTCCCTAAGGGCGAAAATAGGCAACCCGCGAAGCGGGGGACGTCGACACGCTGGCGGTTAGGTTAGGTTAAAATAATTGCCATAGACGCTTCTTGACGTGATCTGACACATTTTCTCAAAAAATATCCAGTCCCAAAAACGACCTTCCCCCCCCCCCCCCCCCCCCTTTGGTACAGTCTGACCCTCTTAAGTATTGTTTCTAATACTGAGTTACCACTTAGTGTGCCAGTGGTTAGTGCATGTTAAGTTAGCATTTCATTAAAATTGTGATAAAGATTCTTGTAATTTTGACATTGTATGCGAATCTTTATTGTAATTTTTATCTCGAAATAAATAAATCTAAATCTAAATCATAATTCTTTTGTGCACTTAATTACATAAACATGACTGATTAAATTGGGTTTTATTAAGAATAAACGATGTTCCTAAAATTATGTTGAACTAAGGAATAGTTAGATATACTATTTTGATATAACTTCAGTAAAATAGTTCTGCAAATACCATCAAACAGTAGCTGAATTTGATTAATTTAGTATGCATAATTAGTGTGCAAGTCAGTATTTTTGGTTTAACTTTGGAATATTTTGTTCGAAAAGGGAATATACAGATAAATCGATTTAAATACATGCCACATTATCAATGCGAAAGTGTGTCTGTCTGTCTGTATGTTACCTATTCACGCTGAAACCACTGAACCGATTTAGATGAGATATAGAGATAGTTTGAATCCCCGGGAAAGACAAAGGATAGTTTTTATCCCGGAAATCAACCTCTAAGGGGATGAAATAAGAAGTGAAAGTTTCTATGGAGCTACGATATAAACGAGTTCCACGCGGACGGAGTCGCGGGCAGAAGCTAGTCATATTATAAATCGAAAGTATGTCTGTCTGACAGTCTGTCTGTTACCTTTTCACGCTTAAACCACTGGACTGATTGTGAGAAAATTAGGTATAGAGATAGCTTGAGCCCCAGGGAAGGACATAATATATCTAGGAAATCATCCGTTATGGTGAAATTGTGGTTGAAAGTTTGTGTGAAACGAGTTTAACGCGGACGCGGTCGCGGGCAGAATCTAGTGTAATAATTATATTTACAAACATGGCGCGTCGGAATAAATGCGCATTTTTCAATAACTTCCGCTCCTTATCAAACCCGGGCCCCATAAACAACAATAAGCCAAAAGATAAATAAATCAAAAAGTTCCTTCGCAAAAAATGTCGCACAGAGTCTCATGTAAAATGTATGGACCCTGTACGGAATTACTACATCAAAAGACGTTTGAAGCCGCGCTAGGGATATTCGTCATTCGGGAGAGTTATTTTCGTATTTTGCTGCCAAGAAAATATGTAATTGTAAAGGAATAATATTACAGAAGTCTTTTAGTTTTGCTGTATGTTATAATGTGGAAAGGCGTTTGCAGACGACGTTCTGTTATGTGGTAAATACATAGAATTAATTACTGGTAAATAAATGAGGTGTTAAACTGTTAAAACATAAAATAATTATAATAAACAGATTTAGAAGAAACATTTTAAATCGTGACATTTACTTAACAGGGTTTTTAAATTTAATAAGGCAAACGTCCCTGCGCTCGACACTGGCCCAATACCTGACACCAGTGTCGCGCAGTTGGTTGTTCCTAGTTAGGAACAAAAATCCATGAAATGAAATGAAATGAAATGAAATGAAATGAAATGTGTTTATTTGCTTAACATTATGTACATTTAGATGGTATACTCAATTGTTATTAGTCCAGATAATGTCAATACCTTATACTAGTAGGCATGCAAAAATTCAGATTACATTTGATTGAATTACATTAAATTGAATAGAATTGAAATAATAAATTTAACATTTAACTTACATTATACATTATTGAAGAAAAATCCATTATAAATTATAAGTATAACTCATGAAATATTCGCATAAACAACAACAAAATATTATAACCAAAATAAGGTATATTAACTAAAATTTGCATTTAAATATTTTTTAATGCTATAAAAGTTGTGTTCACTTAAAAAAGCTTTGATTGCTCTCGTAAATTTAGTGAGAGGTATGTCCAATAGCTTTTGTGGTAGTTTATTATATATTTTATATACCATTCCATCGACATTATTGCGATATAAAGCCAAATTTCTTTTAGTTACATGTAATTTGAATAAACGATTACTTCTAGCATTAGGGTTTACTTGAAAAATGAAAGTAAAATATTCGCTATGTTTTTTTACGAAAGTACATATTTCTGATATATACATGCATGGCAAGGGGAGAATGTTAAGTTTTCTGAACATAGGTTTACATGATTGCCTAGACCCGCCGCCACATAAAGCTCGAATACACTTTTTTTGTGCTTTGAAAGCTCTATCAAATTCGACGGAGTTACCCCAGATTATGATTTTATACCGTAGAATAGAGGAGACATAACTATGATAGGCATTTAGGGCAGTGTTCGAAGATGATATTTCTTTTAGCCGTTTAATTGCATATACAAATCGGTTTACTTTAGTACAGACTAAATCAACATGTCCAGTTACAGTGTTCGTCCAGAGTTAAGCCCAAAAAGACAGTGGAATTTACCATCTCTATTTTGATATCATTATACGTTAAGTTTAACTCTAGTTTTTGGCTCTTAACTGTTCTGAATTGGACAGCTTTAGTTTTATCAATATTGATCTTAAGATCATTAATCTTCATCCAGTTTACTACGTCGCTAAGGGTTTCATTTATCTCATTTTCAAAAGTATTAACGTTAGTACATCTAAATAATATGGTGGTATCGTCTGCAAATAAATAAAAAATAAAATACATCGGGAAGGTCATTAAAATAGAGAAGGAACAATAGGGGCCCCAAAATACTTCCCTGGGGGACACCTCTGCCATTAAGTTTAAATTCGGACAAAGCCGTAACTTTTTCTTTTCCAACTACTTTAGTTATTTCTGTACACTGTTTACGTTCACAGAGGTAGCTGGTAAGCCATTCATGGGCTTTTCCTCTAATGCTATAATCATATAGTTTACTTAGGAGCGTCTTATGATTAACGAAATCGAACGCCTTAGACATATCTAGGAATAATGCTACAATAGGCTCTTTATGGTCTAAACATTCTGTTATATATTTAACTAGAGAGTAACCAGCCAGAGACGTTGATTTGCCTTGCTGAAATCCAAATTGTTCTGTTCTTAGTAGTTGTTTTTTCCCTATAAAGTCAAATAACCTTTTCCCGATCACTTTCTCAAAAATCTTGGATATTATTGGAATTAGAGTAATGGGTCTATAGTTATTCATGTCTAGTGTATTGCCTTTTTTGTATATTGGCTTGACTATTGAGTACTTGAGACGGTCTGGGAAGGTGCCTTGGATGATGGACAGATTAATTAGGCGAGTTAAGGGTAGAGTTACTTTTTGAGAGCACAATTTGAGTAATCTAGTGCTGATATGATCGTATCCAACAGAATTTGTGTTATTTAGTGAAAGTATTGTGCTTATTACTTCATGTTCTGATACTGGAGCCAGGAAAATAGTACTTATTTGATTAAATTTATGAGACCTTGATGGGGGCCACTGAGGTCGTGTAATTTGTGAGATTTATGAAGAAATCGTTAAATAATGTTGCTAGCTCGAGGGGTTCGTCTATGTATTTGTCATTTATATTGATTTGACCCATTTGCTCAAATTCAGCACCAAATCTAAGATAAGTTACCTATCTGTGCTTCTACCATAGCAGAGGTTATCTCTTACTGCCGTACTTTCTCTTTCTGCCATGCATGGCGGCATTTGAATTGGGAAAATGAGTGAAGCATCTTCACTGATTGGCATTTCAGCCACCCTCACGGGAGAAAGGAAATATGCTGCTTGGAAAGTATTGTGTTATTGGTGTGTCGGACAATGATATATTATCGCCATCGCACATCGAAGGTAAAAGGTAGCCCATAGTTTCGTAGATTCCGCGAAACGAAGAAAATGTTTCCTCGCCAGCACCTTATAATAAGCTTTTCACCTCACCGGCTCGAAAAGGCTTGCTTTATCGCTCAAAATCGATAGCGATAAAATAAAATTAATAATATTTATTCTCTCTTAATTAAGTAGGTACATACGAAATATTAACATTTTGACTGACTTATAAGGATAAAATACGAATAAATAATTTTTAAATGTCGTTTTATTTTTCTAAAAATTTCGCTTTTTCCAAATTTGGAACGCACCGTTTGAAAACTCAATTTAAGAAAAAACTCATATACATTTAATTTTGTTTTGTTCTAAAGCCACAGACAGTAAAACCAAAATAATGGTGGTTATTTATAGATTTTAGTGCAGTATATATACATAATATATGAATTTTGATGCCTGCTTAGTTAGCGGAAAAAGTAAAATAAGCGTGTTTGAGTCTTAGTTTAAACCGTGAGTACCCAACAATACTTTGACTTTTTTAATGTAGTTAAGCGTGAGGTTATTTAAAGATGCAAAAATATTTATGTTAGGTACATTTGATAATTATAAAATGCTAGATTTTGATGAGATGTAAACAAACCTTTATTGAAAATGAGTATAAGGTCCAAATTACTTCCATTACATTCACTTGCCTACAATTTTCCTCGCGGTGGTGAAGTGAAAAATTGTGTGTTTCGCTCGGCAACAAAATTGTTTGGCGTCTCGTGCCTTGAAAGCCTCGCTATGCTCAGGATTGTACTTTTGAACCATTCGCTTCGCTCATGGTTCAATT
Organism: Epinotia demarniana; assembly: GCA_945867215.1. Taxonomy (NCBI): domain Eukaryota; kingdom Metazoa; phylum Arthropoda; class Insecta; order Lepidoptera; family Tortricidae; genus Epinotia; species Epinotia demarniana. The sequence goes on from OX244277.1 coordinate 514,707, forward strand.
TTACAATCCTTCGATAGCTCGGCTTTCAATAATGAGCACTTGCGCCAAACAACAACTTTGCAGCCTTGCATAACAAATAACTATTGTTACTAACTTGTTATGTTCGTATGGATAAATAAAGTCTATTCATCCTTACATGTCCAATCATGTAAACAACTTATTCACGAAGATTGTCTCACTTTTTTCTGGGATTAGGTACACGATAATCATCACTTAAATGTTTTTGTTTTCTTAAAAAAACTCACGAAGTATTGAAATCAACCTAGTAAACACTGAAAAATATCATTTATAACAAGATTGTCTTCAATAATCGAAGTAATGAACGATTTACCTCAAAAACATCTGCCATAATGAGGTCTAGATTGCCTTCATGGATATTTCCAATCACTGTAAGTCATCTTTTACGTCCTATTTGTTTACATTTACACGATAGGACACGGAAGGGAGTGCCTGTCGTATCGCATAATGTTGATCGTCCTAAAAAATTTTGGCCGAGAATGTTTGGCATAATGTTAAGTGGCATACTATATATTATTATTATTCCTATTCATTTTTGCGCCTACACATTTAAAAGTTCTAAAGTATGTTTATCCTAATATTGATTACTCGAACATCGAATTACCTAAAAAGTAATAGTCCTAATTTTCATTGTCATAGTAATTATTTTGCCTATTATTAAAGCAGCTAAACCACCTTTACTATATTTTCCTAAATTTTATACTATTTTAGAAGTCTGAGCAGACCCGACCTACATCTAGATAAATAAGATAGGTTCGTTAGTTGCCTTTTGTCCCTCAGAGCAGAAATAGGGGCCCCGCGAAGCGGGGCTCCGTTGACAAGAGGGCGGGTCATAAGTAATTTAAATAATATGCAATTCTGACCAGATCCAACCTGCAGTTAGATTATGCAACATTTTTAGAACATTAAATATTAGTAACATCAAAGTTATGCGCAACAATCATTCTATAAAAAAACTTCGACACAATTCGGACAATAAATATTTAGGACAATCGATATTAGGAACAACAATTTCGGCAAATAAAAAATATGCACAACTATGTTTATGCCATACGTTATCCGGCATAATATTGGTATGCGACAAAATAGTAGGACCAACAATTTTATGCCACCCGATATAGACCCGTAAGTCAGTCAGTCAGTCAGCTAACGACTTTTTGACCTTCATATCTTTATAACCGTTTGAGCTAGCTTCATGAAATTTAGGCTTCTAGATGTCCTTATGGATATTATTAAACACACGTAGTTTTATGTGTTTACGTTAAAGAGGTTTTGAGTCATAAAAGGGTCAAAAGTGGCACCAAGTGGCTCGTGTAATATAACACTCGGCGATGGCTAGCCAGTTCCTTTATAGCAGCATATCCTATTCTTGTTGACCAGACTTCCCCAAAGACTCCTATGACCCACGTTATGTATGGTCTCGAGCAGATGTACATGCAAGAGTGCAGTGATTTGTGTGCTCCGTCTAGCGAGTGGTCTGCCTCGAGGCCTCTGGCCCTCAATTTTTCGCGTCATAATAATCGCCTCTATGCTATCCAAAGAACGTCGTGAGAGGTGTCCAAAGTATGTGACAGTACGGTCTTGACATACTGTGGATAATCGAAGACGTATGTGCAGCTCCTCAAGAATAGATTGTTTTGTTCGCATAGCAGTACAAGGTATCCGTAAAAGTTGACGCCAACACCACGTCTATAAAGCATCGATGCGGTCTTTTCATTTTGGCGCTGACAGTCCAGGTCTCTGAGCCGTATATAAAGCTTGATGGTATCAAAATACATATAGCATTTCGTGGGGTCTATATCGGGTGGCATAAAATTGTTGGTCCTACTATTTTGTCGCATACCAACTTTATGCCGAATAACGTATGGCATAAACATTGTTGTTCATATTTTTTATTTATAAATATTTAATGTTCTAAAAATGTCGCATAATCTAAAGGCAGGTTGGATCTGGTCAGAATTGCCTATTACTTAATTTACTTATGACCCGCCCTCTTGTCGACGGAGCCCCGCTTCGCGGGGCCGCTATTTCTGCTCTGAGGGACAAAATGCAACTAACGAACCTATCTTATTTATCTAGATGTAGGTTGGGTCTGCTCAGAGTTTAAAAATAGTATAAAATTTAGGAAAAAGTAGTATAAGTGGTTAAGCTAATTTAATAATAGGCAAAATAATTACTATGGCAATGAAAATTAGGACTATTACTTTTTAGTTCGAAGTTCGAGTAATCAACATTAGGATAAACAATAAACATACTTTAGAACTTTTAAATGTGTATGCGCAAAAATTAATAGGCTAAATAAGTAGTATGCTACTCAACATTATGCCGAACATTCTCGGCCGAAATTTTTTAGGACGATCAACATTATGCGATACGACAGGCACCCCTGACTGACATATAGTACCTAAAACCTAATCTACTTCTAGATGACCTAGAAAGATGAAATTTGTAATCTAGCTCGGTAATTGTGTGTAAGCGTAGGAAAAAATCTAAAAATAAAAAAAAGTTCAAAAATAATAGTTCGTTGGAACCGTTACAAGCAGATATCTGAAACTATCCCAATATATGTATTATTATATTTGCTATATAATAGAAATATAAAAATAAAGTCGAGTCAAAAAATAAGTGGTGTCCCCATACAAAGAACTTGTAACACGCGCTAAACAACCGGCCAGCGGTGTGTCGTCGGCGGCGCGGGGCACCACTAATTATACACTGCCTAGTTTTCTTTACAAAGTAATGAAATCCCACTAAAAACATAAATGTAAAAAAAGAGCCAAGTTCAATACAAAAATTATGCTTGGCTGTGGGCTTCGCCGCAAAAAGAATGGAGATCTAAATGAGTGCCAAGTTCTATGCAAAATCCAAATATGTATTTATAGGAACAAAATAACATTATGAAAAACAGGTTTCAATACATCAGTCATTTTATCAGAATTAAAATCTATATATATATCTATTTTGTTAATAATAAAACATTACGAATGTTATATCATGCACTGGCTGAGGCTGTAATTGGATACGGTCTAATAGCATATGGACGAACGTTTAAAACTTATTTGGACAAAGTATTAAATTTACAACTGCGATTATTATAAAAATATAATAGATAAATACACGAGAGCAAACTGTAGTAACGATTACACGGTCTTATTTAAGAAATTGAACATCCTGCCAGTGCATGATAAAGTTAAGTACTTAATAGCAATAGCAACTGAGCAATTTAATAATCCCGAATTGAAAACTCCGCGAGTAAATACCCGAGCGCCAAGAGGGTTAAAATGTCGTAAATACGTGGAACCAACCGCTAGCAACTACTATGGTAAAAGGACGCGCGGCTAACTCACACCGCGAATATTTAATATTTTTAATAGAAGACGAATGTGATAGTAAAAATATCTTTAAATCAAAAATTAAGAAGTTGCTAATAGGTACTTACACGCATGACTGAATAAATAGGTTGGGTAAATATTATACACTGTGTTGATATGATATAATTATAATTATGTATTAACCCCAGTAGATAATAAAATTGTTGTATTAACCTCAGTAATATAAGTTAATCATGTATTTTAGATCAAGGTACTAACGTTGAAAATGAGTGCCCCATTTCGCCGTTAAACGTAAGTTTGGCGAAACCGAATATACCATACTTATTTTTTGAGAAAAAAAATGTATATATACACATATATATATATATATATATATATATATATACATAATTATATATAGATTTTAATTCTGATAAAAACTGGCCACGTCAAATCTAATCTTCTTTAAGATCTCACATTTTTAAATAACAGCAATTGTTATAGGTATCCAATAAGGCAAATAAATAGAGTTTAATACTTCTTCATAATGTTATTTTGTTTTTATAAATACATAATTATTTGGATTTTGCATAGAACTTGGTACTCATTTAGATCTCCATTCTTTTTGCGGCGAAGCCCACAGCCAAGCATAATGTTTGTATTGAACTTGGCTCTTTTTTACGTTTATGTTTTTGGTGGGATCTAAATGACTCCTAAACCCGTCTTGGAAGAGCTCGATAGAATGATCTTAGTGCAAAAACTACAGTGGGCACATAAACTTGTCTATCAAATGAAATTTTTGGCAGGAATTATAAATGCTATTTTTTATACTACTCAGCCGGAGCCGCACAAACTACTCACACTCGTTTATTGATTGAATCAATATGCCTATGATCAAACTGTCACAGTAAATGCATACAATACGTTATTAATGTTCACGGATTATATGTAGTGGTTGACAGTTTTGATCTATAAAGGCAGTGAGTGCTTCGGTGTGGGCCGTACGGTGACCCGTAGGTTTCGTACCATTTTATTAAATATTACAGACAACACGGTTCTTACATAACTGCATTAAAGATATAAAAAAAATACAACAGAAACATACAACTAACATAACCATTACCCAAAAAAAACAAAAATGTTGGTATAGAATTATGCTTAAACGAGCTACTTAGCCAGCTTTGTGTGAACGGTCAAGGTCTTTAATTGTTGGGCCATTTAGTTGTCAACTAATTTTGGTTTCTAATAGTAGCATTGAATTGTCCTCTAGCTGAAAGCTCTAAATGGCTCATCAATTAAAATCTCTAACTGAACTACCTGTAAAGGAAGCAATCCTTTAAGAAAATGATTATTTTCGACCTTAAATGCCTCAGTCACCTTTTGAATCACCTCAACTGTTATAACTATAGATGGGGTGCCCTTCGCTTGGTTTAAAATTTTATGTTCTAAAATTGTTTGGCAAAAAATGTTTAGTACAATATTTAATGGTATACTTATTCCTTAGCATAAAGATTGTTTTGGCCTAAAACATGTGTGACCTAAAATTGTTTAGCATTTTATGACTAAAAGGCTTAAAGTATAATATTGTTAGGTATAATTATTCTTTAGCCTAACATAAAACCGCCTAAAACAATCTAAACAATGGCTACAATCAAAGCACCTAAACCATTTTAAAATTAGGTAACGTAGCGTAGGTCGGTAGGCAAGTGCGTAAAATTAGGTAAGGGCAGCCAAAAACGGGGGTCGGCCCCCCGCAGTAAAAAAAACAAACAATCGTAACAATTGTATTATTTGGTAGGTTAGGTTAGGGGTTAGCTTGTGTCCCTTAGAGCGGAAATAGGCACCCCGCAATGCGGGGTGACGTCGACACGACTAACATATTTGACTGAATGAAATTTGGTCAAAGTACCAGTTGGTAAGCGAGATATTGCTTGGGAAATTCATTGTTATTCAATTTATGATATCACTTATTGCAATTCGATCTCAATGAAACAGTACATTAGTAATTACATTATACGGGTTATAAAGTTAAATTTTCTTGTAAGTTTAATTGTTTATGTCAACAGTTATCATTTATTTGTACTTAAAAAGCGGCTAATTAATTTAAAATACATCCAGACATCTCACTCATTTGTTGTACAGTTTGTAAATAACAAAGATATGGTTATTGGCCTATTGAACCCTGGCTCACTTGGTACACGTCATGAGGAATTTCTTGTAGCCCTTGAACGACTCTCGGTATACATATTAGCTATAATTGAAACTTGGTTGCGACAAGGAGAAGAAGCCCGCGCCCCGGCTCCGTCGGGCTACCGGCTTAGGCACGTGCCGCGCCCCGCCGAGGTGCGCTCGCGCGGCGGCGGCGTCGGCTTCTACATCCGGCGCGGACTCTATGCGCGTTCACTCGATTCTCCTCACACACCGTTAGTGGAACAAATGTGGCTAAGCTTAAAACTGAACGGACTTAGATTTGCCATTGGTACCGCTTACCGCCCGCCCTGGCTCAATGTAGACACGTTTATAGACGCTCTAGCCGAGTCTGTAGGTTCGTTTTCTTCTTTTGATCACATAATTCTCATGGGAGATTTCAATATAGATGTTTTGTCCCCTAATGAAGGATATACAAAAAAACTCTTAGCTTTTCTAAATTGCATGAATTTGAAACAATATGTGACCCACCCCACTCACTTTACTGACCATTCAGAAACACTTATTGACGTAATTTGCAGCAATAGTAAAATTTCTCAGGTGTGTATAGATCACGTTCCTGAACTTAGCAGCCATGCCTTCATCACATGTAGCCTACACGTAAAAAAACCTAAGTCGTGTCCTATTTGGATTTCATACAGGCCAATCAAAAATATTCCTCTCAATGATTTCAATGCGCTAGTAGAGTCAACTAATTGGGAACGACTCTTGAGTGACAATGTTAATGACTCCCTGTCATTTTTTAACTCTTATATTATCTATATTTTCGACTTGTATGCCCCTGTAAAGAAAACTCTCATAAAAAATCGAAGCTATCCTTGGGTAACATCAACTGTTAAAGAGATGATGAGGCTGAGAGACGAAGCACACACAAGGAGTCTCATAGCATAGCACTGGACTGGAGTCTCATAAATTATATTACAAGGAATTAAAAAGTATTGTTAACCAAGCCATGTTTACCGAAAAACAGGCCTTCTTTAATGAAAAAATTAATGCCAATTTGAAAGACTCGTAAATTGTGGAAAAACATAAATAACAATATTGTTGATTTTAATGCTAAAGAATCAAGCCTTCCCCATCACTTTATTGACCCTAATTTAATTAACAAACATTTTCTTAACACTCCACACACGAATGTTACTATATCAGATCTTACGTTCTTTGAATATAATCGTTTCAACACAGAATCTTTTTCTTTAAAAACTATCAATGAATGTACTGTCTCTAAAATTATCATGCAGATTTCATCAAACGCTGAGGGTGTGGACGGCATCACGCGAGAAATGATTATTTTAACGCTTCCGCGAACCTTGGGGTTCATCACAGCACTAATTAACCAATCTATCCGATCAGGAGTATTCCCAGACGTTTTGGAAGGAAGCTCTTATTAAACCTATTCCAAAAAAAAAACAATCTAAGGATCTAAGACCTATAAGTATATTGCCTTTCTTGTCAAAGGTTATTGAGAAAGTTGTATGCCAACAAATTACCGAATTTCTTGAAGCCAACGGCATCTTGCCGTTAAAACAATCTGGGTTCAGGGCTGGACGTAGTACTGCAACTGCCTTATTAGATGTCGTTGATGATATTTTGAATGACGTTGATGCAGGAAAGGGAACAATCATGGTTTTGCTTGACTTTACCCGCGCATTTGACACCATAGACCATAATTTGTTACTTTCCAAGCTTGCATATTATGGTTTTGATAATCTAACCTTGAAGTGGTTTTCTAGCTATTTAAATGGTCGCCTACAAAAAGTAAAATTAAATAATGAGCATGGTATTTGCCGGTTCTCCGAAGCTTCTCATGTTTCCCGAGGTGTCCCGCAGGGTTCAATATTGGGTCCAATCCTGTTTATTTTATATAGTGCAGATATAATCAGTTCTATCCAAAACTGTAAATATCACATGTATGCCGACGACCTACAAGTGTGTTTTTATCGACTAAAAATATTGTATCAAGTCCGAAAATATTTAAGTACTGATGTCATAATTTCACTGTGTGAATCTCTAGTTTTGTCCAAACTCAATTATGCTGATACTGTCATCGGTGGTTGTCTATTGTTCGAAACTAAAAAGCAAATACAACGTGTCCAAAATGCGTGTGCTCGATTCTGTTTCACCATACCGCCCAGAACACATATAACACCCTATCTTAATGGGAGTGGGCTGATGAACATGGAGTCGCGACGAGCGCTGTATTTTGCCTGTATGCTATTTGGCATTGTAAATAATCTGACACCCCAGTACCTGTATAACAAGTTAATATTTTCGAAACGGCATGTCAGAGAAGCTGTACGTCTTATCTGTCCAAAGTACAACACAACTGCATTTCGTGGTAGTTTTAGATACTCTGCCACGAAGTGTTGGAACAATATTCCACCGCCTGTCAGGAATTCAGCATCGGTTTCCTCATTTAAAGTTAAGTACAAAAAATATGTTCTATTTTTACAGAAATCTGTTTAGTATTAGTATTATGTACAAATTTCACCCATACAGACGATTTTATTTCATCTCTCAAAATAAGGAGTAATCTTGAAATAGCAGCTTAGAGTTTTACTTTAGTCCGCTGTTTGGTTTAATTTTTATAGACTAGTACATAAGCAATATTAGTATTGTTTTTTGTAAAGAACGTGAATATTTAATAATATTCTATGTATCGTTTTAATGTCATTTATGTATCCTTTTTCAATGTTGCCGCAGATAGGAGCGCTCTCTTGCAAGGGTATCCACGGAAGATCAGCGTCAAGGTATCTACATGGTACCTTGTCATTAAGCTGAGTGGATTCCTTTTCTCTGACGCTTTTTTTAGATTAACATTTCGCAATAGTTTTAAGCAAAAATGTTTAAGTATTATCCATGTCTTAGTCTAAGTAGCGTCTTGAATAAATATATTTTCTTTCTTTCTTTCTTTCAATTTGTCCAACATTTTTTGGTAAAACATAGGTAACCCAATTTAATAAATGCGACATTTTATATGCGATTATTAGTGACACCAATATTCGGAATACCAATTTTATGCTCAAATTACATTCGACCAAACAATGTTATTCCATACAAATGTTAGACTAAACAATTTACGGCCAAAAAATATATGCAAAATAATTTCGGCTAAGCAATTTTCGACGTAAAAAACAATCGATTAAAGATTATTAGGCTAAAAAATATGTGCCGAAAAAAATATCGGCCAAAATTTTTTAGACCAACAGATAGATGATCTCCGAAATAAACCACTTCAAATTCAATTTATTTCTTTTTCTATTTTATATATACGTAACCCCAAAAGCATTAGTTTCCACTAAACACCACCTTGACCACACAATGTCTCCAGGTTAACCTCTAATTTTATTTTCAAATGTTGACGTCGTATCACGCTGGACGCACATATTTAGTCTTTTTTATTTATCATGAATTCGACACTACTACTTTTAGTCTCCATGATCATAAAGAGAGAATCTCTAAATTTATCTCAAACAGCAGCTTTTATTGCAAATTCTGAATTTAGATTTCGATTAACAACTTCGGTGGTGGGGTGGCAAGCGGATTTGGACCCAGTGAGTGTTTTCCTGACTAATTATGAAGGGAGTGTAAAAACAATTGTCATGAATGAGAACAAAAATCAAACAGTAGCCTTAGATCAAGCGGTTTTATTTGTCACGTCATCTGAGGAATTCCTTCATTTCCTAATTAATTTGGACAAGAATATAACTAGACCTAGTAAAGTGGTGACAGTTCTATTGAATCCAATGGAACTAAGTAATATTACGGATATTGCTTGGAAATATGATATCACTGATTTGATAATATTGATTTCGGAAGATCAATCTACGATGATGTATACATACTATCCGTTTAACACCAATGATTGTGAAAGCACGACGCCTGTAAAAGTAGACTTTAAACGAGACTTTTTCCCCAGCAAGTTTAAGAATCTTTTTGGATGCGAAATAAGAGTGGGAAGTATTAATTCCCCTCCGTATTCAAAAGTGGAATGTGTTAATGGCTCTTCTCGTTTCGTCAAAGGCCTCGTTGGAGACATGTTTACGATAATAGCTGAGAATATGAATTCGACAGTCAGAGTGACTTGTATTGTAGGCAACAATCCCATGTACATCGCTGTTTTGGAAAACAAAACAATCCATGCCCTGACTCCTGTGATATTTCATCCTGACTTTTTAGCAACTCAGAATTCTCCCGTGTTTCATTTCTTCGAAAGTGTTTGGTGCGGACCACCAAGGCGTGAAATCTACGCTTGGGCCAAAGTCCTAGTACCTCTGATGAGCAATATTACAATCCTGCTATGCGCTACATATTTCACGCTTGTTGTTGCAATGAAATTCATTATCAAGGTTGAAAAAAACACCGAAAGTTCCCACATAGCGTGGAAAGTATTCGCGACCATCTTAGGGCAAACTTCTGATTATGACTCTAAATTTTGGCTGCTTAATTCACTATTTGCGCTCTGGCTTTGGTTCAGTATGGTGGTGACGATTGCTTATCAAGGAGTATTAGTAAAAGGTCTGCAAGTGAAGTACTTGGAGCCTCGTTTTGATAAAATAGAGACTGCTATAAATGCAGTGGATGGTTTTGGAGGAACGGTGTGGCAAAAAAGGTTGTACAGTAACGACAGTCTTATAAGCGAAAGGTATAAAACGATTTCACTCGTTGAAATGTTTAGTCTCCTGACTCCGATATCTAGGGGTAAGCGTTACCTGATCTTGACTTCGAGATTAGTATTGCTTGGATATAGTTTGCAGATTTTTGAGTCGGTAAACCATTGGCCAATGACACTGTCTATGACACCAAGGTGGGGAGGAAGCGTAGAAATAGTATCGTCTCAGACGAGACTTATGGAAAGCGGATTCTCTCAGAAATTTTATCGTGATGAAGAACTGGCGGTTAGAAGGAGAGAAGCCGTTTTAAGTGAACCCTTTGAAGTCAAAGCAGGGTATTTGGATTTTGTGACGCTCAGCACATGTTTCTATGGTTTAGCGTTGATGGGTCTGGTCTGTTTCATTATACTGTTGTTGGAATTATTATACCATTGGTTTACAAAGAATTCGAGAGGCGAGTTTCAAGTGCAAAGCTTCGATAAGTTGCATGTGGCATAAGTTGCATTAATAAAGTGACCTGATGTAAAAAACAACTGCTGTTTTGTAATCGATCATTTCTAAAAAAAGTTCTTACTAACTGAGGACACCAATTAAGGCATACTTTTTCCAATTCTTGCACTTGCAGCCTCACACCTGTAACTTCAGGAGAAAACATGTGTGTCAAGCGTGACGAACAAACAATGCTTTTGATTATTTTATCTTAAAATAAGACACATGATTATTTTCTGTTCATAGAGTAGACGCGACGACGTCCCCAATCATAATTTATAGATATCGATAACTAAGTGATAGACAAATACTTCTCAGACAATTTAGTTAATATCAAATTATTTTCTTAAGTAAATAAGATGATAACAATAACATTAATTATTTAAAATTAAAGCTAAGTTAAATCCAAAAAGAGGCTCTCGAGCTATTTTGTGATTGTACCGAGGATGCTAGCGGCATTTCCTCGCTGAATTGCAATGCTGATGCGTTGCGCGAGAAAGCCGCCAGCTCTTCGGTCACCAGTTACGTCAACCAGACGTTTCGCGATTTGCGCATATAACTCTGTCACCTCATTTTTATGTGGTTTGGCAAAAAATTATAAATCATGAACGAGTTGTCATGCCAAAATCTAATGACAATGTCACTGTCATTGTTCGAAATCCCGTCTCTTAGAACGTAGTGGGTATATTCTCCTTGCCTGACACTTTGAATCCTATGTCAAAACGATAGAGGTGATAACTAGGTATTAAGAATTAAGGTGTCGAGCATTGGGGTGTTTACCTTAAAAAAAGAAATATATTATATAAAAGTACGTAAATATCTAATATAAAACTGAAGTGACTCCAAACATAGCTTTTGAAATTTCGGTATTTACCATAGATGCTGACAACATTAGGTACCTCACAAAAAAATTGATCATAAATAACTAGATGCAGACACAGTTTGCAATTTCTTCATAATTCATAATTCGTAATTAATTTATTGCTTTTCCATGTTTTTAATTCTGCATATTACTAAAGGGGGGTTTCTTTGTTTGCCATAAACTTACTGATCTGAATTTCCCCCCCCACCCCTAGCGTTATTCCCGGTAATACCCCTTAAGGAGTACCCCTTAAGGAGCCCGGGGTCCGCTTTGACACCTAATCCCAAGATTTGGCATAGGCACTAGTTTTACGATAGCGACTGCCATCTGACCTTCCAACCCAGACGGAAAACTAGACCTTATTGGGATTAGACCGGTTTCCTCACGATGTTTTCCTTCACCGAAAAGCTAACGGTAAATATATTATTCCGTAAAGTAAAGTAAAGTAAAAGTGAAGTAAAAAGTCATTTATTTAAACACATAAATGACTTTTTTCTGTTACATAGTTACCAGTGGTCCCCACACTAGGCTACGCCTGTATCGTGGAGAACCAGTTAATTTTTAAACATCAGAATTAGTTACCTTAAATATTTATTACATTCGGTGGAGTAAGAAAAACGTTGAAAAGTTTATACTCAAAAACTAACTTATATAACAAAGGTAGCTTCAGTCTGAGCATAGTTTAATGAATGAAGAAATTTAAAAATAAGGGGTTTAGCTTCATTTATAGTGCAGCTCGTTAGGTCACAATGTTTCAGTAAGGTGTTATAGATTGCTACCCTAATGTAATCACCAAAACGTTTACCAAAGCTGGAAAGGACTCTAGGAACCGGTAACCTAAAGGCGCGTTTTTTAAGTTCATAGCAAGTCAGAGATTTAGAGGTTTTGTGTGTAAGTAAGGAAGTTTTAAGGTGTCGACGACCGTGTAGAACGACGAAGAGGCAGACGCGCTGGGGTAGAGCCCCCGCCAGAGCCAAATCAACCTTCAGGGAGAACGCGCGCACGCACCCAATTAAAATTAAGATAAAATTCATATGTATCCACTAATTTAAAGTAAATCTCGTATCAAGAATCTGCATTTCATTATCATCACCAACAAAACTGGCGACCGTACAAAGGACACTTTATGGAACGAACTTCACATCGCTTCGGAAATACTGGCTGGAACAACAAGGATTGTGTATCAGTGGCACATCACGTCGACATTAGAATAACCAGGGGAGTAGCTCTGTCCTTATTCCTTTATTACCTTAACTCTGTTCAATTCGTTTAAAGACGAGTTAGATTGCAAGTGTGTAATACTAGTATTTTTTTGTGTGCATATTTGGTGTCGCGCAAGACTAAGAGATATCATAATTTAGTTTTACGAATACCAGGGCGCTTATATACGTTTACGTGTGTTGGCTATTATGTATATTTTTTATTGCGTAGGTTGTTTCACACAATCGCCTTTATAAAAAAGTGTTTACTTAAATTCAAGCACTGCTTGTTGTGTGGCTTAATGCAACGACTGCGACTGTGAAAACGCTTAAATATCACGTAAATACATATATAATAATCTTGCCCAGCGTTTTCGCCATAATTAACGTAATTATTTTTCATTAGTGCTACAACCAGCTGTTTATTGCACTTTATTTTATGCACTTTAGTTTTGGAAGCATACTTTCTGCCCTTATTACTTATTACTTATTTGCTCGCTTACCTATACATTTCTACACTTAATAAAACAACAGCAAAGTCATACGCAAACTTAAATCTAATAAATAACATTTGCTAATTTATTCTCGCCGAACATTCCAGGCGAAATCGGTTACGTAACTCGCTACCAGTAACTGCAACTGTGCATTGTCACCGTGCACTGGGTTGCGCACAGCGCTGCACCGTGTCTCATCGTGTCGAAGCGCTCGCACTACCACAGGGCACAGTGCGACGCCGCCGTGTCTCACCGTTGACGACTGTTCGGTGCAACGCACCTAACACGTGATATAGCCTCGTGCGTCCCGTCAGCAAAAGACGCATTGAGCAATAATTTATATTAACCTCGATTTAGTGTACTTTTCGGCTCTATCGCGACCGGGTGCATTCGAACATTAACATTTAACATTTTCAACATCTTTCTAACATAACTTTAGAACATTTGTAATTTTAGGATTTTAAGACAATAAACATTTTAATACGTATCTCCGGACTTTCTAACATTCAAGCTCACCCGCACCCGAATATTGGTCCTTCGAACCGTGGACCTCGCGCGCGTTTGAATTAATTTCGAATAGTGAGTGAGGTGCTTGAGCTGGTGAACATCTGTGGGCGGTGAGCTGCATTGAAGGAGAAGCGTAAACAACAACCAACAGCTGCAGCAGCGAAACGGAAGTGTTCGGTAACGACACAGAAGGCATACAAGTAAGATCTTTCCTTTTTACTAACAAAACATCAAGATGGCGAGCGTTATCCGTCAAGAGGAGATTCAGCGCTCTATTGAGTCTATGCTTACTAACTTTAAGAAGGATAGTGCTGAAAGGAAAAAGAAGCCCGAGTATTTCAAGAGGCGTGTAGACGAATTGAGTCTACTATGGCGAGAATTTCAATTCAATCACGAACAGATAGAGATGGTAGAGAGCCAGGCTCACCCGTACTTCGCTAACCGCACTTACGAAAGTACGAAACAAACTTACTCGGTTCTTAGTTCTGTTTTGAAGACGGGCTATCAAGCGCTCGAAGCAGGGACAACATCAACTACAACGGAAAAAGAATCAACCAGAACATCGTCGGAGACCACGGACGGAGATATTCAGAAAAAACAAATCCACGGAGGTTTTAACCTCAAAGAAGGAGAAACACCAAGAGGGTATGAGCAAGCCCCAGGCGCTCAAACAGAAAGCCAACTACTTAAAACAGATGCTGGAACGTCGAGTAAACATGACGAAATGTATCGCAAACAAACGGCAAACATGAAGGCTTTCGTTAGAACCGTAAAAAGTATAGACTTGAACGCGCTAACAGAAAATTGGGAGTTAGAAGATGCGTTTAAGTCCTTACAAGCTCGTTGGAACGCCATAGATGCGCTCCATTGGGAATTAGAGAGTGAGGGAACTAAAACGAATGTGGAATACGAAACCTCATTTAATGCACATGAGGAAACATTTAACAGTTTGAAGAAAACTATTAACAAACAGATATGGTCAGGGGCACATCGTGAAAAATCCACACCTACATTAGAAATACCGACTTTCCATGGGAACTATAGCGCTTGGGTCTCATTTAAAGATTTATTCAGTGAGGCCATTCATAAGAACTCTGCATTATCCAACGCTCAGAAAATGCAGTTTCTAAAATCCAAAGTGAAGGGAGAAGCAGAAAGACTCATCCAACACCTACAAATAAGTTCTGATAACTACATAGTCTGCTGGGATATTTTAAACAATCGTTATAACAATACTAAGCTAATATTCACTTCGCACATGAATATATTATTAGGCTTACCGAACATGCAACAACAATCGGTGACACAAATAAAGAAAATGCATGATACGGCCAACGAATGTCTACACGCAATTAAGAACCTAGGTGTCGATATAAGTACCTGGGACCCAATAATAGTACATATTTTGACGCAAAAACTTGATTCCGAAACTCATATGGACTACGTAGAGTCGCTGAGTAACTCTAGAGCACTACCAGTCCTAAGAGAATTCATGGAATTTATGGAAGGCAAATTTACGAACCTAGAAAGCTCTCGCCGTAAACAGGAATCTGTCATTCCAAAAACACATCCCCCAACAAACTCATCGAGTACAACCCAGCGAAAACCCTTCCAGGCACAACATAATTATCGGCAGTACCCTAACAACAACTACGCAAACAACGGAGCCAATCGAAGTCATGGAACTTCAACGGAGTTGAAAACATTTCATGTTTCGGGCATAAAATGCCCGCTTTGTAACAACCAACATGGCATTTACAACTGCCGACAATTTCTACAAATGCCAGTCGAAAAACGTTTTCAAACAGTTAAAAAACTGGCGCTATGTATTAACTGTCTATTTAGTCACCACGGCAATAAATGCAACTCGGCGAAAACGTGCCACAAATGCACTGGCCGACATAACACGTTGATACACGAGGCGTGCGTAAAAACAGTAGCATCAGCATCGGAGCCATCGACCTCAACGTCATCAGCAAATGCGACAATTACTGAAAATAATAAACTGACTAACATTTCGCAATTACCTAACACAGAAGATTCTGAGATTTTGCTGGCAACTGCTCAAGTAAAGGTTAAAACTGCTGATGGAACCTATGTGACTCTCAGAGCTTTGATAGATCAAGGTAGTCAGATTTCCCTTATAACACAACAGGCCGCACAGTTATTAAATTTAAAAAGAGAGAAATGTAGTGGTATTATTTACGGCGTAGGACAGAAACAGAACAGCTGCAAGGGAAAATTAAGCATAGAATGTGCTTCCACTTATAACAATTTTGATTTTCATGCGGAGGTTATTATTATGAATTATCTCATTAAAAACTTACCAAATAAAACGTTTTCTAAGCCATCATGGTCCATTATACAAAACATAAGCCTTGCCGATCCCGAGTTCTATGTTAGCCGACCTATTGACTTATTGCTTGGAGCTGACATTTATCAAGTAATTCTTCTGAACGGGATAGTTAGAGGAGACGATGCTGCTCAACCCCTGGCACAACAGACCCAGCTGGGGTGGCTGCTATGTGGTAATGCTCGTACCTACCACTGTTACGTCGTTATAAACAATTTAGAAGATATAAGGCATTTTTGGGAGGTTGAAGACATTTCTGAAGAGGCAGATTTATCTCAAGAGGATCAGGAATGCATTAAACACTATCAAGAGAATACAAGGAGGAACCCTGACGGGAGGTATGAAGTGCGCCTGCCAATGAAACCACAATACAAAGAAGAACTCGGGGAAACAAAAACAAGAGCAATTGCGCAATTTAGAAACATGGAAAGAAAGCTTCAAAAACAGGAAAGGTTGGCTGAAGCTTACAAAGCATTCATGGATGAATACCATGAACTAGGGCATATGAAATTAGCCAGAGTTACTTCGGGACCTGAGTCGTATTTGCCGCATCACATTGTAGAACGTGCTGAGTCAGCAACAACAAAGTACAGGGTAGTTTTCAATGCATCCATAAAAACATCAACAGGGTGTTCTCTGAATGATTTAATGTATACGGGACCAAATTTACAACAAGATTTGCAAGTACTTTTATTAAAATGGAGACAGTATCAGTACGCATTCACGGCGGACATAGAAAAAATGTACCGTCAGATACTCGTGAATGAGACTGACCAACAGTTACAAAAAATCATTTGGCGTGACAGCCCTGAAAAACCTTTACAAACATTCCAACTGACGACCGTAAGTTACGGAACCAAATCGGCGCCGTTTTTAAGCATGATGACCTTGAAACGACTAGCAGAAGACGAAAGAGAAAACTTCCCAGAAGCAGCAAAAGTAGTGGAGGAGGCATTCTATATGGACGACTTGCTACATGGAGCGCACACACTCGAACAGGGGAAGAAATTGATTTCGGATCTGAACAATCTTTTGAGAGCAGGGGGTTTCAATTTACGAAAATGGTCGTCAAACCATAAAGGTATTTTGGAGAACATAAATGAACAACAAGGAAGATAGGACATGATTTTTAACTTTAAAATTGATAACATAACAAAAACATTAGGATTATGCTGGAACCCTGCCGAAGATACTTTCACATTCAAATGTAAGACACCCCAAATAACAGGAAAACCGACAAAAAGAACACTTCTATCCGAAATATCCAAATTATACGACCCATTAGGGTGGCTCGCACCATTCGTAACAAAACAAAAAATATTTTTTTCAAAAGTATGGAAACAACAGACGGAATGGGACCAGTACGTGTCCGACGAACTATACACAGAATGGTCAAGAGCAAATATGGATATCGAACAACTGAACGAATACAAGATACCACGGTGGTTACTATGCGAAGAAGATGACGTCATTCAACTTCATGGGTTCTGTGATGCATCTATACAAGCGTACGCTTGCGTTGTATATGCCAGAATACCGCGTCTAGCCAAGGTGGTGCTCGTGGCGGCGAAAACTAAGCTTGTGCCACATAAGAAAACTTTATCGCTTCCCAGGCTTGAACTGAGCGGAGCACATTTACTAACAAGATTAATGAAAAAGATAAAACATTCTTTACATCAACGTGAAATAACAACATTTGGTTGGACTGACTCTCAAATAGTCCTCGGATGGTTACAAGGTAACCCCAACCGATGGAAACCCTTTGTAGCCAATAGAATAGGACAAATCAAACAAGTGATGCCCGAAGACCAGTGGAGATATGTTAAGTCATCTGATAATCCGGCAGATGCAGCGAGCAGAGGTCTCACAGCATCTCAATTGAAAAATCATACTTTGTGGTGGCAAGCTCCATCCTGGTTATTAACTTTCCAACCAACTCCCGAATATGCGCAATACACCACCCACGAAGAAGAGAAAACATCCCACTCGAAAAACTCGAACCAAGATAACACGAATAACAGTACCCTTCTTTGTGTTACGCAATCGGTTAAATCAGAAAACATTATAAATTACTTATTACACAAATATAGCTCACTTGCAAAAATAATAAGGCTCGTTGCATGGATATTACGGGCATTGACACCGACACGTGCCACATTTCCTACATATCTCACGTTACCGGAGTTGCATAAAGCTAAATTGACAATTATAAAATTTGTGCAATCGGAAGAAATGAGAACGGACATAGAGTACTTGCGCAAACATAAACGAGTAGATACAAAGAGTAACATTTTAAAATTGAAGCCTTTTATTGACGAGAACGGTACTCTGAGAGTAGGAGGAAGATTGAATGAAGCGAACATTCCATACGAGATGAAGTACCCGAAAGTTGTCCCGAAAAATTCACGCTTCACAACATTGTTGATTGAACAAGCTCACCTTATGTCATTCCATGGTGGTGCCCGGCTTACTATGGCTAAACTTAGAGAACAGTATTGGGTGATAGGCGGAATGAACACGGTGAAGAGACAAGTTGCAAAATGCGTCAGATGCAAGAAAGTTGAAGGAAGAAAACAACACCAGATAATGGGTGCCTTGCCTGCAGCTAGAGTGAATGAAGCCAAACCATTCCATCATACAGGTGTCGACTATACAGGATTCGTGGACATCAAAGCCAACAAAGGCCGTGGCATAAAAACATTAAAAGGCTATATTGCCCTCTTTGTATGCATGGTGACTAAAGCCGTGCACTTGGAGTTGGTAACTGAACTCACCAGCTCCGCCTTCTTAGCTGCTTTACGAAGAATGGCAGCAAGAAAGGGAACACCACGTCATTTTTACTCAGATCAGGGAACAAACTTCATCGGGTCCAATAACATATTACAGAGACAATGGCAAGAATTACGTAACATTTTTAACGACAGCTTCCTAACGGAAATCACAGAGATGGAGATCGAATGGCATTTTAATGCCCCGGCGTGGCCCAGTGCAGGAGGTCTCTGGGAGAGAGCGGTACGGAGTCTTAAACATCATTTGAAGAGAGTAATAGGAGAACAAAAACTTACTTACGAAGAATACGCTACAATCTTAGCCCAATTAGAAGTTTGCTTAAATTCACGCCCTTTATGCCCATTGACTGAAGACATAGACGACCTTGATTTCCTTACTCCATCGCATTTCCTAACGGGCCGGGCCGGAGGAACAGTGATAGAAACAGAAGAGGACGCTAGAACGAGATGGCACCTTACTCAAAAAATATTCAGAGATATTTGGAAGAAATGGAAAGTCGAATATCTAAGCCAACTGTCAGTCAGGCCGAAGTGGAACACACCTCAATCAAACCTTGAAAAGGATGACATGGTAGTAATACACGACGATAACCTTCCCGCGGGGAAGTGGGCCCTTGGGAGAGTTATCGACGTCCACCCTGGACAAGACGGCTATGTCCGAGTCGTCACACTTAAAACAAAAAATGGAATCTTGAAGCGACCAGTAATAAAACTCTCAAAATTACCATTACCAAAAGAATCCGATCAATCGGAAAAACAGCGAACAGATAACCGCTCAAGAAACAAGCCGAACAAGAAACTCGGATGCGCCTCTACAATTATAATGGCCTTCATATACTTCATGTCATTCCTAACATTGGGATGCTGCGTAAAAGTGACTCGTGTCAATGAAAATCAGGGCCTATACTTCGACAATATTGGAAACATGCTGCTGATAAAAGATGAATTTAGGTGTTGGTCGCCTACCAAGACCTAAATCCGTACTGGGAAGGAATAACGGCCTATAGAAAATATAATACCCAACTCGAAAACATTTGTAAACAGGTTAAAACATTAACACACTGTGATATTATCATTCTGCAACTTCGTCATTCTTATGACGAATTAGAGCATTATAACCGCATTCTGTCGAACCAGCAATTTAATCAGGAAGCGCGGAAACGTCGTGGCCTTATTAATGGTGTCGGAAACATCGCAAGTACTTTGTTTGGGGTTCTGGATGACAGATTCGCGGAACAATATCAAAAGGACATCGGACTCATACGAAGCAACGAAAAACACCTAGTCAACCTGTGGAAGAAACAGACATCTATAATAGAGGCCGAGTATAACATGTTAATAAGAAACAAAGTTACCATCGAAAAACAACATAAAATGATACACGCTCATTTGATTAGCTTAGATCAGGGCATATCCGCCTTACAAAAGGAAGTAAACACCGCTGAGTCCATGGCGCACTTCACCGTTGTAGCTATGGCCGCTAACAACTTATTAAGTAACTTAAGAAATATTCAGAATACTTTACTAGACACCCTTACAAACATATATAATGAAAAAATGAATATTCATATCATCGACCCTCAACAATTTCGACGAGAACTAAACATTATTTCTGGACAACTTGTGAGCGACCTATCCCTACCCATAGATAACATTCAAATTAATTTACAAACCATCTATCATCTTTTAAAGATTAAAGCCAAGATAACTGACCAATACATGATAATAGAGATTCGTATTCCACTTGTAAGCCGAGACAATTACGATTTATACAACATTATACCTATACAATACAGCGTTGAAAGAAATATGATATCTATTAGTCCCATAGAGAAACACGTAGCCATAAACTTACGAAAGGATGCCTATTTGCCTATAACTGAGAAAGAAATAGAACACTGCTTGAATCGAGACGCCTTAACATACATGTGCTACTTAAAAACTCCTGTATTCAAAATGAACTCCGACAAAGATCTGTGCATTAAAGATGAGAATTATCAATGCAAAACAAACTCAGTCGTTTGTCAAAACAAATGGATTAATCTATCTAAAACAAATCAGTACCTTTATTTTTGTTGCAACGCGTGTCAGTTACGAGCGCTATGTAAGAATCAGGTTACGTCCCAGACAGTAGTCCAGACAAATATTATAAACATAGACGATAATTGCGTTGTAAAAACCGAGAACTTTACTATTCACATGCATCAAAACATGGAAAGCAAGATTGACTTGTCATTTAACATACAAACACCGAAAATAGATCCCATAAACCATATCATAAACATAACTTTACCCGATTTCGGAAATAATACCCTGGATACCACTTATGATGAGAAGGGATTAAAGAACATAAGAAACAAAATAAACATCATGAAACAAACCGAACCACTTTTGGATAATTTATCCTCGAACGATATACATCACTATACAGCTATATATTGCCTATGGGGTGTAGTGATCATCGGAATAATAATTTATGCGAGTAGAAGGACACGCTGCCAGTGGATGGTTAGAGTAGCACCCTCACCTACGAACGTGGAGACGCATGCTGCAGCCGAGCAGCGCCAGGCGACGGAGCCGTCCGCCGCCGTGCGCAGCTCCCGCGGGAGCCGCGGGCTAGCGCGCCATTGCAGTGTTAGTGATAAGTGTAGTGCGAGTGCGCGTAAAGAGAAAAAGTGTAGTGAAAACAAAACATTGAGTTGAATCAAGTGGACAGAGGCACCTCGCCGGTGTTTAGAAAGTTATCGTTCAAGGACTAGTTACCTAGCTGTAGAACCCAACATTGTTGATCATCTTGTATTACTCATATTAAATTTTCATCTCATCTCTTCGTTTGCCCCCGCCAAGATGTTCGGTGCAACGCACCTTACACGTGATATAGCCTCGTGCGTCCCGTCAGCAAAAGACGCATTGAGCAATAATTTATATTAACCTCGATTTAGTGTACTTTTCGGCTCTATCGCGACCGGGTGCATTCGAACATTAACATTTAACATTTTCAACATCTTTCTAACATAACTTTAGAACATTTGTAATTTTAGGATTTTAAGACAATAAACATTTTAATACGTATCTCCGGACTTTCTAACATTCAAGCTCACCCGCACCCGAATAACGACGTTGCCGACGTTGCCTACCGCGTCTATTGTTAACTGGTTTGGTGCACATTTACTTGTTTAACTCATTGTTTACTTAATCTGTTTGCCTTAAAAATGCCGGATGAAACTTCGAAATGGAGTGAACCTTCTACTGGTGAATCTGAGGTGAAGAAAATAAAAGACTTAACTAAATCACGGGGTATCATTAAGGGACGTTTAACGCGATTTAGAGATTATGTTTCACTCTTTAACACAAGTAAACAAGAGGACATTAGCGACTTAAAAATTAAAGAATTGAAAGTTCGTTTAGAAAAAAATGAGAACTTGTTGTTTGAGTTCAATGAGGTGCAGTATCAACTTGATATGTTGTTATCCGAGGAAGATGTCAGTGAGGTGGAAACCTTTGAAGGCAATTACTATAGCACAGTGTCGTTAGCACAACACATACTTGAATCGCGTCAGACAAATCAGGAAGAAAAAGAAGGGAGCCTGCACTCTGCTCGCTCAGCATGTTCTCAATCATGTAGTAATCACAACTTTAGTAATATTAAACTACCCACAATAAAATTACCTACCTATGACGGTAATTATTTAAAATGGTTGGAATTTAGGGACACTTTTGAGTCGTTAATTCACTCGAATGATTCCATATTAGACATAAATAAGTTCCATTATTTGAGATCATCGTTGGAGGGTGGTGCGGCTTTAATTATAAAGTCATTGGAGTTTAGCTCTAAAAATTATACCATTGCTTGGGATTTAATTTGTGAGCGTTATGACAATAAAAAGGTTCTTATCAATAACCACTTAAAGGCGTTATTTGAAATGGAATGCGTCTCATATGAGTCACACCGAGCAATACGGTTCTTGATTGACCACGTCTCAAAAAACTTAAGGGCGCTTAATACTTTAGAACAGCCCACTGATAAATGGGATATTCTTATTATATACCTTGTGTCCACTAAATTAGATGCGACTACATTCAGCAAATGGGAAGAGTATAAAAACACATTTAAAAACTTACCCGCTTTATCGGATTTTATGCAGTTTTTGCGTAATCGTGCTGATATTCTCGAGACAATGGCAATCAGCAGAAGCGACAAGCGCGATCACAAACCTAATTTCTACAAAGATAATCAGAGAAAAACTGAATTTAAAAATAAAGATCACTACCATAACAAAACTTCTAAAAGCTTTGTCACTTCTGCCAACGCCAAGCCGGCTTTTTCATGTCCCTTTTGTAATCAGCAACACCGGGTCATGGACTGCCCTGCCTTTAAGCAATTGTCCCCTGAAAATAGATGTATAGAGGTCTCTAAATTAAACCTTTGCTCGAATTGCTTGCGTAGGGGTCATGTGGTGAACGAATGTCGACTCTTTGGCACCTGTAAGACCTGTAAAAGGAAACAATACATTACTGCACGTAGACAGTCAAAATAGTCACATTCCTGAAACAAGCACAACGTTTAATCATTGCAGCTACTTACCTGTATCTTTGCCAGCTCGGTCTTCTGGTCAAGTTCTTCTTGGCACTGCTTTGGTGAAAGTGATAAATCCTGAAAATAAAAACACTTACCTTGCACGCGCTTTACTCGACGCGGGCAGCCAATCGTCGTTCATAACGGCAAACCTGAAAGAAAAAATCGGATTCATAAGTAAGGGTACGGATACATTATGTATATCCGGTATAAATAATTGTCAAATGCCCATATCTGATAGCTGTGAAATGACGATACAATCACGTGTCAACGACTTTAGTGCACGTCTTAAATGTTTGGTGGTTCCAAAAATAACTGGATTGTTGCCCAATTCCTTAATAAATGTTACAGAGCTTAACTTACCTCGTAATATACAACTGGCGGATCCTAACTTTTTCCGTCCTTCAGATGTTGATCTACTACTGGGCGCAGAGTTGTTTTTTGAACTTATGTCTCCTAACCAGATAAAACTAGGATTGGACAAACCGTTACTCCAAGAATCTAAGTTAGGCTGGATTGTGGCAGGTCCTCTTTACACTAGCAATCTGCAAGAAAAAAGACAAGTACATTGTAACTTTACTAAAGAGATCAGTGATCAACTGACAAAGTTTTGGACTCTTGAAGAAGTTCCTACCTCAAAACCAACTATGTCAGCTGATGACGAATTTTGCGAACGCTACTTTGTTGAGACTACAAAGCGTCTTGAGGATGGTAGGTTCTCGGTTTTGATGCCTTTTAAAGAATCTCCTGAATTCGGCTCGGCGATTCTTACTTTATGGCAGAAAAGCGTTTCTTGAGCCTTGAGAGAAGGCTGAATAAAGACATTAATTTGAAAAAAGAATATAGTAAGTTCATTAACGAGTATGAGGAACTAGGTCACTTAACCCAGATCAGCAAACCCCAATTCGGTTTCTTTACGCCTCATCATTCAGTGACTCGTCAAAAAAGTGAAACAACGAAATTACGCGTAGTATTTGACTGTTCCGCAAAGACATCATCTAACAAGTCCCTTAACAACATTCAACACGTTGGCCCTGTAGTACAGGATGAGTTGTTCAACATTCTAGTTCGATACCGCCAGCATAAATACGTGTTATCCGGAGACATTCAAAAGATGTATAGACAAATCATGGTTGACGAGTCGCAAAGACACCTCCAGCTTATTTTATGGAGAGAGCAGGATAGCATGCCGCTTAAAACTCTGCAGCTGAACACCGTCACATACGGAACAGCCTGTGCGCCTTACTTGGCCACTAGATGCCTAGTTCAGTTAGCAACGGAATGTTTAGATCCTGTTGTCTCTCAAATTATTAAAAACGACTTCTATGTCGACGATCTCTTGACAGGTGCTGCAACAGAGGACGAATTAGCTTACATTAAAGAAACGGTTACTGAGGTTCTCAATTCTGCAGGTTTTCCTTTACATAAATTTCGAACAAATTGTCCACAAATCTGTCAAGGAGCCGTCGAATCGGACTGTCATAATTTATCAAAAGAGTCTAGCGTGCTGGGCGTCTTGTGGGCACCTATTTCAGATACACTCAGATTTGAAATAAATGTCGACAAAAATGAACCAAAGATTACCAAGCGTGTAATCTTGTCGAACACATGCAAGATATTTGACCCGTTAGGTTTGTTGAGCCCTTGTACAATCACATTAAAGATTATTTTGCAAAAACTTTGGCAACTTAAATTAGATTGGGATGACAATGTCCCAAACGGCATAAAAAGGACTTGGGAGAAGGTTACTACAAATTTAGATGTTTTGCTCTCACTTTCAATCCCCAGGTTTGTTTTGGGCCCTTCTGCTGTCATCACAGAAGTTCATTGCTTCGTAGATGCCTCACAAGACGCTTATGCCGCTTGTGTGTATCTACGCTCAATAGGTAGCGATGGTAACGTTAGCACCAAACTATTGTGCGCGAAAACTCGTGTGGTGCCGTTAAAACCCGTTACAATTCCACGGCTTTTACTCTGTTCTGCTCTTCTAGGCGCAAGCTTAACAACAAAGGTTTGTGAAGCTTTGCGTTGCAAAGTTGATGCAAAAACTTTCTGGTCAGATTCCACAATAACATTAGCATGGATTAAGACTCAGCCGAAACTCTTAAAGACTTTCGTTTGCAACCGAGTCAATGAAATCCATGAGTTAACAGAACGACGATCTTGGAGGCATGTACCGACGGATGTCAATCCGGCGGACATGGCCTCGAGAGGGATTGAACCCAGTGCACTTGTCGATTCTGCATTGTGGTGGAGCGGTCCTCAGTTTCTGTCAAGGCCCGAATCTGAATGGCCACAGGAACATGTTAATGTGGAAACCCAGTTACCCGAAATTAAAGTACACCATGCTCAAAACAATGATCTCAAATTTCTTAACTTCGAAAAATATTCGAACCCTTCACGACTGAAACGAACATTCGCGTATATTTTCAGATTCATAAATAATTGTAGAAAACATACGATGAGATTGACTGGTTCTCTTAATGAAACGGAACTGCATAAATCTCTCACTTATATTCTCAAAACCGCACAGCAAGAGTCGTTTGGTCCCGAGATAAATGCACTTCATCAAAATAAGTCCCTCAAAGCAAATTCGAGTATTTTGCAATTATCTCCCTTTATTGATGACAGTGGACTATTGCGAGTTGGCGGTCGTTTGGAAAACGCGAATCTTAATTACGACGCAAAGCACCCCATTTTATTGAGGTCTAATCATCATTTAACAAAAATAATGATGTCAAGTGAACATATCAGATTATTTCACGCTGGTCCTCAATTGCTTCTCAGCTCCTTTAGAGAACAGTACTGGCCCATTGGAGGCAGAACACTCGCTAGAAGCATAGTTCGTAAATGTGTCACTTGTGTTAGAATGAAAGGCAAAACGATGGAACCATTGATGGGTAACTTACCAATGACGAGGGTGTCTCAATCTTATACCTTCCAAATCACAGGAACTGATTTCGCTGGCCCTTTCATGATTGCTAGCAAAAAAGGTCGGGGTAGTAGAACAACAAAATGCTACTTGTGCATCTTTATTTGTTTTTCTACTAAGGCTGTGCACCTTGAGACGGTCAGTGATCTCACAACTCAAGCTTTTATTTCGTGCCTCAAGAGATTTATCGCTAGAAGAGGTAAACCTGATTACATTTGCTGCGACAATGGCAAAAATTTCGTTGGGGCGAACAATGTGTTGGGCAGGGTGTTGCAGTCAAACACGAGTATGAGTAGCTTATCTGATTTTGCAACCAGCCGGGGCATAAAGTTTGTTTTCAATCCCCCTTATTCTCCCACATTTGGCGGCCTCTGGGAGGCGGGCGTTAAGAGTGCCAAATTTCACCTGAAACGTATAGCAGGAAATGTTAGTCTTACATACAAGGAATTGAGCACGCTCTTTACTCAAATTGAAGCGATCCTCAACTCCCGTCCCCTAACTCCTTTATCACCCGACCCAAACGATTTCTCTCCTTTGACCCCAGGGCACTTCCTCATCGGGCGGCCACTGACGTCACTATCAAGCCCTCATAAAGCTGAAAGCATGAAAATTCGTACAAGATACCAGTTGGTTGAGCAGCTCCGATGCAACTTCTGGGAAAGATGGAGAAAAGAATATCTGGCCGAATTACAACAGCGAACGAAATGGCGTTCCAGGCAGATAAACCTTAAAGAAGGAGATATGGTGGTCTTCAAAGAACCCAATCTTCCACCACTTAAATGGAGACTCGGTCGAGTTCAGCGGCTTTATCCTGGCGACGATGGAGTGGTGCGAGTTGCTGATTTCCTTACTTACCGAGGCGTAGAGCGGCGTGGCGTCAACAAAGTCTGTCCCTTACCGACCACGATGGAGGGCCCTGATGTCTTGGAAGCAGCTGCATGTCCTTCCAAGGCCGGGGAGGATGTCGACGACCGTGTAGGACGACGAAGAGGCAGACGCGCGGGGGGAGAGCCCCCGCCAGAGCCAAATCAACCGTCAGCGAGAACGCGCGCACGCACCCAATTAAAATTAAGATAAAATTCATATGTATCCACTAATTTAAAGTAAATCTCGTAGCAAGAATCTGCATTTCATTATTAAAAAAAAAAAAAATTAAAATTATTTATTTTCGTAAAATATACATGTTTTTATAATCTAGGGGATGGTGCCGCCCGGTAAGCAAATGTTGCCTGTGTTGGGAGACACCGCTCTTCCTTAGGTTATTAATTGATACCCGAAAAATTATACGACTACTTAAGGTTACCAAAATAACTGACATAACAAAATCTAACTAACTGTAACTAGAGACAATAATATGAGGTAAAACTATAACTAACTAGGTTTAACAATGAGCAAAGGTTCATACCAGTAGTTGTGTGTGTGTGTGTGTGTGTGAGTGTGTGTGTGTGTGTGTATGTATGTGTTAGTGTGTGTGTGTGTGTGTGATGTGATGATGAAATGAGTGTGTGTGTGTCGCATATATGTTAATTTATCAGCTTTGTATATTTTCTATTTGCTCGTATGTTTTGGATTTAAGCCACTCTGTGATTATTTTTTTACAGTCATAGTATGGTTTTGGGTAAATGTTTAGGCATCTATTTACTTTGTTGTATATATGACCAGACTTTACATTGTACTGTGATCGTGCAAATTTAGTTTTAGTGTTTGCTATACTAGCAATGTTTATTATTTTTCTTTTGGTCTTGTAGTTAGCCTTGTATGGGAGTGTTTTATGTTTTTTTAGACATACTTGTAAAATATACAGCTTCCTCACTGACAAAACTTCACTATGTTGGTATAATAGTTCAGTGGGAAACCGTATTTTCTTGAAGTACATGATTTTCAAAAGAGCACGTTGGGCTCTCTCAAGGTCGATAAACCGAGATTTGGCCGCCCCACCCCAAACTGATATGCAGTACACTAAGACAGACTGTACCAGGGCTGTGTAGATTTCTGTCAGTACATTCCGCTGTTTCGTTAGTGTTTTACCTGGTACAATATGTCTTAGAGACTTGAAAATCCACAACAGTTTTCTGACCCTACTGCTCAACTGATCAAGATGTGCGTACCAGTTTAGGTGATCATCCAACGTAACTCCAAGGTATTTGATTTGTGATACCCTCTCAATAACTGGGCAATTACAGGTAAGAGCATTTGTTCTATGACAAGAGTGGATTTTGAGATTCACATCGAAGTTAGGTTGTGTGGAATTTGTAATGCTAAAACACATGTATTTTGTTTTTTCTGTGTTAAGGGTTAACAAATTTAGTCGTAGCCATTGTGATATCTGACCTAGGCCCTGCTCAGCATTTGTTTTGGCTTCCATCCAAGTTTTACCTAAGAACACTATGGCTGTATCGTCAGCATAAGAAAAAACTTTAGCATTGGTTACAGCCATGTTGCAGAGGTCGTTGATGTAAGCCAGGAACAATGTTGGTCCTAAAACACTTCCCTGTGGAACGCCGTACGATACATATTCATCGTTACTACTATGTTCTCCCAGTTTAACTCGTTGCTTCCTGTCAGAGAGATAACTTCTAAACAAGGAGAGCGTATTTCCCCTAACCCCCATTTTCTCAAGTTTTTGAATAAGTTTTTGATAATAATTATCATCACCAACAAAGGATATATATTTGACGTACTGTTAAAACATGTCATTCGGCATACAAGGTCGCAGTTGGGTATCGAAAAGGCCTCTTTAACATGACTTTCAGCACCGAACGTTGCGCTCTTTCGATTTCCAGTATGATGGTCTTGGCTGCGCTGCCCCACGCTGTGATGCAATAACTGATCACTGACTGACACAGCGCAGTGTAGACTAAAAATAACAAAGAGTTATCAGCAGACTGTCGAAGCTTTTTGAAAATAAAAATAGCTTTTCTTATTCTTGCGGAGAGTCTGTTTATGTGGTGCTTGAAATTTAGTTGTTCGTCGACAAATAGACCCAGGTACTTAATAACCTCAGTGCGCTGGATGGAGTCGCAGTTACATGAGATAGCAGGGAAGTCTTTACACGAATGAATTTTGATAATGGGGTTGAGGGATGGTTTCGATGAGGCAGTTTTGTGAAAGCAAAGAAATTTAGTTTTATTATTATTAAGGGTCAAAAGGTTGGCACGAAACCAGTCGGAAGCCATTTTCATGCCTTTTTCTGTAGCCGCAACTGTTTTTTCCCAGCTAGTATCATTGAACAGAATTATCGTGTCGTCAGCGTAGCAAATTATTTCTGAATCTGGAATTTTCAGGTTAAGGATATCATTCATGTAAATAATGAAAAGAGTGGGTCCGAGTATACTTCCTTGCGGTACGCTAAATTTAATTTGCTCTTTAATACTGCTAAAAGGACCCACTCTAACCAGTTGACTCCTCCCAGATAGATAGCTCTGAAACCAGGACAGCGGTACACCACGTATGCCTAGCGTCTGTAGTTTCCGTAGCAAGATTGGAAAGGACACAGTTTCAAAGGCTTTTGCCAGATCAAGGAAGACACCGAGACACTTGAAGTTTTTATCAAGGTAAGAAGAAACAAGGTTGATAAGAAGTGACGTGGCGTCCTCGGTGGAAAGGTTCTGCCTGAAACCGAACTGTCTCTCAGATAGAAGACCGAATTTTTCGAGGTATTTAACTAAACGACTGTTTACCAACTTTTCCAGAATTTTCGAAAAGGTACTAAGGAGAGATATCGGCCTATAGTTTCCAGGAATATCTTTAGGACCGTCTTTATGAATTGGAACGACCGCAGCTATCTTCCACTGCTCTGGAAAACCGCCTGAGCTGAGGCTTAATTTACAAATGTGAGTGATGGGCTCTATTTGACGACCGCTTTAGCCTAGTTGGTAGTGACCCTTCCTACGAAGCAAGAGGTCCTGGGTTCGAATCCCGGTAAGGGCATTCATTTGTGTGATGAGCACGAATATTTGTTCCTGAGTCATGGATGTTTTCTATGTATTTAAGTATTTATTTATCTATATAAGTATGTTTATCGTCGTCTAGTACCCATAGTACATGCTTTGCTTAGTTTAGGACTAGGTCGATTTGTGTAAGATTATCTCCTAATATTTATTTATTTATTTATTTATGATAATATTTTTGATACACTTTATAAGTTTGTTATTAATCCCGTCCAGGCCTGGTGCACTTTCATCCTTCAGTTGAATGATGATGGATTCAATTTCTTTACAGTCAGTAGGCTGCATGAAGAAGCACTTGTCCGTGACACTACAGGATTGAATTTTGTTCGCGAGGCTTTCTTCTGTTTCACCTGTTTGTAATATAATATTATTGGCTAGTTTTTGACCGACAGATGAGAAGAAACTATTGCAGTTATTTAATGACTCTTTGGGATACGGTGTGGAAATTAGTTCATCTGGATGCTTATTCTGTTTGTTTATATTACAAATATTTTTAACAACGGTCCACAGTTTCTTTGTTATTGTGGTTATTGACGGAGAGTTCAAGTTTTTCATGTTTTTCTTTCAGTTGTTTTAGGAGATTGTTACAAAAGTTTTTGTACCTATTATAGGTTAATTGGAGAATTACATCATTCGGAAACTGTTTAGATTTTAGGTGACGCCTGTCGCGATGTTTTGCACAACGGACTAATCCGGGGGTCATCCAGGGTTTTAGTGTAAACTTAGATCTGGGAATCTTTATTTGTTTCGAGTTTTTCACTACGGCGTTCTGTATTATAGACATAAATTTACTTGTAACGATGTTAACATCAGATTCACCATATGATATACTTCATGCCAGTCAGTAGATAAAAGCTCATTACAGACACCTTCGTAATCAATTACTGTTTTAATTCTATTTGGCTTTGGGGGGGACAATGAGTGAGACGAAATTTCGATAGCTACGGCTTTGTGATCTGAAGAAGTTCCGAAAAACTCATTGGTACGAGCGGGGATGAACCCACGCTGCCGTCCTCAAACTAAAAGGCGGTCAAATATAAGAAGGTCATTTTGAGTTATGTACAAAAAACGCGCGAAACCATGTATCTAAAAAATCTTGTGCGGTATCTATGTACTTTCTTTGTAATACTTATATTCGAGGCTTGCTCTATTTTTTTCATACAAATCTGATATGTTTTTACTTGTTTTACTAGCTGAAATCTTCAATTTTCCTTTTTAGCTATGCATCCGTAAAATTTTATGTAATAAAGTACATAGCTAAAAGGCGGATAAAGTATGTTTAGCGGCCTTATAAATGAGTAATTTAGGTTATCCGTGATAGATTGTACAAATACAAAAAAGTTAAATACAAAACATAACTATAAGGCAGTTACATGATATAGCCGCTTATTAGTTATGTATGTTATTCAATCCGGTGCAAACAAACATGACTAGAAAACGGCTATACTACTTTGATGGCCTTCTAGTTTAAAATAGATGAATGTGTTGGAATATAATGTACATTTTGAATTATCAATGCTAGAGAAAAAGGCAGTTAATTGCAGAACAAATAAAAGTAACTGCTTTTTTGTTATGGATTGCAATCGATATGTTACCAATACTTACCAATGCTTTGGGGAATAACTAAAAACACTGAGAAATTAAATTTAATAAAAAACCACTTAGGTATGTTAACATCAACTTGAATCATACAAAATAAAAACAAAAAAGAACTCAGAACCAAAACCGAAATTTTCTGCGGTTAAAACATTAAAAAAAACGAATCACATTTTTACAGAATTATATAATGAATGAACCTACCTACGTATTTTTTTTTACGTTGCAAATAAATGTTGCGTAGTGAAGGCCATGCATAGCTCCAAAACCTACTTCACCGTTGTCATGGGGGACTTCAACGCTAAACTGGGCAAGAGAGGATGGTGAGGAGTGAATAGTGTAGTGTGTGTAGTGAGTTGGAAGTCGGAACCACCGGGGCCAACTACTGGCTGGGTTCTTGGAGAAGGAGGGACTCTATATGATGAATTCCTTCTTCAAGAAACGCGAGCACAGAAAGTGGACCTAGATGAGTCTCGACGGTGCAACTAAAAACGAGATTGACTTCATCAAGTCAGCATATATTCAATGATGGCTCTGTGACCAAAACGGTCAAAACCAGGAGCGATCATCGCCTGGTAAGAGGCACATTGAATATATGCGTCAAGCAAGAGCGCTCTCGATTGATGAAGTCTACGCTCCGTCCAGCATCATTCCAAATTCAAAACTCCGAGAGCTTCCAGCTGGAACTCCAAAACCGTTTTGATTGCCTAGGTGGCGATGTGGACGAATTGAACGACGGGTTTGTGGAAGCTGTCCGTGTCACTGGGTCTAAGTTTTTCAAGGCCCAAGGTACTAACAGAACTAAAAGGCTCCACTTAGAAGCTCATAAAGGAAAGGAGTGAAATGATTCTACAGTCTTCACCCGATGCGACCTTATACCGGCAGCTCAACGAACAGATCTCCAAGTCCCTTACCCGCGATATGCGCCAATTCAATACAAATTTACAAATCGTATTAAAGAGGCCATCCAGCGTAATAAGGGCTCTAAAGTATTCTCGAGCGATCTGTCTATAGGGCAGAGCCAGCTCGCGAAGCTAAAAACTGAAGATGGTAGAATCGTTTCCTCTAAACCTGATATTCTGGGTGAGATAGAGCGCTTTTAGGACAGCTATAAACGTCAACGCGCAGACCCGAAGTTATTCAGGCGGAAGACGCTAGAGCTAGACTAACCCGACACTATACCGACGACATCCCGGACATCAGCCTGTACGAGATTGTAATGGCTCTTAAACAGCTCAAGAACAACAAAGCACCCGGTGAAGACGGAATAACAGCTAAACTTCTGAAGGCGGGTGGAAAACCGGTCCTAACGGCCCTTCAGAAGTTGTTCAATTCCATCTTACTGGAAGGGAGAACTCCAAAGGCATGGAACAGAGGGGTGGTGGTGCTGTTCTTCAAAAAGGGTGACAACACTCTGCTGAAGAACTACAGACCCATCTCACTTCTGAGCCTATAAGCTGTTTTCGAGGGTGATTACAAATCGTCTCGTACGCAGGCTAGATGACTTCCAGCCTCCCAAACAAGCCGGTTTCCGAAGAGGCTTTAGCACCGTAGACCACATCCACACGCTTCGTCAGGTTATACAGAAGACCGAGGAGTATAACCTGCCTCTCTGCTTAGCGTTCGTGGACTTCGAGAAAGCCTTCGATTCGATTGAAACCTGGGCTGTACTACAGTCTCTCCAGCGGTGCCAAATTGACTATCGCTATATCGAAGTGCTGAAGTGTTTGTACGAGATCGCCACTATGTCAGTCCGACTCCAGGACCAGAACTCGAAACCTATTCCGCTGCAGCGGGGAATCAGGCAAGGAGATGTTATCTCTCCAAAACTGTTCACCGGTGCACTGGAGGACGTTTTCAAGACTCTGGACTGGAGAAGGCTAGGCATCAACATCAACGGCGAGCACATCACTCACCTTCGGTTTGCTGACGATATAGTAATCTTGGCTGAGACCATGGAGGACTTAAGTACGATGCTCGATGACCTCAGTAAAGCATCCGAGCGAGTTGGTCTAAGAATGAACATGGATAAGACGAAGATCATGTCAAATGCCCATGTAGTACCAACTCCCATTACAGTCGGACACTTTACGCTCGAAGTTGTAGACGATTATGTATACCTAGGATAGACAATCCAGTTAGGTAGGTCCAACTTCGAGAAAGAGGTCAATCGTCGTATCCGACTCGGCTGGGCAGCGTTCGGGAAGCTACGGCACATCTTTTCGTCCAATAGTCCACAGTCTCAAGACGAGAATCTTTGAGCAGTGTGTGTTGCCAGTGATGACATATGGCACTGAAACGTGGTCGCTTAGTATGGGCCTCATAAGAAGGCTCAAAGTCACCCCAAGGGCAATGGAGAGGGCCATGTTGGGAGTTTCTCCGCGTGATCGCATCAGAAATGAGGCTATCCGCAGCAGAACCAAGGTAACCAATATAGCCCTCCGGATCGCTAAACTTAAGTGGCAGTGGACATAGCACGTAGAACCGATGGCCGTTGGGGCGGAAAGGTTCTCGAATGGCGACCAAGTACTGGAAGACGCTGCGTAGGTAGGCCCCCGAAAAGGTGGACTGATGACCTGGTAAAGGTTGCGGGAGTCCGCTGGATGCGGGTGGCGCAGGACCGGTCACATTGGCACTCTTTGGAGGAGGCCTATGTCCAGCAGTGGACGTCTTTCGGCTGATATGATGATGATGATGATGAAATAAATAGTAAATTGATTTAGATGTACGTGTCAGTAGGTAGGTATGACATTCACTTTTGGTAAACTTACCCTTATGATAACATAAAACCTATGCAATGAATGAATTTATTTTTAAGTAAGCTTTGGCGTGTATGTATGCTACCCGCCCAAATCTGGTTAATTTTATAAACTACACGTATAGCGGGCAACAAGCTTCTATAATGAAAGTTTACTTAAGAGATACTACACCTAGCCGCCTAATGAGAAAATCTAACTTTACTGACCTAG
The DNA here is from genome assembly GCA_945867215.1 of Epinotia demarniana. NCBI lineage: Eukaryota > Metazoa > Arthropoda > Insecta > Lepidoptera > Tortricidae > Epinotia > Epinotia demarniana. The sequence goes on from OX244277.1 coordinate 549,573, forward strand.
TAGACGTTTTTCTTGGTGGCAGCGACATGGTGGAATTGGCGGGAATCGTCGCCCGTACCGCGTGCAAAACGACCACACTCTAGGGAAACGCTCCGGCGACTGACAGTGCCGAGGGGCTCCCCTGCGCGGGAGTTGACTTGCCGCCTTTTAGTTAGGCAATGTCATGTAGCCGCGATTAAATTAAAGAAGGATATATTATTATTACTATTATTGCTAGCTTATAAAGCCATGACGGCATTTAAGGCATGTATTTTGGTATTATTAAATAATACTTAAAAATAATAAGGTGGCTTTTGGATTTTAACCGCTTATTTCTCTAGTAAACATAGAAAGACCGCCTTTTTATTTATAACCCTTATGCAGGTGAATATTATGTTTGTAAGCTTTAAGGTGACAAAACTCCAATAGTCGCTTTTAAGTTGTTGAAAGTAAAATAGCCGCTTTTAAGTCTAGTGCAATAATACGTTTTACGTTTAAAAATTGGCAGCTATTGACGGTTAATCGCCTTCATGTTAAGTAAGTGTTAAATAGCCGCCTAGTTGATAGTAATAGCCCAAAAAATCTGCATTTAACCGCTAGCGTCAAGTCTGTATCTCGGCCGTTTTTGAAGATATTGAAACCAAACCTAGATAGATCGATAGCTAACAAGCAGCTGAGTCACGCTGTATAGATGACTCAAAAAGGTCGTATGATCCTTTAGCCGCCTTTTAGTTTGAGGACGGCAGCACGACCGACGCTTGACAGCCGCATGCCTGAACCACTAGGCTACCGTAGCTCTCATATTATATTAGATTGTTCTGAATTTCAATAGACAGAAATTGATATCCATCGTGTGGTGTCGAGTAGGAATAGCACCACCCCCTTTCTTCACGTGGGTGTCGTAAGAGTCGACTAAGGGAACAGGGTTGAAATGTGTTGTGGGCGATGGGCTAACAACCTACCACTGCGATATCACATTTTGTCGATCTTATAAACCAACATTTATGCTAACAGTTGCACTGGACACAAGTTTCATGTGCTCTGCCTACCCCTTTTAGGGATAAAGGCGTGTATGTATGTATGTATGTGGGATTGGAGGCAACAAAAACCACTTTGAAAGCTCAAAATAATTATAATGTTAAAATTAAAGGAAAATTACACCACCTCGTCTTAGCGTTAATCTAGCCTAACCTCCCCGTCCGTTTCTCATTCAAAATCCACAGTCACGCATTCGCTCTCTCTTTCACACGCGTACAACCGTCTGATCATTCTTGCTCTGTCACTCATTCTTACGTTCCATTCCACTCATCCTACAAATCGGCCGTCCTGCACCTAGTCTGACCTCAGACAGGTTACTTTAAACTAAGCATCTTATTCTAAAACAGGTTCTCTCTGTAGTAGGAACTGAGTTGGTAAAAGGAACTTTAACAATATTAAATAAATCTTTATAAAAACGTAAACATTAGCAAGAGATCTTTCCCTTTGTACATATGAAATGGTAGCCCATTACAGCCTAAAATATAAACAACTTATCTATCAATAACGGTTAACATACAAACTTAACTGTAACGACTTACTCGTATGTTGCATTATATTGGCTTCTTTAAATACACTAAAATGTGGGATTAACATGCTATGGCACAAACATGACGTCATAGCGTGTAGGAAATGGTATCATTGACGGAAAACAAACATTCAGTTGAGCCCATGTGCTCGCACGAAGTATGTGTGGTGCCCTCTGTGGCAGTATTAGGACAATAAAATCATACCTGTATTATCCCTCGCTAGGCCATCTCTTCATGTAGTCGCAGGCGGTTGTGGTGTCTCGCGGACCCTCGGCGTCGTCGTCCAACCTCCTCACCTTGTAACGGTCCCGTCCCGTGCACTCGACAACCTCGTACGGTCCCAGGTATTTCGGTCTGAGCTTCATACCAGCACCAAACTGGGTTCTTTTTATGGCAACTTTATCACCCACTCGATACTTGGTGCTCTCTTTCCTACGTTTGTTGTAGTTCCGTCTATTCTCTTCCTGTATCTGTAAGATGTGCTCTTTTGCTTTCTTTCTAGTTTCTTCTCTGACAGCCATAAAACTATCCCTTTGCTCTTGTTCTATCAATTCATATACCTCATAATCTTCTCTTTGCTTCATTTTAGTTCCAATTAATAGCTCAAATGGAGATGTATTTATGCTCCGCTGATGGGTGCTGTTGATTGCTCTCTGAACTCTGCTGATATGGCGGTACCAATGTGTAGGTTCTTCAATACACAGCTTGGTCAATACCCTTATCAACAGTCTGTGAATAATCTCCACTTGCCCATTTCCACGTGGGACTCCCGTCGTTATCTTGAGGTGCTCGATACCTTCGTCCTTACAAAAGTCCTGGAACAGGGTGCTGGTGAAGGCCGTCCCCCTATCGGAGATGATCCGAGTTGGATTTCCAAAACATTGTTGGTAAATCAGTAGCTTGTCTACTGTCTCTCTTGCCGTCGTACTCTTGACTGGAAACAACCAGACAAATTTGGTGAAAGCATCCACTACTGTTAAAATATGATTATACAGTTTCTTTGTTTCCGTCATTGGACCGATATGGTCGATATGAAGGGTATTCAGAGGTAATTCTCGTTTATCGATAGGATGTAAGAAACCTTCTTGTTTTCCACTCTTTCTCTCCGCTAACAAGCATGGTATACAAGTCAAAATATACTCTTCTATCTTCTTTTCCAAATTCTTTACGTAGTAGTCTTTGCTGATTAGTTCCAGCATCTTCTTTTTGGAAAAATGGCCATTCTCGTGTGCTCTCTTTAAAATCTCGTGTTCCATAGCATGTGGAATCACCAGATGCTTCTGATTGCCTTTGTAGAGCAAACCATTTTCCATGTAATAGTCCTTGTACTGCTGGTTCCCTTTGATAAGGTCCATCACTGCCCTCAGCCCTTCATCTTGTTCCTGAGCACTCTTCACTTTCTCTGTGATCGGTGCACTGGCGCTTACCACGGCAACATATGGATTTCGACTAAGAGCATCTACGTGCCTCATGCGGCTTCCTTCTCTGTGTTCTATGTCAAACGTATATAGTTGAAGATCCATGACCCATCTTGCCACTCTTGTCGACATAGCCAGCTCCTTCTTGGCAAATGTCTGCGTGAAAGCTTTGCAGTCAGTGATGATTTTGAACACTGTACCAAATAGGTAACATCTGAATTTCTTGACACCCTCTACGATAGCTAGAGCTTCTAGTTCATAACTCGTATATCTTGTTTCAGGATCCGTCGTTCTCCTGCTCATATAGTATATCGGGTGCAGTTGTGCATCGTCACCTCGCTGTAACAATATAGCTGAGATAGCTTCTTTTGATGCATCTGTGTGCATCTCTGATTTCAGTCTGGGGTCATATATTCTAAGTACTGGTTGACTAGCCAGCCTCATCTTCAATTCTTGAAATGCAGCTCTGCATGTTGCATCAAACTCAAATACATTCTCTTTCTTTAACAAATCTGTTAACGGCTTCGCAATTACTGCATAATCTTGAATGTATTTACGGAAATAGGAAGTCAATCCAATAAAGCTATGTAATTGCTTCATATTGGTAGGCTCGGGAAATCTCACTACAGCATCCGTCTTTTCTGGTGAGGGCCGTACCTTTCCGTCTTCAATCACATGTCCCAAGTACTCGACACGACGTTGGACAAGTTGTGACTTCTTCCAATTTATTTGGAGGCCATATTCTGAGGCAATCTCCAAGACTTCTTCCAATCTGCATACTGCCTTGTTCTCGTCTGCCGCTGGAATAATTAAATCATCAATGAAAATGATCACCACACCTCTTGCAATCAGATCCCTAAAGATGATGGTTATGAATCTTGTGAACACCTTTGGACAGACGGACAGTCCGAACGGGGCCTTCAGGAACTCATACTGTGAGGTTTGCGTTACGAACGCTGTATATTTGATGGAATCATCATCCACAGGTAGATGAAAATACCCATTCTTCAGATCCAAGGTACTGAATACCTTCGCCCCACACAACTTATCAATATGATCCTCAATTATTGGTAAAGGAAACTCATCCTTCACAATCTTCTGGTTTAGTCTGCGGTAATCTACACACACTCTTAAGCTTCCATCTTTTTTCCTAACTAATACCAATGGACTCGCAAAGTCGGAATAACTCACCCTTATGATGCCATCCTCGAGCCACTGTGCTACCTGCTTATCTACCTCATCTTGTTACTTAGGTGCCAACCTTCTTGGCCGCTGTGCCACTGGTACCTCGTCTTTAAGCACCAGCTTGAGCTTGATCGGCGCCTCTTTCGTCTTCCTAGGAACATAGGATTGCACCATGTTGGTCACCCTCTCTTGCACCTCCGGACTCACCTCACAACCTACAACAGAAGAGTCAACCACACATATTTCGTACACCCAGTTACTAGCCGGCTTTAACCTGACATTGTTGTTTTCCATCAATACCACACAATGTTGAAGCAAATCTTGACCTATTATCATAGAATACGGCATAGCGTCTCTAGAAATCACGTAGAACACAACTTCGTTATACGATTGTTCGTCAATGGTGATGTTTAGCTTAACGCGACCGAAACACTTCACTTTATTCGAACCTATACCGGACAAGTGAAGTTCGGTTTTCTCGAACTCCGGTGCGTTTAACGTCGTGTAGCAGTCCATACGCAGTAAATTCACATCACTACCTGAGTCGATCAACGATAACACGTTCTGATTTAGAACTTCTACGGTCTTCATAGGCTTTTTAACTTTATTTAAGCCATTCGTATGTTCTTCCGATCTGACAGTTGTTGACAAACATTCTTCGTTCGCCATCATGCTTGTGTCAGTGCAGCCAACATGGCCGCCGTCCGTCATGACGTTCGTTTGGCCAACAAAATTCCGTCGCGCGCCGTTCGCAGCGCCACCTACGTAGCTTGAAGGCACTCTTTTCGCAATGCTGCCAACTTCACCGCTCGCTGCTGCGCTCACGTCGTTCCCAGCCGCTTGTCCTTGTGACATTCTACACTGCGAAGCAATATGGCCGAATTGATTGCACTTGAAGCATTTCAATCCTTTGTCTTTATGCGGACATTCTGATGATGCATGATTCATTTCTCCACAGCTGTAACATCGTGTAAAAACTCGCCTGTTCGTCGTATTCGTCTTCTCAGCCTGTTTCGATCTATTTGTATCACGCGTAGAACTTGAACTGGACATGTTTTCTTTCAGTTGCTCGTAGATTTTTAGCTTCTCTTTGAGATCGTTGTAACTTGTAACGCCGTATAGCATAACTTTGTTCACTTCGTTGTCTTTAATACCCTCGACGATATATTTAATGGCCACGTAGTCGGGCATCTTACCCCTTTTTCCCAATTCCTTCATGATGAACATATATTCCAGGCATGATTCGTCACGTTTCTTATGTCGGGCGCTCATCATCTCGTGTATCGTTTTCACGTCTAATGTGTCTGGAAACTCTCTAGCAATACTCGTCTTTAGGTCGTCCCAAGTCTTGAACGTGCGCTCTGACCGCAACCACAACTGTGCCGTGCCGGTCAGCGAACGTCTCGCCATTAGCAGCTGCTGGACCGCCGTCCATCCAAATATCTCGGCGTTGTCCTCGACGTCGTGAATCCATCGGGCAGCAGGGTACGTCTTATCCTGCCCGCTGAATCGAGGAACCAGGCCTTCGGTTAAATGGAGGAAACCGCCGCCACTTGATGCCGGAGCTTCGTTCTCGTCATCGTCATGCTCACTATTTCTCTTTGGAGGCATTTCGAGTTCTTATTGTCGTCGTCGTAACTCGTAACGGATAACGGTGATTTCTTTTCCGCGTCGTCTTCGTCTTAACTTCTTAATATTTTGAAATTTATCCAAATCCTCACTTCTGACACCAATTTGTGGGATTGGAGGCAACAAAAACCACTTTGAAAGCTCAAAATAATTATAATGTTAAAATTAAAGGAAAATTACACCACCTCGTCTTAGCGTTAATCTAGCCTAACCTCCCCGTCCGTTTCTCATTCAAAATCCACAGTCACGCATTCGCTCTCTCTTTCACACGCGTACAACCGTCTGATCATTCTTGCTCTGTCACTCATTCTTACGTTCCATTCCACTCATCCTACATGTATGTATAATATTATAGACGTAAACATCGATCATTAATGACCTATAATATTAAGTATTATAATCACAAAAATCACAAAATTGATGTCCATAACGATCAAAGGTCTATCGGTAATTATTCAAAAATATTCTAAGGCATATATTTCAACGTACTAATGGTTGTTATTCATATCGCGATAATGCCTAAAGTTAATTACGTCTGAGAGACCAAATCTCTTTCCAGACATACATGCGCAAAACGGGTGGACTAAAGCAAAGGGGCCACACTTAATATTTTTTTAATCCGGGTGATGTTATTATGAGACCTTTTTTTGACTGGTCGTAAATAATTAAGCAACTTTGTAAGAAACTTTTTTCTCTGAAATTAATAATGGCCCAGATATTGGACCTCTAAGACAGGTCGGTGTAGGTATGACGACGAGCGAAGCGAGGAGGAGCGTTACGTGTACCGCGACCCTAAGCGCGCGAGGCCAGCGAGCGAAGCGAGCGTGCCGCGGCAGCGCCCGCCGAAGCGCGAGAACAAACACAATATCCATCGAGAGCCAGGCCCAGGCAATAAAAAGAATTTTAACTACTTCACATCTAAACTCAAGGAAGCCCTCGCAAGACTCAGAAACAGAGAAACAGAAATATACCTACAAAATCTTGATGCGACAAAAGCCACTGTTTACTTACTCTGGAAGGCCTCAAAAAAATTGAAAAGACCGATTGCCCATCGACCCCAGATCAGAAATGAAAATGGTAGCTGGGCAAAAACAGATTCTGACAAAGCAGAGGTATTTGCGAGACACTTATCCACAGTATTCACGCCTAATGACGATCTTGATTCTACAAAGTTGGAAGAGATAACAAAGACTCTAAACCAGCCTCACCAATTAGACTTACCCATAAAAAAATTACATACACAGCCATACGCGTTCAATGGCCTCAACATACATAAGGCTCCAGGATATGACCTTATTACTGCAAAAATCCTCAGAGAACTACCGCACACTGGAATCAAATTCCTAACTCACATCTACAACGCAACGCCGCGCTCCTGAGAAGTTTTGTCCCTCCACAATGGAAAGTTGCTGAAATAATTCTTATACCAAAACCTGGCAAAGAACCGACAGAAGTAAAATCGTATAGTCCTTTTAGCCTGCTACCTATACCTTCGAAAGTTTTAGAAATATTGTTCATGAAAAGAATGAACGCAGAAGTCACGAAGACCAACTTGATTCCGCTTCACCAAGTAATAAGGAACTTTCGCCGATGACACTGCTATACTATCAGTACCCGACACACCCACCGGAGCGTCAGTATATATCGAAATGGCTTAAAGACTGGAAAATCAAAGCGAATGAGACCAAATGGTGCAAGTAACATTTACGCTAAGACGTGAACATGCCCGGAAGTAAAACTTAATAACATATGTAAACCCCAATCACACCACTTCCGATATTTAGGAATCTATTTGGACAGAAGACTCACATAGACGAAACACATCTTTACAAAGCGAAAAGCCCTCGGACAGCAGTTGCGTAAGATGTTCTGGCTCTTAGAACGCAGATCCCAACTAAACCTAAACAACAAACTACTTCTCTACAAGTGTACTAAAACCAATATGGACTTATGGTATTCATTTGTGGGGAACAGCCTCAAAATCCAATCTAAGAATACTACAGCGCATCCAATCAATAATACTACGTATTATCACTAAAGCCCCGTGGTACATCAGAAACGAGAATTTGCATCGAGATCTTAAAATCAAAACAGTAAACCAAGAAGTGTCAGGCACCTTCGACAAATATCGTAAACGAATGGAGAAACACCCAAACTTATTCGCGAGAAACCTGATGAAGGAACTACCCAACACTACGTTTACAAGGCTGAAGAGAAGAGCACCCCAAGATGTTAAAAAATAAATATATATTATTATTTTATTATTATTGTTTGCATGCCAGATGCTGGTGAAATATGTGTTACTTATATAACATTGTCTGAACACCTTTTGTACCATATTTCATGCAAAATAAAGTTATTTGTATTTGTATTTGTATAAAAATGATGGACGTATCAAAGGATATCGTACCACGACTCTTAAAATACTTAACCTCGAGCTAAATGTCAAAGATAGACAGCTTGCTGGAATAAAACCGAATAAAAAAAAAACATCTATCGAAATTTTTACAAGTACCGGTTTTCCCAACTTTCAGGTCAAATATCTCGGCCATTTTTGATTTTAGAGAAAAAAGTTTCAAACAAAACATACTTATTTTAACGTATTCTGTACGAAACAGTCATAAAAGATAGGTATCATGATCAGTCAGGATCGGATGAAGTTTAATATATTTTACGTCACACCTGGCCATAATGCGAGTTTTACTGCACGCTGCGCGTACGGGAAAACTCGCATTGTGGCCATGTGAAGACGTAAAATTTTGTACTCAACACGGGCGGTAATTCGTAAAGCCCCAGAGCGCATATTTATGGCCCTCACCTTCGGTTCGGGCCACAAACACCTGCGATCTGGGGCATTCACGAATTCACCGCCCTAGTTACGTAATGTACTATTATGAATTTTATTATTTTTCTGGGAGTGTGTTTATAGCCTTTAAGAGTCCGTATCGGCCCGGAAAAACTTCGATTGTAGGTATAATACCCGTCTCCCGAGCATGCCAGGGCAGGACAGGTGTCGTGGTGGGGGTCAAGCAAGGCGGCTTGGTCGGCGTAGAATAGTTTTGATACTTTAACCGTTTTATCTGACTTTTTCGTTTCTTAATATTTACATGTGTTGTATATATATATGTGTGTTATATGTGATACAGTATACAGGCAATCAACATAAAAAATATGGTCATACTTATATTTTATGTGTGAACATGATTCGGAGCATCAAAATGATGCACAAATAATATACGGACTATTGAAATTCAGCGTAATCGAACTATGCGAATCTCGATTCTGCCAAAACAGTTATGCGTAAAGTCAATTATGGCTATATTAGATTATGTGAAATTGAATTCTTACTAAAAACATATGCCAATACAGGGGGAGCCTACTTAGAACTATATCGTTCATTATAATGTATTTATGTAATTACCAGAAATTCAGAATTCATTTAAGTACTCACTTGTTTGACGACTGCTTTAACCTAGTTGGCAGTGGCCCTGCCTACGAAGCTGGCGGTCCTGTTTTCGAATCCCGGTATGGGCATTTATTTCTTCCTGAGTCATGGATATTGATTTTCTATGTATTTAAGTATTTATTTATATACATAAGTATGTATATCGTCGTTAATTACCCATAGTACAAGCTTCCCTTATAGAATAGAATAGAATAGAATCTTTATTTGCTTAGAATAAGTAGGTACATCGGTGTCCTTAGCTGTTATATGACAATAAGACAGAAATGCAGCTCTGCATGTTGCATCAAACTCAAATACATTCTCTTTCTTTAACAAATCTGTTAACGGCTTCGCAATTACTGCATAATCTTGAATGTATTTACGGAAATAGGAAGTCAATCCAATAAAGCTATGTAATTGCTTCATATTGGTAGGCTCGGGAAATCTCACTACAGCATCCGTCTTTTCTGGTGAGGGCCGTACCTTTCCGTCTTCAATCACATGTCCCAAGTACTCGACACGACGTTGGACAAGTTGTGACTTCTTCCAATTTATTTGGAGGCCATATTCTGAGGCAATCTCCAAGACTTCTTCCAATCTGCATACTGCCTTGTTCTCGTCTGCCGCTGGAATAATTAAATCATCAATGAAAATGATCACCACACCTCTTGCAATCAGATCCCTAAAGATGATGGTTATGAATCTTGTGAACACCTTTGGACAGACGGACAGTCCGAACGGGGCCTTCAGGAACTCATACTGTGAGGTTTGCGTTACGAACGCTGTATATTTGATGGAATCATCATCCACAGGTAGATGAAAATACCCATTCTTCAGATCCAAGGTACTGAATACCTTCGCCCCACACAACTTATCAATATGATCCTCAATTATTGGTAAAGGAAACTCATCCTTCACAATCTTCTGGTTTAGTCTGCGGTAATCTACACACACTCTTAAGCTTCCATCTTTTTTCCTAACTAATACCAATGGACTCGCAAAGTCGGAATAACTCACCCTTATGATGCCATCCTCGAGCCACTGTGCTACCTGCTTATCTACCTCATCTTGTTACTTAGGTGCCAACCTTCTTGGCCGCTGTGCCACTGGTACCTCGTCTTTAAGCACCAGCTTGAGCTTGATCGGCGCCTCTTTCGTCTTCCTAGGAACATAGGATTGCACCATGTTGGTCACCCTCTCTTGCACCTCCGGACTCACCTCACAACCTACAACAGAAGAGTCAACCACACATATTTCGTACACCCAGTTACTAGCCGGCTTTAACCTGACATTGTTGTTTTCCATCAATACCACACAATGTTGAAGCAAATCTTGACCTATTATCATAGAATACGGCATAGCGTCTCTAGAAATCACGTAGAACACAACTTCGTTATACGATTGTTCGTCAATGGTGATGTTTAGCTTAACGCGACCGAAACACTTCACTTTATTCGAACCTATACCGGACAAGTGAAGTTCGGTTTTCTCGAACTCCGGTGCGTTTAACGTCGTGTAGCAGTCCATACGCAGTAAATTCACATCACTACCTGAGTCGATCAACGATAACACGTTCTGATTTAGAACTTCTACGGTCTTCATAGGCTTTTTAACTTTATTTAAGCCATTCGTATGTTCTTCCGATCTGACAGTTGTTGACAAACATTCTTCGTTCGCCATCATGCTTGTGTCAGTGCAGCCAACATGGCCGCCGTCCGTCATGACGTTCGTTTGGCCAACAAAATTCCGTCGCGCGCCGTTCGCAGCGCCACCTACGTAGCTTGAAGGCACTCTTTTCGCAATGCTGCCAACTTCACCGCTCGCTGCTGCGCTCACGTCGTTCCCAGCCGCTTGTCCTTGTGACATTCTACACTGCGAAGCAATATGGCCGAATTGATTGCACTTGAAGCATTTCAATCCTTTGTCTTTATGCGGACATTCTGATGATGCATGATTCATTTCTCCACAGCTGTAACATCGTGTAAAAACTCGCCTGTTCGTCGTATTCGTCTTCTCAGCCTGTTTCGATCTATTTGTATCACGCGTAGAACTTGAACTGGACATGTTTTCTTTCAGTTGCTCGTAGATTTTTAGCTTCTCTTTGAGATCGTTGTAACTTGTAACGCCGTATAGCATAACTTTGTTCACTTCGTTGTCTTTAATACCCTCGACGATATATTTAATGGCCACGTAGTCGGGCATCTTACCCCTTTTTCCCAATTCCTTCATGATGAACATATATTCCAGGCATGATTCGTCACGTTTCTTATGTCGGGCGCTCATCATCTCGTGTATCGTTTTCACGTCTAATGTGTCTGGAAACTCTCTAGCAATACTCGTCTTTAGGTCGTCCCAAGTCTTGAACGTGCGCTCTGACCGCAACCACAACTGTGCCGTGCCGGTCAGCGAACGTCTCGCCATTAGCAGCTGCTGGACCGCCGTCCATCCAAATATCTCGGCGTTGTCCTCGACGTCGTGAATCCATCGGGCAGCAGGGTACGTCTTATCCTGCCCGCTGAATCGAGGAACCAGGCCTTCGGTTAAATGGAGGAAACCGCCGCCACTTGATGCCGGAGCTTCGTTCTCGTCATCGTCATGCTCACTATTTCTCTTTGGAGGCATTTCGAGTTCTTATTGTCGTCGTCGTAACTCGTAACGGATAACGGTGATTTCTTTTCCGCGTCGTCTTCGTCTTAACTTCTTAATATTTTGAAATTTATCCAAATCCTCACTTCTGACACCAATTTGTGGGATTGGAGGCAACAAAAACCACTTTGAAAGCTCAAAATAATTATAATGTTAAAATTAAAGGAAAATTACACCACCTCGTCTTAGCGTTAATCTAGCCTAACCTCCCCGTCCGTTTCTCATTCAAAATCCACAGTCACGCATTCGCTCTCTCTTTCACACGCGTACAACCGTCTGATCATTCTTGCTCTGTCACTCATTCTTACGTTCCATTCCACTCATCCTACATGTATGTATAATATTATAGACGTAAACATCGATCATTAATGACCTATAATATTAAGTATTATAATCACAAAAATCACAAAATTGATGTCCATAACGATCAAAGGTCTATCGGTAATTATTCAAAAATATTCTAAGGCATATATTTCAACGTACTAATGGTTGTTATTCATATCGCGATAATGCCTAAAGTTAATTACGTCTGAGAGACCAAATCTCTTTCCAGACATACATGCGCAAAACGGGTGGACTAAAGCAAAGGGGCCACACTTAATATTTTTTTAATCCGGGTGATGTTATTATGAGACCTTTTTTTGACTGGTCGTAAATAATTAAGCAACTTTGTAAGAAACTTTTTTCTCTGAAATTAATAATGGCCCAGATATTGGACCTCTAAGACAGGTCGGTGTAGGTATGACGACGAGCGAAGCGAGGAGGAGCGTTACGTGTACCGCGACCCTAAGCGCGCGAGGCCAGCGAGCGAAGCGAGCGTGCCGCGGCAGCGCCCGCCGAAGCGCGAGAACAAACACAATATCCATCGAGAGCCAGGCCCAGGCAATAAAAAGAATTTTAACTACTTCACATCTAAACTCAAGGAAGCCCTCGCAAGACTCAGAAACAGAGAAACAGAAATATACCTACAAAATCTTGATGCGACAAAAGCCACTGTTTACTTACTCTGGAAGGCCTCAAAAAAATTGAAAAGACCGATTGCCCATCGACCCCAGATCAGAAATGAAAATGGTAGCTGGGCAAAAACAGATTCTGACAAAGCAGAGGTATTTGCGAGACACTTATCCACAGTATTCACGCCTAATGACGATCTTGATTCTACAAAGTTGGAAGAGATAACAAAGACTCTAAACCAGCCTCACCAATTAGACTTACCCATAAAAAAATTACATACACAGCCATACGCGTTCAATGGCCTCAACATACATAAGGCTCCAGGATATGACCTTATTACTGCAAAAATCCTCAGAGAACTACCGCACACTGGAATCAAATTCCTAACTCACATCTACAACGCAACGCCGCGCTCCTGAGAAATTTTGTCCCTCCACAATGGAAAGTTGCTGAAATAATTCTTATACCAAAACCTGGCAAAGAACCGACAGAAGTAAAATCGTATAGTCCTTTTAGCCTGCTACCTATACCTTCGAAAGTTTTAGAAATATTGTTCATGAAAAGAATGAACGCAGAAGTCACGAAGACCAACTTGATTCCGCTTCACCAAGTAATAAGGAACTTTCGCCGATGACACTGCTATACTATCAGTACCCGACACACCCACCGGAGCGTCAGTATATATCGAAATGGCTTAAAGACTGGAAAATCAAAGCGAATGAGACCAAATGGTGCAAGTAACATTTACGCTAAGACGTGAACATGCCCGGAAGTAAAACTTAATAACATATGTAAACCCCAATCACACCACTTCCGATATTTAGGAATCTATTTGGACAGAAGACTCACATAGACGAAACACATCTTTACAAAGCGAAAAGCCCTCGGACAGCAGTTGCGTAAGATGTTCTGGCTCTTAGAACGCAGATCCCAACTAAACCTAAACAACAAACTACTTCTCTACAAGTGTACTAAAACCAATATGGACTTATGGTATTCATTTGTGGGGAACAGCCTCAAAATCCAATCTAAGAATACTACAGCGCATCCAATCAATAATACTACGTATTATCACTAAAGCCCCGTGGTACATCAGAAACGAGAATTTGCATCGAGATCTTAAAATCAAAACAGTAAACCAAGAAGTGTCAGGCACCTTCGACAAATATCGTAAACGAATGGAGAAACACCCAAACTTATTCGCGAGAAACCTGATGAAGGAACTACCCAACACTACGTTTACAAGGCTGAAGAGAAGAGCACCCCAAGATGTTAAAAAATAAATATATATTATTATTTTATTATTATTGTTTGCATGCCAGATGCTGGTGAAATATGTGTTACTTATATAACATTGTCTGAACACCTTTTGTACCATATTTCATGCAAAATAAAGTTATTTGTATTTGTATTTGTATAAAAATGATGGACGTATCAAAGGATATCGTACCACGACTCTTAAAATACTTAACCTCGAGCTAAATGTCAAAGATAGACAGCTTGCTGGAATAAAACCGAATAAAAAAAAAACATCTATCGAAATTTTTACAAGTACCGGTTTTCCCAACTTTCAGGTCAAATATCTCGGCCATTTTTGATTTTAGAGAAAAAAGTTTCAAACAAAACATACTTATTTTAACGTATTCTGTACGAAACAGTCATAAAAGATAGGTATCATGATCAGTCAGGATCGGATGAAGTTTAATATATTTTACGTCACACCTGGCCATAATGCGAGTTTTACTGCACGCTGCGCGTACGGGAAAACTCGCATTGTGGCCATGTGAAGACGTAAAATTTTGTACTCAACACGGGCGGTAATTCGTAAAGCCCCAGAGCGCATATTTATGGCCCTCACCTTCGGTTCGGGCCACAAACACCTGCGATCTGGGGCATTCACGAATTCACCGCCCTAGTTACGTAATGTACTATTATGAATTTTATTATTTTTCTGGGAGTGTGTTTATAGCCTTTAAGAGTCCGTATCGGCCCGGAAAAACTTCGATTGTAGGTATAATACCCGTCTCCCGAGCATGCCAGGGCAGGACAGGTGTCGTGGTGGGGGTCAAGCAAGGCGGCTTGGTCGGCGTAGAATAGTTTTGATACTTTAACCGTTTTATCTGACTTTTTCGTTTCTTAATATTTACATGTGTTGTATATATATATGTGTGTTATATGTGATACAGTATACAGGCAATCAACATAAAAAATATGGTCATACTTATATTTTATGTGTGAACATGATTCGGAGCATCAAAATGATGCACAAATAATATACGGACTATTGAAATTCAGCGTAATCGAACTATGCGAATCTCGATTCTGCCAAAACAGTTATGCGTAAAGTCAATTATGGCTATATTAGATTATGTGAAATTGAATTCTTACTAAAAACATATGCCAATACAGGGGGAGCCTACTTAGAACTATATCGTTCATTATAATGTATTTATGTAATTACCAGAAATTCAGAATTCATTTAAGTACTCACTTGTTTGACGACTGCTTTAACCTAGTTGGCAGTGGCCCTGCCTACGAAGCTGGCGGTCCTGTTTTCGAATCCCGGTATGGGCATTTATTTCTTCCTGAGTCATGGATATTGATTTTCTATGTATTTAAGTATTTATTTATATACATAAGTATGTATATCGTCGTTAATTACCCATAGTACAAGCTTCCCTTATAGAATAGAATAGAATAGAATCTTTATTTGCTTAGAATAAGTAGGTACATCGGTGTCCTTAGCTGTTATATGACAATAAGTATCTTATTCTGCTATTTGTATTGAGTAATACTAGCATGCAA
Organism: Epinotia demarniana; assembly: GCA_945867215.1. NCBI lineage: Eukaryota > Metazoa > Arthropoda > Insecta > Lepidoptera > Tortricidae > Epinotia > Epinotia demarniana. The sequence goes on from OX244277.1 coordinate 565,199, forward strand.
ATATCTTAAATATTACTACTGTTGAATGTCCTGAGACAAGAAATCTTTTACACTGTAATAGTTCTTTACACTTAAGAACTTGATTAATAGGTTTTTAAATTTATTCAGAGGTAGCTCTTTCCAACATTTCGGTATCTTATTAAATATTGTCATGCACATAACAAAGCAGTGACTAGAGTACAATGCCGTCCTAGGAACGCAATCATGCACCAACCGGCCAGGATTTCGTTGGTTTCGAGTGGAAATACTTGCAGCTGTTTTAAATAAATACATATGCCTCTTAACGAACATGCAGATTTCCAAAATATATAAACAAGGTAGAGGTAATATATTAAGCTTTCTGAAGAGCGGTTTGCAAGACTTGTAGTTAGCGAGTCCAGAGATAGCCCGCACACATTTTTTCTGTGCCACAAATGCAATGCCGGAATAATTACAATTTCCCCACAAAATTAGTCCATATCTCAATACTGAATTAACATAGCCATGATATGCAGCAAGAGTGGCCTGCAATCCTGAAGTGCGCCTTAATTTATGTAAAACATAAACAAACCTATTCAATTTGCAACGGACCTTATCTATGTGAGCTTGCCAGTCTAAATTTTTATCTAAAGTGACTCCCAAAAAAGTAAGTCCCTGCAATTCTTGTATTTTCTTATTTCTAAAATGTATATTAATGCTAAGATTTTCACCTCGTTTGGATTTAAACTGTACACAGTGGGTTTTATTAATATTAATTTGTAAGTTATGCATTTCTAACCATTTTATAACAGTTTCCATCATTTCGTTTACTTTACATTCATGTTCTTGTATGTTTTTTTTTCCGACGTAACAATAAAAGATTTATCGTCAGCAAACATAACAGATTTGCATGGAATTATATTAGGTAATTCATTTATATAAACGATGAATAATAAAGGGCCAAGTACACTACCTTGCGGAACACCAAAATAATTATATTTTAATTCTGATTTATAACTAGTTTCTACTTTATGTTCATCTAGTTGAACTATTTCTACACATTGCTTTCTATTTAGTAAGTAAGTTTTTAACCAATTGAGCACAAGACCTCTAACACCATATTTTTTAATTTGTCTAGAAGTAATGCATGGTCTACAAAGTCAAAAGCTTTTGACATATCTAAAAATACCGCTGTAGTGTGCTGTTTCATATCCAAGCATTTAACAATGTGATGAACAAGATTAAAACTAGCTAATGTCGTCGATTTATTTTTTTGGAAGCCGTTTTGTTCTGGTTTTATTATTTCAAATTTATTAAAAAAATGTATGAGCCATGTACATGCATTTTTCAAACAATTTTGCAAAAATTGGAATCAATGTTATGGGACGATAGTTTCCCATGTTTTTTTTATCATTTTTTTTAAATACAGGCTTTATAAAGGATATTTTCAGTAGTTCTGGGAAAACGCCACTCTCAAAGGAGAAGTTAACTAGGTGTGTAATAATTGCGCTAAGTTCATATTTACATTGTTTTATGACATATGTACAAATTTCGTCAAATCCTACAGCTTGTGTATTATTTAATGACGTGATGACATTCACAATTTCTGTTTCTGAGAATGGCATTAAAAACCTTAGTTTCGGACTAGGTCGATTTGTGTAAGATTGTCCCCAATATTCATTTATCTTTATTCATCTTAAAACTTGCTGCTCACCAAAGGGCTTTGCTGGAAACGTATGGCCAACTGGTGCCTTTTTTTAGTTGATGGCACACTAACGCCTTCTTTCACTATCGTTTGTATGGAAGAACTCTACACATCTAACAAGGTGGCGTTAGTGTGCCATAAAAAAAAGAAAAGGAACCAATTTTGAGCGAAGCCCTTTCACGAGAATCGGTTGAGAAATGCAACCTCTAGAGGAGAACAGCCGGAAATCCGGACAGACATACGAAAGCATTTTTGTCCAAGCGTCTCCGTTTCAGACCTTATTCGCTTCCGCGCACTCGTTCGATAATTAACTACTGTTAGAGTTTTCAGTTTCTAGGTGAATAGTCTTTACCTGACTTACAGTATAACATTATTGTATGTGTTGAAATAAAATACTAGGTAATTTAGAAATGTAGGTACCGTTTATTTTTGCTTACAGTTGATTAGCCTAACGTATGATAAGCTTAATCACCAGATAAATAAGAATAACCATTCCAGATTCCAGCGTTGTGCTGATTTCGTTATAGTCTGGTTTAAATCTTTAGGACAACTAAATATTTTTTCTCTCTTTACTTTACCAAATGAACGGTTTGTCTTCCTAGGCGCCATACTTGAATCTAAAATAATAAAACCAATCAATTTACGAATATTGTTTTATAGTATACTACTTTAGCGACAAGAATAAGTAGTAAGAATCTGAGCAAGGAAAAGATGGGTGATCAAAAGATATGGAGATAAAACATGTTGCACCGTCCGTCCACAACTATAAGCAAAAGATGAAACAACTTCAGCAAATATTATCACTATAGGTCATAACATAAATGACTTGTACAAGATTCAAAACGATATACTCTTTAAAAGCGCGAGTTCTATACAAGTGATGGAATGACATTGTACAAATTACTATCAAAGCTGCAGAAGAAGAAGCAGAAATAGCTTCAATTTTTTTGTGAGGAATTCGATTTTAGCTTCAGCCTTTAAAAAGAAAGTTGATACCTTTAAAATCAGACTCCGGTTGGAGTATTTTTTCAAATATGAACAATTATTACTGAAACATGTGTGCTGGGACCTGTCATCGAAGCAGGATGTTAGGTAAAATTGCATAAATATGGTTAAAACGTATATATAGGCTGATCATGATGAAAATTCGACGACGTACTTTTTAGCCGACGAATAAACCGGAGGAGTTTCTCAAGTCAACGCGTAAATATTTTTTTTATGTATGACCCCGCATAAATTTTTACAGAGTAGTCCGATTTTGATAATTATTTTTTTGGAAAGGGTGTACCTCGAAGTTGGTCCCACATAAATTTTAAAAAAATATTTCAACCTTAAGGGTAGCAAAACAGGGGATGATTGATTGTTCACTTACTGATTGACATGTATGACCACCAGAGTTGGGCATTATTCGAATAATATTTTATTTAAATAATTATTCGAATAAACAATCATTCGTTAAAAAATATTCGCGAATGATTTATTCGCGAATAAATCATTCGGTAGCATTTTGAAATAATAAATGATTCATTCGTTATTTTATTCGAAAAAATACCACGAATGGTCCATTACACAAACGTAGTTTTAAAATGAGAGCGTAACTACGTTTGTATGGGAAGGTGAAATTCGGCCGAGCTTACTGCGGCCTCTTAAGGTTAATAAAAAAGGTTTATTATTTATATGCTTGTTTGGCGCCGACTCAAAATTACTTAGGTTATAAAAATACTTAGGAAAAATTTAAAAGCTCTTATTCCCTTTTAATAAAGGCTTTTGACGTCTTTGTTTGACCAGTTACTTTTGATGTTGACTGTACATGTTGGAGACAGGATGGTCATGAGTACGGGCGCTACTACAATTGAGTTTTATATTAACCTGTGATATAAGTCACTGATTGAATAAAGTACATTTTGATTTACGTTAAAGTGTCAATACTCGATCTCTCAACGATGCCCGACGGTAACGCCCATCCTTGAACATGCGTCATACTCATTTAGTTTTATGGTAGTTTAATAAACACCCTGGTTATTTTAGCTGTATATTTTATGGTGGCTGCCGAATACGTCCTGGATTTTAATTCCAGTAATTGGAGTTGTTTTGAAGAGCATTACTGGAGTTATTAAATAAGCACGTTACTGAAATGTGGCTTTTACGGTTATGCTCTGATTTATTACAACTTTATGACGAGATATTGCGTCAGGGGAATTTAATTCATAATGAGTGTACTTTTCGTGAAATATTTCGCAGCACAGATTAATGAGCAAAGTTAATAACATGGAAAATAAACCCATAAGAACACCCTACAATTTAGACTGATGGTCCGTTTTGGCACCTATTCTCATGATTTGCCGTAGGCACAAGTTTAACAAAAGTGACTGCGATCTGACCTTTCAACCAAGAGGGAAAATTAAAGACCTTATGGGGATTAGACTGGTTTCCTCACGAAGTGTGCCCTAGCGGAAATATACCTATCAAGTACGATGTTTTGTAGATATGTTTTTTGAAACCCATTGGTAGGCTCGAAGCTGGTCCTAAAAAAATACATGTTTCATTACACAGTATACATGCACCTTTTCGCCATAAATAGTACTCTAGTGAACAAAATAATGGCAGTAATCACTTCGCAGTCGTTTGTAATCGGCCCGGAGCCGGAGTACATAATAAACGCAACATTCGAAATTTACGGCCAAATGTTACGTGACGCAAGGCGCGGAAGGGGAATAAATTAACAAAAGTGTTCCCCCAAAAAGCGTATCCTGCTGGAAAATGTATGTCAAATATGTCTTTTTTAAAGAGAGCTCTTTAGTTGGCCTGTTGTTACGCAGATTATTATTTAAAATGTAGGCTGTTTTACATGACAAGCTACCGCATAAGGTCTGAATTTGGAACAATTTTGGTGATTTCTTTTAGTGTTTAAATTCATGCGAACCTCTATCTAAAAAGTAAATAAATAGAGTTGACGGTTATACATTATATGAAATAATTCACCATTTGTAGTAAGTTTTGGACACATTGCCAGAAGCACTGGTGACAACTCAACGGGGTCGGTAGAAGGTAAAAGAGAAAGAGGCTGCAATCCAACGCGGTTCCGACCAGATCAGCAATTCGCTACCCATGCTCCATGATCTAGTAATCGGTCATCCAGGACAAATTGACCCATGGGTCAGATAACGACCTTCATTCAGTACTGAGGAGAACGAAACAGAGAGGAGGCAGCAGGTTTCACTGTACCCAAATCCCTGTGTTGGGGATGTTGCGAATGTGGACCAAATACGAAAGCCAATAAAGTGGCACCTCCACTTTTTTTTAAAGAAATAATAAAAAATATTTTCTTGAGGACCAAAAGGTTTTGTGTTTTTTTTACTACTTATAGTGGAGAACCCACTCGGTTAAGTTTGATTTATGATAATCCTGAAAACGTCATAGTTTCAGAGACAAAATTAGTTTCAGGACGACCTCTGTAGCCTAGTTGGTAGTGACCCTGCTTACGAAGCTGGAGGTCCCCGGTTCGAATCCCGGTAAGGGCATTTATTTATGTGATGAGCACGAATATTTGTTACTGGGCCTGGGTTGTTTTTTATGTATTTAGGTATTTATTTATTTATATAAGTATGTAAACCGTCGTCGATTTGTTAGATCACTTTCCCGAACTCATCATGTCATCGTAGTCAATTTTCCGTTCGCACATTTCCCCGAAAGTTCTTTTTACAGTATTATAGTTTCGGATTCTTTATTTTAACGCTTTGTTTTTTCAAAAGCATATTTTTTCATTGTCTTTATTCAATGAAGCATATTTACAAACCTGGGATTTTTATCTTAACAATTTTTTTTATTGCAGCATATTTACACAAACGGAAATTTTATCGAAACATTTTTTTTTATGGCAGCGTAATTTCTTCCTCTTTTTCTATTTTGAACCTAGGACCTATGGACTAAACAAGTCAATAATAATACCATCAGGACGGAACTGGATAACTATTTACAGAAACCATTATAAGAGTGACAGAGACATAGACAAGTGATCTAACAAATCGTTTATGACACTGACTGTACAACGGGGCTTGCATAAAGGCCTCCACCCACCGGACGCGTGTCGTGCGCGGCGCGTGTGCTGCCCGGCACACGCGCAAGTTGTAAAGCATTGAAACTACAATTCAAACACACATCGAACGCGTTTCGAAGGCGGGCCCGCGCGGCGCTAAAGATACAACTCGGCAGCACGGCCGCGTGTCGTGCGCGTCGCGTGAGCTGCAAGGGCCCGCGCTGCTAAGTATGATAGAGATAGTAAGATACATATTAAATGTGTTGGTAGTGAGAGAGATATGACGCGCGGCACACGCGCAGCACAAGCGCAGCACGCGCGCAGCACCCGCGCAGCAGCCGCGCAGCAGCCGCGCTGCACACGCGCGGCAGCGTGATGGAGATAGTAAGATACATATTAAATGTGTTGGTAGTGAGAGAGATATGACGCGCGGGCCCGCGCGGCACACGCGCAGCACACGCGCAGCACCCGCGCGGAACACGCGCAGCAGCCGCGCTGGACACGCGTTGCTATACGCCGCCCGCTTCCGGTGTGAATATACCGCTTCATACGCGCCCGACACGCGCAGCACACGCGCGGCACACGCGCGGCACACGCGTCCGGTGGGTGGAGGCCTTTAGCTGACGCCGCAACAGATTCAGATTGAAATTGTTTATTGGTAATTGAGATTGAAGAGTGACTGTACTCATCAGCTGACATTATTAGCAGCCAATTTTATTTTTCTGTCGATTTTGTTATTGGTAATAAAGAAAAATAATGTTTCGACTAATAGAGTCGTTAGTTCTACAGTACAGCTCTGGTAGCTACTTAATCGTAACATTAAAAAAACAATAACATCGATCAGACTCCCATCTGCATTGATCAGATCGCAGCGTCGCTGCGCACGTATTCGCCAAACATCAATAGGTGTCGCTTTCCTTTGAACGGCCGAGAGTCGCCGATAAGCTGTAATAGATGGCGCTATGAGTCTCAAAACCCACAACGAACGCCTCATAAGATTAGACCGTAACAACTATTATATATGAAATACGGTCCTAGAATCACCTACAATCTATACATATTTTTGATGCTGATATTTAATTGCTGATGCATGTTGCTACAGGGCGCATTTATTTATTTATATTTTAATCCACACTGTAAACTATCTTCGTGCCCATACAAATCGGTTGGCCCGTTTAAGCGTGATTGAGTAACAAGCATCCAAAACTTTCGCATCACATTGAGATGCGAAGCGGCGATCTAAAACCGACCTCGCACAGTAAGCCCGCGGCAACTACGAAACTAAAACAAAGCGTAAACTTTCAAAGTTCCCTCGCTCGTTATTTCATTTACACTGATTATGGTGCTTTTTAGTTGGAATAATATTTTCCCATTTGTACGATACCTATTTTTAAGACAATAAACAATGTAACACGACTAGTTTATCAAAAAGTAATATAAAGTTTCACAAATTATTTTCAATGAATATAGCGTACATACATAATCTTCGAAAATGAAGTCCCGCCTATCCACTATAAGCATGCAACGACTCCTCGACTACTTCGGACACGTGACCAGGCGAGAACACTATAGCCTGGAGGAACTCATCGTTGTAGGAGACTTGGAAGAAAAAAGGAGCCGTGGAAGATTGGTGATTGTGACATTTGTGACCCGTTGGACCGACGCATTAAAGGAAATCTGTAAAGGAAACTTGCAGACGTCTATCCGGATGGCCGAAAACCGATTGGCCTGGAGAGCATCAGTGCGCAAAGCAACGACCTCGTGTATTGACGACCCTCAGCCATTAAAGAAGAGGGATTTAACTCCACGTTTTGGTCGTGTTGCAGTATGATGTGTGTGTGTGTGTGAGCTCTGACGGCTGTGTTTCGGGACGCCTCTTATCATTTTAACACGGAAAAATGTATAAACTGCAAGATCTATTTCCAAAGTGTGTACAAACTTACACGAAGTTACAAGGATCATGTTGAAGAAATCCTGGATATTGTGGTGAGCCGTTTATGTACACTGGCATCGAAATACAACTTCGAATTATAACTGGACTTTTAAAAACTTCACTCACACATATAAACATTTTAAATTAACAGCTTTTATTGTACAAATTATAAGAATAAAAAGCGGTATTATCAGCTGAGTTTGACATCGTGTAAAAGTGGACTGCCAACTGTCAGCTGGTGACATTGACATTTCATAAGGTACGTTCCGATATCACTGAGCTAAGTCAAGTGTAACATCCGTCAACTTGACTTAGGGATCGTTCCAAAGCATCCCTCTTACCGACTTAGTAATAAATACATGAAGATACATTTTTAATAAGCAATTTAGTCACAATCACCATAAAAATGACAACTCTCAGAATGCTACTAGAGCAAAATCTATCCAAAGCCCAGGATGAACTGAAGGATCAACGCGCTTTGTGTGATAGGCTCTTATGGGAACGAGACGACAATGAGGCCGAAATTAAATCTATGGCGTCACGTAACTCCGCGCTAAAGCGTCAGTTAAACGAACTGTCCGATCACCTAATTGAGACTCAAGCACAAAGAGACTCACTGCAAATAAGCGTTGATGGCTTTCAAGAGTGTCAAGAAGTACACGAGACCGCCCTTGAAAAAATTTCTTTCCTCCAGCAGCAGCTGGCAGAGGCTCAGAATGAAATAGAGGCTTTAAATAAAAATAAACGTAAGGAAAACGACTGGTTACACACAATGTCACTATCAGAGGAGTTGTCATCAATTTCAGATCTGGGTCGTTCAACCAGCATTGGGGCCACAGATGACGTTAACAAACTACGTAAATGTAAAAAAAGACATCTTAATAAATATATTAAACTTCGGAAAAGTACTAGATATAAGTCACAATTTAAGACAATTGTTAAAATAACACGAAAATATGTCACTTTGAAAAAGAAATATATAGAACTGAGAACAAATATAGCACATCAAAGAGTAGAGCTCGAGTCCATGACTCTAAATTTGTACTCTGCTAATGAACAGATCCATGAACTGTCGACCGCCACAGCTGAACACATTCAACTGAGTCAGCAAAATCGGGAGCTGACCGAGTGGTATTTTAAAAATCAATTTGAATGTGAATCGGACAGTGATAATCAAACAGAGACTCAATTAAATTATGAAGGAAAGCTGCCATCAGCGCATCCGTCAGATGAGACCACAGAGGGGAATGGTTCATTGCCAAAGGTAGTGGATGGTGCGAGAACTCCACGGGCCAACGCGACGAGTGAAAACAATCGCCGTCGTCGCGCGCAGGCACGTCGGCGCCGCACACGAGCTGCACGCCTCCTCCGCCGGCAACAACGACCGAGTGTGGACTCGACAGATACTTCCTCAGCGCCGCCACCATCAACCTCTGCACCCCCAGTGTTTGAGCTGCCCACCAGCACCCCTGAGGATATGAACAACGAAACCACCGTTCACGACAGCATCGAGGATCGCCTGCTATCAATTTCGGCTCCTCGAGTTAGCTGCGGCGGAGCGTCGCCGCAGGCGCAACACGTGCCGCGGGTGCTCCCGGTGAGCGTGTGCGCAGTGCAGCAAGGGGACGCTCCGGTCCGGGACGCTGTTGCACCGGCACCAACCTTACATGCGCGCGCTCCCGCGCCTGTTAAGGACTCTTCTGCGCAGGCTCCTTTACGCAAGACCGTGCTATACACTGACGGAGTAGGCGTAGAGTTAGGTGAGGTCATGCACGGATTATTAAATCAGGCCGTAATCAATAATTGTATACCTGGAGCCTCTCTTGAACGCATCGGCAACCAAATCGCCACCGATTCGTTCGACAAGTACTCAACATTAATAGTGTGTTTGGGTGACAGTTCGAAAATCAATAAACATACCTTGAGTATTTTCACTGAAACCCTCACTAAAGTAGCGAATAGAAATATAAAAATAATTGTCTGTGCGTTCCCATTTTCAAAATCATTATCTATAAAACAAAATAATGACATTTACAATTTGAATTCAATTTTGTATAAGCTGACATTATATAATAATAACGTATCATATTTTGATACTAACAAATTTATTAATAGATCCTTTGTCTTGACACGCGGAAATTCGCATCTTCCTAGGAAGTATCTTGTTAACTGTGCTAAGTTGTTAGCGTATAATATAATTAGTATGGACCCCGTTATGACTAGCGTAACGAGTGCCAAACCGGCATTTATTCGCGCAGAGCCCGACAGCAGCGCAGCAGCTGTGCCTGCTTTAAACTAAGCACTTTGACAGCGCCCGCGACCGCGGCCGCGCGCCGGCCCGGTCCGAGCGGCCACCGACTTCTACCGAAGCCCAGTTGTTTAGTATCTAAGTCGACATTTAATATTGTGCATCAAAATATTCAAGGTTTAGCTAGTAAGGAATTGGAAGTAGGTTTATTTATTGATAATTATGACATACATGTCCTTTGTCTTACGGAGCATTGGCTCAAGAGCCACGAAATTATGTTTAATTTTAATAATCACAATGTTGCGAGTTCATTCTCTAGACAGAAATGTATTCGAGGGGGTTCTTTGTTACTTGTTAATAAGGATATGAAATGTAAAGAACGCAAAGACATTGTTAGTTTATCTGTCGAGAGATCAATTGAACTGTCATGCGCCGAGCTCGATCGATTCATTGTAATTTGCGTATACAGACCCCCATCCGCGGATTTCGGTATTTTTGAGTCCATTATGGAGGATGCATTAAATAGAGTATTTAACAGTCATAAATGCATTATTGTTTGTGGAGACTTCAATATAAATATACTAGATGATTCAAACACGTCCTCCTGTTTATTACATTTGTTTAGATCTTTCAATTTGGTAAATCTTTTCTGTGAACCTACAAGAATTACAGAAACTTCGGCAACGTGTATAGATAATATTTTTTGTACTAAAAACCCAGTAGAAAAGAATGTTTTTAACAAATTAGGCTCCGACCATTGCGGTCAAATCGCATCTTTCAGTGTTGAGGTGAATAAGTTACCTTCTGACATCGTTTTCCGACCAGTCACAGAAAGGAGGCTAAAATATTTTAACAATAATGTCCAATGTAAACTCGATTTTTTAAGAGTACCAATTGAGGACCCCAATGATTTTTACACTAAATTATTTGTCTGCATTGAAAATGAGTTTAACGCATGTTTTAAAGTAAAAAAAGTAGTAAGAAAGAACAGGGCGAGGTTCAGTGATTGGGCTACGCCTGGGATTCACAAATCTAGAAATAAATTGTATGAGTTATACGCATTAAGAGCATCACACTGGGATGTTGATCTTAGCGAGTATGTAAAATCCTACAGTAAACTATTTAAGCAAATATGTATCTTAGCCAAATCCAAGCACTTTGCACGTAAAATTAGAGACTCAAAAGACAAAATTAAGACCGTCTGGAAAATCATCGGCAGTGAAACTGGTAAGGTAAAGTCACGTGACCCTAAATTTAGTCTGCTAGTATGTGATAAGGTGATTGACTCTGACTTAGAAGTTGCAAATGAATTTGAACGCTTTTTTAGAAATATCCCCCTTGAAACAACCAGATCACTGAATTCCTCTCCTCCTATGGCTGAGTCACTGTTGAAAACAAATGTGCCTGAATGTTCAAAGATTTTTTGTTTTAAATACGTGTCCCCTCAAATGGTTACGAAGGCGTTCAGGTCTTTACATTTAAAAAAGACTGAAGATCTTTGGGGCTTATCTGTGAAGGTTCTGCAGTCTATTATGGATCCTATTGCACCGCATTTAGCTTCATTGTTCAATAGATGTGTCGATGCAGGGGTTTTCCCTGATTTAATGAAGCACAGTCGCGTCATTCCTTTGTTTAAGTCCGGGTCAAAATCAGACCCCACAAATTTTCGACCAGTCTCCATTTTGCCTGCCATAAGCAAAGTATTTGAAAAAATTATCCTCGATCAACTACAATCCCAATCCCGAATCCTGGCTCAAACCTTGTTTACCTTCCACTTCGTATTCTTTGCCTGGGTTTTGTCTGGTCCGAAATGATCGTATTGGTAGAGGAGGTGGTGGTGTTGCGATTTATCTCCGGTCTCACATCCCATATTCCATTTTACATATATCAGCTCAGTCCTCCTCTTCAGACGCCGCAGAGTATTTATTTCTCGAGTTGAGCTTAACTCACTCAAAAATTCTTCTTGGTGTTTTTTATTCACCCTCGCTTAATGTTAATTACTTTTCCTCTTTTGAAATGATTCTCGAAGACCTTATGCCTTCTTATGATCACCATATCATTATGGGCGATTTTAATACTTGCCTGCTTAGGAATGACTCTCGCTCAAGATCACTTAAAGCGCTCGTGGACGCTTGCAATATGATTATTTTGCCTTCAGATCCCACACATTATTTCCCTAACTGTACTCCATCGCTCCTTGATCTCGCACTTGTTTCATCATCTGATCACGTTGCAAAATACTGTCAATACTGTGCGGACTCTTTTTCCTACCATCATCTACTTTTTTTATCTTATAGGATTCGACCTCCTAAAGCTAAGCCCAAAATTCTACTTCAGCGCAATTTTAGTCGGTTGAATGTTGACAAACTTCGCGAAGATGCCGCAAATGTAGATTGGGAATCAATCTTGGAGGCTTGTACCGTAGATGAGAAAGTATCACTTTTTAACACCGCCTTGTCTCATCTGTATGATTCTCACGCTCCGGTACGCCCAATCAAGGTTAAGCACCTTCCTGCTCCCTGGCTTACCGAGGAAATTAGAGCACTTATATATAGGAAGAACCTGGCTAAGTCCAAATATAAGGGGAATTCTTCTGAAAAGAATAAAGCCAAGTTCCATGCGCTGCGAAATCGCTGTAGTACCGTCTGCCGTGATGCCCAGAGGCGTCACATTCACTCGGCTGTAGAAAATGGTGATCCTTCTAAGGTCTGGAAATTTCTTAAGTCTTTAGGAGTTGGGAAGCCTAAACAAAATTCAATTCCTAATGATGTAGACTTCGACCAGCTTAACCAGCATTTTTCTTCTTCTACCACATTCAACAGGTCAGTTAAGGCTGATACTCTTAACTATCTTTCGAGTGTCCCAACTCCTGACTTTCCTCCTTTCTTTCTTGCTCAATTCACTGTCAGTGATGTTAAGAAGAACGTATTAGCTATTACCTCCAATGCTGTTGGTGTCGACAGCGTTAGCCGTAAAATGATCTTCCCTATCCTTGATCTCCTTGCTCCTGTTATTACCCATATTCTAAATTGTTCCATCTCCTCTGGTGTATTTCCCTCGTTGTGGAAAGATGCCGATGTAATTCCTCTTCCAAAATCATCCAAACCTTCCTCTTTCTCTGACTACCGTCCTATTTCCATTCTTCCTTTCTTATCAAAAGTCCTGGAACGCCTTGTTCATCAACAGCTGACTTCTTTCTTGAACAGGAACAATCTGATGAATCCCTTTCAGTCCGGCTTCCGAACAGGTCATAGTACGGCTACCGCTCTCGTGAAAATTACCGATGATGTCCGAGCAGGCATGGACAACAGGAATGTCACTGTTTTGTCGCTACTTGACTTTAGTAATGCTTTTAACACTGTTGATTTTGATATTATGCTTAGTTTATTACGTTCTCTTAACATATCTCCTGTGGTAATTGATTGGTTTCATAGTTATTTACATGGTCGTCGGCAACGTATAAAGGTAGATTCTTCCCATTCATCGTGGTGCAACACGCTGGCTGGCGTCCCGCAAGGTGGCGTGTTGTCCCCTTTTCTTTTTTCAATCTTCATTAATTCCATTACTAGTAACATCGTTTCATCATATCACCTTTATGCCGATGATCTTCAAGTTTACTCTCAAGGAACTGTTAATGATTTACCTCAGGTTATCCACGCCGTGAATAAGGACTTGGAGAGTATTTCTACCTGGAGTGAACGTTTTGGGCTTAAGGTAAACCCTGCTAAAACCCAGGTCATAATCGTAGGCAGTCCGAAGCTCATTCCGAGGCTTGATTTTATGAGCTTACCAGCTGTAATGTTCAATGGTGTTCAAATTCCATATTCGCACCAGGTAAGGAACCTTGGTATCATAATGGATCGCACATTATCTTGGATACCTCAGGTGAGCGAGGTCAGCAGGCGGATGTTTGCTTCGATCGGTTCTCTTCGTCGACTTCGTAACTTTTTGCCACTCGCCACTAAAATTGCGCTAGCTCAATCTCTTCTTCTTCCCATTCTAGATTATGCTGATGTGTGCTATCTGGACCTTACTGAGGACCAGCTTAACAAACTTGAGCGCCTTCAAAATGTGTCTCTTAGGTTCATATTTGGTTTGCGCAAGTATGACCACGTTTCCTCCTTTCGTTCTCAGCTCAAGTGGCTTCCAATTCGTCTCCGTCGTGATTCTCACATTCTGGCGTTACTCTACAGTATACTTTTTATTCCCTCTACTCCTCCATATCTCAAAGAGCGTTTTAATCGTCTCACTTCCATCAGATCTTCCCAAAACCATCTTCTTGCCCCACCACCTTCATCTACCAAATTTTATAATGGCTCATTTACCTTTCGGGCTGTTCGGTCGTGGAATGCTTTGCCGTTGCATATAAGGTGTGCAAAATCTCTTCCTATTTTCAAAAATCTGTTGAAACAATATTACCTGTCTCTCCCTTAAGTTGCCTTTTATGTATTGTATGTATGTATGTATGGTTGTATATATGTCTGTGTATTTATTAATATATTAGGTATGTATTTTTTTTTTTTTTTTTTTAAGTGTCCTGTTTAGAAATATTTGAAAGATTGATGTGTTAGTTTACTCTTCATGATGAATTCCTGCACTACCTGTTAAAAATTCTAGTTTAAATGTTTCCTGCTGTACAAAGGTTGTCTGGAAGAGATCGCTTCAAAGCGATAAGACCGCCTGTTGTGTCCATTATTTATTAAGCAATTTTTTTGTAACCTGTTTGTCTCTCTTGTTGTGGTGCAATAAAGAGTATTTATTATTATTATTATTATTATCCCATTTTAATATTAATAATTTGCTTCATGGAGATCAATTCGGGTTCACGAGGGGCAGGTCTACTATTGATGCAGGCACGACCTTAATTAAACATATTTACAAAGCATGGGAGCAATCACTTGATGCAATAGGCGTGTTCTGTGATCTGTCTAAAGCCATCGATTGCGTGGATCACGACACTCTAATTCGAAAGCTGAACCATTATTGCATGAAAGGCAAAGCACTTGATCTCATCCGATCGTATTTGAAGGACAGAACTCAAAAAGTGGACATAAATAAAACCAAATCAGCTGGGTCTCTTATTTCTATGGGGGTCCCCCAGGGATCCATTCTGGGACCATTCTTGTGTCTTGCCTATATAAACGATTTGCCTTATGTACTGAACGGAAAACATAAATTGGTTCTTTTTGCTGACGATACATCGATAATATTTAAAGTCAAAAGAAACCAAGACAGTTTTAGTGAAATAAATAATGTACTGTCGTCTATTGTTAACTGGTTTACCTTAAATAATTTACTGCTTAATGAAAAGAAAACAAAGTGTATTCGATTCTCATTGCCTAATGTACATCATAAAAATAACACACAGATTATTCTAAAAGACGAAGTTATTGAATTGGAGAATAAAACTGTTTTTCTTGGCATAACCTTGGATTCAAAATTGCAATGGAGTCCACACATTTCTACTCTGGCAGGGAGACTTAGTTCAGCTGCTTACGCAGTTAAAAGGATTCGCCAACTTGCAGACGTTGAGACGGCAAGATTGGTATATTTTGCCTATTTTCACAGTATCATGACCTACGGTATTCTATTGTGGGGCAAAGCTGCTGACATTAATTCAATTTTTATTTTACAAAAACGGGCTATACGCAATATTTATAATTTAGGGTCACGCGTTTCTTTGAAGGATAGGTTTAAAGAAATCAATGTCCTCACCGTTGCCTCACAATATATCTATGAAAATATAATGTATATTCGTAAAAATCTTGACATGTATAAGTTAAATAGTGATGTTCATAAATATAATACTAGAAATAAGAGTAAATTAGTCATTCCCGGATACCGGCTGAGCAAAGTGAATATGTCGTTTATGGGCAACTGTGTACGATTTTACAATAAGTTACCTTCTGATATTCTGGAATTGTCAATGAATAGATTTAAGTCCAGCGTTAAACGCCATCTTATAGAGAAATCTTATTATACTATAAAAGAATTTATAGATGACAAAGAAGCATTTATGTAAAATAGCTTAGTTAAGTAGGTAGTTAAGTTACATAGTAACATGACGTGTAAAAGAGCTAGCTTAAGCCTATTTACAAAATAAATATTTTGATTTGATTTGATTTGATTTGTATCTTTGGGCGTGAGACTGGCGAGAGCGGGTTTAATACCTGCTGTAGATAAGCTATTATGTTTTGTATGCGTCGTTCGTACGAACGACGAGTAATTGATAAAAACTATGCGCAGATCTCTATCGCGCATACTTTTTTACCAATTACTTATACCTAGACTACACTAGGTAAGATGCATTTCATTGGTAACATAAAGGAAATGTTTACTACGCAGAAACGTCCGCTAACGAAATACGTACCAAATTTCGAAAATTCAAAGATCGGCGACAAATTATTCAATTATCTACTTTTATCAAAACATAGAGGAACAAGTCAAAAGTTAAAGTTACAAGTCAAAGGGTTGGCAGTATTTTTGCGAGCAAGGACCTTCGCGTATAAGACGATGAAAATAATGTAAATTCCTCGAATCAAATCTTTATTTTACATAAAAATGTGGTACAAAAGCTGGTATAAAATGATCACAGGTCACACACATTCCACTAGAAACTGGCATGCAAAATTAACATAAAAATTACACAGTTTCAATTACATTATTAAAATTTCGTCATTACAATTATATTACTAATACGTCATAATTACAATACAAATCTAATTACAATAATACATTTCAAATTCAATGTTTAAAATAATCAAAATATTCTCCTACAGAGTAAAAACATTCTTGTACAAGCCAGTTTCTAAGTTTACGCTTAAATAATCTCATAGGCAAAACTTTGATGTCATCATGCAAACGGTTAAAGATGTCAATGGACTTACAGTATGCGTTATTGCTGTAACAATTGTGTCTTACGAACAGGACCAACGAGACGGTTATACGGCATACGGGTTATATAGACGGTATCTTTATAGGTTTTGAAAAGTTCCGGGTGAGTCTTGACAAATAAACAAACTTCATAATATATAAATAATTGGCACATTCAATAAATTCAGATGTCTAAATAGCGGCCTACAAGATGTTAAGACGTCTACGTTACAGATCGCTCTGACGCACTGTTTCTGTGTTATAAGTGCGCGTTTTGCATGGCTTGAATTTCCCCTCGGCGCGAGATGGGGATATCCACTCTCCTGTTCGGTCGCCGTCGGGATGCTACATTGTGACTCTAGAGTCGGATCCCTGTGCACGCGTTATGTTCGTGTTATCCGGGGTGTAACGGCCGGGTATACCCCGGTAAAGGAAACTACAAAAAGTAATTGCTTCGGCCCTATACTTTGCACTCCACACATACTAATAATACTTACATATTTTGTGTGTAATGTCAATATATTGTTCCGTCTGTTAGCGGATTTTTATTAACTTTTTTATTTTGCCCTACCATTTGGGTCATTGTCAGATTTAGGTTTACGTCTCTTCTGCGGTGATTGCCAAAGTTAAGCGCAATATTGCTTTATTTTTGGGATATTCCCGCGAGGGGACTGTTCAAAGAGCACAAAGTACCAACCCTGCCTAGTCTATACGTCCTAGAAGTAGCTAAATACATAAAAAAAACCTGGACCAGTTCCCAACCTTCGGTGACGCTCACGACCGCAACACTAGACACCGTGATCGCTTGCGACCACCATCGATAAGGCTGTCGAAGTCAAAAAAGTTCCTACTCTCAATTGACCCAAAAGTATAAAATTTATAAATAAACTTAAATCAAAACTGATACGTCACGCGCTTTACTCCGTCGACGAGTTGTTTCATACGCCTGGATGATTTACCTGGTCACCCAACAATTAAAATATAATTTTAGCATAAATAAATATTAAATAATGTTATATTTGTTGTTTAATATTATGATGTAAATTTTAACCTATAATTATACTGTCTAGGTATATTTATAATTAAGTAATTGACATGTAAAATATTATTTTATGAATAAACGATTGAATTGAATTGAATTGATAATTATCAAGTTATACTGGTTCAATCACTCCTCTTAAGGCCGAAGCGCACTGAACAACGGTGGCACAGAACGCTGTTAAAGGGCATATTGGGTAACCTTGTACCTAAGAGAAAATATGTCGTTTTTATTTTTTGCAGCAGCCAAGGATATTTTATTAATAATCGTTTAGAGGGCCTCTTAATTCGCGTAGATATTTAAACTTAAACGCGTTAAACAATATCGGAGCCGAGATATTTAAGTTTGAAGTTTTGTTTCTAACTTTTCAATATGGCCTGTTAAAATACAGCGTGTAGATTTGATATAACCGCAAACTTTAGGGGGTCTTAGTATAGGCACTAATAAATATATTTATCGTAAAATTATTTTAAAAAAGCGAACTTTTTTTTTTCATATAAAATAATTCAGCACGCAGTGGATCACTACTTTGTCTTACTGACGTGACGTCACAATAAATCGTCACATGTCACCCGATTCTTTCATGTGTGTCATCAGGTCACAGTGTACGCAATACATTGCCGCTCGATAAAATTTCAAAAATTAATTACTCTTTGGTAGTTAAGACTAACTTAATTTTTTCTTGCAATATCGGTTCATAGCCCTAACACGTACCTCTGGTTACAATTTGAGGTACCTAATATAAAATATACACACTGTATATATTGCAAATATCTCGGCTCCGATGCATTTTAGTGTATAACATTTCATAACGAAATACGTTTGTTTTGAGTAGATCTATCATAATGTACGACTTTTACGAAAGGCCGCTCATCTAAAAAAAATACATTTTTTTTACCCAAACCCCTTTTGTTATTCCAAAATCATTAGATGGAATAATATAGAATCCAACTTAAATTAACGACATTGTCATAAAGTTGACGACATGCCATGCAATATCAGGCACAAATTAATAGTACATTGTTTAAAGAGGGTCGTAAGTGGCATATTGCGAACAAGAGTCTATCAGAAGCCCGACGCCGAAGGTGGAGGGCTTTTGACAACTCGAGTTTGCAATATGCTTACGCCCGTGTTATACACAATGTTTTTCATCACATTTGCGAGGAAACAAATACATTTTAGATGAAACTAATACAAAACCTAATAAAAACTGCAACTGTCAATTGTTCATTTTGTTGAATTTGACGTTAGGCACGTATGGCAAAAGACCCTTCGGTATACAGCCACGACTTGAAAACACTTATTTTTTTTACACAGACTGTAGACATAACTACACACTAAATCTGTAAATAATTCTGTTAAACATGTTTTAGTAGTGTTTTTAAGTTTAAATTTATTTATAAATACATTTTCAGACATCGTATTTGATTTAAAACCTTGATTTGTAACTGCCGCATGAGTGACAGATACATTTAAGAAAAAAGCCAATACGCCCGAGGGCGTAACATAGGCTATTGTAGCTCTGTATGTCTGCGCATTATGAAGCCCTTTTCGAGCAATTGTGATGAAAAATATTTTCATTCGAAATACAATACAATGCTTGGGGTTCTTGAAAAAAGTAGTGTATACATTCTTAAAGGGTCAGCAACGCGCCTGTAACACCCCTGGAGTAGCAAGCGTCCATAGGCTACGGTAACCACTTGGTGGGCCGTAACCTTGTTTGACACCGGCGTGGTATAAAAATAATAATATCAAAGTGAAAAAAATATTGAAATAATAATAAATCGAGGACGAGATATCAAACACCAACCCTTACGCCCTAGCGTTGTCTGATATTTGATAGGTGAACCCTGGAACGAATCCATTAAATGATTAAGAGTCTTGTGTAATCTCTGCATTACTTAACCAAATTGGACCGTTAAACACAAATAGCTTCATTCGATACATTGACACTGATACATCACAGAACCCAGAAGATTCTTCGTCGTAGCGTTGTCGCAAATATGTAGTGGATATTCGCCCTCAGGAATATCCACCAGGGATGTGCGACAGCGTTTGACAGCTCGCAGCTAGGTGCCAAATATTAAAAAAACCGGCTTCTGCCCGCGACTCCATCTGCGTGGAACTCGTTTAGTATCGTAGTTCCATACAAACTTTCACCACCATTTGACACCATTTTGGTCCACCGGCCGTCACTGGTATCCCACACAATCTTACTTAAATTTGATTACTTGTTTATTTTTACTTATTAAACGAGCGAGCGAAGCTAACGAAGTGTTCTGTCTCAGCTCGGGCCACAATTGTTTCGTATGTCCGTTTCTCGAGCTGTTCTCTACAGGTCGCATTTCTCAATGAATTCTTGTGAAGTTTTGCGGGCAGGTTCAATAATTATACTGATATTTTTTGAGAAAACAGATTCTCCATATTTAAATTTAAATATATACCGGGTAGAAAGGCACGACGATTCATTCCGCAAAGGTAGTGTAAGTGATGGAGAATCGATTCGTAATGTTTAGATTTTTGTTACGAACAATTAGTAAAAATATTAAAATTTAGTAATGATCTTCTTAGTGACAACCCTACTAACTACGTACTAATAATTGTATATACGTATTGATAAAGGTCATTGACCCTTGTGTTATTGTTAAAATGTTACTGAACCTAATCACTTGCAGCATTTTGCATTAAAAGTTAACTGCCTATAACTTCAAAACGCTTACGAATATGAGCCTAGTTTCTTTAGAGGAAATAGAGTACTAAGTCTAAACAATCCCCCTTTTGCGGAAAGGATCGTCGTGCCTTTCCACCCGGTATAAAAAGTCAGTCTGCGTCACCACTCACCTCCTCCGTGCGACGTGGGATCTCAATTATATTGTTCTCCTAGTCTTGTCCTTTATAGAACTTCCCGTAAATAAATATCGGCATCATCATCATATCAGCCGAGACAAAACTTCTACTGCTGGACATTGCATTGGCCTCCCCCAAAGAGTGCCACAGTGACTGGTCTTGCGCCAACGGACTCCCGCCACTCCACGCCAACGGACTCTTTACCAGGTCCTCAGTTCCTTCCGGTATGTGGTTGCCAGTCGACAACCTTTCCTCCCCAACGGCCATCGGTTCTACGTGCAATGTGCCCCGTCCACCAACGCCACTCAATGAATAGGTATTCGTCTTATTATTTTGACGTACTGTATAAGTATTGGGTGCTGCTTATCTGACTATCCCGGATTCGATCAATGAATCCAGGGTAATTAATTAAATTATTGGCGAAATGGCGCCTCTCGGCGTTGTCTAACGCTTCCCAGACCAAAGTCGAATATTGATAACCAATAATAAGCCTTAGACCAAAAATGATACGGGGTAATTTCGCTTGCATAGTAAACTTGCGTTTTGCATGGGAAGAGTAGATTAGTGCGTTGTATTTGCCTCAGTGAATGTATCGACGGGTCTTTAGCTAGATATAATATAATCTTCAACTAGACAGTGTCTGTGATTGCGTTAGTTAATCATTGTGTTATACCTATTTTGTTCTAAAGCACAAGTAATTTTTACTTCTCCTATAAAGAAATACCTAGCTTGCTACCAACATCTGAAATGATGACCACGATCTATCACGAGTGAAACGACGACGAAGAAGAAGATAAACATATAAAACGAACTTACCTCCACCTTGCACGGACTGAAGCTGGTTTTCCACCGGAGGGGCGAGACGAGAGGAGACGAGGCGAGGCCTATTTCCAGTATTTTCCACCGCGCCAGCGCGCGCGCGGTGGAAATAGGTAGTAAGTCCCATACGATTTCAATTCTCGCCTCGTCTCGTCTCGCCCCTCCGGTGGAAAACCAGCTTTATTGTCTTATGGAAGTTATGGATTGAATATCATTCAGCACAAATGGAGAACTGACAACTTGAAATTATTGATTGAATCTGAATAATGTCAATTTGATAATCCTCGGCATGGAAAATTGTCCAGCCTGAATAATGCTAAAATGCAATTTCGTCCTAAAAGTACAATTTATTCCGAAAGATTCTTTGAATGTCAGTAATGAGCATTTCGCAACAGTAGGAGAATAGTTGGCCACCAACATTCTCAATAAAATATCTGTGACTCAGTCTTCCTTAGCGTCTCAAGTTCGCTATTCATCTCGCATTGGAAATTTCCTATTGCTGTACCCAACGGATGTTCACGAGGTCGACAAATTTATTAGTAAACTCAGATCGGACAGTGCTCCTGGGCCGGATGGAGTTCGTCCACTTCTTATTATGGAGTTAAGGATGTCATCCTCGAGCCACTGACTCACATATGCAACCTAAGTCTGGGGACAGCTGTTTTTCCGGATCACTGGAAATTGGCTCAGGTGTCCCCCATTTATAAAAGTGGGCCCAAAAATTACCCAAATAACTACCGTCCCATTTCTCTCCTCAGCGTCTTCTCTAAGATCTTGGAGAAGATTGTAAATACTCGGCTAACGCATTTCCATCTTTTCTCTGCCTGTCAGTTTGGTTCCAGAAAAAACAAATCTACTGAAGACGCTGCCATCTATCTTACTAATCAACTATCAGAAATCGTGGATAGCGGGGACAAATGGATCGGGGTCTTTTTGGATCTCACAAAAGCATTTGACACAGTTTCAAAAGACATCCTACTCCGAAAACTTGACATGTCGGGTGTGAGAGGGCTGCTACCTGACCAACCGAAGCCAGTCAGTAAAAATAGGCGAACACAGCAGTGATCAGTTGCCTATAAGTTTTGGAGTTCCCCAGGGAAGTATCCTCGGCCCTACGCTTTTCTTAGTATACATATATGGATCCTCAGATTAAGACTCCATAATGCGAACATAATCTGTTACGCTGACGATACCGTCGTACTCTTCCGCGATAAGACATGGGATGCTGTTCACTCCCTTGCGGAGAGAGGACTCTCGCTCATTGCGTCGTGGTTGCAAAGTAACCTTCTCACATTAAATGTCGCCAAATCTAGCTTCCTCGCTTTTTCTAAGACATCTGCTTCCTCAGACTCCTCACATCCCATCCTATCCCTTCACGCCGTTGATTTTCCCAATTTAGGTAACATTTATAGTTCCACTACCTGTTCTTGTAGCACAATAGCTAGACCAAATCAGGTCAAATACCTTGGCTTAACCATTGACCACTACCTCTCCTTCAGACAGCAAATTTTCACTCTTTCCACAAGGGTTAGGAAATGTATGTACGTAATGAAGCGACTCCGCGACTGTACTACGAAGGACGTACTATCTTGTCTATAGGGCCCTAAGTCAATCAATCCTACAATATTGTACTGACGCTGTTTATCGAGAAACAATATTTTTGAGAGTCAGACAATTATATATTTTGAAGGCCACAACACGAGCACATGGTTATGCTGCTAATCTTCTCAACTATCTGCTGCGGCGACGGAAGCATACTTACAAAACATACTTAATCTATTACAATAGTACTGACACCCTGTCGCGACAATCACGAAACCCTAGAACCACAGCAACAACCCTAGCAACATTGAGAGGCGCCATCTTAGCTAGTCTGTGGTAAGCATGTTTAAAATTGACAAGTTAAAGTTACGCGAGAGATCGCAAACCTAGAAACTTACATTATCTTAGTGCAAAGGTGCTGGAATACCTAATGTGCAACGATCCAGAGACATTGAAGCTAAGTATTACATTGTGTAATTTTCTTAGTGCTAGCTCCAACGGTTGTATGATGTTTCAACGCAATTGATTCTTGTATATGTAATGATATCTTATTTAGAGCTCAACTTCGATCGGGGAGAGAAGGTGTGTGCGCTGCGTCCATTGTCGGTGACATGGACGAGCTGAGGCAGGGGTAGGTTGATCCTGGAGTTGATCCGGGAGTCAGCTGAGGCCTGGGCGGACGCGCTCAGGGTCCGTCCTCCAACAGAGGGCTCGGGTATTGTTATACTTTGAGTCAGGCCGTGGGGTATGCAATACCCTATGGGCCGCTGAACAGTCGACTGTTAAGTCTCGTCTCCCTAGGGGGGCGAGCCATAGCTGTGCCTGTGTTGCAGCTATGTTTTGGGTTACTGGATGTCAACGATAGCCTCATATTTGGAGTGGTTATAACTGTGTGTCAGTATTTGTTGGCTCTGGGTAACTTACCTAATCTACCTAATTGAGTTAATGCGCCTTAGGCGGATATGTTCATGTCATATTCGCGGGCAAGGCAGTGGACTACACATGTGGTGTAGGTATAAGTGGTGTTCCTGGGACAAATGTATTTATATGCTACATTCGTTCTTAGGCATAGGGTTAATTGTGTTGAGTACATCATTTTCATAGAGCTATCTTTTATACAGGTGGCAGAAAGCCTCAGTCAGAATACCTACGGTAAATAGCGAAGCAGATGATGAGATAATGACAGAAGTAAAGATGAAACAAATGTCTAGCAGTTTAAGGTATGTGATGCATTCCCTTTCTAAGTATTTGTCGCTACTCGCATAGGATAGATTGTTCATCCCCATAAGATCTCTTGGATCCTTGTGGGGTAGCGACAAAATGGCGGAGTGAGCTGGGATTAGCATTACATTTCAATAAGAATCTTATAAGGCTCAAAATTTAATAAAGAAAGGAATGCAGAACATACATGTCTAATTTAAACTGTGATAATAATTAAGTATATCGAACTTATCAAACGAAGGCGTAATGTGGTCATAATATCATATTTCAGTCATAATATTGATAAAACTATAATGGATAATAATGGTGGGAAAATTGGCAATAAATAGGGGCTCGTGTGTACGAATAATGTCCGACCCGACAGTAGTGACATGGCTGCAGAATCGGGAAACTATATTAAACCCAAGTTCACTTCGAATAGTTATTTCCAATACATATGATAAGAAATCAATAATAATATCTTCTGAAATTATTTTAAATTAGTTTGATTATCTTACTAATTTAGAAATAGAACATGGAAATTATAAAGTATTGTTCTGATCGAAATAGTGAACGGAAGTGTCAATATATTTAGATCTATGATCAATACCGGAAGCGAAACGGCGCGAAAGTTGGCGGAATTGTTTTGACAGAATTACTTTCTCGCAACCCAGGGTATTATTTCACATTGTTTTGTGGTTTAATAATCGAAGGAGACTCGTGTGAATTATAACATTATTTACCCGTATGAAATCATCAATTTCAAGTTAAAAGGAGCTAAGTTGAGTCGGCGGGATCAAGGCACCATGATTGGCAAAGCGCTTCAAGTGTTACCAGTTTTTGAAGAAAATCCGCAGTCTCACGAAATGGAATCGTATATACTGAAGTATAATATTTTAAGGCTTATCGAGATTTTCTACGAATATTAATGAAAAGCAGTATTAATATGAATATTTATTATTTTAACGACCGGAAAGGAAGAGCTGGTCAAACGAAACGAACAATGTTATTTGTTTGATATTCATTCATAAGTTCGATTTATATTGGCACTAATGTAGGTATTCACAGGCTAATGAACATACAAAGGGTGCAGATCAATAACGTATCATGTAATGGTCAATTTGGAATATCATATCATGATACGTTGATACTTGACCGAATCGATATCTAGATAAGTAAGAGTGGATTATTGTTAAGTAAGTTAATCGAACTTATGTCTATGTAAGTATTTAAAAAAGAAATAGTTTTAAGCAAAAAAGGAATTTACTAGAACCGAAGAATTTTACGGACCTTGATTTGATTTCGAGAAATTGCGAACATTTATGCTGGCAACTCGTTGGTGGCAGAAAAACGAACTACGAACAGCAAGTGCGTTGCGTTACATTTTATGAAATACAAGCAAGATCTAGCCACAAACCAAACTGGATTAAACTTTAAACATAGTGTTATATTTCCATTGGATTGAACAAGATACTGAAGCGTACATTACACGGATTGGAAAACTACACGGATTTGGATAATTTGCTCGGACAAACTTATAAAATCGGTGAGTTTGCAGTTTTACTCAGTGATTATAGGAACAAGCACAACTTTAATTACTCGTTTACACGGTTTAGTGCTCATATGTGCGGTCGAGGAGGCCGAGGTCTGTACCCTCGGAACAAATGGGACACGGAGTAGTCTTTCCTTGGCTGTACCTGCGACCACGACACGACGCCATTATGGCGAATACAATTTGTGTTGGAATAAGAAGTAAATAAGTATATTCTTTATTGCTAACGAGTATTGAAATAACTATGAATATGGTGATTGATCTTTCGGAATCCGTGGCTTGGGGGCCCAACGGATAATGGTTAGTTAGTTTGATATATAGGTACCTTGAAACTTTGCTAAAATATTTTAAAAGCAATTCCATTTTAAAGGCACTGCAATATTTCATTTGTTGCAGTGCTTTCTACCTAGATATAGTTAAAGTTTTAAAAGCATAAAGAAACTGCCAATTACAATTAACTTCTATTAAAGTATTGAAAAAAGAAAATACATTGTTTTCATAGCGCGGGAATTTTGACATTACTATTCTATATTTGGATATAAATGGTTCAAAAGTTTCATGCATTTGTGTTTGTTTGTTATGTTCAATTGTTTCTTTGTATTTTTCACTTAACAGGAATTATTTTAACATGTTTAATAGTGTGTGCTATTGTGTTATAAGTGTGTGATATGGTGAAAACAGAATAAATAGAACAAGTTGAATGCTCAATGAAATAAATATAATAACAAGTTTTACTGAAATTCAAGTGATTAGTTTCCATTTGTAACAATTAAGTACAGATAATTTTTCAGTAAATTAAATTGATATAGTTTATTTTAACTTTTATTATTGTAACAAGAAGATTATTTGGATCTTATCGAGATCGATCGATAATCCAAGTTTAAGTTTACTAAAATATTATGAAAGGGAAAAGTTTAGAACAGTTTTATCCAATTTAGAAATTTATTTGAAATTATAGCGTTTCACCAGTAATAATTTTTTTCAATTCTGAATAATTATACTTAATAGTATTGAGTTTGGATTGGTAGAATTGTTAGCCTATTTATGTACATTCCAGGTTTAGACATCATGGACGAGATACTTTTAAATAGGCTCAGGCTCATTCATGACAAAATGAAAAATGACTTAAAAAACATACCAGATTCTCTCAGCGTTGATACACTGATGCTAGGGCAAGTGGCATATGGCAAATTAGAAGCTTCGGTGAAACGATTCAACACAGATCTGGCTGAATATTTCCGACTAGTATCAAACCCTTCCTCGGACGACATTTCTCAAATGAGTGAAGCACAACTGGAAGCGGAGGAAGCATTAGCCGAGTTGAATGTAAAGATAAATTGCGTCCTAAAAGAAGCTAATACCAAACATAATACACAAGAAACGATCTCATCCAGCCGTCTTCCTAAACTGGAATTGGCAACATTTAATGGAGATATATTAACCTGGCATGAATTTTGGGATCAATTCCAATCGAATATTGATTCTCGAAATTTGTCTGAAGTGGACAAACTTTCATACTTGAAGGCTTCAGTAACCGGCAACGCCAAAAAAGCTATTGAAGGTCTGGATACGACCAATAAAAATTACCAAATAGCCTTATCCGTTTTAAAGAAGAGATTTGGTAAGACTTCTTACCTCGTTGATGCGCATTATGCAACACTTTATAAAATCAAGACTGCAAACAACACGGCAGAGGATTGTAGGAAAATCTTCAACGAAATAGAGAGGAACTTGAAAATACTAGAATCATTAGGGGAAAACATTAATCATAATCATCTTCGTTTTATGATAATGGAGAAATTTCCTACGGAATTAATTTATGAATTAAAGCTTAAAACAAGCACTGACTCTATTCAAGAATTGAGAAGCCACTTGGAAAAGACTATAGCTGCCAGAGAAGATGCAGAAAGAATATCGGGCAAGAAGCGGTCAAATGACATGGAAACTTGTACAGTGGAAACATTACATGTACAGGCAAAACGGGCTAAATATGCAAATCTACGCAACTTTTAAGGGAATAAAAACCATCAAAGCAGTAGGGAAGCTAAATTACAACAGACAAGGAAACATGTAGAAAAGGGTGATAAAAGAAGAACCGGTACTATGTTTAGCCGACTTCATCAACATAAACAAGGAGCTGCAGTTTGCATATTCTGCCAAGGCAAACACTACAGTGACCGGTGTGACAAATTTAAAACACTAGAAGAGAGAAAATCAAGATTAAGTCAGCACTGTTATCTTTGTCTTCAGAAGGGTCATATTACTCGAACCTGTCAATCTCAAACATCATGTCCTTATTGCAAAACATGGAAAAGCACAATAGAGCACTGTGCCCGTCAAATTTTTGCAACGATCTGAAAAAGAAGAAACAGCAATGACAGTTACTGAAAAGGGACCGACAATTCTACAAACAGCCATAGTCAAAGCTAGCATCATCGGAAATATAAATAAACAAATTAAATGTCGTATTTTGATGGATTCGGGTTCACAAAGATCTTACGTATTATTTAAAATTGCTAAAGAATTAAAACTTCCCATAGAAGAAGAAAGTAATTTAACAATTTTTACCTTCGGAACAGAAAAACCTCAAGAGATACGTAGTCCCGTAGTGACTCTGCAAATGCAATCGCGGACAGGGGAAACAATTGTTATACATGCAAATTGTGTTGAACTCATCTCACAAGGTGGCATCCCTCATATAAATTTTGAAAAGATTAATACGTCTTACGTGTTGGCCGACGATGGTTCACTAGAGGATCAAGTTCACATATTGATAGGAAACGATTACTATTTCAATATTGTTCGTGAAGAGAAGATACAACTAAGTGAGAATCTATTTCTCGTCAATTCTGCGCTTGGGTGGCTTGTCAGCGGTCAAATGGAACCTACGGATATCAACGAATTATCAGTAATTACTTACACTCAAACCAGCAGTGAAATCGGATTAAAACATCCCGACCTACCTTTGTATAACGAAGATATTAAAAGGCTGTGGGAATTGGAATCTATCGGTATAAATGATTCACCTCAATCAAGCAGAGATGAAGAAGCTGTCAGATTGTTCAATGAAACGACACAAATAATAAACAACCGATAAACTGTAAGCTGGCCGTGGATAAAATATCCACCAGATTTAGCTGATAATTTTGGACTGTCATTTGGACGTTTAACAAATTTAGTGAAACGTATGGATGACAATACTTTAACAGAATATGACAAAATATTAAAAGATCAAATGGACAGAGGCATGATAGAGATCGTGCCTGATTCAGCAAAGACAACGTCAAACAAAGTTGTTCACTATTTGCCACATCACTCGATAAAACACTCAGGAAAAGCCATGAGAATAATCTATGACGCAAGTTCCAAAACCAAAGATAATAAAAGCTTAAATGAGTGTTTATATCGTGGACCGATGATGCTCGAGAACCTTACCGGTTTACTTCTAAAATTTAGAAGTCACCGAGTAGGATTGACTTCAGATATTGAAAAGGCGTTTCTACAAATGGCTTTAAATGAGAAAGATAGAGATGTCACTAGATTTCTTTGGATTAAGGACAAATCAAAACCTGTATCAAAGGACAACCTCATGTACCTAAGATTCTGTAGGGTCCCATTTGGAGTCATCGCGTCGCCTTATTTACTCAATGCGACCATCAAACATCACTTGTCAAATTCAGACAATAAAGAAGTGAGAGAAAAGGCAAATGACATCTACGTGGACAATTTTATATCTGGCTCAGACTCCACAGCAGGAGCTTTGGCACTCTACGAGAACCTTAAGGGAACCTTCCAAGAAATATCAATGAATCTCAGAGATTGGACTTCAAATTCCAAAGAATTTGTACATACAATTCCAGATGCTTGTACTGATGAAAAGGTAAATCTACTCGGATTAGTTTGGAACGTTAAAAAGGATACACTTCAATTGAAATTCACGAATCCACGCATGGAAGCATACACAAAGAGAGAAGTCCTTAAGGTCATCGCATCAGTATACGATCCATGTGGATACGCTGTACCATATACCTTACCAGCCAAACTCTTTCTACAACATCTATGGAAAGAAAAGGTGAAGTGGGACTCGCCATTATCTAAGGAACTGACTGATGAGTGGCTTGTCATCCATGAAGGACTAGAAGCCATCAAAGAGGTGTTGGTAAACAGATGTTACATGAAGAATACTAAAGGGAAAGACTATGAATTACACTGTTTTACCGATGCTTCCTTGCAGGCGTATGCGGCTTCAGTTTACCTAGTCAACGGTTCGAATAAAAGTTTTGTCATTGGTAAATCACGTCTTACACCGATAAAAGACCAAGACAGTCTAAAGATACCGAGGCTCGAGTTACTTGGTGTATTAATTGGATGTAGACTGATGAAATTTGTTCTCCAATTTCTTCAACAGAATATAACAAGACAGATATTATGGACTGACAGTCAAATTGTTATAGATTAGTGCAAATCTGACAAATTACTGCCACCTTTTGTGGCTAGAAGGATTGAAGAAATTAAAAAGAATCAAGGATTAGACATTAGATACGTTCCATCGGAACTTAACTCAGCAGACGTCGGAACGAGACCTATCAGTTCGAAAGAGGATAAGAAAAAATGGCTTGCGGGTCCACAGTTTCTAGTAGAAAGTACAGACAAGTGGCCGAAAAGGTCGAGAACCGCAGACACCCATTCATTTTCGACTGGGGAGGGTCCGACGAACGAAATTATTAATGTTCCGATGGAATTAGATAATCCGGATAGCAATTCAATGATTGAGGACACTCAAGTTATCGAGACAGAAAGACAGGAGAATAATAACATACAAGAGGACATTACAAATTTAAAGAAAATTCAATCTGAATATTTTCCTTTAGAAACCGAAGGAAAAACAACAAGCTTGAGTCGCAATTTAAGACTGTTCAAAGACGTAGATGGTTTGTTAAGGTGCAAAGGTCGCATGAAAAATGCAAACTGGTCGTTTGATAAACGATATCCCGTACTTATTCCAAAAAACTCGGATTTCACCAAAAAAGTTATAATGAAGACCCATCAGGAAAACAAACATGTAGGTGTAAACCACACTCTAGACAGGTTAAGGCAAACTTACTGGATTCCCCATGGAAGAAGCCAAGTTCAACACATTCTTAAGAGGTGCCCCGACTGTGTGAAACATGAAGGAGGGCCATATAAGCTACCTGAGACACCAGCCTTGCCGAAGGAAAGGGTTAACTACAGTTCACCGTTTACATACGAGTCGATTACATGGGCCCCGTTTTGGTAAACAACGGTGACGGCAATTGCAAACGGTGGATATGCTTATGTACATGTCTGGCAGTGAGAGCTATACATCTAGAGGTGGTCAACGATCTTACAGCTGAGGAAATTCTACTCGCCTTAAGACGGATGGTGTCAGCAAGAGGAGTACCTGATATAATCTCGTCGGACAATGCGACAAACTTCAAATTGATGTCACAGATTCTTCAAAATCCATACTGTGTGGAAAAGGAAATACAGTGGAAATTTATACCACAATTAGCACCATGGCATGGCGGATTCTACGAGAGACTGGTCAGCCTTGTTAAGAATTGCATGAAGAGAACCCTGCAGAAACATATGTTAAAAGATAGTCAATTGGTAACAGTAATAAAGGAAATTGAAGCAGTTCTCAACACGCGACCTTTAACGCGTGTCGACTCCGAACCGGACCATGTGCTAAAACCCTCAGATTTTCTGACTATGGGCAAATGTATAACAATGGAAACGTCGGGAAAGGATCCTACAATAACTCCAGGTACAGTGACAAAGGAAAACCTAATCAGAAGCTGGAAGAGAGCGTTTGTTATCTTAAATGAATTTAAAGACATGTTCTCCAACCGTTATCTTCTCAGCCTGCGAGAAAGGTATAGTCATGGACCTAAGGAGCCGAGGGTAACTTCAAGATTAACACCCATGCTTGGTCATATCGTTCAAGTAAAGGGTGACTCTAAGAATCAAGTTGGTTGGAAAGTTGGAAAAATAGTCTCTTTGATAAAAGGGGTAGATGGCATGTGCAGAGTGGCCAAGGTCAAAGTAGGTGATACCGTGTTCACTAGGTCGATTGCGCATCTCTACCCACTTGAAATCGAAGACGGAGAAGAAGACTGTGTCCAGAGTTCAGAAACTGAGAAAACAGAAGACGAAGAACATCTTCAGCCTCCAGAGTTTCAACTACAGCCAGCAGAGGATGATGTTACTGTAAGAACACCGATCAACGATGCAAACCGACTTCCATTTGAGATGGAAAGTACCCGAATGCTTAATGAGAATGAAAGAGCCGATGAAACCTCGCCCGTTGTGCATCAGTCAAACCAGATGGACTCCGCTGAGTCTGTTGAACCTAAGTCATACATATCAACTGAGCCTATGTCAAATGAGCCATCAGAAGCTGAAGAACTAGCGAAAAGTCAT
This sequence comes from Epinotia demarniana, assembly GCA_945867215.1. Lineage (NCBI taxonomy): Eukaryota > Metazoa > Arthropoda > Insecta > Lepidoptera > Tortricidae > Epinotia > Epinotia demarniana. The sequence goes on from OX244277.1 coordinate 597,395, forward strand.
GAGTCGAGACCAAGAAGAGTTGCTGCCACACGAGCCCTGGAGAAGATTCACGAGTGGACAAGCAGCCTTATCACGTTGCTTTCGCCTTTTGTGGGGAGTGTCGCGACAATCACGAAACCCTAGAACCACAGCAACAACCCTAGCAACATTGAGAGGCGCCATCTTAGCTAGTCTGTGGTAAGCATGTTTAAAATTGACAAGTTAAAGTTACGCGAGAGATCGCAAACCTAGAAACTTACATTATCTTAGTGCAAAGGTGCTGGAATACCTAATGTGCAACGATCCAGAGACATTGAAGCTAAGTATTACATTGTGTAATTTTCTTAGTGCTAGCTCCAACGGTTGTATGATGTTTCAACGCAATTGATTCTTGTATATGTAATGATATCTTATTTAGAGCTCAACTTCGATCGGGGAGAGAAGGTGTGTGCGCTGCGTCCATTGTCGGTGACATGGACGAGCTGAGGCAGGGGTAGGTTGATCCTGGAGTTGATCCGGGAGTCAGCTGAGGCCTGGGCGGACGCGCTCAGGGTCCGTCCTCCAACAGAGGGCTCGGGTATTGTTATACTTTGAGTCAGGCCGTGGGGTATGCGATACCCTATGGGCCGCTGAACAGTCGACTGTTAAGTCTCGTCTCCCTAGGGGGGCGAGCCATAGCTGTGCCTGTGTTGCAGCTATGTTTTGGGTTACTGGATGTCAACGATAGCCTCATATTTGGAGTGGTTATAACTGTGTGTCAGTATTTGTTGGCTCTGGGTAACTTACCTAATCTACCTAATTGAGTTGATGCGCCTTAGGCGGATATGTTCATGTCATATTCGCGGGCAAGGCAGTGGACTACACATGTGGTGTAGGTATAAGTGGTGTTCCTGGGACAAATGTATTTATATGCTACATTCGTTCTTAGGCATAGGGTTAATTGTGTTGAGTACATCATTTTCATAGAGCTATCTTTTATACAGGTGGCAGAAAGCCTCAGTCAGAATACCTACGGTAAATAGCGAAGCAGATGATGAGATAATGACAGAAGTAAAGATGAAACAAATGTCTAGCAGTTTAAGGTATGTGATGCATTCCCTTTCTAAGTATTTGTCGCTACTCGCATAGGATAGATTGTTCATCCCCATAAGATCTCTTGGATCCTTGTGGGGTAGCGACACCCCCACACTAGGCATTGCCTGTCCTGTGGGGTTTATTTATATAAATACTTAGACTTATGTCCTCTTTGTTTTAAAATAAATTTATTCTTATTCTTATATATGTTTTTTTTTATTGACGTCCTATGACAACGTATTTACGATTGGCAATACTTTTTGGAGTGCACGTAATTCCATATCGACGTATTTCATTGAAGTTATATGATTTATGTACAAAAAAGTTGATTTTTATATTATATTGTGATATTGACTACAGCCGTAGCCTAGTTGGTAGTAACCCTGCCTACGAAGCCGGAGGTCCCGTGTTCGAATCCCGTTAAGGGCATTTATTTGTGTGATGAGCACGAATATATTGTTCCTGAGTCATCGATGTGTTCTATGTATTTAAGTATTAATTCATCTATGTAAGTAGGTATGTTTATCGTCCTCTAGTACCCCTAGTACAAGCTTTGCTTAGTTTGGGACAAGGTCGATTTGCGTAAGATTGTCCCCAAAAATTTATTTTAATTTTATTTTATTCATCTATTTATATTAGACAACATTCAAGCTTACCCTCAACTCAGAGGGAAAGCTAGACCTTATTGCGATTAGACCGGTTTCCTCACGATGTTTTCCTTCACCGAAAAGCTAACGGTAACTATTCCGCACTTATGTTCTGAAAAACTCTTGGTACCAGCCGGGATTCCAACTCACGACCGTCGCTTGACAGCCGCATGCCTGAACCTCTAGGTTGTCGAAGCTTCTCTTTATAATATTAGCATAGAAAACTCCAATTAAATTTATTCCAACTCTTAAAATATTCGAACACATGACACATTTTGCGGCTCTCAAGCAAGAGTAACATTATTATAATTGTAGCTATATGTCTGCATTCCCTCCAGCTGGCTATTCACGACCGCGCCAACCCAAGTGAAGCCGCGCCGCACCATTTGTACGACGAGCTTTTACCCGCGACTGCATCCGTGTGGACACGGAATAAAAACTATCCTCTATTTCAATCCAGGCTATAAAATTGCTTCGTGAAAAATTTCATTCAAATCGGTTAAGCCGTTTAAGTTTGATTGAGTGACAAACACAAAAACATTTGGACTTTGTCATTATTTTATAATATGAGTAGTATTCCCATCTCGCGGGCCGCGCCGGGTCACTTGGCGCTGCATCACAACGGATGCGCGAACACCCCGCGTTTTAATAGAGTGCATAAAAGACGGACGGAGCCGGTCAGAGGCGACGACTGCTGAGCGCAGCCGTACACGTCCGCGAGGAGCCGATCGGCTGCAAAGCCAATCAAATATGAAATAAAACGTCCGTATTAAAGCTTCCAATTCCTTTGGCAACTTGTAAAATGCGCGCAATCGCGCTCCAGCACGGCCTGCATGGCTATCATGCGACGGCGCGCGAGCTCTCTCGATTTTACTCGCACTATCCTTGTCTCTCTTATTAGAACACTTAAAACAAGAGGTACAGTGCGAAGAAAATCGAGAGTATGTCGCAGCCGTCTCATGATAGACGTGCTGTTCGGTGAGAATCGTATCGCATGGAGGTATCTAAATAAATTGATGGACGTATTATTTAGATGACATTTTCGGACGCGCCACGTTCTATGCTGTGCTGTTCTGTTCTCGGCTGTCGCGTCCAACCGGCTCCGGCCATGTTTTTCTACTGCACTCTAATATGCGGTCGGCACCGGGTGCTCGGGCATTGGATGCGTTGTGAATGCCCTGCTTTAGTTTGCTGGAAGGAGTAAGTTACTTTATTGAGGGGCTGTATGGGGGATGTAAAATATTCATAAGGTTCTAAGTGGCGCGTCGATTATCATAATGTCCTATTGTGCGCGGTGTCATACGGGGTCACAATTTATAAGGAGTTCAGAGCTGGGACCACATACATGCACATAATGTTCATATTGTGTCATTATGGTGTAACCGTATGTTATGATTATGACCTATGTTACCTTTGTGTTAAATTCATGTATAATGCTTTTGAAAACTGATCCTTTCATCATCATCATCATATCAGCCGAAAGACGTCCACTGCTGGACATAGGCCTCCCCCAAAGAGTGCCAAAGTGACCGATCCCGCGTCACCCGCATCCAGCGGACTCCCGCAACCTTTACCATGTCATTAGTCCACCTTGTCGGGGGCCTACCCACGTTGCGCCTTCCGGTACGTGGCCGCCACTCGAGAACCTTTTCGCCCCAACGGCCATCGGTTCTACGTGCTATGTCCTTTCATACAAGTACACATAAATACATAATATATCTAATGGTATATACTACATAAATATACCATTAGATATATGTTACCAAAGCATGTACCTACATATATTATGTGAGAATAATTTTATTTTCTAAAGTATATACAAGATGATAATTATAACATTAACTAAATTAAATTAAAGCTAAGTTAAATCTAAAAAAGGCCCTCGAGGCATTGTACCGAGAATGCTGGCGGCATTTCCTACATATTACTTCTGTAGAATTATGTTTAGTCGAACTATTAACTAGTTTTGTAAAATTAGATAAGTTATTATAATAAGTCTTCCTGCAGTCAAACTGTTAAAACAGTTTTGCAGGACTTTACCTAGTTAGTGTTTTTGTAGAATTTTTAGTAACAAATAAATAATAAAAAAGTATACTTAAGACGAAAGAGCAGTGCGGTGATAATTTTTTATTTGTTCCTTTTTTTGTCAAATCACTTCTATAGACCAATTGGGTAACTAGGGGGATTGAAAGTATAAATAGGTCAGTTAGTTAGGATAACCATGGCATTGTGTAAAGGTAATCTAATGGACACTAAAAAAGTTTTTAATCTTTTAAAGATTTTTCCACCGATATTCTCGAATGATTGAAAAAAAAGAAACAACGAGTATTGTATTGTGTTTATGTTTAAGCTAGCTTTAATCTATATTGGAGATTTACTGTTATTATATATTACTAGTATACCTTTGAATAATTAAATAGATTAAATAATTTTACGAGTAAAATGTAAACCTGTGTACGAAACTAACTATGATTATATTGGATTCAATTCTTTCTATACCTAACTAATTGTTTAATAATATAATGTCATTACCTATTGTTTCTTTACTCACTGATTTCATTACTTTTTCTAACTACTAGAACAATTATTATCTATTACGTTCTAGTAACTAATAATAGAACTCCGCAAAGTAACGCCTGATTGAATAATTTTCCTTAACGGCTATAGTGCGACCTATATTTGCACTGTAACGGGCCAAAACAAACATACATACATACATACATACATACATTCACGCCTTCATTCCCAAAAGGGGTAGGCAGAGCACATGAAACGTATGTTCCAGCGCCACTTTTAGCATTAATGTGGGTATAAAAGATCGACTAAATGTGATATTGCAGTGATAGGTTGCTAGCCCATCGCCCAGAACACACTTCAACCCTGGTCCCTCAGTCGACTTTTACGACACCCACGGGAAGAAAGGGGGTGGTGAAATTCTAACCCGACACCACACGGGTAAACAAACAGGGCACAAAATTACTCATTACTCGATTCCAAGTAGACGCCCGAAACGGACTCTATTATACGTGAGAGCAAACAAATCGTGCTAAGTGTTCAAAGACAAAGGTCCGAGATTACCTTTCAGGTATTTATGGAACTCTACCGCAAGGTAACGGGGCTAAAGCGAACGGCTTGTGTCCATGGTGTTACGGTAAAAACTGGATGCGGTTTTTTGAACAATTATTTTACCTTAAGATCCATATTACATTTCATGTGTCGTGTCACACAGTATAGAATGTAATAAATTTCACTTATAAAAGTTCTTACCGCGTTTTTGTAAGCTCGTGATGTTGTTAAATGATGCGAAATCTAAAATCTGACATGACTAAGTACAACAATAAGTACCTGTTTCTAATTTTAATTGCTCATACTATTTTAATTTTAATTTTGTTTAGTGTAAAAATTGTATAATTTGAAATAAATCGTAATGCTTATCGTAATTGTTAATTCTTGTTCGCCTATTATTTTTTATTTTTTTATCAATTTGACATGGCATGTTAATATGATTATTACGACATAAATATTATTTAAAACTTGAATCAAAATTTACCATATAAATTATATAATTATACTTTTTGACATTTTGTACTGAGCCACTTGCATTTGACATGAGCATGATCAAACGTAATGCAAATTTTCACATGCCTGTTTGGGCTAAACATTATCAGGAATAAGGAAATGAATATAACACCTGTGCTTATACTATATGTTTAATGTGAATAAACGACATTTCATTTCATTTCATTTCGAAAGTTTAGATGTTTGGTTGTTTAAATATTTGTTACTTAATCACGTTTTTACGGATGAAATTTTGCACGAAGATAGTTTATAGCCTGGTATAAAATATAGGATAGTTTTTATCCAGGGTCCATGTAGACGAAGTCGCGGTCGGAAGCTAGTAAAACATATATATTAAGGGCTGAAAATATAAGCCGTAATGAGGGTTTTGTATCTCAAGTTAGAAAAAACCTGGATTTTAGGGTTCTGTATCTAAAGGCTAAAAAACAGGACCCTTTTCAAATCAAATCATTTGTTTCCATAATTCGGTACTAATAAAGGTGTTAAAAACTATGTTAGTAGGTAGGTATTATATTACTATTCGCAAGTCGTCTTTTACTTAGACTACGCTCGCTATCTATCTGTCTGTCCGTCTGTCACCAGGCTGTACTCTTGAACCGTGATAGTTAAGCGGTTGAAATGTTCACAGGGGAGGTTTTCTTTTGACGCTATTACAACAAATACTTAAAAACAGAATAAAATAAATATTTAAGGGGGCTCCCATAAAACAAACGTGATTTTTTTGCCCTTTTTATAAATCGCAGTTGGCCTGTTCTTTGTTATACAAATATATCGGCACGCAATGTTTAAATATAACGAAGCTAACAAGTATCAGTAACATTTGAAACTAGCCCTGCGTCTCTGAAACTAAGGCTCTAGATTTTTTTTAAATTAATAAGTCACTATTAGAAAAGGTAATTGTTATATTTTTTCGATAAAACGGTTCACAGCACTTAATGCTATCGATACCCAATGTTCTAATGGACGTCACACGCTGTATTAGGTAGGTACGTCCATCTATTTGGCAAAAATCATACGACGCGGCGAATCGCACATAGCTTAGGGGAGCGGGAAAATTAAGTTAAATAAGCTTTCAGTTTTGTTTCTAAACTAAACTCACGCGATTGACATTAACTTGGTTTTAAACCCCCGACACAAAGAGAGGTGTGTTATCAGTTTAACGTATCTGTCTATCTGTCTGTGGTATCGTAGCTCCGAAACGGATGAACCGATTTGAATGCGGTTTTTTGTGTCATATAATTTTATCCCGAGAGTTCTTATCCATGTTTCGTGAAAATCTGTTCAGCCGTTTGAGACATTGAACTTTGAAATAAAAATGTCGGGGGATTTTCAACTTTTCTAAGTTGTAGTTATGTTACTATCCGTTTACAGGAAATAAATAAATTAATATGAAGGTATAATGCCTCATAACAATCAGAAACAATGGACACGCGCTCTCCCGGTTAAGTAACCCCCTCCCGTCAACAGAATATTGGATGTACCGAAAATTAATTCCACGATTCAATTACGGGCAAAGGGAACTGGTACAACGATAACATTATTCATTCTTATTTAGGGCCTTGTGTGCCTTAGTGATGATAATCGGAAAGGTAAAGATCTCTTTCAAACACATTCACTGCCAAGAATCGCTACGCGCTACGCTCGTAGCTGATCCCGTGGTTTTCCTCGTTTGTAGCGGAAAGTAACGGTTACTAACTAACTAAATATGTTTTTTTATTAGGTATTATTTATAGTTTTAGTTTTATTTTAAGTATCACTGACACGTGGGTTACTGCAAGGTGCCATGCGACGGGAAAGTGTTTTCACACTTCCAGTGTCTTTAACACTTTCGCTGCCAGCAACCCGCCTAGCAGGCGCCTACGCCGTAGTCGCTTTCCGCTACAATCGAGGAAAACCACGGGATCAGCTACGAGCGTAGCGCGTAGCGATTCTTGGCAGTGAATGTGTGTGACGCCAAAGGCGTAACTAGTTACCGAGTAATAATCAACCAACTTAAAATGCCAACTTTCGTACAATTTCGGCCGACGCAACCGAACCTTTCACTTGGCGCGTGTCGATGTAACAAATATAGACAGGCAACTTTGGAATCCTGCACGTGGCCGTTTTTTATTGAGATTTGTATACTTACGGCTATATTGCACGGTGTTGATATTACGGTGGTGAGTCTGGTTAGCCTGAGGTCAAAGGTCATTTTTAGACATGCTAAATCCAGGTTATATTGAATCTGTACCGGTGCTTTTCAACAGAACCTTATTGGGTAATAATATACTGCTTTAGAAACCGTTCGAATGGGGAATAAATGGCAGATAAAAGTCAAACTTGGCAATTTTCCATCCATTTGCTACAACATTAAGTTTGTGGCGTATTTAAGTTATGTCCGAATTGTTCGAGTTTAGTCAACAATCTAGTGCCCAACATGGCACCTTTTCAGATAAATCATGAGATGGCTTCTTTTACACATGGTACTATTTATAACCGTTCTTCCAACCAATTTTCGCTATAGTACAGTTACTTCGTTTATCTTTATCGTCACTTTGACATTTGTGAAAACCTGTTAGCATTTGTTTGTTAAGTCATACAATCGGTCTACTTTGGATAATGCTTACAGCGTTTTTAAGTCCGTGTTATCTACGAGAAGTTCTTCTTTAGTGGTTCATATTAAAACTAACACATTCAGGGTCGATTCAATAAAGTTACGTACGTAGAATCACTAGCACCAATATCTGACATAACAATTAAAGCGGGCAAAATAACTGACAAATGCTTGCGACCCTAGAAATAGTCATGTCAGATTTTGAAGCGCGCTTTGTTATGGCAGATATTAATGCTGGTTACTGTACCTACATAGAGCTAAACGACATTTTTAGGGTTCCGTTCCTCAACAGGAATCCTTACATGATCACTTTTTGTGTGTATACGTCTGTCAAGACTCCTTCTGTCACGAAACCGAAATCTGCGGTCCCTTGTACCTATGAAAAGTTCGCACTTCTACGGCGTTTATGCTGCGTCCCTAAGGGAATGAAAAACCTATAGGCCACTTCTCTTTAACCGTGAAATAAGGATTAAAGCCTCATGTAAAAGAAATGTTAGTGAAAATGGGCGTAGTATTTGTTGTCTCACTCGGAACGTCTTGTTCGCACCATGTTTAGTATAAATATCGTATACGGCTCCAGTGAAATCATTGTACATCGGAACCTCCTGGAAGCCACTACAAGAAGCAGCAGCACAGCAGTAAACTACAAGAGTTAGGGACTTAGGGCAGTAATAGGGAAAGTTTTGAATAAATACTCAATTTCGATTTCGTATCTTTTATTTCGGGTAACGAGGCTGACTGTGGGGTGGCGAGCGCCGCCGGTCTAGGCGCTAGCGCAGTCAATCGCCCGGTCGACGCCGCCGAGGGCGGACGTCGTTCACAACCGGTTTCTTCACGATGTTTTCCTTCACAGAATATACGAGCCGGGGAGTTCGGGATTTGTCTCAGTTTAGATAACGAAAAGTTCTTAACACCAACCATTACCGACATCTATTGTTCAGTTGTTATCTTCAAGTAGGTTTTTAAGACAAATAATTACGCATATACAACAGAACAAACAGTAGCTACTACGTACACGTGCCACACTTAGGTCATTTTATGACGTCTATTTTTTCTTTTTCTTTCATATTTAGCAACAAAAGAAGTTGATAAGTTACGACCTTGTACAGCACTATCAATACTAAACTGTCGCCACTATTGAATACCAATCAGCCGTAACTTATCTGGCACTTAGCCTAATTCAATTGCGGTGCCAAGAGACTACCAAGGACTGACAGAATTGAGCCCTAGCTACAAGCAATTTATGTATTGCTCAATCCACGAGGATCAGCCCACTTTTCATTGATTTATGAGTAGTTTCATTTTCAGGGAAACAGCCCTGTTATTGTAGGTTTTGTCACAAATTAATCAAGAATAGGGAACAATCTTAAATACACAAATCGAATTATAGTAAGTGCACAGTGTGTGTGCCAGTGATGACATTATGGCACTAAATGGTGGTCGCATACTATATATTATGCTTCATAAGAAAGCTCAAAGTCACCCAAAGAGTTTAGGGCTATGCTGGGAGGTTCTCTGCGTGAACGAATGAGAATTGAGGCCATCCGCAGCAGAACCAAGGTAACGGAAATTTTCATTCAGCAAAATATTATTAGTATAAAATTACATTATGGCATGTGGTCTTTCAGCAAATGCTTTAGAAGGCAAAAAAAAATTAGACAATTAACTTTTCGTGGCAAACTATATACAGAGTGGAAAGATAGGTCAGGCCCTGGAGGGAAACTACCTTAAATACTTAAGCTGGCTCATTTTACTTAAAGGAGACATTCCTTTATTTTTAAAAATAAACAAAACTGCATTCAAAGATTTTCGAAAACTAACTTGCCTCGCCCGGGACTCGAACCAACTAAAATTAAAAAAAAAAACACTCGTTTTTTTATTACACTAATCGATAGGATTATTATACAGGATGAAATTTCTCTAACAAACATTTGGTCTTAAGAATAAAAATGATCGTAAAAACTAACATTAACTTTATTTTGTTATCAATTTGTTACACTTAAATTATTTAACAGATAAATTGTTCGAAATCAGTCCCCTCGTTCCGGATACACAAATTTAGTCCCCGTTGAAATTCATTTCGTGTAGCCTTCAGCAAAGTGTTGTGGTGTATGCCCCTAATAACATGTTCTACCGCAACCCTTAGCTATTGGATGATTTCATAACAGGTTTCGTAAATAACATTTTTTACATGACCCTATAAAAAGAAGTCCATGGGCGTCAGGTCTGGACTTCTTGCTTGCGACTCTTCTTCTTAAGACCAAATGTTTGTTAATTTTTTTTTATCCTGAATAATAATCCTATCGATTAGTGTAGTAAAATAGCGAGTGTTCATTTTTTTTAATTTAGTTGATTCGAGTCCCGGGCGAGGCAAGCGAGTTTTCGAAAATCTTTGAATGCAGTTATGTTTCTTTTTAAAAATAAAGGAATGTCTCCTTTAAGTAAAATGAGCCAGCTTAAGGATTTAAGGTAGTTTCCCTCCAGGGCCCGACTTATCTTTCCACCCTGTATAGACAAACATCACAATTGTTTGGGTTATGACATTTTACCAAAATACTATTATTATTAATAAAGCGGCACGGTCCCTTAAATAAAAAAAATGCACGGTTAAGTAGGTTGGTAGGCAAATGCGTTAAATTAGGTTAGGGCAGCGGAAAAAGGGGTTGGGGGGGGCGAAGCCTCCTAGCAGTAAAAAAAACAAACAATCGTAACAACGGTATTATTTGGTAGGTTAGGTTAAGGTTAGCTTGTGTCCCTTAGAGCGGAAATAGGCACCCCGTGAAGCGGGGTGACGACGACACGCTGGCAGTTAGGTTAGAATTGCGACTTCTACACAAATTAATTTTCCCTACCTACATAACAAAAAAAGTTGTTTTTTTATTGTGTATCTTATACACCATTGAAATAAAGATGCAAATGATTTGTCATTGAAGAGTTCCTCTGCTGATTAACCGACGGAATAGAAATGGTCAATTAAATATTGACGATACAAATCATTTGCCTTATTTAGTTTTGGTTAAAACGTATTATGCCAACTAACATATTTGACTGAATGAAATTTGGTCAAAGTACCAGTTGGTAAACGAGATATTGCCTAAACATGAATATGCCAAACATAAGGTTTGCTTAAGAATTATTTGTCGAGTGTTAATTTGGCAAACGATTATTTTGGCAAATGAAATTCTACGAAAAATGTTTTGGGAAGTAATAATTTGTCAATTTTTTTTTGCTAAAACAAAGGCAACCCTGGCGGGGCACATTACTCGTAGAACCGATGGTCATTGGGGCGGAAAGGTTCTCGAGTGGTGACCACAAGTTTGACTGATGACCTTGTATGGATGAAGCTCAAGAACGCTGGTGTTACGGGTACTAGAAGACGATGGTATGGTATCCTATAGCAATCACTAAATTTGATTTAGGGCTTACAGACGTAAGTTAAATATGTTTTACTAAGTAACAATCAATCATAGTGTTTTTTTTCCTTTGATTTAAAATTTGTAATTTTCATTAGCAGCGTTACTGCTTAAAAAACAAAATTAATCATAATGTCTTTAACCAGAAGAATCAGAATGAATTAGTATTTGGCCAACAAATCTTAATAATTTCTTCGTTAACTATCTAAGAAGTTTGGTCATAATGCTTACTAACGGAGATCGATTTCAGATAGATACTGGCAAATTTATATTGCCTACGAGTCTCAAGTTTTCAATTTATTGACACAGTTCCCGAACTAGGCGGATAATAAATAAACTCATTTAATATTTATAAAGGGCGAATGTTGGATGCCATTGCCATCTCGATGGGACGGAAGACCAAACAAAATGTTTGGTAGAAGGCAATTGTTGTTCTTATAAAAAGTCAAAGGTTCGAGGCAAATATTATGCTTCTGCCTGGTGGAAAGTAAACAAGCATACACGGCAGCCTTTTGCGTCACTGATCCTATATTTGAAGATTGATGTCCAAACGGATGGATAGCCATCGTGACGCGCCAACGCCCTCTGAATGGAATGGGCGTGAATGTCGAAATAAACTTTGAAATATTACGATTGTATCCATATGTATGTCGCAAAGCCAAATGATGTGCCAGTGAATGTGGAAACAACCACAGGACCAGGACCAAGTGACAGTTACGTGTCAAATATTATGTTCAGCATCCATTTGTCACAGACCAAAGCGCGGCGGCGGCCTAAAGGATGGAATAGAGGGACTCACACATACACACATGTGTGACAAAGATGCAAGTATAGACCATACCCCAAATGGGAATGAGATGCAATGTCAAATCTCCTGTCCCTCAGCGCGTATAGGCATTCTTGTTTGTCATCACCAGGCTAAATATTGTACTTATTGAAACTGATGTCACGGATATAATACAACTAAAGAATACAGACATGAGATGTCGAGGGTGTATATTAGTCTTCTGATCCTTCTTAACCCGTTGTAGACTGAGTTTTTTTGAGGTGTCAAATTTGTGTAATGTTTTTATATGTTGATTATTAGAGTATATGTAACGAAATTTGAGCAATGAAAAGTTTGTGTGATAATTAGTTTTTTAAAAAAACGCTGGTACCATATGGGACCGCTAGGCTCGTGCTGAAGTAGATTCGTAAATACTATGAAATTAATAAAGTGCTACAAATGTAGTTAGTATTTAAGAAATCAGACTCTAGAGTTTCAAATAAATACGATATAGTACATGTTCAACCATATTTATTTAATAAAATGATCTTCCAGGATGTTAAAACAAAAAAATAACTGTATTTACTTTTCATGAAGTTGGTAGTTTTGCATGCAGCACATCACATTTCGAGCATTCCAATCTCGACCGAGCCTGACAAGGGATGTCGCTTCTGAGAAGGGATGAGAAGATGGTTTTGGCCATCGCACCTCACGGAGTCACTTAGACGGCTGCCAGTTCGGGTATACATATCTCAATGTTTGCGGACGTCCTCCAGCAAGAGGTAGTTTTTGATATCGCGTTAGATACTGCGTCCTCAGCCTCATCCTTGGCCTTGTCCTCAGCCCCGTCCACGACTGTGTGATAGATCACAGCAGCAACAGCGATTCCAGAGGTTCTGTTAGAACAGAACCTCTGGAATCGCTGTTGCTGCGGCCTCTTGAGTCCCTTACGAGTATCTGGGCTAGATTCGGTATGTTTGTTGCGTCATGACCGACGTGGCAATGAGGATTGATGCAATACAACTTCAAACAGGGCGTTGAGTTGTCTGCCGCTCAGATTATTCATTAAAGTACCAGCATCTTCTTCGCCTGAATATAAGTCGGAAACGATTGCAGGCTCAATATAATTTTTTGCAGGCTCAAGGTCCTCATTGTCCTCTAAAATTGCTAATGCCTCGTGTACCTCTTCAGATTTTTTTGGCGTATTTACACGATAAAATAAGATTATTAAATCGAATTTCGTTATAATATTTCGATATAATGTTAAATCACTTTCGCCCATTACAAAAAAAGATAAAACTACTTAACACTAACTAAAATTTATGGCGCACGGGAACCGCCTAGCAATCCCATACGGTACCAGTAACTTTAACGCACGGTAGCTATAATATGTATACCTACCGGTGCCATTTTAAATAAATTAACCTAAAGCCACATTACTAAATTAAACTTTTTTGCAAAAACATTGGTTATTTATCTGTTAGTACACAAAATATCATAACATACTTGAACAGCGTAAACATTTTTCCGCGTAATTTTCGATGCCCCAACTTTGACCTTCAATCACACGCAACTGATTTCAATAAGAACTGTTTTAGGTAAACAATGAGGCAGCGACGGTCTCCTGGAGCAACTTTCACCAATGAAAGCCTGTCTTATGCGCCGCAATTTGGTCACACACGCGAAATTAAAACTCATAAATAAATGGTACCATACGGTACCCCTAGTCTATAATGGGTTAATCTAGTCAGGTTAATTTACCCCTATCCCACATGGGCGCTAGGACTCCATCTTTTAAATCCTCTACCTACGCTATGCCCAGATTGAAGTTTCTCCATCTGTCTCAGCATTTCCCCGGAACACTCCCCGTGCATTCAATCACTGCGGTGAGCCATGCCAAAGCCTAAATTGGGTCAAGAGCGGCGTTGCATACCAGAAGTGATATAACATTTATATGTTTACTTCCTTCCAGGTCAGCTGCATGTTAGTATAGATATCCGATTCATAAACGGTCTTCACTCACCTGACGAAACGACCAGTATAAGGTGACCTTGAAATCCTTAACATCATCTTTTTAGCATTTTCCCTGGTATAAAGAAGCCCAGACTATAGAATGGAACTTCGGGATGGAGAGAGGCTATACTTTATCCCGAAGCCCTGCCTGGAGCCTTTTCTAATATGGTTGAAAATGATTAAATGTGGCCGATTTTTTACAAACGTTTATTTAACTTGACCCGAGGGTCAATCACGTAACGTTTTGAACGCGCGTTGGGTAGATCCAGCCGTCATTTTTCCACTTAAAAATTGACATTGGAACGATTTGTACTGTATAGTTAACAGCAAAAATGAATGATCATTTCAGTACCTTGTCCACCCACTTTCACTATACTGTGACGCATCCCAACGGTCGCAGTATTGTGTTACGTTAAGTGAGACAAAGTGCTAAAATGATCATCTATATTCTATCGGACCAGTGTCAGTCAAGCTAAGGGGTAGCCTTGACTGACACTGGTCCGCCTGAGGCAGAATCAGCCTGCCGAAAACGTTTTGATTTCAGCCCAGGCCGCAACACGAAGGGTTGGGTGCGTAATATTTATTACATTATTATGTTGTCACGTAGGGCACCCTTGGAAATTGGCCACGGAAGGGGAGTCCGTAGACTTAAGACAATGTGGGGCAGTGTGTAAATAGATATGATCGTGATTTTTCACCAACGTTATTGCTAAGTTTAGAAATATATTTACGTCTTAAACGTAGAACATTTAGATTTAGATGCTCCAGGGAAAAAGTGAAAAACTTAGACAAAATAATAATGTCATTCAAATTAACCTTACATTGCGGCATCTATAGTCGCACGTGGACGGGTTAATTAGGCCTAAAATTATCTAAATGAGCAACCAATACCCTCCATTTCCATCACAAAATGCCATTGCAAATTTAATTTATATCGCAGCGGCATCAGCGGTTTCAAATAATTCAGCGCTTGGTGATATGTTGTAACAGAATGGGCATACTCTTTGGTGAATTTTTGAATGTTAAAGTTATAGTTATTGATATAAAGAGGTAGAGGGAGACGAATTTTTATTTCAAACCCAAAGTTGGAAAATGCATATAATAATCAAAAGGAAAAAGGATATCAATTAAGCTAGCATGCATTTAGGGTAAATAGTCAGTATCAAAAGCCTATTTTATTTAAGGATATTAATGTACGGGTTGATTTAACATATTAATAGTAGATAGCGGAGTTCATCAGGGAGTAATATGACCACAGACTACGATGATAAAAGAAAGCATGGTTCCCTGAATAATATTTCTATTTTAGGCAATCTGTCAGCATTCAGGAACATAGAGACATACTAATGTCAATCTTAAAATCTAGAGCATTAGGAATTAAAAGAAAATGGATGATACGACCTTTTGTTGTGAGGCGAATGGTGTCGCGTGATAGCGCCGGCGCTCTCGTACTACAATCGAAGTTCAACCTTATTACTAAGGGAATAGGGTGATTTGAGGAAACTAAAGGTAATTGCTACTCCTCGCGCGCCGCGTCGCTCGTCGCGGAGGTCGGTCTTGTCGATGTGGTCAATCTGGTCAATGTGGTTGATCTGGCTAATTGCTACTCCTCGCGCGCCGCGTCGCCCGTCGCGGAGGTCGGTCTTGTCAATGTGGTCGATCTGGTCAATGTGGTTGATCTGGTTAATAGCTACTCCTCGCGCGCCGCTTCGCTCGCCGCGAAGGACGATCTGGTCGATGTGGTCGATCTGGTCAATGTGGTTGATCTGGCTAATTGCTACTCCTCGCGCGCCGCGTCGCTCGTCGCGGAGGTCGGTCTTGTCGATGTGGTCGATCTGGTCAATGTGGTTGATCTGGCTAATTGCTACTCCTCGCGCGCCGCGTCGCTCGTCGCGGAGGTCGGTCTTGTCGATGTGGTCGATCTGGTCAATGTGGTTGATCTGGCTAATTGCTACTCCTCGCGCGCCGCGTCGCCCGTCGCGGAGGTCGGTCTTGTCAATGTGGTCGATCTGGCCAATGTGGTTGATCTGGTTAATAGCTACTCCTCGCGCGCCGCGTTGCCCGTCGCGGAGGTCGATCTGGTCGATGAGGTCGTTCTGGTCAATGTGGTTGATCTGGTTAATGGCTACTCCTCGCGCGCCGCGTCGCCCGTCGCGGAGGTCGATCTGGTCGATGAGGTCAATCTGGTCAATGTGGTTGATCTGGTTAATAGCTACTCCTCGCGCGCCGCGTCGCTCGCCACGAAGGACGATCTGGTCGATGTGGTCGATCTGGTCAATGTGGTTGATCTGGCTAATTGCTACTCCTCGCGCGCCGCTTCGCTCGCCGCGATGGACGATCTGGTCGATGAGGTCGATCTGGTCAATGTGATTGATCTGGTTAATTGCTACTCCTCGCGCGCCGCGTCGCTCGTCACGAAGGACGATCTGGTCAATGTGGTCGATCTGGTCAATGTGGTGGATCTGTTTACTTGCCGTAGACATTGGGTATAAAAGGCGGTGTCGACGTAGTATAGGGGTTCTTTTATTTCACATCGCTCAGACTGACAGTATCTCTGGTTGTAGGCTGGGAATTATCAAGTGCGTTTCTTTGATTTTAGTAAATGGCTCGTCGTTATGGAGAAATTCTCTTCATAATTATGAGTTATTTGAAATAATAATTTTATAACGTTCGCACATTTAGATGGGGTTAGTGTTTTCGGAGCTCGATCAGGGCTATATTTACCTTATCGGATATATTCTGTGAGGTTTATATAGTTAATCAAGCGTGTTTAATTGCCAGTTGGCTTACGCTGGAAATTGTACATGTTTGGATGATTGTTTTCGGAATTTAGATGGGGTTAGTGTTTTCGGAGCTCGATCAGGGCTATATTTACCTTATCGGATATATTCTGTGAGGTTTATATAGTTAATCAAGCGTGTTTAATTGCCAGTTGGCTTACGCTGGAAATTGTACATGTTTGGATGATTGTTTTCGGAATTTAGATGGGGTTAGTGTTTTCGGAGCTCGATCAGGGCTATATTTACCTTATCGGATATATTCTGTGAGGTTTATATAGCTAATCAAGCGTGTTTAATTGCCAGTTGGCTTACGCTGGAAATTGTACATGTTTGAATGATTGTTTCCGAAACTTAGTCGGGTTTTAATGCGATATCGCCTAGTTCAGCTGGAATACTGTCAAGGATTAGTATACCTGCGGAGTCATTCCCACCTAACGGTGCCAAATGGGAAGGAATCCGTGTCTTTAGTTACCAGACTTGAGGTGTGGTCTGGCGTCTACCTCTTTTATTTGTATAGGAGACGAATACCTCTTAATAGAGGCCCTCACGTCTCTCAAAATAACTGGCGGTGGAAGCGTGGCTTGGTCATACATGTGACAAGCACAGGAGGCTACTCCGCTCGCGGAAGCCGTCTAGTTTCTTGAGGGGTCGTTCAGTATTAAATATACATATATATAAACAATTGTATGTCCAGATAGAAGCCCTACTTCTCGTTTCCCTTTAGACTTCGGTCGCGAGAGGGGGGGGCATCATACACAGGCTGTTAGGGTTGTTACCTCAGTTTCGCCGACTGAACTAATTACAGCTTAGCTAGGGATACATACTTATTTCAGAACTAAGGTATGGTTCTAGAAGTAAGCAGAATAGGGACTGTGGGGTAGTGTTAGAATTAGAATCACGCGATAAGGGGTAATAGGCTTGTAACTATGACTTCTACAGTAAAATATACGTTCAATAATTGGTTTGGTTAGTTAAAGATAGGGACATTATTCCAATAGATTAAATAATGAGTGCATATTACTGAAGTATTATTTGGGCAAAGTAGTATCAAGATTCCGTGGAATACATGTGAAATATTATAAAAGTGTGACATTTATTAAACATCATAGAATTGTAACGGTTTTATTCATGACATTGGGATATCAGAGTCAAATCAGAAAGATGAAATGATTCTGGGATTGATGACAGGCGAAGCAGTTCATCAAATCCATTTAAAGTATCTTAATTCCATGAGTAGATAATTTACATTTATGGCAAACCATTGTTGAGAGTAGACACTCTTCATTTAAGGTATAATTTAGGACAAATATTTCACATGTAAAGTACGGTTTGCATTGGCATTACTCCAATGGTTATCGATATGGAATGGTCTAGGCGATATAAGGTGTAATTACAACAATTCTTAACACTAAAAGATGTCAGTCGAGTTTGTCTCGGTGTATCTTCTCGAAACTGACCGCTAAGTTGAGACACTGGTAGATTCATTTTCTGAGTCTTAAACTCATAGGTAGCTAGGAAGGTAACTTGGATAGGACGCTCATACCTCATCCAAGACTTGAGAAGTAGTATGTGTGAGTACAAGATGTCCGCACAACCCGTCGATAGAACCTTTGCTCCAAAATACAAGTATTTAGGACAAGCGACTAATTTACTTTAGGGTTAAATAAATAATCTTGATTTATATTTTATAAAACTACTTCCAAGTCCAACCGAGCGTGTAATAGGTGGTAGGGGATTTTCTACCCACCAATAAAAAATATTTATAATCATAAAATAGCATATAATCCTAATTAAATTTATATTAGACGAATATTCATAATTTTAAGATAACTACAGCTAATGAATTATTCTTCCAAAATCTTAGACTTCATTATAACTAGGAATAAGAGATTAGTAGCTAGAAGCAGCGCTCAGATAGGTTCAATTATTATGCGGAATAGGCTAACTTTGATTATATTAATGAAGAGTCCAAAACCTGTCAAGTTTTCATAAAAGGACAAGGGTTATTACGGTACACAACACTTCAGGGTTCTACCACTAACGATCACGTCTGGCCAAATCTTCAGGTATTCGTAATAAAAGCGCGCTACAAAAGTAGGTTTAATAAATAGGTAAATAGTGCGTAGGTTACAGTACAGTCACGTTAGAGCTTATTACAAATTATTCCGCGTTCTCGAGCGTGGCGAGGAGATTCTTCAGTAGGTTTTCAGTTTTCGTAGAGTTTTCATGTCGGAGAGTTGTACACTGGGGTTTTCAACGTCCGGGGTGGTTCGGCGGTAGTTAAGTTGTTACAATGTGTATGCACGCTTCTTTGAAAACAACGAACCCCTTACTAAGGAACGACCACTCACGCCTACATTCTTAATAGCGCAACTTCCATTGCTGCTTTTATTACATACTTTATAAGATACGTTTCCTTTCCAGGTTCTGAGGCGTCGATAGTCTACACCAACGATGTATCGGCTGACTTACATGATTTCACGAGTATTGTTAGGGGAAGAATTTGGCCCCGTTTTGGTACGTTACAACACGAGTACAAAATTAAGCTCAGAAATATTATTTATTCAAAGAAATTGCTCCATGGAACGATTTCGCAGGCTATTCCGTTTCTTTCTGTATTTTGGCGAAGGCTTACGTTATGAAGCACCAAATCTCTTGAAGTCCATTTTAGCCTGTCAGAAAAATCTTGTTTGTATTTTGTACAAAGAAAAACAAAGGCGGTCGTAAGCATTTTATGAAGATTGATAAAGGCAGGTTTCATGCTTAAGCTGGCCATTCAACTAAGCGACGCGCCGTTTGTCATTGCGACAAATGGATGAACGTAAAATTTCGTCCTATTGCACGTAGAATCGATCCACGGTTAAACTGACGTATTGAATGTCACGACAGGCGACATGTTTCGACCTCATTGGGAGTAGGGTAAGGCGGTTATTTCTTGTTCCTAATTAAGCTGTTTAAATCGTCTACATTTTAATCAATTCCAGTGTGTTACGCCAACTAGCCATATAAATGGATTACTAATATTCGTAACACACTGGAAGCGATTAAAAAGTTGACGATTTAAACTGATTAATCGGGAACGACAAATAACGGCCTTACGCAGTTATTCTTCAGGTTGAGTGTTTTCGCGTGCTTCAAACGACATTACTGCGAAAACATTCGGCCTGAAGAAGAAGTCCCGAAGAGTTCGAAACATGTCTCCTGTCATGACATTTAATACGTGAGTTTTACCGTAGATTTATTAGTTGTATTTTATTTTAATGATATTAATACTAATAAACATTACATATGGAGTACATCCGGTTGTCTATCAATTTTAATCAGGTCGATAGGCTTCCTACGTCTGTCTCATGAAAGTTTAAATACCATTAAAAACATTCCAGGAGAGCAGGTTGAGTGGAATAAAAGCTTACAATACCTACAACTTAGAAAAGTTGAAAAAACCCCGACATTTTAATTTCAAAGTCCAATATCTCAAAAACGGCTGAACAGATTTTCATGCAATCTGGGCTAAGAACACTCGGGATAAAATTATCTACGACACAAAAAAACCGCATTCAAATCGGTCCATCGTCCGTTAGATACACAGATACACAGACAGATACGTCAAACTTATAACACCCCTCTTTTTACGTCGGGGGTTAAAAATACGATACACCGACCCTGTATTATTATTACGTAGTACAGTCGCCATCATATATATCCTCGCCTCCATGCCTCGATTATACAGACGTGTTCAGATATTTGTGAGTACTTTGGCCGCTCCGTTATATCTGATTGCGACTGTACATTATTTCGTTCTATTAAGCTGATTGAGACTAGAACGAGGCTTCCGTAAAAGAGGGCAAGTTACCTGATGGGTATTTGCCCAGTAAAAGTCGTAAAAGGCCTAAGGGCATCCCCATTTGGTCTACAAGGAGCTCTACCGGGAAATAAACTTTCCACTTTTCTACGCGGAAAATAGTAAGTACTAAGAGCTCTATTTTAACATTACTAAAACAACACCGCATACTTTTATTTAAAAACTGGGTAAAACCATTTTTTAGGAATGACCAAGACACGTTTTTTTTAAAATAAAATGTTTACATAAAAAGAAATTAACATTCCTGTGTCACTAGGTACATAGTATGAAACAAAGTCGATTCCCGCTGTCTGTCCCTATTTATGCTTATATCTTTAAGACTACGCAACGTATTTTGATGCGTTTTTTTTTAATATATAGTGTAATACCTGTGCAAAGCCGGGGCTTGCTAGTGAATGGTTACAAAATTATCTTAGTTTCAGGAAGACTGTCTTTGTACTTGGATCTATTGTGTGAGATGTATATTCTCTAACCTTTTATGGTTACACTAATATTATAAAGAGGAAAGATTTGATTGTTTGTTTGTATTGAATAGGCTCCGAAACTATTGGACCGATTTGTAAAAATATTTTACCATTAGAAGTCGACAACATTATCCCCGATGAACATAGGCTACTTTTTACCGCGGGCAAATGCTTTATTCCTACGGGAAAACTGGTCATCCGCGCGAAGCCGGGCTGGGCAGCTAGTGTACAATAAAGTGCTTACATACATACATACACAATGTCATACACACGGAATGAGTCAATTGTATAAGGTCTTGATTGTATTACGGACTCATTATCATCATTCTCCTAGCGTTATGCCCGGTTTGGCACCTAATCCCAAGATTTGGCATAGGCACTAGTTTTACGAAAGCGACTGCCATTTGACCTTCCAACCCAGAGGGAAAACTAAACCTAGACTGTATTAAGGAATAGTAATAAATATCTGGTCTGGTTTGTCTTTGTTAGAAAATGAGCAATTAGGTGACACGTCATAATTCCGAAACGACTACGTTGTATGAAGAATGAGTCACTGTAAATAACACCTTTAACTCTCGCTCTTTATAGACGTATTTCAATTATCATAATCATAATTATAATAATTTAATAATTGCTGTGTGTGTATAAAAGATCTTAAAGCTATTAATGTTTCAACACAACTCTGTGAGGGCACTGCAACAGAATATAACAAATATAAAGTTCAATTGACCTTTTAAAGTAGCATGCATTTACATTTTTCTCAATTATATAATATTGTGTACCTATTTATAATTAAGTATAATAATCGTTCGCTACAGATAAAAAACTAACAAAAACAATAATAATAATAATATTATTGTAAAAACCTAGCCTAAGAAAGAGATTAAATAAAGAGATAACAATCACAATCGAAAAATATCCATTATAAATTAAGTTAAACATTGAAATCAGATTAAATTTAAGAATGTCATGAAAAGTAAAATACAATGTCGCAATACAAAATTATATTAAATATTACTTTTGTAACCTAAATGTTCACTAATTATTATCTTACACGGGTTTAACGCGACATTTATTTACCTTTATATTTGACGTTTCTACACGTATTGCACCGGCCATGGTCGCAGACGACTGTCGCCCCAGCAAATTGTTCGCTTACAAAAATATAATTCAATTCATTTCCACCCGTTAAAAAACGTTCGAATTTATTTTGATACATATTGGGAAATCTTCGTTGCTCCGAGCATTATTTGAACTTGCTATCTAAGGCCTACATCGCGAGTCGCTGCTTAACAACTGAGCTATTCTTAGGGCTAGGCCCTTTTGCTCTCGAAAAGAGTGTAAAAATTATTCATCATTCAATGTGCCAGAAAATAAAGTACAAAAAAGGACCAAGTTGCATTCAATAATAAATTTCGTAAAGTTTTTTCGCGGCACGCACTACGAAAATATAACTGGAACGCCTCAATCACAACATAAATTCCGTTTGAGCTAATTTCAAAATAGGAACTTTTTCAATGCCACCATTTTACAATGTCGGGCAAACGCATTCCAATTTGAAAAGCAGGACACTGATGCGTTGATTTTCGAAAATTTTTACGTCGGTTCCCAGCTTCTATCGGTTTTCGATCAGTGCGCCATCCGGCGTGGCAGAGTACGCACGGCCCGCTACGCGTCGAATTAAAAAAATCGTTGTGCGTGCCGAGACGAAGTGCTTTCGAGTGTGAATCTCAAACTAATTAACTCAAACTTAAACATTGTAAGTTTGGAAAATTATAAAAAATAATTTAATTTTTTTTTCATCCAATTAACCGGAGTTTGGGTTTAAATTTTCAAATAAATCAAAGTGTTAACTTGACAGAAGTGATTGATCGTTGCGGTTTTTCGGTTTCGGTGTTTAAATACGATAAATTTTCCGGTGCTGCGTGAAATGTTTCACCAATAGATAAAAAATATAGTGTTTTTTGTGGAATGTCATAGAGTGGATTAGATGTGTCAACGCAGAGCTTGTTCGAAGAGCGGGTGGTGTTCACCACTCTTGCTTTTTGTGACTTTAGTGACCAGGGTACTAGGATATGTGGAGACGGAAGAGTTTATCAGCGATCTTGACAAGCCAGGTTAGTGCCGAATTGTACGCTAATGTACTTTGGATAAGTTTCAAAATCGTTTATTTTTTAAAGTTAAACTATAGGACGGCAATTCATTTGGTGGTGGTAATTAATAATTGGGATATCATTTTCCAGGTGCAAATTGGGTTCTTGGAATCTCAGACGATTTAATTTTGTTAGGTACCTTAATGCATTTATGAAATTCGTCCTTTTAAAGGATGTTTTCGGATTTTCAGGAAATGTTTTTATTGAATTATAAACAGCAGGATAAACTTGGTGCTTTGTGATTAAGTATAATACAAAGATGAACTTTAACGCAAAAGAAAACATCAGGCGGTCTTTTGGCTAAATTAAAGCTATAACTCTGGGACGCCAGAATAATAATAAGAAAAATAAGCTTTGAAATCCTGGCTTGTGTACGTAAGTACTTTAAAATAATGAAGTTGTTTTGTACATTTGTACTGTTTTGTAATTTACATAAATGAGAAAAACTCAATTAGAAATATGCCTAGGAAAAAATGCCCTAAACATTACACGTATTTATGGCACGAGCCGAAGGCGTTTCAGGCTTCCTTATCCATCCATAAAATTTATTCGATAAGATGCATGATATAGGAGCGTATTATACAGTCATTTAAACCCAAAAGTGTTATATAACAAATGCTCTTATACAACCCTTGTGATGCTTGAGGTGGCCCAAAGTGGTGCCAAGTAAACCATTATAAACTTATTATACAGCCTGTCTGCAAACTTAACTAAGCTGGGTTCACTTTTAATTTAGAAGTTATAAATTAAGTCGGCTCGCAGTTAAACTTTCAGAGTATTAGCATATTAGCTGTATAGAGGTTTTCGTTGTAAGTTTTGGGAAAGAACTTATAAGGAATAAATTACTGATATAACTCACATAGGTAGGTACCCAAGTTAAAAGTGATCGGCACGATGGAGTGGAAGTTTGTTTAAGTTGGTTTTCATTCCTTGGCCTGGATTCATAGATTTTTGTCTTTGTGCATTCCCCCTCCGCCACTTTTATTTAAAATTAAGTCGTGTAAAAAAAAAGGTATTTTGTAGTTATCCAAGCCGTAAACGCTGGCGTCGACTTGAGCCCTGAAGCGGCTTGTTCACTTTTGTTTATTATTTTGTTTATACTCTTTCACTGTTAACACTTTCACTGCCAGGAACCCGCCTAGAGCGGGCGCCAACTCCGTAGTCGCTTTCCGCTACCGGCAATAAGAGAATAAGAATTATATGGACACAGTGATATCGTCTTCAATTCGTAATCTTGATACTTGATATGGTAGCTAAAAAAGTTACAGTTTTTTTTTATATATCGCTCTTTTCTAGACTCATCTTTCCCTGGCCAGACTCTATACGTTGATTGCGTGTTTACATACCTATTACTTTTCACTTACAGAGAATTGATTGCGATAAAAATAAAAATATTCCGTATTTTTTTAAGGCGATCAATAGTATATATGGCACACGTAGAGGACCCGTGAAAAAACTTAAAGTTTATCAATATGTCAATCTATTACTTCGTGCCTAAGCCTCTAAACGTAGGTACCTAATGTTTTCGATAGGTCACGTAACCGTTTAGGTGAGAGATTCGAGACGAGGCTTGAGGGCGGGGGGACGGACCGATGCCGTAGTACGAGACTGGCTGCGCCATTCGAGTTATCGAGAAAAATGGCGCAAACGCCATGCAATCCGCGGCGCTTCGGGTAAGCGACACACAATAAGTTCTCACTCGCTAATTTGCAAGTCAAATAGTTTACTTCGCTACGGTATTCGTACGTTCGAAATGTCAAAATATTCAAGTTTTCACTGCTGCCGGTACTTTTTTTTATTATACCACGTCGGTGGCAAACATGCTTACGGCCCTGACCTGACCTGATGGTTAGTGGTTACCGTAGTCTAAGGGGTGCTACATGTGCGTTGTCGACCCTTTAAGAATTTATACACTCCTTGTTTGAAGAACCCCATACTGTAGTCCCTCGGGATAACCTCGGCAGGGAGCTCATTCCACAAACCGGAGCGCGCAGGGAGAAAATTTCTCCGAAATCGTACAATACGCCGAATATTTGGTAAAAATTTAAAATAACAACTTTAATCCTTGATTCAAACTGACTTTCGTTACTACATCTAAATAAATTGTATTTCTTTTTTCATCACAAAAATATCGTTCTTATAATATCTGGGCTGAAAGCTTTTATAATACCCCTTCTCAAGAGACCCCGAAATATTTTCAGCGAAGAACTGGAATTTGCAAATAATGTGTACGTACAACATGAGAACCGTAGCAATATGATTCGTGAATTCAATAAAGGAACCTTCGTTACGTTAGCTGAATACGTTTTTGCTGTTCAAATGGTGACTCTATTATGTATGGTAAAGAGATGATTTTTTATTGTTGAACGAAGTACCTACCTTGGGCGATTTTTTTTCGTAAGATCGGATGTCCCACTGTTCCTCGGAGGTAGAGACTAGGGCTCGTGTACAGATCGCGCGGCGAGAGTTTGGCTTTGACCTTCAGGTGGAGGGGTACCCCGCACCCCGCTTATTGCCCATAAGCGGCGTGCGGGGTACCCCTCCACCTGAAGGTCAAAGCCAAACTCTCGCCGCGCGATCTGTACCCGTAGCCGTGCGCCCGTTCCCGTGTTACACGGCAACGGTTTTATGGCCCGTTCGGCACGTGCGATTCGGCTACGTGTAATTAAGTCACGTGTACCGGTGTAGATCCGTGTACACGGGTTCGCGTACCTTTGTTGAGAGATACTGATGTAGAGAGAAGACATCAAAGCATTTCTCAACAGATTCTCGTAAAACTGTTCGAGCCTTTGTATTTTACAATGTAAGTACGACTTAAGTAACTTCAGTGCTGCTCCTCTGTATATCCATATTAATAATATAAATGGGCAAGTATACGTGTGTGTTTGTTTGTCCGTCTTTCATGGCAAAACGGAGGGACGAATTGACGTGATTTTTTAAGTGGAGATAGTTGAAGGGATGGAGAGTGACATAGGATAGTTTTTATCCCTGAACTTTTTTCCTAAGGGGGTGAAATGGCCCCCCATTGTAAAAGTTTGTATGGAACTGCGATATAAACGAGTTCCACGCGGACGGAGTCGCGGGCAGAAGCTAGTAATCTAAAGAAAAGTTGAAAACCCCCCGTCAATTTCAATTCAAAGTCTCTAAAACGGCTAAACAGATTTTGATGAAACATGGCTAAGAACACTCGGGATAAAATTATCTATGACACATAAATAACTGGATTCAAATCTGTCCATGCATTTGGGAGTTACGATACCACACACAGATACACAGATACATAGACAAACAAGCCCCTCTGTTTTCGTCGGGGGTTAAAACTATTATTGTTTGAGAAAATCTGTTCATGTTTCATGAAAATCTGTTCAGCCGTTTTTGAGATATATAGACTTTGAAATGAAAATGTCGGGGGTTTTCAACTTTTCTAAGTTGTATTTATATACTGGTTTGTTGATGAGTGTGCGAATTAAATAAATAACTCGAGCAACAACATGCCTCCTGTTAAGCAATAAAAATAAAAGAATAATAAATCAGCCCATTCTCCTCCCATGGATATAGAGGGAATGGGCAGTAGTCCCCACGCTGGCCCAGTGCGGGTTGGGGACTACTGTTAAGCAATGCCACCTGTAAATAACGATGTCAACCATTTTAGTAAAATAATAACGAGATATTCAGGAGATGTGATCAGGAACCAACGTAATGGAAGGTTGGGTGACACATCTAAAAAAAAGCTATATATAAAACGATTTTATTTTTCATGGTTTTTAAAAAACTGTGCTTGTTTTGCCAGTCCGTACAAAGGGTATCAAGGTCGTCCCGCCATCTCCATGTCGGTCTCCCTCTACCTCGGTAGCTACCTTGTGGGCAACATTCGGTGGCCAATTTGGCCCGTCGCTCCGGGTGCATAGATGACAGAAACGAGACGACTGGCAAAAAAAGGGGAACCTTTATCTAGCAGAAGGACACAATAGGCTAATAAAACATTAAAATAAAAAAATAAGAAAATAACAATATTTTGTATTATTATATTATATTTTTTTAACCTGATTACGTGTCAGAGTCACCCTGTATTTTTTTTTTTAATATTTGTCGCACGCAAGTAAAACCAATCTTAAAAAGGCGGACTTAATATCATATGGCTTTGACGACCGCTTTAGCCTAGTTGATAGTGACCCTGCCTACGAAGCAAGAGGTCCTGGGTTCGAATCCCGGTAAGGGCAAACATTTATGTGATGAGCATCAATATTTGTTTCTGAGTCATGGATATTTTCTTTGTATTTAAGTATTTATATCTATTATATATATCGTCGTCTAGTACCCATAACACAAGCCTTACTGAGCTTACTATGGGACTAGGTCGATTTGTGTAAGATTGTCTCCTTATATTTATTTATTTATATTTATTTATATGGCTACCAAAGCCAGAACACAAGTGAGTTTATTACAAATACTGAATTCCATGTAATAACTCGGCTCAGAGACGGTACGAACACGGAACCGAAAGCCGTCTTTTGTGGTGCTGTAAAATATAAAAAAAAAAAATTATAAGTAAATGGCACTAAAAACAAAGGCTCCATAAAGTTAAAGTATTCAGTTTTGGTCTTAAAACTTTATTTTCTCATCTACAATTGGATAATAAAGTGAAGTTTTTCGATTTCAGTCTTACCATTGCACTCATAGCTGATCGCAAACTTTATAGTTTAATAGAACTTTAATATGGTTTTAAAAAATGTCTCCATTCAGAGAGTTCCCAAGTTTTCTGCCGCGGGTTTATGCTGCGAATGGCACTCGCTAATAAGTTTGCGAAGCACTTTGCGTGTGTCGTATATCTACGTATACAGGATGTTCACAAGCAAGGGTCAAAATGAACGTGGGATAAAATGAACTAACAACTTTTTTAAATTGTTTATGTCAATGGTAGTTTTTAGAAATCCAACAGTCAAATTGATGATGAGTAGGAACATATGTGCTACGTTTTTGCTGCAATTAAAAATGTTACCGAAACGATTAAAAAATAAATGTTGTAAACCTAATGGCCAACTAGTAAACAATTTCGACGTAGGTGTTAATACAATTAACAATTCGTGGTATATGTACCATTTGTTGAGTGGATAAATGGCGAAAAACAGGAAAAATGGTACATTCGCCGGAAAAAGTTTCTACTTCAATAATAAAAATTAATGACTGTACGTCTGTGAATAAAAAAATCCTGGCAAAACTATGAATAATGAAAAATTGGGGAGTTAAATGCGTGAAAGTTGTGGAATTATTTTGTTTGCCTAATAACGTTTTGTCTAATTTCAGTTTGTCTAACAACTTTTAGTATAATGCATTGTTTGTCTAAAATCAATTTGTATCATTTCATTTTTTATAATAGGTAATTGTTTGTTCGAAATACGTTCATCCTAAATTACGATTGTCATAGGTAACGCTTTTGTTATCTAAAAATCCCTTTGTCGATTTTTATTTTAACTAATAATGTTTTTCTTCGATTTGTCTATAACACTGAATCATTAAAATATTTACTTGTTAAAAATAATTGTACAGATTGTTGACTTCTTGCCTAGTTTCGTTCCGTGATATAGTATTTTATTTTGTTTAATCGTACCTATGGCAAACAGGATGACAAATTTACACAAAGTAACATACATTTAATCACTATAAGTTTATATTAAGACCAATCAGCCACTTGATGGCTTCTTCGCTAAGAGCGATTGTATTTAATATTCATTAGAGACACAGGTAACAAAATTGAATCGGAGCACCCTAATACCCACGTGGTCTTGTCTGCCCTACCCCTAGAGTGTATATAAAAAGCCAAAGGCGCGGAGGGAGAGCAGCCCTCGCCTGCTGTAATAAAGCGCGGGAGCCGTGCAAAGCGAAGAGGAGTACGGGTGATAGTGCTTTGTCACGCGAGGGCGAAAGGGGCTGCTCTCTCCGCAGCGCCAGAGCTAAGGAGGAGTCCTGTCCCTGTTCAACTTACTACTATTTACTGTGAACTTTCTGATTACCCTTTACTACCTCTATTACCTCGACCCGTCGTCTGCTGCTGCTATCTGCGATCAGGTTACAATTTGTACCTTAAGGTAGGTCGGTGTAGGTACGACGACGAGCGAAGCGAGGAGAATTGTTAGGTAGAACCACGACCTAGAAACGATTTTTTTTTAATTTACTTAGCGAAATCATATATTCAAAACCTACTTTAGTTTCTGGCGACAGTCCGAGTGGAGGCCCCCGCCCTGTGAGTGATTAGACAAAATGAAATTATGCGAAATGTATGTTAAGACTAAATGTAATTATGTCAGTCAAACAGTAACAAATAAGATTATTCAAACTTAAAATTAGGTAAAATAAAATTAGGTGAAGCGAGTATTAGACAAAATATTTTTTGCACAAAAATAAAATTAGGCAACCCGAAATAAGGCAAAACGTTGTTAGTTCAAACAAAGGTATTCCGAAAGTCGTGCCTGTATTCATATATTATCTTAGGCTACATCGTCCTGTCACTTGACGACACGACAGTTCCATTTTTGGTCCAAGCTTTTATTGCTAACTGTACTTTTCTGTATACCATCATCAACTACTTATTGAGACAATTCGAACGAGACCAAACTCAACGGGGTTACGTCGGTTAAGTACTGAATTCCCATGGCCACCTTCTGTCTCCATCATCAGATTACCTCGATGCTACCGTAATATTGAATGGTCATCTAAACTATACCTTTCCCCAACATTTCAGCTCAATTGGTCACCGGGAATTGGGTCAAAAAGTTGCAAGATTTGTCCCACACTAACAAAGAAACAAACGAACAGGTCAAGTTAAATAAAAGTTTGAAAAAAATAGGCTACTAGACAATAATCATTCGTTTCTCGTTTGATCCCCGGTTTTCGTCAATTTACTTGTACAACTCGAGGAAGCTAACGTGACTTCGAAAATAGTATAGATGCATAAGCAGCGGCCAGACAAACAGAATAATAAATCTGGTCGCAAGTTTCGTGTCCCGGGCGATGGCTGCTATAAATTGTGACACAAAGAGAAATCGACGATTGTTGAGAGGGTAATTTACCTGGGCTGTTATTTTTTACGCGCAGATGCCTCTCACGTCTCACCACGCGTAACGCCTAACGAAACTAGACCTCTAGGTAAGCGTAGGTATGCTTAGTCACTGCGAATCGCGGCGTCAAGATTTATTTTTGGTTTAAAGCTCACTTCAACGCTCACTCTCAAGTGAGCGTTGAAGTGAGCTTTAAACCAGTAACAGAATAGAGGGGCTGGTGAAGCTTGCTTTTTTGGCGGTCGAAGAGGATTTGTACAAAGAAGTCTGCAGTAATAACGTCGTTTACCGTGAGTTTTAATGTTCATATTGAGCGCTTTACTTGACAGTTATTCGCCAAGGGTGGAAAATCAATTCATGTCACATATTCAAATAAGTATCACCATCATCATCACATCAGCCGAAAGACGTCCGCTGGAGGACATAGGCCTCCCCCAAAGAGTGCCAAGTGACCGGTCCTTCGCCACCCGCATCCAGCGGACTCCGGCAACCTTTACCAGGTCATCAGTCCACCTTGTGGGGGGCCTACCCACGCCGCGCCTTCCGGTACGTGGTCGCCACTCGAGAACCTTTCCGCCCCAACGGTCATCGGTTCTACATGCTATGTGCCCTGCCTACTGCCACTTAAGTTTAGCGATTCGGAGGGCTATATCGGTTACTTTGGTTCTGCTGCGGATAGCCTCATTTCTGATGCGATCACGCAGAGAACCTCCCAACATGGCCCTCTCCCTTTGGGTGACTTTGAGCCTTTTTTAGCCAGATATATATTCTAAGTTTTAGACTGTTGTCGGCGGCCTTATAACTAAATACAAATTTAATTTTTAATGAGGTTGCTTTGCATATAAAAGCGGCGAGCCAAAAAGGTTATTTAATTGTAAGTATGCAAAACAAAAACTCCTATTTTGCGGACAGCTAAGTCATGAAATAGTTAGGTAGGTAAAGCGTCCCTGTAATTATTTTACTAGTTCAGAACGAGTAGGTATGTTGCCCAATTAAACGTTTACTTTATACGGCAATTAAAACGCGAATCTCTTTACGTAGCTTTATCTTTGGCACACAGGCATTACCGAATAAAACCCTACTGAAAGGAATATTGTACGGGTCGCCCCGTCTATACAAAACGGGCAAATTGGAGGTCCGAGTAGGGATTGTTTTGTCCTGAAAAGTTCAACCTATGTAAAGCATTTTTATCATAAACAATAATAAAGAGCTTTGTGTTTGTCTGGTTTTTAAGGTTCCGTAAATGAATAAATGAATAAATGAACTTTATTTTGCAAGTGGGCCGCAATGGCACTTTTACAGGTCTGACTCTACTAGCGTTTCCAAATTTAAGACCATTGTCAAGAGGAAACACCGGAACCAACTTAACAGTAAGCAATTTTTAACAAAATAATCTTAGTCACCAGCAGTAGCGCAGGAGAACCAGTCAAATACCTTAAAATTAAACAAAAGTCAAACAACACGACAGATTAAGGCTATTTTGATTCCGGTCTGGGCCATGCATTTCTGTCAGTCATATAGTCTTCAACTCTATAATAAGCTTTTGACATCAATGTCTTTTTTAAATATTTTTTAAGAGCTGGGAGGGGTAATGTTAAAACTTCGTCAGGTAACTTGTTGAAGAAATGGATACATTGACCCAAAAATGACCTCTGTACTTTACGGATACGAAACTTTTTAATTGCAATTTTATTTTTGTTCCTAGTATTGAGCTTATGAATATCCGATTTTTTTGTAAAAGAATCGATGTTTTTAATTACATAAATAATGTTATCATATATATATAGAGATGCGTAGTGAAGAAGGAACCCTTATAGTTTTATAGTTTCGCCATGGCCGTCTGTCCGTCCGTCTTCGGCTTAGCTCAGTAACCATTAGTAGGTACTATAGAAAACTGTAATTAGGCATGGGTTTATAAATCAATTACGCCGACAAAACAGAAGAATAAAATCTTGAAAAAAAAAATTTTTTTTGGGGCATCTCCCCTATACACCTAAAATTATAATGTAGGTGTACTTTTTTTGTCAGTAAACCAAATATTGAAAAAAACCCGTAGGCAATAATTTTTTAAACATATTAAATATATTTTAAAACGATTTTTCAAATTAGCGATTCGTTAACAAGAGGCTGTAAAGCCCAAGTTTTTTTTCGAGTCATGTACCCCCCCCTGACGGCTAAATAGCTGCTATTGGGAATGTGAAATAAATCGTGGCAGTAGTACATATAATGAATTTAAAAGGAAAACTATCTCGGCTAAGTAGTTACCAAGTTATAGTTGACTTTACAGATTCGGCCGACGCAACCATTTAGTTGGCGCGGGCGTGTCAATGTAACTAAGAAAGACAAGCAACTATTACGGAACTCTACACTGCGCGGGGACCAACACGCACTTGGCCGATTTTTAGTTTTTAGTAGTTATAGTGGCGGTGGTAATAGTACATTACGTAACTAGGGCGGTGAATTCGTGAAAGAAGAAGAAGAATCGCGTTTGTGTAATCGATCGCATAATCCTAAGGATTTACGGCACGTGTATCGGGCGATACTTAACTACCATTGTATAGCTATGTGTCACGTAATTTTTTATTTACTTTACAGTTTGAAAATCTACTATAAATATTAGAATATAAGAAATAAAATTTTGAAGAAGAATATTGTCGTTTTTGTACAGATGTTCATTTTAAGCGGGTCAACGTTAACATGTAGGTTTCCAGTACCTCCATAATACTGGTCAGTATAATACTTTTCAAGCCATTAGTGACTGTAATTTCCTATAAAACGATGTCTTTTTCCTACTGGAGCAGAATAATAGTCGTATAAATAAGCTGACCTACACGCCCCTAACGTGATTGCGCCGTAGTGTAGATGTGTTGTGTGGTGTGTAGATGTGTTGTGTGGTGTGTAGATGTGTTGTGTGGTGTGTAGATGTGTTGTGTGCAGATAGTTTATGCTAAAAGAGTACGATGCAACATCCGCCTAGCGTTATTCCCGGATGTGCCGCAAAGATATATAATATATATAGGTAACTTCCATGACATACCTGGAAGGAATCAAGTTTCACTAGTGAAGTAGCAAACACTTTATTGCTTAAACAAAAAGATATAAGTACATAGCAGAAGATACAATAAAAGAAAATAAGGTACTTTAGTACAATCGCAAATATATGTTAACTAGCTTCTGCCCGCGATTCCGTCCGCGTGAAACTCGTTTAAATCGTAGCTCCATACAAACTTTCACCACCCATTTCTCCCCCTTACAATATAATTTCCGGGATATAAACTATCATAATATATCATGTCCTTTCACGGGACTCAAACTATACATGTACCAAATTTAATCTAAATCGGTTTAGCGGTTTAAGCGTGAAGAGGTTACAGACAGACAGACATTTATAATATTAGTATGGATGTATCGCCTTACAACAAAGCAATAAGGAACACAATTGTAAACATGTCTTTCACGGGTGTATAGGTAATACAATAGTGTTATGTGGACAACTTGTAAGTTTGTTCCATCGAAGCGTCAGAGTTCTAAGCTTTTGAAAGTTTCTGTATGGAAAACTGTTGCCAACCTGTATTTATAAGTACCTACTGGTTTATAGAAAACTATGTAACAATAGCAAAGTAAAGAGAAAAATAACGCAGGTTTTGCAATGACTAACAAACATTTCCCTTGTGGTGTCGGGTTAGAATTTCACCACCCCCTTTCTTCCCGTGGGTGTCGCAAAAGTCGACTAAGCGACCAGGGTTGAAGTGTGTTGTGGGCGATGGGCTAGCAACCTATCACGGCAATATCACATTTGTCGATCTTTTATACCCACATTTTATGCTAAAAGTGGCGCTGGAACATACGTTTCATGTGCTCTGCCTACCCCTTTTCGGAATAAAGGCGTGAATGTATGTATGTATGTAACAAACATATGCGACATGTTTCGATTCCTTTGGGGGTTTTTAACCTCCAACGTTTGTCCGAAAGCTGACTTGATAGAGATAGTTCTTAGCAACGTTTCAATAAAATCAGTTTAGCCGTTTTTGAGATATTGAACTTGGAATAAAAATAACGAGGTTTTTTTTATATTTCAATGTAGTTAATTATTTATGACTTGTTTCTGCCTGCGTGGAACCCATTTATATCGTAGCTGCATACATACTTTGACCCCCCATTTCACCCCTTCAGGATGTGATTATTGGGATGAAAACTATACTATATCCTTCTCCGGGACTCAAACTATCTCTATACCAAATTTCATCTAAATCGGTTTAGCGGTTTAAGCGTGAAGAGGTAACAACCAGACAGACAGACACACTTTCGTTTTTATTATATTAGTAATCCCCGCACATTAACTGCACCTAAGTTTTTACTCGAGGTTATCACTAGGGTTACAATAAATTATAGATTTCAGAAAAATATAAGATATTTCTTTGGCACTTTATATCGCCTCTTCACTTTGGATATGGCTGCACCAGACTTATTCAAAGGAGCCTCAGGACTCCTGAGGCCTGTACTGTAATTTTCATATAAAAATAATAATTTAGATCTACCTAACGTAGGTACAAAACCTTACGCAATCGATCAGTTGATATAGGAACAACGTAACATCTTCATGTCATTCAAATTTGTGCTTCATCTGTATCGTCACAGAGCTGATATTTCCATATCAATAATTATTTATTAAGTAGCCAGCCAGTGAGGTCTTCAAAACAGAGTTTGGTAACCCCCGAAGTGTTAGACAAACTTTTCCTGCATCTGTTGAAATTCTAAAATAAACTCTGTGCGGTGCGGAGAAAGTTTAATTTGCAATAAAAAACACTTGTTACAGTTGTGACCTTATTAGAGACGTTTAGTAAGAAGTTTTCAATAGTTCACATAGTAACTTATCGTCAGGCGCTCTCGGCAAAATTACAAACTTTCTGGTTACTTTTTAGTAGTTTTTAGGTTACTTTGGATGGGTCGGTTTAAACCCTTTGACACATTTAATGTCACCATCATCATATCAAAGGATGGACGTCCACTGCTGGAGATAGGCCTCCCCCAATGAGTGCCACAATGGTCGTGTCGGGACTTTTAATTTAGGTTCTTTCTTAATACGAACCAGACGTATATGATGGCAAATGTAACCCTCACCAAGGAATCACCAGACGTACTTATTTAATATTTATTACACACTGACACTATCAAGCTTTTTACTTGCAAACGTTATAAAAAATCTTAAATTTACTCACGTAAGTTACCCTGTGCTTTCGTAACAATTGCCTACTTTCCTAATTTATAGTGGTCCTTCCAAAATTGGTCCAACGAAAATTTTTTTTTTTATGATACCATGTTCGAACCTATTTTTAGAGAAGCTCACATATTTGTATGTGACCAACTTACTGCACGAAAAAGGCAAAAATGAGAAGGAAAAATCAGACATGAGTCACCGCAAAAACGGCTCCTACTAATTGACACATAATTATAACGCCACAAGTTACTATTTATACTGACCGTTGTATAACGAATAGTAAGTCCAGTACAAACAGCATCATCATCCGTAAGTCATTTGCTGTTGTTGTCGTGATCCGTCCGTTTAGGCACGTAGTTGCTAAAACTCTCACCATTGGTAAGTGTAATGTACTCATGGACGACAAAAAAGAGGCATTATTTGGAATCCGTGAAATATTTTTTTTCAGTTTTGAAAGGCTTTTTTGTTAGGACAAATTAAATTTTAGCAACTAAAGTTACCTGTAAAAACTAATATTGGTCTAAAAATGTCTGCACTAATGTATTATTTGACATGTTTTTCTTTTGTTAAAAGGAACCGTTGCTAAAATTTGTCAAATTCTCAACTATTACATATTCTACTTTTGATACAGTCAGTAGGCAAGTAATTTTACTTCAACAGAAACGATATTATATGGCTACTTACCGTGTCAAATGCAATAAGTAGAATTTGTGAAGGTTGAGAATTTATGCTACTTATAAATTCTCATCTTTCACAAATTATACTTTAAGGCAAGTCGGTGTAGGTAAGACGACGAGCGAAGCGAGGAGGAGTGTTAAATAGAACTGCGACCATACAGCGCGTGAGCAGAGCGAGAGAAGCGAGGCAGCGGCCGGTGAAGCGCCAGAACCGATTTTTTAAAATTTTATACATACTGTTACTGTATGTGTGATATTTTGGTAAGTGCATGAAATTGCCAAACATATTATTTCGTGTAATGAAAAATGTACAATTGACACTTTTTTATTGAATACGTTTGACGTTATTTACTTATTGCTAATTGAGTGTTTCTCAAGTAAACGTTTGTAAATTGAAACTTTAGCGCAATAACGCGTTTGCCAAGTAATTATTTGATGAACTGTTTTTTGTCCAATGTATACATGCTAATATTTTTTGGTTAAACATTAGTAAACCAGTATTTTGGCTCATTCGTAAATTCACCTAGTATCTGATTTCCTTTTCGCTTTTCTTCCTGTAGCCCTTTTTTCATTTAACATACTTCCTCTTATCTCCTCGTATTATCCCACTCTTTAAACCTCATTCCTGGTTTGAATAAAACCGTCGAACACGACGTTTCACACATGCAATTTAAATTTAGTATTAAGGAGTAACGCTGATAAATTTATTTGTTTTTTTCTATACTCCGACCCGGATCCAAACCGGCGACCACAGTGCCTTAATTATTATGTCGGTCCAGCTCTTTGTGTAGGCTATTGGCCTCGAGCTGTTGCCCCTTTACACAGGTCCCTGCACGTCTATCAAGGAACGGCTGCGACATACTCTTGATTTTCCTCGCACTACACCTCTTGTTCTAAGTGTTCTATTAAGAGAGAGACGGATAGTGTGAGAAAAATCGAGAGAGCTCGCACGCCATCGCGTGATAGCCCTGCTGGACGACGAGCGTCTCCATCGATTGGTTTTTTCTTGAGATGTGGTTGTGTCTCCTAAAACAGATTTTTTTCCACGACGGCTGCGAATTAGTGTACCTACAGTCTTGTCTGATGGTTAAGCAAACACTGCAACCATGTACGCTTGCGATTTCAAAACAATCACAAGCGCGGTGAAAACCAATTCCAGAAACAAATCAAAGTGAAAGTTGTTTGTTTTTCAATTTAGGTATATTACATGCAGAATGTCTATTTATACGATGAAATGCAGGGCTGTCTCTACACTAAACTAGGACGTTTGGAACAAGATTGAAATAAATACTCGAAAAACAAATTGATATCAAATCAGTACCACATACGTTTAGTCAGATACTCTCCATTCGTCATCGAATACTCGCATTTCGGTAGTCAAACCGCCGCACGGCGATCACGCGTCGGCCATATTTTCTGCGAAGTAAGCGTAAACGTATTTCAAGAGGTCTATTCTAGCCTGTAGCTTCCAATCCTAAACACATTTTAATGATTTGTGCCCTCGCTTCCCATTAACGTTAGAGCGAGCGCGCGAATAACTTTAGTTATAACTCTTATAACTATTATAAGACTAATATAAATCGAATGGAGGTCCAATATACGAAACTCTGCAATATTGCTATCTTATATCTTGTCGTGACGTTTGGAAATGTATTACAACTATGTACTTATGTAAACGCAGTATTTTGCGACCAACACAACAATTTACCTGATTTTCCATACGACGTTTCATGTACTTTGTACTAACAAATGTCGGTTGTGACATCATGCTTAGAGTTTTTCAGTATGAAGCGTTTTGCGCTGCCGCCAGCGAGGTCAATCTTTGTCTCAAATTTATCGGGTATTTATGTTCTTTAAGTGTAGTTGCTCCCATACAAACATTTGTTCATGTCCAAAAACTGGTTCGAATGACAGCATAAAAACTTTTAGTCATCATCCCTATTAAGCTGACTCAGTATTTCATGAAACAAAAAAAAAGACCACGACCTGTGCAACTCGTGTTGAAACGTATTTAAAAATCGCGAGAGTTTAAAACAGAAAAAATACGAATAGAACTTTTGTATTTTGCCAACACCTACACATTTTTTGGTAGCTGGCTGTACTTACTTTTATCATAAAAGTCAACATTCAACAAGGCAATTTCACCAAGACATTTGGTAACTTCACAACAACCCAGCCGTTTCAAAAAATCACTCCTTTGCGAACGCTGAAGCTTCGGTATCAGTCCTATGAAAACATGGACCTTTTAAATTAGGACGCCTTTTAGGCAGTGGATAAACACATTTACTTTATTCTAAAGGAAAAAAATACTCAGGTTACATACGTGCTGCAAACACATCGTGTAGTTTAGTGAAAACAAAACATCGTAAGGAAACCGGTCTAATCCCAACTATGCCTAGTTAGCCCGATGATTTGAAAGTATGTAGGGATGTAACGTCATTATTATCATGTTGTCATATGTATGACATTCGGCGTATGCGAACCTTTAGGATATGAATGTCCGAATGTGAAAACTAATGTCATGAATACGAATAAAAAAACTCAACAACTAAAACAACACAAATCGAATTAATCAAGCAATAGCAAGTCAGGGTAAAAATGCTTCCTATTGGACAAAATGAATCACGTTTATTATCTAATTCTATGCCATGCATTATTTTGGCCTTCAAAGTTTGTCACTCTTTAGTACCACCCAGGGGACAGGTGCAGGGTTGTGGTTGGTAGCTCCTGCGGACGCGAGTAACAGTTGCCCCCCCCCTTAGTCAAGTGAGTGGGCAACTCCACTGTAAGAAGTTCTTAAGCTGCCCGAAGGCCTCTAACTCGGCTTCACGACTACTGTCATACAAACGCCTTCCAAAGCACGGAAGCGCTCATTTATACTAACCACTCAAACATCAGGCGGTCACCCATCCAAAGACTGACTGCTGCCACCTATGAGCGATAAATCACGTGATACTGGTCTAGGCGCGGCATAAAGCCTCTCACGGACTGGCGCGGCCTGGCCGCGGCGGTGGTCAATAGTAAACCTGTCATTATCTGTCAAATTTACTATTGACCGCCACCGCAGGCATTTTCTACCGGAGGGGTAAGAAGAGATGAGGCGAGGCGAGGAATGAAATTTTTCAATTCTCGCTTCGCCTGCTCTCGTCTCGCCCTCCGGTGGAAAGGAAAATCAGCTTTAGGCAGTCGACGGCGACGGGCGGCCAACGGCAGCGCAGTGACCACAAGGCAATCTACACGCATTCGCAAAACATTCGCGTCTGATGCAAGTGCGAATATAGATGCGATACATTCGCACATGCGAATGTGAATGCAAATATTCGCCACATCCCTAGTTGAACGCTCATAGGGCAGTCGCTATTATAAAACCAGTTTCTTGGTCAAATCTTTGGGTCTACGTGCCATAGCAGACGCCTATCTATTTTATGGTAGGACGCTGACACAACGTTTAAGTCTAAACACCCATAGGTCAGAAGTCAGTCGTTATCAGTGAAGCGCCTCAGTGATGCAAAATAAGACTTGTAAAATGGTAACTTTTGGCTTCGGATAACAGGTTACTGGGTTAATTTAATTCACCTTAAATTTTGTTAACTGCAGGTAAAATTGGATTAACTCTCCATTAAGGATGAGCTGCATTAACAAGATTTATCTGACCAGTTAACATTACACACATGGGTCCAGTAAAAGTCATGTTACTGAGCACTTTTAATTTACAAACTATAATATAACTGGCTTCACACATAATAAAACAAATGAAGATCGAAAAGGCAGACCATTTAAAATCGGATATTAACTAAAAAGTTACGGTATTCCTTCGGTGATAATTGACAGAGTGATTCGATGGTTTCCCATTTTAATTTTGAAAGGCGGAGATCTAAATGTATATTTTTCATTAACTTCTACGGATAAAATACGGGCCCAGGAACCATGTTTTTTTGGGTACGCTCTAAAGTTCACAAGTATATTTATACTGCAATTTTACTTTGTGGAACAAAATAAAAGCGCTAAAGGTTAAAAGCCTTTAAATCCCTGGCGATTTGTCTTAATTCAAGGCTGGGAAGTTTAATAATTTCCAAGCTTAATATCTTTGTTGAATTTGCCCAATCGCTGGTCATTTACCTCGCTAGGCGGAAAAATTTGGTTCGAAGGTTTTTTTCGTACAGATGCTTCGGCTGTGGAATGAGTTCTCTGCGGAGATTTTCCAAGGCACTAAATTATAGGGTTCTCAATTCAAGTTTCGCATTTATATTTTATGTTTATGTTTTTGCTTGTTGATACGCTTTTTTACACCACGACGGTGACGATTCTCACAGCCCGGGCTTGTATGGATTAACGGCCGACCGGCTCCTCGCGGACGTGGACGGCTGCGCTCGGCTGTCATCTCATCTGACGGGCTCTGTCCAGCTTTTGCTTACTGCACTGTACGCCAGACGCCAGATGCTCGCGTATCCGTTCCGATGCGGTGCTGCGCGATCCGGCCCTGCCCCTTCGGTGGGAAACGATCATACTGTTCGCTCGAGTCAAGTTGTTGGCAGGTACTCGTACATTTTAAGCATTGTGAATATCAGAGCTACGGACCCTTACGGCGAACCAGTATAAATCTGACAATCAATCACACGTAGGTACACAAAAGTAAAAATAATATTGTTTATTCAGGAAAGAAACACAAAAAAGGATAAAAGCTTACATAGTGGTTAGGAATCTCCAGTTCACTTTCATACGTTCTCTCCTACAGCAGATATTAATTACGTTCGTATAATCGTACAAAAGAGAATTATTAACTACCAAGCCTACATAAATTCTAATATATAATATTCTTTACATTTACAAATCTATTCACATTGGAATATAGTCTGAAATCCCGTTGTTAGCTCGCGGCAAGTGAACCCTCGTCCAGGCAATTTCAGACCAATCTTTCAGACGTGACAGACATTATTGAGGCTTAACTAATTGCGTTGTTGTTAATATGTAAGGAGTTATGATGAAGTAATATGTTTGGGTATCCCTACACAATAAAGGATCTCTTTGTCTTTGTACCTTGAAATTGGTGCCCAAGCCGATTTGAGATGTTTACCCCTTGATTTCCAAAAGAGGTAGCCAGAGCACATGAAAGTTATGTTCCCATGCCACTTTTAGCATAAATGTAAAATAAAAGATTGGTAAATTGTGATATCGCAGTAATTGGTTGCTAGCCTATTGCCAACAACACACTTCACCCCAGTTCCCTTAGTAAGACTCTGAAGACTAACCTGCTATTCTAACCCAACACGGGATGTCAGACGTTTGCTAGGCGATATTATAAGAAACTTTGTGCAATCGTGTACGTAATTCAACTAGTTGAGCGGGTCTGAGAAGATTGGAAGGCCCTCACACCCTGGAACCTAAATGGTCTCGTACCCTACGCTTTCAGAGAAATTTCCTCCCTCGGACGCTCCGGTTGTGGAATGAGCTCCCTGCCGAGGTTTTCCCGAGGGACTACAGTATATGATTCTTCAAAAAAGGAGGGTATAAATTCCTAAAGGGTCGGCAACGCGCATGTAACACCCCTGGAGTTGCAAGCGTCCATACGCCATGGTAACCACTTACCATCAGATGGGCCGTAAGCTTATTTGCCACCAACGTGGTATAAAAAATAATCATTTATCACTTGCACGCACTTGCGTACTTAGACAGCACGTGACTAACTGACTACGTAAAATCGTTACGTGCGTACCTACATCTCTGCTGGGATATTAAATGATCTCGTAAACTTCTTGTGTATTCTGGCGGAAACCTTTTATCTAATGTAATGGATAATATTTTGTAATTATGTTTTCATTTATCGTACCGGAAGGCGCAGTTTGGGTAGGCAATGTAGACAAGGTAGACAAGGTGGACTGCGGGTGGCGCAGGACCGGTCATTGTGGCACTCTTTGGGGGAGTCCTATGTCCAGCACTAGTCGTATTTCGTCTAATATAATGATGATGAACAAATTGACTCGATTATCAGCACGAGGTTTTCCCATCAGCTAAGTTAATTAATGAATATTAAATCTTTTTTTACAAGCTTTATAATTATATTACATTGGCCTGTTTGTATGTATGTAAGTTGTCCGTCAAATTTTGCAATCAAAATTTCAGTCACTTGCCGTTATCTGATTGAGCAGAGATTTTGGGTATTTGTATTGTTTAGATGCCAATTCAATA
This sequence comes from Epinotia demarniana, assembly GCA_945867215.1. Taxonomy (NCBI): domain Eukaryota; kingdom Metazoa; phylum Arthropoda; class Insecta; order Lepidoptera; family Tortricidae; genus Epinotia; species Epinotia demarniana. Next base: position 639,854 of record OX244277.1, read on the forward strand.
TTTGGTATCATCGAGCTGATGATGGAGACAAAAGGTGGCCTGGGAATTCAGTATTTAAGCGACGTAACCCTATTAAATTCGGGCTCGTTAAAATCGTCTCAATGTGCAGTTTATACTGAAAAGTACAGTCGGCTATAAAAGTTTGTACCGAAAAAAATTTTAGACAGAAACTTATTAATGCTTTTCTACCTCCTCCGTGACTGTACGATGCGTACTCTTTAATGTTCACTAGCTGCCAAATTATATGAAACATTAATTTTAAACTGTGCTGAGTTTGTTTGTGTTTTCTGTGTTGGTTCGTAGTTCACGCACCGCTGCCATCCGCGGGTGTTCGTTAATTAGTGGCTACTTACTCGGGATATTAAACCTCTTGTCCAATCAATACACAAGTCAGGACCGGTGATACATTACGACATTTTAAAATACTTAATAAATATTTGCGTACAATCTTGCATCAATAAGTGTAAGGAAAACGAGGCGCCGAAGGCGCGGAATAAAGCAGAGAAGAAAATATACATAGCTCAACCATCAAGGGAACTAGTTGAAGAGGCCAAAGAAAGAAAACGGGATCAACTAAAACTGAAGATTACCATACCAGTCAAGCAGCCATCTGAAGCAAACTCATTAGAAGTCGTCGAACAGTCATCGAAGAAATTTAAACCCGGAGAATGGGAACTTTAACGTAGCGTCAAAATAATAAGTATTAGAATCAGTGAAAGAAAAGTCAATCAGTGAAAGTGCCTAAGTGTTAACACCGTTGCAACCAATAGTGCGAGGCTTCGCCTCACACTAAAGGGGGAGAATTATGGACGACAACATCAACACGCGACGGCAGAGCTACGCATCGCGTCATACGAAGATTATACGTAAGAGAAATATGTGATTATTTATAAAGACTTAGATTGTTTAGAGTAAATAAAGAACCCAGTAGTTAGAATCCCCATAGTAATTATTTACATAAAACACCCTCTCATAGCATTCATTTGATATTGTAAACATTAAAGTAAAATCCCAGTACAAATTGTATTAGAAAGAGAGAGGAGATGTTGCCTATGCGCGAGCGCAGCGCGGACTGGCCGCCATGGAGGGGAGGGGTGTATCGCGCCAACATGACCGTAACGAGAGCCGCGGCCACCGAGCCTGAATTAGAATTTAGTACGGCGCATTTTCACTTTGCAATTAATATGTTTACGTTTATACCTTTACAACGGCTCATCGTATCAGAATGATTTATAACGCGTGACGCGCGATAACGCGTTTAAGTGTTACGTGCCTAGTTGTAAACTGGACCTGTTTCTAACGGATCATTTATGGCCGGCGGGCATTATATTTCGCCGTTTTGTGCCGAGAAAACATAAAAGTGACGCTGGCGATGTTGGTGTTTGCGTGCCGACCTGCGCGGACGCTACGATGATGGCCACGAGTGCCACGAATACGCTCAAAACAAAAACAAATAAATGAACAAACAAGACAATAATAATGTGAACATAACCTTGTGTTCGTTTAACTGTCGGAGCATAAAACGATCCATTGATGACATCAGGCGAATTTGTACTTTCGCTGACGTGGTAGCCCTCCAAGAAACGTGGTTGCTGCCACACGACTTATCTTTTCTAAATAGTATAAGTGACGAGTTCGCTAGTACCGGAACTTCGGCTGTGGATACGTCGGTCGGAATGTTACGAGGCAGGCCCTATGGAGGGACTGCTCTATTGTGGAAAAAGAAAGCTTTTCCGTGTACGTCAGTTATTTCATGTGACAACGCTAGAATCAGTGCAATAAAGTTATCGTCCGGTGGTGTAGATATATTAGTATTTTGTGTATATATGCCGAATAACTGTATTGATAATTTAACTGAATTTGTGCAATGTGTCAGTGCGATAAGTGCTATAGTCGACGAAAACAGTATCGAAACTGTTTACATACTGGGTGATTATAATGCGCATCCCGGTGAGTTATTCAGTAATGAATTACAAAGTTTTTGTACTGATCAAGGTTGGGTTTACGCAGATTTAATAAAATTGGGCGCTGATTCCGATACTTTTACGTATGTGAGCGATTCACATTTTTGCAGTCGCTGGCTAGACCATTGTTTGTGTTCTACAGCGGGATGGAATTCGATAGATGATGTTTTCGTTGACTATGGCGTTTATTGCTCTGACCATTATCCGCTTGTTGTTAAGTGCAATTTAAATGTAGTTGTGCCCAAGCTGTATAGTTTAGACTTGCCATCAAAATGTAAACAAATAGTCTGGGGCAATAGGACACCTCTCGAGATTGAAAAATATACTGATAAATGTAACGAATTATTAAAAGCTATTGATTTCCCTGACGAACTTAGAGGCTGCTGTGACGGATGCTGTACAAATAATTCAGGGCACCATATTGTTTTGGATGATTTGTATTTCAATATTTGTTTCTTTTATAATACGCTATTATCACGTTCATTATTTTATTATATTTATTTCGGCATGGGGTGGGGCTATGCGGTCTCTTTGCGGTCGGAGTACCCTGCCATATACTTTTTACGGTCTATGGAAGAAGAAGAACGAAGTTTAGTTGTCAAATTTTGAAGACGAAAAAATATGTTGCGGTAATTGCGAGCGGCGCAATAAGTTTTACTTAAGAAGGAAAAGACTGTATCTTTTATAAAAGACCATACATACACGACCGAAGCACCAAGGCAAGGGGTAAGCCTAGATTCATTTATTTATATATCTCTCAGTTTCATACGGATTAGAGTCCGTGACGTTGAAAATAACAAAAAGGAACCAGTGCGCTCGTTCGAGGAACATTTGGTCGTCTTCGAACCGGATTTATTTACTTTCGGACTCATATATTTTCAACGCCACGCTACTCTGATCCTCTCATTTCATCACTTTTCGAGCGGTCGAAAAGTGTTAGTTCAAAATTTTACTTTGGGCTTTGGGGAAAATATCGATTTTCATCTTTCAAAATTACGCTAACACATTTTGGATATACATTTATTAAATTGCGGTTGCTATTTGACATAATATGCGGGTCACTCATTCAATTCAATCGGTTTATCGGTAAATTTGATTTAATTTCTGCATTTTACATATTTTATTGTCATATTGATCGAAATTGTTTGTTACTAAGCAACCAGATTGCGGTTTAGTATTAGTACATAGCAATATTTCGTCGAGTGTTACAATTGTTTACGTGGCGTAGTTGCACAACACATCGGCTACAAAGCACCAGATCGTGGGTTCGTGACCGGTCGCGAGTGGTCTTTTTGTGTTTTTTTAAAAGGGTTTTATTTCTTGTTTAGGCGGCTTGTTTGGAAATAGAGGAAATAGATGGTCTTTTTAAGTTTTAACTTTTTTTAAGAATATTTTGCGGTAAATTACAAATATACTATAGTTTAGCGGGAAATACTTCGTATATTTAAAACAATAGTGCGGTTTATTGTTTTTATATTTACGGCGCGGTTTATGATGAGTTTTTAGGTATTTATTATTTTCATGCTGTGGTGTTTATTGTTAGGGTTTTGTTTGATTTTGTTGATTTGGATTCTGAATTCAAACAAAACAATGGCGGCAGCTAGGCGGTTACAGTTGTCACAAATGAAATATTTCACGGCTATCCAAAATATTGATTTATTGGAAGGTTTAGCTCGTAATACGGATCTGTCTTCGGAACAGGAAAGCGATTTTATGGTTCGTTTCCAAGATTTGGAAAAGGTGTTTGAGGCATTTACGGAAATGCATTACGAACTTCAACTTTCGGCCAAGGAGATCGAGAACTTTGATCTAGACGATCATAAACGGATGTACGAGACGTACAATAAAAAATATTATTTCATAAAGCAACCTCATTTGGGACTAGCAACTTCAAATTTGGAAACCGGCAGTGTTAGCGGTAACAACAATGCCAGGAGCGTGAGCAATAGAGCGGTCTTGCCACGCTTGCAAATTCCTACCTTTTCAGGAAGATTGGAGGAGTTTGCTTCCTTCATGGAATTGTTTCGGTCCCTGGTGGACAATGACACATCTTTATCGGACACTGAAAAGATGTATTACTTAGCGGGGTCATTGTTAGGCGAACCGAAAACCTTAATTCAGCATCTGTCAGTCACTGGAGATAATTATTCGGTAGCAGTGGAGTTGCTAAATGCGCGATATAACAATAAAAGATTATTAGCGGACCGGTTGTTATACAACCTGTTAAATATACCACACGTGCACAGCAGAGGGTTAAATGGTTTGAAAACGTTCTTGAATACCCTATTGGAAAACACAAAGGCACTGGAAAAGATGAATTTTCCTGTAGAGTCGTGGTGTTATTTGTTGTTTTATATTAACTTCCAAAAATTAGACAGCAACTTGAAGAAGCACTTTGAAGACAAGCATGCTGACAAGGAGTTGCCTACGTTCTCGGATCTTTTAAGGTTTTTGGAAACTGAAATCCGGATTTTGGAATCTAGCGCGGAGCCACAAACCGGTGCGTCATCAGCGGTTAGACGTAGTGGAGGTGGGCAGAGTCTAGCGGTAAAGACTCATGCGGTCTTTCAGAATGCGGGGCCAACTTCGTGCAGATTATGCGGGAAAAGCGGACACTTCATCGCCAAGTGTGAGAAGTTCTTGGCAATGAAACCTACAGCTAGGAAACGTCAGGCTGTATCGCTTAGATTGTGTTTCCGATGCTTAAACGGTCACAATATTGACCAATGTAAGTACAATGTGAATTGCTATAAATGCAATTCGACTAAGCATCATTACTTGTTGCATTTTGATCTTCCAACTGCGGTGCCGGATCAACAACGTTTGATGTCAAACGATATATCACCGAATGGGCGGTTCTATAACGCCACAACGCTCTCGGCAAATGCTCCAGTAGTGAGCGCGCCTTTAGCTAGTGACCTCCCGGGAAGTGCGGGACCTGGAATCACTGGACTGACGGCGTCACACGTCGACGAGCTTAGCATGTATCAGCGGACGGTCCTACTTGCAACGGCAGTAGTACGGGTACTCGACAATAGCGGCTGTTACCAGGAAGCAAGAGCGTTGCTTGATGGAGGTAGTCAGAGCACATTTGTATCAGAAGGATGCGTGCAGAGGTTGGGTTTGAAGCGGTTTAAATCCAACATGGTGTCAATCACGGGTCTGAGTGGTGCCCCTGTGAGCGGTTGCAGAGGTGCTGTTAACTTGACTCTGGCACCAAGGCTATCGGAGCAGCCTACGCTTGTGACTACAGCTACCGTTTTGAGCAAAATCACAAACAACCTATCTGGATTTTCATTGCCGGCTCAGTTAGCGGACAATTATCGGGGACTGTATCTTGCGGACGAACAGTTCTACATTAGTCGGGAGATCGACATTTTAATCGGTGCGGACTTACTCTGTGACATTGTGCTCGGCGGCGGATGCCTGAAGATCAATGATCACTTACCTCGGGCTATGAATACTGTGTTCGGTCACGTGTTGACAGGTCCGGTCACTTTTGCGGCATACAACCCATATCCTCAGGTGACTTATTTCTCTCAGACTTTCTTCTGTGACACGACTACAGATCAGATTTTGGAGCGATTCTGGGAAGTGGAGGATATTCCAGATAAACTTGAGAGCCCGAAGGATTAGGAATGCGAGATGATTTTTAAAAATAACCACCGACGTGTTGAAGGTGGCAGATACCAGGCACGGTTACCTTTCTTATCGGATGCCCCTGATCTCGGAAACTCGGTGCCAATAGCCTTGAAGCGGTTCGTGGCTATGGAAAAAAGGCTTTCCAGGAACGAATCCTTTCGTGCAAAATATGTTGGGTTTATGCGGGAATATTTAGAGACTGGGCACATGTCTCTCTGTGATGGAGACCCACAAGATTATAGTAGTGGCAGTTACCTGATACCACATCACGGCATATTTAAATCGGATTCGGACAAAATTCGTGTGGTGTTTGATGCTAGCTGTGCTTCAAACAATGGAGTGGCTCTTAATGACTGTCTGCACGCTGGCCCGAAGTTACAGCGGGATATTGCGGAAATAATATGCAGATTTCGGTTACACCCTTATGTTTTTACAACAGACAAAGAAGACCGGCGGTTCCAGCTCATCTTCTGGAGGGAGTCCCCAGACTTACCTTTACAAATCTATCAGCTCAACACGGTGACTTATGGTATGAAGTCTAGTCCATACCTCGCGATTCGGGCGCTGAGGCAGTTGGCAGATGACGAAGAAGCAAATTTTCCTGCGGCGGCGCGGCTTCTTCGTTCGTCTGTTTACATGGACGATATTTTAGGTGGAGTAGACACCATAGAAAATGTAACTAGGTTGAAGAAGGAGTTGACCGATCTACTTCGCTCTGGCGGTTTCGAGCTAAGTAAATGGACGTCTAACAGCAAGGAGGTTTTACAAGACGTAGCGGAAGAGCACTTGGAAAAGCCTAAGAAAATATTTGATAATGCGGACGGGCCTAGCTTCTTTAAAATCCTAGGCATTCAATGGGACTCTAGCAGCGATTGTTTCTCATATCGAACAAAACTAGATGATACCAGCGGATGTACAAAGCGGTTAATATTGTCAATATTGGCTAGGACTTTTGACCCTTTGGGGTGGATCAGTCCAATAGTATTTCAAGGCAAAGTGCTTATGCAGCAGCTCTGGCTAAATAATTTATCTTGGGATGCGGAAGCTTCTGCAGACGTCATTTCAGAATGGCAAGGCATCCTAAAGGATCTGCCTTTAATTTCCAGCCTTAGATTGGAGCGCTTTGTGCTGGCGGGCGTGAAGACTTGCTCGTTACACGGGTTCTCAGATGCATCAGAGCTCGGGTACGGCGCTGCGGTCTATCTTAGGACAGTAGGACAAGACGGAGAGGTCAAGGTTAGCTTGATGATGGCCAAGTCTCGTGTGGCGCCAATAAAGTCGAAACTAACTATACCTAAGCTTGAGCTCAGCAATGCTACATTGTTAGTTCGCCTTCTAAAGTACGTCGTTGCTGCTATCAGTGATGACATGAAGATAGATAGCATTGTTGGATGGTCTGATAGCACCATTATTCTGTCATGGTTGCGGGTATCACCCCATTTGTTGCAGACATTTGAGGGTAATCGGGTTTCACAGATTATAAATTGCGGTCTAGATATAACTTGGAGACATTTACCTTCCGAAATGAACCCTGCCGACGTTGCTAGTCGCGGTTGTCGCGCATCGGTATTGCTCGAACACCCTCTGTGGTGGGGACCTGATTGGTTGACAGGTGATGCGGACACCTGGCCCAAGAATATTATGGATAAAGCGGAAGATCCATTGCCTGGGTTGCGGAAAGGGAAAGTAAATGTTGGAGCTCTGGTGGGGATTGTTGACAAAGATAATATATTTACTCGGTTTAGCAGTTTGAATATGTTACTGGCGGTCGTAGCATACTGTTTCCGGTTTGTCAACAATTCAAAATCGTCGTCTCAGAAACTTGTAGGAGGGTTAACAGTAGCAGAGCGACAGCTTGCTTTGCAGCGGCTCATAAAATTAGTGCAGGAAGCGGAATTTGGCGATGACATTCATTGTCTAGTGCAGAATAAGCAGTGTTCCACACGGTTACGTCGGCTTAGGCCTTATATTGGGGATGATGGCCTACTGCGCGTTGGAGGCCGTTTGGAACATTCCAGCTTATCCTTTGAGCGGAAACATCCAGTGATTTTGCCGAAGTCACATGCCCTCACGGTCTTGATCGTAGATCATTTTCATGTAATGTATTGCCATGCGGGCGCTACAGTTTTGATGGGAGTATTACAGCGGCAATTTTGGATTGTTTCTGCGGCGCAGGTGATTCGTACACGGATTTTCAAGTGTGTACAATGTTTTAGGACGAAGGCTAGGCCTACGGCGCCATTAATGGCAGCGTTGCCCTGGGATCGGGTTAACGCGACGGGTGTATTCCACACCGTGCAAACTGATTTTGCAGGCCCGTTTATGATAAAACATTCTCGTTTGCGGAATGCGAAGATATTGAAGGCATATCTTTGTGTGTTCATTTGCTCTGCCTCTAAAGGGGTCCACTTAGAATGCGTCACAGACCTTTCGACTGAAGGTTTTCTTGCGGCTCTGACGCGCTTCACATCTCGACGCGGCATGCCGAGTGTGATACGTTCAGATTGCGGAACTAATTATGTGGGCGCAAGCAGATATTTGGATGACGTACAGAAATACTTAGCTTCTCAGGAAGCTCAGCGGAGACTTAGTGATGGCGCAGCCAAACAGTCTATTACATGGCGGTTTAATTCACCGGCAGCTCCACATTTCGGTGGTCTGTTTGAGGCCACAGTAAAATCTGCTAAGACCTTATTGCGGCGGGTCATAGGTGATCAGGTTTTGACATTCGATGAATTGGTAACGGTATTTACCAAAGTAGAAGCGGTGCTTAACTGTCGTCCGTTATGTCCTTTGACTCAGGACCCTCAAGAAATAGAGGTACTGACACCTGCTCACCTACTCATAGGTAGAACTTTACTTTCTGTTCCGGAATATAATTTTGAGGACGTCCCAAGTTCACGGTTAAAGCGGTTTAATTTAGTTAAGGCTATGGCTCAACATTTTTGGAGAAAATGGAGTGACCAGTATCTCCACTCTCTCCAAATGCGTAGGAAATGGACATCTCCAACGGATCCGCCAAAGTTAGGTGATCTTGTCCTAATAAAAGAGGAAAATTTACCTCCCTTGAAGTGGAGATTAGGTAGAATAGAGGGGTTGTTACCTGGCAAAGACGGTATTGTTCGAGTTGTGCAGCTTAGAACCACGTCAGGTACACTCATGCGGCCTGTTGTTAAAATTTGTAGACTTCCCCTGGATGATTAAGTTGGTAACAAACAGTTTTTTAGTTCATTTATAAAGTTGTTGTAATATTGCGGTTTATTTCAACACCTTACGTTTGTTTTCTTATTGATAAAGGCTTCAGGTTATAGCCTTTCTCGGGCGGGGGGATGTTTCTTTTATAATACGCTATTATCACGTTCATTATTTTATTATATTTATTTCGGCATGGGGTGGGGCTATGCGGTCTCTTTGCGGTCGGAGTACCCTGCCATATACTTTTTACGGTCTATGGAAGAAGAAGAACGAAGTTTAGTTGTCAAATTTTGAAGACGAAAAAATATGTTGCGGTAATTGCGAGCGGCGCAATAAGTTTTACTTAAGAAGGAAAAGACTGTATCTTTTATAAAAGACCATACATACACGACCGAAGCACCAAGGCAAGGGGTAAGCCTAGATTCATTTATTTATATATCTCTCAGTTTCATACGGATTAGAGTCCGTGACGTTGAAAATAACAAAAAGGAACCAGTGCGCTCGTTCGAGGAACAATATTATTAATGCATTATCTGAGGCATCTATGTACAGTAAAGTTACTACGGCTAATACTGGGAACAAGAAAATAATAGGTTGGAATAAGCATGTTGGCGAAGCCCACAGAGAGGCTAGGGTTTGTTTCCAAAACTGGGTTCTTTTTGGTAAACCTAGTACAGGTCATATTTTTAATTTGATGTGTCACAGCAGAAAAGTTTTTAAATCCAGATTGCGATGGGTACAAAATCATCAAGACCAAGTCAAAATGGACATACTCGCTTCACATCATAGGAAAAATGATTTTCGAAATTTTTGGAAATGTACAAAGAAAATGGAAACAAAAACTAGTCTCTCAGTTAATATCAACGGCACTTTTGATGCCAAGGGCATTGCTAATTTGTTTAAGGACCATTTTAATTGCAAGTCATCGGTAGGAGGTTCGGACGGGCTGCCGGTGTTCGACGGTGGGGTAAGGAATGACCCTCACTTACGTTTTAGCTCGAAGGATATCAACAAGATAATACGGGATATGAAAAGGGGCAAATCCCCTGGTCATGATTATTTGAGCATCGAACACCTGCAGTTCGCTGGTCCTCATTTGCCCAGACTCTTATCTATGTTTTTTAATCTATGTATTGGACACTCATACCTGCCCAGCCATATGACGAAAACGGTAGTTGTTCCTATAATTAAAAATAAAACAGGAGATATATCTGACATAACGAATTACAGACCAATCTCTTTGGCAACAATCGTGGCCAGGGTTCTGGATAGTCTCCTTAGTAAGCAGTTGGACAAATGCTTGCAGCTGCATGATGGCCAGTTCGGCTTCCGAGCCGGCCTGTCCACCGAGAGTTTGCCTAAAAAACACTGTCGAGTACTATACCAGGCGTAGAACACCTATTTATGCGTGTTTTTTGGACCTTTCAAAGGCATTTGACCTTGTAAATTATAACTTACTATGGAAAAAGCTTGATGATGCCAAATTTCCCAGGGAACTAATACGCATATTTAGGTACTGGTACGCGAGCCAAAGAAATAGCGTCCGATGGGGGAACATCTTATCAGACGAGTACGGGTTGGATTGTGGTGTAAGGCAGGGGGGGCTTACATCCCCCAAATTGTTCAATCTTTATGTAAACGAACTCATCGGTGGGCTCAGCAGTACACATGTCGGATGCCACATTAACAGATTATGTCACAATAATATAAGTTATGCGGATGACATGGTGCTGTTGAGCCCATCAGTGGGGGGGCTGAGAATCCTTATTGATAAATGTGAATCCTATGCTCTAAGCCATAACTTAAAATACAATGTGCGGAAGAGCGAATACATGGTTTTTAAGGCTGGTAATAAGTGCCCTTCACACGTACCACCCATTCGTTTAAACGGCGAAGAGCTAAATAGGGTTCACATTTTCAAATATCTTGGTCACATTGTAACTGACGACCTACGGGACGACGCCGATATAGAGAGGGAGCGAAGGGCGTTGGCCGTTAGAGCCAACATGATAGCTCGCAGGTTCGGTCGATGTACAGCGCAAGTCAAAATAACCCTGTTTCGTGCGTACTGTACATCGCTGTACACCGGCAGTTTGTGGTCGAAGTACACGCAACGTGCCATGAATGCCTTGCGTGTACAATATAATGACGCGTTCAGGGTGCTGTTGCGACTGCCGCGGTACTGCAGCGCGTCGGGCATGTTTGCGTACGCGCATGTAGACGGGTTTCATGCGACGCTGCGCAAGCGCTGCGCCGCGACGCTCTGTAGGGTTCGCGGCAGCCGCCACAGTCTCCTGACAGTCGTAGCCGATAGATGGGACAGCAATTTAGTTAAGCACTGGTCCTCTCATCATTTAAGTTGTAGGCATAGAACTAATATATTTATTTAAGTACCAAATTGTTACTAACAAGATATGGATTTTTTAATTGTCCGAAATAAATGCATTTTATTTTTATTTTATTTTATTTTATTTTATTTTTATTTTATTTTTATTTTTTATTTATATATTGTTAGAAAGCTTATTAAAAGTTCTATTAAATGTTTAAACTTACAAATAAGTAAACTCAATAGGTTCAGCGCAAATGATGAATAAGTGTTAAGAAAGGGACCGAATTACGGTTTGCCCGATTTCCATGTACGATTATTCAGATAAGAAAATATTTACGAACCCTACTGTACTTATAAGATCTCAAGCCATATTAGAACTTAGTAAATCAGCTTAGTCTTCCGCCCATTAATATGTATAACATCCCAATAACATCTTGCAATGTAAATTAGTCAAGTCAAAGTGGGCGTAACCTTTATTGTCTCACTCAGCACGTCTTGCTCGCCCACTAGCAGGTATAAATAGCAGGTACGGCCCGGAGCAAATCAGTCGAACCAGCGATAAAACTCCCAGTAGTTCGATACCACTCACACCCCAGATTCGGTTGATACCGTTCAACCAATCTCACTGGAGCGCAAACTCTTAGAGTATTCCAGTGTACAAACTTCCCCGCGTGGTCGTGCCGGAGGCTACCCCTGAATTTTCCCCAGGCCACCCTCCAACCACGCAGTTCGACCGCTATATTGGGTCCGTCCTATTATAGCAACAGTCAGGTTCAAAAAAAAAAAAAAAAAAAAAAAAAAAAAAAAAAAAAAAAAAAAGGAGCAAATCAGTGTCAATCGGAGCCTCCAAGAAGAAGAAGAAAACTACAAAGTAATAGGAAGTTAGGGACTTGTAATCAAGTCACTTAGGGCAGTGATAGGGCAGTTAGGGAAAAGTAAATAAAAAGTCTATTTCTCGTTATTCCTTCTTTTATTTTGGTAACATCGATTACCCAAAGTGTCTGAGGACACGGGCGAAGCCCAAACACACCATTCGGGCGCCGAGTGGTAGTACGCGCTGTCCGTACACATAGGGGCGGAGCTCGTCCGTCGCCGACTTGTGTCACGGAGCGTGGTCGACGCACTGTCCGAGCACATAGGGGCGGAGCTCGTCCGTCGCCGACTTGTGTCTCGGCACTAGGTCATTCTTAGGTGACTGTGAGGGGCGAGCATTGCCGCGGCCGGTAGCGCGCGCGCTCACTCGCCCAGCCGACGCCGCCGAGAGCGGACGTCGCTCACAAGTCTAGTATTCTAGTGTGTAAGTCTAATACGGGCGATAAATTAAATCGGACATAGTATTCATTAGTGTAATCATGAAGTAAAAGGTTTTTTTTAAGTTGCAGGCCATTACGACCCCATAATTATTATTTTTTAAATTTCTCAACAGCAATGTACTGTAAACATGGTTGCGGTACCGAAATGTCAAATGTTCATTAGCAACTGTCAACGAGCGTTTAACGTGAGTGTGTTTGCATAACATTGCAGGCTGAATTATTTTGTATGGCAAAATTATTGTTGCAACTTTAAGTAAATGTTATCTAATTACCTATACTAACCACCGTTAAGAGATTCGCCCGTATTAGACTTACACACTGTATACCTAAAAGTCCTGACTGACTTGTTGAACCTAGAAAGCTGTATTTTTCACAACAGGTATACAACTAAAGTACTTACCCACTAAAAAGGGATTTTTGAAAATTCCACCCTCGAGGGGGTAAAAAGGGGGTTGAAAGTTTGTATAGGAATGTAGCAATATTTTAAGTGAGGGACTTGAAAATTTGTGTATGGACTCGGCGAAAACGTTTCCCTTTTTATTAGTTGCGCGATTTTTTGTTTGCCCGAAATAACATTGCCCATATTATTATTTTCCCAATTCTCAGTTCGTTGCAGTTTTATTTCGCTTGTGATTCCAATAGACACATTTATTAAAATTCCGAAGGATCATTTGCCAGCTAGTTTTTTTGCCGAAAAGTTATACGTCCGAAATATTATTATCCCGCTATATCAAAAGATTGAAATTGTAGCATGTAAGCTAACCTAAAGCTCTGGTTTCCTAGGATAGCGGTGCCGTCATATGATGGCGGTGAAATAGACTAGCCGTCTCTTTCTGAGTGGTCTAATTAGAAAGAGACGGATAGTCTATATCGCCGCCATATGACTGCACCGCTATCGTAGGAAACCAGAGCTTACCGGCAAGCGTGTCGACGTCACCCGCTTCGCGGGGTGCCTATTTCCACTCTAAGGGACACAAGCTAACCCTAACCTAACCTACTGATAACACATTGTTACGATCATTTGTTGTTTTTTTTACTGCGGGGGGATTTGCCCTCCGAGCCCGCCTTTTTTGACTTTTGAAGAACACGTGCAGCTCTCTAGTTACTTGGATGTTTGACATAATCTAAGCTCCTTTTCCGTCAATTGTATATTTTGAACGGTCACAGTTTTAAAAAAGTTTATCTTCGCATCGCAATTTTAAAGTGCACTTCTCTAGGGTTTTAGCATATCTGAATGCTTTTAACTCGTGGCGGTAAAATGATACTTAATTGATAAATAATATTAGGGAAAACGAGATTTAGATTTTACGTAGCATCGGAATTATGAAAAGGTGGTTAACGAATCGGTTGTCAAATAATAAAGTTGGCTATCGTTCTTCTGATTATTGAGTTGCGGGAAAACGACAATGTGGGAAAACAAACCAGCGAGTTTTCAAAAGTACCTATGGTAAACAAAGTTTATGGATTGTAAGAATTCGGTTAACCGTTTTCGGACAAGTGAAAATCGGGCAAGTGTTTTTCGAAACTTCGATTATTACAATACGAGTAAGAGAAAAGCAATTGAAGGATTTTGAAAAAATCTACCCCTACGCGGGTTAACTAGGGGTGCAATGTTTGTATGGGGGAAACATTATTTTTTTGAACTAGAGACTTGAAATTTTATAGAAAGATTACTTATTAGAATACAAAAAAAGCCCTTTCTGCGTTTTAAAAAAAATTCCACCCCTAATGGGGTAAAATAGGGGTGCAAAGTTTGTATAAAGGGAACTTTATTTTTTAGGTAAAAAAATATTTATTAGGATATAAAAAATAACTGTCAGCGTTTTAGAAAATTCTACCCCTAGGGGGGTTCAGTAGGAAACTTTTCTTTTTGAGCTAAACATTTGAAACGATGTAGACATATTAGTTATTTGAATACAAAAAAAGCACTTAAGTAAAGGATTTTGTAAAAAGGGGTGAAAAGTTTGTATGAAGAGCAAGAATTTTTTTATGTAAGAGATGTGTAAGTTGTATCTGGAAAAAGACTGCAAATCAAACTTCAGCGTTTTTTAATTTATCTCCTAAGAGGGTTAAAAGGGGGTTTGAAGTTTGTATAGAGAGCAAGAAATTTTTAAAATGTGAGAATTTTAACTTCGATGTTAGACTGTTTCTTGGAATACTAGAAAATAGCTACAACTTAGGAAAGTTAAAAACCCCCGACATTTTCATTTCAAAGTCCAATATCTTTAAACTGCTGAATAGATTATCATGAAACATGGCTAAAAAGTTAGGGAGCTACGATACCACAGATAGATACACAGCTACACAGATACTCAGACATACACGTTAAACTTATTACAGTTATAACACCCCTCTTTTTGCGTCAGGGTTAAAAAATATTGGGTGTCAAACGAGATTCACCCCTTAAGGCCTAATAGGAGTTGGAAATTTATACGAGAAACAAGACAATTTTTAAAAAAGGGAACTGTAACTTCGGTCAAGGACTAGAAAACAAATTACTGAGTTTTTATATTCTTCCTCTAAGGTTGGAGGTTAAAATGGGTTGGGGAACAATTACTTTTTGAAGAAAGGGAATTCTCCGGTCAGACATATATACTATTTGGTGAGCCATTAATTCAAAATAAATAATCCTACTGCTCGCGGAAAAGTAGGTAAGGTTAAGTTAGAACTGCGAGCCTTACCGAACCGAACAGCTATCAGAAAAGTAGGTTAGGTTAGAACTACGATGCTCACAGACCGAAAAGAAGGTAATGTTAGATAAAATTGCGGAACATTTTGTTACTTTAAATTTTTTCTCAAGTTCTACGCGCACGAAGTCGCTGGTAACAGCTAGTATATGTATATAATATATATAAATACTTAAATGCAAAGAAATCGTTCATGACTCAGGAACAAATAAGTATTCGTGCTTATCATACAAACAATGCCCTTACCGGGATTAGAACCGAGGACCTCTAGCTTCGTAAGCAGGGTCACCAACTAGGCTAAACCGGTCGTCATACGTCATACTGACATCTTATCGGACGTGATTTGTCAGGCATTCTGACGCCTGGCTCAAAAGGAGTCGTCAACTCCGAGCTTACGATGAGTGCGACAAAATTCGTCATAATATAAGTAGTATACATATATCAGATATCAACTGAGATTCAGAGAGAATCCTACCCCTTAGCCGGCCATCATGGAAGAAACAAAAGGCAGTGAAATTAGAATTCCCCCTAAATTGCCACCTTTGAATGCCAAAGAATTTACTGTCATTCAGCACAAATAGAAAATTGACAACTCGATATTCCTTATTGATCAATCTGAATAATGTCAATTTGAAAAACCTCTACGTGGAAATCATCTGGCCTGCATAATGCTAAAATGTAATGACGTACTAAAAGTAAAATTGACATACTTGATATACTTAGGTCGAAATAAATACGTTCATATGGAATTACAGGCACTCCAATTAAAGGACCATGCGTCAAAATGGTCCTGAAACCAACAGCACTGAGAGTAATGTCATTAAATAGGTCTTTAAATCTACTTTATTTCATTCTATCGGCACAAAGTCTAATTCCATTGCAGAACGAAGATATTCGTATTTTAGCCACAGTCAGTAGTACGAGCTATGAAAAAACGCATTCGGAGAATATTCATATTTAGTATTCTGGAGGGTAAATATGATAAAATGTACTAAATGATGAAGGCACAGCGAGCGTGGCATATATTCATATTTTATTAAAAAAACCATTAATTAGCTATAAAAAACATGTTTATTTTACACACTAACCTTACTTTAATAATTCTGAATATGTATTCAATGAGAGAACCCGTTTTCTCATAGATCCTACTCACTTTAACTGAAATAAATGAATATCTCAGTTCTGCAATGGAATTCAACTTGGTGCCCATAGAACGAATTGAAGTAGATTTAAAGACCTATTTAATGACCTAAGTTTCAGCTTTGTTGGATTCAGGACCAGGCTCCATACAAAGTTGCCCATGGTCCTTTGGACCAATCGGAAATACCTCGTAAATGAATTTTGTACAAAATATGTTATTTTCATATAACATTTTGATATAAATTTATATAAGACAACATTTACTTTGGACGTATTTGAATATGAACCTTTTTAGTACTGGACAAAATTCCATTTGGCCTAGATTCATTCGTCATGACGATAAAAAATTAAAGACATAATTGAATTTGAAATCTTATTTTTAGAACAAACGTCGGTATAGGCGACTGTGTCTATATTATATATTAAATTATATATTATCTATATTATTCATTTAAAACGTAAGTAGCGATTACTTTAAAGGTATGTTCTCAATGGCAAAGATATGTTTTATGGATTTAGTTACACAAGATTTTGTTCGCTCATCGCTATGATTGGTTCTCTTAGGTTAGTTGTAGTATAGTTAGTAATTATATATGTAAGTATAGTGTTGTTTAAATGGATCCACTAAAAACCAGCGTTAGTGCACTCTTATGCCCTAACAAAAGCTGAGAGGGCTACTTTTTTGGAGACAACCCTCAACTCTGTATCTTTTACTTCCTATGTTAAGCTCTGCAAAATGTGTTGTTGATGTTGTTTTTAAAAGAAATATTTTCTATACTATTCTATTCTAATTGTAACCAAGAGCTAATTTGGTGGTTCTTTATTGCTAAAATTTCAAAATGGTCATTTCCTGTTGCTGATTTTTCATTTTTGGCGAATGACCGTAAATCTGCCAAAGGAGTAAGTGGGCCGGGCATCATCCTGTAGCCGCCCGATAAAAGATTATGAAGTACTGTTGTCAAGCGACAAAAGAAGCGCTCCTTCACCGGCCGCTTTACGCCCTCACGCTCAATACGCAATCACTGTGACATACCAGCAAGGTACTTATTACATTTTTATTGTCTCAGAAAGCTGTAAAGTTGAATTACGCGTCGATACAGTAAATTTAAGTGCAATACGGGTAGCCGTTGGCGTGCCGCCTGTGCAATTCATAAAATACATTTTTAAATAAAATTAGCGCAGGTTTAGTTAATAAACGATGACTTTTTTCTAATTCAGTAATTGTGGCAGAACACGATTAACTCGTACTTACCTTAATCAAACGTTCTTTTTGGGGTTTCGTACCTCAAAAGGAGAAAAGGAAACCCTTATAGGATCACTTTTTTATCCGTCTCTCTTTCTGTCTGTCTGTCAAGACCCTTTTTCTCGGGGAACCATGTACTCTTGTCTCAGTCTCTTGAACATGTGAAAAAGTCTAACTTCTAATTTTACGTAAAAAAAACATACGGCCGTTTGCGCCGAAATAGTACATTATTGCAGCGGCCGGGAAGTAGCAATTCGTGGATGAGTTGATTTTGTCGGATGAAGTGAAGCTGAATCCGACAAGAAGAATAGAGACGAATCCACGAATTGCCGTTCCCGACAAGGCAGATATAGTGCTTTTCTCCAAAAATGTGAGGAAATCAAATAAATATTTTCAATAATCTTAAAATAGCGCGTATGTCAATAACCTATCAAGTTCCCGCCCATGACTCATAGTGCCAGTTTCAAATGGCACACATAAAAAAATTACCATTAGAATCGGTCACAATTTGAAATGTTTTATGCAATTAAAATTATAAACGATTAAACGGGATTGCAATCTAAATGCATTTGAGTTCGTTGTGAGTTTTATTTCAATAAATATTTTCATTTTTTCATTGAAAACTATTTCAGACATTTTTAAAAACGTCACTTTCGATCTTTTTCAAAAGTAAGCGTTTGTCTATGACCAATAAAAAAAAAGAAAACTCGAAAAAACTTTATGCCTGCCACACACTGGAGCGGCCTGGCCGCGGCGGACAAAAGTAAACTTGTCCGCCGCTGTCAAATTTACTATTGTCCGCCACCGCAGGCCGCGCCAGTGTGTGGCAGACCTAAAGCAGGCTACAAACGAGTGTAATTTGTCACAGCAGATTGCAATAGTTGGAAAGAGACAGCCATACACTACTAATCAGCACGTCTATCATGAGACGGCTTCGACATACTCTCGATTTTTCTCGCATTATACCTCTTTTTCTAAGTGTGTGTTTTAGTAGATTAAGAGAGAGACGGAGAGTGCAATAAAAATCGAGTGTGTTATGGTTTTTAAAATAAATTGGACTGGTAACATTAAAAAGTCTTTGGACAGGTTGATTGAAATGAACCAATCACGTGCAAGAATCGTTGGCCAATCGGATTCGAGTTCCGGTCCGGTAGTTTTTAAGCGCCTAGTCGATCAAAAGGCGGGCATTCTAGAAACGGCACTGGAAGTGAGCGGTTGTCTTACTGTCAAGAAATAATCAATGTTAAATATATTAGCGTAGCATAAGCAGTGATTTGTCGAGATGTTAATAAAGTACTTTAACAACAGTGAATGAGTTTAAATCGTCATAACTCAGAAGTGGGATTCTTACAAGGCTACAACCAGCCTTTCTGCGCTCGCAAGCTCAAGAAAAAAACGTAAGTACAAATTCAAACAAAAGTGGAGAGTTTGATAAAATAAATGGAATTAACGGTTAAATTTTTGCGAGGCCCAACGGGAACTACTCGGTTTTTAGCCCTCATTATTAGCTTGCAACGTAGGGCGATAACAGCTGCAATGGTTAATTGGTTTGAAATTAACCGTTAGTTTTCGAGATTACTGAATTTGTAGGCTAAAACTGTATTTATCGTTACGGAGTAATTCCGGAGATTTATACGGTTGGTCTTGCATAATTATCTTGCTAGGTCACTCCCTAGATGGGCATGCTAGATAAAATTATAGTTAGAATAGTTTCAGGATTAAACTCTATTTATCATTACGGAGTAATTCCGGAGATTTATACGGTTGGTCTTGCATAATTATCTTGCTAGGTCACTCCCTAGATGGGCATGCTAGATAAAATTATAGTTGGAATAGTTTCAGGATTAAACTCTATTTATCATTACGGAGTAATTCCGGAGATTTATACGGTTGGTCTTGCATAATTATCTTGCTAGGTCACTCCCTGGATGGGCATGCTAGATAAAATTATAGTTGGAATAGTTTCAGGATTAAACTCTATTTATCATTACGGAGTAATTCCGGAGATTTATATGGTTGGTCTTGCATATTTATCTTGCTAGGTCACTCCCTAGAGATGGACATTCTAGTTAAATTATAGTTGGAATAGTTTTAGGATTAAACTGTATTTATCGTTAGGGAATAATTCCGGAGATTCATACGGTTGGTCTTGCATGTTTATCTTGCTAGGGCACTCCCTGGAGATGAGCATGTTCGATAATTCAGTGATAAATTATATGTAGAGCCGATATGTAGAGCCCATATGTAGAACCGATATGTAAAGCCGATATGTAGAGCCGATATGTAGAGCCGATATGTAGAGCCGATATGTAGAGCCGATATGTAGAGCCGATATGTAGAGCCGATATGTAGAGCCGATATGTAGAGCCGGTATGTAGAGCCGGTATGTAGAGCCGGTATGTAGAGCCGGTATGTAGAGCCGGTATGTAGAGCCGGTATGTAGAGCCGATATGTAGAGCCGGTATGTAGAGCCGATATGTAGAGCAGATATGTAGAGCCGATATGTAGAGCCGATATGTAGAGCCGATATGTAGAGCCAATATGCAGAGCCCCTTTATGTTGACCCCTGAGGCCATGTGGTGAGGTTACCCCTGATAATGATCTACGGTAAATTCCAAACCACGAGTTTAAAATTTAACCAGTACATTTAGTCCATAAGCTCAGAGTGGCTAAGCAGGCTGGTAGTGCCTGATTCAGTCATGTATGGCGTGTGTTGTTTAATTTATGAAAAGGCTGATAAGGACAATGTTTGTATCTTAGAACAGGCTAAGTATATCTTTTAGAACAGTCTAAGTATCTGTTAGATTAGAACGGGCTAAGTATATGCCTGTTAGATTAGAACGGACTAAGTATTTCCGATAGATCGGGCTGAGTATGTCCGATAGATTGGGCTAAGTATGTCCGATAGATCTGGCTAAGTATGTCCGATAGATCGGGCTAAGTATGTCCGATAGATCGGGCTAAGTATGTCCGATAGATCTGGCTAAGTACGCCTGTTAGATTAGAACGGACTAAGTATGTCCGATAGATCAGTCTAAGTATGTCCGATAGATCAGGCTAAGTATGTCCGATAGATCAGGCTAAGTATGTCCGATAGATAGTGCTAAGTATGCCCGATAGATAGTGCTAAGTATGCCCGATAGATAGTGCTAAGTATGCCCGATAGATAGTGCTAAGTATGCCCGATAGATGGTGCTAAGTATGCCCGATAGATCGCGCTAAGTATGTCCGATAGATAGGGCTAAGTTTGTCTGATAGATCGGGCCGAGTATGAATTAGATTATTTTATTTCATGAGATAAATTACAGTTTAAAGTTGGCTTAGTCAAAATTATAAGAATTTGTGTCACAATCGTCACAAAATAACACACAGCGCTCAACAAAGTTGTAATTGTTCGAATCTAATTTAGTGTGTGCGCTCAGCTGATATTCTTAGGCATTATGGTCGCTTATCGCGGTATGCACGGCGATACAGTCGCTGCCTAAGTTTGTAATATCACAGTCGATACTCGAACTCGACTCGGCGATTGCACGAGTGGGAAATTCTATGTTTTTACATCCAAAGCTATTCAGTACGTCATCTATCCGCTGTTTCGCACTGTTATTTGATAAGTAATCTACATTGTGGTCATCAACTATCAGATACCTTTTATTTTCGTCATTAAGACTACTTAAAAATAATTCCAGTTTCTCCAAATAAATATCAAAGTCACCATTTCTTGTTCTATCTGATAGAACGGGCTAAGTATGTCTGATTAACGTGTCTTAATGTCCGTACACATATCAAAATTTCAGTATAAGTGTAGCTGTAACATACTTGAATAATATAGTTCAGTAGCAATTAATTACAATTTCAAATGCACCGATCTGGAAGGAGGTACAGGCCAACTATCTCCGTTAGATTAGAACAGGCTAGGTATGTCTGTTAGATTAGAGCTGGCTAAGTATGCCTGATTGAATCACCTGTGCTTGCACTATGTAAATGTGTAATCACTCTGCAAGCACAGGTATGGCACAGGCTAAGTATGCCTTGTCAATTATAATTATGCAATTACCACTACCGGGCAAACAAGCATTTATTTAGATGTATGTACTTTAAATAGTATCCGAAATTAATGCCTTCTAGTAACTTTACTATTTTAAAATTAAAAAATGTAAGTGCTTGAACATGGTTAAGAACAAAGATCTTATAAACTAGTAATAATTCATGCGTATCCAACCTGCATGCAGTTGTGCAGATTTCTGTAATTTTATGACTACTTAGTAGGATTAGGCTCAAAGTGAGACGCTTTATACCACAAGAGTTCCAGTTAACGGGTCTGTTACATGGCAACCCTCAGAAACCAGCACACAGCCAGGTGTGCCTGTAATGGGTTATCGAATTACATAGTGCATCACCATGTGCGTACTACTAAACGGGCCATGTGAGCCTATGATATGTTTTATGCCAGCAAGCTAGCGTGTGTGACCACGTGCGTAGCCGCTAAAAGGCTATGCCTACAGTGATGATACATGCAGTGGGAGATTAAATGCGTAACGACTATGGTTACTATTATCATTTTTCTGACTGGCGGAGTTTTAGACTGAATGAGAATCATTTATTCGTAAAAAAAATAGGTACGATAACTTGGTCTTAAAGAAAATAAACATGTGAGACACGTTGTTTTGTCATTAGGCGTACGAGTATGATATAATGTTAATCATAAATTATAATTAATGCTTAAATAAATAGATCAAACTACAAGAATGTCATGCAAATCATATTAAATAACGAGAAACATTCACTACGATAGTTTTGATTAGCAAAAGATAATACATTATTTAAATGTCAAAAAGAGAAGATTCAATAAGATTAATATATATTGTCCGCGTAATAAATTATAAGTCAGTATCATTTAAAAATTGTTATACTAAGAGTATAATATGTTAGACTATAATAATATTTTGCAATATATGTATATGTTGTCTGGAATTTTATTAAATATTTGTGGCACCATTCCCAATACACTTTTGCGTAACTACCAAGGCGGTTTTACGTAAGTAATTTATTACGCAATGCGTTTTCGTACTGTGGTCTGGTTTTTCGTACAGGGAGCCTTCGTATGTCAGCAATTTTCCGTACAATTTAGGATTACATTTAACAAAAGAGCCGTTTCCAAAATATATAGACTGGGTAAGGTTAGTGATCTAAAATATAGAATGCAGCTAAGAAATGACATTTTAAGACCACACATTGAGTGAACTAAGTTAGGTAGTGATGAACTGAGCAGTTAGTTAAGATAGAGTTTGAGATTAAGGTTCATGTTTGAGATCTGATTTGGATTAAAGTTTGGGAGGATGTTTTAGTCGGTGGCTCGAGCCACTAGCTTTGGTTTTATTCTGGATTTAAATATAACTCTATAAAATATTGTTTTGTTATTCCGAGATGATGACAACCGATGCCGAGTATGAGACGCCAGATGAAACACGAGGCGTCATACGGAGGAGGAGTAGACATCAGAAGTCATCTTCACCCCGGAGGCACCACAAGAAGGCGCGTAAAGATGTTCCAACGACGACTTGGACTGTTGAAGACGTCGGAGCCACCAGTCAATCCAGTCACGATGACAAAAATGTTGTCAGCAGAGGGTTTCACCGTCTCACAGCCCAGTGGCTTTCCAGCACAAGGAATAATTTTGAAGGGGGTGTATTGGAAATGATCGTGTGCTTTGAAAGGCCGATCTGACTAAATTAAGAACCGATAAGGTCTGATTTTCAGATATACATAATTATGATTCTTTACTATATGATTGTTATCTCAACTAACATGCATTTGATTATTTAACTTTAACTACTAGCTATAAATAGGTACACCTTCAAAGTAAATCTTTTAGTTTAGGCTGTAATAAAGTTTTTGGGTGAAGAATATTTTTAATTGTTTATCGAAAGTGTTTGGTTCAATTAAAATTTTAACGATTTTGGTTAATGATTATAAATTCTGATTGTGACTCATCTAAGCTACGCGAGATATTTTTTAAAAATTTGGAAAACCGTAACTTTGGGTTAATAAGATTGTGGTTATTTCTTTTATTATTTATACTTTCTTAATGAACTTCTGATAAACTAGCACGTCTCAAAATATACCTATATGGAGGCAAGGGTGAGCATACGGTATTTGAGAAAATATGGTCTGCCTGAGTCCATTGGGCCAAGATTTACAAGTATCCTCATATATTTTATTGAAGGATAAATATTTTATTTGTATCGGTACTATTCCCCATAGATCTCAAACTCAAACTCAAAATTATATTTATTCAAGTAGGCCTGTAGGTTGTTACTGAACAAGCACTTTCAAATCGTCAGGTAGAAACATAATCTTAAGCTAATTACTTCGAGTAATTTATTAAACATAAAAAGTAACATTTAAATGAAATATTTAAAATTTTATATAAAAAAATACTAGTCTAGAATGTTTCTAGAAAGACAATCTAATGTCAAAAAATAAATAAAACGGGAATAATTAATTAAAAACACAATGTCAAATTTTTCCAAACGGAATAAATAAATTATAAATCCAGTCAAAATTAAGCCCAAGAAGTTTTATCATTCATGTAGTCTTGTGCGCTATAATAAGCTTTAGAAATAAGTTTACGTTTCACATAGTTTTTGAATTTATTAATAGATAACTCAGTTACGTTTCCAGGAAGTTTGTTATAAAACCTTACACAATTACCCATGAATGATTTTTTTATTTTTTGGAGCCGAGTGGTGGGCACCGCGAGCTTATGCTTATTTCTAGTATTAATATTATGTATGTCACAGTTTCTCCTAAAATTGACAATGTTTTTATGTACATACACAATATTTTCATAGATATATTGACAATGCAATGTCATGATATTAATATTTTTAAACTTATCCCTAAGTGAGTCTCTCTGTTTCAATCTATATATCGCCCAAATAGCCCGTTTCTGCAGAACAAAAATCGAATGAATGTCCGAGGCACTGCCCCACAATAAAATACCATATGACATAATGCTATGGAAGTAGCTAAAATATACTAATCGAGCTGTTTTCACGTATGTTAATTGACGGATCTTACTCACTGCAAATGCTGCAGAACTCAGTCTATTCGAGAGATTAGCAATATGGGGACCCCATTGAAGCTTAGAATCTAACGTTAAACCAAGAAAAACTGTGCTATCAACTAGTTCCAATTCCTCATCTTTCACAAAGACACTCCCTTGCTCGTGTTCAACGTGATTCGTGACAAATTTAATACATTTAGTCTTCTTCTCATTTAACAATAAATTATTAATATTAAACCAATTTACTACTTTAGAAATAGCATTGTTTACGTCATTGCAAGCTTTTTGCTGTCTTATAAGTTTGAAAATAAGTGAGGTGTCATCAGCAAATAATACTATATCATGGTGGGTCTTTACGAGATATGGCAAGTCATTTATGTAGATAAGGAACAGGAAAGGTCCCAATATTGATCCCTGCGGTACACCCATCGAGACCAATGACCCCGGTGATCGCTGTCCATTCACTTCGACCCTTTGTATTCTACCATGTAAGTATGACTTTAGTAAATTCAGTGCTGATCCTCTGACTCCATAGTAGTCGAGTTTCCTGATCAATGTTTCATGACAAACCCAGTCGAAGGCCTTGGATAAATCACAGAAGATACCTAAAGCATCTTGTGATTCCTCCCAGGCATCGAAAATGTGTTTAATCAGCTAATTCCCCGGGTAAATCCAAATTGCATGTTATGCATCAAATTGTTTATATTAAAATGCTTTATTAATTGCGACAAAACTAATTTTTCAAAAATTTTGCTAAATGTTGGGAGCACAGATATTGGTCTGAAGTTAGTGGGGTCAGTAGTGCTACCCGATTTGAATAACGGAGTGATTTTACTATGTTTCATTAGATCAGGAAACTCGCCGCAATCGACACTGTTGTTAAATATAACTGCCAAATCAGGCGCTATGATTCCTATAATGCATTTGAGTGCATGAACAGAAACTCCCCAGAGGTCACTAGTTTTTTTGACATTAATCGATTTAAACGCCTTTACTACATCTGAGAAACTAACGTGTTCAAAATGGAGGTTTGTATTACATTCTGGGGCGTTTTCTTTCAACAATGTAACGGCAGAGGAAGGTGATGAATTTAAATACTTAGTTGTGGAGACTGGTATCTCAGTAAAGAAATATTCAAATTCAGTAGCTACTTCCAAACTAGAATCTACAATTCTGCCATCAATTTTTATTTTAAGATCATTCGGTGTGTTTTTCGATCTGCCAGTCTCCATGTTTATTACTTTCCAGGTTGTTTTAATAATGTCAGAGCTATTTTTTATTTTCTGAGATAAATAATTACGCTTGGCAACATGACAATCTATTTTAAATTGCTTCGAATATTGCTTGACATGTTCTTTAAATTCATCACTCGTATTAAACCGCCGTTCCTCATATAAGGCATACAGTACTTGTCTACGTTTATGTAAGTCCGCAGTAGCCCACTCACTAAAAACTGGTGCACTAGTAACCACGGCCGATTTGCGAGTAAATACCGCATTATAAAGTGCCATAAAAGTATGGAAGAATGAATTGTACATGTTATTAGGGCTCATATCGGAAGACAGAAAGGGTAGCGCCTGAGCTAGACTATGTTTCATTCTTTCCACACGATCTGTGGTTACTGGTACAAAAGTTATTTGTTTTTTCACGATATTTTTCCTTAATATCTCAAATACCATGAGTTGGCCTAAGTGATCTGATTCTAATTTGCTGATTATACTTTTGTTACTAGGAAAAATATTAGTGAAAATGTTATCTATACATGTTGAGCTAGTAGCAGTCACTCTATTAGGCTCCATAAATACGTGGTTGAGATTACCAGATTTGAAAAGACTCAACAATCTGACACTTATTGTTGAATTTTCCAAAATATTTACATTGTAGTCGCCGCATATAAGTAATTTCTTTCTAGAACGCGATATTTTAAGAAGCACAGATTCCATTATGTTTTCAAAGAGTTCAAAATTACTTACTGGCGGCCTATATACACAAACAACGATAAATTGCTCAAATTCTACTGCACTCAGTTCTATGGTCCGTTCAACAGACAAGGATACAATGTCCTTGCGTTCCTTTAATTTTAATTTATTATTTAATATAATTAACGACCCACCATGTATGGAATGAAGTCTGGTGAACGAACTACCCACCTGGTGATTATTAAATTGAGGCATTAATTCATTACTGGTTAACCAATGTTCAGTTATACATAGAATATCAATATTGCAATCATTCAAAAAAAGTTCAATTTGTAAATCTTTCCCTCTAATACACTGAATGTTTTGATGTACCAGGTGGATATAATTTTTATACTTATGTAAAACTAAATTGCCAGAGACAGAGTACTCTTTTGTCTTAAGGTTTAATTTAAATTATTAGTTAAGATTGGAGCCAATTCCAAGTTAACATTGGGCTGCTCAATAGGAGCTGAGTTATGTGCCAAATTCTTGGCATAAATGTCAAGTAAATAGGATAGCGACAGAGCTATTTGTCTCTTACAATAATTGGAAAGGTAAAACTTACCTTCAGTCAAAAAAAACATAGGCAAATGTTTTTTACTAACATATATGTTCATGTCAATTATACTAAACTTACTACTATATGTACAACAGTTATATAGAGATATATTTAATTTATATCTAGTGTCATTCTCCACTTTTGACATTTGACTACTATATGGGAATGTGAACAAAATAACCTTTTTCACTATAAGAGTGTTTAACTTTTCCAAGAATTCAATTAAATCAGTTTTGTTCACATTACCCCTGTTTCCCATAAGAACTAGCAGTGTTGTTTCTGAATGAATATTCTTGTCGTTAAGAATTTGATTTAATATGTTATCTAGGCTACTATATGGCAGACAATTGCTAATTGTGCTAAGTCCGTTTAGGTGATGGTTCAGAAATGTGCCCATATTACTTCCAATTTCATCACAGTACATAATTGCATTAGAGCTAGGTGTGCACTTAGGTGTAGTGTGGAGGGAGCTTTTATTATTAATTTCCGGTGGTGGTAAACTGGCACACAGGCTCGAGTTTGAATCACCAGTGGACGAATGACCACTCACTAGTTTACATAAACAAGACTGGCCATTAGTCAGTGACTCAAACCGCTCTGAATTATAATTAATTTGGGATATTAAATCATCCATGGCTAATGAATATTCACTTATCACTTTTTTTGAACTCTCATTCATTTTATTTAATGATTCTATTGAATCCTCTAAGCTCTGAATTTTTAAATTTAATTCCTGTGTGTCAATTTCATATTTTGATCTACTGTTTTGTAACTGAGCAGAATACATATCCAACTTGTCCACTAAATTAACATTTATTTTGCAAAATCTCAATTTCTTGAAAAATAATTTATTTTGTTTTGTCAACTTTTGAGTTTTTCTTATTATTCTGTTCAGTTTGAAATATTTCTTTAGTTTTTTACCACTGCAATTTACTAACCTTGGTAAGGCAGAATCATTGGTTAAATCTATAGTAACCACAGGGTTTTCAATTGGAGGGGTAACCAACTGTGAGCCGGGCCCAACCAGTTCCTCGAATAAGCTCTGAGTGTGAGCCTCTGCAGCATTGTTCTTGGCCTCCTGTAGCTTGTAGATTTGCTCATGTGCGTCATGTAGCGCTCTCTCCATTGAGCCGATGTCCTTCAAAGCCTCCTCATAAGCGGCTCCACACTCAGAAAATCTGTCTACCGTTTCCTGAAGCCGGGCCCGCTCAGAATTTACATCATTGTAAGAACTTTCTAATGAACATAGCTCTTTTTTTAACTTATCTCTGCTATCAAGTACTAATAACAGTTCCCTCTCACTGTCCTCTCTCTCACTAAGCAGCTGAGCACACAATTCCTTGGATGTTTTTAGTTCAAGCAAGGTAAGTTGGAGTTTGTCAGCCACCTGCTGGCGAGCTGCGGCGGCTGCTCTGCGAGTTAGCATTATTTATGTTTCTTTTAAGAAATAAAACATAAAAACAGATCAAGGAACTGCTTACTTAAGCTAAGCGACTTACATAGGTACTTACATGCAATAGTGACGTCTCACTATGCCTAAACTGTGTGTTTTTAAATCTGTACAATGTTTTACTGTTTCTTGCAAACACAATTGGCATTTATTAGTGTGTAAAACAAGCAGATAGGATTGCGAGACGAACACATAATTCAAATTTATAACCTACGACGGTTACAAATTTTAGATACTACAAAACACTTGTAAACGTCACTAAAACACTTCACTTATTATATATACATTAAAATTGAGACTAAAACTATTTATTTTACACCTAATGGGCTTTATATTACGTGAAATAGCATTAAATTTATTATAAATAAAGGGACCTAGCAAATAACAGCTGCTCGTTCTTTGACAGCCGGGGTTGCCCTCCATCAAGACCGTATGAGAGCCTAGAATAGGTATGCACATGCATAGTCCGCAGTGTGGGCTGTCTTAAATTCCGTTACGCGCTTGAGATGCTGGAGATGAAGGGCGTAGGCGAAGGAGGATAGTTTTTTTTTTGGAGATGTTTAAAATATGTGACGTCCAATTCACATTTGTGTGCAAATTTACTCCCAATAATGTTGCATCGTGTAAGTTTTTTTTAATTTAGTGTCTTTGTAGTGGTAAACTATTGGCAATGTGGCTCCCTGATAGGGCTTAAATTGAATTATTTTAGTTTTGCTGTGATTAAGCTGCAAGTTGTGAGGTTGTAACCAGTTTACAATTCTAATTATGATCAGAGTTAATTTGTTATTAATTCCGTTAATATTACCACACGATAGCAATATAGAAATGTCATCCGCGAAGAGAGTACAGTGGTCTTCCAAATCGTTTGGAAGATCAATTTTGTACACAAGGAATAATATATACCTACATCCCAGGACACTCGTACCTTGCGGAATAGAGCCTATCACAGGGACTATCAGATCGAATATTTTGTGTTATTTCTGTTTGGAGTCCACGTTCAATTCCTACATAGATAGATAGATAGATTTATTTATTGGTACTAATCATACACTGTCAACATTAGATTAGAACTAAAATTATGCTCTAAATGAATTATATTAAAGTTAATAGGTATATAAGTTTTCAATTATCGAGTCAGGAATTATTAACCAGTGCCATTAAAAGTTACAATAGGTTGCAGTTAAAAACAATTTTTATCGTTTTTTTTTTTTTTTTAGTTACTTTTATTCATCAAAGAACTCGTTTACTGTGTAATAAGCCTTCATCGAGCAGTACATTTTAAGCTTGTTTATAAATTGACGTTCCGTGTCCACGTTTCTGATTGCCTCTGGAATCTTGTTAAAAATTTTATCGCCTATTATCTTGAGTGACTTGCCAGTTTTCTGTAGTCTATGCGCGGGGACGGCCAGACCGGGTGGTACTGGAAGCGATTGGTAAAATATGAGTTAAACCAGTCGAGGGCACAGCCTCGTATTCCCGAATTGTACAACTTGCCCAATAGTAAATAATGACAAACTCTAACGCATGCGTATTTCATATCGTTAATAAGTTAATAACCTTGAGACTCTTCGACATATTCGTAGATTGCTAGTGTCGTTGAGCGATTTTTCTTGAAACCGTTTTGGTTATCATTCAGTAGGTACTTTATATTTTTCATAAAAATGGTATAGTTGTTTTATCATAACCGTTTCATATAATTTAGTACATGTTGGCAGAAGGCTGGCAGTAATGGTCGGTAATTATTTACATCAGATATTTCACCCTTTTGTGAACGGGCTTTATTAAGGAATTTTTTAACGCGTCTGGTAAATTGATTAACTAACTTATAATATCGTATAAGTCAGAATGTACTTTATGGGTCAACGGGACTTAAAAATTAGTTAAGGGTGTTTTACTGGCAGTCATTGTAAGGGAATTTCCTATGGAGTAGAAAAATATGTTGAACGAGTTCGCAATTTCCTTAGGGTTAGTCTGAAATTGTTCTGTTTTTTTTTGGATGCATTTATTCAACGCATTCCTTAGAGTACTATCAAATAGGTCATATTTTCGTCAACCGTTTTGTTACTTGAGAATATAGAATGTTATGGTTGTATAGATCGAATTTATAGAGAATGTAAATGATACATTGAAATACTATATGTGTAATTACATAGTGATGAAATATAAGTAAAAATGATAATAATAATTATGATATATGTATCCTTAGGTAAGAATAATTATATGAATAACATTTCAGTAGAAGTAATCACAGATCAGTGCATTCTGCAATGTGAATTCAATACCTGTAAATGTTATTTCTCTCAGTATAAGGATCATAAACTTAATTTATGTAAGGTGCGTGCACCGGGACGTTGCACGAGTCGGATGGCCGAATGTTATGGTTTTTAAAATAAATTGGACTGGTAACATTAAAAAGTCTTTGGACAGGTTGATTGAAATGAACCAATCACGTGCAAGAATCGTTGGCCAATCGGATTCGAGTTCCGGTCCGGTAGTTTTTAAGCGCCTAGTCGATCAAAAGGCGGGCATTCTAGAAACGGCACTGGAAGTGAGCGGTTGTCTTACTGTAAAGAAATAATCAATGTTAAATATATTAGCGTAGCATAAGCAGTGATTTGTCGAGATGTTAATAAAGTACTTTAACAACAGTGAATGAGTTTAAATCGTCATAAGTGTATGTCGCGGCCGTCTCATGATAGACGTGCTGACTAACTCTAGCAAGTTGTTGTGACAAATTGCAAGGTTTCTAAACATACGAGCACTTGGCTGTTTGTAGTGATTTGTCTTAGTCCAAGCATATAGTTAAAAAAAAAAGTATACAGTAAAGGTATTTCATACACTTTCCTGGCCGCTAAAACTTTACAGTAATGACTTTTAAATTTTTTAAATATGCGTTTGACAGTAACGACGAACTTCACGTACTATTTTTGCTACAATAAGGCGAACATTTCCGAGCATATTGTAGAAAAACTTGTATTTCCACACTCTGAAGAATGTAATTTATACGGTACTTTCCGTTGACCTAGAACTATGGCAAGTAATATGGTCTGATACTGCAAGTACAGGAAAAATCTGAAACTACACATTATAATTTTGTACGGAACCCTCAGTGCGCGAGTTCGACTCGCACTTATTTTTGAATTACATTGAATTACGGATAACTTTTAATAAGTAATAATTGTCTATGTTAAGGATCATTTATGTGTTGATTTTGATATAGAAAGCGAGTATAATATGTTGTATGTGAGAAGTAACATGCTGGCCCGCAGGTTCACGAGATGCTCACTAGGTGTAAAAACCGCCTTATGTAGATCAATAGATGCCTATAGTCAATCATTTCATTGAAGCTGCCAACTATACTAAACGATCTTATAACTCGACTCGCAATGTAAACACGTAACGTTTCAAACGAACGTTAGGAAATTCAACTGTCATTTTCCTACACAAAAAAATATATTTGTATCTACCTGACGCGAGTACAATGCGATACACAATCGACCAGCTGATGACGGATTGATATTAACGGTCTATATTTACCGTGTTATAAGAAACTCAGGATGAAGAATAAATTACCGCATACCGGTTCACACGGAAATGTCCAAAGATCTATAAAGACACCGCGACAGCAGGAAATTGATAGAAAACGAACGAAATTGTCAAACTTGGGATAATATGACAGGCTTATTTTCGGCGAGCACTTAGGGGATGAAATTATTCGCAATACCGGCGAAAACAACGGGGCGTTTGCGCGAAATTAGTTTGTTAATCAATCGGAAATGTTTTTATGACGTTATTAGGGTAGGGGAGGGGGAAGACTGGTGTACACGTGTAACTAGAGTCTGGCAAGGCAAATTTGAGCCTTATTTTATATGGCAGCAAATAATTTCGGGTCATTGTGACCTGACGACCGCTTTAGCCTAGTTTGGTAGTGACCCTGCCTACGAAGCAAGAGGTCCTGGGTTCGAGTCCCGGTAAGGGCATTTATTTGTGTGATGAGCATGAATATTTGTTCCTGAGTCATGGATGTTTTCTATATATTTAAGTATTTATTTATCTATATACGTATGTATATCGTCGTCTAGTACCCATAGTACAAGCTTTGCTTAGTTTGGGACTAGGTCGATTTGTGTACGATTGTCCCCTAATATTATTATTGTGCAATGTATCAAACTTCTTAAATTAGTATGATGTCTTTTAATCTTGATACTCGATAGGGTAAGTAAGAAAGTAACCGTTCCATAATAAATTGCACTGTTTTTCTTCATACCCGATTGCTGAAGGAGAGGAGAGCGTATGTATATATGTATGTATATATATTATGTATAATACTAATATTATTCACTTCACTTCACGTTCAATGAATAACATCAAAATTATTTATATCATCAAAATTGAAATTTTGAAAAGCCGTTTTCATTATTCTTCTTTATAAAATATACTTGATCAGTTAGCAGTGAGTAAATTGAAGAATAATAATATTTGTTCAAGTTAATAATCATTATTATTTCATCGGGTTATACAAAATGTTCCAACGTTTTTTTTAAGCATGTTATTTTCTAGGCTCATCCTTCCCTACAAAGCAAGCTTTTTCTGGCTGTTTATGTAATATTTAAATTTCATGTCCCGGTAGTCAAACTATCGCTATGTCTTAATCGGTTCATTACAAATTATGAAAACAATTAATCTCAATCATATAACGTTTATTATATGAAAACTAATTTTTGAAATAATATTAGTGGTTGTGTGATTTGTAGAAGTCACAAGCCTCTCCTTTCGTCTTTTTTAAGGGTTCCGTAGTCAACATGGAACCCTTGTAGTTTCGCCATGTCCGTCCGTCTGTCCGTCTTTGGCTTAGCTCAGTAACCCTTACTATTAGAAAACTGTTATTCGGCATGGGTATATAAATCAATCACGACGACAAAACAGAAGAATAAAACCTTAAAAAAAATTTTTTTTGGTGTTTCTCTCCTACACTTACACAGTGGGGATGTAATTTTTTGTTCTCGTTAAACCCATAGTGCGGGGTATGGTCGGCTGGCTTGTTCAAAAATTAAACTAAACTCAAAAAGCGTACAACGCGCTGAAAGTTCAGTACAATAATGTGTGTTGTAATTCAGGGTGGTGATGGGACCGCCCCGTTATACTACTGCAGTGCCTCGGGAATGTTCGCAGAGACGAGGGTGGACTGTTTTCACTCTACGATGCGAAAGCGGTGTGCATCCCTGGTACACAGGATCCGGGCCAGTCCTAACACGATCCTGAGAATTATAGCTGAACACCTTGATTGTGCATATTTAAGGCACTGTTGTATGGTGCATATAAATAACAATGTCAAGTATATATTGTTAAGTACCTATTTATATGTATACTAACAAACACGATCCCAGTTGGTTGATAAACAAATGAATTGATTGATTAATTTCGAAATACAAAAAGGATTTTTTTTAAACATAATTATTGAACTTGTTCACAAAAGTTTACGAGAATCGAGTGAGAAATGCGACGTGTAGAAAACATCGTCCGAATGTTCTTTTCTACACGTCGCATCTCGACGGAAATGTGTTTTTTTGGCCAAGCTGAAACGGAGAGTTTCGTTCGCTACGCACGCTCTTTCAAAAAATTCGTAATTCGTCGACATCGCTCAGTGAAAACTTTTATCGCCAACATAAGCCCGCCCATATATCTCCAAGAACTGCTTCGCTAGCCAACTATTAAGCTTATTAAGGTCTGAAATGCCTTTTGAAAAACCTATTTATCAAGGCCTCGTCGGCTGAATGGGTTATTTTCCTCCGGGACACAATGGCTCAGCAATGTGACCTCACTGAGGTACCGTTAATGGATACACATCTTTCCCTGCGGACCCTCTGGATTGAAGTACTCCACGATATTGAACAAAAACCTGGGGTTAGTCGCTTGAAAATATGCTGGGGTAATTGCTTAGGAGGGAGAGTGCCTTGAGCTAATAACAGACTGCCTAGTTCAGGGCCCTAATCGCATAAGGGCATTCATTAGGTTCCGTAGCCAGAATGGGGAAAATGCAACTCTCATGTGGGGTTTTTCTCTGAACAAATTACGTTCCAATTTACCCCGATGAATTACGTATCATACGCTTAGTAGTACGCGTAGTGGTAACGCAAGCGAATATTTGAGTACCCTAAAAACATGTACTGTCCTCCAATTTTGTGAGAAACTTTTATTTTCATATCAGAATAAGCCTGGAATGTTGGAATTTATTTTAAAGTAGGTGGCAATTATATAGTTTTTGGAAACCAATCTAGACTCTAGGATGGAATTTATACCTCGTTAGTTTTGAAGCGACTAATAACAACAAGCAAGGTCATATATAAATACAATAATTTTTGTAATTTTGTAGATTATTTTGAATGTGATGTTGAATAAAGTATTTCAGCTATTCCATTCTATTCATCATCCTCCTAGCGTTATCTACGATTGTGTCCTAAAAGAGCCTGGAGTCACAGGAGGAGGATTTGGCACAGGCAATGGTTTTACGAAAGCGACTGCTATCTGACCTTCCAACCCAGAGTGGGAAAACTAAACCTTTTTGGGGTTAGACCGGTTTCTTCAAGATGTTTTCCTTCATCAAAAAGCCAACGGTAAATAATAACATATTTCTATTCTATTGTAAATATTCCTTATATTCAAAATATCAAAGTCTTCAATTTCCTTTCTAATCTTTGCACCTTACCTACGAACAATTTCAATCGTAATACTTATTAACTACTAAATACTGTTGTGCATATTTATTTACCTGTTTTAATTTAGTTCACTGCAATAAATTAAAGTAGGTAAATAAATATGCACTTAAAATTTTGCAATTAAAAGGTAGGTTATGGCGTCATAGAATTTGATACTTTGTAGCTTGGAAAACGGTATAAATTATCGGCGTGGCGTGCACGCGTAGCGCGGCAACAGACCATTTGAATTGCTTTAATCTTCATATATTTACGTTGCCGGTCATATTTACGGCAGTGGAAGCCCTTCGCCCTTTTAAAGTACTCGCCTGTAATATTTTGTTTGTATGTAATAACTGCGAAATTATTCTGTTACTTACGAGGAAGTTGAGATAAACGAGTTCCACGCGGACGGAAGCTAGTTAAATATAAACAGACGCAAATTCAATACAGACAGTAAGAAAATCTGGACAGCAATATGCAAGCTCTAAGGTATGTACAAAACACTGCATACCGGTTTCTCGCAATGGTGTGAATGTTCCCTAAGAAGAACGCAAGACGTTTCAATAATGGTTACAAGTACATGTATGGTGGTATATTTTTTATAAGTTGTTATGTCTATTTGATTCGTGTTTTAAGGTGTGCAATAAAGAGTATTTGTATTGTACACTCGTAATCTGTTGCCTTGCGAGCCAAATCGATTTTCTCTAATTACTAGCTAATGACCATGGCATAAGCCCTGGATAAGGGGTATAAAAAACAAATAAATGAATTTTATTCTGCAAGTAGGCCGCATTATTACTTTTAGAAGTCAAATTCTACCAGCATTTCTGAAATGAAGACATAGATCTGTCAAGAAAAACAACGAAACAAACTCAACAGCCAGTTAATATCTTCCAATAAAATGCTTATTACAATCATACAATCTTCGGCTATAATACACTATACAAGCTAAACTCAGTGCAGTTGAATTTATATTTATTATAACCATTCGTCTATATTTCCAAAAGAGCCATATTTTCCAAACACATAAAATGTAATGCCTGGTGAGGTTGTATGTTCTTTAATTATATATGTAGTGTGTATCAAAAGCCCAGATAGGGTCGTTGAATGCCTCGCGATACGCGGGTACTGAGATTACCGCTTACAAACTAGGTTGAAATTACCAGGAGGACTCACCAAATATACCCCGGAGTTTTCACTAAAAGCCGTCAAGCACGGTCATTAGGTCAAAGGGTCGAGTCAAGTTATGTCGTCCGCAGAGTCCTCGTGGGCCTGTGGAGGCCTTCGGTCGCCACAAAGAACTTCGATTCTCGCGGAACCACAATCTGGCAAACTCCTTCACTCCTGGTCTTCTGGCGCACAATGCACAGCGGCTTAACATTGGACTAGCGCTCCAAAATAACGATTCGACTTAAACGACCATTACTACAGGAGACACTACATGTGTCTCGCAAACTCTGAGCCGGAACAGGCCCATAGACAAAAGTCATTCATATATTTTTATTGCTGTATAAATTTGTTAAGGACCCTTCACACGAGTCCGTACATAATATTAATAGTAGTATACTAATTGTAACCATATTACCGTATTACCGTATAACTTTGTACCTTTTGGCGTCGAGACCCTCGGTCCGTGGGGTCCCAGTGCGCAAAAGCTATTTGCGGAAATCGCGAAACGTCTGGTTGACGTAACTGGTGACCGAAGAGCTGGCGGCTTTCTCGCGCAACACATCAGCATTGCAATTCAGCGAGGAAATGCATCATCCTCGGTAGAATGCCTCGAGGGCCTTTTTTAGATTTAACTTAGCTTTAATTTAACTTAGTTAATGTTATAGTTATCATCTTGTACATACCTACTTAAGAGAATAAATATTATTGTAACCAGTTTTATATTATATTTTCACTGTTACTTGATGCATTTATTTATTTCAAAATTGCATACGTACATGCAATACATGCATGTATGCATGTTACATTTAGATGGTAATGATATTATACAGATACAAACATGTTACCCCTGTGAGGTATTGCAAGATGTTATATAAGCCTAGTAATATTTATCATAAAGACACATTCTTTACCATATATTCATTATCATTACAATACTCGTATCGTATACACAGTAGTTCCAGTACACAATATACAAATAATTATTATTATTAAATTATTTATGACGGCTGAAGATTGGTTCTATGTTGTACGTTTAGGAATACCCAACAAGCAAACAAATCATATAAATCAAGAGCTATAAGACTTTTAGCCATATAAGAGTTTTATAGTGGTTTTTAGTAAACCTGTTTGTCAAATAAACGATATAAATCTGACAGTTAAGTCGTCCTACCAAATAGTCCAATTAATAATTTTTAACTATATTAACTAATTATTAATTATGCTAAATCAAAATAACAGTAATGTCAAAATGAACCAAATCCATAATCAAATTGAATTACAATAAATTAAATAGATATAATAAAATTAATTTTGGACTCCATTAGATCAGGTGAATTACATTAAAATAAAGTAAGGTAAAAATCTCGTCATTCTCAGGTCAGGTCATCATTATCTTATCGTTAAAAGTGTTAGAAATGCCTTCAACTTTTCTGCAAATAATTTGCTCGCGTCTTGCGCTTTAATACATATAATCCGGGATGTGGGTTTTGTGTAAGCTGTGTCCTTCTGCAATGAATAAGGTACTTAGTTTAAATTTTTGCATTGAAGAGCATTATTATGTAATGGTAACATGCTTATTGTTGAAGGACCTAATAAATAAATAACATAAAAATAAAAATAATTATGTATTTCGCGGCTAATTTTGTTTCTCCTCTAC
Source organism: Epinotia demarniana (assembly GCA_945867215.1). NCBI lineage: Eukaryota > Metazoa > Arthropoda > Insecta > Lepidoptera > Tortricidae > Epinotia > Epinotia demarniana. The sequence continues at coordinate 677,922 of OX244277.1, forward strand.
AAATATTCACAGTCTTCAAGTACGCTACCTTCGGTCCAGGTTGTATGTTGCAAAAACAGATTGTCTGTCAAAAATAAAGTTTTCGTACAAGCTATTATTGCCAGTTTTACACCAGCATCAAGTACTCGTCGAGTGTTTAAAGAGCCTTATCACGAAGGATTTATCGTTTTATAGTCTGGAAGTTGTTTTGGCCACCTTCTGTTTCCATCAGTAGATCTGCTCAATGGCACCATAATAGTGCGTTGTGACAACTTTCCTTAAAGTCTGCGAAATTCAGCTCAATCGGACACCGGGCACACTCTTGTGTGTATAATGGTGTGCTGGAGGATAATCAGACGAAAGTCGTCCACTGCTGGACATAGGTGAAGACCAAAGAGCTCAAAAAGTGCCAAAGTGACCGCGGTCCTGCGCCACCCGCGTCCAGCGGACTCCCGCGACCAATACCAGGCCATCAGTCCACTTTGGCGGGAATCTGCCGACGCTGCGTCGCCCGCCAACGGCTACCGGTTCTACGTGCAATGTACCCCGCACACTGCCACTTAAGTTTAGCATTTAGGATTTCGTATAGGTTAGTCTGGTCCTGCTGCGGATAGCCTCATTTCTGATGCGATCACGCAGAGAAACTCCCAGCATAGCCCTCTCCATTACCCTTCGGGGTGCATACAGCGCTAGTTTAATAAAGCATTTATGAGAAAGATTGTTGTAATTATAGGTCGCTAACCCATCGCCCACAACATATTGCAAAACTTATTCCCATTATCGATGCGTAGGACAACTACGGGGTGGTGCTATACTTAGACACCATATATGAAAGATTCCAATAGAATATGAAGTGAAATGAATCGATTGCCCTTTAACATCTCAAATGTAAGGTAATATCACTCACAAGGGCAAAGCATCCCATCTTGGCCACTTACTACTGCAATAGCACTGAGCTCGAGAGGCTTAATGAAATACGGGACCTTGGGCTGACGGTAGACTCACAACTCGACTTCCGAAAACACATGACCGTAACGTGTAAAAATGCGTGCAAAACTCTGGGCTTCATTATGAGGATGGCATCACAATTCCCAAGTCCCAGAGTAGCGTTGACGCTCTACTTTGCGTATGTTCGAAGTCGCTTGGAATAGGGAGCTATCGTGTGGCATCCACACGAAGAGAAATACAAGCTAATGCTCGAGAGGGTGCAACGCAAATTTGCCAGATTCGTGTATAAAAGGACGTACGGATATTATCCTTACCTCTACCCTTCTAGCTTTGATTTAGGAATGGTAGGCCTCGACAGCTTGGAGCTTAGGCGAAAGCTACTTCTTATAGCCCACTACCACTCCCTACTCAACGGCAGCATATATAACCCTGGTGTTCTTAGCCGAGTGGGGCTATCGGTTCTGCCACCAACCTACGGTCCGCCGGGTGCGAGCTTGGGCGGTGCGCGGCCTGCGCGGCGAGGCCGCCGCCGGCTGGCGAGTCCCGTGACGCGCATGGTGCACGCCGCGAACGCGCCCACCTCCCGGGACATCTCACTAATGAATAATGTGCTGATCCGGGTCCCGGATGCCGACATTTTTGCCGACAGATTGAGCAAGTTTTTGCATACTACTTTGTCCGCCTTAAACTCCATTGCAACTAAATAATATATTTACCCACTGTGTTACCTATCGGTAATTGTCAGTAATTGAGATTTTGGTTAATGATATGTGAATGTTTTTATATTTATTTTTAATTTGTATATTGTAATTTGTGTATTGTTACATAATATGTTACCGTGAAAGCATTTTGGTGTAATGCTGTGAGCTTATACGTGTGTCTATAATAAATAAATAAATGAATAGCTTTGAAAATAAATGTTCAAGGAAATAAGATTGAAGATACGCAATACCTAACTTTTTTCGTGTCATATTGGTACAAGTAACGTTTTCAATAATGCTTATGTACGAATAAGCGAGGGATGCAGGAAAACAATAAAATAAGCCTACAGAACTTATACGAGATTCCACTAGGTTTTATACTATAATAGTGAGTTCATATCTATACTATATAGGTATATTAGGAACCCTTAAAATATCATAATAATCTGTAAATTATAGAAAACTAGCTTCTGCCCGTGACTCCGTACGTGTGGAACTCCTTTACATCGTTACTTCATACAAACTTTCACCCCCCAGTTCACCGCCATAGGAGATGATTTCCGGGATAAAAGTACATTATTTGCTGAGGTTGGGAAACAGCAATTCGTGGATGAGTTCATTTTGTTTTGGATGGAGCGAAACTGAATCAGACAATAGAGAAGAATCCACGAATTGCAATTCCCGCCGAGGCAGATATAGTGCTTTTCTCTTTATGTGTAAAATGCATTTCTTTACTGAACACTATTTAAGACACTTGTAAAAACGTCATTTCGGTCACTTAAAAAAGGAAGCATTTTGTAAAAAAATATTAAATCAACACAGAAAACGTGGGTAAAATTTGAACACCCTACAAACGGGTGCAATTTGTCACACCAATTTGCAATAGTTGGTAAGAGATAGACGGACTAAAAAAAGTTGTTGTGACAAATTGGTGCAAACATATGGTTTGTTAACCAGGACTCCGCCTAGCGGGCACCTGTGCCGTACTCGCTTTCCGCTACATACCAGTAAAACCACGGGATCGGCTACGAGCGTAGCGCGTAGCGATTCTTGGAAATGAATGTGTTAAAAGGTAAAAACTATACAGTAATGGAACTTCATACACTTTCCTGGTCGCTGAGCCGGTACAGTAATGACTTTTAACTTTTGGTGTTGCGTACCAAAATTAGACCAACGGAACACTTATGCGACCACTCGAAGACTGTCCGACGACTGACTTTTTTTTGTTATTGAGATGTCTAATTATCGAATATACAATATCCTCTTTAGCGTTGGACGACCTCATCGACATATCAGGATCCCTAAAAAAATGTTTTCGTCTAGCAGTGAGTTATTACAATAGGTACCTACAATGTTGTTGACGTTGTCGCGGAAATCCATGACAAAATTATGAATGCAATATCTCTCGGCATCAATTTTTTGAAGGTAGATGTAATAATGTCATCGATTGATTTGGAGATCTTATCACTTACTTCGTTAATAATTTCCCACACTTTTCTCAAATTACGGAAATGTCTAGTTCGTTTTTATGTGATTGTGTTTTAGATTATTTTTAAATGTAAATGTACTTATATAAATGCATGTTCTATTTCTATATTTATTGTATTTATAATCTGTTGTTGGCATCACCTTGGTGATCCTTATACGATATCTTAAACAACTCGTCACGTCTAGTACATCTTTCTTATTTATTACTTTTTCGTTTCATCTTTATTACTTTTTTATTTACCCTATACATCTTTTTCTTTGGCTCTGATTAACATTGGTTTCATTCTGACAATTATCATATATACACGCGAAACTCGCCCAGTATGAAATTAAGAATATCTTCTGGGCTGTCGTTAGATAAGCCTTGGCTCCTGTCAGGAGCCACTAATTCATTTTGGACCTCCCTTTCCGTCTCCCGACGTTTCGGTTGTGCTGCAACATCCATGTTCACGGGACAACTTCAAATTATGACCTTTTGTAATTTAGTGTCCCACTCAGAAAAAACGCAAATAACAACCATTTTGTTTATGAGTTACCACTCAAATTAGAACGTACTAGCTGACCTAATTAATTTCCCCGACAGTGTACTCTGTAGATAGCAATTAGGTTCGTGCGTTTGCACGTAGTTTGCCGTACACTTTCGAGCACTGTAAACAATTTTAATGCTCGCACAGTATGTTTGGTTTTGACAGCTATATAGGCTCGAATGGAATAGGTTATTTGGAACTACAGAGTCTTTGCTTTGCTGCAATTTAGATGAAATTAGGCCCTAGGCCATTTCGAGAATATATAATAACTAGCTTTTGCCCGCGACTTCGTCCGCGTAGAAGTTGAGAAAAATATTTATATTAAATTATTTTAGGCTTAACCTTAATTATCCCTGTCCCAAATAAACTTCTACCATTTTGAGGGATGATTTTCGAGGTATAACTATCCTATATTCTTCCAAGAGTCTTAAATTATCTTTACGCCTATATTCATGTAATTCCGTTTTGGGTTTAGGCGTAAAATGCTTAAATTGCTAATGCTAAATTGAAATTTCAGTTTTTTTATAATATTATAAAGAAACTGAAATTTCAATTTAGCATTATTAATTTAATTATACACATGTTTGTAACTACTTAAACTGTATGTTTTTCATAAAGTATTAAAGAAATTTACATGTGTACTAAGCTACAATACCTAATGGTTTTTGCTTACACCCGTGTGGTGTCGGGTTAGAATTTCACCACCCCCTTTCTTCCTGTGGGTGTCGTAAAAGTCGACTAAAGGACCAGGGTTGAAGTATGTTGTGGGCGATTTGCTAGCAACCTATCACTGCAATATCACATTTTGTCGATCTTTTATACCCACATTTATGCTAAAAGTGGCGCTGGAACAAACGTTTCATGTGCTCTGCCTACCCCTTTAGGTAGTTCCGTTTAGTAGTTTTAATTACGTTAGTCCGGGGTGCCTGTATAGTTTTGAAAGTAAAATTATCATATGCCAAAAGACGTAGAAGTTTCCATCTCCATCCCCAGTCCCCATTTAAAGGTGTGAGAGAATAAATTATATTTTTCCCCAAAATTAACTTCTTAAATTAACAAAATGATCCGCAATTTTATCTACTCGTAACATTATCTTCTTCTCGGTTTGTGAGCATCGTAGTTCTAACCTAACCTACTTTTCTGGTAGCTGTTCGGTTCTGTAAGGATCGCAGTTCTAACTTAACCTAACCTACTTTTCTGCGAGCGGTAGGATTATGTATTCTGAATTAATGGCTCACCATACCGTACCGTATATACCGTATATATGTCTGACCGAATAATTCCCTTTCTTCAAAAAGTACTTGTTGCCCAACACCTTTTAACCTCCAACCTTCGAGGAAGAGTATAAAAAACGCAGTAATTAGTTTTCTAGTCTTTGACCGAAGTTACAGTTCCCTTATTTTAAAATTGTCTTGTTCCCCGTATAAATTTCCAACTCCTAGTAGCCCTTTAGGGGTGAATCTCGTTTAACACCCAGTATTTTTACCCCTAACGCAAAAAGAGGGGTGTTATAACTGTTATAGGTTTAACGTGTCTGTCTGAGTATCTGTGATGTGTATCTATCTGTGGTATCGTAGCTCCCTAACTTCTTAGCCATGTTTCATGAAAATCCGCTCAGCCGTTTTTGAGATATTGGAATTTAAATGAAAATGTCGAGGGTCTTTCAACTGTTCTAAGTATTCAAAGAAACAGTCTAAAATGGAAGTTACAAATCTCTTACTTTAAAAATGTCTTGCTCTCTATACAAACTTCGAAGCCCCTCCTAGTTTCTACTTAACCCCCCTAGGGGTAGAATTTTGTAAAATGCTGACAGTTCTTTTTTTGTATCCTTATAAGTAGGTTTTTTACAAAGTGTTGTGTGTAGTTAAGAATTGCATGAGATGTACCCACATTGATATTAAATAAATCAGTTGTTGTTTTGCATCTACGGGTTTCACTTGGTATACTACATGGTGGCAGCGGTGCTCAGTTTTTAATGGCTGGAAGTTCGTTATAAGTGATAGTAAAGAGCACAAATACCTGTGCGAATCGGAAATTAAAGAATTGATTGCTTAGTTTCGTGCATTGAAGTTTTCTTTGTGAAGCAATGGAACACGCCAGGCCACCGCCGGAGTTAAACGTGGAGGGCGGTCCCGTTACTCGGGCCGACGCGTGGAAACGATGGAAACAACAATTCCTGCTATTTGTGAAGGCGTCTGGGGTGAGCAGCGAGTCACCAGGAGTGCAAGCCAGCTTGCTGGTTAACCTCATCGGCCCAGAGGGGTTTGACGTGTATCAAACGTTCGCTTTCGCTGCGGAGTCCGAAAAGGATGACGTCAACGTAGTATTAAAAAAATTTGATGCCTATTTCGGTGCGAAAGTGAATATAACATTACTACGGTATAAATTCTTCACGCGGAATCAGGAAGAAGGCGAGTCGATCCTGGCCTACGTAACAGCGCTGAGGTTGTTAAGTAACAATTGCAATTTTGGCAATTTAGGCGATGATTTACTTAAAGATCGTATTGTATGCGGCGTTCGGAACGTCACTGTGCGGGACAGGCTGTTGAGATGCGACGATCTTGACCTTGACAAGGCGATCAAGATGTGTCAAGCGGAAGAAGCGTCAAAGGAAAGTGGTCATCAATTGGGTGTTGTGGGTGAGTGCTCGAGTGGAGTACAGGTGCACGCGGTGGAGCGCCGACCGCGAGGCGGCGCGCGCGTTGGCCACCGCGGCGGCGGCGCGGGCGGCGCACGGCGCGGGCGCGGCGACGGCGCCCGCTCGGCTCCCGGCCAGGCGGGTCCGGCGCAGCGACAGTGTGGCGGATGCGGCGGCACGCGTTGGCCACCGCGGCGGCGGCGCGGGCGGCGCACGGCGCGGGCGCGGCGACGGCGCCCGCTCGGCTCCCGGCCAGGCGGGTCCGGCGCAGCGACAGTGTGGCGGATGCGGCGGCACGCGTTGGCCACCGCGGCGGCGGCGCGGGCGGCGCACGGCGCGGGCGCGGCGACGGCGCCCGCTCGGCTCCCGGCCAGGCGGGTCCGGCGCAGCGACAGTGTGGCGGATGCGGCGGCACGCGTTGGCCACCGCGGCGGCGGCGCGGGCGGCGCACGGCGCGGGCGCGGCGACGGCGCCCGCTCGGCTCCCGGCCAGGCGGGTCCGGCCCAGCGACAGTGTGGCGGATGCGGCGGCACGCGTTGGCCACCGCGGCGGCGGCGCGGGCGGCGCACGGCGCGGGCGCGGCGACGGCGCCCGCTCGGCTCCCGGCCAGGCGGGTCCGGCGCAGCGACAGTGTGGCGGATGCGGCGGCACGCGTTGGCCACCGCGGCGGCGGCGCGGGCGGCGCACGGCGCGGGCGCGGCGACGGCGCCCGCTCGGCTCCCGGCCAGGCGGGTCCGGCGCAGCGACAGTGTGGCGGATGCGGCGGCACGCGTTGGCCACCGCGGCGGCGGCGCGGGCGGCGCACGGCGCGGGCGCGGCGACGGCGCCCGCTCGGCTCCCGGCCAGGCGGGTCCGGCGCAGCGACAGTGTGGCGGATGCGGCGGCACGCGTTGCGCCAACCGTGAATGTCCAGCACAGTACGTAACATGTTTTTCTTGTGGCAATCGGGGACATTTTGCTAGAATGTGCAAATCCCGGTTTGTAAAAAATGATAATGAGGTGAGAAGAGTTTATGAAATAGAAAAAAGTGGATTATTTGACAGTAATTCCGATGAAAATGAACCATTTTATATGGACATGGTTTCTTGTTCTAATAAGAGAGGTCAGTGGACGGAAATCTTGTTTTGCGAACATGGAGCAGAACAATTTAAGCTTGACACGGGAGCAGACATTAATGTAATATCTTTTGAGAGATTTTTGTCATTGGGTTTTGACGTAAATTTGTTACAAATGACAAAAATAACACTTGAATCATATACGGGGGATATAATTCCTGTGAAAGGCGTTTGTAATTTATTGTGGCAATATAAAGACAAAAGTTTTAACCTGTACTTTGCTGTAGCTAATACAAAATGTCAAAGCGTGTTGGGACGGCAGTCGTGTGAGGATATAGGGTTAATAAAGAGGGTTAATATTATAAAATTAGAACAGTATTCAGACTTGTTCAGGGGCTTAGGATGTCTTCCGGGTAAGTATCATATCGTTATAGACAAATCGGTGCCCCCTGTCATAAGCGCTACTAGGAAAATTCCGTTAGGCTTGAGAGATAAATTGCTAGATGAGCTTAGGAACATGGAACAGTTGGGAGTGATAAGAAAGGTGTCACATCCTACTCAATGGGTTCATCCTTTAGTTATGGTTGCTAAAAAGAACGGCGGGATCCGCATTTGCCTGGACCCGCGCGAGTTGAACGTGGCGGTGCGGCGCGCGCACTACCAGCTGCCCTCGCTCACCGAGCTGGCCACGCGCTTGCACGGCGCCACCTGCTTCTCCGTGCTGGATGCAAACTCGGGCTTTTGGGTTGTACAGCTCGATGACGAGAGTGCTGATTTATGTACCTTTTCGAGTCCATTTGGTAGGTACCAGTTCCTACGTTTGCCTTATGGTATTAATTGCGCGTCAGAAGTATTTCATGGTAAAATGCGTCAACTTCTAGAAGATTTAGAAGGGGTAGACAGTTTTGTTGACGACATTATCGTATGGGGGAAAACTAAACGTGAGCATGATGAGAGGCTAGGTGCGCTTTTGAACAGGGCTAGGGAGATTAATATTAAATTCAATAAGGAAAAATGTAAAATAGGGGTACAGTCGGTAACATATCTAGGTCATATATTTGATGCCAATGGCATGAGACCAGACGATAATAAGGTAAGGGCAATAAAAGAGATGCCTGCACCACACGACAGGAAAAGTTTAGAAAGATTTTTAGGAGCAGTTAATTACCTCTCTAAATTCATTCCGAACCATTCTCAACGCGCGGCACCGTTGACAAATCTCTTAAAAAAAGATACAGAATGGCGGTGGGAGCAAAGTGAGCAAAACGCTTTCAAAGAATTAAAAGAGGTCGTGTGTGGCGCTGGCGTACTGGCTCTGTACGACGTGAACGCCCCGGTGCTGCTCTCGGTTGACGCGTCGCGCGACGCGCTGGGCGCCGTGATCATGCAGGGCGAGCGGCCCGTGGAGTTTGCCTCGCGCACGCTCACCGAAGCGCAGCGCCGGTACGCGCAAGTGGAAAAAGAGCTGTTAGCTATAGTCTTTGCATGCGAGCATTTCCACCAATACATATTTGGTAAAGAAAAAGTCGTCGTGGAGTCAGACCATAAGCCCTTGGAAAGTATCTTTAAAAAACCCTTAATGTCCGTTCCAGCACGCTTGCAGCGCATGATGCTGCGTTTGCAGCACTATGACTTGCATGTCACCTACAAACCGGGGAAATACATGTATATACCAGATACCTTGTCTCGTGCGTCCCTGCCCGATCTATATAGCGATGCTGTGCACAAAAATAATATGTATCAGGTACAGTTGGTAGTGTGCAATTTGCCAATGTCAAATGACAAACTTTCGCTCATTAAAAAAGAATCAAAACGTGATTCAGAGTACCTAAAACTAAGCGAGTATATAAATCAGGGTTGGCCAGACCACAAATCTGAAGTAGTGAGTGATTTAAGATTATATTGGGCGTTTAGAGAAAATCTATTTATAGTAGATGAAGTAATATTCAAAAATAATTTAGTTTTGATTCCGCGGGCCTTACGAGCAGAGATGCTTAACATTATACATGAAGGTCACATGGGCATGGACCGGTGCAAGCGACGCGCAAGGCAGGTTGTTTTCTGGCCCGGCATCACGCAGGATATTGAGGCATATGTAAGGCGTTGCCGCACCTGCCAGGAGAGTTTAAATGCACCCGCCAGAGAACCTTTATTGCCAATTGAGATTCTTGGGCTGCCATGGCAAAAAGTAGGTACAGATATTTTTGAGCTAAGAAAGAAATATTTCCTTATAATAGTCGACTACTATTCCAACTTTGTCGAAGTGTGTAACTTACAAAACATCACATCTAACGTAGTCATTGTAAAAATGAAAGAAGTATTTTCACGCCATGGCATTCCAGAAACTCTTGTGAGTGACAACGGAACACAATACAGCAGTCGGGAATTTAAAATGTTTTCTAGTGAGTGGGGATTCAATCACGTGACATCATCACCGAATTATGCCCAGGCAAACGGTAAGAGTGAACGAGCGGTGCAGACAGTTAAATCACTTCTTAAAAAATCAATAAACAGTAACGAGGATTTTCAATTAGCTTTGCTAAACTATCGTAATACTCCTAGGGACGGCTTGAGCTCTCCTGCGCAGCTACTAATGGGTCGTCAGCTCAGATGTAAGTTACCTGTACACCCCGAGTTGTTGACCCCGCGACCTGTCGATCCATCGGAACACACGACTATGTTACGCAATCAAATGCGAGCAAAAGATTTATATGACAAACATAGTAAAACATTACCATCGCTAAGAGCGGGCGATGAAGTCGTATGTGTTGATGGAAAAACGAGGACTCGAGCAACCATTATAGGAAATGCCTATACACCTCGATCGTACATAATAGAAAATAAGTTAGGTGGTAGATTTAGGCGTAATCGGCGTCATTTAATCAAGTGCGAATCTAGTACCAATGCCCCGTCAGCGTCTTTGGGCTCGCTCAAGCCGGCATCAGCTGATGCGGACGACGAGTTCAAGGACGCTTGCGACGAAGTAGGTCAGGCAAAAGAATGTAAACTTCAACCTAATGACTCCAAGAATAAAGTCGAAAATAGCTCTGATCCTACCACTCGTGAAATCATGACTCGTAGACGAGCAAAATTGCTGACAGAAAATATCAAACAAAAAGAACTAGAATAAATCATAAGGTTAAAAATAGTGTAACATTTATCATCAAAATGTTTTGTTTCTGCTTACGTGTAACAGGCAAATACATTTAAAACATACCTATATTTATCTGTTCCTTTTTATTTTTATTTCTTACTTTATATACAAAAAAAAACTGTTCTTTTTTACCATAATAAATATGTTTATTTAGTTAGTAACATTTAAAATCCAATAAGTTGAAATTATAGTTGCATTACTATATAAATTTCATTTACCTAACCGTCTGTGAACCTTATGGCATTGAAATAAGGTCTCTTCATGATTGCGATGATTAAGAATTGCAATGTAAACTCGTATTTAAACATCATAATGAAGTTATATTTTGGGGGAAGGATAGGATAATATAGTAAATAGTTAAATAATAATAATAATACCGACATAAAATAGTGTGGTATTGAATATGTCTTCGTGTTATTGATGAATTACGAAACCATGCTATTTAAGAATAGTTCCAGGTTTTATATATATAAGTATATTTTACTTGTTATTGTTAGCGATTGCTTTTGGGGGAGATGTTGTGGGTAGTTAAGAATTGCATGAGATGTACCCACATTGATATTAAATAAATCAGTTGTTGTTTTGCATCTACGGGTTTCACTTGGTATACTACACAAAGTATCAAGTTTCTAGCTCAAGAAATAAAGTTCCCTTCATACAAATTTTGCACCCCTATTGAACCCCCTTAGGGGTGGAATTTTCTAAAACGCAGAAAGTACTTTTTTATATTCTAATAAGTTATCTTTCTACAAAGTTTCTACAAGTCTCTAATTCAAAAATCAATGTTTTCCCCATACAAATGTGGCACCCCTGGTTAACCCGCTTAGGGGTGGTTTTTTTCAATACCCTGAAATTACTTCTCTCGTATTGTTATAAGCAGTCCATACACAAAGTTTCAAGTCTCTCACATAAAATAGGTAATAACAGGTTTGTACGGAACCCTCAGTGCGAGAGTCAGTCTCGCACTTTGACGGTTTTTTTGTATTCAAATAAGTAATCTGTCTATACAGTTTCAAGTCTCTAGCTCAAAAGGAAAAGTTCCCTTCATAAAAACTTTGCACCCCTATTTAACCCCTCTAGGGGTGGAATTTTCTAAAACGCTGAAACTGCTTTTTTTGTATTCTAATAAGCAATCTTTCTACAAAGTTTCAAGTCTCTAGTTAAAAAAATAATGTTTCCCTCATACAAACATTGCACCCCTAGTTTACCCGCTTATTTTGAGAATTTCGAGCATTTCGAGAATGATAAACATATTTCTGTTTTTCTCAATAAAATGGTCTAATAGGGACAGGTGGAATTAAAGCAGTTAAGTCGAATATAGATTTTATTTCATTTTGTCCATAGATAAAGTTAGTGACGGTGTAGATGTATTCCGACTTCACAACTACTATAAATATCGTCTGTCATTCGTTAGCATCATACGTATATGTTATTAAATACTAGATGCCCGGCCCGGGTTCGCACGGATTACCCGTTTTCCTGCGCGAATTAATTTCCCGCGGTAAAAAGTAGCCTATGTTCATCAGGGATAATGTCGGATTCTATTGGTAAAATAATTTTTCTAATCAGTCCAGTAGTTTTGGAGCTTATTCAATTTTTCTGTATAATATTAATGTAGATATCGAGCCTTTTAAATTTTTTGAAGAAATATTAAAATCCCAAACCAATTATATCGTCTAAGATGATGGTCATTTTATCACATATCGTTGTGGACAAGACATCCGTCACTCTATAACAACATCATCAGATTCTGACTTGATGACATTTAATTTTAAAGTCTTATATCTCAAAAACGGCTAAACAGATTCTCATGAAACATGGCTAAGAAGACTCGGGATAAAGTTATCTATGACTCAAAAAAACTAAACGAAAATCGTTCATCCGTTCGGGAGACGTACACGTCCGTACACAGACGGACACGTTATATTTATGACAGTAATAAGAGAGGGGTCTCTTTGAAATTGAAATTGAAATCATTTATTGCATATCACATATCAAGTACAGGTGTTCTTAAATATAAGCTGTTCATGTGACGCCCTGTTAAGGCACGGCAGCATATTTCCACATAGGACAACATACTTATCTAAACTAAAATTATACATATGATTTACAAATATGCCTATTAATTAATTGATTGTTTTACATGTTAATGTCTGCCAAGCACAAATACAATTAATGATTTGCAGACGTATCACCAAAGAGATTTTATACATTATTTTCAAAGAAATCTCGGATATTACAGTAGCATTTATTTAACAGAAATGATTTTAGTTTCTTGCTGAACGGGCTTAGCTTATTCTCGTTTTTTATGTTATTTGGGAGGTGATTATATATTTTTATTAACATGTAGTGTGGGCTAGATGTGACCAGTTTCAGTTTAGAAAAGGGAAGTTTTAGTTTGTTTAAATTTCGGTCATTTCTTTTGGGTAGTGTTTCAGGCAAGTATAGTTCGCTTTGTTTTCTCACAAATTTGCTGGTCTCTAGGATATAGATAGGTAAGGGTGAGTATTTTGTATTTACGAAAAATGGCTTACAGGATTCCATTTTCGTCTATGTTGGCCAGGATTCTAAATATTCTAATGCATCTTTTTTGGAGGTAAAATATTTTATCCATGTTGGTACTTTTACCCCATAAAACGATTCCATAGGATATTCTGGAGTGAGCGTATGCATAGTACGCTGCAAGAGCTGTCATTATGTCCGTTACGCGTTTTAGGTGATTTAGGGCATAAATTAATGACGATATCCTTTTCGTCAGGTTTAGTATATGCTGCTTCCAATTGATACTAGTATCTATATCAATCCCTAATAAAGTTGTAGATTTTGTGCATTCTAATTTAATATTACTATAAGTAAGGCTGATAGCCAGATCTTGTTTTTGATGAGGTTTGAATTGTATGACTTGTTTTATTTAGGTTAAGTTCAAGATTGTTGGCTTGCAACCAGTCCTCTGTTTTTCGTAGTGTTTGGGTTAATATTGTGGCAGCTTCTTCGGGTTGAGAGCAGGGAAATAATATGAGATATCATCTGCAAATAACGTGCAATGCACGTCTAATATTTTTGGAAGGTCATTTACTCGTATATAGATAAGGAACACGCTACCCTGTGGGATAGAACCAGTTACAGGGACTCTGTCTGACTTGACATGCTGTATTAAGCCTGTTTCGAAGTTAGTGTTTGCAATTTCAACATATTGGAATCGATTTTCGAAATATGATTTAAACCATTTTAATGTAGTGCCTCTAATTCCTGTGTTATTTAGTTTAACTAATAGACATTCATATGTAATGTGGAGTAAAAGACGCACTGCGTATTTTTTCTTGTTTATTTCATCGAAAATTGTTTGCACATATTTATATATGGCTAGGACGGTAGATCGGTTTTTCCGGAATCCATATTGGTTTTCGTCTAGAATTTTGAATTTTTCGTAGAAACAAAAGAGGTGTTTTATCATTGCAGATTCGTAGACTTTAGCTCATGTTGGAAGTAAAGCAATAGGTCGGTAATTGTTAATATCTGACGTGGCTCCTTTTTTGGGTATTGGTCTTACTACGGATATTTTGAGCGCGTCCGGAAAAATCCTTCTGAAAAAGATTGGTTTATTAGGAGTGTGTATGGATGGAATAGCTAAATTTATGGCACATTTTTTATTATTGAAATTGTTTCTTCAGTTTCTATAGGCCTTAAGAAAAGAGAGTTATTTACTACGTTGTTTATGGGGATTTTTTTCGTATAGGTAGATCCCTATCTACCTAGCCCAGAAAATGATCCTAAATTAGTGGCCAATGTCTTCAATACATTTTTCTCCTCCATTGCAAATGCCCTCATTTGCAATGGAGAAGAAAAATGTATTAAATGTATGTATTTGTTTTTATTAGTCTCTCTAATAAAAACAAATTAAATTGGACAAATTCATTAATTGCCACATTGATTTAGTTTTGTTTTGGGCTTTTTCAAATGATTGTTTATTGTAGAGTTTTTTGCAGTTGTACATCATTGTGTCGGGATTAAAAATAATGTTCCAAATAGCCATGCCTCTTCGAGTAATAAAAAAACATACATTAAAACAAATGCCGACGAACACAAAACCTCGTACTTTTTTTTATTTGTTTTAAAAATAGTCGACTACTTGTAATTTTGTATTCATCTGAAATGCGATTGAACACAAACAGTCTCATATTATAAATGTTAGAGTTTGAATGTTTAGCTGTTGAGTTGTTTAGATGACGTTTGGATGTTGGTGATCAATCACGCAAAAACGACTCAAAGGATTTTGGTAAAATTTTGCTAAGAGAAAATCTAAAACCGAGTTTTCAAAACAGATTTCTCTTTTCTTGAAAATTATTCCCCAAAGGGATAAAATTGGGGATGCACGTTGAATCAGTTCACTCAGACAAAGCCGAGTGCCAATTTGGTAGAACTTTTCAACCACAACCTTTAACTAAATATCACTTGTCTCAACGAGCGTCCATTTGCTGTTCATAGCTGTTTCATTAAGCTCACTGAGTGTTGTTTCATAATATAATATGAATTATGAAACAAACTATCTCAAACTAATTATACATGCGAAGCACTCTGTTTATTTTGGCTTATCATTCGCTCAAAGGATTTTCAGTAGTTAACGTTAACTTGCTTGTTAAATATACTTGCTGTAAAAAATACAAGTGTTTTTGTAATTACTGAAGGAAACAGCAATTTATATCAGTATAATATACTACTTAGTTTATTTTAAGAGATACTGTCATAATAACACACGGGACGATAATCACGTTTTTACAATTGTTTGATGACTGTATTTCCACAAGCATTATAACTATTAACTTCATCTATATTAAGTAGGTAGGTATGTATTTGTATAACAATGTAGATAAGTAAATTCTTTTGGTTTTTGTGAACTACACCCTGCAAATGCAGTAGGTAAAATTTCTTGATTTTTTGCGATGTATGAACAATTTTGAGAACGTATTGTTTTATAAAAAATATTGGATGACAATCTTAACTTCCTAAAACCCCTCGTATTAAACAAAGAACAAATTTCAAAATTGATTTTGTAATTTTACTGTAAGTCAAAAGTTCATAATTCAAAACCACTAAAGCATGCCGTGGGTCTCAGGAGGTACCAATCTATGAAGTCATAATTTTTTATTTTCGAGTGGGTTTAAAAAAAACTGTGTAATTATTGAACATTCTCACAACATTTCATGAGAATTAGTTGAGCAATGCGCCCTGAAGAGGAGAACAGCGGAGGACGGACAAAATATTTTCGGCACAATCTGAAGCATAGAACTTCATTCGCATCGCTCCCTCGTTCGAAAACCAATGAAAAGAAAAAGAAAGAAAGAAAAACATTTATTTATGACAAACACATAACAACAGAGAAATACAAAAATAAGACTAACACTGTTTGTCACAAAAGGGCCACAACTCAGCATGAAGCTCGCAAAGCCAGCGCTGTTCTTACGTTGTGGCCCAGGTGCGTGCCCCAGCTCGCCGACGACGCTGACACACTTCACTATGGTTCAGATCGACATTATGGAGAAGTGAACAGAAATTGTTTAATTCCCTCACGCTATTTAAAAGTGGTTGTTTTGCTTGAGTAATCCTTAAAATTATACTTGCAGATGAAGCCACGGTAGAGAGTAGGGCGATTAGATAGTCATATGGCCGTAAAACGTAATGCGAGTATGAACTTTGAAGCGGTTATCTTCAGATGGGTGCCTTTATTGCCACGCTAGTTGATTCTCTTGATCATATGTACATGATTACGGGGTGTGGGGATTACGGAGTAGATTGTTGAGGTAATGAGGGATTTCAGGAGATTTACATTATGTTTTTTTTGATGAGCAACTTTGAAAACAGATGAGGAAAGATTATAGGGCACCTCATACGACATGACAACTTCATAATCAACACAATTGAAGGAAAGATAGAGGGGAAGCGGAGAACATAAACTACATAGAGCAACTCAAAAAGAGAGGTTGATGTTAGGTCGTATCGAGATGTCAAATAGGTTGCGTGGGATCGGAGTAGATGGAGGCCCCCTTTGAACTACACCAAAAAGAGCTTAGCTCTTAGATAAGAAGAGAGACATATTGATTTGATGGTTTGTTAAAAAGCAATAAATAGGAGTGACTTGTTTATTTATACGCAAAGTGCAATCGGTAGGTATACAAAGTGGATGCGATTATTATGTTGTTTTCTTGTACTGGATCTACATATATTATTGAAACAACATTTCGCGGACTAGACGAAAACGCATGAAGAGATTGCACGTGTAAAAGGTGTGTGTGTGTGTGTGTGTGTGTGCACACATGAAGCAATGTTAAAATGCGTTGTGAGAGTAAATTAAGTGCTGACATTTATGTTTATTAAACTTTATGAGTAGCCAGTAGCATATTAATAAATGAAATTATTGTTTACACGGTACTTTATTATTATTACGGTTTCCTTTTATATTTCCATTGGCTTTTCGTGCAATCCATTAATTATTATTCTTATGTTGAAAACCAAAAAAGCGTATGCCTTTTATCCGACATGGATATAAGACATTTTGTATTGATGGCGTAGTTTTGCTTCGTCGGGGATTTCGTAAAGGGTTTACATGAAAAAATTATGAAAGGGGTTTACAAAGGGCAAGACGATTTATATACAATAAATAGCTTTTGACCGCAGCTTCGTCCGCATGGAAGTTGTTTATATCGTATGTCCATACAAACTTCCACCGCCCATTTCACCTTCTTAGGGGATAATTTCCGGGATGGAAATTATCCTACGTTCTTCCACTGGACTCATATCTCCTCTTCTAAATCGGTCTAGCCGTTTAAGCGTAAAAAGATAAGAGACAGACAGACAGTTATACTTTCGCATTTTTAATATTACAAGCTACTGCCCGCGATTCCGTTCGCATTGAAGTCGTTTATATCGTATGTCAATACAAACTTCCACCCTCCATTTCACGCCGTTGGGGGATGATTTCCGGGATAAAAACTACCTTTTATCCTTTCCTAGGACTCAAACGATCTATATACCTAATTTCATCCAAATCGGTTCAGTAGTTTAAGCGTGAAGAGGTAACAGACAGACAGACACGCTTTCACATTCATAATATTAGTATGAATAGTATGGATGTTTTGATTGCATGAAATAATATAGGTAGGTAAGGTTTTTTCAACCTAACATTACGAAAACTTCTTAAACCCAACCATTACCGACATATTTTTATTGTTTCATTTGTTATCTTCAAGTAAGTCGTATAGAACAGAACAAACAGTAGCTGCTCCAGTACACATGCCACACTTAAGGTCAGTTTTATGATGTCTCTTTGTTATCTATTCCTCTTATATTTAGCAACAAAAAAGTAGTAAAATCCCACGTTTAGTGCATTTATGTCATTTTAAATGGAACAGACTATAAAAGGAGACGGCGCCCATGCGGATGAAAGAGTCTGCGCTTGCGCTTTCTAGTCTTTAACTTTGGCGATGTCCACAGCTTTACAAATTTCTACACAAACACGGGCCTAAAACCCGGTATGCGGTATGTTAGAACTGAAAGGCTGCCTGGCTTCGTTTCGAAACCCCATTCTGAGAGGCCATTTTGCGGCGCTACTAATACTTCCACGGTTTTTTCGTTCAATGCCACGGAAGAGACACGAACCTAAATCTCTCCTAACAGTTTTCGAATCATAGTGCCAAATATTCAAAATAACCTATAATATTAGGCATGAACCCGGGGTGAAACCAGTTCATATGCCTTCATGCTTAGAATTTACATATAATCAACATAGTAAAACATCTCCAGTATGATGCGGCAGACGGATATGTCAATAAGTACATACCTACACCCATATGCGTAGCTACGAATCTGGGGGCACGGCATTGCCCCCGCCAAGTCGAGCAAAACAGCGGCATATACCGGCATACCATTCTTTTCTCGAATCAGTTCAGGCGTTTTTCTTTTCAATAACTTCGTTTTGGATAAAACTAGAAGCCTGAATTTTCAGTAACAAAGCAGGCATTGTACATTTCAAAGTTCATTTTTGAACCAGTAGTTTAAGAATTGTAAGTAGTCAAAGTTTCTTCATTTTCTCACTGACTGACTTACTCACTGACCGATCATCAAAATTCTAAGGAACTTCCAGCAGACATTGAAGCTTCTTTTTAAAACACAATTGGTGTTTATTGTATAAATCAAGGTAAAATTAAAATATTTTGCATATTCGGTCCAGTTTCCTAGAAACATCAACTGCATAAATAATCTGCAAAAATTTTGGGACTTGGCAATCACACAATGCTACATAGTTTTAGGTATGCAAAAATCCATAAATACAGTAAAGTTGTGTGATTGTCAAGTTGCAGAATTTTATGTAGCTAGCAAATAACGAATAATAAGAATGCCTGAGACTTGGTACTACGAAATATCTCACAACTTTTTTACGGTGTAAGTTTCGGGACTTGGCCTCTAATATTACATGGAATGTTTTTATGGGTATAATATACACATGTTTACGCACACACGTATTCCACGAATAGACCTTAAATTCGGTACATTTCTGTGACACGTGTCAATAGCATTTCAGTTTAGTTTTATTGTACAGTCACCGGAATTAAAAACCTGCCACAACAAAGCGCGCGAAAAATATATGACAAGACTCTATTACCACTCTACTCTATTAGCAGTAGACACCTTTCGGCTGAAATGATGAATGACGTGTCAATATTTTCTCCACTTTGTTATATTAGCTACTAGCTTCCGCCCGCAACTTTGTCCGCGTGGACCCGGGATATATTTTAATCCAGACTATAAACTATCTTCATGCAAAATTTCATCCAAATCGGTTGAGCCGTTTAAGTGTGATATTACTCAGCATCCTAACATTTAAACTTTCAAACATCCTAACTTTCGAATTTATAATATGAGTAGGATTAATGCTCATCATATCAGCCGAAAGACGTCCACTGTTGCACATAGTCTTCCTCAAAGAGTGCCACCATTACCGGTCCTGCGCCACCCGCATGCAGCGGACTCTCGCGACCTTTACCAGGTCATCATGCGCCTTCCAGAACGTGGTTGCCACTCGAGAGCGTTCCCCCCAACGGCCATCGATTCTACGTGCAAGATGTACCCCGCCCACTGCCACTTGAGTTTAGCGATTCGGAGGGCTATATCGGTTCCTTGGTTCTGCAGCGAATAGCCTCATTTCTGATGCGATCACGCAGAGAAACTCCCAGCATAGCCCTCTCTAATGCCCTTTGGGTGACTGAGCCTTCTTGTGAGGCCCATAGTAAGCGACCACGTTTCCGTAGTAACTATGATGTAATATATTGTTGTATACTCATACTATTTAGATTCTATATTTATAAAGATTTTGATTCTGTTGCGCGTTGCAAATGTGACACGTTCACGAAGCGCGCGACTGAATAGCTGCTAAAGTAGCCGCACGCGACCTCTCTAAACTATCTAGGCGGTGATTAGGCGATTCCATTCAAAATCACACGCAGCGAAACGCGGCGGGAATAGTGCTCTGAAAAGAATGGAATATATTTATATACAAATACAACAGATAACCTTCCTCTAGACTTTTCTGCACATTCCTTCGGGAATATTTTTACCAATACTTTTCTATCGTATTTTATGATAGATTTTATAAATAAACGCAGTATTGTTACATAATATTTATGTTCGTTTCTGTATTTTCAACAGTATGGTAACCAATTTGGACATTTATTTCCTAATAGTTGGTAAGTACTCATTACTCATGTCATTCAGAAACATTGGGTCAGTGTAAATGACTAGCACGTTTAATTAAGCATGTCTTTAGTTTATTACAGCTTAGATCAAGAAAACTACTTTAAATCAAATATTGTAGACATCTTTTATTGTTTAATCTCTATCTTCAAGTAGTATTCTAAAACAATAACGCATAAAACAACAAAACAAACAGTAGCTTCTCCAATACAAGTGCCACACTTCCGTCAGTTTTATGATGTCTCTTTGTTATCTTTTCCTTTCATATTTGGCGTTGGAACCCGTTGGTGGGTGGAGTGAGGAACAGTGCGTAATTAAACAGTGGTGGTTGTGAATATAAATAGGCGTGTTGGTGAATAAGCTACCTTAACTAACCGTCGATACAATAAGTCTTCAAATCAATAAAAGGTCAACACCGCGCTTGTTACGGAATTAAGGTGACTGTGGGCAAGACCGGCATACTTTCTTCCGGCATCTAGCTGCGTTAATTATTCACCTACGTTACCGCTTGTAATCGCATACGATGAAGACTTTAATAAGTAATAGTTAAGCTATAAAAACATCAGATCATTTTAATCAAAAATTAAGCAAAAACAACAGTATTTTTTAAAATACGGCGTGTAGAAGGACTTCCCTTGTAGTTTAAGGTAAGTCCGTCTAGTTCCTAATGATATCAGCCATACTATGGGTGCATACATGTTCGTATTCGAATCCTTAAAAAGAATGAAACAAGACAATTAAAAGTGTATTTTATACTTGCTAATATAAGGTTTAGATTCGAAATAAACACAATTTTTCTTATTCAAAGGCATATATATATATTATATATATATATATATTACGAAAATGGGGTGGTCAACCTTTTTTGGCATAATTATACGTACTTACTTATTTTTTCGGTTTCCCATTTTTTTATTGAATAAACTTATAGTAGTAGCAATTTTGAACTATGCACAACGTTTAAGTGTAAATCAAATACTGATGGGTAAATCAAACTCCATAACTTTACTGCTAAGACGTTTTCACCTGCCCGGTAACGGTTCTGGTTCTGGGATCGGCATGTGTTTGTACGCGTATATGTCGTCACTAATAGTACAAGCTTCGCTTAGTTAGGGACTGGTATTTATTTAATTATTAATTTATTTAATGGGTCTTTTTGTTTATATTTTTGGTAACATAGTGCTGAGGGTAGAGCTGAATGGCGGTTACTCCACCAACGAGAGCAGAGCTCTTAAGTAGAAGAAGAAGAAGAAGTGCTGAGGGTGAGGAGCACATTTTCTTACTAGTTTCTAAATTAAAATTGTTAATCAAACATCATGTGCTATGTCGAACGGATTTATCTATAGTAACCTTATGAAATCGTAATACTCGTAATACTGAAGTCGTTAGATCAAATGGTAACCTCTGGTTCACGGGAATTCCGGCAAATGACGGACTTACCTTGTACATAGTAGACGGACTTTCCAACTTAACGATTTTTTTATGTGATAAATGATGGCACGTATAATTACAAAACTAAGCCAATTTCTGATAATTTTAACACAGAATAAAGAAAGCCCGTTCTTCTATTACTTACGTAGTTATTTTTTGGTGCAAAATGTTGTCAGAAACTACAATTAACAATTTTATTAGCAGATACCATCGCACTATCACTTCGAGTTCCATACACGTAATGTCTTGTTTAGGCGGATTTATCTGAAGTTCGTGGTCACAGCTCCATCTGTTTTTGAGTGTGGGAACTAGTGCTACAAACTGCTTTATCGGCTGGATGCTAAAGCGGGAAACGCCTTCTAATTCAAAAGTTAAAACGTTTTGACGGACTTGCATTGTAGACGGTCTTGCCCACAGGGACCTTACCGAATCGAATAACATTGCTAATCCGAAATTTAAAATTCATTTATTTATTACAAGAAACGATGCCTCATACATTATACATAACACATTGACTAATAATACATTATGATTGATAACATTGGATTAGATCGTTAAAAAATACAATATACAAATAAAAATTAAATACAATAAAATACAATTATAATTCTATTCAAAGTTTAGATTCCATTAGACAAATTAATAAAATGTTTACTATTGAATATTTTCTTCTGCAACCGCTAATAGAATTTTCGATAACCGGTAATTTAAAGCGGATTATCGTGTTCGATAAGTTATTAATAATTTGGGAACATTTTGGGAATGTATTATACTCGACACTGTCTACAGAACTAGTTTAAAGGCTTCATTTAATAAATGATACTCTGTACTACATAAATATTATACTGTGTAGCTATCTACCTATTTGTAATGGTATTTTCTTTTTATAGATTGTTTATACTCCCCAAAAAGTGTACTGATGACCTGGTAAAGGTCGTGGGAGTCCGCTGGATACGGGTGGTTCAGGACCGGTCGTTGTGGCACTCTTGGGGGAGGCCTATATCCAGCAGTGGACGTCTTTTGGCTGATATGATAATGAAATTTTCTCTGTCTGATCTAAGCAGATCTGAGCTGCTTAGATCAGACAGACTGAGATCTGATCTGTTGCTAAGCAGTCAACGCAGCCTATGGACATGTGCGTCCCGAAAGCACGAAACCTATAAAATATAAGTATCGATTGATATGTCTTAGCGCGCATTCAAAATGTAGTACTAAGTACTTCTTTGAAATCAGTTACATTGGCTAAATTGCAGGGGGGTGTTTTTTTGAAAAATTATACAAGTTTTTTTAAGCAATTTGCAAGTTTTCACTT
Organism: Epinotia demarniana; assembly: GCA_945867215.1. NCBI lineage: Eukaryota > Metazoa > Arthropoda > Insecta > Lepidoptera > Tortricidae > Epinotia > Epinotia demarniana. The sequence continues at coordinate 700,899 of OX244277.1, forward strand.
CTGCTGGCACTCCCGGAGTGAAACCCGGTCTTTTTTTATTACATGGGACACCAACAGAGTACATAAGATAAGGTTAAATTACATCCACATTATATATATGCATATTTACATGAATTATATTTATGGAGGTCATAGTTGTCTATGGCATAAAATGTGTAGGAGCTTATGTACCCCAATTACAGGTGAACACATTATTTTACAGAACATGATAACTATAATTATGATACATTGATTTAAAGTAGGTATACAAATTATATCATATGACTTTTAATGTCTAAAAGCCAGGAGAATAAATTAAATTAAATAAAATACTAAATTAAAATGTATACAATAAGTATACTCAATAATATGTTAGAAGTACTTATTAGAGGACAATCTTACTTATATCCACCTAGTCTCAAACGGGAGCCAATAATGCACGGCCCAATAATGTACAGCCTGATAATCCGCGTCCACTTTTTGTGGACTCGGATTATTGGGTCGTGCATTATCAGCCCGGACAAAAGTGGCTTCCAATTATTGCCCCGGACCAAGTTTGCTCAAGGTGATAATGTACGGCCCAATAATGTACAGCCTGATAATTGGCGTCCACTTTTTGTGGACGCGGATTATTGGGTCGTGCATTATCAGCCCGGACAAAAGTGGCTTCCAATTATTGCCCTGGACCAAGTTTGTTCAGGGTGATAATGTACGGCCCAATAATGTACAGCCTGATAATTGGCGTCCACTTTTAGTGGACGCGGATTATTGGGTCGTGCATTATCAGGGCGGACAAAAATGGCTTGTCATAAGCGAACTCTGTCTTAGGTCGGTTAGGTTAGGGTTCACTTGTGTCCCTAAGACCAGAAATAGGCACCCCGCGCAGCGGGGTGGCGTCGACTCGCTAGAAATTTTCATTCCACACTGATAATGTACAGCCCGATAATCCGAAGCCACATGGACTCGGATTATTGGGCCGTGCATTATCACCTATATATATATATATTATATATATATATATATTACGAAAATGGGGTGGTCAACCTTTTTTGGCATAATTATACGTACTTACTTATTTTTTCGGTTTCCCATTTTTTTATTGAATAAACTTATAGTAGTAGCAATTTTGAACTATGCACAACGTTTAAGTGTAAATCAAATACTGATGGGTAAATCAAACTCCATAACTTTACTGCTAAGACGTTTTCACCTGCCCGGCAACGGTTCTGGTTCTGGGATCGGCATGTGTTTGTACGCGTATATGTCGTCACTAATAGTACAAGCTTCGCTTAGTTAGGGACTGGTATTTATTTAATTATTAATTTATTTAATGGGTCTTTTTGTTTATATTTTTGGTAACATAGTGCTGAGGGTAGAGCTGAATGGCGGTTACTCCACCAACGAGAGCAGAGCTCTTAAGTAGAAGAAGAAGAAGAAGTGCTGAGGGTGAGGAGCACATTTTCTTACTAGTTTCTAAATTAAAATTGTTAATCAAACATCATGTGCTATGTCGAACGGATTTATCTATAGTAACCTTATGAAATCGTAATACTCGTAATACTGAAGTCGTTAGATCAAATGGTAACCTCTGGTTCACGGGAATTCCGGCAAATGACGGACTTACCTTGTACATAGTAGACGGACTTTCCAACTTAACGATTTTTTTATGTGATAAATGATGGCACGTATAATTACAAAACTAAGCCAATTTCTGATAATTTTAACACAGAATAAAGAAAGCCCGTTCTTCTATTACTTACGTAGTTATTTTTTGGTGCAAAATGTTGTCAGAAACTACAATTAACAATTTTATTAGCAGATACCATCGCACTATCACTTCGAGTTCCATACACGTAATGTCTTGTTTAGGCGGATTTATCTGAAGTTCATGGTCACAGCTCCATCTGTTTTTGAGTGTGGGAACTAGTGCTACAAACTGCTTTATCGGCTGGATGCTAAAGCGGGAAACGCCTTCTAATTCAAAAGTTAAAACGTTTTGACGGACTTGCATTGTAGACGGTCTTGCCCACAGGGACCTTACCGAATCGAATAACATTGCTAATCCGAAATTTAAAATTCATTTATTTATTACAAGAAACGATGCCTCATACATTATACATAACACATTGACTAATAATACATTATGATTGATAACATTGGATTAGATCGTTAAAAAATACAATATACAAATAAAAATTAAATACAATAAAATACAATTATAATTCTATTCAAAGTTTAGATTCCATTAGACAAATTAATAAAATGTTTACTATTGAATATTTTCTTCTGCAACCGCTAATAGAATTTTCGATAACCGGTAATTTAAAGCGGATTATCGTGTTCGATAAGTTATTAATAATTTGGGAACATTTTGGGAATGTATTATACTCGACACTGTCTACAGAACTAGTTTAAAGGCTTCATTTAATAAATGATACTCTGTACTACATAAATATTATACTGTGTAGCTATCTACCTATTTGTAATGGTATTTTCTTTTTATAGATTGTTTATACTCCCCAAAAAGTGTACTGATGACCTGGTAAAGGTCGTGGGAGTCCGCTGGATACGGGTGGTTCAGGACCGGTCGTTGTGGCACTCTTGGGGGAGGCCTATATCCAGCAGTGGACGTCTTTTGGCTGATATGATAATGAAATTTTCTCTGTCTGATCTAAGCAGATCTGAGCTGCTTAGATCAGACAGACTGAGATCTGATCTGTTGCTAAGCAGTCAACGCAGCCTATGGACATGTGCGTCCCGAAAGCACGAAACCTATAAAATATAAGTATCGATTGATATGTCTTAGCGCGCATTCAAAATGTAGTACTAAGTACTTCTTTGAAATCAGTTACATTGGCTAAATTGCAGGGGGGTGTTTTTTTGAAAAATTATACAAGTTTTTTTAAGCAATTTGCAAGTTTTCACTTCTGCTGGCACTCCCGGAGTGAAACCCGGTCTTTTTTTATTACATGGGACACCAACAGAGTACATAAGATAAGGTTAAATTACATCCACATTATATATATGCATATTTACATGAATTATATTTATGGAGGTCATAGTTGTCTATGGCATAAAATGTGTAGGAGCTTATGTACCCCAATTACAGGTGAACACATTATTTTACAGAACATGACAACTATAATTATGATACATTGATTTAAAGTAGGTATACAAATTATATCATATGACTTTTAATGTCTAAAAGCCAGGAGAATAAATTAAATTAAATAAAATACTAAATTAAAATGTATACAATAAGTATACTCAATAATATGTTAGAAGTACTTATTAGAGGACAATCTTACATATATCCACCTAGTCTCAAACGGGAGCCAATAATGCACGGCCCAATAATGTACAGCCTGATAATCCGCGTCCACTTTTTGTGGACTCGGATTATTGGGTCGTGCATTATCAGCCCGGACAAAAGTGGCTTCCAATTATTGCCCCGGACCAAGTTTGCTCAGGGTGATAATGCACGGCCCAATAATGTACAGCCTGATAATCCGCGTCCACTTTTTGTGGACTCGGATTATTGGGTCGTGCATTATCAGCCCGGACAAAAGTGGCTTCCAATTATTGCCCCGGACCAAGTTTGCTCAGGGTGATAATGCACGGCCCAATAATGTACAGCCTGATAATCCACGTACAGTATGGACGCGGATTATTGGGCTGTATATTATTTGGCCGTGCATTATCATGGCTGTACATTAACCGGCACCGTCTCAAACTAAGCAAAGCTTGTACATACTATGGAATGAGGTATAGTGCGTAAGAAAGAATCAATCAAGCTAGACCATATTTCTCATTCAATATTAGATACTACATTTTTGTATTCACCTAAACTCAAGCGTGTTGGTACAGGGTTGCAATAAAATTCTATTACGGCGGGTAATCCCGTAAGCGGAGGCCGGGACATTTCTCCCGCGATCCAGCACGTTCCTTATCGCTTTAATTTATTGGAGACCCCCTGAACCCGTCGTATGGGACGGGTCCTGTACGTTAGGCCCACATAGTTCTAAAAAGTCCTACAAGTTAAGACACTTTTGCGACCATGTCACATTCTATTAGGTGTGCAGTTTTTGTTAGTTTCTTTTCTGATTTGGTTCAGTGATGGATGTAATTATTTAATGCATTTTCTTTTCGTAATCTTTGTCATTGTATTATTTATTTTTCAATCTGTATTTCACAAAAAATAGTACGAAACGCGGGCTAACATAAACCATTTTCTATCTGTCAACCTTTTAATGTCTTCGATTGCGAGAATCGATAGCACGATTTCGAAGAAATACGGGACACTGCATTTTATTTCACAAGTCAGAGCACAGGTGGTCGCCATTTCCTCGTCCTTTTCCATATTTCTGTAAAATCCTGAAATCTGTAAGAAGTATTCAATTTATTTATTTAAACTTTCACGATTCTCACACATTATTTATACTAAACGGGACTTAATCGCGTTTTAACTTATTTATTTACCTCACTGAGGTCTCCCGACGTTTCGGATGTGTTGCAACATCCATGGTCACGGGACAACTGGCTTGTGCGGGTATCAACATCTTCTTGCTGCGCGGGTTTTCCGAACTACCCGCATTTGGTCTTTTTGAACCACTTGTACACTAGGGTTGTCACCCGGCCGACACACGACACTAACAATGTCCGGTGATATAACGGACGATGTTTTCTGACGCTGGCATTTACTTATGATAGGATTCCACGAAGATGAAATCTTAAAACCGTCATCCCGATTGAAATTACGATGTTTTCTGATTTCAACGGCTTCACGTATTTTTCTACTATAGAAATGACGTTCCGTAGATAGGACTTTCGGTTTATGGAGCTCAATCCAGTGGTTTGGTCCTGATTCCAACAAATGCTCGGCTATCGCAGACTTATTCACCTGCCGATTTTTTACAGCCGCAATATGTTCCTTGACCCTTTCCGCGATGGTTCGCTTGGTCTCACCAATGTAGGAACTTCCACAACTGCAGTCAATCTTATAAACTCCTGGTGATTGAAAGGGGATAACATCCTTCGGTGATCTTAGATGTCCCACGACCTTGGATAACGGCATGTATATGGTTTTAATGGAATACCTTCGCAGTATTGTACCAACTTTGTCCGTTACTCCCTTAACGTAGGGCATAAAAGCTGGTTGCCTTGGAACATCAGGATGTTTTCCTCTAGACTTCCGTCTGGGTTGCCGTCCGTCTAACTTATACCCATTCCACCTAAGGACCTTCTCAATGTGCAACATCTCGCTCTCTAAAAATTCAGGATCACAAAGGTCCTGTGCCCTGTTCCGCAGAGAGTTAACCACAGAGTGTAGGTGGCGGGGGTGATGATGAGACAGAGCGTTGAGATACTTGTCTGTGTGTGTCGGTTTTCTGTAAACAGTGTGCGTTAAGGACCCATCCATCCGACCTATCATTTTAATATTCAGAAAAGGCAGACTGCGTTTTGATTCCAATTCATATGTGAACTTTATTCTTGCGTGAACGGAATTCAGATGCTGGAGTAATTGCTCAACTTCCTGCTTGCCACCTTTTATAATGCAAAACACATCATCGACGTATCGCTTCCATAACTTCGCTGCCCATGGTTGCAGATCTATATTGGATTCGAAGTGTTCCATCCAGATATTTGCCATTACCGGAGCCACCGGGCTGCCCATAGCAACACCATCAATCTGAAGGTAATGCTTTGAATTTGAAAGCATTACCTTCAGATTGATGGTGTTGCTATGGGCAGCCCGGTGGCTCCGGTATCTCAACGCTCTGTCTCATCATCACCCCCGCCACCTACAGTCTGTGGTTAACTCTCTGCGGAACAGGGCACAGGACCTTTGTGATCCTGAATTTTTAGAGAGCGAGATGTTGCACATTGAGAAGGTCCTTAGGTGGAATGGGTATAAGTTAGACGGACGGCAACCCAGACGGAAGTCTAGAGGAAAACATCCTGATGTTCCAAGGCAACCAGCTTTTATGCCCTACGTTAAGGGAGTAACGGACAAAGTTGGTACAATACTGCGAAGGTATTCCATTAAAACCATATACATGCCGTTATCCAAGGTCGTGGGACATCTAAGATCACCGAAGGATGTTATCCCCTTTCAATCACCAGGAGTTTATAAGATTGACTGCAGTTGTGGAAGTTCCTACATTGGTGAGACCAAGCGAACCATCGCGGAAAGGGTCAAGGAACATATTGCGGCTGTAAAAAATCGGCAGGTGAATAAGTCTGCGATAGCCGAGCATTTGTTGGAGTCAGGACCAAACCACTGGATTGAGCTCCATAAACCGAAAGTCCTGTCTACGGAACGTCATTTCTATAGTAGAAAAATACGTGAAGCCGTTGAAATCAGAAAACATCGTAATTTCAATCGGGATGACGGTTTTAAGATTTCATCTTCGTGGAATCCTATCATAAGTAAATGCCAGCGTCAGAAAACATCGTCCGTTATATCACCGGACATTGTTAGTGTCGTGTGTCGGCCGGGTGACAACCCTAGTGTACAAGTGGTTCAAAAAGACCAAATGCGGGTAGTTCGGAAAACCCGCGCAGCAAGAAGATGTTGATACCCGCACAAGCCAGTTGTCCCGTGACCATGGATGTTGCAACACATCCGAAACATCGGGAGACCTCAGTGAGGTAAATAAATAAGTTAAAACGCGATTAAGTCCCGTTTAGTATAAATAATGTATTCAATTTAGTATAGTATTTTAAAATGTACTCATCATCATCATTTATTTAAGAGCTTGGCTCTTGTCGGTGGAGTAATCCTTTACTCCTTTTTTGAAAAAGCATAGTGTGGTGGTTTCCCCCTTGCCTTCCACACCGCAGTACACGAACCGAGGTTCACCGGCGATTAAAATGTACTATTTGATATAAAATAGTCTGCAATCTTATGCGTTCAAAATATAACAGTAGTATACTTACAAAGGGCATTCATTGGAAAATTATGAAATTTCAAGCGTCGGAATCAGGAAACAAATAAAAAAAACTACAATTGGGTCTTTATTTTCCTTTATTTATCTCAGACAAGTCAAACAAAACATTATTAAATGGCTTAGTTAAGTGTTAATCACGGTATTTGATCACATCCAAAGAGTCATAGAAACAGATCAGAATGAAACTTCACAAATTTAGATATTATGTCGACCTTTGTCTCAAATAGCCATCCACAAATATTATTGCATCTCGTTTTCTCGGTCGCGGAAGACATAAAGGTGTTTCATTCACAGGGGCAACATTAACAAGAATCGAGGCATCCCCTTAACACGACTTTATACTCACCCTCTTAGGGACTGATTTTCAAAATTATAACTATCCTGTTCTTCCGTCTTCCGGACCGGAACTACTTTAATACCAAGCTTCATCAAAATCGGTTAAGCGTTTTAAGCGTGAAAAGGTAACAGACGGACAGACAGAGGCACTTTCGTATTTATAATATTAGTATGGATAAGCTCACGTTCCAACGTGTATTCCTTTCGTACATTAATATTAGTTGCCTGTATACCAAGGAACATAAGAAAGTTCTTGGAAGTCATCATCATCCTCCTAGCGTTATTCCCGGTTGAGCCCCTAAAGGAGCCCAGGGTCCGCTTTGACACCTAATCCCAAGATTTGGCATAAGCACTAGTTTTACGAAAGCGACTGCCATCCGACCTTCCAACCCAGAGGGAAAACTAGACCTTATTGAGATTAGACCGGTTTCCTCACTATGTTTTCCTTCACGGAAAAGCTAACGGTAAATATTCCGCACATAAGTTCCGAAAAACTCATTGGTACGACCCGGGATTCGAACCCACGACCGCATGCCTGAACCACTAGGCTACCGTAGCGTAAGCGTAAGAAAGTTCTTGGAGGTATGGTATATATAAAGCCGGGGTTATATTAGAGCCACGCCGCGTGTCGCAATGCTTTCTTTGTATTGAACGTGGCGACACGCGGGACTGAGCCAATGTAACCACGTTCATACAAAATGTATACTGTAACCGATTGCGTTGCGACACGCGGCGTTGTTCTAATATAACCCCAGCTTAAGGCATGAATAAGGATCTATTACCATCGATATCCATTTAAGTCTGAATTTCGTTTGCTTCTCCTTTTACACTGGAAAGCTTATTTAAACCGTTGTTGAAACGAACACAAATCTGGGCTCGGCACAATCACATTTCGTTTCAAAGCAAACGTTACCCAGCACCGTCCGTCCCCTGGGGTACTCCGGGGAACATTGACTAGAACTCGGAGACTCCTTATAATTAACTTAACTTCAAACGCTGCCTTTTAATTATACGAGTAATTTAAATTTGATTGAAATTTTTCGAGGAAAAGGTGCCCGATATTTACAAGGCTCGGAGCAAATAAGTCAATCTTGCTATCATTTGCTTACGATGATTTAAAAAATCAAAATACTGTTATCCATGCATTTATTAAAAAGTCGAGTGACAAGGAAAAGAGGCAACGAATTTAAATCAAATAAAAAGCGAATTCATTGCGTGAGAGACAATTTTATGAACAGAAAGGATTTGAGTTACGAGATGATGGACGTTAGAAACAGTAAAATAAGGTATCACCAACTTGATTTCACGAGGAAGCAGAATAGTGAAACTCTTCTGTGGAATTATGAAGATTGTTATATTTTACCGTTTTTGATTAAAACACAACTATGAAAATGTACATAGCAGTGTTGATAAATCCTTAATAATATTATAAATGCCAAAGTGTGTCTGTCTGTCTTTCTGTTTGCCTGTCTGTTACCTCTTGACGCTTAAACAGCTGAACCGATTTAGATGTGGTATAGAGATAGTTTGAGTCCCGGGGAAGGGCAGTATAATTTTTATCCCGACAATCAGCCCCTAAGTAGATGAAATTGGGGGTGAAAGTCTTGAGCTACATTATAAACTAATTCCATGCAGACGAAATCGCTTGTTGAAGCTAGTTTACAATAATATTATAAAAGAGGAAATATTTGACAAATTTTATTGTGTTTGTTTGTTTGTACTGAATAGGCTCTGAAACTACGGGACCGATTTGAAAAAATATTTTTCCATTAGACGCCGACATTATTATCCCTGATGAACATGCCTATGTTCATCAGGGATAATGTCGGCTTTTTACCGCGGGAAAATGCTTCATTCCTACGGGAAAACGGGTAATCCGTGCGAAGCCGAGCCGGGCAGCTAATAAATAAATAAAACTAAACGTATAAAAACGAATAAAACATGTTTAACTGAATTATTTCAAATTTTGTAACTGTAAAATATTACTAACAGGGTCTTTGCCTTACGTCAAATTCAATTAAATGGTAAATACAAAACATTTTGTGTTTTTTATTGCGTTTAGTAATTTAAGTATTATTTTTGAATCAAATATATTATATTTGTTTCCTCGCAAATGTGTTGAAAAACATTGTGTGCACGTACGGCGTCGGGCTTGTTATAGGATCTCGTTCGTAAAACATCTCTTTGCGTACATCTCTACTTGTGGCACAATGTACCATAAACCATAACTGTCTTTTGTCCTTAAACTCAAAACTCAAACTCAAAATTATATTTATTCAAGTAGGCCCAGTAACAAGCACTTTCAAATCGTCAGGTAGAAACATAATCTTAAGCTAATTACTTCGAGTAATTTATTAAACATAAAAAGTACCATTTATATGAAATATTTAAAATTTTATATAAAAAAATACTAGTCTAGAATGTTTCTAGAAAGACAATCTAATGTCAAAAAATAAATAAAACGAAAATAATTAATTAAAAACACAATGTCAAATTTTTCCAAACGGAATATATAAATCCAGTCAAAATTAGTCCCAAGAAGTTTTATCATTCATGTAGTCTTGTGCGCTATAATAAGCTTTCGAAATAAGAAACTCAGTTACGTTTCCAGGAAGTTTGTTATAAAACCTTACACAATTACCCATGAATGATTTTTTTATTTTTTGGAGCCGGGTGGTGGGCACCGCGAGCTTATGCTTATTTATAGTATTAATATTATGTATGTCACAGTTTCTCCTAAAATTGACAATGTTTTTATGTACATACACAATATTTTCATAGATATATTGACAATGCAATGTCATGATATTAATATTTTTAAACTTATCCCTAAGTGAGTCTCTCTTTTTCAATCTATATATCGCCCGAATAGCCCGTTTCTGCAGAACAAAAATCGAATGAATGTCCGAGGCACTGCCCCACAATAAAATACCATATGACATAATGCTATGGAAGTAGCTAAAATATACTAATCGAGCTGTTTTCACGTCTGTTAATTGACGGATCTTACTCACTGCAAATGCTGCAGAACTCAGTCTATTCGAGAGATTAGCAATATGGGGACCCCATTGAAGCTTAGAATCTAACGTTAAACCAAGAAAAACTGTGCTATCAACTAGTTCCAATTCCTCATCTTTCACAAAGACACTCCCTTGCTCGTGTTCAACGTGATTCGTGACAAATTTAATACATTTAGTCTTCTTCTCATTTAACAATAAATTATTAATATTAAACCAATTTACTACTACTAAAATAAGTGAGGTGTCATCAGCAAATAATACTATATCATGGTGAGTCTTTACGAGATATGGCAAGTCATTTATGTAGATAAGGAATAGGAAAGGCCCCAATATTGATCCCTGCGGTACACCCATCGAGACCAATGACCCCGGTGATCGCTGTCCATTCACTTCGACCCTTTGTATTCTACCATGTAAGTATGACTTTAGTAAGTTCAGTGCTGATCCTCTGACTCCATAGTAGTCGAGTTTCCTGATCAATGTTTCATGACAAACCCAGTCGAAGGCCTTGGATAAATCACAGAAGATACCTAAAGCATCTTGTGATTCCTCCCAGGCATCGAAAATGTGTTTAATCAGCTCGACACCAGCGTCGGTTGTCGAGCGACCCCGGGTAAATCCAAATTGCATGTTATGCATCAAATTGTTTTTATTAAAATCCTTTATTAATTGCGACAAAACTAATTTTTCAAAAATTTTGCTAAATGTTGGGAGCACAGATATTGGTCTGAAGTTAGTGGGGTCAGTAGTGCTACCCGATTTGAATAACGGAGTGATTTTACTATGTTTCATTAGATCAGGAAACTCGCCGCAATCGACACTGTTGTTAAATATAACTGCCAAATCAGGCACTATGATTTCTATAATGGATTTGAGTTCATGAACAGAAACTCCCCAGAGGTCACTAGTTTTTTTGACATTAATCGATTTATACGCCTTTACTACATCTGAGAAACTAACGTGTTCAAAATGGAGGTTTGTATTACATTCTGGGGCGTTTTCTTTCAACAATGTAACGGCAGAGGAAGGTGATGAATTTAAATACTTTGTTGTGGAGACTGGTATCTCAGTAAAGAAATATTCAAATTGAGTAGCTACTTCCAAACTAGAATCTACAATTCTGCCATCAATATTTATTTTAAGATCAGTCGGTGTGTTTTTCGATCTGCCAGTCTCCATGTTAATTACTTTCCAGGTTGTTTTAATAATGTCAGAGCTTTTTTTTATTTTCTGAGATAAATAATTACGCTTGGCTACATGACAATCTATTTTAAATTGCTTCGAATATTGCTTGACATGTTCTTTAAATTCATCACTCGTATTAAACCGCCGTTCCTCATATAAGGCATACAGTACTTGTCTACGTTTATGTAAGTCCGCAGTAGCCCACTCACTAAAAACTGGTGCACTACTAACCACGGCCGATTTGCGAGTAAATACCGCATTATAAAGTGCCATCAAAGTATGGAAGAATGAATTGTACATGTTATTAGGGCTCATATCGGAAGACAGAAAGGGTAGCGCCTGAGCTAGACTTTGTTTCATTCTTTCCACACGATCTGTGGTTACTGGTACAAAAGTTATTTGTTTTTTCACGATATTTTTCCTTAATATCTCAAATACCATGAGTTGGCCTAAGTGATCTGATTCTAATTTGCTGATTATACTTTTGTTACTAGGAAAAATATTTGTGAAAATGTTATCTATACATACGTGGTTGAGATTACCAGATTTGAAAAGACTCAACAATCTGACACTTATTGTTGAATTTTCCAAAATATTTACATTGTAGTCGCCGCATATAAGTAATTTCTTTCTAGAACGCGATATTTTAAGAAGCACAGATTCCATTATGTTTTCAAAGAGTTCAAAATTACTTACTGGTGGCCTATATACACAAACGACGATAAATTGCTCTAATTCTATTGCACTCAGTTCTATGGTCCGTTCAACAGACAAGGATACAATGTCCTTGCGTTCCTTAAATTTTAATTTATTATTTAATATAATTAACGACCCACCATGTATGGAATGCAGTCTGGTGAACGAACTACCCACCTGGTGATTATTAAATTGAGGCATTAATTCATTACTGGTTAACCAATGTTCAGTTATACATAGAATATCAATATTGCAATCATTCAAAAAAAGTTCAATTTGTAAATCTTTTCCTCTAATACACTGAATGTTTTGATGTACCAGGTGGATATAATTTTTATACTTATTTAAAACTAAATTGCCAGAGACAGAGTACTCTTTTGTCTTAAGGTTTAATTTAAATTATTAGTTAAGATTGGAACCAATTCCAAGTTAACATTGGGCTGCTCAATAGGAGCTGAATTATGTGCCAAATTCTTGGCATAAATGTCAAGTAAATAGGATAGCGACAGAGCTATTTGTCTCTTACAATAATTGGAAAGGTAAAACTTACCTTCAGTCAAAAAAAAACATAGGCAAATGTTTTTTTATTAACATATTTGTTCATGTCAATTATACTAAACTTACTACTATATGTACAACAGTTATATAGAGATATATTTAATTTATATCTAGTGTCATTCTCCATTTTTGACATTTGACTACTATATGGGAATGTGAACAAAATAACCTTTTTCACTATAAGAGTGTTTAACTTTTCCAAGAATTCAATTAAATTAATTTTGTTCACATTACCCCTGTTTCCCATAAGAACTAGCAGTGTTGTTTCTGAATGAATATTCTTGTCGTTAAGAATTTGATTTAACATGTTATCTAGGCTACTATATGGCAGACAATTGCTAATTGTGCTAAGTCCCTTTAGGTGATGGTTTAGAAATGTGCCCATATTACTTCCAATTTCATCACAGTACATAATTGCATTAGAGCTAGGTGTGCACTTAGGTGTAGTGTGGAGGGAGCTTTTATTATTAATTTCCGGTGGTGGTAAACTGGCACACAGGCTCAAGTTTGAATTACCAGTGGACGAATGACCACTCACTAGTTTGCATAAACAAGACTGGCCATTAGTCACTTATTTTGTGTCTTTGTCTTGTATGGAAACATAGCTTAGCATATTTCTGGTGAAAGCTCACCCCTATCCACTTATTTCCAAATCATATGCGATCGTAGGAAACTTCAATTTCGCCAAGCAAACAGTGTTTTTATTTAAGCGGAGATCCAATCGGATCGGTATTGTGGAGTCGGCCTGCAAACATAATTATTTTCATGTCAATATCAACATTGAAATTGTCCGTTCACGAGTCCAATAATGTATTCCCGCGCGGGGTCACCGCGTAAACAGCGTGGGTGGCCCAAGGATAGGACAGTAGCGGGTCGTAACCGGCAGAAGAGTTACGTAACTTTTCAAATGAGAGTAAAGGTACACGTTGAAGCGCGACCGCAGACAGCAGCAGCAAACGAAGTGTTGCGGCGACTGGTTGCTATGAAATACCTTTCGTGGCCAGCAGCACGTTGCCAAGCGTCACCGTCATACAAATACAGATAAACCTGTCGTTTCGCCGCGACACGTCGTCTGAAATCGTAAGAGCCCATAATCTGCGAGTACAGTGTACACTTACCAACAGACAGTCTATACCTTGAAAGGAATCACAACGAGATGTAGATAAGACACCTGGATGTTTTAGGCACGATATTAATGTGTTAAAATAGAATGGTCCACTACTTTGTTCATATTTGGTGTAATGTCCCTACAATAAGCATTGGAATACTGAATACGAAATTCCTGCTGACCCCGCTCTAGTATTTCGAACAACCTAGTGAAGCCGGTTTTCAAGCATTTCAAGTAAGTTTAGCACTCGCCTACGCACACATATACAAACAAAATTGCATAAGGTTCTAGGCTTTTCGTCATTCTCCTTCAATCGATTTTTCTTGGTCTAGAATACATACATAGATTCACGCCGTCATTCCCTACAGGGGTAGGCAGAGCAGATGAAAGTCATGTTCCAGTGCCACTTTTAGCATAAATATGGGTATAAAATATCGGCTAAATGTGATATCGTAGTGATAGGTTACCTGTACCTTTAGTTCTAGAATGATTACATATAATTCGCTTCTTGGTTAGACCACACACTAGCCGGTAAACAGCTCCGATATTAATTCTTATAAACCACAGTTGGTAGTTTATTTGGTTCTCTGATCCGACCCGCTACCACGAAGCCGTAATTGCTTCTATGGCATTCATCGTTTACATAAGTAACATGTTATTTATAACGGGAATCGATGTCTTTTTCGTCGAAACAACTTCAAAGTGAGAATAGATTGCACGTAGGTAGTTCTTAATTTGCTTACATTGTACGTAGATGCCTTTTACTTGTGTGGAGGAGTCTGATTTAAAGTTGGAGCGCTTTTCAGACTAAGCGATACCTTGCTAGTGAGCTTGCTAGGCGGCACTTCAAACTGATGGCCATTAAGCCGGAAAGGTTCTCGAGTGGCGATCACGTACCGGAAGGCGCAGCTGATGCTCCGGTAAAGGTCCCGCGAGTCCGCTGGATGCGAGTGGCTGAGGACCGGTCACTATGGCACTCTTTGGGGTAGGCCTATGTCCCCATCGCTATGGCCGGCCGGACCCTTAGCCGCGGGCCGGATTAGGAGGGCTCGCGCGCCGCACTTGGCCCGCGAGCCGTAGTTTGGCGATCCCTAGTTTAGACCGTTGACAGGAGAATTGCAAATTTTGTTGTCATTACATGACAGACTGACACTTTACTTTTTTTTCTTCTAACGTGCCAGTCAGGTGTAGGCGGCATGCAATCTCAACAGTGTTTTAATAAAGGGCGGGGCACTGACGGTGTAACAAATAATTGTTTTATTATTTTTTATTCAAAAAACTCTTAGAATCGTAGAATTAAAAGCACAATCATTAACTTCTCAAAGCTTAACAGCTTGATCAAAGGTTAACTGGAAGAGATCCCTGACAGGGATAAGTTCGCCTTTGTACCGATAACCTATTTTGTCTGTATTTTTACCTATGTTTTGTGCACAATAATAGTTATTTACGATACAAGTGCCGAAAATAGGAAATTCGCAACGAGTGGTGATAAATTAAAACACGACCGAAGGGAGTGTTTTAAATCGACACGAGTTGCGAGTTACCTATTCGCACGTGTTTAGTACAACGTTTTACTGTACTCTTTAAAGTTTTGACATATGCATGAAAAGTGCTCATTTCCGCAAATATCTTACAAAACATTATACCACTAATACTTATATTCAATATACATTAAAAATGTATGATACTATTTGAACATTATACGCAATGCAATTATGCTGATAGTTTTATACCAAAAGTTTATTATGTCCCCTGAGTGATTATTATTAAATGTTGTTATATCCAGTGAAAATATATCAAAAGTTGTTATAGCAATCATTACACACCCCTTTGCAAGGTCGCAATCCACCTTGTGGGCGCCACTTGAGACCCTTTCTGCCCCAAAGGCCACCGGTTCTCCATGCAATGTGCCCACTCTCGCACTGCGAAAATTAGGTAGAGGAGGATAGATTGTTCAAGTTTCTCGTCGTGTTTTAGCATTAGGCTCCATAGTTGTGTATAAAACTGTAATTGGAATTGTAATCTTCTGCCTTGGCCTTAGAGTTGCTTTTTGAA
This sequence comes from Epinotia demarniana, assembly GCA_945867215.1. Taxonomy (NCBI): domain Eukaryota; kingdom Metazoa; phylum Arthropoda; class Insecta; order Lepidoptera; family Tortricidae; genus Epinotia; species Epinotia demarniana. Next base: position 716,786 of record OX244277.1, read on the forward strand.
TGGACTACTTTGATGCAGTTCGGCCAACTTAAGTAATCTCAAGTATAAAGGGCCAGTTACATGGGCTAAACTCGTATGCGATTTTCATACCATTGCGGGGCTGCGGGCTACCCAACATACGATGAAGTCAATCAAACCAAGAAACGTAATAAAAGTAGCATACGAGTTGTTGCTCCATGTGAATGGCCCTTAAGATGTGTGCTAATAAAATAGTCATCCCCCTTCAAAATGATATCCTCTAACCGAAGAATTAAATTTCTAGCTAACTAGTAGACAAACGCTAGAAACTCGAAGAAACTTTACGGTATGGAGTTAAATGTAGAAACACTGAACTTGAAATCTAGTTCCAGCCTCAATTCTAGTAGCACCGAAATCGAAAATAATTGGTTTCGCATTAATTTATTCCATTCAATTTCACAGATTTTATTAGCACTGTAAAACTACACTAAACTAGTAGAACTGATAGCCGTTGGGGTGGAAAGGTTCTCGAGTGGGGGCCACGCACCGGAAGACGCAGCCCCCCCCCCAAGGTGGACCGGTGTAGGTATGACCTGGTAAAAGTCGTAGGAGTCCGCTGAATAGGTACGGGTGGCGCAGGACCGGTCCCTCTTGCTCACTCAGCCATGTCTTTTGGCTGATATGCCGATTATCAAGAACTGTTTAGAATTATGGGACCCTTTTGAAACATAATACCAATGCACGTTGATTTGTTAATTGAGACAATTGTCATGTTTCAATGGGTGCCAGAACGTCACCATATATACAGTGTGTAAGTCTAATACGGGCGATAAATTAAATCGGACATAGTATTCATTTGTGTAATCATGAAAGTAAAAGGTTTTTTTAAGTTGCAGGTCATTACGACCCCATAATTATTATTTTTTTAAAATTCTCAACAGCAATGTAGTGTAAACATGGTTGCGGTACCGAAATGTCAAATGTTCATTAGCAACTGTCAACGAGCGTTTAACGTGAGTGTGTTTGCATTACATTGCGGGCTGAATTATTTTGTATGGACAAAATTATTGTTGCAACTTTAAGTAAATGTTATCTAATTACCTTTACTTTGTCCTAGTATAGGACAACCACCGTTAAGAGATTCGCCCGTATTAGACTTACACACTGTATATATATATATATATATATATATATATATATAGCAAATAGGAGTGATTCTTAATACATATTGGCTTTTAACCTTACGAGAATAGCACAAGGTTGGCTCTAGCATTCAAAAGCGATTCAAAAGCTTAAACGCTTGCCCGGACTTAGGAAGTTTAACGAACGAATGCCTACATTGTCTCTGAGGGTTACTTAGTTGCTGTTGTGGCTTAGTTAAGATCTTTGTCTATACGAATGTATGATAAATGTTTACTAAGCTGAACCCGCAATCTCTGGAATCCGTCCATCGCTCTTATCCAACTAAGCTATCGTGGGTCCGCTAGTTGCTAGTCGGTAGTTTATACGAATGTACTAAGCTACTAAGGCCTATCCTGTGCGTGGTTTCTTATGAACGATTTTTTGAGGGCCTAAGGCTCTGAAGCTTTGTGACCAAAAAAATCTGAAAGAAGATATATCTGAAATGTACGAGTAGGTATGTCGCTAATTATTAAATAATTACATTTTTGAAACTATTGCTATAATGCTACTTTTAATGATATTTTAACCGTTCTTTAATTAATATATTAAACTTCTTTGTTCCCTTTTTTGAAAGAATATTCCGTTATGATGGAATAGTACATTACGTAACTAGGGCGGTGAATTCGTGAATGCCTCAGATCATAGGTGTTTGTGGCCCGAACCGAAGCTGAGGGCCATAAATATGCGATCTGGGGCATTTACGAATTCACCGCCCCAGGTACGTAATGTACTATTTTATGTCGAGCTGATACCCCTGCAACACACTCGTCGAAAGCATTGGAAGAAGGCAGAGACATGGTGTGGCATCGTTAGGGTCTCCCCACACCTATCGACGCGGAATCGGCTTTCGCCGAGTGGTTTGTACCACATTCCTCGTGTTTTGTTCATAAATAATCCCGTCGATGGACGTCGCTTCGCGTCGGCCGAGCCGATCGACGTCTTTTTCGCCCTTATTGCGTGGACAAAAAGAGTTTTTTGATCGGCTAACGCCGATCCCGCCGCCCCCCGACGCCGACTGGGTGCGCGCCGCACAGGACAGAGAGACGTGGCTGCAGTTGGAGGAGGCCTTTACCCGAAAGGGGGTCCCTTAATTGAATTGGGATAGACTTATAAGTAAATAATTAGTATTCTCTAGTCACTGTAGGTAATAGTCAAATTCATAACATCTTTAAAATATCACTACATTTTGTCATATTGTATTGCAATGAATTAACTTATTTTGTTTTGTTGTACTCTATACTAAAGTGATGTGAATGAATTTATGATCAAAGGTAATGTAATATATTATAAAATAACTACTAAGTACACACAAGACATATTTATATTTAAATAACGTATTACAATCGTACAAGTACATCCCAATTAAATTGTATTAAATTAAAATAATTTTAATTAATTAATCTAAGTTAAATTGAATTATATTACTCTAAATTATATGAAATAGGTATAAATTTTTTGAATGGAAATATAACTGATAAGTAACTGTACAGTAAGTAGAAAATAATGCATGACGCATGATGTAGTATCACTTGTACTAAAACTGTTGGATCAAATAAAGGCTTTTTAATTTTTTTTAAGGGGCTCCATACAAGAATCGTTCATTTTTGTCGATGTTTATGTCGATATTTCTCCATTAATACTAAGGATACAATTAAGGAATTAATGCGAAACTGATCTTTGATCCTTTGTTTTGGTTTTCAAGAGCGTAAATAAGAATAGAAAAATTATCTTTTTTTCTATGATTTTTTTAAGCACAGCCCAACGCAGCACAACTTTTTGATATTCGAACTTAATTAGGGTACTTATTGATATGAAATCTACATGTTACTGTTCCTCGTTGTCGTCTCTATCTTTTGTCGAGAGATATCAATTTTAAAGTTATTATTAAAAAAAATAGAACCAAAAAACTAACTTTCGCGTCGTACGTATTGAGCGAGTGCCTGCGCGGGCGACGGGAGCGGGGATTCAGTGTGGATTCGAGAGCGGTACGAGTCGGACGCACGCCGAATTTCACGCTGCGCTGCTTATTCCTAAAATTTCTGCTTGTATTGTTTGTGTTTGATTGGTGTGATAAATATTTATTGCGACATAGACGCTTCTATAAAACTAGTGATAGTGAGGTGCGGACGCCAATTTGTTATTTAGTTCTAAGTGCGATATGGACGCTGATTTGTTTTTAGTTATTACCTACGTGCGAAATGGACGCTTTATTTGTTATATTTGTGTAGTATAATCGTGTTAGTAATTATTAAACTTTTACGTACGTAGGTAATTGTGGCGTGTCGTGCGTATAACATTTCGTTTTACAATGGGAAGAATAAAAAAATGTAAGCAGCAAATTCAACTCAAAATAAAGGAAATGAACAAAGCGTAAGTACATTACCATTTTTTAGTTTACCTGTTTATTAGTCTCCAATAATAACGTAAAATATATAAACTGGGTAATGTAAATGATGTCACATTTCGATTAATTTGTTAATGTTTGCATAGCGTCGTGGCTTCTACCCTTGACTAGGGATATAGTAGGCCCGAGTTCGTTCCTCTCGACTGGCAAACTTTTTGTGTTTTTTTATCATTCATTATAACGTCAAAAACCAAGATATTTACTGTTTTACTATAATTTATGACAAATAAATTGTTTTAGTTAATTTTAATTGTATATCGCACATTCTGATGGACGGAAATATTTCGCTATAAATACCTATAAAAGATAGATGCGCGACTTGTTGACGTGTGTACCAGACCGGCTGATTTTTGTTCCGCCAGCGACCCGAGCATAGTAGGTATTTATAAAAAAAAATGCGACGAGAGTTCCATAGGCCGTTCGTTACGCCGACGATACCTATTCAATGAGTTTATTTATATTAGGTACAGTCAAGTTCTCCAATATCTAAACAGACCTTTCGAAAATACCTATACAGAGACTTTATTGTTAGGTACTGAAATAACTTAGATATTTTTGAAAGGTATGTATAGATATTGGAGAACTCGACTGTACCTTCTGGTTCATCCTCATCCTCCTAGCGTCATTCCTGGTGGTGCCCTGAAGCCTCAAAATAGAGCGTTCTATCTACTGAACCCTCATTAAATGATACTTGTACATACCTACTCCTTTACGATTTTTCATTAGGTTTTATAAGTAGGTATTGAAATCAAAATCTATGATTGATTTCAATACGTCGACAATAAGCTAATAATCCTAAAGTAGTAATAATGTAGGTACCTAGTATTTTCATTGAAAAGCTCTCAGCTGTTTTGTCTTTGTAAGCGTGGTGGCCACTAATCTAAATATTGAATTTCTAGTGAACAACATGTGGGAGACGGAATGCCTGCAAGTAGCAATGATACCACAGCGGCCGTTGAAAGACATTCTCTTGACGCTAGGTAAGTACCTACTTCTCTGCGCGTCTACGCTGGATTGGCAAACTTTTGTACCTACTTAGTGACGGTGTTGACTGACTGACTCCACACAATAGGCCATCAAGGCCGCCACTACAGGACGCCACTATGCGTTGGAATGCGATAGAAGTATGTCTTTCTCCCCCTAACGCATAGTGGCGTCCTGTAGTGGCGGCCTTGATGGCCCATTGTGTGGAGCAGGTTTCACCAATTGTGCGATTCAAACTACACTAGTTCTACAGTAGTTCGTCCGAGGCGATTTGTCGGTAAGCGTTGTAACGAGTACGAACGCATAGATGAATATACAGGGTGACTCCAAATTCGTGTTACAAAATAGCAAAGTTTGAATCTATCCGTGATTCTGAGCAACTTTTACTATGGAACCAACTTTGGGTTACCTACCTATGCAAAAAAATAAAACACCTGTTCATCAACACATTTTCGTCAGTCTAAAATGTCTAAAAGTTAGATTTTTTTGGCATAATGGCAATGGCATAACACAAAGTTGGTCCCATAGTAGATAATAATATAGCAATTTTTTATACTTTAATAAAAATATGTCTTTGGTGAAATTAAATAGCGTACATAACATTTTTTATGAATGTAAATATGGATGTTATTTTTTTTAGCGTTTTGGAAGAATCTATGGAAGTTGATCAATGATCATGATGCTAGTGATGCACACATTGAAATGATGTCGCAAGAAGATGACAATGATGTAGAACATTTTGAGGTAAGTGTATGTTAATCAATACTAGTGTCCGTCCGAAGTTTCGGTTTCGGCCTAAAAAATGAGTTAAATAAATGCGGAAGTTTACTTACGATTTTAGAATTCGTCTAATGATAGTAGGTAATTACGTAATTTCATTGTTTATTGTTTTGTTTGATACAATTTTTTTCTGATAATTAAACGGTTGTATAGAAGCTTTTATGATAAATTGAGCCCATAGCCCACTTAGCCCGCGCCCACACGGTCAACTCAGCCCGCGGGCTAAGTGGGCTATGGCCTCAGTTGACCACAAAGGCGTAAAGAGGTCACATTTGTGAGTAAATTTATACGTTTTTTTAAGAAATTGAATGTTTTGTTACAGTTTGAGGTGTCACCAGAAAACACGTCCATCCTCAAAAGAAAAATACTAAGTTTGGTTACCATTTTACGATCCCAAAAATCGTCATCTCTTTTTTATTTTCTTTACTTTTAGCGGCTCGCGATTGTTAGATCGTGGTTAGATCAGACTGCAAATATACAACTTTGTCGGTTTGTGATGTGTAATAATTGTCCCTGGACTTGGTTGGTAGGTACTTAATACCAATTATGATTGTTATTTACTTCTAGTGCACCAGTCTTCCAAATTTTTCAGAAGGGTAGGTACCCTTCTGAATCTTTTCTTCAATAGCTTTGTATTTGCCTATGTTATATGCAGTAATAGGACACTTTACTTCGACAATTGTGTCATCGCCGCATAAACCATCTGGTGTTGCCCCTAGGTAATGCAGGTTTTTGACAATAAAAAGGCCGCATTGCTCAATCACAATGTTGAGTTGCTTTGATAACTGTTTCATCATCATCAGCATCCCCTTCGTTATCTCTTCCATGACTTATGGAGGATACGTGACCCAGCTGTGCTGGCACAGCTGGTGTCCGGTCTCATTTTTATTATCTTTCCAAAGTTAGTGGCAGTCAGAAGCGACCTTCGTAGGTCCAACCACTCACTTGAATAACTTTGAAGAAGCTTTTTTTTGGATTATACCCCTTTCTTCGTCCGTTTTATTTAGGTTCTGCATGTGTAAAGCTTTTAGCTTTTCAAATTATAAAACCTAAAAGAAAATTATTTTCTAGAGAAAATAAACTGAAAGATAGTGACTACGGTGACAGTTGTCACAAACCGGATATGGTTAACGATCAATTCGAGAGACTAAAAGCTTTAAACTTGCAGAGTCTAAATAAAACGGACGAAGAAAGGGATCTGATCCAAAAAAAACTATTCTTCAAAGTCAATCCAGTGAGTGGTTGGAGCTAAGACGGTCGCTTCTAACTGCCTCTAACTTTGGCAAGATCATAAAAATGAGACCGGACACCAGCTGTGCCAGGACAGTTAAACAATTATTGTATAAAGTTAACCTTCCAAAAAAAAAAAAAATCCTCTGCCCCTATCTAGGTCTAGCAAAACAGCGGCACGGCCGTAACATCTTTTTTCGAAGCAGTTCAGGCCATTTTCGTCCACCCAAAAACTTCGTTGTGGATAAAACTAGAAGCCTGAATTTTCAGTAACCAAGCAGGCATTGTATAATCACGTTATATTTCAAATTTCATTCAATTTGAACCAGTAGTTGAATTATAACTAGTCAAAGTTTCTTAAATTTGTCACTCATTCGTCACTAGTCACTCACTCACTGCCTGACTGACTAGACTAAACTTTGTGGCAGTGGGCGTGGCACATTGAAAGAAAGAAAGAAATAAAATATATTTATTTAACATATAAGAAATAAAAGACAAAAGAAATTAGATACATAATTGCACGTTAGAACCGATGGCCGTTGGGGCGGAAAGGTTCTCGAGTGGCGACTACGTACCAAAAGGCGCGGCGTGGGTAGGCCCTCCACAAAGGGGGTTGCGGGTGGCGCAGGACCGGTCACATAGACACTCTTTGGGGGAGGCCTTTGTCCAGTCTTTCGGCTTATATGATGATACGATATGGTAAAAATCACCGGAAGGACTAGCGATCTATTGTTAGCAGTGCGGAATTTAATCGTCGAACTACCAGTCATCCTGTATAATCTAAGTACCTACTCCAAAACTTCTTGCTACTACGTAATTTTTTTGTGATTTACTGTCGTTCGGTAAAAATGTAAAATCGTACAACAAATAACCGTTTTGAAATTGGACTAAAAGTATATTTAGTGTAAATGGTAATTGTGCCTAAATAATATGTTTACTTTTTTTTTTATTTCCATTTTGTGGTTTTTCGAATTGATCGAAGTTTAGTTCATTTCGACATTTTCAACCAATAATTTCCGGTTGTCAATTTTCCATTTGTGGTGAATGACGGTAAATCTTTTTAGTGTTGTAAGTACTTCATTCTGTTGACTTTTTACTAGAATCCAACCCCCTCCTCATTCCTGGTATGAATCCTGTACAGAAACATGCATGCGGTATATAACGCAAACTATAGGTATTAATCTCATCTCATTTCATCTAAAAAGACATTAGGCACACCTAATCGTCGTCTATTTGATATCATAAATAAAAAATAAAAATATATTTGTTTGTTTTATTTTTAACTCTCGCAGTGAAGGGTCAAGGTAAAAATCGATTATAGTTTTGAAATATATATTATTATCACAACCAAATATATTAGCTACTACTAAAAATAATACTTATTATACCTACCCTACGTGTAAATAATTGCATTTGAAAAACTGTATGCAGTTTTTCAATTGTATAAGCATACAGATATAACATATCTACATGCTCATACAATATTTAATTATTTAACCAAACTATGTTTTATTAGAAATTCCTAATACAAAAAAATATCAAAAGGTAATACCTAACTGGGGATCGAACTCGATATCTCATGCATGGTAAGCAGAGTCACTTGCCACAGCGCCAATTTTTGGGCCGCTTGCGACGCCATCTGTTATAACAGTAGTCGATACGGATCGAATAAGCTTGTGTTACTGATTCGCCTTAAGATCACGAGGTGGCGCTGTTACCCGCCTTCGACGTAAGTACAATGTATTGTGCGGGGGGAAGCGGGGAGCCGATCGCTGAAGGTCGTTGGGACGTAGGAGCCCCTTAATTTAATTTAACGCCGATTCCGCGTTGATAGGTGTGGGAAGAATCTCTCGTCATGCCGCTCATCTTGCTCCTCCATGCACCGCTTCCTGTTTTATCGGTTTTTGGGCGCGCGTCAAAGGAGCGGCAATAACGGCAAGTAACCTTGTGCAGAGCGTCGCGGTTAATCGCGTGAGTAGAGCAGTGCGTGGCCAGAGAGGGCAACATCGCGGCAGCGAGGAGCATAGTCTGGCTGAGGTATATATAACTCGATATATCGTACTAGCACTGGCGAGCGAGCGAGAAAAAAAATTGGCAGCATCATTCGCCATATAGAGGGACAGGAATGCCTTGATTCTTGTAAACCACGGCCTTGCAAGTGGCACGTTTATTTCAACTACGCACAAGAAGTCGAATTGAGTTAATTGAGTATGAGTTAAGGGTCGGCAATGATGAGCTAAGAGAATGTAATTTTAACGTGACAAATACGTCACCGTACCGTATACGTGCCCGTGTGGTGTAGGGATAGAATTTCACCACCCCCTTTCTTCTCGCGTGTATGTCGTAAAAGTCGACTAAGGGTGCTCCCTTAGTGCAACCCTGCTGGGTTGAAGTGTGTTGTGGGCGATGGGCTAGCAACCTATCACTCCAATATAACAAATTGTCGATCTCTTATACCCACATTTATGCTAAAAGCGGCGCTGGAACATAAGTTTCATGTGCTCTGCCTACCTCTTTTGTGAATAAAGGCGTGAATGTATGTATGTAAGTATCTATAAAAAAAACTACGGTAGCCCAGTGGTTCAGGCATGCGCCTGTCAAACGGCGGTCGAGGGTTCGAATCCCGGCTCGTACCAATGAGTTTTTCGGAACTTATGTACGGAATATGATTTCATATTTACCTTTAGCTTTTCGGTGAAGGAAAAACATCGTGAGGAAACTTGCATACATCTGCGAAGAAATTAAAAGGTGTATGTGAAGTCCCCAATCCGCACTGGGCCAGCGTGAAACACAGCGTGGGCACAGGCCTCCTCTCATGCATGAGAGGAGGCCTGTGCCCAGCAGTGGGACGTATATAGGGTGATGATGTGTGTGATGTGAAGTATATATGTGAATACGTCAATATAATGACAATTGTTTAAGTTGGCCGAGGAAAAAAAGGAAAAAGACAAACCAACTTTGGATTCTATTACAAATTGTAATGCCACTGTGCTACAAAATATTCCGGTTGGGTTTTATCTTCCTTTATTGATATGATAACGATGACTGACAGAGGTTTTGTCTTGTCACTTAAAAGGACAAACAACCTTCTATAACCGTGTTCGTTACTTCTGTCAATCTCATCCTTTTTCATTGAAAACTCAATTTTTTGTGAAACTTTAATACAATCTGGTAATGACATTGTTATGACAGCTCAGTGATATGATATATAAGTATATGTATTTTCAGCTTACGTGATCGAATTGATTCTTAGCTACGTTTCAATAAAATCGTTTCACCCGGCTTTTCAAATATTGAACTTTGAAATGACAATGTCGGTGGTTTTCAACATTTCTATGTTTAGTTTTTGCTTTTTCTTGTCAATATTGTTTTTGTTACAAGCTTTTATTGCCAACTGTACTTTTGTTTACACCTTCATCCACTATTCAATGAGACAATCCAAACGAGTCCAAACTCAACGGGGTTACGTCGGTTACGAACTAAATTCCCATGGCCACCTTCTGTCTCAATCATCAGGTCAGCTCGACAGTACCATAATAGTAAATTGTCATCCGAACTATACAAATAACGGCACACTAAATCAGATAACGGCAAGAGACTGAAAAATTGACTGCAAATTTTGATACTTACACTGTACTACATACGATATACAATGTATATGATACATACATACGAACAGGTCAAGTTAATAAAGCTTGTAAAAACTATACAACAAATGACTATTTCACTATTCCTAGTTGTCTGTCTATCTCTCTCTTTCTGGCTATACTGGTATATCCCACATGGTGGTGGGGTCAGCTTGCCTCTTCTTACTTGCTTGTCCACTTCACTCTGTCATCGACATCGGTTACAGATAACTCGCACTCTCTTATGTCTCTTAGCAATTCATTTATCCATCTTCTAGGTCTGCCCTGGATCTTTGATCAGAGGCGGAAAGTTGTAGACTTGTAGTACCAAGTTACCAACAAAGTTGCGGTGGGTGTCCGGAGCGGGACCCGCGAGCGTGCGCATGCGGCGGGCGTCCGCGTCAGCTAGCGTAGGCCCTTATGGCCTCTTCACATGACCATACCTGATCGCAGCCCGCTAAGGGTCTTAGTTCATGGAATGAAAATAAATAAATAACTTCGGACTATCCTACACAAATGAACCTAGTCGCAAACTAAGCAAAGCTTGTATATACAATGGGCACTGGACGACGATATATGTCCTTATTTAACAAACATCCATGACTCAGGAACAAAATATTCGTGTTAAACGCTAAAATAACTTACCGGGATTCGAACCCGGCACCTCTAGCTTTGTAGGCAGAGTCACTACCAACTAGGCTAAAGAGGTCGTGAACAATTCTTCTGAATTCAAAAGCTTTGAAAAACCGCGGCATTGCACACATTAGTCTACTCACACACCTGAGAGACTGTAGGAACAGTGAACGCGTTTTCCGCACAGTTTTGTAAAATACTTCTTTGTGCACGTAAATGTTCAAATATCCTTTGGGCATCGCCATTTTTCTTTTCATTCCTCTGACAGCGTTTGTCTGTGATTCTGAACAGTGAACAACTGGTAAATACGGGTCTCCATTTCGGAATGCGCTTTTGAATGCAACATTGTATTAGTTGTACATTCTTGCTTTTTCATATTTGTTTATGTTCTTCCATAAGCGACATGCCACCTTTTAAAATGTTAAACACATTTTGTATTTCGATTTTTTTTTCTCGAACTGACTGTTTAATTTCTTCTAATGTCTTCGGATATTGGATTATACAGTTGTAGTTTAATTGGTAAGCGGACATTTTCATTTTGAGTATCATTGAGACAGGCAGTGAACGAAAAATCCATTGAATGCGAGCCCCTTACAAATTTACGTACAATACAAACGTATCCCTTAGTCGGCCATTTTTTTAAAGTAATGAAATTTGTTTTTAAATCTGCAGAGTAATTGTGTAACTCTTAACGAACATCACGACACTATGGGGCCACCCGGGAAGTATACATTATCAAACAAAAAAAGATTTTACAGTACGTACTACTTTCCCGTACTAGTGCGGAGAAGAGCACTTTCCGTGCATATATGTTGAAACTTTAAAGAGCCATATGTACAGTGAAACGTTGTTCGATACATGTGCAAATAGGTAATTCGCAAGTCATGTCGATTTAAAACACTCCCTTCTGTCGTGTTTTAATTTATCACCACTCGTTGCGAATTTCCTATTTTCGGCACTTGTATCGTAAATAACTATATCCTAATCGGTCCACGCGTCTTCGAATAGTCTTATATAGTCTCGAGTATCACAATAAATATTTACTGTAAGAATAAGGGTGTGTTACAAAGTATTTGGGTACTCTGGCTGTTAACTATATGACGCTGACTGCATCCAATTGGGAAACATACATAAAAAAAATAGATTGCGACGAATTGAGATCCTCCTACTTTTTTAGGTCCGTTAAAATAGGCTACGGTTCGGTTTCCTGTTGGCAAGATGTGTGCTTTTTTTTCTTTTTTTTATACAACGACGGTGGCACACAAGCTTACTGTAGGCCCGCCTGATGATAAGCGAACACCGCAGCCTATGGACGCATGTAACTCCAAAGGACTAATATGGGCGTTGCCGACCCTTGATGTGTGATTGTCTAATACATCGTTAAGAAAAGACGTGCAGTTCGTTTTGTTACCAAGGGTTTCTTGTATCTACGAAACGGGATGAACGTTCAAAAAGGTCCATTACACAAACAAATGGGTTCCCGAGAGCATGTTATGATTTATTTACATAAGCGAGTGTTATCCACAGGGCCCTCGCTCCCTAATGTTATCTCTGTCGGTTTGTCAGTGGTTATAACGTAAACACAGCCTGGGGCATTGACTAATTTACAGGCTATTCTGGGAAGTGTGTGAACATCCTCTGGGGCATTGATAGACGTGAGGTGGAATGGGACGTTTGAGACGTGAACGGTGTCTTGTTATTCTGTTCCAAACGCTTGCGCCAGGTCACAAATTGTTTGCACAAATTGGTCGCAGCACTGGAAAAATAATAGTACTGCGTATAGGAGGCTCTCTGTTAGCAAAATCTCTGTTAAACATGACCATCCCTTTCTATCACATGCAACGCGCTGCAGTAGAACGCGTGTGATAGGAAATTATGCAAAGAATATGTATAATCTGAGTAAAATACACACTAAACCATTATTTTCAACTATTGAATGTAAAAGCAGGGTCATGGTGTGGGTAATGGAAATAGAATAGAAACATAATATTTGATTAACATATATTTATTGAACTGTTACTTACATTAAATCTGTGCCGAAAGAACCAAATTACACCTTTTATCTGTTACACCTTTTATCTTTACTAGTACTATCAGACAGTCGTGATGGAGGTGTGGATTTTAGTAGACGGTTCAGTCTTCTGCAGTTGCCGAGCAAAATAAGGGCCGTCCAATGGCAGACACCCCTTTTTATGCAAAACCCCCACCTCCATTCGAACTGCATTAAACGTACTTCCGGTGATATTGATTCATTTATTAACATTACATTTGTTTCTAAGTATTATTCTAACAACCAAATAATCTATTTAAAATACTCGTATATTACATATTTATATTCTAATCTGACACGGCCATTCTGATAATGTACTTCGTTCTCGAAGGATATATTCTACAATTCTTAATGATAATTTTCAACATTACTAAAAATGCTCTGAAAACTAAACGTAATCTTATGAAATATTACTTAAATAATACTCAATTATATTTCGAAGCTTCATTCTTCAGATATAACACACATGTAGTCCTTTAATCTACCAGGCAACATTTCGCAAGTTTAAAGTACGCAGTAAAAACCATAGCTCAAACAGTTTTATCCCCACCTTTACCCCTACCCTACTTGGGGACCTCGGCTTGCCACCATTTCTCATTCTTTATTCTTGCGAGGCAACGAACGCACGAACTATTTCTATTATAAAATAATTCAAAATATTTAATCATGCCTAAACGCAGTGCACAGGAAAAAATAGAGTATTATTCTGCTAATATACGGAAATTGCAACAAAGAACTATAAACGAGTTATGACAGTGCGGTGCTATCTGATTCATCAGGTTCCGAAAATAAATCAGGTAAGTGCAATTAGTTTCAATAAATAGTTCTACATTGTGGTGCCTCTAATAAATGCATTTAGTACCGCACGGGCCGTGAGCCCACGCCTTGTAATTCTAAACCTGGGGGGCGACCGAGAATCGTCACGAAGGTATCTCATGCTTGGGGGTTGTCCGTGAGTCAACACGATAGCAATTTCTAACAATATTAATCGCTAAGAAATGCATTTCATACCGCGCGGGCCGGGAGCCCACGCCTGGTAATTCTAAACCTGGGGGGCGACCGAGAGTCGTCACGAAGGTATCTCATGCTTGGGGGTTGTCCGTGAGTCAACACGATAGCAATTTCTAACAATATTAATCGCTAAGAAATGCATTTCATACCGCGCGGGCCGTGAGCCCACGCCTGGTAATTCTAAACCTGGGGGGCGACCGAGAGTCGTCACGAAGGTATCTCATGCTTGGGGGTTGACCGTGAGTCAACACGATAGCAATTTCTAACAATATTAATCGCAAGCCCATGCCTTGTAACTAAACCTGGGGGGCGACCGAGAGTCGTGACGAAAGTATCTCATGCTTGAAGGTTGACCGTGAGTCAACACGATAGCAATTTCTAACAATATTAATCGCTAATAAATGCATTTAATACCGCGCGGGCCGTGAGCCCACGTCTTGTAACTAAACCTGGGAGGCGACCGAGAGTCGTCACGAAGGTATCTCGTGCTTGGCGGTTGACCGTGAGTCAACACGATAGCAATTTCTACAACCATTAATCGAGATTAGTATATCCCGTGTTCGCGATGCGGGGCACTATACATATATGCATTAAAATTCCTGACGAGTGGTTTTACAATGCATTTCATATCTACCCTCAATTAGAAAAATCAAAATATTATATTTTAATTTATAAACCACGAACAAGTGTATGAGGCAGTGGAAACTTCACTCCCACGTTCAAATGAAGAAAATGCACCTCCCGTGGAGGCCTGTGATGACAAAACGACCCCTGTAATAGATGCCGAGTTACTAACCGCTCTAGGGGACGCCACTGATGATGTCCCAAAATATGGGGAGAAAATTCATCCCAATTTAGCGCAAAGGTGGCTACCTATATTACACAAAGGTATTGATAAAAAGAGTAAAGATAAACTCTTATAAGAGTACCTGTAAATTGCAAATTATTATGGGCGCCGTCCTTAAACGCCGTAATTTCGGCGGCAGTTACAGACATCCAAAGAGGCCGTGACAAGAAAATCGAATCATCTCAACAGCAATTGGGAGTCGGTATAGGTACTAACGATAAAAATCCTATCTAATTGAAGTCGGATTTTAGATAAAACTAGTCATTCCTGGACTAGACGAAGTATTCCTTAAGTCATACAATACATTGAGAGAGATGATACTCTCTTTGGAAGCAAACTCTCAGAGAAAATTAAAGCTTCCAAATCTACTGAAAAGTAGGCCGACAGCGTCGACCATCATACGGCCGCGAGCAGCCTACAACAAGCCACTTGCGACGCCGCGGCAGTAACGCAGGTACATGCCGGTCGCCTTAAAGCTTTTTATAAGTGTTGGCTTAATGTAACGAATAATCGTACTTTATTTATTAGACTGTATACAGAATGGCTTTCCAATTCCTTTTTAGGACATGTTACGCAATCTGTCAAACCTGTAAATACTTTCACATGCCAAGAGCATGATGAAACGAGCTTAGCTGTACAGAACTTAATTAACCTAGGCATTCAGTGAAAGCATCACTGGATGCCAACAGACTAATGATCAGTTTCTATCAAAGATTTTCTGACTCCTAAATCGAATGGTGGCTATAGATTCATACTGAATCTGAAAGGGCTCAATAAATTTGTAACTAAGTCCCATTTTAAAATGGAAGACTAGAACTGCTTCTAAATTAATCCCTAAAAACGGGTTTATGGCTACCATTGACAAGATTCGAGCATAACAATGTTACTTACGAGTTTTGTTCCCTATTAGTCTATGGACTTTCCGTGGCGCCTAGAACCTTCACCAAAATTATGAAAGAAGTCGTAACTTACCTAAAAACAAGGCCTAACTTCTATTATATACCGGGGTGGCATTTTGGGTATTGGAAGGGACCTTAACGAATGTAAACATAATGGGAGGGAGACTCTCCGGTTTCTCGAGTGCCTACGATTTGTGGTAAACTATACCAAAAGCTCGATACAATCCCAAAATTACCAACAATGCTGTAAATTCTTAGGTTTTGTTAACAATTCAATTATCATGTCTATATCCCTTCTTATGCAGGGTATGCGCACTTTTTAAGAGTTCTTACCACTGCATGCCCGACAGCTATATACAGCTGGTTGTACACGAAGTTGTTAGAAAGATATAAATTCCGAGCTATTCAGGAATACGATGTCTATGATCAAAAGTAAAACTTCCTCGCGAAATTTTACCTGACTTATTTTGGTGGACTAATAATATTATTTGTAACGTCTTGTCATTTTGGAATCACGAAATTCGATGCAGAAATATCTATAGATCCGTCCCGATCAGGATGAGGTACAGTTTGTGGCGGAGTGTGTGCAAACGGAGCATGGGAAGAGCAAGAATTAGCATTCCATATTAATTACTTAGAGCTTGCTCGCTCTTAGGATTAAAATGTTTTGCGCGAAATAAATCAAACTGTGCTCTGTTGTTCCGCATCGACAACACTACCGCGATAAGCTATATTAATCGAATGGGAGATATCCAGTTTCCCCACTTAAATAGCTTACCTAGATCTATTTGGCAGTGGTGTGAAGAACGAGACATATGGTTATTCGATTCGTTCATTAACACTAAGAATAATGTAGAAGCAGACAGAGAATCCAGAAGGCTAAATCCTGATATTTAATGAAATTTAAGTATTGCAGCCTTTGAAAGAATAAGTAAACACTTTGGTGTGCCCGAAATTGACCTCTTTGCTTCTCGTACCTCTGCCAAATGTGAAATATATATTTCGTGGAAGCCAGACTCGGACGCTCTTACCGTCGTCGCATTCACTATTAGCTGGTATTTATAATAAATATTTTTAAGCGTTTCCACCACTCGCACTCGTACTAAAGTCTTTACATAAGATTATAAATGACAACGCCACAGGAATAGTAGTATTTCCCTAATGGCCATCCCAACCGTGGTTTCCGCTTTTGTTGAGATTAGTAAAAGTATCTAATCTCATGTTAGCGTCAATTTCAAACAACACTTTACAACAGTACAACGTGTGTTAAATACAAGTTGTGCTGGAAATTTAGCATAGATAATATAGATATTCAATTTCTATAAGGGCTTCATTTCTGCTGTTATTTTATTTCTAACGCACGAATTTAATAAAGGATCGTCGTATGGCTCATTAAATAATCATAGGTCAGCACCCTCGCTCCTAGGGGGAGTAGTATCAGCTCAGATGACCAAAGTAAAGGATTACCGAAAGGTGTTTACAAATTAAAGCCCGTAACTCCTAAATATAGCCATACCTGGGATCCTCAAGTGGTATTAAATCATATAACAACATGGTACCCTAATAGAGAAATTTCATTGGAAAAACTAACAAAGAATCTGGCGATTTTGTTAGCAATATGTCCTGCCCACAGGGTACAAATACTGTCACTTATTAAGTGGAATAATATTAAGTCATGCCCAAATTGTATTAAAGTAATTTTTGATGATATAGTTAAGACTTCAGGTGTAGGTCGTCTACAACCGATTTTGTGCCTTCCATATTTTGAAGATACCTAATAGAAATATTTGCCCGGTGACTGTTATAATGATGTTTTAGGACTGAAAAAGCTCACAACATATTTTGTTGACTTTCAAAAGTCCCCATAAAAATGCATCTGCTCAATCCATTAGCCGGGGTGCATTACGCGAGTGCTTGGCGAAAGCGGTAAAGACATGGCGGCGTTCAGCGCTCACAGCACGCGCCACGCCGCCACGTCAGCTGCACACCGGTCAGGCATTTCTTTAGATGCTATCCGGAAGGCAGCAGGCTGGTCGAGAACATCGAAAACTTTGGCTCGTTTCTACCATCGTCAATTAATCGACGAAGGTCATTGTGCCAGATCAATCTGCCTTTTGTATAGGTAGAATTATGTGAAGTTACAATTGTACTCTTTGATTAATAATAATAATTGTTGTCAAAACATAATTATTGCATTTCATGATTATGATGTTTTACAATTACAAAGGGCAGCAAAACTTTCAACTCTAAACATCTACATGTGTGTTATATCTGAAGAATGAAGCTTCGAAATATAATAGAAGATCAAACGAGCTTCGCAAGCGAAGTTCGATCGATATTATATGAGTAAGCTTCATTCGAAGATATAACTTCCCGCCCGCCCCTATACCCCTAGGAAAGTTTTGTCTCTAAAAAGAATGAGAAATGGTGGCAAGCCGAGGTCCCCAAGTAGGGTAGGGGTAAAGGTGGGGATAAAACTGTTTGAGCTATGGTTTTTACTGCGTACTTTAAACTTGCGAAATGTTGCCTGGTAGATTAAAGGACTACATGTGTGTTATATCTTCGAATGAAGCTTACTCATATAATATCGATCGAACTTCGCTTGCGAAGCTCGTTTGATCTTCTATAATGTGTCAATATAATCGGATTCTGTGGAAATCATAAATTTCACATATAATAATCACACTTTAGTAAGCACAAATCATTGTAAAACGAAATCCCAATAATAATCACTTAATACCTTACTGTGTGCGGCCAAACACCCGCCGTCAGTGAAGCTTAATCACCCGCAGACAGTGATGCCGGACACCAGGTAAGGAAATGTAATCATTGACGCCTCTCTTCACCTCAATATAATCATATAATCACTATATCAAATAATTTCATCCCATCCTCATAATCATTTTATACAGTGTTCAAACTCATCACAAATATCATCTACATTTTAACTATTTAAGAAACGGACCTTAGCTATTCAACTTCTTCAACAAAATCGCCCGGCCATAACCGAAGCTTATCCTTAGCCACGGTCATATTTCTTAAGTAGCCAATACCTCTTAATGAATATCTATCATTATCCTCTATGTTAATTATCTCATAGGGACCTTTATACTTAGCACTTAACTTATTATGTCGCCTATGATCCTGATTGACATACACGGTATCTCCAATATTGTATTGAATATTATCTCTGCGGGTTAAATCGAAACGGTCCTTGATTTTTCAGCAACAATTTTTAGTCGCTGTTGTGTCAGTAACCTATCGGCTCTAACATCAATTATTTCATCGCTATTGTTTAGTATCTCATCCAGTCGGGCCTGTACATGGGGGACATTAGCGTTTCTACCAATAAGTAATCGCATGGGTGAAAATCCGGTTGATTTTTGCACAGTTGTGTTTAAGGAAAGTTGAACTTTACTTAATACGCTCGGCCAGTCTGACGCGTCAATACATGTGGAACTCAACATGTTAGTAATAGTGGATACGTAACGTTCAACTTGCCCATTTCCACGAGGGGTACCAGTGGAATTTAAATGATGCCTAACTTGCCATTCAGTGAATAATTCTCGCATATGTCTAGAATTAAAATTGGTACCGCGGTCCGTTATAATTAAGGAAGGTGTTCCGAACACAATGACAGAATTACGTACTTTTTCCACTAACTCTTGAGCACTCATTGTCTTAAGCGGCACTAAAATGCAGAATTTAGTGAAACCATCAATTATTATTAGAAGGTACTTGTAGCCGTTACTAGATTGCGGGAACGGTCCCATGCAATCTAAATGAACCGTGTGGAATGGAATTGGAGTTTTATCAATGGGATGCAGCATTCCTTGTTTCGGTCCACAATGACTTTTGTTTTCAACGCAAACACGGCAGTGGGTTATGTATTTTTTTACAAATTTTGAAATTCCAGGAAACCAAAAGTATTCGGATATCTTATGAAGAGTTTTTTCATAGCCGACATGGCAATTGTCATCATGGAACAAACGCAGAATGCTTAGTCTACTTCCTTTAGGTACATATAGTTTGGGTGTGGCTGTCGATTGTGGTTTGTAATATAATAAATTATTTTGGATCATATACTGGTTATTATCTAAGTCTCCCGACCTTACCCTTTCAATCAAACCCTGAGTCTCTAAATCCTGATCCTGAGCAGTCTCTAGCCAAGAGCAAGGCGAGTTTATGACATTGATAGTATCAATTTCCATAGCTGCGATTTGGGGAACGGATGTAATTTCCTTATTAATCTCTGGATTTCGGCTTAAGTAGTCTACATGATTAACATATTGTCCTTTCCTATACTCAACGTCAAACGTAAAATCTTGCATATAGCTCCACCATCGCGCTACACGTGGAGATAGATCTTTTTTATTTATCGTTGATTTTACTGAATTACAATCGGTAATTATTTTGAAATTAATGCCCAACAAGTAGACGCGAAAATGTTTCAATGCATTGTATATAGCGAGGGTTTCCAATTCGTAGGAATGGTACCGGGACTCACAGGGGCTTGTTCTCTTACTGAAATAGGCTACAACTTTATTGATACCGTCAGATTTTTGAAGGAGTATAGAACCATAACCGATTGAGCTAGCGTCAGTATGTAATTCAGTCGGTAAGTCTGGATCAAAGATTGTAAGTAGGGGTTCATTTGTCAAGTAATTAATCACATAATTACGAGCCTCCTGTTGTTCCGGTCCCCATTCCCACTTTTGGTTATTTTTCAACAGTTTAGTAATACAAGCCGTTCGATGGGCAAATTCTGGTATGAACCGTCTGAAATAACTCGCGAGCCCCATGAACTGCCTGACCTGCTTGACGTTTTCGGGAACTGGGGAGTTAACTAGGGCAGATACTTTTTTTTGGCTTGGCTTAACCCCTTGATGTGATATGGTTCTACCCAAATATTCAATGCAAGTTTCAAAAAATCTGCATTTTTTTAAATTTATGGTAAACCCCGCATCACTCAAAGCCTTAAGCGTTTGGTCCAAAAAGTCTAGTCCCTCAGGTATTGTAGTACAAGGTATTAACAGGTCGTCCATATAGACTAACAGGAATTTAAGGTCCTTTACTGCTTTCGATATAGCCTTTTGGAAGACTGAAGGTCCATTACATATGCCAAACGGCATTTTTAAAAATTCGTATTGATTATCTGCTGTGACTATGGCAGTGTATTTTATAGAATCTGGTGCCACTGGGATCTGGTAGAAGCCGTTTTTCATGTCAAGGGAAATATAATATTTCGCTTTCCCTAAACGA
This sequence comes from Epinotia demarniana, assembly GCA_945867215.1. Lineage (NCBI taxonomy): Eukaryota > Metazoa > Arthropoda > Insecta > Lepidoptera > Tortricidae > Epinotia > Epinotia demarniana. The sequence continues at coordinate 737,652 of OX244277.1, forward strand.
TCGATTTTGTCTTCGATGAGGGGAAGAGGGTACCGTTCTTTTTCAATATTTTTATTTAATGCTCGATAGTCTATACATAATCTATCGCTGCCATCGGCTTTTTTAACTAACAATACTGGGCTTTCAAACTCAGAGTCACTTTCTCTTATAATTTTTTTTCGCAGTAAATCATTAATAATATCTTGTACCTTCTTCCTCTCGACAGGGGCCATACGGTCGGTAATTAACTACTTTGTTACTTTTTAATCGAATATTAAGTTGACCTGTTTTAACCGTACTTATATGATCGTCTGTAGGTAAGATAGCGGAATGTTTATTAAAAATATTGACGACACTATCTTGTATGGATTTATCTAAATGCTCAAGAGACTTTAATAGATCACCCATACTCGCATCTACCTCAGCCGAGCAAACCTGGGACTGAATCTCGTCATTTTTAATTCGAACTAAATTACTGCCCGTTGAATCTGTAACTATTGCGATGTCACTATCCTGTACTGCATTACGTCCAATCAGACAATCATAGTGGAAATCGACATCCTTAGCTACGTATAGTTCAGAGTTCTAAATGTATATCACGAAACTGAACCGGTGCTACAATTTTAGCTAAGACGTGGTGAAGCTTTCCATCGCCAATTCCATCGAGATATAAAGAACAAGGTAAGAAGGGACACCCAAGGCTTTTTGCTACCGATTCCTTAATAATACTGCTCCAGAGTCCAGTAGTGAGGGTACATTCATATTGTTAATGTAGATGTTCGTTAATTTACCGTCTAGTCACTTTGATTCAGTATTGTTAATGTTTTTGTCCTGGTCACGTAATTGGAAACGCTGAAAACATTTGTCATGTGAATGACCCATTTTTTTGCAAACTGTACAAGCAACGCGGTGAAAGCATTTTTCAAACGTGTGACCCACTTTTTTACAAAAAGAACAAATTGTTTTAGTAGTATAATTGTTATCAATCACCGACTCTTTGACACCAGATTGAGGTACATTTTTAGGGCAGCGAGCCATTAGATGTCCATTCTTTCCGCAAACAAAACACATTTTCTCATCCCTATGCGATTCGTTATTTGTTTTGAAGCGTTTAACGTTATTGGTACTAACCGATTGTGCAACGTTTTCCAACGGCCGTTTTCTAGGTATCTTTTCGTAAGAAGAAAGCAAAGTTATCAATTCTGGTGTTGAACCTAGTGTGCTATTCAAACTTGACATTCTAACGCTCACATCACTTACACTCCCACACACAAGCTCGACTAGTTGAGATTCCGTGAATGCTACTTTAGTGCTACGTAACAACCTTATTTTTTCCCTAGCATATTCACAGTAGGTGTCAGCATAGTCGGATGTAAACATAACAGCTTTTGACAATCTTTCAGACAGTTTTTTTTTCTCGGGATATAAATCACAAATATCTTTACGCAAGGCTTCCCAGGAACGTTCGGTCTCCGGCTCCCATGTCTCAAACCATAATAAAGCAGAGCCCCGAAGGGCCTTACCAGCTTTAGCAGCTTGCTGAATGCTGCTCCATTTTAATTCTGCTCCAAGTTTCTCGATCGATCTGCACCACGCATCTGCTCCGTTGTCGTTCTTCTCGGGGTTGTACAAGGGAAGTGCGACGTCATGCCGCTGCCGCTGTCGTGCCGCTGATTCGTCGCCACTGCATCTCGAATAGCTTTAACGAGGCTATCCAATATCGGAGTCGGTTCCATGACTTGTGACATGAAAAAGAAAAATATATGAGGGGCGTGTTTTATCTTTGTACGATCCAACTTCTGATGATAGGAAATTATGCAAAGAATATGTATAATCTGAGTAAAATACACACTAAACCATTATTTTCAAGTATTGAATGTAAAAACAGGGTCATGGTGTGGGTAATGGAAATAGAATAGAAACATAATATTTGATTAACATATATTTATTGAACTGTTACTTACATTAAATCTGTGCCGAAAGAACCAAATTACACCTTTTATCTGTTACACCTTTTATCTTTACTAGTACTATCAGACAGTCGTGATGGAGGTGTGGATTTTAGTAGACGGTTCAGTCTTCTGCAGTTGCCGAGCAAAATAAGGGCCGTCCAATGGCAGACACCCCTTTTTATGCAAAACCCCCACCTCCATTCGAACTGCATTAAACGTACTTCCGGTGATATTGATTCATTTATTAACATTACATTTGTTTCTAAGTATTATTCTAATAACCAAATAATCTATTTAAAATATATTACATATTTATATTCTAATCTGACACGTGCGTGCCGTAGCAGCGCTCACATATCGCATACTTGTCAGAACGTGACGGATGTCTTATCCACAGCGATAAGTGATAAAATGGCAACCGTGCTACGCCTTCTGGAGGCGGTAGGCATGTACTTGTGCGACCAAATTACGGAGTGAGCTGGTCCTGGTGCGGGTGATGGAAGGAGGATGGAGTAGATGGAAACAGCAGACATCAAGGTAGATAGTTTTTTTTAAAGATAGCACAACAGGTAAGTATTGTGCCCTCGTAGAAGTAAAATGAAGAGCATCAGCGGGGTAATCACGTAACGTTCCGAACGCGCGTTAGGACAATTCAACTGTAATTTTTAGGGTTCCGTAGTCGACTAGGAATAGGAACCCTTATAGTTTGGCCATGTCTGTCCGTCCGTCCGCGGATAATCTCAGTAACCGTTAGCACTAGAAAGCTGAAATTTGGTACTAATATGTTTATCAATCACGCCGACAAAGTGGTAAAATAAAAAGTGGAAAAAAGTTTTATTAGGGTACCTATCCTATACGTAAAGTGGGGAGTGGTTTTTTTTTAATTTCAACCCTATTGTGTGATATATTGTTGGATAGGTTTTTAAAAATGAACAGGGGTTTGCATTAATCATTTTTTGATAATGTTAATATTTCGGAGATAATCGCTCCAGAAGTAAAAAAAAACGTTTCCCCCCCCCCCCTGTAACTTTTGAACCATAAGTTTTAAATCTCGATAGTAGAACTTTATAAAAACTTTCTAGGAAAATTATTTTGAACTTGAATTTTGAGGTTGAATAGTTTTTGAAAAAAATTACAAAATTATGTTCTGAACTAAGTTTATAATTTAACCGTATAAGCAGGTGTTTATTGTACCTGTAATTTCTACATCGATAGATGTCGCTGTACGCGGAACGCTCATATTGTACATGGCGGTGTTAAGATTTTTCCTGATTTAATAGGGTCGGAGCAGGTGCGCCCATACATTAGGTCGAAAATTTGTCGTGCTCGAATTGTCTTAGTTGACTTTGGTCGTTCGTTGTCTAAGTATTGCTTGTATTGTTCGCTAAGTATTGCTTGTTTAACGCTTAAGTGGGGACACTTACAGTGACGGACGGAAAACTACGGAACCCTACACTGAGCGTGGCCCTACACGCTCTTGGCCGGTTTTTTCTATATAAAATTAGGCAATGCGTTACGTGATTGACCTGCTGGACTTAATACACCTAGCTGGTACTGGTACCTACAAATTATTAAATAATTCTCTGCTTTCGCAGTAGAGACGCTTGGGCCGTGGGGTCCAGACACCCAGAAACTATACCGGGAATTAAAATAACGGCTCCTTGAGCACACGGCTGACCATAGTGCTGGCTTGTTCCTTGGTCAAAGAATTGGCATAACCGTTCAGCGAGGAAACGTAGTCAGCCTTAGAGACACCTAGTTTTAAGCCCATGAAAGTTTAGTTTCCAGTTTTGTGACCCAGACAACGGAACCATGGCTAGTAGCATTAAGAACAGTTAAGTAAGAATCGATTCACCCATTAATCTACGCTATGATAGTATTTTTATATTTTACTATTTTATTCCTAAAATAACCTCCTATCAGAACTTAAGTTTTTTGTTTCCGCGTACTTTTGCTCTGGCAAGGTATATATGATAATAACAAAATAACCAAAATCAAATCGCTTATTTATTCTACAAAAGAGGAACTTTTAGTACAAAAGGCGGACTTTATGCTACTAAGCGTTGTCTACTTGTCAACGTTACGGTAAAGCAGACAAATTATGACACGATTTGATACAATATTCTACAAAAAAAATTGTCCAAGCTGACGTAAAGTCTGTATGCAAAGACAAAAGACGTCTTCGTACAACTAGACAATAACAGAGATATATATATTTATATATCAAATGTTATGCTAAACCTCCAGACATGTCGAGCTAAGATAGAAATAATATTCATTAACGTAACGCAGAAACTTATATTCAAGATTCAAATGAGAATGGATTTGTTTTATTATTTCTCAAAACTGACAAAAGTAATATCGCTTGAATCTCGTTTTGAAGAAATAAAGAACAGCGTTTTGCCTTCTACTGATAATAGGGTATATGCATCTTATTTTTACGTAAGTACCAAAATCAAATAATAATGGAGCATAAAGATGTACATAGAAGACAACTTTCTAATGATTTTTTTTCGGATTTTATAGGCATTTGAAATCTGCACGCGCCGGCTCCCACTGATAACGCTCTATATTAAACGGTCATAGACTATGACGTCACAATCCATATTCCTGGCCCGTTTACTATGGAGTAAGTCGTTAATTTGCAATTATCTCCTTAAAATTTGCGTTTATGTCTATACTAGAATTACAAGATATACATTCTTATTTTATATTCCATCTGTTACGTAATTTATTCGAAAGGGAAAAAAATCATCATCCTTCTAGCGTTATTCCTGGTAATGCCCCCAAAGGAGCCCGGGGTCCGCTTTGACACCCCGATTTTAACGTGATATAAAACCAATTTTATAACTTCTTAAATAAACGCATAAAAGTATAATAATAACATGAAAGAAATTCAAACTAATTGATACAATCTTCGCCCGCGTAGTAAAAGTAATTTTCCAATAATTGTTGAATTGCTACGCCGCCTACTAATCTACTACTACTAACTTCCCCTACGAATAACCCTTCGTCGTAACCCATTATGGTAAATTATTTTTTATTTACCATTATTTTTATGCCCGTGTGGTGGCGGGTTAGAATTTCACCACCCTCTTTCTTCCCGTGTGTGTTGTAAAAGTCGATTAAGAGAGCAGGGTTGAAGTGTGTTGTGGGTGATGGGCTAACAACCTAAGCAATATCACTTTTTGTCGATCTTTTATACCCACACTTATGCTAAAAGTGGCGCTGGAACATAAAGTTCATGTGCTCGGCCTGCCCCTTTTGGGAATAAAGGCGTGAATGTATGTATGTACGTACGTATTTCTGTTATTAAATTAACAGTCATGATTAATGAGAATCTGTCCTCTGGAATAAAAGCTACTTTATGTTCATGATAATGTTGAAATACCAAAATATCTCCACGAATGTCAAGTCAAATTTGTGGCCTGGACATTGCTATAGGCTAGTTTCCTAAGATTTTTTTTTCCATGCTTTTCGAACCAGTATTTAACATACCCAAAAATTTGTTTTAATTTAACGGCGGCCAAAATGCTTAACTTATAAAAATTAAGCAGATCTTCGTGCAGCGCCTTGAATGTACTTATTACGGATGCAGGCACTTTCCCAATGTCTCCTACCCTCCCGTCCCGCCGCGCCGCCCGCACTCGCCTAGGTACCGATTGCTGACGATCGAGATGGCACCAAAGATGCTACAATGGCTACAAAGTTTCAAGTCTCTAGTTTAATAAATAATGAATACCCCAAACAAACATTGCACCCCTATTTGACCCCCTTTAGGGGTAGAATTTTCTAAAACGGTGAAAGAACTTTTTTTGTATCTTAATAAGTAATATCCCTACAAAGTTTCAAGTCTCTAGTACAAAAAATAATGTTTCACCCATACAAACTTTGCACCCCTATTTAACACCCTTATGGACAGAATTTCCAAAAATCCCGTCTTATCCCTTGCCTACGTCATAAAAGGAAGGTCTGGTGTAAATTTCAAGTTTGTAGTCCCAGTAGTTTTGAATACAAACTTTGCACCCCTATTTAACCCCCTTAGGGGTGGAATTTTGTAAAACGCTGAAAGTGTTTGTTTTCGTATCTTAATAAGTAATCTTCCTACAAAGTTTTAAGTCTCTAGTTCAAAAAATAATGCTTCCCCCATACAAACTTTGGACCCCCGTTTTACCCCCTTAGGGGGAGAGTTTTCAAAAATCCTTTCTTAGCGGATGCCTACATCATAGTGGCTATCAGCATGCCAAATTTCAGCTTGATCGGTCCAGTAGTTTGGGCTGTGCGTTGATAGATCAGTCAGTCAATCAGTCAATCACCTTTGCGTTTTATATATATAGATTCGGTATGATGTTTCTACTTATATCCACATCGATTGAGTTCAATTTATTTAAAATTGAAGTCCCATGCATATTACATATTACATAAATACCTAAGTATACGCCTACACCAAAAGCGACTGAACACTTTTAACATTTGCTATTCAGAAAACAATTATTGATCAAAGTTAGAGTAGGATAAAATAAGTATTTATTCAAGACAATAACATGTCGGTACATTCGCAGAGATCATCTTATAAGGCTTGTGTTATGGGTACTAGACGACGATATATATAATAGATATAAATACTTAAATACATAGAAAATATCCATGACTCAGAAACATTTTGTTTAATTTACAAAATTTGCAAGTCAAATAAAAGCTGGTGGTGATATCATGTAAATTGGTTAAAACCCTGTGTATCTCAACTTTCATTTTCCGCCTCACTGAGTGTGTAAGCGGTGGCTCGTAAGTCTGTGTTTTTTGATTCTTTTGTTTAAGTTCCACAAAACTGAACTTGCCAAAAAACTACAATTATCAGACCTGCACACTAAACTTTACTAGAACCAAAATTCGACCTGGAGATGACAACAGCCGGACAGTCAGACAGCCTTACAGCGGGACAGCGGGACATCCCGACACACGCAAGAATTTTTGCTCAAGCTGAAACTGATAACTTCGTACGCTCGTTCGACCGACACAATCATTATAACACTTTTTTTATTAAGAACGAAGTTCGAAGAATGAAATCCGAAGAACGCTGTTGAAATAAATTGGAATACGTAACCTTGTTTCCAAGTAACCCTCCATCAGTGAAAACCAATTGTAATATTTTCGAAAGCTTATTGAAGCAATTTGTGGTTTATATCAAGAAAGCTCGGGATGAACTACTAAACTTTATATCTTTTGGTGGCAACCCTGCCGACCAAGGACATAATATATTTAAACAGATGACGCACGCACGCGCACCTATGCACACCGAGCGCGCATATCGGATTGAAACGTCTGACGTCACTGCGGTATTTTAAATAGTTATGAATAACATAGTCTGAACGCACTCCAACTTATAAAAATATTGATTGTTCTATTTTCTTTTCGATTCTAATATGCCCACAAACCTTGACATAATAAATTTGAAAGTATACAAAGAAGATTAAACTTTGACTGGGGTAAGTATATTCTGACTAGCTTCTGCCCGCGACTCCATCCACGTAAAACTCTTTTATATCGTAGCTCAATACAAACTTTCGCCTCTCATTTCATCTCCTTAGAGGACGATTTTCTGGATAAAACTATAGTTTGTTCTTTCGCGGGATTTAAACTATCTCCCTTACAAATATCATTTCAATCGGTTCCGTGATATAAGCGTGAAGAGGTAAAATACAGACAGCAAACACACTTTCGCATTTATAATATTAGTATACATTTTGGTTAAACTTCAAAACGGTATGAATGGCCTACTGCCTACGTAACAATATTTTATTTATTACTGGTTCTGATAGTACTAGATAGTCGGACACATTCGTGTACGTTTCTTCGTTTATCTAAGACTAGCTGTTGCCCGCGACTTCGTCCGCGTAGAACTTGTAAAAGTTAGTTACTCTTCTCTTCTTATTGTGTACGAACATTTTCATCTAAATCCGTTCAGGGATTAAGCGTTAAAGGTAACAGTGCGAAGAGTGCATTAGTTTAAATTGCAAAATTTCAGTTAGAAGCTCTGTTAGTACAAATATAATATTTTAAGAATCATCAACAGACGTGTCTGCTTACATTTTATATTTTTTATTAAAGAAAGCTATATTATTGAAAAAGGAAAGCGTTAAGGGTTAAGGTATGATTTTTTAACATCACTTAATCATTTGCTTTGCTTTTTAGTAAGATACCTTCATACAAAAATTCAACTTTCCAAATGAACGATTTCCATACAACGGTTCGACCCCTATTTCACCCCCTTAAGGGTTGAATTTCGAAAAATCCTTTACACGCCCACGTACTGTAATGAAATGTATGTTCCTCATGCTTATATATTTAGCGGTTTAGACTGCGTTGTCTGTCAATAGATTAGTAACGCAAGAGTTTTATATATATAGAAGATTGCAAAGGGAAATATTGTACTGGGTTTACTTATGTGCTATTCGAACATAACAATTCAAATAATTTTGAGTTATATATGACTTTACATGAAATCGCATGAACATTAATGGGCGTTTTTTTTCCAATCATATGGAATATAATATAGGGACAAAGTTTGCGTGATCTAGCCAGATAGTAATGTACATCTGCGGCCTCCACGCTCGTTTGCCGCCTCTTCCCCGCATTACGCTGATCCCGCTATTTAATCTTTATGACACTTCTGTATAAAGAACGAAGTTTGAAGGGTCGAATCTGTTGCGTTCAGTTTTATTATGTGAGGGTCGCCAAAGTTTACTTTCAGTTTAGGGTGAATAATTATGACCTTATTTTGCCACTGGGACTGAGAGTTAGCCGACACGAGTGTTGGCCATCACAACAGTCCGGCTATTCTGTAACACCGTTCACCCACTATTTAATATCAATACTAATATATTCTTATAAATGCGAAAGTATGTCTGTCTGTCTGCCTGTCTGTAACCTCTTCACGCATTAACCACAGAACCGATTTAGATTAGATATAGTCGAAAGAGAGTCCCGATGAACTACAAAGGATAGTTTTATCTTTTATATATTTTTATTTAGGGAAGAAAGTTTGTATGGGGCTACGATATAAATGAGTTCAACGCGGACGGAGTCGTGGGCAGAAGGTATTGTAAATGTGATAGTGAGTCTGTCTGTCTGTTACCTCTTCACGCTTATACTGCTGAACCAATTTCGATGACATTTCATATACGAGTTGACATAGGGTGCGATGTGTCCCGGAGAAGGACATACGATAGTTTTTATACCTGAAATAAATATAAATAAATAAATAAATATAAGGGGACAATCTTACACAAATAAACCTAGTCCCATAGTAAGCTCAGTAAGGCTTGTGTTATGGGTTATGGGTACTAGACGACGATATATATAATAGATATAAATACTTAAATACATAGAAAATATCCATGACTCAGAGACAAATATTCATGCTCATCACACTAATTTTTGCCCTTACCGGGATTCGAACCCAGGACCTCTTGCTTCTGTTGATATTCTAATATTGATTAGACTAGTTTCCTCACGATGTTTTCTTTCACCGAAAAGCTTCACATGTGGAATTAGTTCAATATCCGCTCCTGTTTTGTATACGGTGTCCAAGTTTCAGCACCGTACAAGATGCATGGCGGTACACGTTCATCTTCGTATTTACTGTCAAGTGACCATACCCTTGTACTGAGCTTCCCGAACATCGTGGATGCTTTGCCAATGCGGAAGTTGATCTCTGCGCCAAGTGAGAGGTTGTTTGACACTGAGGGCCCTAGGTACCAGAAATTGTCTACAACTTCCAGAGGCATATTATCCAACAGTATTGTTAGACAGATATCATGGATTTATATCGATATACTTCTAACCTGGATAGCCTGGACTAAAATACAGGATAGTTTTATTATCGGTGCACAAATAAGAAATCGCGGACGGAAACCAGTCCGAAATAACTCGCTTTTTAACCACAGTCGGATAAACATCGAGAAGAATCACATTAAAATTCAATGAAACTTAAACAACCACATTGACCGTAATCATCACATCCTTATAAGTAACTTTCCAATATGTTTGTTACCATATCGCAGATCAGTTAAAAAATATCCTTATTTAAAACCCATAAGGTTCTATTTTTGATGTACAATTAAGGAGCAATACGTCTGTTTGAGATAACAGTTTGTACACATATGGTTCTTGTTTGTAACAATCGTTTCTCCCGCTCTTCCCAGTAAATTAGTCATTGTATTTGTTTACTTCAACCATGTGTCCAAGTTGGGATCTGATCTTAACGTTTGTACGTGTGTGTGTGTATATTTATGTTTGGATGTTGGAACAAAGCTGAGTATAGAATAATTCAAACCCGATTCCCACCCATTTCTTCAGCTCTCGAAAAAAGGCCAAATTACCTTTCGTTTGCCAGCGGATACATATCACCGTAGCCACGCTAAGCGTTTTGTCATGTTTATAAACGCCACTCAATCAAACATTTTGGGACGTGAATGACAATCTGACAACTTTACTGAGCCTAAAAGAGTTTTAGGTGCTGACTTCAACATTCACTTAGTAATGAGCATTCTAGTGAATTTAGCATTACAGGTCAAAACTCACAAAATAAACATGAGCGTCGAAGCGAGCATTCTATTAGCGTGCGCTATAGTGAGTATTCTAGTTTTAGCAAAACGGCAGTAAAGTTTCGAGCTGTTTGCCAAGCCCAGCAATTTAATTGGTGGTTCGCCGCCGTCTCAGCCGCCCAAACCTCCAGCAAGAGCGTTCCATAGAATGATCGTGAAATTGTTCGTAAGGCTGTTTAGCTCTAAGCTTGGCTGTTCATTGCTGTTCTATTTTAAAAACGCGAAAATGCTCGATGATTTAGAGTAATAATTTTACTTAATTTTTATCATCGATCAAACATACTCAAACTCAAAATATTACTTAATTGCAAACATAATATTACAAGTAATACTAACCATATAAAATGAAGATTTGTTGTTTGAAAAGTTATTGAATCGGTTTTAAATATGAGCCAGAGGGGACGATGCCTAAAACTAGCGGATAATATTGACATTTGTGTTTTAGTTGTAGATACCTAAATAATCAACATATACACCATAAAAGAATGCCTAAGCGTGCTGCTTTTTAACTATGAATGCTTTAAGTCTATTAACGAGTCTCTTAGTGCCATGCCATCTGAAATGACTTCACTGTCTTAATAATGGCTTCACTGAAAATCAACGTCACGAAGTGTGCAAATTTCTTAAAAATTATATGTATTAATTTAAGTTTTGTAACTTTTATTTAAGTAGAGTTTTTGCACTTAAAATATATAATTTCTCTTTTTCTAAACCTAAGCTTAAAAAATAAAATAAAATATATACAGGTTGTAAATGTAGCCAAGTGATTATTCCGTTCATATAACAAATATCTGAAAACTTGAAGCTGATATCAAAAGTACGTTACCAAATGAGTAAAATCACATCAATAACTTTTTGAACTTAAAACTAGAAATATCCAAAATATTAAGTTGAAATGTTCCCAAACATTTAATATCTCACTCCCTGTGATTTTTTGTTTCGGGGATTCATAAAAGATTACGGTAAGATGATGAGCTAATACACAACCTTAAAGAGCTAAATAATCGTGTACAGTCAAGTATAAAAATATGGCTGTCTACAACTTGCACATAAATATGTCCCATAAGTCTTATTTCAGCGGATTAAGGTTTTGGTACTTATTTATGAAAGGATGTTATCGATACATATTTTTGCACTTGACTGTACGCCAAGCCATCGCTTTAAATACGTCGTAAATGGTAAGAAAAGGTTATATAGAAACAATGAAGAGAGTCAATGTATCACACTACAAGGACGTCACTTAGAGCAACTTCCTAAAAAAATTAACATTTATTATTTTTATTTCATGAAAGGATAATTTATTCCTTTACTGTCACTGATTATAGAGTAAATTGTCTTCTGTGAGGTACGCGAGAGCCAAGTTTAGCCGAAGTGGCAAGTGGGATAATGAGGTAACATAGAATTTACTACCGAATTCCTCCCACCACCTTACTAACATGTATTAAATGCTATGAACGGCTACAGAGTCCCCGTGAAATATTAATTCAAAGTAATACCGAGGCACTAAAATATGTGATGCCTTTGAAGTTACCGCAAAATTGTGGTCCGATACCGGAATGTAGCAAGGGGGCAATGCGGAAAGTGTGGTATTATTATATCCTCATACAATGCGGTCAGAGAGCCGCGGAGAGGGTCGCTTCGACGTTTCATACATAGTCCGCAAGCCAACTCCTAATACATCTAGGCCCCATGACAACTTGACGTTTGAAAATCCTTCATTTTCCGGTCATTTGTATGGGTAGATACATTAACGTCATGTGACAGCATTACGAGACAGAAAACTTCAGTTTGTCAGTCTTGAAATGGCCGGAAGTGCTTGGCAAACGGTGTGAAAGTTGGCAACCTTTGGAACCGTCTCCAAGTACTCTTCTAATTCTCGGTCAAGTACAACTCTCTCGACCTGCTCCTATACATTTTATCGTGTTTTCATGAGACGTAGGTGTATTGGGAGTGGGCTTACGGACTAACAGTGCAACCCGTTCATGTATTGATGAGAAATCAATAGGATTTTTTCTGCCGCTAGTTACCATGGTAAGGTCTTGTTGAACCCTTTTTTAATGGGTTTTTCTTGTTTATTTTATTGTGTAATATGTGTTTCCTATGTGTTTGAGAATAAACGTATCTTTCTGTCTTCTTTCTTTACTTCTTTTTAATATGTCCATTCTAAGAATGTCAGAAAGCCATGGGTTACCATGACAAATTTAACAGTAATACAGTAATACAGTCTTTATTGGTAAAAATGTTTTACACCTCAACGAAATGTTTTACACGTCAACAAAATGTTTTACACGTCAACAAACAATTTGCCTAAGAAACTGTCATATTGGTATTCCAATATTCGCTTTAATTTACTTATAAGACTATGCGCAACCCTTCAAAAATAACTATAAAAGCTATCGATGTTATTATTTAATGCCAGCTCAAACTTAAAGTATTGAAGTAAAACATAGATTGCACCACTCGCTGCGCTCTCATTCCGTCTCAACGAGGCGTCGTGTTTGCTCAGCGGGTCTTTCTCAGTCCTGTTTGCGTGGCCTTCGCACCGCCGCAGTGAACAGACTACGTACACCTAAATTATTACGCAAACAAGCAATGAATTCATATTTTCTGTTACGTTAGGATTTTGTTCAGGGCTCCTTCGATACGAGTATGTTTACTGTATCTGTGTATGAACAGGCGAAACAAATTCGTATATATTTCAGTCTCCTTTTTCTCGTCCGGCATGAACCTTAAAAGTAGTCTGTTTTGTCCAACGATTTAGTTCTACGCGTAGAAGAAAACGGACAAAATATTATATAACTACATACTCGTATATGCATTTGGAAATCATTTTACACAAATTGACCTACTCCCAAACTAAACAACTTAATCAGAATCAGACAATTTCATTTGTCAGAATACAGTTATAAAAGGTTTTACGGTATAAAATGTCCTTGTATTCAACATGCAAGAATATGTACAAATAGCATATTAATCAAGATAAATTACGCTAGAATACAATATTGATAGATGTCACTGAATTAAAAATAATGATAATAATAAGTTGATCAGTCAGTAAGAGTTCAGGAGTGCGATTTTTGAATCTCACTGGTGATATCAAAGTCACCGGTGAATAAAATTATCACCGATGACTTTTATGTCACCATTTTCCTAAAGCCGTATTTTTGAAAGTAAATCACGCGGTGTACCAACATGCAACATGCAGAAATTTTACAATGTCAGTCAGAGACAATCTTCCCGTTACGTTCCTTTTTTCGCAGATGTTGTCCTTGATACTGGTTTTTAATTTCTCATACTATAACTTAAAACAGATTCAAACGTAAAACGTAGCGTATGTGTCAGTGTCATGTAACCGTAAATTAAAATTTTGAAAAAATCTTGTCAGATGTCACATACGTCAACTGTCAAAAACAATCGCATGTTGATTTCAATTACGAGTGGGTAGGGGCACTCGTAAATCGATATCATAGGTATGACAAATGTAAGTCACCGATGAGTTTCAAAAATACGAACTTCAAAATCACTCACATCGGTGAGAATTAGTCACTTGGTGAGATTCAAAAATCGATCCCCAGGGTAGATTTTTATAATTTAGATATTCCCTTACAATGTAAAAACATTTATCCATCAGCCATTTCGTAAATTTTTGTTTAAATATATTCCACGATAATGCTTTTGATCATTTGGTAAATTACAAAAAATAGTTATAGTTGTATTAAAAACATTTCTTTAGTATATGTCCTTGTCACTGGGAGGTTTGTACAGAAGGGACATAAGATGTGGACTCCACCTTCCCCGTTCTATCACCGAACGAGCAGGCGTGGGGAGCATTCTTACGTTGTAAAAGCAAGGCATGGTATGCGACGATACGAAATACATGTATGCATTGAAAGCAAAGCTAACGAAGGTCTTTGCATCAGCTTGGGCCAAAGTTTGTCCGTTTGTCCGGGTGTTCTAAACAGGTTGCACATGTCAACCGGTTCTCTCGAAATTCTGTGAGCTGGTTCCATAAACAAAGTTTTTTTTGCTGATTCAATTTATTGGCACGAGCTGAAGCAGAATAACTTCGTTCGTTTTGCACGCTCGTTCAATTAACACTTACTTGTGTGTGTTTTTTTTCATATTCTGTGCACTGTGACAGGTTTATCTCTACTCGATTTTAAGCCCGTCTGGGCTGAATGGTCTTCAATTTAAAGATGTCTGCAATTTCCTCGGGATCGGAACTAAAATCAATACTTTTTATTGTACTATTGAACCGTTTGTTGTGTGTAAAGTGGTGATTACTTAGATTACCAACGTAACATATGTTAGGTACCCAATCTAGTTATACGGTACATACTAATATTATAAATGTGAAAATGTGTCTGACTGTTAGTTCTTCACACCTAAACTGCTGAACCAAATGAAATGAAATTTGGTATAGATAAAGTTTGAGTCCCGAGGAAGGACATAGAATAGTTTTTATCCAGAAAATCATCCCTAAGAGGGTGAAATGGGGGGTGAATGTTGGTATAAAGCTACGATATAAACAAATTCCACGCGGACGGAGTCGCAGGCAGAAGCTAGTTTTATATAATACTAGCTGCCCGCGCGGTTTCGCCCACGTTTTGTAAAGAAAGCAGGCAAATTCGCGATACAAAATATAGCCTGTAATCATCCCAAAAGATTCTACAATTAGGTATTAGTTGTGTTGATGGCTAGAGTAGAACGCGGGTCCCTCGCCCTCAACACAACACGTTCGAGAGCTAAGGCGACTTCACTCACCAGGAACACAACACCACATGTCAATGTAACAACAAATTATAAGTATATCAGTTGAGGACCGACTTAGCCTTTGAAACTGACGGTTCTGGGTTCGAATCTGGTTAAGGACAAATATTTGTCTTGAGCAGGAATGTTTGTTTCTGAGTCTTGGATGTTTTCTATGTATTTAAGTATATATATATATATATACACAATATAGATAAGTATCTACTTTATTAAATATATAGTCGTCTAGTACCCACAACACAATGCTTATTGAGCTATTTGTGGGGCTATTTCGATTTATATACGATTGTCCCCAATTTTTTTTTATACCTGTCATGTCGTTCGGGCCCGGCTGATTTGTGCATTGCGGACCCTTTAACACTTTGCAAGCCGACGTTATAATCTAATGCCGCACTCCGACAGCCTATCACGAGCTCCACTCGTGATGCTCTTGCACCCAAGTATGCCGCGTGTTTTTTAAAGCGTCATCTGTGGTTCGCCGGCGTTTTTCGGTAATATTGTAAGATTTATAAAAAAATAACTAGCGTATATATAGGAACAATTCATTTTGTATTTGGAAGGTGATTTCATATATTTTAAGGATAAAAATAAAACAATGTGTTTATATATTTTTTATTATTTTAAAACTATAGTAGTGTGAACACGTTTTTTGAAAAAAAAAACTCTAACACGTTGTTATTCTTGCTTTTATACAGTATAATCTTTTTGAGTGTGATATGTGCCAAAACTTTACACAATAGTGTCCACGTAGCGAGCCCGCGGCGCACTGTCGAGGCAGCGCGGGCCGACGCCCCTCCAGCCAAATTCCTTAATGAATTGTATATGTGTGCGTGTAGCTAAATCGTTCCTCTATACAATGCTATCAAGCGGATCGCGAACTGTGTTCTTTATTTTGATACAAACAGTATGGAATCTGATCACGAGTACTTTTCGTCATCCGCGACTCTAAGAAAAAAAGTGTAACGAGTGGTTTTCGTGATCGGCGAATTACGCGTGGCAGTTATTTAAATGGCCGGCGAAATGGCGGCAAAACTGCGTACCGCATGGTCCTCGTGAACGGCGTGCAAAGTGTTCAGAATGGTGTACCCTTGTTTTGTCGACAATCTTTTCATCGAATATTATTTCATCGACAACGATTCATCGAAACTTTAGTACTAGTAAAATTGTTTGGCGTTATTTTATTTCAACTACTATTCATTTAAATTAATCTTACTACGTAGAAATACTATTCAACGAATATTACTTAATCGCTGATTTGTTTCAAATTATCTTAATTGGCACAACTACAAAACATTGCAATTCATTTCTTCGACGTATTACTTTAATACAATTTTATATATCCTACTGCACATTTATACATTATTCAAATTATGTAAGTACCTAGTTAATTGTGTGACATACAAATATGTATGTATGTATAATAAAACTAAGAATCATTATTGTAAATCGTTTATAACAAAAAAATATCAGGGCGGACAATATAAGACTACCCCCATATCAAATATAATGATGAATGTATTGAACAAACAAATGTAGCTAAATTTCTAGGCCTAGACATTGATAACCAATTAAACTGGAAAATACATGCCGAAACATTGAATAAAAAGATAAATAAATTTGTTTTTGCTCTTAGAAGGATCTCTAAATTATCAGATCGTAAAACTGCATTACTAGCCTATCATGGATATATAGGATCAATACTTCGCTACGGAATTATCTTCTGGGGCAACTCCACAAATAAAAATAATGTGTTTTTAGCTCAAAAAAAAATGCATACGAGCAATCAGTAACATTAAAAAGACTGACAGCTGTAAGCCGTATTTCAAAGAGCTCAAGATCTTGACACTGGCCAGTTTATATATTTATGAAGTAGCTGTTTTTGTTAAGTCAAACCCAAACTTGTTTCCAACGAAGTCCAGGAACTCCCGTCATACATATCGAATTAACACTGTTCCTGGCAAAACAGCCCTCCTTCGCAATAGTATTCTAGGTATGTCCTCTAGAATATACAACTTTTTACCTGATGCACTCAAACAACTACATGTAGAAAAGTTTAAAAAAAAATTGAAGGAGGAACTCATCAATAGGGTATATTATACGACCGATGACTTTTTTAAAGATAAGTTTTAATTTAAGATAGATATTTGCATGCAATATAGAATGGTATTAAATTATGTGACAGCTAAAACAATTAAATTGTTTGGCACTTTATGATTTGAATGACTATTGTAAATATATCATTAACTATTTGTTTTATTAATTGGATTATGTGACGCGAAAGACTTAAATTAATTTGTATTTTTATATTTCATTGAATAAAATGACGGCTAAGACTGTAAAACTGAATGAAGCTAATATGAGATTGACATTTGAACTTGTTTGCATGGAAATTGTAAGAATTTGACTATAGTTTCAAGGAATATTCACATGCCTATCGGCCGAATATATAATGGATCGATGTATATACTATAACACCCTATGTACCATATATTCTGATGAATAAATTATTGATTGATTGATTGATTGATTGACTATAATCTCGCAGAGTGAGCCGACTGACGTGATTGCGTTTAGTTTCGATTACGAATATTACCAATTGAAATAATTTTATGCGGAATAAATATTATTGCAAGTAAAAAAAAATGTATAAATAAAACTCGAAATGAAAAGCCATGACATGAATTTGATTGAAATAAGTCAACTACCAATTAAAAGACCTCGGTTCAAATTACCTAGTATCGAGTTTTCGACGGGATGACCTGTCGATGAAATGAAAATACTTGGAACGTTGTCTTTGAAATAATATTCGATGAAATGTTTGTCGGCAATTCAATGGTAAACCGTTAAGAATGTATACACTTCGTTTTAGAAAAACCCCATACTGTAGTCCCTTGAGAAAACCTCGGCAGGAGAGCTCATTCCACAACCAGAGCGTCCGAGGGAGGAAATTTCTGTGAAACCGTAGGGTACGAGACCATTTAGGTTCCAGGGTGTGAGGATGCCCCGCCGACGGAGAGTCGTACTGTGCTAGAAAACAGCCATATTTACCAGTGTTTTCAAGTCAAATGCTGAATGTACATTTCGCAATATAATTTAAAACAAACAAAGAAGTTTAATGAGACCCTATTACAAGCGGAGTACAGACGTTCGATTCCAACTCTTGAGGAAAACGATTTAAGGAAAACTATTTAAGCCGAAGCAAAAGGGCGAATGTGAAGAGATTCTTTGAAACTTCGATTCTTTGAGTTGTTTGTAAATTTTAAAAGTTTTATTTTGTACAAATCAGCTTAGTTTTGACCGTGGGTGACCTAGTGGGCCGCCTAGTGGGTAAGGATGCCTACAAAGCTAGAGGTCGTGGGTTCGAATAGGTAAAGGCAAATTTGTGTGATGAGCAAGAATATTTGATTCTGATTCTAGGATGTTTTCTATGTATTTAAGTGTTTTACCTATTAAATATATCATCGTATATACCCACAACAGAAGCCTTATTGAACGGGCTCGTTGAATTTGTGTAAGATTGTATGAGGGGTTATTACTGCATTATCAAAATTTTCTACTAGTTTGGACTGGGGAAATGTCAGACTTCCAAGTTTATTCCAATATGTATACACTGCAACTTAAATGAAAGTTTGTAAAAATATGACAGTTCATAAAGAAACCTCACAAAGCCTTCAGTGTAGGTCTCACAAATTGGAAAGAGCCCTTTGTTGGGCTCCCAGTAATTATTTTCACTAGACAGATGCCGTTGAGGGCGTCAGAACGGGCTCATTATATTTTTTTTTGACTAAAATTTTCTCTTTCCATTGGGTCCCTGTCGTGGTTGATTCATTAAATTAGATGAAAGGTCACGATATAGCCTAAGATACGAATTGAGCCCCGACCTTCTCCCATGCATATGTGTAATGGATGAACAGATCTTACATCGAATTTGGTATAAATTACTTAAAAAAGAAAATTCGCCAATGAGTTGGACTAAAATTATTTGCTAGGACTATGCATAATGAAACCTTAAAGAATCTCTTTTAAAAAAATACTTTTTTCTTAGACATTGCACTCAATTATTTATTGAGCAAATCTTATATTAATCAAAAGTATGGAGCGAAAAGCATAAAGTAAGTATAGAATACAGTAAGGCTGGGTAGTCTATTGTTTTCCTGGCCCAACTATTGGGTTGGCATAAGCTGGTATACAAGTGTATCCATAAGTCGAAACTATAATAGTAATTTACACTCAAATGTTTAATAAATAAATTCGTTTTCA
Source organism: Epinotia demarniana (assembly GCA_945867215.1). NCBI lineage: Eukaryota > Metazoa > Arthropoda > Insecta > Lepidoptera > Tortricidae > Epinotia > Epinotia demarniana. The sequence goes on from OX244277.1 coordinate 757,219, forward strand.
TATTTATAGGCGTCATTCTTTGGATTACTCGTTACGGCGTTATTCTTGGAGTAAAAATTGAGTGTAATGTAAAGATAAAGCAAATTTTAAAAATGTTTTTAATGTACGAAATTCGATCTAAAATACTTTTTATCAATTAAACAGATACGTGATAGTCGTGCCTGTATTCGTATTTCCGACTGTTAAAGTGATTAAAATTTTGAAGGTTTCAATACTATAACGATTTTGATACGTGATATTTTGGATATTTTACGCCTTTTTTGATAATGGAACAAAGATCAAACGGTGACAAAAATACCGACCTGGCCGTTATAGATATAGATACAACAAGAGTCATTTATGCTGAATAGGTTAAATTCGAACTGAGAAAACAGTAAGAATTGGGACGTTTATCTTATACTAGCTTCTGCCCGCGACTCCGTCCGCATGGACCTCGTTTATATCGCAGCTCCATGTAAACTTTCATCCCCATCTCACCTCCTCAAGGGATGATTTTCAGGATAAATACTACCCTATGTAACAAGATCATATTACTAGAGCTATGGTAGCCTAGTGGTTCAGGCATGCGGCTGTCAAGCGGAGGTCGTGGGTTCGATTCCCGGCTCGTACCGATGAGTTTTTTGGAACTTATGTACGGAATATTTACCGTTAGCTTTTCGATGAAGGAAAACATCGCGAGGAAACCGGTCTTATCCCAATAAGGTCTAGTTTTCCCTCTGGGATGGAAGGTCAGATGGCAGTCGCTTTCGTGAAACTAGTGCCTATGCCAAATCTTGGAATTAGGTGTCAAAGCGGACCCCGGGCTCCTTTAGGGGCACTACCGGGAATAACGCTAGGAGGATGATGATGATGTAACTACATAACTTCATATTACTACTACACAGTTTGACGGTTTAGCGGTTTAAGCGTGAATACAGACGGACAGACTAGTATGGATATCTTTTTTTTTACATCTTATAAAAATATACAGTTAGTATGGATATCGAATAAAATATTTAAATTTTAATTGAATATGTTTCCATCTCAATCAAAATTGAAATCGTTCGAGTTCGCACTTGTCCGATGTACGTATCAATTTCCGATAAAACCGAAACCTGACACCCGACACCGGCTCCCATCCACTGGAGCCTGTCGACCGTGTCAAGTGTCGTGTGACTGTCGGCTTGTGACTGGTTGACCGGCCTGCGGTTAGTGAGAGGGTTAACATTCTCTTATTGGGGTATACGGTCCTATTATCTGCGTCTGGGTGTTTACCTCTCTCTTTGCACATCGTAAAAAAGAGGCAGTGGACGTTGGTTGGACCCGGGCATTTTATCGCGGCCGCTATTCTATTCGTCATTGACAGAAGGGAATATCCCAAAGATATCGCTTTCGTTTCATGTCTGCTTTGTCATCCTGATTTCGAAAGACCGAGATAAAATCGGGGATACGATTAAATGGGTATATGCCTGCTGGCTAAGTTACAATGTTAAATAACACTTGTTAAAAAAAAACTTAGCACATTACTGCCTGCGCTCACGGTTATCGGCACGAATTCTTGCGATGGCGACCACGTACCGGCATCAGGTGCAGACTGCGGGCGGAGCAGAACCGGCCATTGAGGAACTCTTTGGGGGAGGCCTATGTCTAGCAGTAGACGTTTTTTGATGATGGTGGCTGACAACTGATACGATACTAATACTCACGGTTACAGGTGATGGACAATCACAGGCGACTATACTCTCCACACAATCACAGACCAAGAATTATTTTTCGTGTGAGAGCAGAGTCATGAAAATGTTACTGGGATCGGAACGCATAAAAATGGACGCAAAGCACACTGAAATGGAGTTTTTTCCTATGTTATTTGTCACTTTACTATTTTTACCGTTAATTATGTATCATGTTGATGTAATTCTGTTATTGGCCGCCAATTTTGTATGCTGGTGTTTTAGTTGATATGATATGATTATTATTTTCATGTTAATGCCATGTATGTTGTGGATTCATGTCGTCGTGTTTATTTATCTGAATGAAATTTTTAATTACATATATACATAATACATTCACGACTTTATCCCTAAAAGGGGTAGGCAGAGCACATGAAAGTTATGTTCCAGCGCCACTTTTAGCATAAATGTGGGTATAAAAAAGATTGACAAAATGTGATATTGCAGTGAAACGTTGCTAGCCCATCGCCCACAACACACTTTAACCCTGCTTAATTTTTTTATTGATATGGTAAATCTGCTACTCAAATGTATCCACTATAAATAAGCCAATACTAACTATCGTAACGGTGCGGGCAGAATACACTAAACAACTTTTGACGTTCCTCACTTGTTTCTTTCTTTCTGCAACAAAAACACGAAACACCTACCCAATTAATGTTACGAGAAAGTTACCCTAAGCAAGTTTACTTTTTCGCTAAGAAGCTGTAGAGTTACAGGTGAAGCTGGCATAAGATCAAGATAATCTACCCGTCTCTTTCAATGTGTTCTAATCAGATGGAGACGGATAGAGTGCGCGACAGACAGCATGCACTCTTTTTCTAGGCAGATAATGACTTTAACGCTTTATTGCTTCTGTTGTCTATTCACGTCTATTGAAGGTCTTAACGTAGATTTCTATTTTGTATTGTTACTAACATGATATGGACGTGAGTCTGGAATAAATAATTTGAATTGAATAGATGGCCCTGCGTTCGAATCTCGATAAGGACTAATATTTGTGTTTCTGAGTCTCAGTTATATTAAATATGTATTTAAAGAATGATCTTGCCTCTGTTCGTTTGCCGGTTCGACAAATATACAAACAGCGATTGCTCGATGTGCGGTTACTTGTGAATTCCCAATTCTATCTAGATAGATATATAGATAATAACTTTATTCAACCACAACAAACAAGTATAGTGGTACAAACATGAAAAAGTTTTTTTACCAAAAGACAAAACCACGCAAAAAACATATCAAACAAAGAGAGAGACGGATACTGCGCGAAAAATCGAGAGACGCTTTCCGAGGCAGTGAGGGGAAACTTGCTTTCGGAGCTAGTGAGGTGAAAAGTATCTTAACATTATTAATTCTGTTTCTCTTCTTGCAGTGCCGACAGCCAACGTCCAAGGGGTGCTTGGAAAAAAAGCGGCGCTGCCGTGCGACATCCAGCCCCTGGCTGCCGGAGACCAGGTCTCCATGGTCCTGTGGTTTAAGGAGAGCGACGGAGAACCGCTTTACAGGTAACTTGGAAAAGGTTGATATAATATTTATGAGCGGCTTAGAAGCTTTGCCCACGACTTTGTTCAACATACAAACTTTCACTCCCCATTTTGCCCCTTTAAGGAATGATTCCTGGGGTAACAAGAAGTCTATTATGTTAACCCTTAATAGGACCACTTGCGGTCAAGGGTCAAAAATACAAACCACTTAGGAATGAGTCTCCCACCTCATTGACCACATACCACTTAACTTAGGCTTAAGTGGTCTGCGGTCAAAGGGTTGGTAAAAAGGACACCATTCTAAAACGTCAACTGACTACATGGTAATTTTTGCCTGGAAACGTGATGTTTATCAACCAGAACCAGCGGGCGCAGCGTGGTTGATATTTTATCACTAATCGCTGTTGATAAGACGTCCGTCACGTTCTGACAAGTATGCGAGTGCGAGAGTGACAGATTTATTTATTTATTTATTGACAAATACATTTACGTGACATTACAGTAATAACCAATGCGTCACGAATCCAAAAACAACAAATAATACTATTTAGGCGTCGAAACGGCGTGGCCCCGTTGCATCGTCGTCTCCGGTGTAGGATTCAGCAGATTGCCCTGGAACCGTCGAAACACTACACCCTTCGGCCAGAAGTCAGCACATGCGAGGGTCTCCTGCAGCGGGCGTGGCACGCGCACCACAAACGAGCTGAAGTGCACATAGTGGCGGGAACGCAGCTGGAACACCTTCAGCGAGAAGCCGATCTTCTGACGAACGTATTTCGCCACATCATCAGCCGTGGCGGAGTAATGCAGGCGCGATACATATAGCGCCTTGCTCGGTGTGGCAACCCGAAGACCGGAACCAACCGGTTCTGCAGTGCCACACTGACTCTTGCGCGGCTTGCGCTTCCTCGACACCGTTGTAAAACCCTCCTTATCCACATCGGTGCACGGCCGTGCTTCTCCTTTGGAGGAATCTGAACTTCACGCGCTCTTGAGGGCGCGTCAGACGTCTTATCCACAACGATATGGCACGCAGAATGCTCAGCAACTAAGGTTAATTTATACGTAACGGGACTTCATCGCCTAAGAAGTAGGAATTGCAGTATTAATTTTAAACAGACGGCCTTGGGAGGCCGTTTAATTTAATATGAAGCCAGGAATTGCCCTTCCCGCTGAAACCAATATAGTGCTTTTCTCAAAAATTGCACAAGAAAACTAAAATATACTTTCTGAATTTGATGAGGCATGCTTATATTCACTTCATGAAATTGTCGTACGCCTTTAAATATTTGTCTAATGACTTTTCGATGGTTACCGATTCGCCGGCGCAGGGATGTGCATATCCTGTCATTACTTTTCAATACACTGTTCAGCCCTACTTCCCCTCCTTACCTTTCTGAGCGGTTTAGTTATATGGCAGACGGCAGTGGCCACCGCTTGCGGTCGAGTACTAACCTTACTCTTGCTGTAACGTCTAGAAAGACGCGAACATACTCCAGATCTTTTACTGCGCGCGCTGTTAAATTGTGGAATGAGTTGCCTTTGTCGCTGAGACAGTCGCGCTCTGTTGTGTCACTTAAGATGAATTTGAAGAAGTTGTGGCTTTCCAATGAATTGTGAATTGGTTGAATATAGTATTTATTTATTTATTGTATATTTGCGATATATATGTTACATATGTTAGTGTTTATTATATTTTATATCGTATATTTATATATGTATTGGCATGTTTTTATTTGTCTAGAATTAATACTTATTAGGATTTGCTTTCATTTTCTCTGTTTTTGTACACGGTATAAGTTTGCCTATCTCGTTCTACCTACCTTCCTCTCAATTGCTCAAAGGTTAGCTGGAAGAGATCCCTTATAGGGATTAAGTTCGCCTTTGTACTTTGATCTATTGTGTGACATGTATATTCCTTAACCTGTTATTGTGTACAATAAAGTGCTTACATACATACATACTTTGAAGGGATAAAATTATAAATAATTTTCACGACAATTTTCAATATTTTCCAAAAAAAGCAGTATAATATATGTGAGAACTTTTCTATTGCCGCCTTTTAACTTTTTTATTAATGATAAGTTGGAAGTGCATTTTTCTTCCGAAAACGCCATAAGCTACCAGTATTTTAGACAACTACAAAGTCGCGATAAGTCCCAGATCTACCGTTTTGGCTGTTTAGGACCTATTCTTTTTTTCTGTGGCTGTTTTAGCTTTTTAAAAAGTTTGTACCTCGACAAATAATGGAATTTGTATGCAAGATTGTTGTCGAGTAAAATCGAGCCGGCAAGGCTATTTTTTTTTTTTGACTAACTAGGCATCCTGATTTTACTTACCAATAAAGTCAACTTTCCCGTACGTTTTGTGGATAAATATTTTTTGTTGTATCACAAAATCCTTGTTCTGCGACCAACGATGAATACCGATTGGATAAAAAATGTGTGAAAATCGTGAAAGTTTGCATCAATGTAGGCTCAGTAATAATACAATATGCTACGACGTATCGACATCAGACTAGAACGTTCTGGTTCGTTGACTAGCTGCTTTAACGAGTATCGAAAGTCAGATAAACCTTCCTAATGTGTGTTAGTTTATCTTTCTTCTTAACTTGCATGTAGCTAAAGTAAAATTCATTATTCACGCCGCAATGGCTGGATGCAATGAAGTTATATAAAAAAGGTTGTAGACAGGTTATTAGGCGCTCCAAAAATGGCACATTAAAACTGAGTCAATTGCACAAACTTACCTCAGCTTCGCGTCGTCAATGAAAACGTATGCTGTCAGATTTGTTGGCCAATTTTAAACACGAAATTACGTATAGACAACGTATCTACATCTTTTTTATATTACATCATTGGCTGAACGCCATGGTTTAATCTGGTATGTACAATTGATATTGTAACGAAAGAAGAAAAGTCATGTTGCAAATTTCATTGACCTCTTGTCTCGCCGGAAACAAAACGTGATAATTCGCAGCCAATTTATAAAGAGCTTAGCTTCTGCCCGCGACTACGTCCGCGTGGAACTCGTTTAAATATATCGTAACTCCGCACAAACTTTCACCCTCCATTTCACCTCCATAGGGGATGATTTTCGGGGTGAAAACTATCCTGTTTTCTTCCCCGAGACTCAAACTATCTTTAAACCAAATTTCTTCTAAATCTGTTAAGCGGTATAAGCGGGAAGAGGTAATAGATAGATAGACAAACAGAGAGACATATAGACACACTTTCGCGTTTATAATAACAAATATCGATATAACGTCTATATGAGTTCATCAAGTTTAAGCAAATACATTCATTCCCATGATATCATAAAGTGACAAATACATAGCAACAATGAACCAATAGACAAATACTGATCATACATTCGGTCATCACGACAAATACGATTCCCTAAATAGCTAATATACATTGGGACGCTGGATTTTCTTTCTGCTTTAAATATATATTTTAGTAACTACTTGCATTATCAATTGCCAGGAGAATTCTTAGGGAATTTCAATATTTACCCGAAAATAGAACGTCTTTGACAAAAATCTTACACGTGTCCACGAGTACGAAAGGTATTGAACGTCCTTCTGGTAACATTCAGATGACAACGGGGAAAAACGATAATATAATTCCTCAAATTTGATCAAGATCATCGAGTTATATGGTGACTTTAACAGTTGCTAGATACTTAAGGTACATATATCGTACTTTGAAAAAACATTGTTTTTTAGACACGATACTTTACCATATCGTCGATTTATCGACTTTGGAGTTTGTGCAACACATATTTATGTATATCCTGGCTGATGTAAACCATCGTTATATTTAAACAATTTAATACCTGGTTTAGAGAAGTTTTTCTTACAAACATGACAGTTTTGGCACCGGAGCCGAAAATAGAGTGACTGCGAATAAAAGTTGATTCTCAATGAATACCATCAATTAATAAATTACGTACCTAGTCTAGATATAAAAATATTGGGATTTTATGTGTAAACATGTTTGTGCCGCTTAAAAATGTATGCTTTGATTTGGCTGAGGTAAATAAGGAAAAAAACTTTTTTTTTTTATCTAGGTTATTTAAAGCAAATCAAGTTTTGGTAAATCTGATAAACAATCATATACTCAAAAGCCTAAACTAAAATCGTGTTCATTATTTCCTTATACAGAAAGAAAGGTCAGAAAGGCTTTTATAAGAACGCGATATTTTGCAATTTCAATGCATGCCTTTAATGAGAAGGAGTTTCGCTAGAAGAGAAACCAAGACTAGTCGCTTGAGTAAAGCAGAAGCGTTTCAATTCCGCAGCAAAAATACTGCAATAAATAATTCTCTCTAAATACTATGTGAACCAATTAGGGTGAATATAAGGGGGACTCCGATAGATGCGGGTGGCGCAGGCACGGCCTTTGGGGCAGTCTTTGGGGGAGATCTATGTCCAGCAGTGGATGTCTTTCGGCTGATATAATGATGATGATGATAATGATGAGGGTGAGTATCCGCCAGAGATCTGTGAACGTGTTTACATATTTTTGACACATCACACATCCCGTGCTTGATAGTTAGGTGACAAATATATGAAAACACAGCTCCACTTATCTGTGATGCAATTACATGCATGATGACATTGATGACACATTTCAACTAAGTAAAATCAAAGAAAGAAAGAAAGTATTTATTCGTAACAGTAAACACATTGAATTGTGGACACATGAGATCTTCATATTTGTCACGAAATTAACACAACTCAGCGTAATGGTGGCAGGGCCAGCGTGGGCGTGATTGATTGGCGCGTGTGTCAATCGCCACAACAGAAGTGTTGTGGCTATTGACACACACGTCAATCAAGGCATACGCACATTTACACACATGTTGTACGAAAAAAGTGGCGCATATTGGCTCGCATAAATCTTTCAGATTTTTTTTTCTTATACTTACTACCCATTTTTGTATTTACAATCCTCACTTTCATTTTCACTCTTGAAGTCAAAGTCAGTTTGGCAATTATCCGATAGTTAATAATGATAAATCGTTTTCCGCTTCGACGGAATCTGCCGTGGTGCGAAGCAATAAACTATTTGTCAACAAATATAAGTAACCTAGCTTATTATCGACGATATGACATAAATTGTAGGATCGACAAAATAGTTACGAAACGACGTATTAGTGAAAAGTATCAAGTTGGTATTTGGTGTGGATCCAAGATCGTAAACTCAAATGTATTCGAAAATAAGTTCTATTTTAAGCTAAACAAGACTACTGTTCAGACAACGTCACAAAGTATCAAGAATGCTTATTTAATCTCTTATTTTCAGAAGTATACAGGGAAGAAGACTAATAGATCATTCAATGAATTCCATGAAAAGATCTCACTTATTCTTATTTAATTACCTTTGTTGCCCGGTTCAGCGATCAATAGTCACATGTAGAATCATTAAAAAACCAAAGTGGATCACTAATGGAATAAAAGTAAGCTGTAAAAACAAAAAGATAACTTCGATTTAAATACTATAAAGACGGTAATAACTATAAAAAACTGAATATTACATGCACTAAATTACTGAAGAAATGTATCAATAAAGCGCAAAAGGTTAAATATAGCAGATATATACCTAATAGTAATTAAATAATAAATGCAAAGCCTCTTGGGATAAAGTATAAAGAGAAACTAAGAGCAACAATACGAAACAATACTTATACATTGTTTATATTAATGAACTACCCGATATAATTTCATATAAATCAATTACGTTTGCAGATGATATATCCTTTATTATATCATCATATAAGAATAACACTATCGAGGAACGTGAACCTTAAGTTAATGACGTACTTGACATTGTTATTAAATGGTTAGAAAGACATAACTTTTACAAATGAATATTAATAAAACCAATTAAGCACAGTTCAACTCAAGAAGAGGTAAAAATGTATGTAATGTGTGGAAGATGAAAGATATGGAGAGGACATAGCATAGTTTTTATCCCGGAAATCATTCCTTGAAGGGGTGAAAAGGGATATAGAGGTTTGAGGTTGAGATGGAATCAAGAATAGAATAAGAATATTGTTTTTGTCCATACCTTAATTATAGAGATTCAAACCAAAAACGGATCTACAAATAATACTCTTCACTCGTAGGCAAAAGAATGCATTTTTGGTATCAAAATTGTACAGACTTAGTTCCCTTAACATTATTAACAAGTAGGTACATATGATGTAGACGTAGTCACGGATAAAAGCTGGAATATCATCATCCTCCAATATATTTTTTTGCACATCCCGGTTGTTGTGGAAACCGGTCTAATCCCAAGATTGTGATTTCACGACAAGCTACTGCCATCTGATTTTGTAACCAAGAAGGAAAACTAGATCTTATTGGACAGAAAAGCTAACGTTAAATATTCAGTACATAGTTAGTTACGACCGCCACTTGTCAGCATGCTTGAACCACTAGGCTGCCGTAGCCTTGGCTAAGCTACAATATACGTTTAACAAAATCACGGGCAGAACCTAGTATGGTTTTTCACATAATCTGGAGCCAGATTCGAGACTCAAAATTACTCATTCACATCTTCGGAGTGAGTAATTTGATCATATTCATGGAACTGTTTTTCTTACCTTAAAATGACAGGCTTGATTTCAATGAAAAGCTATATCCTAAACATTTCCTTCTGTCTTAATGACATCAAATACCTCGGCAACACACTCGTCGAGAGACGTGGAAAATGTATGTCGACAATTGAGCACTATAAGGTGTCGAGCATAGGGATTCTTGCCTTACGTATCTATGTATATGAGTTTTTGATTTACATTGGAAACGATTGGGTCTGGTTAATACTAAGATAGCATGTACGAATATCTTTGCATGACTGTTTGTTTCATAAAAAAATAACAAGGGATGTCATGGAAATGTGCTGAATAGTACCTCAGCACACTATTATTTTCGGCGGACAGTACGAGTATACAGCCTTCTTGAATTTCACGCTTGAAATAAGGCTTGTCCCTTTGCCAGGCTCTTTTAGTAAAAAACGGCCTCATGCTAGTTTAGTAAACCCTGGGTAGGATATTTTTTTGTATATTTTAGGCTATTAAATATATGCAAAATTTGCCCCGGTTTTTACCGAAATTCGGAAAAGCGAACGATGTCCAATCAGTTTGTGAAATGAATATGAAATAGTATTTACGAATTTCTTCGTATACCACATATTTGCACTATAATATTGGGGTTTTTATTACTGCTGAAACGTCATATTGCAAAAACATATGATCGGAACTGAGGAAAAGTCTACAAAAGAAGTGATTATGTTGCAGTGGAATCTGAAATATTGCTACTCAATCAACAAGACTTTAGATTTCTTTCAGTGCGGTGATCGTGCAAGATTGTATAAGTCAACTGATAATAATGAACAATTTAAAAGCTAAAAACCCCCGACATTTTCATTTCATAGTTCAATATCTCAAAACTGGCTTTACCGATTCTGTAGAAACGTAGCTAGGAACCATCTCTATCACGTCAGGTTTCGGACAAAAAAAACGCATTAAAATCGGTCCATTCGTTTAGGAGCTACGATGCCACATACAAACACACAGTTACACAGGTATGCCAAACTTATAACACGCCTCTTTTAGCGTCGGGGATTATTAATAGTCAAACTAAACATGAGATAAGCTGGGTCCACATTTTTATCATTTGCCAATAACGATCACGCGTATCGTATCAAGATCGCGTATCCTAAGTATGGACGCTCACTTTGGGAACATCGAATCACTAGCATCGTCACGTGAAAATATGCGTCCTTATACTAACCTTAACGTGGCAGCGTACGATACGCTGCCACGTTAAGGTGCCATCATAATGCCGTATCACATTAAGAGTGGACGCTCATCCGTATCCCCTTTGATGATCGGGCAAAAACCGCCCCAAGAGCGATCACGGCGTATCTTCTATCAAATGTTATCCTTAACAGTCAGGTAAGGCAGCAGCACTTCAAGAAAACTCCGACATTTCTCGACAATACTTTATTTTTTACGTTATAGTTACAATTATACACTTTTACAAACAATTATAAATGTTAAGACAGTAATGTTACGCCGTTGACGATCAGCACTAGAATGACCTCCAGGCACCAACCCCTGGCCAAGCAAGCCACCGTTCTCGAGGGAAAATCCAGCTCTCTGATTGGCTTCCGACGTCACGCGATATCAGTGTCGTGAACCAATCAGAGAACCGCTTTATTTTCGCGCCACAAATTATACTAATCAAGCCAGCAACTGTATTGCCATTTTTTTGCGAATTAAGAGTGACTACATCACAAAATGAAATCTAAAATAGTTAAAATCTGTTTACATGATCAATAAATCTTAATAAATTAAACATTACAACTATTTTCTGCCTAAAGACGTAAGCAATTGATTGGTAAAATACTGAAACCTAACACAAATCATAACTTCGTATCGTGATACAGCATCAAAACACGTCCATACTTGTTGATCTTGATAAGCGTACCGGATTGCGAGTGTGCGGCGTATATAATGAACGCGTGTCAACATCGATCCTGAGTGATCGGATACGGTGCGCCGCATCATCGCGCTGTTTTTGCGTCCACACTAGCTACTAGCTAGATCGTCGCTGCAACGCGACGGAGATACGATACGACAAAAAATGTAGACCCAGCAAGATTTCGGTAGTCAGTTGTCTGTCTACTCAAGAGCAATCGCCAGGCCACGCAAATTAGAAGGTCGAGGTATTGAACTTTTTGCCAAGTCGTAAGTAATTAGAGTTGATTTATGATCAGTGTTTTTTTAATGTTATGACCATGGCCAGAACAGGTGTAGAACCCGAAACCCCAAATTAATTTAGAAAATAGTCTGTCCGTCGTTTAGGTAGTAATACACATGTAATTGGGGTTCTTTGTTTGCAATTAGGGGACAATTATTTCTCAACAGAATTTGTAGGTGCTGTTAGTGTGGTGGCATCCAAAACACACACACAGGGGTTAAATCTTATCACTCTCTTCCTAGCTATGTATATCCCACATGATGGTGGGGTCAGCTTCCCCAGTTTACTGCTCCACTTCGCTCTGTCTTCGATATTGGTTTCGTGTAACTTGCACTCTTTCAAGTCTCTTAATACTATATCCTTCTATGTTGTTCTGTATAAAGATTTTGTATAAAGCCGCGAGAATAAATACAGGATACCTCATCCAAAAGATCCTAGTATAACATATTTTTAATTATTAATATTTGTTCTGGGTATTATCCTTAACAAACAAACTTTTAAAGTAACAAACTAAAAAAATCATATTCCTCAAATGTAACCTATAACCATCCAGACAGTCTATTCTACACGCAGGAAAAGAGCTTTTGAAATCGAATAAGCAATTCCAGAGATTATATCCAGAGAGATCAACTTACAAAGCTACAATCTCACAAACACTTCCTCTTTTTATTACAAGTTTTTATTTTACTTGACCTGTTCGTTTGTTTGTCAGTGTGGGACAAATCTTGGAACTGAATTGTGAACCAGTTAACCCAGATAACCCCAACCGATTGTGCTGAAATTTTGGGTATTAGTATAGTTTGGATGAAAATTCAATATTATGTACCATCGAGCTGATCTCATGATGGAACAGAAGGTGGCCATGGGAATTCAGTACTTAACCGACGTAACCCTGTTTAATTTGGGCTTGTTAGAATTGTCTCTTTGGGATGTTGCTGACGGTATACAGAAAAGTACAGTCGGCAATAATAGCTTGTACCACAAATTAGATATTTGCAAAAACTTATTAGTATAGAAGTCATCATCATCATCATCATCATCATGTCAGCTGAAAGACGTCCACTGCTGGCCACTGCTGCAAGGCCTCCCCCAAAGAGTGCCACAATGACCAGTCCTGTCAACGCCACTCGCATCCAGCGGACTCCCGCGACCTATACCAGGTCATTAGTCCACCTTGTGGGGGGCCTACCCGTGCCTTCCGGTACGTGGTCGCCACTCGAGAACCTTTCCGCTCCAACGGCCATCGGTTCTACGTGCTATGTGCCCCGCCCACTGCCACTTAAGTTTAGCAATTCGTAGGGCTTTATCGGTTACCTTGGTTCTGCTGCGGATAGCCTCATTTCTGATGCGATCACGCAAGAAACTCCCAACACGCCTCTCCTTTGCCCTTTGGGTGACTTTGAGCCTTTTTTTGAGACCCATAGCCCGAGTATAGAAGTAAATTAACAGTTTTTGTCCCCAGCTACGACGTGCGCGGGCGGCTGGCCACGCAACCCAAGCTCTGGTCGTCGCCTGGAGGCTTCGGCGCTCGCGCATACTTCCGCGCAGCGTCAACCGCGGTGCTCCTCGTGGAGGGCGTGGCCCCCTCCGACGCGGGCATCTACCGCTGCAGGGTCGACTTCAGGAACTCGCCAACAAGGAACCTGAGGCTAAACTTTACCGTCATCAGTAAGTAATAATAATAATTATATACCATTTATTTCAGGCATCTGAGGTCCATAGATACAAATATCGTAAAGTATACATAAAATGCAATTGTGAAACTAAATAAAAACTGATTGTTTACGCGACGAAACAGCTCCGTTTTGGGTCCAAGTCCGGTGAAGATTTCGGTAGGCTGCCCCGGAAAGGCCGAAACACGACGACACCCTTCGGCCAGAAGTGTCCATCTGCACCGGATGCTGAGCTGAGTTTGTAAGTGCGCAAAACGGCATGCACAGTAATGCATCGAGACCCGGTTCATGACGTGTGGAATCATGTTTTCGAAGCTTTTATAAAAATCAATGACTGATTTTCCAAAAAAAATACGTACACGATTACAGTACGTACAGATTGGCATACGTTATATTACGTTCGCCAATCTGCCAACGTTCGTTTTATTATTATTTTGTGAAAGTGTGTTTAATTGATGATTGATACTTTTGTCAAAACATTTATACATATATATATGTAGAGCCTGATGTGTCTCACTGCTGAGCAAAGGCCTTCCCCCTCTTTTTCCACTGATCGCGGTTTTTAGCTTGATCTGGCCAGGGGTTTGCCAACGTGCAATGGAGCGCAGCATATTGGGTGTGAAATTAATGGATCGCATCCGGAACACCACGCTGCGCTCACAGACTCAAATTGTAGACGTAGCTCGAAAGGCGGCCAAGTTAAAGTGAGACTGGGCTGGCTGGTCACGTCTGCAGCATGCCCGGTGTGTTATGGGCAACAGTGCCACGAAGTGGAAACCTCAGAACTCGAAAAGGAGATGCGGCAGACCTCGTCGGCGATGGCGGGATGAGTTGGACTCCTTTTTAAAGGACTGACCCGACCAAAACATTTAAACATACTTATTTCTAATGGCCATACTTATTTTAATAGCCGTTGGGGCGGAAAGGTTCTCGAGTGGCGACCACGTACCGGAAGGCGTAGCGTGAGTAGGCCCCCCCACAAGGTGGACTAATGATCTGGTAAAGGGCACGGGAGTCAGCTGGATGCGAGTGGCGGAGGACCGGTCATTGTGGCACTCATTGGGGAGGCCTTTGTCCAGCAGTGGACGTCTTTCGGCTGATATGATGATAGTTATTCAAATAATTATCTAATCACAAAATATTGAAGTATAATGAAAATGGGTCACTCACGTATTTTATATCGAGAAACGCTCGACATTTTTCGAACCGATTCGCGATACCTAGTCATGAGCACACGCGTTACATTATAATTCAATATACCTACCAGATGCTCACCGGAGTTTTCTAATTTTAAAAAATAATGAAAACGGGTCACTCACGTTTTTAAAATTGAAAATAGCTCCACGAGTTTTATATGTAAAATTAAGAGGAATGCCTACTTGCGATTTTCCCATACAAACGCTCTCGACTGGACTGTTTCTTCTCTGGTTTTTGAACATAGAGCAATGAATTTTTCAAATAAGATCAATATCATCAATATCTATGCCGCTATGTTTTCTTTTTTTTGATATTTGTTCGAACAGAAACATTGCGTCAAAAATTCGAGATTTGAAAAGTTGCTCATATAGGAATTGCTCTTAACTAATCTACTCAAAAATCGCATACTTCTGTTTAATATTTGCATATACCGGCAAACTCTACAACTTGATATCGAAAAGAAAGATGCTAAAGCTAACAAAACACAAACACGCCATACATAAAAATATGGGACATTGCGAGAATAATAAACGAAACGAGTAGGCACAAAGAAAACTGATCCAATTAAACGTAAACAAGATGTTACGTGACGTTGACATAGCAGAAACAGATATGATCCGATATAAAAGTAATGTTAAGGAGAAATATTCGTGTCTTGTCACGTCGAAAGGACTATCTTTCTACAAATATTACTCGGTTGTCGCTACTGATCCGGAAGGATATTTTCGGAACGAGTTGTCTAAAAAAAGGCGAATGTCACATTTTCTTT
Organism: Epinotia demarniana; assembly: GCA_945867215.1. NCBI lineage: Eukaryota > Metazoa > Arthropoda > Insecta > Lepidoptera > Tortricidae > Epinotia > Epinotia demarniana. The sequence goes on from OX244277.1 coordinate 772,824, forward strand.
GTTTATTAAATAACATCCTCCCAGGGTACGCTGTTCTTTTGAATTAGGAACTTTTTGACATTCAGTAAAAGTCAATTTTGTACGGGTGGCCTTTGAGGTAAAAGTATCGGTAGGCATAAGAGAGTATTTGTTTTCGATCAAGCGCAAAAAGTTAGATTCACTAATCGGATTTCTATTGGAAAGTGTTTCTTTACTACAACAAAATACACGTTTATTAAAAAAAAAGCGCGGATTATGTTGCGATTACCGAGGATCCATTATGATTATCTGCTAGAGTTTTTCCCGGTAGTGCTCTCAACGAGCGCGGGGTGCGCTTTGACATCCTAATCCCAAGATTTGGCGTAGGCACTAGTTTTATGAAAGCGACTGCCATCTCATCTTACAGCTCAGATGGAAAACTAGACCTTACTCATATTAGGATAAACCCCACGATGTTTTCCTTTACCGAAAAAACTGATATTTTATATTTAAGTTTTTTGGAAAACCCAGTGGTACGTGCAGAGATTCGAACCCACGAACTCGAAAGAAGAAGTGGCTTCGCTTGTTGAGGATCTATAATACAAAAAAAAATATTTAGTATGTGAAAATGCAATCATCAAAGCAATAAGCACCCCTGCATACGCCTCGCCGCGTTTGTCGATCGATAGTCTCCCCACCACGGTTACCACAAGTCGGCGCTCGAGCTATATCGCAATGAGATGGTCTATAAATCTCTTTCTAATAAGAACGCTAAGAAAGAGACAGATAGTGTATCTCGCTGCGACTTAGCCCGCGCCCCGTCTGGTCATAACCTTGCACATAGTAAATACATCTAGCAGATTTATCTAAAACTCAGTGTAGGAAGATGAAAACCGCTACAGTGTTATGATTGGTTCACCGTTTTATGAATTAATACTTATTTGTAACGAAACTTTTTACAAATCCGAAGTGATTTGAAAATTGGAATGTGAATTTTTAGAACTGCAGATTTAATAAGATTGATTGCTACTAGTTTTCGTTTGTTATTTATTTCAAAATATTTATATTTCAAAATATCGATAGATAAAAATATCATAGTGTGGAAAATACTGGGAAGCAGATTTTCATGTTTGTTACCAGACCGTGACTTGGAAAATTAAATAATACATGATTCCAGTAATGGAAAAAATACGAAAAAAGTTGAGTAGCTGAGTTTAATAAGCACACCGCGTAGCGTACAATGTAAAAGGTATTTCATATGATATCATGATACCAGTAGCAGGTCAATAACGTAACGCATTAAACGTGCGTCAGGTAGATCTAAAATGTCATTTTTGTATGGGAAAATGATAGTTGAAATGTTCTAATTTGCGTTCGAAACGTTACGTGATCACTCCTCTGGGATGCCGAGCAGGAAAATATTGACATACTTAAACGATATATATTAAATTTCACGTCATCCCAGTAAATTGAATACTATGGTATCATCATTAAGTACTGAAGGAGTACCAAATGTCCATAAAATATACACATTCCGGGTGAATATAAATTTATCTGATGAAAAAAACCCTCTTTCATATAAGACATAAAAGTAAAAAAGGCTTCTATAATGGTATCATATCTCATAATGGTAAAGTTGAGCAGGATTATATATCTCATTGTAATGCTGTGTAATTAGTTGAAAAAAAAATAAAAAAAATAACCTTCAATGATACTAAAGAAGGAAGTTCTTAGTCCGTGAAGAAGAAGAACCTGAAATTAACTAGGTAAGAGAAATAACAGTAGCACCAGGTCTTACGAAAGATGTAAAGCTCGTGAACCAATTAGCAACCAATATGCCAATGCATACTTACTTCTATTACTAGAAGCTCTGTGAGCTTTAGAATTCGCGAGCTTCAAATTGGAAATATAAACTGAACTGTAATATTATTAAACCTGCTCCTTGCTCCCAAATTTTCACGAGAATCAGTTGAGAAATGCGACATGTAGAAAAGAACAGCAGGAAATCTGGAAATTGGGACTTTGGCCCACGTTGAAGCACAGAACTTCGTACGCTTCGGTCGCTTGATTGATAAATTGTTGAATTTGTGAGAGTGTAATCTATTAAGTCTGTTATTTTCATTTTTTTCATTATTTCATTTAAAAACAATTAACACTGTGTGTGAAGTACAACATGTAAATTAAAGCTGTTAAAAATAGGTACAAAGTTGAAAATCAAAAAATAACAGCCAGTATACTTCTAGAGTATTTCACAATATCAAAAATTAATGATTAATAATAATGAATAACAGCACGCCATAGTAAAGAATATCGATATCCAGTATACTCGTGCGTAGCAATGAAAAACAATCAATAATAAAATAATAATAATGTATAACGTCATGACATAATAAACAATAGCTATGTCCAATAAAGAACGTTAAAAAAAACAAAAACAATGTAATTTACTTTAAACCAAAAGCAAAATTATGGAATGACGGTTGATGTAATGATGTTAATAAATTATACTTAATTAGAATGTTGACCTAATTATTTCTAATTGTTCTAGAACACTTAGACGCAATCCTTTTTCGCAAACATGCAAGATGTTGAAAGAATGATTGTCAGATAACGCATGGTTATTCTCCAATAAATGTTTTGCGAAATTAGACTTGTCCGGGTGATTATGCCGATACGACGCAACATGTTCCTTATACCTTGTGCTAAAACTACGGCCTGTTTGTCCCACATAAACTTTATTGCAATTATCACAGGCAAGTTTGTAGAATGTTGACATTAGATAGACATAATAATAAGAAGGTTGGGTGATATTATTCATTATTTATGTCTTCGAGGGATTATACGAGCCATATTCTTCGAAACTCATGCAAGGAGCCTTACTGTCGAAAATCTCACGATTCTTAAATACACTGACTTGCCGTACGATGAATAATTAAATCATGTGATTTCAAGAATTGTTATACCAGTAGATTAAATTGACCTACAGGATAGAGAAGACAACATAGAACAACAATAGATAATACGAAGGTGGCATTGGGAAGGCAACGAGCTTGTTATTTTAGTAAGCGATGATATACAAACTATACCTCGTTACATTATTAATATACTTATCTAATGAATGCTAAAGGATAAGAACTGTAGTAATTATCATCATACAAACCTTACCCCGTTTAGATTATCCGGGGCCAACTAAACTACCTAATTTTTATAAACTATAACTATTTTTAACTATGTAGTTACCTGCGTGGTTCCGCCCACGTCGCTAAAATAGAGAACCGGGGTGTAGCTGCGGGATAAATACAGCTCATGTTTACCCTATTGGTTCGTTGTAATTGGTGACATAATTTATGAAATCGCATGAGTATTTCCGAAAACCATACATACCAAGTTGCTAAGTACCTACAGATTGTATTACTGGAAATAAACTATTCTCCTATTAAAAACGACCACCAACAGATATTGCCTCTGTATATTATTAGTATAGATATTGGCGTCACAATTTAATGCTCAACAATTTGTAAGCCTTAACGCCACATAGCGAAACAGACCATAATTTTGTAACATTACTGTGTTGGATAAATAAAGGATTTTAACTTTATCTTTACAACTGGCAAATAGAGATGTTACTTTGCATGAGATGTTTAATTTAACAAACGTTAAACCATTTGATATGAGCATGTTATACCTAAATTGTCTTGCAACCTCACGCTTAATTATTTCTTAATAAGGACTTATTATGTTTATAAAATAGCCGGCGCTCAAGTCTTTCCGTAAACAAACCTGTTCGCTTTCAGATGGGTTATTTATAGGGGTGTTCCGCCATATTGGATCCCGGAACGGGTTAATCGAAGCTATCGAGATCTCATTTGTCTGAAACGATTAACACGATGTTCTGTTCATGAAAGGACGTAAGTCGAAAGACAATTCTTGGTAACTAACACCATTTTACAATGTTCTGTCATCTTTAGAAGCGGTAGTGCTACTAACAATAGGTTGATTTAAAGACATTAACTGGTCAAGATGGCGCTTAGTTTATATCATCATCAGGAACTGGTTCAATACTACCCGCAATTTGCATTATTAGTAGATTGTTAACCAAGGGCTGAAAGGCACTCATTTCTGTCGAGATATCTTGGCGCTCGAACGAAGTAAGAGCGCCAATGGTTCGAGTAAGAACTGGGTGACTTTCACCCGAGGTAAACACTCTGCTTTTCATATCGAATACGAGGAAAGTAAAAATTATCCATTATCGTGACGTCATCAGAGCAGAAAGAATACTTAGTCCCATCTCACCTGTTCTAAAGAAAGAGGCAAATATCTGTCTCGCTCGCGCTTATGGTGATATGGTGTAATGACGTCACTCACGAGGAAAACATGGTGGTCGGTGTTTTCGGTCACTTGACATATAAGTAAATAATAAAATTACGACTTTCACTTTGAAATCCAAAATATTTATTTATGTTTTTAAAACCAAATAATATTCTCTTCGTTTATCTCAAAGTCAAAACTATATAAATAATATAATTTCATAATTTAATTGTGATAGACGAAAATAGCCAATTCAAATATTTATTATTAGTAATAGTTGAATAGTGGCTGTATGCGTTTCATAATAAATTCCATGAAATTATTTCCCTTTCTCGGTGGCGGGGTAAGTATTGATATTTATTAGAATTAGTTCCTGCATAATGCTTATAAGGCGATAACTAATTGGAGTACACTACTTTTCTGCACTAGATCAGAAACGTATCACTTTAATCACACTTTTTAGAACAACAACGACCCACTTTCAGAGCATGAGATATGAAAAATGAGTTTAATAACCTACTAGCTTCTGCCCGCGACTCCGTCCGCGTGGAACTCGTTTATATCGTGGCTCCTTACAAACTTTCGCCCTCCATTTGATTCACATACGAGATGATTTTCGCGAATAAAACAATTCTATGCCTTTCCCTGGAACTCAAACTATTTCTGTGGCAAAGTTCGTCTTAATCTGTTTAGTGGTTTTAGCATGAGGAGGTAACAGACAGACAGACACACTTTCACATAAATAATATTAGTATGGATGGAGTATGGATAGTATATAAGTATCATAAGAGACTGTGGGATAGGATAAGGGTTGCCACCCGTACTATGATAATTATATAGTATTGTACTATATTTTGACTGTACATACTATAGAATATACGACATACATAAAGTACGCTTAAATACTATATTTTCAGCATAAATTTCAAAACTGTTAAGAGAAGCAAAATCCAACAAAAAATACGTTTTTAAGGCAAAATAAATGAGTACTTTATTTTGACCATGTAAGAAAGAAAGAAAGAAAGAAAGATACATTTATTCACAAACACACAGGACACACATATTAAACAATAGAATGAAAAAAAAAAACAGATAAGACATGAAACCAGTGTGTCTCTGCGGCAGTGAACCGGACACTGGCTCAGCATTATGCTGAGGTGTCAGACACCTGCAGCGCTGATTTTCAGCCAGCACCGTCGGTGACTCACGGAAACGTCATACAAATGTAATAAATAACTACTAACATTTTTTGGGATAGGTGAAAGAGAAATAAACATAAATAAAAAGTGAGATAATACATGTATACACTACCTAGATGCAGCTCAATAAAATTAGATAATAAATAAACAATTGGCATATTTATTGCTGTCACAGTGCTGGGGATTAGGATTTGGATTTCTGGAGCGTCAACAAATAGCCTTTAAGCATACGCCTAAAGGTGTATCTGCTAAGCGCCCCTTGGATAGGAGGAGGGATATCATTCCAGCACTTAGACGCCGCATACTTGAAACTACCTCTGAACGCAGCGGTTCGGTGCATAGGTATAATGGCCATTGCCTTAAACCTGCGCGCACTTTTGGACCATACCAGTTTATGAAAAAGGTAGGTGGGGGTTTCGTGTTTTACCACCCCGAACAGCAGAGTGGCCAGGTGTAGGCGTCGGCGTGCAGGCATGTTAAGCAAGTTAGCGGCGTTCAAGTATGGAGTGATGTGGGATCGGGGAGGGACTCTGAAACAAAAACGAGCACATGCGTTCTGCACTCGTTGTATGAGCCTCTTGGAACGACCAGTAATGCACCCGTCGTACACGACATCACAATAGTTTAACCTAGATAATATAAGTGATTCACATAGGTCAACACGCAAATCGACACTAAGGTAATCTCGTATATTATATAGAACTTTAAGGCGATAAAAGCAGTTACTCACAACATTAAGTATGTGGTTCTCAAAGCGCAAATTCCCGTCCATTAGAAGGCCGAGGTTGGTTGCTTCTACCACCCGTTCTATTGGTTCGCCCATGACGGCAACATTCCCGGAAGTTAGAGCTTCAAGGTTATTAAGGGTATTACGGATTTGATGTTTTGACCCAAAAACCACATATTTCGACTTGCTAGGATTAAGAACTAAACAGTTCTTGTCCGACCAAGAGGAAATACGGTCAAGGTCAGCATTTATGATGTCTATGGCAGCAGATGTGTCTGACGGCGAGCTAGAAAAGTAAAGTTGCACGTCGTCCGCGTACAGGTGATACTTACAGCTCTCTATACTGTTAGTGATGTCAGCGCTGTACAGTATAAAGAGCAGAGGCCCGAGTATCGAACCCTGCGGTACTCCTCTTGTCACAGGACAAACAGAGGACCGCAGAGCACTACCATCCGCCCTACGCAACGCAACTGCCTGCGCACGGCCAGACAAATAGCTACTGAACCATTTTGTAGCAGTGACATCAAAACCGTAATAAGACATCTTGGATAATAGTAGGGGTACGCTAATGCAGTCGAAGGCCCTGGAGAAATCTAAAAGAACTAAAAAGGTACTTTTACCAGCATCGCGAGCCTGCAGGATGTTATCAACTACGTCGAGCAACGCAGTAGCTGTCGACCGACCCTTGCGAAAACTGTGTACTTTTACTGTACTGTACATGTGTACTTTTTTTTGCTCCTACGAACTGCCATATACATATATTTCTGAAAAGAAAGTGGCAACCCTAGATAGGATACACGTTTGTTGTGGGCGATAGGCTAACAAGCAGTCACCAAGTTTCTCCATCTTTAAGCCGACAATTGCTGAATATTTCATCATATCAGCCGAAAGACGTCCACTGCTCTGCCGCCTTAAGGAAAAAAACCTTAAGTGACAAAAAGTATGTTTCGAGAAAAAGCCGAAAAACTTTGCACTCCTGCTAAAATAGGATTAATTCAAAGTACAAAGTTGAAACTTTTATATATGAATAAAATAACACTGTAGAATTTTTGTACAATGTAAATTATTCGATTATCTATTTATTTTAATAAGTTATTTACAAAAAACAGTTACTGCCTCTTAGAATAAATAAAAATAATATATCGTTTCTAATAAGAAATATCATAAGTGCGTACTTATGATTTTTGTGACAGTATTGCATTACGATGACTAAGAAAGAAAAACACATGTACACAGTTATGCTTATGTTACTAAACAATCTAGAAGCCGAAAAAGCACAATTGCGTACTTGTGGTTTTTTTGCTTAGTTAAGATTGTAAAATTATAATTTATCTCTTTAAAGGAATTCATAGAAATACAACTAAGAATCATAATTATTTATTTAAAAAAACAAATGAGATGTTTGTGGCTCGTCATTATTATCTTGCATTTCACCTCTCGCCATTAGAAGCATCCGTCTGCTCCTGGATGACTGCCGCATTGTTATTTATCTGATAACCAAAAAAAAAACAAAAACGTATACCCACAGCCAAGAAGCAAACACACACACGGCCTTTGAGTTATAGTGAGGTAGAATGTGGGTAGAATGTAGTTAGGTAGAGTTTTAGTTATATAGCTCTATCACTCAAAAAAAATCAAAACTTAAAAAAATCATGCAACAATAAAAATAACAACACAGCGATAGAATGTAATAAGTGTTATGAAAATAAGCAGTTAGGAAAACCCTGTTTTATTTTATAAACAAGCATGACTTTGCACGCGGCAAGATGACGCCCGCCCGGTGCATCGTGCCACGCACGTACCGATGTAAAACCAACTTTACTGTGCTCCTTATTTTTCTGTGCGTGTTTAGCGACATAAAATTTGGTGGCACCAAAGCCACCGGTAGCGTAGTGTAGTGTCACTCAGGCGCGCGATTATTAAGCAAAAGGTCGTTGTCGTATTTCACAAATTTTACCAATCACTGCCACAAGGTCTACGCTCGGGCTCTTGCTGATGGACAAAGTCCCAAACGAGATTATCCGACAGAAAATCAAAATGACTGACATAGCTCAAAAGTGTAACAAACTGAAGTGGCAGTGGGCTGGTTACATCTGTCGCATAACCGATGAACGGTGGAGTAAGCAAGCAGGTTCTCGAATGGAGGCCGCGGCTTGGCAAACGTAGTATTGGGCGCCCTCCGGCCAGGTGGACATATGACTTGAGGAGAGCGGCTCTTTCATGCTGTAAACGATTAGGCTGATGTGATCCACCACAGCTGTGCGAAGCAGCGTAGAGGTTCGTAAGGAAAAAATACACCAATAGGAAGAGCTGAGGAACAGAATAAGAATGCTATATTGGTGGCTGATTTTGTCAAACCGCTCCGCCGCCTCACACAGCTTTGGTGGATCACATCATCACTAAGATAAATAAATAAATATTAGGGGACAAATTTACTCAAATTGAACTAGCCTTTCCCAAGATAGACTTGCTGCGAAATTGTTTTACCATTTGATTTTTCAAGAGTCTGTACCTTCGAAATCATGTGTGTCATGTATTCTTTTGTCGTATTGAACCCAGGATTGAGAGGACAATCACTGCCAGAAAGTTCTTGCGACCTATTTAATCATGACTGGCAATTGGTGTAACGCCACCAGTGTTCAATCTTATTGACTGTTTTTGTTATGTAGCCTCCTACATAACTGATTTTTAATGAATGTATATGGAAAATATTTATTTCTGTACTATTCGAAATATTCATTTTATTCGAATAGTAAACCTTGTGGTATTCGAATAATTTTCATGGCGAATATTCGAGTAATATGAATAAGAATAAGAAAATTTTATTCACTTAAAAAACCCTTGTTTTACAAAAACATTCTTCTGCCAAACTGCATGACAGTTTGTTGGCAGAGGGACTCCCTTACAAACAATAGATGGGTAGGCTAAGCTATTTTATAATATGTATATATATAATTTTATAATTTTGTTTTCTAATGGTAGGTACAGCTCACGTGATCACTATACTTAAGACTACATTTCCAGTTTAGATTTTGTTTTTTCTAAGAAAAACTCCTTCACTCTAACCTTAAACATTCTAAATGTGTTACATTCTCTTATATCATTCTCTTATTACTTATATTCGAATATTCGAATTGCAAACCCTAGTCGTACGCGCAGCTCTACCAAAGGCAAGTAACCGATCGAGCCGCGTGCGCGGAGTGAACCTGTCCTTGAGGGGTGGAGGGGGGCTATCTACTAGCATGTGCAGCGTTAACTCATCTGCAGAACAACACTGTCGGTTAAACCGCTGAATTTTAAAATTACTGATTTTAGTTTCTGCGCCATCTAACGCATATTACTTGAACCTTTTTCCTTCAGGGTTCATGGTCACTTGTGTTTTCTGTTATCGTTGTCAGTGTCTCTAGGACTTTTACGTCTTCCCGGTAGGTGGCGTCCACAACTTAAGACTCCCTGGTACGGCCTCGGTACATGCAGTACTCTTAGCGTATTTGTACTGGTGGGATTTAAAAGGACAATTTGAATTTTAAAAAGGCAATTCGATTTTTCAAATATGATTGGCGCTAGGTTCTTTTCGAAGGTCAGAGAAGCAGTTGACATTGGTCAAGTAAACAACTATTGTGATTCGAGACTGTTGTTTTTATCCCAGCTTATAACTAGAACTAAGGCTAAGAATTAAGGGATAGTATTCTTCGTTTTAAAAACTCAGTGGCGTTGGAGTGAATCTCAAGCAACGAAGATTCTGGCCGCCAGCACCAAGTGCTATTGTGTGAAGGAAAAGGAGGTTCCTAATTCACAAGCGTCGTCTTACATCGAGTGTGATTGTATTCAAAGGCCAGCCGTCGAGGACGTGCTGGGTAAGCATTGGTGGTATAAGTCTCTAGTCAGTTCATAGTCGCATCAAGAAATATCGTAGATCTTACCTTTATTTTTGTCGTAGCTTTCTGGTGCGGGTACTCAACCCAGCGCTTGCCCTATCGGGGTACGAGGACCCACTCCGTCAGGTCGTTACCCTGTTTAAGAAGCTTGTGCCCACGATTCCTGCGTGCTATCACTGCGGGTTTTTATACTCCCGGAATGCGGAGTTCATTCAAAGGAGCCTACCTGAAGTGGATCAACGGTTCGTCGCAGCGGCTCAACTAGCTAAGGAGCTCAGGAAGTCTCAGGGAAGTCAAGTGTCAGGGAAGTCTCCGGAAACCTAATAATCGTCTACCTTCTGTTAGTTCTAATTAGGTACCTATGTAACCGCGATTTAGATTTAGTGACGCTATTGTGTACACCCACGCTTGCTGATCCTTGCACGAACTGAGCGCAGGGCGCTATCTTTAGTTCGGGATATCAACCATCCGGTTCCGCCTCTCAAAATTCTTAAAGGCATCAGCACGCCCACGCGATTCATTCCTTTCGTTTCTCCTCCTTTCGGCTATCGTCTCCACAATCACCCATACACCCATCTCATCTCACATCATCCGCTATCCGGTGTCCTATTGCCCACCCTCGTGGTGGAAGGTTTTTTTACCATCAGATGCGTTTCTCTGACGTATCGTGCCCTGTGCCAGGGATCTGTACGGTTCGCGAAGCCGTTTGTGCTACTTGTACCTAATTGTAATAACCCATTTGGGATCGACTTGGTTGCCGCGCGCACGTCGTCGGGATATTATAACTTTGTTTTAAATGTATAAATGTTTCGGTTAGAACTATTAAAATTACGATCGTGATCTTGCTAGTGATCTTTTATTTTATTTTTCACTACAAATTTGGCGCCCGAAGATGCTGGTAAGTAACCTTGGAATTACCCTTGTTCCTATTTAATTAAAAATTTCATTTAATTTGCGTGGGAGGAGGGTCGCGTCCTATAACGGACGCGTTATACTAACCTTGCTCTAGATTACAGCCTAAGTTCATAAGGAGTGTCACGCTGCCCGGTTTACCCCGGATGCCGTCTGCCGTGTCCCGCTACTGCCGACAATTTTGGTTCCTGTCAACGCCGACAGAACGTGACCCGGGATCGAATAAATATATCTGAAACTGGTTGAAATATGTAGCCGTAGAATGAAACAAAACTGTGTTTTTCCTGTGATTTTTATTCTCAGATCCAACTAAAATATCCCTTGATCACTTATTTAGTAGACTTCGTAACCTTTATTTCGTTCCCGTAGTCAGAGAATCACTGCAGGTAAGCAATTTAGCTGTATTTAGTTCCTCAACTGTATATTTTCTTGTCTCGTACATTCCGGTTCGATTGGTGGTTTATTTTGTCGTCATCGTGTGTTATTTTCTCGCCCCGTGACAGGATCATATTTCCAGTACTAGCACATATTTAGGTCGTACTGGTATTCCTATAGCCAATAAGCGCTTTGATTCCTCGTTATTTTGGAAATTGAATGTAGTGAGTAACAATCGTACAACTTATTCCGTTTATTTTCGTAACGTTTGACATATTTATTTACGGATGACCGCTCCTGACGTTTCATGTCATTTGAGTAAAGAGTAAAATAGTTGTCGGTGTTATTAGCTCGAGGTTTTATATACAGCGGTACACTCCGACTAAAGAATATCTGACCAAGTGTTCGGTTCCGAACAAATGTTTCCTTTGTGCTTTTTCTTTTGACAGGGATTTGTACGCCACGGTACATTATTCAATCGGAATAAATTATCTGATCACTTATTTAGGAATATTATATTACTTATTCCTTATGAGAGTAATTCCGATTACGTAATTCCGTATGTTGATATTGACGTTACGCGTTGTTTGATCAATATTATTTAATTGTTTGTTGCTATGCAACGGATTGATAGGTCAGTATATAGGTTTCTGTATTTCGCCGAGTTAGGTAACTGCACCGATAGCCCCGCGGCTTAGTGGTCGGACTTGCAAGTACGAGATCGGTAGTTCGAGCCCTAGCCCAGGACATCTTTGTGTGTTTTTTTTCAGGTGTTATTTCTAGTGTTGACTTCAGGGAACACCACTAGTAGGAATTAAATAATTTATTCGGGAAGTAAATGATTTATTCTAGCAATTAATGATTTATCTACTATTAATTAATTCTTAATTTATTTAATTCGAACCTCTGGTGGTTACATTTATAATAACTTTAGTTACAACTGAATTTTATGTAAACCTTAGGTTTTAACTGAATTTAATTTAAACCTTAGGTTTTATCTGAATATAATTTAAACCTTAGAATCGCGATTAACCGTGTAACTACTATTATTGTCGTTTTATGCTACGGATAGTGATTAGCGTGGTTGGAGTTTCTTGCCGTTTATTGTCAGTTGTTGTTGTTGCCGTAGATTGTTGTCTTTTGCTGTCATTTTCGGGTTAGTGCTCGCTTATTGACGATTGGTCCTGGTTTTGTGGACCTTTTGTGATCATTGTCGGTCATTGTCGGTCATTGTCGGTCATTGTCGGTCATCGTCGATCATCGTCCGTCATCGTCGGTCATCGTCGGTCATCGTCGGTCATTGTCGGTCATCGTCGGTCATTGTCGGTCATCGTCGGTCATTGCCGGTCATCGTCGGTCATTGCCGGTCATCGTCGGTCATTGTTGATCGTTGTCGGTCATTGTTGATCATTGTCGGTCATTGTTGATCATTGTTGATCATTGTTGATCATTGTTGATTATTGTTGATCGTTTTGGTTCTTTCGGGATGTCGCGATCAAACGGTGAGGAATCGCTCCGAGACACACCCCGCATTCCTACGGAATTGAGGATGCAACAAGCCCGGGAATTGAACCCGCTTGCGAGTGAGGATGGCGAGTTCTTCGATACCGAGCCACGATTCCAGAGTTCACGGTCCATCGATTGGCAGCCTAGGGGCACAATCAAGAGCGAGTCTCTCACCAAATGGAATTTGACCTTCTCTGGCGAGACTTGCGTTCGTGAGTTCTTCTCACGTATCCGTGAAGAGGGGATTGCGCGTGACGTCAACCCTTCCTATGTTGTTCGACGCTTTCACGAATTATTAACTGGTAGTGCCTTAAAATATTTCCGGGCAATCAGGCGTCCAGACTTAACGATTGGGGAGTTGAGGTCGCCCTTTTTAAAGGCTTTCGGTGTCGCGGATTATGACTTCAAGGTTGAAAGTCAGTTGCGTGCGTTGTCGCAGAAAGCGAATCAATCCGTCGTGGACTTTGTTATTCAGGCTCGCGATTTGAATGCAAAGCTTCGTGCTCCGGTATCGGAAGATAATCTTTTTAACATCGTTAAGTATGGGATGAACCCTAGATATCACCCGTGTCTGGCCACTAATATAGTCAAGAATATTGATGAGCTATTGGACGTAGCGAAGAACTTTGAGGCGTTTCAGGGTTTGCGGTCGTCTCGTGTGACAGTTGTGCCCGTACAAGTCTACAACGAGAGTCCGGATGCGGTTCAATGCTTGAAATGTGACTCAAGGGGACACAGCTATCGGGATTGTCCCAAGTTTACCGGGGCTATTTGCTTCAAGTGCAAGCGGGCAGGAACTATTACTCGCGATTGCCAGTTCTGTAACCCTGGGTCATCAAAAAACTAATTAAGGGCGTACTGAGAGGTCCGACAGTGTCACCTGTGGTGTTAAATAAGACTCCGGACAATAGATTGTTTATCGAAGTCGATATATCCGGTGCCACTGTCAATGCTCTTTTGGACTCCGGTGCGCAAGCTTCTCTTATTGACGTATCTTTACTTTCCGAACTAGGTCTTACTTTCCGTAAGGAGATTCGCCCTTCGGTTGTTTCTGCCGATAATTCCCCTATTGTTATTTTAGGAGGATTGGACGTCCCTATTTCTTTTAACGGCGTTCGAGCTGTCCATTCCTGTCTTGTTGGTAGTGCCTTGCCTACCCGATTTATTTTAGGCATTGAATTTTGGAATGATTATGGTCTCACCGATATTTTGAAGCACGCGTTTGCAGGTGCTCGACCTGGGAAACTTCTTGTACCAGATCCTATGTTACCAAAGGTGGAATTTTAGGTTGTTGGCGAGGTCCGCTACGTACATCCACGTACGGAGTTTACACCTAAACAGGAATCCAAACTTCAAGCTGTTATCGATGAATTTGGTGAAATCTCTTCTGATAAGGCTGGTTTAGGTTGTACTACGTGGCTCTCTCACAAGATCGAGACTGTCGGTCCACCGATTAGGCAACGATATTATCCGCTCTCTCCTGTTAAGTTGAAGATCCTCAACGAGGAGGTTGATAAAATGCTGGAAGCAGGTGTCATTAGACCTTCGCGATCTCCATGGGCTTCTCCAGTGGTCATGGTCACCAAGAAGGATGGCTCGGTCAGATTCTGTGTTGACAGTAGGAAGTTGAATAGCGTGACGGTTCGAGATTCTTACCCGCTCCCACGTATCCAGGATATTTTGGATAATTTGAGGGGTGCTAAATACTTAACCTCACTTGACTTTAGGAGTGCTTTTTGGCAGATTCCTTTTGCGGACAAGGCTAGCTGTGAGAAGACTGCTTTCATAGCTCCACAGCGAGGTCTATTTGAGTTTGTTCGTTTGCCTTTTGGATTAACCAATGCTGCGTCGGAGATGCAGCGGCTCACCGGTTACGTTGACGACTTGATTCTAGTGTCTAGAGATTTCGATAGCCACCTTCGTCTCATTCGGAAGGTTCGCAACAGGTTGAAAGAAGCAGGGCTCACCGTTAACTTGAAAAAGTGCGAGTTCTGTAAGTCAGAATTGAAGTATCTGGGCTACATCGTTAATGAGCGTGGTCTCCAAACTGATCCCAAGAAACTCGAGGCGATTAACGACTATCCCACACCTTCAAGCGCAAAATCCCTGCGGGCCTTCATTGGCATGTGCTCATATTATAGGAGGTTCGTGGAAAACTTCTCAACCATAATTGCTCCCCTCACGGCGCTGGTTGGCAAAAGGAAAGGTCGTGATGCTATTGATTGGAACGATGATGCGGCAGCTGCTTTCGTAAGGCTTAAGGACGTCTTGGTGAACTCGCCGTTGGTCGAATGTCCCGATTTTTCCAAGCCTTTCATCCTCCAGTGCGACGCTAGTCAGGTCGGTCTTGGATCGGTGTTGGCTCAGGAGTTTGACGGAGTTGAGCATCCCATTGCTTTTTATTCACGGTTGTTTACGAAGGCAGAACGCAGCTATGGCACGTCTGAACACGAGCTCTTGGCAGTCCTCGAATCCATCAAACACTTCCGTGGTTATCTAGACGGAATGAAGTTTAAGATTGTTACGGATCATATTGCGCTAAAATGGCTTACTACGCTGGATAATCCTTCTGGTCGTTTGGCTCGATGGGCTACTGTTATTTCTCAATACAATTATGAAATCGAGCATAGGAAGGGTGTATTAAATGTGGTTCCCGATGCTCTTTCTCGTGCGCACGTAGGATTGATTTCGTTCACACGCGGCGCGGAACCTTGTGGCGATCCGTGGTTTGAGCGAGTTTATCGTGGCTTGAACGAAGCTCCCCAAATGTTCACTGCGTATGCTTTGCGAGGTGGTGTGTTGATGCGCAGGATGACAGTGGAGAACCCCTTGGCTCCTAACCCCTGGCGTATAGTGCTTCCGGTCTCTAAAAGGAACGAAGCGATCGCTGAAATTTACAACGACTATCCAAACGTACATCCGGGTGTGATGAAGACCTATTTGAAGGCCAGGGATCTGTACTATTGGCCCTATATGTACCGGGATATCGCCCGGCAGTTGTCAAGTTGTCACGTCTGTAAAGCCTACAAGATTGCGAATACGCAACCACGCGGTCAGCGTTTATATCCTCGCCCAATTGCTGCTTCGATGGATCTGCTTTCCATTGATCTAATAGGTCCACTACCTCGAGCCGGTGATGGGTTTCGGTACATCTTGACAATGGTGGACGTCTTCACTAAGTTTGTTTGGCTGATCGCGCTTAAGAGAGTAAACGCCGAGACTGTCTCTTCTGTATTGGAAAGGGAGGTCTTCCTGCGATACGGGACACCGTCCAACATCTTGTGTGATAACGCCACAGTGTTTCGTGGTGAGCAGTTTGTGAATTTCTTAGCGTCTTTCGGCATCCCTAGTCCTTGCTACACCCCTTACTACTCTCCAGGGGCGAACGTCGTTGAGCGTTATAACCAAGTGGTAATCACCACGCTGAGTATCCTGGTGGCCGGTGACCAAGGCAGTTGGCCACGCCACTTACCGAGGGTGGCCTTATATTTAAACTCGTGCATCAACTTGGCTACGGCATACACGCCGAACTTTTTAATGTTCGGACGCGAGGTAACGATAGATCAGCAGCGCGTTGATCGTCAGATTGTGGACCAGGAAGTGGGACTCAGTCGGGCTGAACGCGCAGTAAATCTTCTTACCTTGCGCGACGTTTATGCCAGGGTGGCGGACTCGATGGTGTTGGCTTTTCATCGAAATGCGGTTAAATTTAACTTGAGTCATAAGTCAGTTAGACTGACAGAGGGTCAAATTGTTTGGCGCAGGAACTTTCAGCGCAGGACTACCGACGAAGCCAGAGGTGGTAAATTCGCACCACGCTTTATCCAGTGTCGGGTCGTGAGGCAGATTTCTCCTCAGGTCTATGAGCTCATTGATATTGAGACCCAGGTCGTTGGTACATATCACGTGAAAGACATCCTCAAGTAGTGTGTTTTTCGTTTTAACCACTTCCCTCTAAATTCTGAAAGACAAGCTGCACGTCTATATTTATTCTTTTCGCTTCTTTGTTTAGGCCTTATTTTGCGTTTGCACTCAGTCTATTTCACTGAAGTCAGACTTCCAGACCTCGTGTCAACAATTCTTCATTATGGGCTTATGGGTCAGGTCGTCGATTGAAAAGGTCATCGACGATCGGATTTTGCTCGTAATGACGTAAACTGGTATTGCTGGCGATTCTTTTTGTTATTGTTAAGGTCGTGACCTATTGTTGTTAGCGGTTTTTGTTTTTGTCGGTCGAACAACCATCCAACAGATCGACTCGAAGGTGTTAGGTTAGTCTTGTTATCATATGCCGCGAAGATCAACGTGTAATTTTAAAGTAGGTTAATGTGTTTAGGTTAGGGCTAATGTAGCATGTATTTGCCGGACGTGACATTCTTCAGCTTATGTTGGATTTGGATTTTGTGACTACGTTCTTCGACATAGTTCGAGATCGTTCGTTCACTGTCTGTGGGCTAGCACACGACAGTTGAAATACTGTATCACCCCGTCGGGGAAGGATACTTATCCGGACAACGACACTTACTTACGGTTCCTTGTGTTCCGCATAAGCCTATGGGCCATGGTTTACGGGTATTTCACGGTAAAGACGAATGATTGTGAACCTCGGTTCTCAATCCTTGCTGCAAATGTTTATTTCCCTCTTAGCTGAGGTTAGGTTAAAGTTCGTTCTAGGCGTCTAGGGTTAGTTGATCTTCGTTAGTCTTTGTTTGGTGTATAAGTATTTTAGTTTTCGGTGTTATCTTAGGTGTTCGTTAGGTAGTAGTTGTTCCTTGGGTTGTATTGTTGGTACGGTAATGTTGTTTGACGTAGGTGCCGACAACCTTCTTCTAGTAAAGCTGTGGATTTGTGGGTTTTTCCTTTTGTTTGTGCTTTTTAGGGGATAATCTGCAGCGTTAACTAATCTGCAGAACAACACTGTCGGTTAAACCGCTGAATTTTTAAATTACTGATTTTAGTTTCTGCGCCATCTAACGCATATTACTTGAACCTTTTTCCTTCAGGGTTCATGGTCACTTGTGTTTTCTGTTATCGTTGTCAGTGTCTCTAGGACTTTTGCGTCTTCCCGGTAGGTGGCGTCCACAACTTAAGACTCCCTGGTACGGCCTCGGTACATGCAGTACTCTTAGCGTATTTGTACTGGTGGGATTTAAAAGGACAATTTGAATTTTAAAAAGGCAATTCGATTTTTCAAATATGATTGGTGCTAGGTTCTTTTCGAAGGTCAGAGAAGCAGTTGACATTGGTCAAGTAAACAACTATTGTGATTCGAGACTGTTGTTTTTATCCCAGCTTATAACTAGAACTAAGGCTAAGAATTAAGGGATAGTATTCTTCGTTTTAAAAACTCAGTGGCGTTGGAGTGAATCTCAAGCAACGAAGATTCTGGCCGCCAGCACCAAGTGCTATTGTGTGAAGGAAAAGGAGGTTCCTAATTCACAAGCGTCGTCTTACATCGAGTGTGATTGTATTCAAAGGCCAGCCGTCGAGGACGTGCTGGGTAAGCATTGGTGGTATAAGTCTCTAGTCAGTTCATAGTCGCATCAAGAAATATCGTAGATCTTACCTTTATTTTTGTCGTAGCTTTCTGGTGCGGGTACTCAACCCAGCGCTTGCCCTATCGGGGTACGAGGACCCACTCCGTCAGGTCGTTACCCTGTTTAAGAAGCTTGTGCCCATGATTCCTGCGTGCTATCACTGCGGGTTTTTATACTCCCGGAATGCGGAGTTCATTCAAAGGAGCCTACCTGAAGTGGATCAACGGTTCGTCGCAGCGGCTCAACTAGCTAAGGAGCTCAGGAAGTCTCAGGGAAGTCAAGTGTCAGGGAAGTCTCCGGAAACCTAATAATCGTCTACCTTCTGTTAGTTCTAATTAGGTACCTATGTAACCGCGATTTAGATTTAGTGACGCTATTGTGTACACCCACGCTTGCTGATCCTTGCACGAACTGAGCGCAGGGCGCTATCTTTAGTTCGGGATATCAACCATCCGGTTCCGCCTCTCAAAATTCTTAAAGGCATCAGCACGCCCACGCGATTCATTCCTTTCGTTTCTCCTCCTTTCGGCTATCGTCTCCACAATCACCCATACACCCATCTCATCTCACATCATCCGCTATCCGGTGTCCTATTGCCCACCCTCGTGGTGGAAGGTTTTTTTACCATCAGATGCGTTTCTCTGACGTATCGTGCCCTGTGCCAGGGATCTGTACGGTTCGCGAAGCCGTTTGTGCTACTTGTACCTAATTGTAATAACCCATTTGGGATCGACTTGGTTGCCGCGCGCACGTCGTCGGGATATTATAACTTTGTTTAAAATGTATAAATGTTTCGGTTAGAACTATTAAAATTACGATCGTGATCTTGCTAGTGATCTTTTATTTTATTTTTCACTACACATGATAAAGCATAACTGACAGCAATTTTTACGAAATAAACCACAACTACACTTTATTGAAACCGACACTCAGCAGAAAAAGCATAAGTAAGAGTCGTACAAGATAGAAAAAACATAACTGACAACTTATGTTTTTTCGACCTCCGAGTGTTACGACTAAATAATTGTTTTATACAACAAGAATGGACTTTTTAGTGAAATTAAGGTTATTTTTCATAGAAATGTCATTAAATGGTTTTTCATCTTATGAAATAAATGTTTGGCTCAAATTCAAGACTACATATAAAGACACAAGGCGTCAGTTAAGAACTTTTCTATCTAGGAATAGCTACTTATGCTTTTTCTTTCTCTGACAGGTAGTCATTTTACCAAAATGCCGTGTAGTTATGCTTGTCTAAATCATGATCTGTTTGATATACAGAAATAACTGTTGAATAGAAAAATCAATTTTTTTTTCCTGATTTCGAGGGTGTCAATAACTCAATTTCGCAAAAATTGTCACTTAAGGTTTTTTTCTTAAGGCGACAGTGCTGGACATAGGCCTCCCCCAAAGAGTGCCAAAGTGACCGATCCCGCGCCACCCGCATCCAGCGGACTCCCGCAACCTTTACCAGGTCATCAGTCCACCTTGTCGGGGGCCTACCCACGCTGCGCCTTCCGGTACGTGGTCGCCACTCGAGAACCTTTCCGCCCCAACGGCCATCGGTTCTACGTGCTATGTGCCCCGCCCACTGCCACTTAAGTTTAGCGATCCGGAGGGCTATATCGGTTACCTTGGTTCTGCTGCGGATAGTCTCATTTCTGATGCGGTCACGCAGAGAAACTCCCAACATGGCCCTCTCTACTGCCCTTTGGGTGACTTTGAGCCTTCTTATGAGGCCCATAGTAAGCGACCACGTTTCAGTGCCATATGCCATCACTGGCAACACACACTGGTCAAACTTTCGTCTTGAGACACTGCGGAATATTGGACGAAAAGATTTGCCGTAGCTTCCCGAACGCTGCCCAGCCGAGTCGGATTCGACGATTGACCTCTTTCTCGAAGTTGGACCTACCTAACTGGATCGTCTGTCCTAGGTATACATAATCGTCTACAACTTCGAGCGTAAAGTGTCCGATTGTAATGGGAGTTGGTACTACATGGGCATTTGACATGATCTTCGTCTTATCCATGTTCATTCTTAGACCAATCGTCAGCAAACCGAAGGTGAGTGATGTACTCGCCGTTGATGCTGATGCCTAGCCTTCTCCAGTCCAGAGTCTTGAAAACGTCCTCCAGTGCAGCGGTGAACAGTTTTGGAGAAATAACATCTCCTTGCCTGACTCCCCGCTGCAGCGGAATAGGTTTCGAGTTCTGGTCCTGGAGTCGGACTGACATAGTGGCGTTCTCGTACAAACACTTCAGCACTTCGATATAGCGATAGTCAACTTGGCACCGCTGGAGAGACTGTAGTACAGCCCAGGTTTCAATCGAATCGAAGGCTTTTTCGTAGTCCACAAACGGTAAGCAGAGAGGCAGGTTATACTCCTCGGTCTTCTGTATAACCTGACGAAGCGTGTGGATTTGGTCTACGGTACTAAAGTCTCTTCGGAAACCGGCTTGTTCGGGAGGCTGGAAGTCATCTAGCCTGCGTACGAGACGGTTTGTAATGACCCTCGAAAACAGCTAGACATGGCTCAGAAGTGAAATGGGTCTGTAGTTCTTCGGCAGACTATTGTCACCCTTTTTGAAGAACAGCACCACCACACCTCTGTTCCATGCCTTTGGAGTTTTCCCTTCCCGTAAGACGGAATCGAACAACTTCTGAAGGGCCGTAAGGACCGGTTTTCCACCCGCCTTCAGAAGTTCAGCTGTTATTTCGTCTTCACCGGGTGCTTTGTTGTTCTTGAGCTGTTTAAGAGCCATTACAATCTCGTACAAGCTGATGTCCGGGATGTCGTCGGCATAGTGTCGGGTTAGTCTAGCTCTAGGGTCTTCCGCCTGACTAACTTCGGGTCTGCGCGTTGATGTGTATAGCTGTCCGTAAAAGCGCTCTATCTCACCCAGAATCTCAGGTTTAGAGGAAACGATTCTACCATCTTCAGTTTTTAACTTCGCGAGCTGGCTCTGCCCTATAGACAGATCTCTCGAAAATACTTTAGAGCCCTTATTACGCTGTATGGCCTCTTCAATACGATTTGTATTGAATTGGCGCAGATCGCGGGTAAGGGACTTGGAGATCTGTTTATTGAGCTGCCGGTATAAGGTCGCGTCGGCTGAAGACGCAACATCATCAAGGAAATGAAGAAAAGAAAGAAAGAATCAAAAAGAAAGATCATTTCACTCCTTTCCTTCATGAGCCTCTGAGTGGAGCTAGATAGCCTTTTAGTTCCGTTAGTGCCTTGGGCCTTGAAGAACATAGACCCAGTGACACGGACAGCTTCCACAAACCCGTCGTTCAATTCGTCCACATCGCCGCCTAGGCAATCAAAACGGTTTTGGAGTCCCAGCTGGAAGCTCTCGGGGTTTTGAATTTGGATTGATGCTGGATGGAGCGTAGACTTCATCAATCGAGAGCGCTCTTGCTTGACGCATATATTCAATGTGCCTCTTACCAGACGGTGATCGCTCCCTGTTTTGACCGTATTGATCACAGAGACATCATTGAATATATGCTTCCTCGTCGACATGATGAAGTCAATCTCGTTTTTAGTTGCACCGTCGGGACTCATCCAGGTCCACTTTCTGTGCTCGCGTTTCTTGAAGAAGGAATTCATCATGTAGAGTCCTTCCTTCACCAAGAAGCCAGCCAGTAGTTGGCCCCGGTGGTTCCGACTTCCAACTCTAAATTGCCCCACTCTCAGCTCTTCACCATCTCTCTTGCCCAGTTTTGCGTTGAAGTCCCCCATAACAACGGTGAAGTAGGTTTTGGAACTATGCATGGCCTTCGATATATCTTCATACATAGCCTCCACCTCTTCGTCGGAGTGTGCCGAGGTCGGTGCGTAGACCTGTATGACCTTCAATGAGTACCTTGTGGATACTCTGAGTATTAGGTACGCCACCCTAGTCGACACACTCTCGATCTTCACCACGTTATTTACGAGGGACTTGTGGACGAGGAACCCGACACCTCCCTGGGACTGTTGGTCGCCCTCCCGGAAATAGAGCAAGTTGCCGGATTTGAGGGTTATCGTGTCCTCCCCCTCTCTTCGGACTTCAGATAACCCTATGACATCCCAACGCAACTCGCTCAATCCTTCCTCCAGTTCCGCTATCCTTTCGTCGGTCCGCAGTGTGCGCGTGTTATACGTTGCCAGGGCCAGAGGTCGTCGGTGTTGGTAGCCGGATCTTCGCCGGAGATTCTTCGCACCCCTGACCCCGCTGGTACCCTGGCCGCTACCACAACCTGTGTACCGGGGTTCGCCGGAACTTCGGGGCCGTGGTTTAATTGTACAGTCCATTTGGGGGGTATGTGCCATAATCGCCACGCTTGGCATGCGGGTTGGCGATCGCAGTATTTCCACCGCACTCCAGGGATGCTGCTGCCCATCCCCCGGTGGTCTTGGTTGTAGTTTTAGGACATACCCGGGTCCGTCTATTCCGAATATTTGGTCAACTCAAATAGTATAAGTATAGCTATTTATACGTATTGTAGGTATGTATGAAAGTATGCAACTACTTTTAATGACGGATTTAGCCTGCCTATCGCTCATAACACACTTCAACCCTACCCTGTAATAAACTTTTTCACCCTTGGGAAGAAATAATGAGTGGCAAGTAATACGAGGTAAAACAACTTATCATATAACGATCATAATATATACGCTCATTCTGTATAAGTTTGTTTAGTTTAACGTTCATTACACATAACAAACGAAAGGTATAATGTCAAAATCATTTTAACCTTTTTTTTTTTTTTTTAAGAGGGGAAAATGCATTACGCATACCACCAGGGTGCGGGGACGGACCCTGGTGGTTATGTGGGACTCCCTTGTCGGCTAATAAGACCTGCGGTTTACCCACTAAAAACCCCTCTATCTGCCGCCTCCACGCTGTAAGGCGAGGTCGTGGGAACTCAAGTACTCTACCACAGCCTCGCCAGCGGCTGTCCGGAGCTCCGGACTCGTCTCCGGGTGGACTTTATACCTCCCGCTTCTTCTCAAAGGGCGTGCCAATGGCATGCCCGCGACTCGGGGAACCTTCATGTAGGCGACAAGCGTCCCCGTGCCTACCGCCCACGGGTGCCCTTAAGGGGGAATTCGGCGGTCGTAGGCCAACCGCCGTCGCCCCACACGTTTGCGGCGCATTGGTTGGGAGGCCGGATCCTCCTCCCTTCCACGCTCCGCCGCCTCCTTCTGTGCCATCACATCCTCACAGAAGGAGGCCACCGCTTTCCATGACCTGTCGCCGCCAACCATGGCTTCGACCACGGCAGGCAGGGACAGGTCGTGCCCCACTACAGCCACGAGAGCGGCCCGCTGTTCCGCCCAAGTTGGGCACACTGCCAGCGTGTGTTGGGCCGTATCCTCGGCATCACCGCACGCGTGGCATTCCATTGTCGGTTCCCGTCCCGCCACCCTGCACAGATATCTCCCAAAGCAGCCGTGCCCTGACAGGATCTGCACAAGGTGGAAGGAGAGAAACCCCCCGTTTCTTCCGACCCATCTCTCAAGGACGGGCCGGATAGCTCCGATGGTCAAGTGGCCAGCACTCGGCGTCTCCAGCCTTTCCTTCCACTTCTGGATGAGGACGCTGCGGGAGTCGAGCCTCCACCGCCTGATCTCCTCCAGAAGTGGTTGGTCCCCCCTAGCCCGCGCCTCGGTGACACGCCAATATACATCGGCCAGTACTGAAGCGTCGAGGTCCCAGGGTGGGGTCCCCGCCAACACGCAGGCCGCCTCGTAGGAAACGGTGCGGTATGCCCTCGCCATCCTGACCGCCATGACCCTCTGCGGCCTTCGCAGTTGGGCCTGGTTCTTGGTGTTCAGGGATCCGGCCCAGATGGGTGCCCCGTACAGAGCCATCGACCGCACCACTCCTGCGTACAGTCTCCGGCAGCTCGCGTTTGGCCCGTCCAAATTGGGTAACAGTCGGCTGAGTGCTGACGCCGTCCCCATCAGTTTCGGAGCAAGGCACCTAAAGTGCTCCGTGAACGTCCAACGACTGTCAAGGATTATGCCTAGGTACCGCATTGTCGACTTGACAGCGATGGACGTTCCTCCCACCGCCAGGCTGGAACCCGCCGGAGGAGCCTTCCGGGGCCCATGAAAGCACAGCGCCTCGGATTTATTCAGAGCCACCTCTAGCCCCAGCCTCTTGATGCGGGCCACCACCGTTGCCACGCCTGCCGTGGCCCGGATCGATGCCTCCTGGAACGTGCTCCCGCGTGCCGTCACCAAGGTGTCATCGGCGTAGCACGTCACCTTGACACCTGGCAAATTGCGTCCTCTCAGCACCCAGTCGTACCCGATGTTCCACAGGAGCGGGCCAAGGACCGACCCTTGTGGAACACCGCACGACAGCCTCTTCTCCTGCCACTCCTCGCGCGTAGGGTACCTGACGGCTCTATCGGAGAGATAGTCCTCTACCGTCTTCCGGAGGTACTCGGGCACGGCATGGTGCCTCAGTGCCGCCGTGATGCAGGCCCAGGGGAGGGAGTTGAACGCGTTGGCGATGTCAAGGGACACCGCCAATACTACCTCTCCCTGGGCCACTGCTTCCTCCGCCAGGGTCCTCACGCGCGCTATGGCGTCAATGGTGGACCTGCCCCGGCGAAATCCGAACTGGTGGTCGCTGAGGTCCGGCCCTATCCCTTCCAGATGCCGGTTCAGGCGAGCGGCCACCACGCGTTCGAGCAGTTTGCTGGCCTCGTCCAACAGCACTATAGGCCTGTAGGCCGAGGGCGAGTCTGCGGGTCGCCCCTCCTTACGCAGAAGGACCAGTTTACCGGCTTTCCACGCACGGGGGAACTGTCCCTGCGCCAGGCATGCGCTGAATAGCGCACTCAGTCGTGCCTTTAGTGGGCCCAGGGCCAAAACCCAGGCTCTTCCGGGAACTCCGTCAGGACCGGGAGCAGTATTTTTGGCTCGGAGCCGTAATACCGCTGCGCCCAGTTCACCCTCCGTTACCTCCGGTGCATCGCCTGTGTCGGCCTCACTCCCCCTGGGCGGGATCATAGGTGGGGGTACGTGCGCTCCCCTTGTCGGGAACAGGCCGTCCACCACTTGTTCGAGGAGCTGCGGCTGGAGACTCTGCGTAAGTGGAGGAGTCCAGGGGCGAAGCTTGCGTCTCACCATCCTGTAGGGTCTCCCCCACGGGTCGCTGTTAAGCGTCTCCAGCATCTCCTGTTCAGCCAAGTCTTTTCCCTGGCGATTGCCCCCTGTAGCAGCTTGACGGCCTCCGAGTATGCGGCATAAAGGCGCTCCTCCCCTGGCACGTCTCGGATCCGCCGCCTCCGGCTGCGAGTGTACTCGCGTCTTGCAGCTACGCAGGACTCGCGTAGCTGCGCGTGTTAGAATCGAGTTAAATCGAGTTAAAATCATTTTAACCTAACCTAACCGCCAGTGTGTCGACGTCACCCCGCTTCGCGGGGTGTCTATTTCCGCTCTAAGGGACACAAGGCAACCCTAACCGCTCGGCCATGACTTTGGTGTTAAGCGACCTGCGACCAGCGTTTTATCTGTTCATTGCGCGGTCGAGATGCGCAACGCACTGTGGTTAGTTGGGATCACGCGTAATGAACAGATAAAACGCTGGTCGCAGGTCGCTTAAGACCAAAGTCGTGGCCGAGCGGTAACCTAACCTACAAGTAATACCATTGTTAAGACTATTTGTTGTTTTTTACTGCGGAGGGCTTCGTCCCCCGAGCCCCCTTTGTTGGGGGCTCCGCCCCTTTTTCTGGCTGCCCTAACCTAATTTTCTGTATTATAATCCTTATACGAAAATATACTATGCGTTATGATCGTTATTAGTTATGTATCTTATATGAAAGTAGTCAATTTGAGTGTTATAGAAAAAAACGTTTTTTTTTATATTTTTTTTTGATGATTATTATGGCAAATGACCGTTATTCATTATAAAAGTAGTGGTTTTGTTGTTATAGCTAACGTTAATTATATCTGGTGAACATTATTAATATGAAATAATATATATTGTTGTTATATCTCGTGGGACGCAGCCAAGAATGAGATATACTATTTATTATTCGGAAACAACGCCACACTTTTTTTATACCATTCAAAGCAAAAATATAAATACTTGACTTCTACCAATTCCCGTCCACCACCGTGAACAAAGCCTATGTTTAAGTAGCCGAAAATAAATAAGAAAGAAACAACAAACCTAAAGAAATACGCATCATGTTTGTTTAACCTTGCGAAATATCGGAGGCACATTCCCGGCCGGCTAATGAAATATAATTATACTCCCGAAACTCTTATTGTCCTAACTTGACGTTACTTCGTAAATTGGCCTCATTTTGCTTGGTATGTAGGTACAGCCGAGTATACACGTGCAATGTTTTTGTGTCTTGGATGTTTTACGGGCCACCACGGCGTCCTGCTCTCAATAGAAATGCAGTTTTTGTAAACATCCTAGAACCAAGTACATGAAATTTTGAATACACAATGGGGAAAATGGATATATTTTGAACTTTAAGGTCTACATGTTAAGGTCGACTTTAAAATATATTATTACAAAATATCTACTGGAATGTAATGATACATTCATTCACTGGACGAATATGCTGGGTCACAATATTATTGAAATAATTATGTTCACCGTGCTGTCGTGAGAGCACAGAACGTAGTCCTCTCGTCTCAGCTGAGCGATTGCGACTGACTCCGCCCGCAAACGGCAACAGAAGATAATATACCCAACTACAAGAAACACGCGACGGGAGAAAGGGTATCGCGCTAAATAAAAAAGACGTATACGCCAAATACGTATTACCTCAATACGTCTGAAAAGGGACTACATAAAAAAACCTTGCTAGTCAAATCACTAGGCAATATCAAAAGCTATATTACGCTAAATTTTTACGTAAATTATATGCACGGGAACGGCACACCATTGAAATTATGTAAAAATAAGACATGTCTTGGCGATTGTTTTCTATCGAGGCAATTTTGATTTTGTATGGTTTTTTTCAGACAAATTGATTGCAAATATGATGTAGTTTTTGTATGTTTTTTTTCCTGGCATCCGCTTTAGTTTGTCATAGGTAAATATTCAATCTAAGAACTCCGATTTCGCGGAGCCCCCTCTTAATGGTTATCGGACCAAAAATATCCGCGTTAATGCCTATTACACACAAACTGATTTAAGAATCGGTATGATTCAATGTGTTGAATTAATGTCTGCTAGAAATGCCTTAGACTTTTGATGATTGGTCAGTCAGTGAGTGACAACATTATGAAAATTTGACTAGTTATAATTATTTAACTACAGGTTGAAAATAATGAAAATGTAAATATACCGTAGTTATATGTACAATGCCTGGGTGACTAAAAAAACAGCCTTCTAGTTTTGTCCACATCGAAGTTATAGGGGGGTCAAACATGGCCTCAAATGCGACAAAAGGTTGGTACGGCCGTGCCGCTGTTTTACTCGACTAGGCGGGGGCACTACCGCACCCCCGGATAAGTGAAGGGGTTACAAATAAGTTCAAAATCTTTATTTTTAAAGTCTTAAATTGTTTATTTTGTTCCAGAGTTAGTATAGGTTTTCAATTTAAGTTGGAACGGACGGTTTGAAGGAGGGGGGAAGGGTATTTTTTTATACTGATATGTAAAGCAATTCGCAAGATTTCACTTCTGCCGGCACTACCGGCCTACTAAGAAAATTAATAAAATCAGGGGAAATAATTCGTGTAGTTTTGAAAATTGGTACAGTTATACCTTGTCGTGTTACTAAAAGTCCTCGAGGTTAAGTTAAGGAAGTCTGAAGTTATCATAACGCTTTTCGTACAGATATTCGAGATATGTACGAAAATCTAAAAAAAGGTAACTTCACCCCCCCCCCCCCACCCTCAGCACAGCCCCCACCTTCGAGGACTTTTAGTATGTTGATCTGGACACTGCAAGGTATAATTGTACCAATTTATAAAACTACACGAATTATTTCCCCTGATTGCCCATATTCGGCTTAATTTTCTTAGATTATTATATAGGTACCTACTTATTTCAAAATTCTGCTGGTCATTAACGAAACGTTGAGTTTCTCAAAAAACTGCCTGTCCATAAACTAATTGAAACACCGCACCTTTATCTTTACGAATCAATAAATGCTGCAGAGAAAATGTAATTGAATTTTAAATACAGTCTCAGACCAATCAGTTATCAAAGTAATTGAAGCGAAACATTTAAAATCAATTTCTAGATAAAATACCGATCGATCTTTCACAAACACAGGTCTTCGTTGAAAAACATTCATTTCATTTCATTAAAACCATTGTTACGTTCAAATACTGCAGGTCGATTTATCAGAACAGCCGTTCTCGAAAGGTTAATATTTCAATTTAAATTTTCTGTTTTTTTAAAGCTGGGGGCTTTCTTCCTGCTCATGTTCGGTGTAATTTATCTAGAGGAGAATCGAAGCAGTCTATCAGGGAAATTGTGCATGTATTTTTTATGAACTCGTATGAACTCCTAACAGTGTGTTTTGGTATCAAAACCGTAAATTCTGGTTGAGTAGAGTGGAAACAAGGGAAGAAGCAAGTTTGCTAAAAAGTTTTCATTGTAAAGACTTTAAAATATTATTAAGAGGGGGCGTTCCGCCAGGGAAAAATCAGAAATCACCCGCGCGCCCCGCACCTGCCGCTCTGATGCGTCTATTGCTGCCCCGCTCCTTCTCGCATAGTATATGCCCCGACAGTCAGATGAAACATGATGAATACCTATGAATAATAGGCATGATGACTCATGTTCAAATTGATAACGTAGTGATGCTAAATGTATATTAAACCATCAAATTACCGTAATAAAGTATAAATAATAAAATATAATTAAAATCGTAAAAAGATATGAACCTTGAAAGTTTAGATTTTTTTTTTTATTGTACAAGAGTAAATTTAAAGGTACCAATAGAATCCTTAGGCTTTTATAGAAACAAAATTATAAAACAATTATGTACTTAAATGCAGTATTCGGCGAATGAAACAACAATTTAAGAACCTGATTTTCCATACGACGATACATGTAGGTACTTTGTATTAACAAATGTCGGCTGTGACGTCACGCCTGTCTGTCTTTCAGTATTATTCGTTTTGCGCTGCCGCCAGCGAGGTCAATCTTTATCTCAAATTTTTGGGTATTTATGTTCTTTAATTGTAGTTCCTCCAATACAAACATTTGTTCCTGTCCAAAAACTGGTTCAAATGACATCATAAAAAAATTTAGTCATCATCCCTATTATAAAAAGTGGGAAGCAAGACAAAATCTGTATCTATATTTGAAGATATTATTTTCGCTATTAAGTCAGAGTTTCGAGAGCTATAACTGAAATATGACCTTCCGTTTTTAGAGTTCCGTACCCAAAAGGTAAAAACGGGACCCTATTACTAAGACTTCTCTGTCCGTCTGTCTGTCTGTCACCAGGCTGTAACTCAAGAACCGTGATAGCTAGATAGTTGAAATTTTCACAGATGATGTATTTTTGTTGCCGCTATAACAACAAATACTAAAAAACAAAATAAAATAAATATTTAAGGGGGGCTCCCATACAATAAACTTTTTTTTACTGTTTTATAGATAATGGTACAGAACCCTTCGTGCGCGAGTCTGACTCGCACTTGGCCGGTTTTTTATTTACTAAATCACGTAAGGGTTACAATGGCTAGTAAAAACCTAAAGCAAAAAAAAGCCATAATCGAATTAAAACTTTTGTGAGACATGTCTAAAATACTACTAATAAATTCACGTATTAAATGTCACGACAGGCGACATGTTTCGAACTCTTCGGGAGTTCTTCTTAAAAACAATCATCGAAAACACTCATCCTGTAGAAGAACTCCCGAAGAGTTCGAAACATGTCGCCTGTCATGTCATTGAATACTTGAATTTAATTGTGAATTTATAAGTAGCATTAAAAAAACTGTTATATATTATGAAACCTTCGATCATGTCTATGAAAGTCAGATTTTCAGGCCACAGTGTTGCGGCCAAATTTTTCAATTCTGATCTCGGATTCCTGCTTGGAGACAATGGAGACGCTCTGGCCCTTTAGGTATCAATTTTGAACATACTGGTAGGTACTAAAGAAAAACTGCTTAATTGTGTTCACTTTTTTTAATATAAAAATGACCAAGTTCGCAGGCAATAATTGTTGGAATCTGCACCCTCGATAATTCTAAAAGCGACACCCGTGATGACTTTAAAGAAAAACAATGTCAATAATGTCACTACGGGCGACATGTTTCGAAATCTTCGGGAGTTCTTTTTCAGGATGAATGCTTTCGCGGCGGTGTCGCTTGAATCACGACAAGATTCAAGCGAAACCGCCGCGAAAACACTCATCCTGATGAACCCCCGCAGAGTTCGAAACATGTCGCACGTAGTGACATTTAATACGTGAGTTGAACCTTGTATTAGTATTATTTCAACATGTCTCACGAAAGTTTAAATTCGAAAAACAATGTCCGCCATCTTGGAATTCAAAATGGACATCATTTCTCGAAAAGCCTGAACACGTATCTTGTTCTTTAAAAAAAACGCGCATCGTAATTTACAACAAATATTTCAAAAATGAAAATAATGCGACCACTTTTTGAATTATTTCCGACTTCGAATTCGTATTTAGAGACCGAGAGGACATCGATTTTGAAATTAACCGGATTTATTCTCAACTAGCGATCCGCCCTGGCTTCGCTCGGATACTATATTAAATTATATTATACATATAAACCTTCCTCTTGAATCACACTATCTGTTAAAAAAAACCGCATCTAAATCCGTTGCGTAGTTTTAAAGATCTACGCATTCATAGGGGCAGACAGCGGGAAGCGACTTTGTTTTATACGAGTACTATGTTGTAGTGATAGTGATAATCTATATATATAAAAGAAGGATACCTGATCTACCATCAACGCACAGCCGAAACTACTCAGCGTTACGACTAATTTCAGCGTTTATGAACATTCCACCCCTAAGGGGGTTAAGTAGGGGTGTAATGTTTATAAAGGGGAAACATTAATTTTTGAACTATGAACTTGAAACTTTGTAGGAAGATTTCTCATTAAAATACAGTAAAAGTAATTTCTGCGTTTAGGAAAATTCCACCCTTAAGGGGGTTAAATAAGGGTGCAAAGTTTGTATGAGGGAAACTTTCCCTTTTGAAAGAGGAACTTGAAGATTTGTAGACAGATTACTTATTATAAAACAAAAAAAGTGCTTTCGGCTTTTTAGAAAATTCTACCCCTAAGGGGGTTAAATAGGGGTGCGAAGTTTGTATGGGGGAAACATTATTTTTTGAACAAGAGACTTGAAACTTTCTAGAAAGATTACTTATTAAGATAGAAAAAAAGAATTTTCAGCGTTTTAGTACATTGCACCATAAATGGGGTTAAATAGGGGTGCAAAGTTTGTATGATGGAAACTTTTCCTTTTGAGCTAGAAACTTTAAACTTTGTAGACAGATTACTTATTTGTATACAAAAAAAGAATTTAAACGTTTTGGAAAAATCCACCCCTAAGGGGTTTTAAAAAGGGTGACATGTTTGTATGAAGAAACTTTGTTTTTTAGGTAGAGTAAAAATTTTGTAGAAAAATTACTTATTCAAATATAGAAAAAGTCGTTTCAGTGACTTAGAAAACTCCACCCCTAAGGGAGTGACGTTGGGGTTTAGAGTGAATATGGGGGAAACTTAGTTTTTGAGCTAGAGACTTAAAACTTTGTAGAAATATGACTTATTAGATTACAAAAAAAGGACTTTTTGCGTTTTAGACTATTCCACCCCGAAGGGGGTTAAAGGCAAGGGTTGTATGGGAAACGCTTTTTTTTAGTAAGATACTTGAAACGTTGTAGAAAGATTACTTATCAAATAAAAAAGCACTTCCAGCGTTTAAGAATATTCTATCCCTAAGGGGGTTAAAAGGGGGTGCAAGGTTTGGATTAGCAAAACTCTTTATTGAGCTTGTCAGATTAGAATATAAATATGTAATATATTTTAAATAGATTATTTGGTTATTAGAATAATACTTAGAAACAAATGTAATGTTAATAAATGAATCAATATCACCGGAAGTACGTTTAATGCAGTTCGAATGGAGGTGGGGGTTTTGCATAAAAAGGGGTGTCTGCCATTGGACGGCCCTTATTTTGCTCGGCAACTGCAGAAGACTGAACCGTCTACTAAAATCCACACCTCCATCACGACTGTCTGATAGTACTAGTAAAGATAAAAGGTGTAACAGATAAAAGGTGTAATTTGGTTCTTTCGGCACAGATTTAATGTAAGTAACAGTTCAATAAATATATGTTAATCAAATATTATGTTTCTATTCTATTTCCATTACCCACACCATGACCCTGCTTTTACATTCAATAGTTGAAAATAATGGTTTAGTGTGTATTTTACTCAGATTATACATATTCTATGCATAATTTCCTATCAAGCTGGAGACTTAAAACGTTGTATAAACAATTATTATCAGAATAAAAAAGATCTTTCAGCGTGTTGGAAAAAATCCTCCCCTAAAGGGTTTAAAACGGCATTCAAGGGATGGAGACCAAGAAAATATTATAGTAAGAGATTTGTAACTTCAGTCTTATAGCCTTTATCTTAAAAGACCACAAAACTGATTATATTGAAATTCATCCCCTATGGGGGCAACATAATTTAGACTGCTTGAAATGGATTCCATAAGGGGGTTAAAAACACTCATCCCCAAAATGAGCTCAAAGGAGTTGGATGTTTGTACAGGGAACAAGACAATTTTTAATTAAGGGATCTGGAAAGTCGCTAAAAGACTAGGTAACTAATTACAACATTTCTTGAAATTCATCCTGTAAGGAGGTTAAAAAGGGTTGGAAGTATAGAATAGAATAGAATAGAATCTTTATTTGCTTAGAATAAGTAGGTACATCGGTGTCCTTAGCTGTTATATGACAATAAGTATCTTATTCTGCTATTTGTATTGAGTAATACTAGCATGCAAATATCTTAAATATTACTACTGTTGAATGTCCTGAGACAAGAAATCTTTTACACTGTAATAGTTCTTTACACTTAAGAACTTGATTAATAGGTTTTTAAATTTATTCAGAGGTAGCTCTTTCCAACATTTCGGTATCTTATTAAATATTGTCATGCACATAACAAAGCAGTGACCAGAGTACAATGCCGTCCTAGGAACGCAATCATGCACCAACCGGCCAGGATTTCGTTGGTTTCGAGTGGAAATGCTTGCAGCTGTTTTAAATAAATACATATGCCTCTT
Source organism: Epinotia demarniana (assembly GCA_945867215.1). Classification (NCBI taxonomy): domain Eukaryota; kingdom Metazoa; phylum Arthropoda; class Insecta; order Lepidoptera; family Tortricidae; genus Epinotia; species Epinotia demarniana. Next base: position 806,502 of record OX244277.1, read on the forward strand.
AACGAACATGCAGATTTCCAAAATATATAAACAAGGTAGAGGTAATATATTAAGCTTTCTGAAGAGCGGTTTGCAAGACTTGTAGTCAGCGAGTCCACAGATAGCCCGCACACATTTTTTCTGTGCCACAAATGCAATGCCGGAATAATTACAATTTCCCCACAAAATTAGTCCATATCTCAATACTGAATTAACATAGCCATGATATGCAGCAAGAGTGGCCTGCAATCCTGAAGTGCGCCTTAATTTATGTAAAACATAAACAAACCTATTCAATTTGCAACGGACCTTATCTATGTGAGCTTGCCAGTCTAAATTTTTATCTAAAGTGACTCCCAAAAAAGTAAGTCCCTGCAATTCTTGTATTTTCTTATTTCTAAAATGTATATTAATGCTAAGATTTTCACCTCGTTTGGATTTAAACTGTACACAGTGGGTTTTATTAATATTAATTTGTAAGTTATGCATTTCTAACCATTTTATAACAGTTTCCATCATTTCGTTTACTTTACATTCATGTTCTTGTATATTTTGTTTTTTTTCCGACGTAACAATAAAAGATATATCATCAGCAAACATAACAGATTTGCATGGAATTATATTAGGTAGTTCATTTATATAAACGATGAATAATAAAGGGCCAAGTACACTACCTTGCGGAACACCAAAATAATTATATTTTAATTCTGATTTATAACTAGTTTCTACTTTATGTTCATCTAGTTGAACTATTTCTACACATTGCTTTCTATTTAGTAAGTAAGTTTTTAACCAATTGAGCACAAGACCTCTAACACCATATTTTTCTAATTTGTCTAGAAGTAATGCATGGTCTACAAAGTCAAAAGCTTTTGACATGTCTAAAAATACCGCTGTAGTGTGCTGTTTCATATCTAAGCATTTAACAATGTGATGAACAAGATTAAAACTAGCTAATGTCGTCGATTTATTTTTTTGGAAGCCGTTTTGTTCTGGTTTTATTATTTCAAATTTATTAAAAAAATGTATGAGCCTCTTGTACATGCATTTTTCAAACATTTTTGCAAAAATTGGAATCAATGTTATGGGACGATAGTTTCCCATGTCTTTTTTATCATTTTTTTTAAATACAGGCTTTACTATGGATATTTTCAGTAGTTCTGGGAAAACGCCACTCTCAAAGGAGAAGTTAACTAGGTGTGTAATAATTGCGCTAAGTTCATATTTACATTGTTTTATGACATATGTACAAATTTCGTCAAATCCTACAGCTTGCGTATTATTTAATGACGTGATGACATTCACAATTTCTGTTTCTGAGAATGGCATTAAAAACATGTTGTTATTACAAGTGGAGCTCAAAAGAGAATATCTCTTATTCCCGTTATCTAGTTTTGTGCCGGTTTCGTTAGATATACTAATAAAATAGTTATTAAAGTGTGATGCTATCTGATCTGGTTGACTAATTTCTTTATTATTGATACATATTTTATCTATATATGATTTAACGCTTTTATTTTCCGTTTCTCTCTTAATTATATCCCAAGATGCCTTACATTTATTTTTACTATTGGCTATATAATTTTTGTTTTTAATCTTTTGCGCTTTATTGATACATTTTTTCAATATTTTTGTATAAGTTTTGTATTCAATTTTCTTTTGTTCATTTTTCCCTATGTAATATTTAAATCTATGGATCCTTTTTGTTTTGCAGCTAATTTTTATTCCTTTTGAGATCCACTTTGGTTTTTATAGAGTCCACATGTTATTTTTTGACGTTGAATCGGGAAACAAAGGTTATAAAAGAGTGAGACTATATCATAGAATTTATTAAACGCTCTATTAAAGTCCTGTTCTATATATACTTCATGGAACGAAAGGTTATTTAAACATTCTTGAAACTTCTTGATATTTTCTGAGCAGTAGTCTCGTTTAACCTTATAATAGAACTTATTTTCAATTAAATTATTGTTTACGTTAAAGCTAAGCATCTGAGCGGTATCATGGTCAGAGAGACCAAGTGGTAAGACGTCGGATTTAGCATATTTTATATTACTTAAAATATTATCAATACATGTTTTTTCTCTTGTGGGTTTTTTAATATGCAGTTTAAGGTTGTAATTTCTTGCGATATCCATCAACTCTTTGCTAATTTTATTTACTATAAGGGTATTAATATTGAAGTCCCCACACAATACGAATTGTTTAAATTGTTTATTAAGATTGTGCAGCAGAATATCTAACTTCTGCAAAAAGTAATTTGGCGGTGAATTTGGAGTTCTGTACAAGCAAACTACTACTATATCATGCTTGACCATTCTTATACCACAACATTCAAATAATTTATCCACTGCAAGTTCCTTCACATTTTCTAGCTCACTGTATATTATACCTTTTCTAACCATGATACACACACCTCCCCTTTTTTCGTCTCTACGAGAGTAAGACGAAGCAAGTTGAAAGTTTTCTAGTTTAAAATAATTCTCATTTCCTCTCTGAATAAATGTCTCTGTAAAACATAAAACGTGTCGGCTAATATCTTTATCACATAGTTCATTTAGAGTTACTTGTAGAACATTTTGCTTTGAGAGGAAGCTGGCAATGTTTTGATGCATTATCCTAATTATTGATGAATTGTTCTGCTTTGGAGCGAAAAAGCTGTTTTTTTGTCCGTGTTGACACTGGATAGTAGTCTAAAATTGTTTTCTGTGTCCTTTTGTTATGGTTATGATGTGTTGTTTGACTGGATTGATTTTCCCAGCTAATAAAATTGCTAATGTGATTAATTATATTTAGTATGTATGAGGAATAAGTATTTTTTGAAGTAAGGGAATTCATAGGTCTTTTATACTAATTATATGGTAAGACAAAATAAATAACCCGAATGGTAGCAGAGAAGTAGGCAAGGATAAATTAGAACCACGACCCTTACAGAACCGAACAGCTTCCAGTTCCCATAACCGAAAAGAAGGTAATGTTTCATTTAAACTGCGGATTATTTTGTTAATTTATAAAGTTTATTTTAGATAATCAAAATCATGTATGCTCTAACAACACCGTTAAATGGGGACAGCAGATGGAGATGGAAAGTTCTACGTCTTTTAGCATTATATAGGTTTTCATAACCATACAGGTAGCTCGGACTAACGTGAACTACTGAACGGATTTAGGCAAACATTTCCAGTAATGTAGCTTTCTTTAATACATTATAAAAAAATATACAATTTTAGCAGAAATGTCTGTTGGTGATTCTTAAGATATTTATATTTCTAAAAACGGAGTTTTCAATTTAAATTTAGCAATTTAAAATAATGAACTCATTTCACTGTTACCTTTTACGCTTAATCCCTGAACGGATTTAGATGAAATTTTCCGCTTTACGCTGAATTTGACACCCTTGAAAGGATATAGGATAGTTTTTATCACTGAAATAATCCCATAAGATGGTAGAACTTTGTTTGGGTCGGCGATAGTTAAGGTTCCACCTACAATAATTTAATACCAATCATTTTTCTAAGATACAAGTTCTACGCGGACGAAGTCGCGGGCAACAGCTAGTCTTTCATAAAGTAAATACACGCTCGACAGAAAAAATGTTCGTGTAGTTTTGCATGTACTACACAAATTATTCTAAGAAGCCGGTCGCCGGCCGATCGCTTCGTAATCTTATGGTTGTATTTTGAACTTTAAGGTCTACATGTTAAGGTCGACTTTTAAATATATTATTTCAAAATATACCAAAATATCTACTGGAATGTAATGATACATTCATTCACTGGACGAATATACTGGGTCACAATATTATTGAAATAATTATGTTCACCGTGCTGTCGTGAGAGCACAGAACGTAGTCCTCTCGTCTCAGCGGAGCGATTGCGATTGACTCCGCCCGCGAACGGCAACAGAAGATATACCAAACTGCACGAAACACGCGACGGGAGAAACAGTATCACGCTAAATAAAAAAGACCTATACGCCAAATACGTTATACCTCAATAAGTCTGAAAAGGGACTACATAAAAAAACGCCGCTCATCAAATCACTAGGCAATATCAAGAGCTATTATACACTAAATTTTTACGTAAATTATATGCACGGGAACGGCACACAATTGAAATTAGGTAAAAATAAGACATGTTTTGGCGATTGTTTTCTATCGAGGCAATTTTGGTTTTGTATGGTTTTTTTCAGACAAATAGATTGCAAATATGATGTAGTTTCTGTATGTTCATTTTCCTGGCATTCGCTTTAGTTTGTTATAGGTAAATATTCAATCTAAGAACTCCGATTTCGCGGAGCGCCCCCTCTTAAGCGTACAAACTAAATAGCGTTCCCAGCATAATTCTAGAACGAAACCTTACATTAAGTTTAGAAAAACTGCAATTTAGCTGCACAGGTGTTATGTCGCATTTATAATGTTGTAGTTTTTTTTGCTCTAATGAGGTTAGTACTCTATAAGAAAAAACATTACACATTCAGGTTTAATGTTATTAAGCTATGATAGTGGGGCAGAGTACTCGAACAAATGGTCTTAAATGTGGACACGCTGGACAAAAGCACCAATTTCAGGCACTTTTTAGATCCATAGTTTTAAGTTTTTGATACCAACTCCTCCGTCGGACATTTTGTTTTTTGGCGGCCATGTTAAATTGTAGTTAAATATTAATATTTCGAGTTCTAAGACTCTTAGAACAACAAAGTTGGTGTCTAAATATACGTATTTGGGGTCAGGGAATTCAACTAGATAAGTATTTTACCGATATAACACTGCATATAAATGTAAAACATCTTTTTCTTAGAGTTGGTTTAAGTTATGTTAAAAAAACAATTATTAGCATTATTTTATTTTTATTACTTGTTATTATAGATGTTATAATATATATATAGCGAAGTTCATTCACCCGGTTAGAGTTCGTACCTCTCTTCATAAGATGGCGGCTAGCGGACACTGCGGTCACTCAGCTGGATGATTAAAATTAATATTAATACGAAAAAAAACTATATTTTACGCATTTAAAAAAAAACTTTAAAAAAATAAAAACTAAAAATAATCATTTTTTAAGTTCTTTGTAATGTATACATTAACTGGGCTTCGGCTCTAAGACGGTTAAAAAAACACCGTGTGTCATATGTCGGAGACAGGATGGTCATTAGTACGGACGCTAAATTGTTGCGCAGCGTGGGAATGGCTACGATTAGTTAGTTTGTGGCTGACGTCACATCGAACCTTCTAGCCCCACTCCTTGCGCTAGGATGGAGCCGAGCGGGCCGAGCTCCGGACATTCTCTGGCTGAACACGCGAGTGACCGGACGCATTGGATCCACCTCGGAACTGTCCACGCTACAATTCAATATCATTGAAGTGCAATCTAATACGAGTATACCCAATAATTGAATAAATTATTGATTTGATTCAAAGTCTTAGTCACAATACTCAATCTCCCAGCGATACCCGACGGCATCGCCCATCCCATTCTGAACAGAACCACCCCCACCATTCTCCTACATATGTATATGTATGTATACATAACCTGCGGAAATTTCAAGTGTCTATATATTACGGTTCTAGAGATATACCGGTTGTTACGGGCGGGCAATAAAATTACGTTTCATGTATGAGAGAACTGTTTGATTTGAAATGTATTTTTATTTTTATGAATATATGTTAAAGCAGCAATAGAAAAACAACTTCTGTGGAAATTTGAACTGTCTAGCTATTGCTGAAAGGCAGACAGCCGGATGGACAGCGGAAGCTTAGGAATAGGGTTCCGTTTGATATCCTTTGGGAACTCGACTCTAAAAAATATCTAGTTGTTTTCCTTGACCCCTATTATGTATATATAGACACTAAGATTGTGATGGTACATTATTTAGAACTCGAGATATTAATGATATACGTATTATTCAAAATGACCGCCATAAAATTAAAGGTGGCCGACGGAGGAGGTGGTTCCTATCAAAACCAAATTGACGACCGCTTTAGCCTACGAAGCTAGATGTCCTGGGTTCGAGTCCCGGTAAGGGAATTTATTTGTGTGATGAGCACGAATATTTGTTCCTGAGTCATGGACGTTTTCTATGTAGGTATTTAAGTATGTATTTATCTATATAAGTATGTTTATCGTCGTCTAGCACCCATAGTAAGCTTTGCTTAGTTTGGGGCTAGGTCGATTTGTGTAAGATTGTCCGCTAATATTTATTTATTTATTTATAAAAACTAAAAGTTATGGACCTAACAAGTACCTGAAAAAAATTTGGTGCTTTTGTCCAGTGTGTCCACATTATCGCCTGAAACTGCCCTACTACAATTAGCCTAACCCAATGTATGAATGTGTTAAGTGCAACAAAAATGTAGTTTCTGTGTGGATGAAGGTTAATAATTTCACATAATTTTGAAGTGTTATGTACAGAAGACAGCAAAAGTGCATGATCAATTCAGAAACAGTTTCGCTTGCCCGCCGAATCCTACGCCATCTATGAGCACGACTTGTAATATGTTAATGTAAACCTCAGAGGGTCAGGGTCAGCTAATTTTTGTCTAAGTAATAATGATGTTTTCCTTGTCTTGAAAACTGTATTTTCTACGGGTTTATACCACCTATAATTTGTACTACATTATATTTATCAAGTCAACTCCAACGCGTTGCCAATTTTTTATATGTCACACGACTTTTTGCATGTTTTTCTTATCTTTGTATTCTGTGCTGCACGGGAATAACCAAACATCGACTTAATTACAAAATCACTGATTCCCTTCCCACCATAACTTGACCTGGCGCAGATTTGAACTCGAAACCTTTGAGTGATGACAACCGACTGTAATCTGTCTAGTTAAGGTTGGGCCATTATGATAATTGAATGGTAGGATGAAAATAATTAGTTTATTTTTGTATGCATATATTCGTCACAACTACGAATAATTGAGGAGGATAGACAGATTATGTATAACTACCATCCAATTTCTTATGACTTATGTATGACACTTGCTTCTTGTTTGTTTGTCGGCGTTTACGATTCGATTCGATTCTATACAATAACGATGTGTTCTCGATTGATCTTGTTTAAAAGATCACAATTAATTGCTAATATATAATATAGACGTAAATAGTGTTTACATATGTTTTGTAATATATATGATACCTAACTACATACTCATATCGTGCAAGTGTAATTACGAATGCTATTGTTACCAGCGAAAAACGGTTGTTTTATGGGGACAAGAGGAAGGATATACTTAGTAAACCAGATCTAGGGATAAAGCTTCAATCTTTTTCCAATTTTGGAAATTAAACTTAAGCTATTACCTTAATGAAAATGTTGCTGTTGTTTTTATATATCACTTTCTTTATGATTAATGTTTGTATGTAAAAAAACTTTCATGTGTAAAAATACAGCAAATATATACAAAAAAAACATAATCTCCCGTTAGCTGGGATTCGATACGCGGTCGTTCCACCAGTGGTATAGGTGTCAAAGCGGACCCTGGGAATAACGCTAGGGGGATGATGCTACCAGTGGAATCGCACTTAAACACTGCTATATTATAAATTTGCATTTTGTAGCTTTGTTAATACATACTGATAATTATGAGAAAATTTCTGCTGATAACCGGTGTCAATTGATAGGTAATGTGCCTAGTAATGTGCTTCCGCTGTATGTCCAAATAGTATCGCCAACAACGCCATCGAGTTTAATTATTGCGCACGACGTAAAGGTAAGGTGTTTATGCATTTTTGCAGCCGGTTATTTAATTGTATGGCATACATTACTTTGGCCTTTGAAGTTTGCCGGTGGCCGGTAGTATACACAGATTGTTCCTTCTTTCACAATTTCGCGCTAATGTGTGGAAGAAGGTGTTCTTCATACGTGGTGAATGTTTTTGCACGTAAGGTGTTTAGTTCTGCAGGTCAATAACGTAACGCATTGTACGCGCGTCAGTTAGAACTTAATGTCAATTTTTATATGGAAGATAGACTGTTGGATCTTTCATCAAAGATCGTTTTCCAATAAAGCCTTAGCCGCATATACCTACAAGTATGTTTTATTCGTAATGACAGATGATATGAAGTACACTTTTATAAAAGGTGGAATATCGAATACTTTTAGTTACATTTTTTTAAAACAACTAAAAGGTTCAAACTGCGATTTGCTCTTGCAGTCGTCTACGGTTTAAATATTTTTTTTTCTTATAAGAATATTTACAATTCACTTACATGATAATTAAAGTACTTAAATTGTTATGGTGAGCGTTTGTGTGCGTATTTACATTTACACAAGAAAAATAGATGTCTTAAATTAACTAAATAAGTAAATTTTATTATATTATAAGTAGTACATTATTTGACTTTAGTCTTACAATTCAGAAAAAAAAGTAATAAAATTTTATAGCGAAATTTGACATTGGTTTATTAAAATAAGTTAACGGCATAGCTATGGAATGGAATTGAGCTTTGAAGGCTGGTTGTGGGCAAAGTCTAAACGGTAATGTTTAAAAAAAAAAATATTTTCAACATTAAGTACAGGACATGCTTTTTAAGTAAAAAAAACCGGCCAAGTACGAGTCAGACTCGCGCACCGAGGGTTCCGTACTACAAACCTATAACAAGCAAAAGTTGTTGTATGTTTATTACTAAATGATAAATGAAAATGGAATCCGTAACATTACAATGTGGAAAGCTGAGGGAGCATAAATTTAAACAGGGTCACTTTATCAATTTAGTAATCATCCTTTAGGCCTTGATTTATTCCTTGCGATTACCTAGTTGCGAACGCCAAAATAAGCGGATTACTTATATTGCTGTTTCTTTTTATTGTGTTGCTATAAAACTGAGTTCACGGGAAAGTACCTTTAGGTTTTGATAACCTTACGTATACCTACGCTGGCCCAGTGCGGGTTGGAGACTTCACATACACCTTTTTCAGTTTTAAATTATGCGACTTATATTGCTATTTCTTATGATTGCGTGGACTTGTAAAACTTTCGTTTTGCTACAGCTGAAAGGTATTATAGACATGAGTATTTAATATGAATTTAAATTTAATACCTCTAGACGTGTTTACGAGGAAAAACGTAGTAAATTTAAAATTTCAAACAATAATTTTTGTATGATTTTAATACAAATGTCTTCTTTTCGTAATTTTTCCTTTGTCTGTGCTATATGAAGTTTCTTCGTGCTAAGTTTCAAGTTTCTGAGTTAACGGGAAGTACCCTTTAGGTTTTGAGTTTGTTGTGAGTACTCAGTTTCAAAATATGCGACTTAAATTGCAATTTCTTTTGATTGCGTTGACATAAAAGTTTGGTTTTGCTACATCTGAAAGGTCCTATAGCCCTGAGTATTTGACATGAATTTCAATTTAATACATCTACGCATTTACGAGGAAAAAGGTAGTAAGTTTAAAATTTAAAAAAAATGATATTTGTATGATTTTAATACAAATGTCTTCTTTGCGTAATTTTTCCTTTGTCTGTGCTATAAGAAGTTTCTTCGTGCCAAGTTTCAAGTTTCTGAGTTAACGGGAAGTACCCTTTAGGTTTTGAGTTTGTTGTGAGTACTCAGTTTCAAAATATGCGACTTAAATTGCAATTTCTTTTGATTACGTTGACATAAAAGTTTGGTTTTGCTACATCTGAAAGGTCCTATAGTTCTGAGTATTTGACATGAATTTCAATTCAATACCTCCACACGTTTACGAGGAAAAAGGTGTTAAGTTTAAAATTTAAAAAAGCATTTTTTTGTATGATTTTACTAAAAATGTCTACATTTCGTAATTTTTTCTTTGTCTGTGATATATGACGTTGCTTCATGCCTAATTTCAAGTTTCTGAGTTTACGGGAAGTACCCCGTAGGTTTTGCGAGTGTCTAAAAACTCAAAAATTTGCAGCATAAACGATTGTATCTTTTGATTGCGTTGGCTTTTAAGTCTGATTTTTTCACAGCTTCAAGGGACAATAGTCTTGAGTATTTGATATAAATTTCAGCTTGATACCTCCACTCGTTCCTGAGAAAAAGGGTCTTGACAGACAGACAGACAGACGGACAACAAAGTGATCCTATAAGGGTTCCGTTTTTTCCTTTTGAGGTACGGAACCCTAAAAAGAAGTTCTATGAATTGCAAATGTGCGTTGGCCATATTATGTTTCTGCTCAGGTATAATGTAGTGTCATTCAACTGTTTTTTATAGATAAGTATAAATTACTAAGCTATAGTACAAAAAAACACTACCTGCCAATTTTAAGCCTTAATTTTTCAAGCTTTGAATTTACATAAACGACATTTATTCACGATAAATATGATAAGATACACTGCTTCAGATTACAAAATGAATAATACTGAGAACTTTAAAATACTGCGAAAGGCAAAAATCAAAATTTCATTAAACTGCCAGACAAAAAGGCATCGTACCGTGAGGAGCCAATCAACGTCCGCTTTTTACATTTAAAATCAAATACTGTTTTACAGCTGGCCTTAATTAACTTTTAATATAGGGTTTATAGCTTATATTGAATCGTGAAAAGGTGTGCGAAAAAGGTTAATTCTTTCTCTGAAACTCGCTTTTGGAGATCGCTTAAGGGGATTTAGAAGAAGTAAAATAGGGTTTACTCAAAAATAAGTACTAGTTCGTATTGCTTTTAAAGGATAATGATCATACCGTACCGTCTTTTCTTTACCTCTTGTTCTTAATTGTAGTTGTTCTGTATTGTTTTCATAAATTGAGATGTTTTGAGTATTTGTATCGTATTGTACTGTATCATAAACATTAGTCGATATGTCAAAATATAGTATAAAACAGTCACTGACATAATAACACTTAAGAAACAGAGACTGAAAGAACTAAAAGTCAAAAAAAATACCAATAATATCATGATTGGTTGGTAAAAGATCTAACACAGTTTTTAAGTTCTATTGTTTCCAGTGCATAATAACAAAACGTTCCTTGATCTTGAATAATTTAAATTGAAAAAAGGGTTCTTAAAAAAATTACTAAAATGCCAAATGAATTTGCCGTTACGATCCAAAACATAACATTTTTGGTCTAACCTTATTTTTCTTATGACTTGGCGCTTCTCTACTCAATCCTATCGTCGATAACTAATTTTCTAAATCAACCGTAAATATCGCGGATATCACTTTCTGAAGGCCCAATTAAACTTCAACAATTTAATATCACGATGAAATAACTATCCGGGAAAGAAATTGGAGAATGATCTGCTGGCAGCCATTTTTTATTTATTTATTTTACGGGCGCTGCCCAGTGGCGCGAATCAGGCGATCGTAGATTCTGGAGTATTTTTCCTTTCGAAATTGTCCTGATTGTTGGACTTTGATTCGACGTCTGGTGGCTTATATTTATGATAAAAATGTTGAAGAATATGGTTTATTAATTTAAAACTCAACCCGTGCAACCCATGTCAAACAAAAGTCACAAATGAACGTAAATAAATATCGCTTTAGACTCGTGTTAAATAATAATTAAGTAAGTCCCATAGTAAGCTCAGTAAGGTTTGTGTTACGGGTACGACGATATATATATAATACATAATTAATACTTAAATATATAGAAAACATCCATGACTCAGAAACGCGTATTCATATCATCACACAAATATTTACATTAATAATACAATAAAATAAATATTTACCTATATCAATACTTGCATTCATTTGATGTTCATCATCATCAGCCTATATACGTCCCACTGCTGTAAAGGGTTAGTATCATTTCGTCTAAAACGCAACTGGTACTAGCGGTAACCGGTCTAAAACGCTGCTAGTCTAAAACGCATCTCGTCTAAACTGCAACTGGTCTAAGTAGCTACCAGTCTACGTCGCCACTGGTCTAAGCAGTAAGTAATGAGTTTTTCGGAACTTATGTACGGAATATGATTTCATATTTACCGTTAGCTTTTCGGTGAAGGAAAATCATCGTGAGGAAACCTGCATGCATCTGCGAAGAAATTCAAAAGGTGTAGGTATGTGAAGTCCCCAATCCGCACTGAGCCAGCGTGGGGACTTACTGCCCATTCCCTCTCATACATTTGATGTTATCCAAATATAATTATCACTAACCGCAATAACTTTTACCGCTACAGTAATTTGAGTTTTGATTTGTTACGTTTTTTGTTTGACAGCCAATTATTTACTTATCCATCATTCCATTCCACATTCCACACGCTAGAAAAGCTAGCCAAATGTTGTGCTTCGTTAAAAAAATATCTCAACTATGTTGGATATAACTTTCACTGGATATAATGAAGTTAGTACTGGTATAATCTGGAATACGTACGTAGTATATACTACTATAATGATAATGTTTATTTCGTAAAAAAAATGGGTTAGGTTAGGTTAGGTTAGGATAGGGTTAATTATGGGTGTCTGCTGGAGGCACACTTGTAACCCACTTTTTTTCATTCATTACATTCATTAATTCATTCCCTAATTTAATTTTTCATTTTCTTCTTTTTTTTCATTACTTCATTGTATTTTAATTTAATTTTTTGTGTATTTCTTTTTATTGTATTTTAATTTCCTTATTTTTGACTTTGCGTGCATGTGTTAATATTTTTAATTACTATCATCTGAAATTTCATTCTACTGTAATTTCACGATCAGTAGGCGCATTTCTCGCGTAGCGCGTGCGAACAAACTTGGGCTGTATTTTCTAGACCATTAGCGAATATTTGTCTTCGCAGGGATCCCAGACAAGAGCTCTGTACTCCAACTTGCTACGTATTACATCCAATAGCGCAATTATTTCTAGTCTAATAACTTCTTCTAATAGATAAAACAGGAACAGTTGGCCTACAGAGTCGTTACATCAGACTAATGATATTGCGGGTAAATTATAAATTGCGAATGATTGAATTGTTTAACAATTAAAAATCAAAATATGATTTCATAAGTGGCCAAATAAATGGTAAACATTTGAAATGTTCTTTCGGACAAACGAAAAAAGTGAAAAATGAGCAAACATTTACAGAGATTCAGATAGGCAAGTCTTCGATCTGGCTCACGAGGTAACCGCCATGTGGGATGTTGATTCGACGATCGTTGTCTCGATAGTCGTAAGGGAAGAATCTCGACCAACACCTCAAGAGAGTCTCGCTCGATGGCTCGGCCAAGGGATGTGATAATGATTTGATGTTTCGTATATGTATAGTTTCGTATTTTACTTTTTACATATTTTGTGTATACTAGTCTAAGATGAATGATCAATAAAGAAAATAAAAGTTAATGCTATAGCGATCATCAATAAACTTTCACAGTTTGACACTATCTGCCGGTTATCACGTCAAAAGTCCCCGAGGACTTTTGGAAGGGTCTCCCATTTAAAACTAGTTTTGACAAGTTTCGAGACATTTTTGCTAGTTTGCCGACTTGGCGAGTTAGCGTGTAGTTTGACCTCGGTCCGGGATCGGGGTTGATTTGGATCTTTAAGAGACGTCTATGTGTGTGATTCTCAGGAAAAAGTTACATTGAAACCTACCATTGGCGTTTTTGCCATTAGGGGTGTACCTAGACACCAAATAAAATAACCAATAATTATGGCCTTCCTTGAAAGAGAATTAAATATATTAATCCCGAAACATGTCGCCCGTAGTGAATACGTGAGTTGAACCGTGTAATTATTGATATTATTTCAACATGATATATAACATTCGCGACTTTAAATTTGATTTAAAATAATGTTATGGTTTTTAAAATAAATTGGACTGGTAACATTAAAAAGTCTTTGGACAGGTTGATTGAAATGAACCAATCACGTGCAAGAATCGTTGGCCAATCGGATTCGAGTTCCGGTCCGGTAGTTTTTAAGCGCCTAGTCGATCAAAAGGCGGGCATTCTAGAAACGGCACTGGAAGTGAGCGGTTGTCTTACTGTCAAGAAATAATCAATGTTAAATATATTAGCGTAGCATAAGCAGTGATTTGTCGAGATGTTAATAAAGTACTTTAACAACAGTGAATGAGTTTAAATCGTAATAACTCAGAAGTGGGATTCTTACAAGGCTATAACCAGCCTTTCTGCGCTCGCAAGCTCAAGAAAAAAACGTAAGTACAAATTCAAACAAAAGTGGAGAGTTTGATAAAATAAATGGAATTAACGGTTAAATTTTTGCGAGGCCCAACGGGAACTACTCGGTTTTTAGCCCTCATTATTAGCTTGCAACGTAGGGCGATAACAGCTGCAATGGTTAATTGGTTTGAAATTAACCGTTAGTTTTCGAGATTACTGAATTTGTAGGATAAAACTGTATTTATCGTTACGGAGTAATTCCGGAGATTTATACGGTTGGTCTTGCATAATTATCTTGCTAGGTCACTCGGGTCACTCCCTAGATGGGCATGCTAGATAAAATTATAGTTGGAATAGTTTCAGGATTAAACTCTATTTATCATTACGGAGTAATTCCGGAGATTTATACGGTTGGTCTTGCATATTTATCTTTCTAGGTCACTCCCTAGAGATGGACATTCTAGATAAAATTATAGTTGGAATAGTTTTAGGATTAAACTGTATTTACGTCACACCTGGCCATAATGCGGGTTTTACTGCACGCTGCGCGTACAGGAAAACTCGCATTGTGGCCAAGTGAAGACGTAAAATTTTGTACTCAACACGGGCGGTAATTCGTGAAGCCCCAGAGCGCATGTTTATGGCCCTCACCTTCGGTTCGGGCCACAAACACCTGCGATCTGGGGCATTCACGAATTCACCGCCCTAGTTACGTAATGTACTATTATCGTTACGGAATAATTCCGGAGATTCATACGGTTGGTCTTGCATGTTTATCTTGCTAGGGCACTCCCTGGAGATGAGCATGTTCGATAATTCAGTGATAAATTATATGTAGAGCCGATATGTAGAGCCGATATGTAGAGCCGATATGTAGAGCCGATATGTAGAGCCGATATGTAGAGCCGGTATGTAGAGCCGATATGTAGAGCCGATATGTAGAGCCGATATGTAGAGCCGATATGTAGAGCCGATATGTAGAGCCGATATGTAGAGGCGATATGTAGAGCCGATATGTAGAGCCGATATGTAGAGCCGATATGTAGAGCCGATATGTAGAGCCGATATGTAGAGCCGATATGTAGAGCCGATATGTAGAGCCGATATGTGGAGCCGATATGTGGAGCCGATATGTAGAGCCAATATGCAGAGCCCCTTTATGTTGACCCCTGAGGCCATGTGGTGAGGTTACCCCTGATAATGATCTACGGTAAATTCCAAACCACGAGTTTAAAATTTAACCAGTACATTTAGTCCATAAGCTCAGAGTGGCTAAGCAGGCTAGTAGTGCCTGATTCAGTCATGTATGGCGTGTGTTGTTTAATTTATGAACAGGCTGATAAGGATAATGTTTGTATTTTAGAACAGGCTAAGTATATTGTAGCGACACATTTATGCATAGCTAACATATAGGTTACCTATATATGTTAGTTAGGCAGGCGGGCTCGCCAGTAGTCCCTTACCCATAGGCGAATGTAGACGCCATGGTAAATAAATAATATATAGTGACATTTCGGTGTTTCCCTTGACATCCATAAGTAGACTCCTATATCTGGTGACCCCTGTGAACATTACAAGTGAACATTACATGTGAACATTTTGCCAAGTGATTTTTTTTGGTGAAAAGGGACTACTCCTTCCTGTGGGGTGCCACGCAGGAAGAGCATCATAGGCATACAGCGTCATACTAACGCTGAGAAATGTATGGACAAGCGCCTCCGGGGGCACAGCCCCCGGCACAGCCACCGGCACAGCCTCCGGCACAGCCTCCAGCGCAACCTTCGAAGAGTGATTCCGTAAGCGGTGTAGGGGAATTGGCAGCGGTGTCACTGTCAGCTAGAATTCCGGATTTCTGGGCTGATCAGCCCAAGCTGTGGTATGCACAGTTGGAAGCCATCCTAGCACCACAACATCTGGGAGACGTGCAAAGATTTAACATAGTGGTTACCAAGCTGGGGAGAGCTACAATCCAGGCAGCTAGTGACATCTTACTGACGCCTCCCGACACGGGTAAATACGAGGCCTTAAAAGAGCGGTTATTGACAGTTTTTCAAGAAACCGAAGAAAAAAGGCACAGGAGGCTATTGCATGAGATGGAGCTCGGGGATCAAAAGCCCTCTCAGCTCATGAGACAAATGCTAGACCTCGGCGGAGCAAAGTTCCCAGATTCAACTATACGCATGCTATGGGTCGATTTGATGCCCCAGGCGGTGAAGGCCGTAGTAGCAGGAAGTGAGTTAACGGACCTCAAGAAGTTGGCTAGCCTAGCGGACAGAATTGCAGAGGCGACAGGGTCTTCAGGTAGCATAGCAGAAGTGTCGGTGAACCACCAACCAGCGGCGGAGGACAGAGTTTTGTCGGAGATAGCGAAGATCAGCACGCGGCTCGAGCGGCTGGAGCGGGGTGGAACATCGGGCGGACAGCGTAACAACAGTGCTCGGCAGACCCATCCGCGAGGTCAGACACAGCAGAAGAAGAGCCGCCAAGATCCAGATTGGCTCTGCTACTACCATTTCCGTTTTGGACAGAAGGCTTCTAAGTGCATCGAGCCCTGCGGCTGGAAAGGGGAAAACTAGCAGCGATACAGTCAGAGGCGGGTTACTGTATCGGCTCCACCAACCACCGCCTTGTGGTGACAGACTTTAACACGGGCTTACGTTTTTTGGCAGACACCGGAGCCAATATTTCGGTGTTACCGCGGTGCAAAATCGTGAGTAATAGTTGTAAGGTGGAATTAGATTATAAGTTATTTGCGGCGAATGGAACGCCCATCAAAACTTATGGAATTAAGACCTTGTTGTTAGATTTTAAGTTAAAACGTGTCTTTCGATGGACATTCGTGATTGCCGACGTTAGCCAACCTATTTTGGGGGCGGATTTCTTAAGTTTTTACAGCCTGAGCGTTAATCTCGGCTCAAAAAAGCTTGTTGACACGGTCACACGAAATGACGTCATCGCGACTATAGTTAACTGCGGCAATGATTCGGTGAATACGGTTAGCGGGAATCACCCTTTCTGCGACCTATTGAAACAGTACCCGGAAATTACTAAACCGATTAGTTTCAAGGAGGCTCCCAAGCATACGGTGTTTCATCACATCGAGACCCAGGGCCCCCCGGTGCATGCGCGTGCAAGACCGCTACCACCGGACAGGTATAAAAAAGTGAAGGACGAATTTGACTTCATGATTCAATTAGGCATTTGTAGGCCGTCAAAAAGCGCGTGGGCAAGCCCGCTGCACGTGGTGCCAAAAAAGGATGGTAGTTTACGGCCTTGCGGCGACTATAGGCAATTAAACGCATGCACCAAGCCCGATCGCTATCCGATTCCGCGCTTACAGGATTTCACGTATATTCTTGCAGGTAAGAAAATATTTAGTAGAATAGATGTGAATAGGGCCTATCACTTTATACCGGTAGCGGAAGAGGACATAGAGAAAACGGCTATTATTACGCCTTTCGGTCTCTTCGATTTTCCGAGAATGACCTTCGGGCTTCGAAACGCAGCCCAGACTTTTCAACGTTTCATGAACCACAATGTGGTGAGGGAACTCGATTTTGTTTTTTGTTATTTGGATGACGTAATAATAGCCAGTGTCGATGAGATGCAGCACCGAGCACATCTAGAGAAACTATTTAGTAGGTTAGATGAATTCGGCTTAACAATTAACATCGCCAAATGCAGTTTCGGACGCCCGAGAGTAGAATTTTTGGGGTATGAGGTTACTAAGGATGGTATTAGGCCTTTACCGGAAAAAGTGAAAGCCATAACGGATTTCCCCAAGCCACAGTCAGTAGAACAGCTTAGGCGTTTCCTTGGCATGGTAAATTTTTATCGGGCACATTTAAAACACGCAATTAAACATCAGGCCATATTAAATAGGTACTTAGAAAATTCCAAGAGGAAAGATAAAACCGCCATACAGTGGACGAAGGAAGCTGACGAGGCGTTCTCGCAGTGTAAGTCTAGTTTGCTGAGCGCGGCGTTGTTAGCGTACCCGGTTGAAGGCGCGAAAATGGCTCTTATGGTAGACGCGTCGGACTCATGTGTCGGTGGCGCATTACAACAGTGGGTCAAAGGTAATTGGAAGCCCTTAGGTTATTTTTCTAAGCGCCTCACCGACACGCAACGCAAATATAGCGCTTATGACCGAGAGTTGTTAGCTATCTATTTAGCAATCTTACATTTCAGAAATTTGTTTGAGGGTCGGCCGCTAACGGTGTTCACCGACCATAAACCACTGATTTACGCTTTTAGTAAATTAGGTAGTGACAAAGAAACTCCAAGACGAACCCGGCAATTGTTGTTTATAAGCGAATTCACCACTGATATACAACACGTGTCGGGTAGTCAAAATGTGGTTGCCGATGCATTGTCCCGAGTAGAGACAATATCAACACCCACGACTATTGATTTCAGCGAAGTGGCTCGAGCTCAGGCCACAGACGCTGAGTTAGCACAGGCGTTGCGGGATAACAATAGCGCGTCGCGTCTCAGGAGTGTTCAATTACCTAGTGCCAATGGCGAGATTTATTGTGACGTGTCAACAGGCAGAAATAGACCTTATTTACCATTAGGTTTTCGGAGAATAGCATTCGATACTATGCATGATTTAAGTCATCCGGGTATCCGTGCTACACGTATGATGGTAAGAAAAAGTTTCTATTGGCCTTATATGAATCGCGATGTAGGGCTGTGGGCTAAAACGTGTATACAATGTCAACGTGCGAAGGTTCAAAGACACAATCATTCGGAATTGGGTCGCTTTCCATGTATAGGCAGATTCGAACATTTACACGTGGACATTGTAGGGCCCTTACCTACGTCAGCGGATGGTCATAGGTATTTAGTCACATTTATAGATCGGGTCACGGGCTGGCCAGAGGCTTTTCCGGTACGTGACATATCAGCCGAAACGATAGCCAAGGTGATTTACGAAGGCTGGATTTCGCGTCATGGTTGTCCTACTAAACTCACCAGCGATCAGGGCAGGCAGTTCGAGAGTGGTATTGTTTCAGAGTTAATGAAGTACCTGGGCATAACCAAGTTGCGAACGACGGCATATCATCCCCAGAGTGACGGAATCCTGGAACGATGGCACCGCAGCCTCAAGGCAGCCCTTAAGGCGAGGCTTACTTCACCGGCGTGGGTTCAGGAACTGCCGACCGTCATGCTGGGCTTACGTGCGGTTCCACGTAGTGATACCGGAGTAAGCGCAGCAGAGTTGACGTTCGGCAGATCATTGCGTATGCCGGGAGATTTCTATGACGCGAAAACTAGCCTGAGTTTCGACGCGGTTAATTACGTCACAGAATTAAGGAATGCCATAAGCAACATAAGGCCCAAGCCATTAGCGCAGCGCGATTCTCGAACGATATTTGTGCATCCGGACCTTAAAACATGTAATAAAGTATTTGTGCGAGTCGACGCGGTTAGGAAACCCTTGCAACCCCCCTACCAAGGCCCGTTCGAGGTCATTAAGAGAGGGGACAAGCAGTTCAAGATACAGTTACCCGAGAGACAATCACTGATTTCTATCGATCGATTAAAACCGGCATATTCACTAAACGAGGAAATGTCTCGTTTAGTCGAACCGAATAAGAGTTATTGTGCTAAGGAATCTAATAACAACAAGGTTACTGCTGAGCCACCCTGTACTAGTGATAAGCGCAATGCGCCCACAGCGGTTGTTACCGACCCGGCGCATATTACTTGGACCACACGTAAAGGCCGTACGGTTAGGAAGCCAATGCGGTATCAGCAGTAACAATGTTTTTATTCAGACATGAGCATTAATAACATTAGTTGATTATTTAAGTATTTTTTTTTCATGTTGAAATTAGGTGACCACCTTGCACTTATACTGTAGGTATGGCGTGCAAATTGTTATGTTTAATTTTTATTGCTTAGCTTGCCCTGAAACGGGGATTATAAAGTTAGTTTGTGAGCTTGTTTTTGGCCATTCGACTGCTCGCTACGACAAGTTTTCATCATGGGTTTTGGACAGAGCAAAAATAAGCAAGACGAGATTGAGGCCAGTATCGGCGCGAGGCATACGGAGTTTGAAAGTCGAATTGCCAACTACGGCGTTCTAATTATAGCACTAGTAGTGCTCATTTCCATCGTAATATTGTATACTTTGTGGAGATCCTGTAATAGGAGGTTGAAGGGATGGATTAAGAATCAGGCGGCAACACAGCCAAGCACCGTGGCGCGTGGGCTCGCTGCGCAGCCAGTGCACGCGGCCGCGACCGGTTACGTATAGTGAAACAAGTGTGTTTGTGTTAAGATTTTTTATTTTTTATAAGTGCATTAAAAAAATAGTTTTTGTAAGGGGGGGGCTACTGTAGCGACACATTTATGCATAGCTAACATATAGGTTACCTATATATGTTAGTTAGGCAGGCGGGCTCGCCAGTAGTCCCTTACCCATAGGCGAATGTAGACGCCATGGTAAATAAATAATATATAGTGACATTTCGGTGTTTCCCTTGACATCCATAAGTAGACTCCTATAATATCTTTTAGAACAGTCTAAGTATCTGTTAGATAAGAACGGGCTAAGTATATGCCTGTTACATTAGAACGGACCAAGTATGTCCGATAGATCGGGCTGAGTATGTCCGATAGATTGGGCTAAGTATGTCCGATAGATCGGGCTAAGTATGTCCGATAGATCGGGCTAAGTATGTCCGATAGATCGAGCTAAGTATGTCCGATAAATCGGGCTAAGTATGTCCGATAGATCTGGCTAAGTACGCCTGTTAGATTAGAACGGACTAAGTATGTCCGATAGATCAGGCTAAGTAAGTCCGATAGATAGTGCTAAGTATGCCCGATAGATCGCGCTAAGTATGTCCGATAGATCGGGCTAAGTTTGTCTGATAGATCGGGCCGAGTATGATTTAGATTATTTTATTTCATGAGATAAATTACAGTTTAAAGTTGGCTTAGTCAAAATTATAAGAATTTGTGTCACAATCGTCACAAAATAACACACAGCGCTCAACAAAGTCATAATTGTTCGAATCTAATTTAGTGTGTGCGCTCAGCTGATATTCTTAGGCATTATGGTCGCTTATCGCGGTATGCACGGCGATACGGTCGCTGCCTAAGTTTGTAATATCACAGTCGATACTCGAACTCGACTCGGCGATTGCACGAGTGGAAAAATCAACTATGTTTTTACATCCACAGCTATTCAGTACGTCATCTATCCGCTGTTTCGCACTGTTATTTGATAAGTAATCTACATTGTGGTCATCAACTATCAGATACCTTTTATTTTCGGCATTAAGACTACTTAAAAATAATTCCAGTTTCTCCAAATAAATATCAAAGTCACCATTTCTTGTTCTATCTGATAGAACGGGCTAAGTATGTCTGATTAACGTGTCTTAATGTCCGTACACATATCAAAATTTCAGTATAAGTGTAGCTGTAACATACTTGAATAATATAATTCAGTAGCAATTAATTACAATTTCAAATGCACCGATCTGGAAGGAGGTACAGGCCAACTATGTCCGTTAGATTAGAACAGTCTACGAATGTCCGTTAGATTAGAACAGGCTAGGTATGTCTGTTAGATTAGAGCTGGCTAAGTATGCCTGATTGAATCACCTGTGCTTGCACTATGTAAATGTGTAATCACTCTGCAAACACAGGTATGGCACAGGCTAAGTATGCCTTGTCAATTATAATTATGCAATTACCACTACCGGGCAAACAAGCATTTATTTAGATGTATGTACTTTAAATAGTATCCGAAATTAATGCCTTCTATTAACTTTACTATTTTAAAATTAAAAAATGTAAGTGCTTGAACATGGTTAAGAACAAAGATCTTATAAACTACAATAATTCATGCGTATCCAACCTGCATGCAGTTGTGCAAAGATTTCTGTAATTTTATGACTACTTAGTAGGATTAGGCTCAAAGTGAGACGCTTTATACCACAGAGTTCCAGTTAACGGGTCTGTTACATGGCAACCCTCAGAAACCATAGCTGCAGAGTTATTGCTTTTGATGGTCAAATCCTCCAAAAAAGGAGTATTTTCTTGTTACAATTCCTTTCCTGTTGAACTGTACATATTCCCAACCATTCATTGCTTTAACTGCTGTGAATTCAGTCGCATAAAAGAAAAAACTGTCGATCAAAGCCTAAGTATGCGACCATGTGTGTTGCTAATTACTATTAGTATTAGTAGGCCAGGTGTGCCTGTAATGGGTTATCGAATTACATAGTGCATCACCATGTGCGTACTACTAAACGGGCCATGTGAGCCTATGATATGTTTTATGCCAGCAAGTTAGCGTGTGTGACCACGTGCGTAGCCGCTAAAAGGCTATGCCTACAGTGATGATGCATGCAGTGGGAGATTAAATGCGTAACGACTATAATTACTATTATCATTTTTCTGACTGGCGGAGTTTTAGACTGAATGAGAATGAGAATCATTTATTCGTAAAAAAATAGGTACGATAACTTGGTCTTAAAGAAAATAAACATGTGAGACACGTTGTTTTGTCATTAGGCGTACGAGTATGATATAATGTTAATCATAAATTATAATTAATGCTTAAATAAATAGATCAAACTACAAGAATGTCATGCAAATCATATTAAATAACGAGAAACATTCACTACGATAGTTTTGATTAGCAAAAGATAATACATTATTTAAATGTCAAAAAGAGAAGATTCAATAAGATTAATATATATTGTCCGCGTAATAAATTTTAAGTCAGTATCATTTAAAAATTGTTATACTACGAGTATAATAAATGTTAGACTATAATAACATTTTTCAATATATGTATATGTTGTCTGGAATTTTATTAAATATTTGTGGCACCATTCTCAATTCACTTTTGCGTAACTACTAAGGCGGTTTTACGTAAGTAATTTATTACGCAATGCGTTTTCGTACTGTGGTCTGGTTTTTCGTACAGGGAGCCTTCGTATGTCAGCAATTTTCCGTACAATTTAGGATAACATTTAACAAAAGAGCCGTTTCCAAAATATATAGACTGGGTAAGGTTAGTGATCTAAAATATAGAATGCAGCTAAGAAATGACATTTTAAGACCACACATTGAGTGGACTAAGTTAGGTAGTGATGAACTGAGCAGTTAGTTAAGATAGAGTTTGAGATTAAGGTTCATGTTTGAGATCTGATTTGGATTCAAGTTTGGGAGGATGTTTTAGTCGGTGGCTCGAGCCACTAGCTTTGGTTTTATTCTGGATTTAAATATAACTCTATAAAATATTGTTTTGTTATTCCGAGATGATGACAACCGATGCTGAGTATGAGACGCCAGATGAGACACGAGGCGTCATACGGAGGAGGAGTAGACATCAGAAGTCATCTTCACCCCGGAGGCACCACAAGAAGGCGCGTAAAGATGTTCCAACGACGACTTGGACTGTTGAAGACGTCGGAGCCACCAGTCAATCCAGTCACGATGACAAAAATGTTGTCAGCAGAGGGTTTCACCGTCTCACAGCCCAGTGGCTTTCCAGCACAAGGAATAATTTTGAAGGGGGTGTATTGGAAATGATCGTGTGCTTTGAAAGGCCGATCTGACTAAATTAAGAACCGATAAGGTCTGATTTTCAGATATACATAATTATGATTCTTTACTATATGATTGTTATCTCAACTAACATGCATTTGATTATTTAACTTTAACTACTAGCTATAAGCGGTATATAGCGGTTCCGGTTCCGGTTGTCAGATAGCGAATACGTGTATTACGATTGCTCCGCGAAATAATTAGAAATAAAACATAATCAACACCACACCAAGTGAAAATCACTCGCTCCGAAGCTCAGCACAGTGATCTAACGAAAATACGAAAAATCTGGCGGAAAGGCACCAAACTAACGCAGAAATCCTGCGTAAATATACCACAAAGGATATTTGAGGTTAGAATCTCCTGTCACACATAAAAAATTGTTTTCAAGATCACCCACAGACGTCACAGGAAACGTCAGTGTCACTGTCAGTGTTGCAATTGATAAAGAGAAGAAAACATCCCGTTACGTTCCATTACACGTAAAAATGAATAGCTCACTGCAAGTGCTTTTCGATAACCTTAAAATCGAAATGAATAAACAATCGACAGACATCCATAACTCCGTTACGACAACATTATCTATGGAAATGGATATAAAACTGTCACCGCTAATAGAGGAAAACAAAAAATTAAAAGAAAAAATTGAACAACTGGAAGAAAAAGTGATTAATTTGGAAAGGAAAAGCAAAGAAAATAATATAATACTTTTCGGCTTACAAGAAGAGGAACAATCAACTGAAGAACTGCATATTGTAGTCCAACAAAAAATACAAAGCGATCTGAACATGCAACTAACAGAAAACGATATAAATAAAATACATAGACTAGGGAGGAAGAACCAAGAAGGAAAGGCAAGACCGGTACTAGTTTCCTTTGTCAGAGAAACGAAAAAACGCGAAATAATGATGTTATGATACTATTGAGTGTTTAGGTGGGTAGAATTTGGAAATAATAAAGCAGTCCTAACCTAACGCGCCTTTCATTCACAACATGGTGACAGCGGTGACGAATTTAATTTGAAATACGGGACATCTCGCGTATTTGTGCTGTTTGCGGATTAGTGTGAGCATTAGTGGATCTTAAGTGCAGCAATATGGAACACGCTCGTCCGCCGCCAGAACTATGTTTAGAGGGCGGTCCCGCTCGGCGCGCCGACGCGTGGCGCCGATGGTATACGCAGTTTGAGGTATTTCTGAAGGCTTCTGGTGTTTGCAAGGAAAGCGACGACGTGCAAGCCAGCTTGTTAGTGAACTTAATAGGGTCTGAAGGTTACGACGTGTACATGACCTTCAAGTTCACTAAGGACGAAAAGCGTGATAATTTAAAAACATTAGTGAAGAAGTTTAATGAACACTTCGGAACAAAGCAGAATGCGACGATGGCACGTTTCAAGTTTTTCTCAAGGAGCCAGGAAGATGGAGAATCTATAGACGAGTACGTCACCGCGTTAAAGATACTCGCTCAGCCGTGCGAGTTCAACGACCTCGAAGAGAGCCTGACGCGCGATCGTATCGTATGCGGGGTGGTCGACAGCAAGGTACGCGATCGGTTACTCAGGGCCGAGGATCTCACTCTTGAAAGGGCTGTGAAGATATGTCAAGCGAGCGAAATGTCGAATGAAGAGAAACGCCAGATCGAAGGGACCAGGACCGAAGGTGCTTCGTCGTCGGCGGTGGACGTTGTATACGGACCGCACGGGTCGCAAACCCGAGGAGGCATGGCGGGGCGTCCCCAGCGCCGACGCGGCCGGGGAGGAGGCACGCGACGAGGCGGATTCGCGCCTCGCGACCCCCGGCTCGGCACGAGTGCGCCCGCGCGCGCCTGTCACGCCTGCGCCGGGTTTTACTGCGACGGAGGGTACCGATGCCCGGCTAAGGGTGCAAAGTGTTTGTTGTGTAGTGGCATAGGTCATTTTAAAGCGAGGTGCCCGTTCAAACTGCAAAGCAAAGTGTATCATATAGAAGAGGAGGGCGTCAACGATGACGACTTGTATTTCGTAGACGGAATCGACGGAGACCGCGATGACAGTATGGACAATAAAAAATGGTATGAAACTTTATTGCTATGTTTAAATCGTAAGAGGGAAACTTTCAAGCTTGATACGGGCTCGGATTTAAACGTTCTGTCTCTTAATAGATACAAGAGATTGGGCCTTGACATAGCTCTAATAAAGCAAGTAAATATCAGGGCCCAATCCTTTTGTGGCAATTACATACCTATTATGGGTACATGCGTTATAAACTGGTTATATAAAGAACGTTTATTTCCATTGCATTTCGTTATATCTGAACAAGATTGTAAAAGTGTTTTAGGTAAAAATGCTTGCGAGGATTTAGGCCTTATTAAGCGGATATTTTCACTTGACATAGATCAATACGAGGATCTCTTTCACGGTTTAGGAAAATTACCGGGCAATTATACGATTGTAATCGAGGAAGGCGGACAGCCGTCGGTCTGTCCGGTACGTAAAATACCCTTGGGTGTGCGTGACAAGTTGCAGGGTGAGCTGGCTCGCATGGAGCCAGAGAATGGGTGTCATCAGAAAAGTATCGCACCCTACACAGTGGGTTAATGCAATTGTAGTGGCTGCAAAAAAGGACGGCAGTATACGCGTGTGCCTCGACCCGCGGCCGCTCAACCGCGTAGTGCGGCGCGCGCGCTATCCGCTGCCCGCGCTCGGTGAGATTGCGACGCGACTGCAGGGTGCGCGGTATTTTAGCAAGCTCGACGCTCGCTCCAGTTTTTGGATGGTACAAATAGACGACGCCAGTGCAGATCTGTGTACCTTTGGAACACCATTCGGTAGGTACCAGTATTTAAGACTCCCATTTGGAATTAATTGCGCGTCAGAGGTTTTCCATTCAAAGGTTCGTCAGGTCCTAGAGGACCTGGAAGGTGTCGAGTCTTTCGTTGACGATATCATATGCTGGGGTCGAACCCTGGCTGAACACGATGCCAGGCTGAAATTGTTGTTAGACAGGGCGCGCAATGTAGGCATAAAGTTTAACAAACAAAAATGCGAGTTCCGCGTTGAAAAAATTACTTATCTCGGTCACACTTTTAGTAAAGAGGGAATGTGTATTGACAAGGAGAAATTAAAAGCTGTCGAAATGATGCCTTCGCCGCAAGATCGGCCGTCACTCGAAAGGTTTTTAGGTATAATAAATTACCTATCAAAGTTTATACCAAACTATTCGGAGGTGGCATCACCGTTACGAGGTCTGCTAAAAAAAGACACGGAGTGGCGTTGGGACGAAGAGCATGAGGCTGCCTGTGCGCGGTTGAAGGAGCTTGTGTGCGGCGCGCCTGTGCTGGCTCTGTTCGCGCCACGTGCGCCAGTACTGCTTTCGGTAGATGCTAGTTCCCATGCACTGGGTGCTGTGATGTTTCAGGCGGGTCGTCCGGTTGAATTCGCGTCTGCTACACTCACCGACGCGCAGACGCGATACGCTCATATTGAAAAAGAACTTCTAGCCATTGTCTTTGGCCTCGAACGCTTTCATCAATACGTATACGCTCACGGTGACGTCACTATCGAAACGGACCATAAACCGTTGGAGGCATTGTTCACCAAGCCGTTGGATTCTGTACCAGCCCGTCTACAGAGAATGATGCTTCGCATCCAAGGTTATGATTTTAAGGTCGTCTACAAGCCAGGTAAATATATGTTTGTCGCTGATGCATTATCTCGAGCGCCATTAGCGGACACAGTAGGTGATAAAATGACAGTGGAAATGGAAGAACAATCATGTTTCATAATAGAGAATGTTCGATTCAGCAGCGCCAAATTACGTATGATTAAAGAGGAGACAGCAAAAGATGAGCTGTGTCAATTAATTATAAAACATATCCAGTCAGGATGGCCACACAACAAATATGACCTCGAGGAGAAAGTGCGAAGTCACTGGTCATTTCGAGACAGCTTGGAATACATGGATGGTATAATTTTCAAGGATAATTTGGTGTACATACCAACAATATTACGGTCAGAAATGGTCAGTCGCGTGCACGACGGCCACATGGGCATCGACCGATGCAAGCGACACGCCCGCGAAGTGATGTTCTGGCCGGGCATGTCGCGCGATGTGGAGCGCCGCGTGCGCCGCTGCTCAGCCTGCGCCGCGCGCGCGCCGCGCCCGCCGCGGGAGCCGTTGCTTCCACACAATATACCCGACATACCGTGGATAAAGATCGGCTCAGATATATTCCAATATGGTGGAAAATATTTTCTCATACTAGTGGATTACTTTTCAAACTTCATCGAAGTTTGTCCAATTAAAAATATAGGTAGTAGGGCGATTATTCTTGCTATGAAAGACCAATTCGCGAGGCACGGTATTCCATGGGAGTTAGTAAGTGATAATGGACCCGCGTACGCATCTAAAGAATTTGCAATGTTCAAAAAGGAGTGGGATTTCGATCACACTACGACATCTCCGCACTACCCACAAGCTAACGGTCGTAGCGAAAAAAGCGTACGAACTATAAAAGATATTTTAGTTAAATCGATTAATTCCGGTACCGACTTTTATTTAGGTCTTTTAAAATTTTCGAACGACGCCGCGCGATAACCTGAGTTCACCCTCACAGTTGCTCATGGGTCGCACGCTCAACACGAGGCTGCCAGTACACGAGAATAGACTTCGACCAAGCCGAGACAATAAGCGCGATTATGAAACTATGATACGCAACCAAGAATACAGTAAACGGAACTACGACAGGCGGGCACGCGCCCTGCCTGAGCTGCGGCCCGGCGACCCGGTGCTCGTCGTGAACGGGCGGAGCAAGGAAAATGCGCGCGTCGAATCCCGGGCAGAACAACCACGTTCCTACTGGGTGACCGATCGCTCCGGTAAACGTGTCCGTAGAAATCGGTGGCACTTAAAGAAACTAGAGCCAAATTCGCCCGTCGGTGATAGCAGTACAATCGATAATGCTGCAAGTGGTGAAGAATCCTGGTCAAGCGCCGACAGCGACAGGTCACCATCCCCTGCTGGTGAGAGCAGCGGCGGCGCAGGCGCTGGCCCCGCGGCAGGCTCCTCCTTGCAGCCTGCCACACACACAGACGCACCAACCGAAAACACACGCGAGCCCAGACCGGCGGCGATCAAAGCCCGCATGAATTTAAAAAACTGCATGTAATTAAGTTAATCATGATATATGTTATACATAATAATTATCTCTGTTAGGTATTTCAAGGTTCGTGTCGCTAAATATACCTATACAATGGTTGTAATTAGTAGATACTGTGGAACTTCTATTACTCAATGTTCATGTTGTGCACTTATCGTATAAAACCTTTAAAAAATAAATTAACTACCTCAAACCCGCATGCTAACTAAATTTATTTAGGTATAAAACAATGTTATGTATGGTAATTATAACTTAGGTTCGCATTGTTGATATCTAGATATTGTTATGCACCAAACCTCTATGTAATTATTTTGGTTAACAACAATAGGACGTAATGGGCCTACAAGGTTTTGCTATTGCCCGTGCCTGTTATAAGTGTGAGACCAGGTACGTATTAGTAGGTGAACATAATGATACTTGCGTCGTGTTAATCGATTATTCTGAATACTCTTATATGATAATGCTCGTCTTTACTTAGGTAAAGTCAACCAGTGTTTAATGAATTCTAACATTACATTGTAATATTGCTAAAAAAAAAAGGGGGGAAGATGTTATGATACTATTGAGTGTTTAGGTGGGTAGAATTTGGAAATAATAAAGCAGTCCTAACCTAACGCGCCTTTCATTCACAACAAATGAAAGCGAAAAAAGGGCTTAAAGACATCCATGCAAGCGAAGATTACCCGAAAGAAATTGTTAATAAGAGAAAAGAACTGCAAACTAGGGTCCAAGAGGAGAGGGAAAAGGGGAATATCGCCTATATAAACAACGACAGACTCGTTGTCAAAGAAGGCAAAGATAATAGGAAGAGAATGCCCTCCGCATCGCCTCAAGATTCAAACCAACCAAGGAAACATCAAACTTCAAAAGATATTCGGGCAAATGCTTTCGACATGATCCGGACAAGAGCCAACTCTACTTCCTCTGCTCTCCCAACAAACTCAAACATGTAGCAACTACCAGCCTCCCCCAACAACCAGAAAAAACAACGGAACAGGAAAGTCAAACCACACAAATCAAACATATCAAACAAAACAACATTCCCCAAGCCGGCTGGTCCCCGTGTGGATAACGACCAACACCCCCTAACCCTGATCAAAGAAAATCAAGCAAAACAAAAAAACAGTAAAGACAACTTTCTACATGTCTGTACATTGAATACTAGAACACTTCGAACTCCTGAAAGTCTAAACGAGCTAGAACTAGCATTATCAAACATAAAATGGGACATCGTGGGCCTTAGCGAAGTTAGACGACTAGGAGAAAATATAGAGGATCATGGCAGCTTTCTTATGTACTATAAAGGAGTAACACCCGGTCAATATGGCACAGGATTTTTAGTAAAACCAGAACTGAAACCTTACATAGAGGAATTTATTGGAATATCGGAACGAATAGTAATACTCAACATAAAACTGCCATTTGGGAAACAAAAAGAAACATGGTCCATCTTCCAAGTGTATTCACCAACCGAATTATCCAGCAGAATAGAAATAGAATCCTTCTACTCTTCACTAACAGCAGCAATTAAATCTCATGGACACAAGAACTTAATAGTGATGGGTGATTACAATGCAAGAATTGGGAGCAGAGGCATAGGAGAAGAGCCTATATTGGCCTAGGAATGGGCCTATATTGTTCAGGCAAGCGCACACGAAACGGTGGAAAACTTATCCAACTAGCATATGAAAACAACATGAAAATACTCAACAGCGTATACAAACAAAGAAATAACAACAGATGGACTTGGATATCTCCAGATGGTCTCCACAAGAACGAGATAGACTATATTCTTACTACCAGACCTAAACTGTTTCATGACTGCCGAGTAATAAATAATCTAAACTTTAACACCAACCACAGGATGGTAAGGGCTAAACTTCATTTTACAACCTCCAAGAAAGACAGATCCTTCATATTGAAACCAACTACCACATTCATAGAAAATAGCCAAAACTTAAAAGAAAACCTTGAAAATTTTACAAGACTAACAGGACACCTAGATACCCAAAATAAATATGACAAATTTGAGGAACTCCTAAATACAAAAGAAAGCATTAAACCTAAGATAAATAGTAACTCAGCGAAATGGCTTACAAGGGAAACCAAGGAATTACTGAAAACTAGAATCGAACTAATATCTCTACCTGGGAAGACAAAACAAGACAGACAAAATATTTCTAAAATCAGTAACAAAATAAAACTTAATATGAGAAAAGACCGACAAAGACACAGGCTGGCACTTCTGGAAAATTGCATTCAAAGAACAGGCGGGATTACAAAAGTGAAAAAACAGTTGTCGGAAAAAATAGACTGGATACCCAACATCTCGGATAAAAAAGGGAAATGCAAAACCAGCCGTCCAGAAATAATTTCCATAGCGACGACTTTTTTCAGAGACTTATATACAAAGAAGGAAGACAACCATCCGACAGACATAGCAGGTGGAAGCGTAGTGCCAGACATATTACCTGCAGAAGTTGAAAAAGCAATAAAAACACAAAGAAGAGATAAGGCCCCCGGAGCGGATGGTATTAGCAACGAATTCTTGACTGTCAACATAGATATCCTGGTGCCACCTCTCACCAACATATTCAACGACGTGCTACAAAGTGAGACAATCCCCAACCAATGGACTACTTCGACAATCATACTATTACACAAAAAAGGTGACAAAAACAACATTAACAACTACCGCCCTATCAGTCTGATGTCAAACATATACAAAATCTTCGCCAAAATTATTCTCAATAGAATGACCAAGATCCTAGACGAAAGTCAACCAAGGGAACAAGCGGGATTTAGGAGCGGTTACTCAACCCTGGACCATATATATGTAGTTAAGCAACTCTTTGAAAAAGCAAAGGAATTCAATATTACCCTTTACTGCTGTTTTGTGGATTATAGTAAAGCCTTTGACTCACTTGAACATGACAAAATTTGGCAAGCCCTAACAAACCAAGGAGTCGAAACGAAGTACATCAGAATCCTTAAAAACGTCTATGAAAACAGCAAGGCCAAAATTAAGTTAGACAGGGAGGGTCAAGAAATTAAAATAGGAAGAGGAGTTCGTCAAGGCGATCCAGTGTCACCAAAACTCTTCACGGCGGTCCTAGAAGAGGTATTCCGCAAATTAAATTGGGATGAATGCGGAGTATGAATCAATGGCGAAAACCTCTCGCATTTAAGATTTGCGGATGATCTGATAATAGTCTCACCATCCAAAGACAGACTGAGCAAAATGATATGTGAACTAGATACAGAAAGCCAAAATGTAGGGTTGTGTATGAACAGTCTGAAGACCAAAGCCATGACCAATGGAAAACAAGAACCCATTTACGTCAACAGCAACATGATCGAATATGTAAACGAATACTTATACCTAGGTCAAATTATATCTCCACACGATTCGACTACGAAAGATCTAGACAGACGTATTGGAAACGGGTGGAAGCAATATTGGAACTTAAAAGAAGTCATGAAAAATAAAGAAATGAGTATGACCATAAAAAGAAAATTGTTCGATACCTGCATACTTCCTGTTCTAACTTATGGCTGCCAAACATGGGCACTAAACAAATCCCACTACAAAAAGCTTGAAATATGTCAAAACGCCATGGAGAGAAGCATGATGGGAAAGCGACTATCCGATAAAGTTAGAAATATAGATATAAAGAAATGTACTAAGACAAAAGATATCACTACAACAATTAAGAAGTTAAAATGGAAATGGGCAGGTCACACAATTAGAGGGAGAGAAAAGTGGTCTAAAGCAATAATATACTGGTTTACTGGAAACAGAAAGAGGAAGCGTGGCAGGCCAACAAGAAGATGGGAGGATGAGATTAAGAGTGCAGCAGGAGGTTGCTGGAGTACAACACCAAAGGATAGGGAGAAGTGGAAAGAGTTAGGGGAGGCCTTTGCCTACAAAAGGCATACAGATACAAATTAATAATAATATATATGTAAACACTTACAAAATACTGTCTGAAATAAAGGCTATTTTGATTTTGATTTTGACTAGCTATAAATAGGTACATACATCTTCAAAGTAAATCTTTTAGTTTAGGCTGTAATAAAGTTTTTGGGTGAAGAATATTTTTAATTGTTTATCGAAAGTGTTTGGTTCAATTAAAATTTTAACGATTTTGGTTAATGATTATAAATTCTGATTGTGACTCATCTACGCTACGCGAGATATTTTTTTTAAAAATTTGGAAAACCGTAACTTTGGGTTAATAACATTGTGGTTATTTCTTCTATTATTTATACTTTCTTAATGAACTTCTGATAAACTAGCACGTCTCAAAATATACCTACATGGAGGCAAGGGCGAGCATACGGTATTTGAGAAAATATGGTCAGCTTGAGTCCATTGGGCCAAGATTTACAAGTATCCTCATATATTTTATTGAAGGATAAATATTTTATCTGTATCGGTACTATTCCCCATAGATCAAGACCGTATGAGAGCCTAGAATAGGTATGCACATGCATAGTACGCAGTGTGGGCTGTCTTAAATTCCGTTACGCGCTTGAGATGCTGGAGATGAAGGGCGTAGGCGAAGGAGGATAGTTTTTTTTTGGAGATGTTTAAAATATGTGACGTCCAATTCACATTTGTGTCCAAATTTACTCCCAATAATGTTGCATCGTGTAAGTTTTTTTAATTTAGTGTCTTTGTAGTGGTAAACTATTGGCAATGTGGCTCCCTGATAGGGCTTAAATTGAATTATTTTAGTTTTGCTGTGATTAAGCTGTAAGTTGTGAGATTGTAACCAGTTTACAATTCTAATTATGATCAGAGTTAATTTGTTATTAATTCCGTTAATATTACCACACGATAGCAATATAGAAATGTCATCCGCGAATAGAGTACAGTGGTCTTCCAAATCGTTTGGAAGATCAATTTTGTACACAAGGAATAATAT
The DNA here is from genome assembly GCA_945867215.1 of Epinotia demarniana. Taxonomy (NCBI): domain Eukaryota; kingdom Metazoa; phylum Arthropoda; class Insecta; order Lepidoptera; family Tortricidae; genus Epinotia; species Epinotia demarniana. The sequence continues at coordinate 840,142 of OX244277.1, forward strand.
ATACCTACATCCCAGGACACTCGTACCTTGCGGAATAGAGCCTATCACAGGGACTATCAGATCGAATATTTTGTGTTATTTCCGTTTGGAGTCCACGTTCAATTCCTACATACTGGAAGCGATTGGTAAAATATGAGTTAAACCAGTCGAGGGCAGAGCCTCGTATTCCCGAATTGTACAACTTGCCCAATAGTAAATAATGACAAACTCTAACGCATGCGTATTTCATATCGTTAATAAGTTAATAACCTTGAGACTCTTCGACATATTCGTAGATTGCTAGTGTCGTTGAGCGATTTTTCTTGAAACCGTTTTGGTTATCATTCAGTAGGTACTTTACATTTTTCATAAAAATGGTATAGTTGTTTTATCATAACCGTTTCATATAATTTAGTACATGTTGGCAGAAGGCTGGCAGTAATGGTCGGTAATTATTTACATCAGATATTTCACCCTTTTGTGAACGGGCTTTAAGGAATTTTTTAACGCGTCTGGTAAATTGATTAACTAACTTATAATATCGTATAAGTCAGAATGTACTTTATGGGTCAACGGGACTTAAAAATTAGTTAAGGGTGTTTTACTGGCAGTCATTGTAAGGGAATTTCCTATGGAGTAGAAAAATATGTTGAACGAGTTCGCAATTTCCTTAGGGTTAGTCTGAAATTGTTCTGTTTTTTTTTGGATGCATTTATTCAACGCATTCCTTAGAGTACTATCAAATAGGTCATATTTTCGTCAACCGTTTTGTTACTTGAGAATATAGAATGTTATGGTTGTATAGATCGAATTTATAGAGAATGTAAATGATACATTGAAATACTATATGTGTAATTACATAGTGATGAAATATAAGTAAAAATGATAATAATAATTATGATATAATGTATCCTTAGGTAAGAATAATTATATGAATAACATTTCAGTAGAAGTAATCACAGATCAGTGCATTCTGCGATGTGAATTCAATACCTGTAAATGTTATTTCTCTCAGTATAAGGATCATAAACTTAATTTATGTAAGGTGCGTGCACCGGGACGTTGCACGAGTCGGATGGCCGAATGTTATGGTTTTTAAAATAAATTGGACTGGTAACATTAAAAAGTCTTTGGACAGGTTGATTGAAATGAACCAATCACGTGCAAGAATCGTTGGCCAATCGGATTCGAGTTCCGGTCCGGTAGTTTTTAAGCGCCTAGTCGATCAAAAGGCGGGCATTCTAGAAACGGCACTGGAAGTGAGCGGTTGTCTTACTGTAAAGAAATAATCAATGTTAAATATATTAGCGTAGCATAAGCAGTGATTTGTCGAGATGTTAATAAAGTACTTTAACAACAGTGAATGAGTTTAAATCGTAATAATATTGTCAAATGGAGAACAAAGTAAAGCAGGGGAATAAATATTCACAAAGTTATACCCGTGAATGTCCGAAGTTTTAAGAAAGGGTTTATTCTGTACCTTGTCCTGAAATGCACCTTCATATGAAACGATTTTCATGTCATTACACACATATGCAGGTACGTGACGTCACGATCCCCGAGCGTTTTCTTTTAAGCAATATTAAAACGGTTCAAGCCACGCTTTTTTATATATTGAAAGGGATTTTCGTCACGAGGCATATTATTTGCCTTCTTTCTTTTGGAATAATAATACATTTTCAGTGTACACCCTAGTCTATAATCGAGGCACAGCAATGTCTATTAACAACTCGATCCACGGCGTACTATCAAATTAATGTTAATAGCGCCAACGACAGTAGGGTACCTTCTCTTTTCCAGAAAATTACAGATGTATAGTCACATATTTACACTTACATAATTATTACCTTACTGAAGGTGCTTTATTGGCGCTTTTGCCAACGACATTAGGGCGCCTTTTCTATGTGACAATATGTATATATATATATACGTTGCATGAAATACAAATATTTATGTACAAATGGCCAAATGGCTGACTTTATTATCTTGAAGCATGGATATGAAAGAAAGAAAGATACATTTATTCACAAACACACAGGACACACATATTAAACAGTAGAATTAAAAAAAAACGATAAAACAAGAAACCAGTGTGTCTCAGCGGCAGTGAACCGGACACTGGCTCAGCATTATGCCGAGGTGTCAGACACCCGCAGCGCTGATTTTCAGCCAGCACCGTCGGTGACTCACGGAAACGTCATAAAGATGTAATAAATAACTACTAAAATTTTTGGGATAGGTGGAAGAGAAATAAATATAAATACAAAGTGAGATAATACATGTACACACTACCTAGATGCAGCTTCAATAAAATATTAATATTTACAGTATCTACACATTATAAACTAAAACTAGATAATAAATGAAGAATTGGCATATTTATTGCTGTCACAGTGCTGGGGATTAGGATTTGGATTTCTGGAGCGTCAACAAATAGCCTTTAAACATACGCCTAAAGGTACATCTGCTAAGCGCCCCTTGGATAGGAGGAGGGATATCATTCCAGCACTTAGACGCCGCATACTTGAAACTACCTCTGAACGCAGCGGTTCGGTGCATAGGTATAATTGCCTTAAACCTGCGCGCACTTTTGGACCATACCAGTTTATGAAAAAGGTAGGTGGGGGAGAGGGGGAAAGGGTTTCGTGTTTTACCACCCCGAACGGCAGCAGGCGCCGGCTTGCAGGCATGTTAAGCAAGTAAGCGGCGTTCCAGTATGGAGTGATGTGGGATCGGGGAGGGACTCTGAAACAAAAACGAGCACATGCGTTCTGCACTCGTTGTATGAGCCGCTTCGAACGACCAGTATAAATGCACCCATCATACACGACATCACAATAGTTTAACCTAGATAATATAAGTGATTCACATAGGTCAACACGCAAATCGACACTAAGGTAATCTCGTATATTATATAGAACTTTAAGGCGATAAAAGCAGATATCTATATATTATATTATTATTAGGGGGCCAATCTTAAACTTATCGATCTAGTCCCAAACGAAGCAAAGCTTGTACTATGTGTACTAAATAGACGACGATAAACATACTTATATATATATCGATAAATAAATACTTAAATACATAGAAAACATCCATGACTCAGGAACAAATATTCGTGCTTACCGGGATTCGAACCCAGGACATCTTGCTTCGTAGGCAGGATCACTACCAACTAGGCTAGCGGTCGTCATAAATATATGGAGCGAGGGCTTTATGTGATACTTTGTTTGTTCTGCTGTTACCAGGGTCCAGGCCGCTTCCAATTTTAAAACGACAATTATATTTAATGGAAATACTTACCACACGACGTTACCCTCTCAATGAGTGCTTAAATTGTGACAGTCGCAAAAAAGTACAGTCAGTTTCTTTTAAGAGCCAAATTACAGTACATTATATTAAGAAGTAAAAGGAACGGGAAATTGATACAACGTCGAATTTATCACTCATGATTCTCCTGAATGCATACTATTATTACTTCGTAAATTCGCATTACTTTATTAAATGACGTAGAACCATCCTCATTATTGCTCCAGATAAATAATTCATTGTTTTTCTTCCATTGGACGTCAAGTAATCTCCGCACATCCGCTTCCGGGACAGAAAATGGGCGAATAATAAAATAAAAGTAGAAAGAAACATCAAGATGGTACAGGGAAAACAATTGCTTTTCATTAACGTATTGATGATTTTGTTTTTTTGTGCAATTTTATTCATGTACAAATAAACCGACGATAAAAATAGTAATTGCCGGCCAGCAGGTAAAGTTACGAAATAACGCTGCAGATCTCTGTGCGACGATTGTAAATCGCTCAGTTCTGTATAGTAATTACCATTTAAGATTTTAAGACCACTTATATTTTATCATATTAGTAATAATTAGCTATCACTATTTAATTTCTCTCCGCTACCCAAAGGTTGTGTGCAAGAGAGCGGTCTTGAGCGAGAAGTTTCTGTTGGCCTCTGCACTGATATGTCTTTTGTACTACTGTTTTGTATCACTATCGAGGTGTACTTTAATAGTAAATTACGTACCTAGGACGGTGAAACCGTGAATGCCCCAGATCGCAGGTGTTTGTGGGCCGAACCGAAGGTGAGGGCCATAAATATGCGGCTCTGGGGCTTTACGAATTACCGCCCGTGGTGAGTACAAAATTTAATGTCTTCATCTGGCCACAATGCGAGTTTTCCCGTATGCGCAGCGTGCACTCAAACTCGCATTATGGCCAGGTGTGACGTAAAAAGCATTTGTATTCTAATGTATAGTAAAATTCGTTCATTCATCATCATAATACACCCCGCCCCCAACCCCGCATAATGGCAATGGTTTTTTCGTTATTAGATTACATATATTGGTTTATGTAATTTCTGTAGTCTGACCTTGGATCTTTTTTTTACTCTTCCCATTATTTATTTATTTAAGCCTTATTGCATGAACCATACGTATGTGTAATGTACAAATGGCTGACTTTATTATTTTGTAAGCGTGGATTCCATATCTAAAACCGTATTCCGATACATAGCTCTGAAATTTAGATTAATATTGTAACTACTGTTTAAGCCATGTGTAATGATTAATCCCAATTAATAGTTATTATAGTAATTAGGTACATCACAGCAATAATTTTGGTTCGAGCTGAAATGCAATTAAGTAAATTATATGGGCAGCAAATAACTGTGCATCATGATTTGTACTGATAGGGTAAAATGCTCTATAAATAACAGTTTTGTTTTAAAAATTTACTTACACTCATTGGGTACAATGTACATTCATCAGTATTAATACCTGGCATAACAAAGTGGTCATACGTAAGTATTTCAGTCAGGTACTTATGCGCGCGTTGTAGATTTTACACAAACATTGTCCGGCACCACGTTCCGGAAGGCACAGCGTGGATAGACCCCCAACATCATCATATCCGCTGAAAGACGTCCACTGCTGGACATAACATAGACAACCACATATCATTTTAATGAAATATCCTTTCGAAATGATATCCTTGTGAAATATAATCTTTTGTATTTATTTCAAAACTCATTTAAGACTCCACCGAGCTTCTGAGGCGGGCACCGATTTGGCATTTGCGCTGTGTGTGCGTCATCACGCACACTACTGCCGCTGCCGGCTCGCTCGATCGGACGGTCGGTCACAAGCTAAAAGTTAGTAGCTCATTATTCTCTAATAATAAATCTCAACTCCGCGTATAAAACCATGGATGTTATAAAGAATTACATTTTAATGCAATTATTATTTTTATTGAAATTTGACCTTTAACTAAGGAAAAGTAATCATAACGCAGTGTTACCGGTGGACTAGTGTTGGAATATGTAACTAGAACTATTGTAACATACCAGACTTCATCTGGTTTGTTTCAAAAATATGTAAACATAATTTTAAATATTACTTTATTTTAAGTCGGTTAAATTATCAACGTATTCCAGGGAACAATATTTCACACATACCTAGAGCAGGAAGTGGCCAAATTTATGACATTACAAACTTAGTTGGTTATTGTACCTTAATAAACAAAAGATATTTTACCCAAAATTGAACTTTATTATAAAGCTTTAAGGACTTTAGAACATTTGCCCATTATTTAGCGACGGTATTTTATTTTGTAAACTGTACCTTGGCTACAGAACGTTTCTTAATTACTGAAATATGAACTGCAAAGACAAATATAATTTTACAGTCGAATCACATATAAACAAATGTTATTTAAACCAAATTGAACTCTATCCTTAAAATGAAAATGGTCAAATTAGTTTACGTGGCTTATGTTGGCAAAAACAGCTTGTAAAAAATAGTGTCATGTGACTAGTTGTCGATAGTGGACTTTTGTACCGTGAGTTTGTTTTTTTTTTTTTTGGTCCATAAGATATCCGCAACGCAGGCTTCGTCAATTGCGTACAAACAAACATACATCCCCCTAGGCACTTAACTAACAACGAAAGAATCCGCAACAGGCTTCGTCAAAAACACGTTATACCTAACCTAAACTAACAAAAAGGACCGCCCCGGATCGCTGGTGGTCCAAAAGTTCCCATGACACTGGCGGCGTTCCCACGCTGAATGGCCAAAGAAATCTGTTGAACCAGGAACGATCCGGAACGAGGATCACAGCCCCTATCCCTAAGCCGCCGACCCAACTCCCGTATGAAATCTTTAGCCTCCGTACCCCAAGGTCCCGCAGTCTCTACCGCCACTGGTACAAAGTCATACATCGGTTCCAAGGCAGAGTACTTTGCGTGTTTCATCCGAGCCGCCGTCTCGGCGGCCGACGCCGCGGATCTGATGGTGTGGCTCAAATGGGACGGGGCAAATGTACTTACACATGTCGCGTCCCACAAGAGGCACCGTCCCTTCTGCCATGGAACCAACGTCAGACCATCCGGCCGTTTCCCATCCGTACGGCACAACCCCGGAGGCTCAAGGACACAAGGCACGTTGGCCGAAACTAAAGCCCGACGAACCAGATCATTTATGGCGTGGTGCCTCGGAAAACGCCCCGCACACCTCTGACAGCTCAAACCATGGTGCCCGTTTTCCTCAACCACCACCCCACAAATGCAACGGTGCGCCTCACAGACCTTACACCCCAACCGCAACGCAACCGCGATTCGAAGGGAATCGTCATCCAACAGCGTGCCGTACCGTGAGATTGTTTTCTACAAATTTAAATAAAGTTGTCGATTGCTAATTATAGCTCGTATTTGATGTAGGGAATAGAGTATAAAATGGACATAGTTATGCGTAATTGGTAATTTTGTACTTAATCTCAGACGCGAGTTTTAGGGGAGCGGGGGGGAGTTCTTGGACTCCAGAGAGTCGGGGATAGCGGGGGATTCAGGGATTCTGATTTTAGACGATGGACGTATCGGACGGATTCTCTTAGCTGTGAATAGGCTACAATCTAGGTTACCTAAGTTGTGTCTGGATGTGGATTTTACTAGAATTTCATTATGCTGGTTTAATCTTTGTTCAGATATAATTTATGGTACATTAAATGGGGTTTGTCAATGTGTTTATTTGTGTGGGATATTTCTATTTAATTCAGTGATTTCGTTTTCATAAATTATTGTAGATTTTAAAAGTTTAAAGTGAAGCTCTTTCTTTCTTGATTTAGTGTTCAAGTTTTATAGTGATTAAGGTATTTATTCTTGACTAGAGTTAACTTGTCTAAAACATAATAGTTTGTTGAAGTTTAATTTAATTTAAATAAGTGTTTTAATGGGGATATTCAAGTATAGTTTACTTGGACTTTTTAGGAAGATTGAGGCGGGTCACTCACTGTGTCAACGACAGTCTTAATCGTTCTAAAAAGTCCAAGTAAACTATACTTGAATATCAGTCAAAATTCTCTTAGACGAACTGTCCCCATTAAAACACTTATTTAAATTAAATTAAACTTCAACAAACTATTATGTTTTAGACAAGTTAACTCTAGTCAAGAATAAATACCTTAATCACTATAAAACTTGAACACTAAATCAAGAAAGAAAGAGCTTCACTTTAAACTTTTAAAATCTACAATAATTTATGAAAACGAAATCACTGAATTAAATAGAAATATCCCACACAAATAAACACATTGACAAACCCCATTTAATGTACCATAAATTATATCTGAACAAAGATTAAACCAGCATAATGAAATCTAGTAAAATCCACATCCAGACACAACTTAGGTAACCTAGATTGTAGCCTATTCACAGCTAAGAGAATCCGTCCGATACGTCCATCGTCTAAAATCAGAATCCCTGAATCCCCCGCTATCCCCAACTCTCTGGAGTCCAAGAACTCCCCCCCGCTCCCCTAAAACTCGCGTCTGAGATTAAGTACAAAATTACCAATTACGCATAACTATGTCCATTTTATACTCTATTCCCTACATCAAATACGAGCTATAATTAGCAATCGACAACTTTATTTAAATTTGTAGAAAACAATCTCACGGTACAAAAGTCCACTATCGACAACTAGTCACCTGACACTATTTTTTACAAGCTGTTTTTGCCAACATAAGCCACGTAAACTAATTTGACCATTTTCATTTTAAGGATAGAGTTCAATTTGGTTTAAATAACATTTGTTTATATGTGATTCGACTGTAAAATTATATTTGTCTTTGCAGTTCATATTTCAGTAATTAAGAAACGTTCTGTAGCCAAGGTACAGTTTACAAAATAAAATACCGTCGCTAAATAATGGGCAAATGTTCTAAAGTCCTTAAAGCTTTATAATAAAGTTCAATTTTGGGTAAAATATCTTTTGTTTATTAAGGTACAATAACCAACTAAGTTTGTAATGTCATAAATTTGGCCACTTCCTGCTCTAGGTATGTGTGAAATATTGTTCCCTGGAATACGTTGATAATTTAACCGACTTAAAATAAAGTAATATTTAAAATTATGTTTACATATTTTTGAAACAAACCAGATGAAGTCTGGTATGTTACAATAGTTCTAGTTACAAATTGAAATAGCAATCAGCAGTGGCGTGCACAGAGTTTTTAGACAGGGTAGACAAACAATATATAGGTACTCGTATTTAGCCAAGTCCACGAAAAGCGAGCTCTTGTTTCCCCAAAAAAACCAACGAAATCAACGACTCTGAAAATATTGCGATTTCGGTCTACTTTTGCATTATGTCTTATTTAAACTGCGGATTATTTTGTTAATTTATAAAGTTTATTTTGGATAATCAAAATCATGTATGCTTTAACAACACCGTTAAATGGGGACAGCAGATGGAGATGGAAAGTTCTACGTCTTTTAGCATTAGATAGGTTCTTCATAACTACAGGTAGTTCGGACTAACGTGAACTACTAGACGGATTTAGGCAAACATTTCCAGTAATGTAGCTTTCTTTAATACATTTTAAAAAATATACAATTTTAGCAGAAACGTAGGTATGTTGGTGATTCTTAAGATATTTATATTTCTAAAAACGGAGTTTTCAATTTAAATTTAGCAATTAAAACTAATTAACTCATCGCACTGTTACCTTTTACGCTTAATCTCTGAACGGAACAGGTAGCTCGGACTAACGTGAACTACTAGACGGATTTAGGCAAACATTTCCAGTAATGTAGCTTTCTTTAATACATTATAAAAAAATATACAATTTTAGCAGAAACGTAGGTATGTTGGTGATTCTTAAGATATTTATATTTCTAAAAACGGAGTTTTCAATTTAAATTTAGCAATTAAAACTAATTAACTCATCGCACTGTTACCTTTTACGCTTAATCTCTGAACGGATTTAGATGAAATTTTCCGTAAGCTGAATTTGACACCCTTGGAAGGATACTCGTATAGGATAGTTTTTATCTCTGAAATCATCCCTTAAAGATGGTAGAACTTTGTTTGGGTCGGTGATAATTAAGGTTCCGCCTACAATAATTTAATACCAATCATTTTTCTAAGATACAAGTTCTACGCGGACGAAGTCGCGGGCAACAGCTAGTGTGTTTATAGTTTCCCTAACTCTGTACCAAATTTCAGCTCTCTGAGTTTATGGGAAGTACTATAGTGCATTTTTTTAGCATTAGAAAGAAGAACAAAGCACGAAGCGCGAGGTCTTTTATATAAGACACTTTATGCCACACAACTGTCAAAGTATCTCAGACAGCAATTATAAAAGACTTACGTCATTGTTGTCGACCCTAAAATAATAGAAATGTTTTCATTGTTTATATCTAAATAATACTTACAACAATATATTTATTTTGTTAGTATTTATTTTTTGACTCTGTAATTTTAAATTTAGTTATTCAGTTCTGGAAAGGTTGTATAATAAAAAACCTAAAGAAGAAGAGGTTTGAAACGTTCGGTTCGTTTTTTTCGCCGTCGAAATTGTCAAAATTGTCAATCCGTATCACGTTCTTTTTCTTGTTTTCTTGGTAATCAACAAATTTTTGAATTCAAATCACCAGATAATTCTCTAATTTTTTATCGTATTATACGAGTATCTATTTGTTGATTTATATTAAGATTTTATTCTTCGCTGTGTGTGGTGGCGTGCGGACGGCGATGAAGCTACCAGAGGCAGGCCCAAGTGGCTTGCAAAAAAGACCGACTCGTTCACCCCCGAACGTTTTACCTTCACCAAAAGCAAAGAGACAGAAACAGAGTCCATCAACAACTAATGAGAAACGTATGGTGGTCAACATTTACAAGTTGGTGTGTGCACTTTGCAGCAAGGATGAATTTCCGTGTAACAAACCGTGTGTGTTCAATATTTATCCCAAGCAGAAAAGGTTGACGACGACTGCTTCTTTGTTTACCGTATTTCTAATCCTAAAAAAGACGCACTATAGTTCTATTTTGATGATCATGAGTGAGTGAGTGAGTGTCATAAATGCGAAACTTTGCTTTCGCTTAACTTCAGAACTAAATGACCTACAGACTTGAAATTTTGAATTTTAAGAGTCTGAATATAGCTTACTGGATGACCAAAATTTCTGCGTTCTGGTCTTATCCAGAGGTTCTCAAATAGGGTCCTGAAAATGCGGCGAAATGGTTCCAGTAAAGGATGGTACGGCAGTATTTGCTTCGCGCTCGACTTGGCGGGGGCACTGCCGTGCCCCCAGATACATGGATTATACAAATACTGTTGAAGTTATCTACTTTGGTTGGAAACGTTGACTAACAACTTACAAGTAAGTTACAAAAGCAAAGAAAGCGGGTACATGTTATATTGAACTGTCACAAAGGGACTCCTGAGGGTGACCTCCGTAACGTTTCGAACGCGCGTCAGGTAGATCCACTGTCATTTTTCCATATAAAAAATTACATTTAGATCCAACTGGCGCGCGTACAATGCGTTACGTGATCGACCTGCTGAACTACAAATTTAAAAAAAAATACTTACCCCGTTTTGCTGCGTATCACTGCTGTATTCATAAACAATTGACATCGAAGTATATCTAAGTGTCACCGCGCCGCATTGAGACGTGCTCTCTCTCTGAACGCTCGCGGGCGACTGAACCACAGAGCGCGGAAAATGCGCATTAAGATCGGCGTGCGGCCGCCATAGTGAAAATGTATGGCGAATTTGAAGCGTCTTTTGATGAATCTGGACCTCAATTACACGACGATAATTTAAATATTTTACGCGGATGTATTTAGTATAAACATTCATATTTCGTATGAACTGAAAATCAGGTTAGATTTCCACGGTCGAAATATAAAAAATCACTTAACTCCTGCTTACGATTTTACAGTTTTCGTCCAACATTGCTTTGTGCTGTAGGGTAAAATATTAAAAATCTTAAGTTTTTTATACGTACGTATTGTTAACACATTCTTCTAAGTGCTAAATGTACAGTTTATACATGGATTAAACAAATACTGTTGACGTTATCTACTTAACGGCCACTGCCTGTTTGGCATATTTTGCTCGGTGCAGTCTTAAGAGCCTTAGCGTTACAAACTCGATCATCCGATGTCTCCTCTAGTAATTAGTGTTTCACATGAATATAAGCGTTTAAATGCTAAACACATCTTCATTAGACTTTATTATTCTCCAAAAAAGGCTAATAATTTTATTGTAATCGAGTTGAAAAATTATTTGATCTACGTCTAAATCAATAAAGAATTAAATTATGCCACGCACGCTCCGCGGGAATTGAAAGTGTTTCATGTAATTAGAGTTGTGATGAATTTTGTTCCTGAGTTGTTTGTCTGGCTGTAGCAGAAAAAGTTCTGCTTAAACCAAAAATTCACGAACAGTGAACGTAATAATGAAAACAACTCTGTGGACCTGCAGTTTTCTTACGAAATTTCTCCTTCAAAACTTGTAAACCATGTCAGTTTGTCTTGTCGGTTTCCACCAGAGCTGAATGAATAGCGGACTTAGGTATGTAGCTGTAACAATGCTATTATATTATGGTCCAAGCGTGTTGATCTAATGATGGAGACAGAACGTGGCCATCACAACTCCTTAACAATACAAATTCAAGGAATTGTAGAGGAGAATCTCAGCGCTCATTATCACTATAGCTTGACCACAACCGCTGTGCCGCTCTGCTCTGCGCTGATGCTCGAGCGACACAGCGGTTGTGGGCAAGCTATAGCGTACTCGATGGTTACGTCTATTATTATGATCAAGTTGTGTCAGAATTGGAGAGAGTTGGTAGCCGCAATTTGTACTCTTTTACGAACATTCCGATCGCTTTTAAATTCGGTATCTGGGTGCTCAAAAGATTGAGTGAATGCTGAGAGAGCCCAATGTATTAATGACACAGAATTCCCTAGACTTTGCCATGATAAAGATGCTTCTTGTTAAGAAAAGGTGTTTTGTCACGTTCTTACGAAGACATTAGTCAAAGTGACAGATGCACACACATTTTACCTTCATTTAGCTAAAATAGGTTTGTTGAACGTTTACGAAAAAGGCCTTTAGTGACGTTTTATTTTCTTCACCAGCTCCGCCCAATCGCCCAACGATATTGGACGCAAAAACCAAAGACCAGACACGACTGCTGCAGCCGTACAGCGAAGGAGACACGCTGGAACTCACGTGTGAGACCTTTGGAGGTAAGACTTGAAGTATTACGTTTCTAAATAAATAAAAAATGTTCTGAGCCGGATTCGACCCGGCGGCGGCCAGGCATACCCATGTATGATGCTAACTAACATACTGAGCTATCGGAACAATCTGTGCCTTCGGGAGGCGTGTAGCGACATCTACCAAGAAAACTCAAGCTTCCTAACGGATTATGTGGGCTTATGAATGTTGCGTTTGCAGATTTACTACTCCTTATTTGGGCCGATCGATGTTTCTGTTTCTCGGCCGTTACCATGGTTACATTACTCCTGAAAGACTTAAAATTTATTTAACGAGCGAGTGAAGCGAGCGAAGTTCCCCGCTTCGGCTGGGGCCAAAATACTTTCGTATGTCCAGAAGTCCGGCAGTTTTTCTCTACAGGTCGCATTTCTCATACGATTTTCGAGAGTGTCAATAATTATATAGATTTTAGTCAATTCAGTTTATCGTTTTTTAGGGTTCCGTACCCAAAGGGTAAAACGGGACCCTATTACTAAGACTTCGCTGTCCGTCTGTCTGTATGTCACCAGGCTGTAACTGAAGAACCGTGATAGCTAGGCAGTTGAAATTTTCACAGATTATGTATTTCTGTTGCCGCTATAACAACAAATAATAAAAACAAAATAAAATAAATATTTAAGGGGGGCTCCCATGAATCAAACTTTTTTTTGACTGTTTTTATAGATAATGGTACGGAACCCTTCGTGCGCTAGTCCGACTCGCACTTGGCTGGTTTTTTTTTAAACGTGGGCTTGCGGGTTTTACCCGATAGTGAATAAGGGCATTTTCATGTATTACGTCATCGTTTTTTGACGATTTTTGATTCCTTGAATGGACCCTCCCCGCCTAATAAATGAACAGCCCCTAAGGAGGTTAATATTTAAAGACACGAGATACAATTTGAATTCAAATTAGAAAACACAAACAATTAGATTTAAGAGCATAGTATTTTCTTTTAGTTCTGCTTCAAAATAATAATAAAAAAACACAATTTTACGACGCAGTTTATTTAACCGAAATTCTTTAATTAGAAACTCGAGACTAATGGCGACACTTCAGATCTATTTTTAAGCCAAAATATTTCATAATTAAACTGCTCTTTTAATAATAATTTTATATTACAATGGTATTCCTATGTTCGTATCAGATATCAAGTTGTAATTAAAAGAAATACAGCATACCGTAAAACTACTCTAAATGGTCTCACCGGAAGACCAGCGCTGGCTCGTGAGCCAGCATTATGCTGAGGCTGGACCATTTCGCAACAAATAAATAGTTATTAAGTCATTAAATAGTATTATATGTTTGTACTTGTATGTTACGAATAAATAATTTTCATTTTCAAATAAAAATGTGACTATGGACACTCTTGATTGGCGTAAGTATTCTTTTTATAATTTGGTTTTTAGTAGTAAGGTTACTTTCCATATAGGTATTTTTTTATTAATTTATTATTAATACTTATAAATTTTAGACTTCATTTTATTTTATTTTTATTCATTTTATTTACATAGTTTTTATTATTTATTCATATCCTTAGGGAAAGGTATTTAAATAACTTGTGAACAGATGCTCCACACAGTAAAAATGAGTTGTCCCTGTGCCATCTATGTGACACATATCGTGCGACATAATAATATCATTTTGCAGTATACTTATATTATCTTCTCATAAATCCCTGACTTCACTAACCTTTGTTGGGTTAGTTTCCGTAAGGTTATTTCCTAATCAAATTGAATTTTCCGCATAACCAAACAATGAAGTTTCAAAATCCCCTTAAAATTTTACTTCACACCGTTCCCAAGTCAACCTCACTAACATAATAAATTCACGGATACCAAAGCCACTCGTCCGGTCTGGGTAGACACTAAAATGTCCATTAGCTATATCCTGTCACACCTTTTTCATCTAAAAACGTGATAAAGCTACGGCGAATTTCCTGGCTTGTGAATTTCCCGTGGGCGGAGATGCTTGTGTCATCCTTGCTCAGGCGCAGTACCGAAGGAGATATTTGCTCAGAATATTTAAAAGAGGGTCGATTTGAAGCAGACATTTTGCATGCCCAATTTACTAACATAATAATATACAGGGGTGCGTCCCACGAGATATAACAACAAAATATATAATTTCATATTAATAACGTTCACAAGATATAATGAACGTTAGCTATAACAACAATACCAATACTTTTATAAGGAATAACGGTCAGTTGCCATAATAATCATATTATATAACATTTTTTTCTATAAGATTCAAATTGACTAATTTCATTTAGTATAACATACATAACGTATAACGATCATACCATATAATATCTTTTCGTATAACAAACATAACGTATACAGATCATACGCATATATATTTTCGTATAAGGATTATAATACGGAAAATTAAGCTAGGGCAGCCAGGAAAAGGGGGGGCGGAGCCCACATCAAAGGGGGCTCGGGGGGCGAAGCCCCCGCAGTAAAAAACAACTAATACTCTTATAAATGGTATTACTTGTAGGTTAGGTTAGGGTTGCCTTGTGTCCCTTAGAGCGGAAATAGACACCCCGCGAAGCGGGGTGGCGTCGACACGCTGGCGATTGGGTAAGGTTAGGTTAAAATAATTGACGTGTTTGATCTCGAAATAAATTTAATTTCAATCTTACAAACGGTATTGTTTTTTTTTTCAAACTCAAGTTGACGCTATCGCTCTAAGAAATTAACATATTTTCTTCATACGGCATTGCTATTAAAATGACTGAAGCCAATTATACTATACGAGCATTACCTATACATTTTGATGTTAGATAAATTGAACAATATATGTTATAAACCTTAGGTGTTATGAATATTATACGCTTTAATCGATATATCAATTGATATTATTTCTAAAGTACGTTATACTTTACGAGATTATATGTTTTGACATTATATCTTTCGTTCGTTATGTGCAATGAACGTTATACTAAACAAAGTTATATAGAGTGAGCGTATATATTATGACCCTTATATGATAAGTTGTTATACCTCGTATTACTTACCCAATATACAGAGAGTTCGGGATAACGATGTAGGAACTTGAGAAGGTGATAGACTGGCCTGCATTGTGTCACACTCCCTCTTCAAGCAAAATGTGAGACGCAAATACACAAAGATCTTGAACAAGTGGAATACCCCCAACATAAAACGTTCAAAGTCTTCGTAGTATTCCAGTATATAACCTCCTTACATTTCTACATCGTTTTCCCGAACATCCTGTATTTGGTGTTAGACTACACGCTCACTTACTGGCTAAAGTAATAAACGTGTTGCCAGAAGATGTGTAAAATATGTATTGTTTTCACGCCACTGCTCCAAAATGTGGCAAAAGATTTCAGAGAGAATTCAGGCTTCATTTGTCTCTGGCTGTCAACGAATCCACAAATCCATAAGCGTCCACAGGCGACGATATCCGTTATCACCAGGCAGACCATATGCTTGTTTGCCACCGTCATAGTATAACACAACATCTCACCTCACACAACACCTCTGGTGTTGCCGGTGTCCATGGGCGGCGGTAATCACTTACCATCAGGTGATCCGTCTGCTCGTTTGCCTCCTATCACATTAAAAAAAAAAACTTAATCATTACTATTCGATTCTACTGCCCCTATATGACAACATAGTTTCTTTAGGGTTCATGGATAACATTCACTCTGTATATAGTATGTTCTTGTAATTAATATGTATATTGGCATGCTTTTTATCTTTTTCATACTTATGTAAATAGATTGTTATATTTTATTACCTCAGAAGTTTGTCTATCTCGTTCTACCTAACTTCCTCTTAATTGCGCAAAGGTTAGATGAAAGAGCTTGCTTTAACACGTTGTTGTCTATCCTAATATCATAAAAAGGAAATTTCTGTGAGATTGTAAGTTTCTATGTTTTGGTTAATATCTGGAACCGATAAATCCGTTTTTTTTTTTATTTTACCTGCGTCTAGAATAAATTTTCTAGTTAGTTATCAATGCGGTATTGTGTCTGTCTGTCTGTCTGTCTGTCCGTCTGTCTTTCTGTTACCTATTGACGTTTAAGCCGCTGAACCGATTGAGATAAAATGTTACGGAGCTAGTTTGAATCCCTGAATGGAGCTACGATTCCACGCGGACGGAGTCGCGGGCAGAAGCTAGTCAAAAATAATAATAATAAAGAATCCTCCCTCCTAGCATTGTTCATGGTTGTACCCTAATGGAGTCCGGGGTCCGCTTTGACACCTAATCCCAAGATTTGGCAAAGGCACTAGTTTTACGAAAGCCACTGCCATCTGAGCTTCCTAGACCGGTTTCCTCACGATGTTTTCCTTCACCGAAAAGCTAGAAGTAAATATTCCGTACATAATAATAAAAAAACAATAAGAAATAATTGACAGACCCCATAGCATCCTTGTGGTCATGCTTGTCAAAACACGAACAATGATTTAAACGTTAATACGTTTTTGAATTTGCATCGATATTGCTAGCCAATCTAGAAATCCGTTTGAGCTCCGAATGTACTACATGCATCATAGTTCTTCAATCATTTGCAACATACGATTGCCAAAGGCTCAAAGAACGTTTATGAGGTGGTTTCAACATTTTTTTTGACAGCTTGTAACAGTTAATTTAACTGACATCTATATCGTTCCCTGTTTGGCCGATTACGGCAAAGTCAAGAAGAGTTATGATGTTAGCAATCTGTGTTTGTATTTCCGTGTGTTCGCGATTCATAATTCATGACATAATAATCATGTTTCAATTGGTCATCACATATGGACTCTTCTGTTGAATGGTAGCATTTATCAAGTAGGTACCTAATCAATCTCCTAATTTCCGTTTAAATAACTCACTTGTCGTTTCTCCTCTTATATAATGATCTGGTATTTAATCCACCATAGCTTATTTTACCTTGGCTTGACTAGCTGACCCCTTGACTCCGTTCACGTGTTACCAAGAACCCAGGTGGAACTCTCCATACTCAAGGAAGAATATAAATACATCACCAAGTTGAATGAATACCACCGTAACATTAGGCAAAGGAGTGTATCCAATACGCACAGATTTGTATTACCAAACATTAAAAACGTTTACGGCATGAGAACTAATCATTACATCCTTCCAAAATTAATAAATAGCCTCCCAATACACATACAAGATTTATACCTATCCAACCCTACATCAACCAAAGATGTAAACAAGTATTATATGTCAAGTAACAACTATGATTATGCCTTGTAATAACCTAGCCATAGATCTGTTATTGTTCATTAGCGTTAGGTACACTAAACGAAATGAAAGTATAGTGGTTTAAACTTACACGATTCACACACTACATTGTTACTAAAGCTCAGAGAGGTAAATAAATAAGTTGATTTGTATGCATATGCTTGAACCTCGTTTAGTTAAAAAATAATGTGAATGTAATGTAAGTACTTACATAGCAAATAGTTAGTCCGAACTCTAGCTTTAAAAAAGCCAGTAAGGGGCTCCCATAATTGGCGTCTGGGATCGTACCTTTGATCTGAATCTCTTAGTTTTCTTAGGTTTTGTGTAGCTTATTATGTTAACAACAACGACATTAAGCAATATAGTATGCCATATTTACTTCAAAAATCATTATTTTCGACATATTTGGCATCAAAGTTGAACAATTTTAGGCCAAAAAACCGGTTTCTGGCCATAACTTTTGTGTTAATTGGTTTAAAATGAAAACCCTAGACCAGTTTTTAGGGACGTCACAGACGAACCCAAATATGTAGATTTCGTATGTGTTAGATCTTTCACGTCAATAGAGATACAAAATAAGTGTTATTTTAGACAATGTTTAAAAAGATCATACAAAATTAAGTATTCATTTGTTTCAAAATCCGGTAGACCAAAATGGAGATAAAAGATTGAAGAACCGATAACCGTTTGATTTATACTTCTATATGTAGCGCAAAAGTAGGAGTTACGATTCAAATCTAGTCAAAAATCGATGGAAACCTCGGGTAGCCCCTTAATGGCTTTAACCATGAAACTCTGCGATAAAATAAAATTATTTGGAACTTAAAAAAAAAACTGGCGGTATAAAATATATAGCCTATGTCAATTGGCTAATCGATAATTAATTTTCACGGGGTGAAGTGTATTATTTATCAATTTTAGCATGCTCTTATTGTAGAGGGTCAAAGGCGGATCCTGACTGGCGACAGCCGAAACGACTCATACTACGTACTAACCTTTGCATAGCTGTTTTGGTTGTTATAATGGGTACTATAACGACCAACTATATATATATGTATATATAGTTGTGTACAAATATTTTTTTATTAAAGTGATTCAGGATTGATTGAGGATTTCTATTATTGGTATATCATCCTTGGCCGAAAAAAATACTACTAATAATAATACTTGAAACTTTCAAGCCTCGTGTTTATCTTTTTATGATTTCAATTATATTTTGTAATTTACTCTTAATTGGTATAACTTGATGGTTTACTATCAATGTAGCAACACTTTGTTTTACATTTTAACATGAGAAAACAGCCAATTATGAAGCTCCATTAGATATTTACTGGTAAAAATTTTTTTTTAATATCAGTTCAGGACATGCCCCCTACTTAAAAACTTACAAGACAAGATCCTCACAGATTGTTGCACCTTATTGACCCCCTTCTACCTGAATTGAATGAAACGAGGACCACGCGACCCCGATTCCTCTTAAGATCGAATTTAATGGAGCAAGCATTTTTAATTGCTGTGGTATGCTTAAAATACAGGCAAACGACGGTTTTAATTGATCATTAACTTAATTTAGATGGCGATCTATTTTCCCTAATAATAGGCATATAATAACCAGCTTGAACCTTATACAAAATGGAATCACCTTAAAAAACTTATTGAAAAATGACCCGAGATACTCGTTGGTAATAGCTACGGTAGTCTAGTGGTTCAGGCATGCGGCTGTCAAGCGGCGGTCGTGGGTTCGAATCCCGGCTTGAACCAATCAGTTTTCGGAATTTAAGTACGGAATACATCGTGAGGAAACCGGTCTAATCCCAATAAGGTCTAGTTTGCCCTCTGGATTGGAAGATCAGATGGCAGTCACTTTCTTAAAACTAGTGCCTATGCCAAATCTTGGGATCAGATGTCGAAGCGTACCCCGGGCTCGTTTAGGGCTCAACCGGACGCAGGACAGGACTACTGGTGTTTGTTGAAAAATTTATAAAGGTCTTATTTTGATGATTGCACGAACTTACTTTTAATTGACACGACTAATCTAAAGAATACGATTGTTCAATGTAATATTTATGCAACCAGTATGCCATTTTGTTTGGTGGAGCGAGCTTGTAAGTCAGTCACCGACGTAGTAGAATTAAGTATTGACGTGTTCGTGGCCGTTCACGGCGACGAACAGTTGGTTTTCAGGATTGAATTTTATTTTCATTCTAAGTAGCTCAATTAAGTGGATCAAAACGTAATTGCAAATCAAAGACCCGGGAATAAAAATCCGTGCTGTAAGGTTGAAGCGCGGTGACCCCAAACCCACGTGTTGTTAGCTTGTCACAGAATATATATTTTTTATGTTTCTACTGAAACGGTTAACTATTGTATTTTCAGCAAAAAAGGCGCCCTAATATCGTTCCTGATAAAAAAAAAAAAACAAAACATAAATCCCTGTCGGAAAACTCTTAAAATTGCAAAAGATAACATCTCCGACCTGTGCTGTGAGTGGCATTTCGGTAAAACTTCGTCATTTCGGATTCGCAAATCTCTTTCCGCCATCTTGTTATAATAATTATACGAAATAGGTTTATGTTATGTCCAACTTGCTTTTAACTGGAATTACGTGCAAGACCCAGTTGAATTATTAATCGTTTGACGGCCACTTTAAGTAAATTAATTTTGTAATAAACGAAAATTATTCATATTAAGCGGAAAATTTAATCATTTACTTTAAAAACAAAGTTAGAAAACAGTTGACTCGTACAAAAATTAGAGCATTGAAACCCAATATCACGCAAAAGAATCACTGAGGTGAAAAATGGTTTCTAAAAACCCATAATATTTTTGAACAAATTATTCAACGATACCCAACATCATGGGTTTAAAGAGAAAAAACAAATACATCCCCACTTTTAGTATATGGGAAGTAGCCTTAAAAAATATTTTTCAAGATTTTATTCTAATGTTTTGCCGGCGTGATTGATTTACATATCTATGCCGAATTACAGATTTCTAGTAGTGAAGGTCACTGAGCTAAGCTGCAGACGGACAGACAGGTGGACATGGCGAAACTATAAGGGTTCCTTGTTGAAGGACCTAAAACGGAGGCATTGTACCGAGGATGCTGGTGGCATTTCCTCGCTGATGCGTTGCGCGAGAAAGCCGCCAGGTATTCAGTCACCTGTTACATCTAGCAAAGAGCCCAAGTAATTTTGCACAAATGTGAATTATTTTTATCCCCAGGTGACCCACGACCCCGCCTAACCTGGTATCTCGAGAACACAGTGATCGACGACTCGTACGAGCAGCGGGCCGACGGCGTGACCGTCAACACCCTGACTTTCCCCAACGTGGGCCGCCAGCACCTGAACGCGCGGCTGGTCTGCCAGGCCGCCAACACAAACCTCGCGCCGCCGCAGACCAAAGTGCTCATACTGGATATCAATTGTGAGTTCTCACTGAATACTTTTGTTGACTTAGCTAAGCGCCTATGGCAAAGCCATTCTGGACATCAACTGTCAATTATTTCGGATATATTTAATTTCCTGTCCAAATTTTTTGTTACACCACGTCGGTGGTAAACAAGCTTCATCATCATCATCATATCAGCCGAAAGACGTCCACTGCTGGACATAGGCCTCCCCCAAAGAGTGCCAAAGTGACCGGTCCTGCGCCACCCGCATCAAGTGGACTCCCGCAACCTTTACCAGGTCATCAGTCCACCTTGTGGGGGCCTACCTACGCCGCGCCTTCCGGTACGCGGTCGCCACTCGAGAACCTTTCCGCCCCAACGGCCATCGGTTCTACGTGATATGTGCCTTGCCCACTGCCACTTAAGTTTAGCGATTCGGAGGGCCATATCGGTTACCTTGGTTCTGCTGCGGATAGCCTCCTACAAACAACAAGCCTCATGTAAACAAGCTTGCGGTCAGCTAATCGTAAGTGGTTACCGTAGCTTATTTATTTAATCGTATGGCATACGTTATTTTGGCCTTTTAAAGATTTGTCACTCTTTAGTACCACCCAGCGGACACGTGCAGGGTTGTGGCAGCTCCTGCGGACTCGAGTGACAGTTATCCCCCCCTTTGTCAAGTGAGTGGGCAACTTGACTGCTAGAAGTTCTTAAGCCGCCCGAAGGCATCTAACTCGGCTTAACGACTACTGTCATAGACAGCACCCGGGATCAATTGTTAGCGTTCCTTCCAAAGCACGGAAGCGCTCATTTATCAGGCGGTCACCTATCCAAAGACTGACCGCTGCCATCGTTGCTTAACCTGCGTTATAGTTTCCGACTCGCAGGCGCTGCTAGGCTATGAGCGCTTCATCGTAGACTATTGATGCTTGCAACTCAATTAAGACTACGGCGACTGGAGGAAAAGTGCCTTGTGGTCGTGTCGTTTAGGTGACTGACGTTGCTAGTTTTTGCTACAGCTGATTATAGTAATCATAGTCTGCTGAACTTAGCACTGAAGGTAGGGCAGATCTTTTAAAAGCTCGTTAAATGCTTGCTTTATCTTGCACTGCCTGCTTCTATTTTGGTCGATCATTTACAACTCTGGGCAACGAGCGAGCGGCAGCTCTTATACATTCGAGTAAATTAATGTAGGTATGGGTAGCCGCTTATCGCCCCGCTGCCCACTGGCGTCCAGGCTGAGCCCTATTTTTTTGTCACTCCTTTTTATATCTGATCGGACTCAACGTTTCGGTAAAATAAAGCGACGGACGTTAGCGGGCTAATCAATCCTATTCACGAAGCTACAAGTGTAAACTGTCAACACTGAGGCACTTGACAAAAACCGTCGAGCAATTTGACCTGCTTTGCCAGATTATAATTGAAAGATTGTAACCTAGCTTCTATAATCCGAGGTTAATAGTATAACAACTAAGAAAAGTTGAGAAACCCCCGGCATTTCCACTTCGAAGTTCAATATCTAGATACCGGCGATACCGATTTTGTTAAAACACAGCTAAGAACCGTTCTTATCATGTCAGCTTTCGGACAAAAAAGCCGCATTAAAATCGGTCCATTCATTTAGTTCCTACGATGCCACAGGCTGACACAAAGATACGTCAAATTTATAGTACCCCTCTTTTTGCGACGGGTGTTAAGAACTGAAAATAATTATGCCAACAGCACATAAAAACAATGTGTAGATAATAACGTCCCAAGAAAGATGTCGTTTATCCTGCTTACCGTCACCTATGAGGACGCAGTGCGCCATAATTTAATTCTGCACGCCAGGCTGGCACCCCTCTAATGAACTTCTGCGTTAACAGGCAGGCTTGCCGCATCTTCTGAGCATGTAATATCGTTTTTCCGTTCTCGTAAATAAACATAGTCAAAAAGAGTCTTCTTACCATAGCTACTGATCTAGTTAAGACTAGCAAGCCTAGACGTGACAGGCTTATCATAGGTGATTTAGGAGTTTTGGTAAACTTACGTTAATTGTGCCTTTTAGCTTAATCCAATACAAACATTGCAAGTTACACAACTTATTATAAACCGACCAAGAGCGTGTCGGGCCACGCGCAGTGTAGGGTTCCGTAGTTCCCTGTCTGTCTTAGTTACATCGACGTGCGGTGCGCTTGCGTCGGCCGAATTAGTACGAAAATTGGCCTTTCTAAGTATATAGAATCGAATAGAGTAGAAAAGCTTTAGTTAGTTGTAAAATTATTTTTATCTACACACATATCGTGCTCTAAAATGCGTTCAGAAACCGTAAAAAATGACCAGCATTACCACAACCGATTTTACTAAGAGAACTTTCTTGTCTGTGGTAGTAGGTAAAATCTGTACTGTAATGTCATTACAGTACAGATTTTTGATAAATTTGTATCGTTATGAGTTTAAATTTGGAACAACTGTCAAAACTCAAGTGGGTCTCTATTCTAGTATCCATAGATATTAAAACAGTACGCTTACCATGAGTTTGACAATGACACACTCGTTACGTGCCATCGACTTAACGCGCTTCGAATCGACTGTCGAATTCGTAATTCACGATGCCGTTGTACTACGAAAACCGCTTCAAAATGTTACAGGTCGACAGACGTAAAAAGAGCCCTGGCGGCCATATAATAAGTATGGCCGCCAGGGTTCTTTTTACATCAGTCGACCTGTACTCGCACGCGCTTAGTTTTCGATGCGTAATTTCAACTTTCGATCGCACGACCATTCGGTACCGTGGGACACAAATTTGACGTTTCGAATCGACGAATACCGTCACGTCTGTAGTTTACTATTTCACTTGCAAATTAGCGCGTGATATCGTATTTAGCCGTCAAGAGGTATCGTGGATCCAATCGAGACCTATGTTATATTAAAGAACGGAAAATTATAACAATTTTGAATTGACAACATATATCCGCAAAATTCGGATTGTCGCGTATTTTGTATTTAAAAATGCAAATGAATGACACAAATTCCGCCATATTTGGCATAGGTATTTGTTTGGTATTGTGTTGTATCCACGTTACGAGTTACGAGTGCCAAAATTGCGAGTGAATATTCTTTTTCATTGTGATAATAATGCTAGTTGCAGTGATATACTCATTTATTTCAATAAATGCGTGATGTGAAAATCACCGACGAAAGAAGTCGTGAAATTTATCAAGAAGAGTCCTCCCACGCAGTCGGCCCTTGAGGCTCCGAAACTAGATTTTTCAATGCAAATCATTAGTTCGCGAGGAGGGGACTCCACTCTTATCGAAGTGGTGCCTACTGCTAGTCGTATTTGGATAAATTGTAAGTACCTTGTGGAAAATATAATACCTATGTAAACTTGCATTTCGTTAGTACCTACCAACGTTTTCGTTACCTAAAACAAATGAAGCCCGAGGTTATTTTGTTGTAGTCTTGTAGTTAAATACTTAGTTACTCCAATCGCTACTAAACTGGGTAATTTAAGACCCATTCCGTAACATATAGATCTACTATAAATATAGGTAAACCTATATAAATATAGGTTTTTTATATTATCAAGTGCGAGAAAAATCGAGAGAGCTCGCGCGCCGTCGCGTGATAGCCGTCCAGCACACAAAAACGATATTAAACTTAGTGGGCCGATTCATTTCATGTCAAAAATCGAAGGTCTGAAGTATCTGATGAAGAACCCTCAGCTGGTCTCAGCTGTATTAGAGGTATGGTAATGCCCCCTTCTACTATTGGTACATAAAAAATCGATTGTCATTGCAAAAATCCAGCGTAGTGGGACGCATCTTATTATTTAAATTTAATCTATAAGCCCACGTTTCTACAAAAATAAGTGAAATCCCATCAAAAACATTCTGTAAAAAACTAGCCAAGTCTCGATGGAGCTGCTTGTTTATCTCTAAAAAGTAATGAAATCTAGACAAAGTCGTGCCAAGTCTAAGGTTCCTTACTGCGATTTCTTTATTATTTATAGATAATGTTGTGTGCCTTGGCCGTTGATTTGTACCCACTAACGCATAAAGAATGAAATTCTGCAACTTGGCAATCAAAGAACTTTATTGCATTTAATAATAATAATATTTGCATTTATGGATAGCTAAAACTATATAGTATTGTGTAATTGCCAAATCACAAAAATTTATTTAGTTAGCAAATAAAGAATAATAAGAATGCCTGAGACTTGGTATTACAAAATATCTCGCAAATATAAAGGTGAATGTTTAACACATTTGTACACAGAGAGAGGATTACGTAGTATGAATGTTCGTTGAGAATATGATTTGAACATTCTTTATACGTTAGTGGGTACAAGTCAACGGCCAAGTCACACAACATTAACTATAAATAATAAAGAAATCGCAGTAAGGAACCTTAGACTTGGCACGACTTTGTCTAGATTTCATTACTTTTTAGAGATAAACAAGCAGCTCCATCGAGACTTGGCTAGTTTTTTACAGAATGTTTTTGATGGGATTTCACTTATTTTTGTAGAAACGTGGGCTTATAGATTAAATTTAAATAATAAGATGCGTCCCACTACGCTGGATTTTTGCAATGACAATCGATTTTTTATGTACCAATAGTAGAAGGGGGCATTACCATACCTCTAATACAGCTGAGACCAGCTGAGGGTTCTTCATCAGATACTTCAGACCTTCGATTTTTGACATCAAATGAAGCGGCCCACTAAGTTTAATATCGTTTTTGTGTGCTGGACGGCTATCACGCGACGGCGCGCGAGCTCTCTCGATTTTTCTCGCACTATCCGTCTCTCTCTCTCTTATTGGAACGCTTGGAACAAGAGGTATAGTGCGAAAAAAATCGAGAGTATGTCGCGGCCGTCCCATGTTAGACGTGCTGTCTTGCCCTATCTTATCGGTTAGTAACAATCTTGCAGTACGCTTCGCAGGACAGGTTGAACGCGCCAATTTTCGCTTTCTTACTGATAACTGGCCACACTGAATGAAATTGTAGTTGTTGTTACGTCTGTACGCTACAACCAATTATGACTTCGACATGTTGTACCGACAAATTGGGGTAAAATCACATAATGTGGATTCCCCATTAAATCACATAATGGTGGGTACCTACACATCAAGCCAACGAACGGCTATGTATCTCACTCTAACAAATAGCTGAGGGGCTACCGCGAGACGAACACGAACTTCGTTCGTGTATCTCCGTCTTTGTCGCCCGAACAAGCAAGTGCGACAGAGAGGGAGATACACGAACGAAGTTCGTTTTCGTTTTGCGGTAGGCCCTCTGTCACGTAAATGCTTCACGTTCGTTTGCTCAGTGTGTACCCACCATAAGGCCTGCCCCACACTGGCGGGGCCTGCGGTGGCGGACAATATTAAATTTGACAGCGGCGGACAAGTTTACTATTGTCCGCCGCGGCCAGGCCACGCCAGTGTGATGCATTCCATGTGGATTTCCCCATCAGTGTCACTTTTGCTTGTCGGTGTGACCGCCACAGAGAAGTACTAGTTTATCTTATCAAGTGGTGTAACAGCTAAGCTGTCAGGTGCTAAAATATAAAAATAGTACGCAAATCGACGGATGAGTACGCGAGTACGCAAGAGCAAAAAATAGTACGCCGTGCGTTCTATTGCGAACCCATCCAGCAACGCTGATTTTATTGTCAGACTCGTATACGGCCGAGGGTGGTCGTACAGTCAAGTGTAAAAATATGGGTGCATATAACTTACTCATAAATGTGTCCCATAACTCTTATGTCATTGGATTAAGGTTGTGGGACTTATTTATGAAAAGATGTTATCGATTTTAAATGAAAGGAAAAATTGAAAAAAAAAAAAAAAAAAAAAAAATTAATTTAGTATGGGGTAGCGCGTCGTTACTGACGATTTCTCAATATAATTTGAGACGTTGGTGCCGTAAAGAAGCCTAAGTCTTCTGGTAGATGTCGCTACACGTCTCCCTAAGGCGTTGTTCAATGAAGGAACTGATTGAGGGATTTGGTGCCCGAACCAGATTGTTCCGATAGCTCAGTTGGTAGTAGCGACGGGCCATGAATGCCTGTGGTCGCCGGTTCGAATCCGGCTCGGAGCATTAAATTTTTCAATTTTTCCTTTCATTTAAAATTTATAATTTTCGTTAGCAGCGTTACTGCTTAAAAAAAAAAAAAAAAATTAATTTAGTATGGGGTAGCGCGTCGTTACTGACGATTTCTCAATATAATTTGAGACGTTGGTGCCGTAAAGAAGCCTAAGTCTTCTGGTAGATGTCGCTACACGTCTCCCTAAGGCGTTGTTCAATGAAGGAACTGATTGAGGGATTTGGTGCCCGAACCAGATTGTTCCGATAGCTCAGTTGGTAGTAGCGACGGGCCATGAATGCCTGTGGTCGCCGGTTCGAATCCGGCTCGGAGCATTAAATTTTTCAATTTTTCCTTTCATTTAAAATTTATAATTTTCGTTAGCAGCGTTACTGCTTAAAAAAAAAAAAAAAAAACAAAAATTAATTTAGTATGGGGTAGCGCGTCGTTACTGACGATTTCTCAATATAATTTGAGACGTTGGTGCCGTAAAGAAGCCTAAGTCTTCTGGTAGATGTCGCTACACGTCTCCCTAAGGCGTTGTTCAATGAAGGAACTGATTGAGGGATTTGGTGCCCGAACCAGATTGTTCCGATAGCTCAGTTGGTAGTAGCGACGGGCCATGAATGCCTGTGGTCGCCGGTTCGAATCCGGCTCGGAGCATTAAATTTTTCAATTTTTCCTTTCATTTAAAATTTATAATTTTCGTTAGCAGCGTTACTGCTTAAAAAAAAAAAAAAAACAAAAATTAATTTAGTATGGGGTAGCGCGTCGTTACTGACGATTTCTCAATATAATTTGAGACGTTGGTGCCGTAAAGAAGCCTAAGTCTTCTGGTAGATGTCGCTACACGTCTCCCTAAGGCGTTGTTCAATGAAGGAACTGATTGAGGGATTTGGTGCCCGAACCAGATTGTTCCGATAGCTCAGTTGGTAGTAGCGACGGGCCATGAATGCCTGTGGTCGCCGGTTCGAATCCGGCTCGGAGCATTAAATTTTTCAATTTTTCCTTTCATTTAAAATTTATAATTTTCGTTAGCAGCGTTACTGCTTAAAAACTACACTTCAAATACACATCGAACGCGGTTCGAACGCGGGCCTACGCGGGCCCGCGGCGCTAAAGTTACAACTCGGCAGCGCGGCCGCGTGTCGTGCGCGTCGCGTGTGACGCTCGGGCCCGCGCGGGTACGCGCTGCTGAGTAAGATAGACATAGTAAGATACAAATGTGTTGGTAGTGAGAGAGATAAGACGCGCGGGCCCGCGCGGCACACGCGCAGCACACGCGCGGCACACGCGCGGCAGCAGCGTGGGCCGGCGCGTCATATCTCTCTTACTACCAACACATTTAATATGTACCTCGCTATCTCTATCACACTCAGCAGCGCGGGCCCGCGCTGCACACGCGTTGCTGACGCGTCGCCAAGCGTGATAGAGATAGTGAGATACATATTGAATGTGTCGGTAGTGAGAGAGATATGACGCGCGGGCCCGCGCTGCTGCTGCGCCGCAGCCGCGCGGCAGCGGCACACGCGTTGTTAAAGCGTCGCTGACGCGGCGGGCCCGCGCGGGCCCGCCGCGCACCCCCGCTTTGCTGTGCGCCGCCCGCTTGCGGTGTGAATATACCGATTCAACAGCCGCGCACGACACGCGTCCGGTGGGTGGAGGCCTTGACCGGCTCCGTTCGGCTACTGCACTCTATAAAAACGCGTTCAGCTGCCATCGAGTAAGATTGAAGCTACCAATGGAATTCTTGCGCTTTTATAGAAAAAGAAAGTAAAACGACTATGGACCTAAACGCAGTATTTCGCGACCGCAACAGCAATTTGCTTGACTTTCCATATAACGATTAGTACAAATTGTAAAGTCTGACGTCATACTTTTACGTCAACAACAACACGCTACACGTCTCCCTAAGGCGTTGTTCAATGAAGGAACTGATTGAGGGATTTGGTGCCCGAACCAGAATGTTCCGATAGCTCAGTTGGTAGTAGCGACGGGCCATGAATGCCTGTGGTCGCCGGTTCGAATCCGGCTCGGAGCATTAAATTTTTCAATTTTTCCTTTCATTTAAAATTTATAATTTTCGTTAGCAGCGTTACTGCTTAAAAAAAAAAAAAAAAAAACAAAAATTAATTTTGTATGGGGTAGCGCGTCGTTACTGACGATTTCTCAATATAATTTGAGACGTTGGTGCCGTAAAGAAGCCTAAGTCTTCTGGTAGATGTCGCTACACGTCTCCCTAAGGCGTTGTTCAATGAAGGAACTGATTGAGGGATTTGGTGCCCGAACCAGATTGTTCCGATAGCTCAGTTGGTAGTAGCGACGGGCCATGAATGCCTGTGGTCGCCGGTTCGAATCCGGCTCGGAGCATTAAATTTTTCAATTTTTCCTTTCATTTAAAATATATAATTTTCGTTAGCAGCGTTACTGCTTAAAAAAAAAAAAAAAACAAAAATTAATTTAGTATGGGGTAGCGCGTCGTTACTGACGATTTCTCAATATAATTTGAGACGTTGGTGCCGTAAAGAAGCCTAAGTCTTCTGGTAGATGTCGCTACACGTCTCCCTAAGGCGTTGTTCAATGAAGGAACTGATTGAGGGATTTGGTGCCCGAACCAGATTGTTCCGATAGCTCAGTTGGTAGTAGCGACGGGCCATGAATGCCTGTGGTCGCCGGTTCGAATCCGGCTCGGAGCATTAAATTTTTCAATTTTTCCTTTCATTTAAAATTTATAATTTTCGTTAGCAGCGTTACTGCTTAAAAAAAAAAAAAAAAAACAAAAATTAATTTAGTATGGGGTAGCGCGTCGTTACTGACGATTTCTCAATATAATTTGAGACGTTGGTGCCGTAAAGAAGCCTAAGTCTTCTGGTAGATGTCGCTACACGTCTCCCTAAGGCGTTGTTCAATGAAGGAACTGATTGAGGGATTTGGTGCCCGAACCAGATTGTTCCGATAGCTCAGTTGGTAGTAGCGACGGGCCATGAATGCCTGTGGTCGCCGGTTCGAATCCGGCTCGGAGCATTAAATTTTTCAATTTTTCCTTTCATTTAAAATTTATAATTTTCGTTAGCAGCGTTACTGCTTAAAAAAAAAAAAAAAACAAAAATTAATTTAGTATGGGGTAGCGCGTCGTTACTGACGATTTCTCAATATAATTTGAGACGTTGGTGCCGTAAAGAAGCCTAAGTCTTCTGGTAGATGTCGCTACACGTCTCCCTAAGGCGTTGTTCAATGAAGGAACTGATTGAGGGATTTGGTGCCCGAACCAGATTGTTCCGATAGCTCAGTTGGTAGTAGCGACGGGCCATGAATGCCTGTGGTCGCCGGTTCGAATCCGGCTCGGAGCATTAAATTTTTCAATTTTTCCTTTCATTTAAAATTTATAATTTTCGTTAGCAGCGTTACTGCTTAAAAAAAAAAAAAAAAAAAAAAAAAAAAGATGTTATCGATACATATTTTTACACTTGACTGTACGTCTAGCTTGTATACTAAATATATGTATACAAAATGATCAATCAATTCAACTAAAATTATAACTAATGAATGACGAAATGGACCTCATTCACACCTCAGCATAGCATACACTAAACGCAACTTCAAGACGATTATGACATTGACGATTTGACAGGTGAAAATGACAACTGTTTGACAATGACACCTTACGTCACTTCAGTTTCTATTCTAAATTCTAATATTTCTAATGTTTCTATTTCTATCTCTGATCTCTCTGATCCGACGTTCTCCGCAGCAGTGTCCGGCGCATGGAGCGCGAGTACCTAGTCACTCCTCTCACGGCTGCTGCCGCCCGATACAGTGTGTCCGCTACGCGGGGCCACACTACGCGGGCCAGTGCGAGCGGCCGCGACACCACGAGGGGACCTGCGCCAACTGCGGTGGCCACCACACAGCCAACAGCCCATCGTGCCCCACATACCAGCGTGAGGCACGCATAAAGAAGACCGGCACTGCTCCCATCACAAGCCGACGCCGCCGCTCATGGCGAGGGCGAACGACGCGGCACCTCCGCGCCGCCGC
This sequence comes from Epinotia demarniana, assembly GCA_945867215.1. NCBI lineage: Eukaryota > Metazoa > Arthropoda > Insecta > Lepidoptera > Tortricidae > Epinotia > Epinotia demarniana. The sequence goes on from OX244277.1 coordinate 871,409, forward strand.
CGCCGAGGGAGGGGCAAACGCGGCCAAAGGCAGCCCGCCACCACCACTGACACCGTCACCCAGACGACCACCGCCGCCGCCCAGCCCGCGACCGCCAGCACCAACACCGCCCCTGCGCTTGCTCCACTACCGGCAAGCCAAGATGGCAATAGGGACAGGGTGATAGCGCAGTGCGTGACAATACTGCAGAACGTGCTCGGCGCTCTGCAGTCAGGAGACAACCCCGCCCCCATCATCCTTAGGGGACTGGCCGCCCTGTACCAGGATGGCTAGCTCCCCTAAGACCCGCTGGACCTGACCACGGAAGTTCCTGCAGCGCCGTCGGCTCGCAGGTCGCTCGCCGGGCCTCTCCCAAGTGAGTCCCACCCGGCAGGGCTTGACCTCGCCGACGGCCGAAGTAGATGATCCCGAACACCACCAGACCTGACGGGCGTCACGCCCAACACATCCACCCGTCCGTAGTAGCGGACGGCGCCCGACCCTGCCAAAAGCGGCACAGCCGCGCCAGGCTTTCCGAGCCCCTATAGGGGCTTGTGAGACGAGTGACGACCACGATGGACGACACGACTAGTGTGCTAGTGTAGTATTGAGCCTACAGATATTATATCATCATCCAGTTTAACCAAATTTCTTTGGTGCATGAGATTAAACATACCTTGGACATGAATATAAATTGAAATTCATCAGTTAGCCCATACTTAATCTGCCTAGTTACTTTAATTACCTCTCATCAAATAGGATAGCTGCTGAATCAGACCCCGAGGTCAGCTTCATACATATTTCCTTACCTTTACACATGAGTATATTCAAGTATCACAAAATAAAAGGAATACAAGGTACAAGGTACATTTTAACCAAATCTATATGTTTCATGTGCTCCAACATGAGTAACTTGCCTAGACTGGCCAATAGACAGTGCCCACTCTGCTGTACTCTTGACAATGACATGGTTTTATATTAATTATTCAACCGCAGCTGCAGTAAATTTGGGATTGATTGATTGATGTAGCGTAAATAATTGGTAATTGGTAGTATGGGAGAAATGGTCGCTACAAAATTAAAGGTATCTAATAAACGGCTACAGAAATACTTACAATGCCGGATACAACTCCCGGAGAAGACTGAGCTATTGTTTCAAGAGCCGTTCGTTATTGACCTGCAGAATGGAGTGTTTGGCTGGCAAAATTAAACAACAGATAATAGTCAAATCAGGCTATAATATCTGCTTCTTCAACTACTTGATTACATGGCCTGTGGCGGTGGAACATGCTCTTAAGATACGTTAAGTGGGCCCACGCTTAGTAAAATTAAAATTAAACGCTGATTAAAAACTACGACGAACGCGATTCGCGGGCTAGCCTTGGAACGGTTAGAAAGTTCAGTAAAAACTCACGCCACCGAGGAATGTAGGGGCGCATGCGCGTGGCGCGCACGCGGTCTTCATATCCACGCTATGAGGAGTCCGAAGCGTCGCCGTGAATTGTGGCGACCGAGGCGATCTCGCGTTCGAAGCAGGGAAGAGGACGCCCTAGGGCGCCGGCCCGAAGACACCCCTTGGCATGGGCGAGGACTCGGCGAACCGCGCGTCGCCCCCGGCCCGTTTGTTACAACGGCCTACGGGGCGCCGGGTGGTGCTCGGGCGTCGCTGTGCTCTCTCCACGGCCCGGCTTTTAAAGCCTGGCGTGATACCGACCAGGGCGTTCCATGCGTCGGCGGTCGCACATCGCGAAGGTCCCGCGAGTGGGCTCCAGGCACGGTGACTTCACTTGCGGCGATGCGGACGTTTGTCTCCCGCTCCCGCTAAAGGTTTAGCATCACTTTCACTCCGTATATCTAACCAAAACTCACTTATTCTTAGGACTTACATCCTCGCAGGTCAAGATGTCCGCAAGCCAAAAAAACTCTCCAACCAAAAACCAACCACGCCGTCCGTTTTTCCTAACCTCTCATGTCATTCTTAGAAAAAAAAGAAACTGTCTATGGTCGATAAGACGGTCAGACCAACATTATTATTGTATATCGCTGGCGCGACCCAAGTGTTAATTTATATTCTTGTTTTACTTAATTTAAACCGAAAATACTAATTATCGAAATTAATAGCCATCTCATATTATGTTGCCATCGTGCGCCTAGCATTCTGAACGCACCGTCTGCGTGACGTGTGACATCTGTCATATTGACGTATTGAATTTAAGGCGTATGGTTCTTTCTCGATCGATTATCAATTGATGTTGTTTTTGAAATAGTTCGTATAATTATCTAGCTCCGAAGACTGCAATGTGTGCTGAAATATCTACCCATACCGGTGCCATCGATGTTATAATGTATGACAGTGGTGAGCCGTTGAGAAGTGCGTATTTTAACAACGTAAACTACACCTTCCTATACGGACTTCTGATCCTCAGGTATTTAGTAGGGCTTGTCCTAAAACAAGCGCTACATTGATTGGAATATTTGTCAAATAATGAACACTGTAATGTAAGTAGGTATATGGCAAAACTGACAGTTTCATTCCCATTCTGGTTGTGCATACACCTACATAACACACATTTATATATGTCAAAGTCAAAGTTATTTATTTGTTTATTCTTCAATGTAGGTATTACATGATAGATATTAATATATGTAATTTTATTTAGGAACATTTGTGATGTTTTATTTATTGCTGGAAATTAAGTATAGTCTGCTTCCTTTGTGAAGGGTGCTGGAACATGAGTTTCCTTTTTGTATGCTTCCTTTGGTAAAAGATCTGGAAATAATGTAAATAACGGATATCAGTATTTCAGTATACTGAAAGATACAATAGGTACCTAACAAAAATGAGATAAATGTTAGTTAGTGGAGCCGCTGGCAAAGCTAGGTTATTTATACTAACATTATAATGAAGAAAAGTCTGCGGAATTGTATGTTTGTATGTAGGGGGTAATATAAAAAAAAACAATCAATCATTGTGACGATATGCCCTTACTTGCCAGAATTTCATTTGCCTGAATTTCATATACCACTGTAGTCAATTCATTAGTTATTATTTTGTTTTTAGTATTTGTTGTTATAGCGGCAATAGAAATAAATCATCTGTGAACACCTCAACTGTCTAGCTATCGCGGTTTTTGAGATACAGCCAGGTGACTGACAGAAAGACGGACAGCGAAGTCTTAGTAATAGAGTCCCGTTTTCACCCTTTGGGTATGGAACCCTAAAAAAAACAGTATTTAGTATGGCGTTTAAATATTCTAACAAATAATATTCTTTCACTTAATAAAATGGATAACAATATGTATGGCATTCGTATCATTCTGGCATCTAATGTTCGGGAAAACAAGAGTATGTCAATTAACTACTCTAGTAAATGAATCATTCGGGCAAATGAAAATCGGGCCAACGTGATTTAGGCAAATTAATATTCTTGGATATAAATTTCGGCCAAACATTAGACAACCCATTGTGACAGTGTCTAGGTCACCGAATTAGGAGACAGATAGATAATCAAGTTACCAATAAGAATTATACACAATACAATACCTATATTTATAGTAGATCTATATGTTACGGAATGGGTCTTAAATTACCCAGTTTAGTAGCGATTGGAGTAACTAAGTATTTAACTACAAGACTACAACAAAATAACCTCGGGCTTCATTTGTTTTAGGTAACGAAAACGTTGGTAGGTACTAACGAAATGCAAGTTTACATAGGTATTATATTTTCCACAAGGTACTTACAATTTATCCAAATACGACTAGCAGTAGGCACCACTTCGATAAGAGTGGAGTCCCCTCCTCGCGAACTAATGATTTGCATTGAAAAATCTAGTTTCGGAGCCTCAAGGGCCGACTGCGTGGGAGGACTCTTCTTGATAAATTTCACGACTTCTTTCGTCGGTGATTTTCACATCACGCATTTATTGAAATAAATGAGTATATCACTGCAACTAGCATTATTATCACTATGAAAAAGAATATTCACTCGCAATTTTGGCACTCGTAACTCGTAACGTGGATACAACACAATACCAAACAAATACCTATGCCAAATATGGCGGAATTTGTGTCATTCATTTGCATTTTTAAATACAAAATACGCGACAATCCGAATTTTGCGGATATATATATATGTTGTCAATTCAAAATTGTTGTAATTTTCCGAATGTACCGATTGGTCGTGCGATCGAAAGTTGAAATTACGCATCGAAAACAAAGCGCGTGCGAGTACAGCCACACAACTCCGTGACGCGTCTATCAAGTCAAGTGAACTATACGAACGATCGAATAGAGTTAACGATTCGATTTCAGTAAACGTATAAGTGACTCACGGTGCCGATTGGATTTTTAGTTCTATAAGTGACCGCCAGGGGCGGTGTATTAGATTCTTCATACTAATAATTAACGTGCTCGCTCACGAGCACGTTATTTGCGAGTCACTGCAAACTCACGGTAATGGTGCAGTTATCGATACGAAACGTCACTTCAGTATGTTTTTTAATACAAACCGCACGACATTTGATCTCGAGTGATATGAGTATAGGGACTTCATTCGTTTGTCTATGATTTTAAAAAATACCATTCGTCATGACGGATGATCGAATTGCCGCCAGTGCTGTTGTCATTTTTTTGTTGGTTTTTTGCTATCACTTACTACTACTTATGATATGTGTGTAGATAAAGTAGTGTATGCTACTGTACATAATTAGGCCTTAAAACAATCGTGTGATCCTATTATGAAACTACTATTTCAAGATTTTATTGTACTGGTTTGTCGGCATGATTGATTTATATGCCCATGCCGAATTACAGTTTTCTAGTAGTAATGGTTACTGAGCTAAGCCGAGGACGGACAGACAGACGGACATGGCGAAACTATACGGGTTCCTTGTTGACTACGAAACCGTTAAAAGTGAGATTACCCCCAACATAGATCTTACAAAGCTTACCGTAACAGAGCCACGCACTCACAAACTACATTATTGTATGAAATGATTAGACCATTTTGTAAGAACTGACATCAGGATTGATGGAATACATGACTACCTACCGTAGTAGAAGACGGTCAAGGGTGGAATGAACTTTAAACACCTGTTGTGTCTCACAGCAAAGGCAGCACAACTGACGCCGCGACACGAAGCGAGGCGAGAAAAACAATCCTCTTTCTAACTTGCACAGTACGAGTAAGACAAGATACTTATTTAATACTTGGACGGTGGCAGACATGCTTACAGCCTGTCTAATGGTTAGCAGACCCCGTCACGCTTGTAACACTAGAAGACTTGTTAGCGCGCGGGACTCATGTTGACACTGCGATTTACGAGTAGTAGAGGAACCTCGAGTATTTAGCTGCGAATAACTCCGCACTACTCGTCCATGCGACGTGTGCCATAATTTAATTCCGCGTCGCTGTCAGACCCACCTTAATTAACTGCTCTGGTAACGAGACGCAAACAATTCGGTGCATCTCTGACATAATGGGGGTAGTTAAAATTTTACAGGCAGTAGCTTAACTTGATGTAGTTTACGGTAATTTTTTACTACGTATGTTGAAACGTCTGCTATCGAAAATCCACATTCCAATAAAAAAAAGGATTATTAGTAAATTGAAGTGATTGAAAGATTCGTCACTACGAGCCTAGCCCACGGTAGCTCAGTTGGTTCAGAGCGATGCACGGTGTGCAGAAGTTGTGGGTTGAAATCCCGCTTGTGCCGATTTTTTTATGGAATGGGAATTGTATGCGATAAAATACGATTAAGTAAAGAATGATTTTCATATTAAAAAAACTCGAGACCGCCGCCATCAGAACTGTAACAGGAAAAAAATACAGTTTCTTTTTTTTCTATGAATTTCATGTTATGGCACGAGGCAATTTTGTGGTTGTAGATTGGTTTTACTGGACATAGTACGAGTCGTATTTTTTGGAGGATCTGAAACATGCAGTGTAAAGTGAAATTTAATATGTAAAGTTTCTTTCAGAAACATATTTTTGCTATTAAAACATGATTTTTTATATTCTTGATATATTTAAGAGAAAAAGAAACACATCACTAATCACAATTTACAAAACTGTAAATGTTTAAATACTGTATAATTTGTCATGAGAACAAAATTCAGCTTCATAACATTGTAATATACTTAGACGAATACAAAAATAATAGGTACTTCAATCAATAACAGGACAATGGCTTGTTAGTTAAAAAAAAATCGGGGTGGTGAGTGGAAAATATGGCGGATCCCACTGTATATACACAGTTTAATTTTATTCTAGCATATCGTTTTAAAATGAGAACCAAACTAAGTTTATATTGAGAATCAAATGTCCTCGTGACCCTTCATGACTGTGTAAAAAACAGCCGTTCAGTGTTGGCTGACACAGCTTTAGTTACCCAACATGTCTCACCTACATACACTACACTTCACACAAGTTAGCAGGACCATTAATCTTTGGCACGACGTACCGTTATAAGATTGAATTTCGCCTGGCATGAATGGAAGAATGCTATAAATATTTAAAAAAAAAATCAGTACAGTTTTGATTTAGTTATTTTTATTTTTTTGTATGTTGTGATACTGAACTTACGTGTATCGGGCTCAGGCAGAATATCAGTGCTTCTCTCGAAAGAGCGAAGCGTACAACTGAGCCATGAGCCCTTTTGTTTTGCTGCAACGCACACAGCAATTGTATGTTGTTTTTTTTGGTATTTTATTGTATGTCTACTCTGTTTCATATTGTGTATCGAATATTTGTTATAATTTTGTTTTTGTACGATGTTGTTTCTGTTTCTGTGTGATTGTACCAAACAAATAAACGTTTTATTTATCTATCTATTTATCAAAACGAAATTTTTGGCATAAACTTATTTCACTACTTATTCGAGTGAGGACCAAATCCACACTATTATTATAAATGAGAATGTGTATGTGTGCGTTTGTTTGTTTGTCCGTCTTTCACGGCAAAACAGAGCGACGAATTGACGTGATTTTTTAAGTGAAGATAGTTGAAGAGATGGAGAGTGACACAGGATAGTTTTTATCCCCGAAATCATCCCCTCAGGGGTTGAAATGGGGGGAGGGGTAAAAGTTTGTATGGAGCTGCGATATCAACGAGTTCCACGCGGATGGAGTCGCAGGCAGAAGCTAGTTAGCCAATAGTTGGCTTGGTTAATCGGTATTTAGCCACACAAACAAGTTCCGTTGTAACCCTAAAATTAAACATACAATTGTATAGTTCAATTTTGTGCCACAACGGACAACTTTAATAGAAATTGAATGTGTTAAGCTGGACAAGAATTTGATCCTCACCCATTCATGTTCAGATCAACGCGCGAAAAACATGTGATTATTCCATCCTAAGCATATTAGTCGGTTGCAGTGCGCCCCCTGACGGTCACCATACTGAACAAGATCGCGCAGCTGCGCGCGGACCGGACGACCGAGCTGACGTGCAGGACCGCAGGCTCCAGGCCAGAAGCCGTAGTCACGTGGTGGAAGAGCGGCCGTCAGATCAAGAGGGCAGTTAAGAACGTGAGTATAAACACAGCTAACAAACAACGCTATTACACGAAATGATATACAGAACAAACATAATGGATAAATAAACCATCATCGTCTAAAGCCCAGGACAAGACTTGAACTTGTATTTGATTGTGGTAACTTCCACGTTAAATTGACACGAAACAGTTTTAGCATCACACAATGTTAATGCCTCGTGCGATATTGTTTACGTTTTAAGTCTAATTTTGTGCACTTGTACCTTAGTAATATAATGTAATGTTAAATAATGTTTTTCTATATCTATGACTAAAATAATTCGTTTCGTTAAAGAGGTACTACTATTGTTTTGTTATACCTTTCTACAGTATTTTATGGACATAATATAATAATCTGCCGGTGCCGTATTTAAAGTTGGTGCAATCCTCCCAAAGTGCGTCATCATCTTCCTTCTAACATTATATCCCAGTTGCCTCCTAAAGGAGCCGGAAATCGGCAGGGTGATCACGTCACACATTGTACGTACGTTAGGTAGGTCTAAATGTCAATTTTAGTACGGTAAAATGACAGGTGAGTGGTCCTAACGTACGTTTGGAAAGTTACGTGACTACTCCTCACCACGTAGACCACGTTACAGTTGATTTAAATGTTCTCAGGTCAAAAGATCCACAAATAGCTCGTTAAAGTGGTCTCAGTAGTTTTGCAGAGTTTCCAAATATCAGCACGTATTGCACACCGATACCATCTGGCTCATGCTGCATGATTTATTACTAGAACTTTAACTTTATCTCTGAATAACTTCAATAGTGCAAAGTTAGTTATATCTAGACACTACAATTTGAACAAAATTATTAAGCCACTATTGTACGCTTCGGCGACTTTGTACGAGCGCATTTTACAAGTTGCCAAAGGAATTTGAAGCTTTAATAGAGACATTTGAATGGATTGTCGGCTCCTCGCGGACGTCAACTGCTGCGCGCGGCTGTCGTCGCATCTAAAGGCCTCCACCCACCGAACGCGTGTCGTGCGCGGCGCGTGTGCTGCGCGGCACCCGCGCAAGTTGTAAAGCATTGAAACTACACTTCAAATACACATCGAACGCGGTTCGAACGCGGGCCTACGCGGGCCCGCGGCGCTAAAGTTACAACTCGGCAGCGCGGCCGCGTGTCGTGCGCGTCGCGTGTGACGCTCGGGCCCGCGCGGGTACGCGCTGCTGAGTAAGATAGACATAGTAAGATACAAATGTGTTGGTAGTGAGAGAGATATGACGCGCGGGCCCGCGCGGCACACGCGCAGCACACGCACGGCACACGCGCGGCAGCAGCGTGGGCCGGCGCGTCATATCTCTCTTACTACCAACACATTTAATATGTACCTCGCTATCTCTATCACACTCAGCAGCGCGGGCCCGCGCTGCACACGCGTTGCTGACGCGTCGCCAAGCGTGATAGAGATAGTGAGATACATATTGAATGTGTCGGTAGTGAGAGAGATATGACGCGCGGGCCCGCGCTGCTGCTGCGCCGCAGCCGCGCGGCAGCGGCACACGCGTTGTTAAAGCGTCGCTGACGCGGCGGGCCCGCGCGGGCCCGCCGCGCACCCCCGCTTTGCTGTGCGCCGCCCGCTTGCGGTGTGAATATACCGATTCAACAGCCGCGCACGACACGCGTCCGGTGGGTGGAGGCCTTGACCGGCTCCGTTCGGCTACTGCACTCTATAAAAACGCGTTCAGCTGCCATCGAGTAAGATTGAAGCTACCAATGGAATTCTTGCGCTTTTATAGAAAAAGAAAGTAAAACGACTATGGACCTAAACGCAGTATTTCGCGACCGCAACAGCAATTTGCTTGACTTTCCATATAACGATTAGTACAAATTGTAAAGTCTGACGTCATACTTTTACGTCAACAACAACAACAACAATTGGGTTCTTAATATTGTAGTTGCTCCCATACAAACATTTGTTCCTCTCCAAAAACTGGTTCGAATGGCATCGTAAATAAATCTTAGGTCACAAGCCTATTATGGTGCTGACTGTACATAGCTGAAGTAGGCAGACCGAGCTTCGCTCGTCGTTTTATTGTTTTTCGATCTTTCACCCAAGCGAGTGTCCGACTAGATATAGACTTTTGCACCCTCACCGATCCTATCGAACTTATATAAGTTCACGAATATGGCTCTAACAACTATCTAGTCGGGCGCTCGTTTGGGTGAAATATCGATAAATTTTATATAATAACTAGCTTTTTGTCGCAGCAACCGTACGAAGCAGCGTATGCCTGAAAGTGTATGTTTATGTAGACGAAATGACGTTTTTCTATAGTGTATCTATCCCCCTTACATTCAGCTTGATACGAAAAATACCTACAACAAGTAATACTCTTCATTTTAGCGCCATACTATTTCTGATCGGTTTCTATCGCAGACCGCCAGAGGCGTTTACTTACACCCGATTGATATAACAGTTCAGGGTATGTTTGAAAATACGTCAATAAGAAGAATTATTTCTGTACCTTGTTATTTCATTCCCCGAACGCGTGTTCCAGATCCAGTTAATTATTAAACCTCCTATCGCGCTCTAACTGTTCCACCAAATGTAAGTCTTATAGTAAGATGGTAAAGTTCATTTCATAATATTCAGCATACACGGGGACCTTTCACATTAGAGAGTTACGTATAAACAACCCATTTATCAAACTAAATTATTTATGTCCAAATTGAATATTTAAATGCTTTCAACGGTCGGATCACTGGAGAGTGTTGGTATTTATAGTCTTGCTTTCATTTAATTTCACCATATGAAATAGGTACTAGGTCATCATCCTCCTAGCGTTATTCCTGGTAATGCCCCTAAAGGATCCCGGGGTCCGCTTTGACATCTAATCCCAAGATTCGGCATAGGCACTAGTTTTACGAAAGCGACTGCCATCTGACCTTCCAACCCAGAGGGTAAACTAGACCTTATTGGGATTAGACCGGTTTCCTCACGATGTTTTCCTTCACCGAAAAGCTAACGGTAAATATTCCGTACATGAGTTCCGAAAAAGTCATTGGTACGAGACGGGATTTGAACCCGCGACCGCCGCTTAGCAGCCGCATGCCTGAACCACTAGACTACCGTAGCTCCAAATAGGTACTAGGTACTAAATGTAAAATTATGATACTAGTAGGTATAAGTATGTATATAGCGAACGAAAAAAACCGTAGTAGTCAAAATCGCCCTCCAGAATGAGTGCCATTGCCATTATGCTGGGTTGGGGGCGGGGTGTCTTAACGATGCCAGGCAGCTGTTTAGTTCGCATGCGCATACCGGGTTTTACACGTGTTTGGGTAGTTTGTAAGGAGCTCGTATTCTATGGTTATTCGATTCGCTGGATATATACAGTTTTATATAGAAAACTTTCGCGAGTCTCCGGCATATAAAAAAAAAAAGATTTATTAAGTATAATTAATGATTATATCGATTGTAATATGTTATTTATAAGATTCTTGTAATGTTAGACCTTCGAAAAGTATTCTGTAAGAATCTACTTTGAATAAAAATATTTTGACTTTTTTGACTTTGACTTGTCTATAAACGGATCACTTTTAGGTCTAATATCTTTCAGCATGTTTCGAACCGCAAACAGCGAGCTCGAGCAGGGTGCCGGCCGGCCCGCAGTACTAAACGCGTCGGCAACCCGCAACGCGTGTGCCCATGAATAGAAACTGCGCATCGGTTCGAAACATGTCGTGCGATATGCGACCTCACCTCGTTTCATAATATTTATTTTGAACTCGTCGACCTTAATGTTTGAATGAAGACTTCTTATCAGAGATGGGCAACATTTATTCGAATGACGAATAACGATTGAGAATAACAGAATCATTCGCGAATGACGAATACATTTATCGAATGATTATTCTTATTCGAAATTAGGCAAATAAATTATTCGCGAATTAATTATTCCACGAATGATTTATTCGCGAATAAAATACTCCACGAAAAATTTATTCGCGAATAATATTGCCGAATAATTAGCTAATAAAATAACTACCTTCGTGCCTCGTTACGTGTATTTATAAAAAAATATATATCCCAATCATTTCAAATCTGTCTTTATAGATACATATATTTGGTATCTCAGAAAAGTTCGAAAAACTTAACTGACGTGTCGGCAGTGTGAGTTACCACTACATTCAACAAAACATATTCAGCTTAAACAAATTGATGAAATAATTTTAAAAATTATGGAAACGATGAACTGAACATTTGTGTAATGGATCATTCGTGGTATTTATTCGAATAAAATAACGAATGAATCATTTATTATTTGAAAATGCTACCGAATGATTTGTTCGCGAATAAATCATTCGCGAATATTTTTTTAACGAATGATTGTTTATTCGAATAATTGTTTAAATAAAATATTATTCGAATAATGCCCAACTCTGCTTCTTATACACCAAACTTAAATCACATACTTTTTACTATGGAACTCCCAACTCAACATTTCATAACTGTCGAGACAACTGAAATGAAATTGACCAATCACGTGGCGCCTTTACTGAACTATAATGTATTTGACCAATACGACGCCGTCATGAGAAAGTCAAAAGGTACCTAAATAGACATCAACGCACAAAAAAATGTCATTGGCCGCACTTCGTTTTCATAAATACCAAGTTTGTTTAATTAGTTCAGTTGAATCGTAGAAAAAGTATTGTATACAATAGTTATATAATTAGCTTTTTAAGCCTCGTACCTTAATTATATAGGCCACTCAGCATGCTTCGTGGCCTAAACGCGGTACTCGACTGAAAAAGCATACATTATATAACGATTGCATAATAGTTATTTATGATACAAGTGCGGAAAGTTGGTAATTCCCAACGAGTGGCGATCACCAAAAACACGACCGTCAGGGAGTGTTTTTTATCGACACGAGTTGGGAATTACCTATCCGCACGTGTATCATACAAAATTTTACAATGCATCATGCGAGGAAATTAAAATTTGTACAAAACAGGTGAAATTTGAATTGTCATGAAATCTCATTCTCGCACGCGTGTGGGAATTTTGGCCCGAAATCCATTCCCGCACGGCCGCCCCCCGGCGCGCCGCGCCGTGCCGGCATGGAGGGCTTCCCGTGTTCATGTTGACCCATGTAAATGCGCACTTTCAGAGCAAGTGCATTGTAAAATACTATTTTCACACCTTTCATTCGGAAAAGTATGTTTTGCTCCACGACGAGAGGGACCAAAACGCTACTTTTCTGTTCAAACTACTTTTTTAATTTATGCATTGGCATTGGAACATTTGTACGCAATGTGCCAATTGAACACAGATGTTAATAAAATAATCGATTGTAATTTCATCGTAGTCGATTCAAAACGAACATATTTCAAGTTTTAACTATAACAATGTTGTATAAAAATTTATAAATATTTCGTAATATTTAAAAATTAGTAATAAAAGATAATTTAGATATATTTTAAAAATAGCTTTTTTTAAATTTCGGTGTGAAAAATAGTATGTGTCACTCGGTAGCAAAATTATTTTCGTCTCGGGCGTAAACACTTGTATCCCTCACTACGCTCAGGATCCTACGTTAGAATCAATCACCGCCCTCGCCGTAAATATACTATTTTGCTCCCTTGTGACACAAATAACTATATATGCATACTCTGTGCTTAATGTAATTGATGGTAACATCACAAATTACTTTAATTTTAAAATACGATGTAATTTGGCATTCATGATTTTCGTGCAACGTGCCCCGCTCACTGCCACTTAGGTTTAGTGATTCGGAGGGCTATATCAGTTAAGTACAGTCACGGCCATTTTGTGTTTGTGCCAATTGTTGAGCCATTTAGGTGTCAATTAATTTTGTTTGTTTAGTAGTTAAACTTTAAAGTGTCCATGTATAAAGTGCGCTCTTAATGGCTCGCCAGTGAACGTTTGTGACCGTATCTTGGTTCCTCTGCGGAAAGCCTCATTTCTGATGCGACCACTCAGAGTATCTTCCAGCATAGCCAGCATACTTTTTTCCCCGCGGAATTAAGTAACTTCCCACACATTTGAAGTTCTTCGAAGATTGTCTGCCGACCCAAACTGCAAATCCAAATGTAAATATGCATAGAAACCGCAAACTTCAAGAGTTCCTCTGTATACGCCTAACGGATTAAACTATTATCCTGTAGATTGTGGACTAATTAATTATTCATATCCTCCTGAACCTTAGGATTATCACTATTCACTCGGCTAGAAAGCTGTATAAGACACGTATCATCGAGGACACAACTAACCGATCCATTGTGAACCATATACCACAGATATAAGGTCTTCCGAAGTCAGTGTATTGTGTTACTGCTTTTTGGATTTGCTAATACCCCTGCAACAATTGCTTGGTATCCCAGGCTGTCTTGTTTATTCGATTATTTTGGTATCGATCGCTGATTTCATTTAATACACATACATACCTACATAGATTCAAACCTCAATTCCCAAAATGGGCAGACAGTGCACATGAAACTCATGATTCAGTGCCACTTTTAGCAGAGATGTGGGTATAAAGGATCGATAAAATGTGATGTCGCAGTGATAGGTTGCTAGGCCATCGCCCACAACACACTTCAAATCTGCTCCCTTAGTCGACTTTTACCACGCCCTCGGGGAAAAAGGGGGTGGTGACATTCTAACCCGGCACCACACGGGGGGGCATTACATTTAATAGATTTAGATTTAGATTTATTTATTTCGAGATAAAAATAACAATAGAGATTCGCATTCAATGTCAAAATTATAAGAATCTTTATCACGATCGTCGATACAAAATGATAAAGTAAAAAAAAAGAATATAAATATTGATATCTCGTAATGATCGTCAAAATAAAAACTAGAAACATTATCAAATTATAAAACATTTTAAATTAAATTAAACATGTCAAATATATTATATGTCCATATACTCACATACAGAATACAAAGGATGTTCCAATAAAAAGATTCTCAGCTGACGTTTGAATGCTTCGTCAGATGGTTCAGTTCGCAATTTGGCGGGTAGACGCTCGTAATACGTTGGGCCAATTACCCTAGGATTTTTGACTGAAAGTGCCATGCGACGCGGTACAGTTCTTAACCTTCCAGTGGATCGGAGCTGTTTACCTGGTACTTCCACCCGTTTAAACGTTCAATTAAGTGTACTTAATCAAATTGTGAGTGTGTACCTACCTATATAGACAGTTTTGAAGATCATATGATAACTTTCAGGCGCCGTGTCGTGCGATACATGATGCGTGTCCCTTTATTAACAGTTTCAAAAAGGAAGACATTATTCTGACCGTTTTTATATATACGAAAATTTAATGACCATGACTTTCTTTTAACCAAACTATAAATATGGTATGGCTTGGTTTATTGGTTACTTTTAAAATTTTTGTATTGTTTTATAAAAAAACGAATACCGATAAAAATACTTCTCCATCTTCCTTTCTCTCTCATCATCAAAGCAACATATATTTCACGAGAATCGGTTGAGAAATGCGATCTGTGGCGCTACCACGAAAATCGAAACTTGAATTTCGTATACATGCATCCCTGTCACTCGAATATCGTGAGTGCGATAGAGATGGAAATACCTGAACTTCGACTTTCGAATATAATTACTAGTGGCTCTGTGAGCTGTACAACTTGAACCCGTCTTTTTTACGGTTCCGTACCCAAAGGGTTAAACGGGAACCTATTACTAAGACTCCGCTCTCCGTCTGTCCGTCTGTCACCAGGCAGTATCTCATGAACCGGGGTAGTGAGACAGTTGCAATTTCACAGACGATGTATTTCTGTTGCCGCTATAACAACAAATACTAAAAATAGAATAAAATAAATATTTAAACCTCCCATACAACAAATGTGTTTTTTTTGCAGTTTGTATAGATAATGGTACGGAACCCTTCGTACGAGTACGATTCGCCCTTGGCCGGTTTTTTTAATGATTAACGAACCTGCTCCCAAATTTTCACGTGAATCGGTTGAGAAATGCGATATGTAGAGGAAAACTTCGGCCGCCGGATGCCGGACAAACGATTTTCGGCTCAAGTTGAAACATAGAACTTTCGCTTCGCTCTGTCTTTCGAAAAACAGCGTACCGGACGCTAATTGCATTGCTGGTACCTGAGATGTCTTTCAAATAATTAGGAAGCCGTATCGCCATCTCGAGGTTGTAAAGTTACTAACAGTGTGTTCGTATTAGGGCTCGCGGTCGTGTCCGGGTTTCGTGTATACGTGTCGGGTACCCGTGTTCGTGCAACCCGCCCGCGGGTCTAAGCGACCGGTCCGAACGGATCCGTGTAATTAGCGCACGGGTACCCGTGTACACGTGTACACGTGTACACGGGTACCCGCGTCCTGTTTACACGCGGGTAGTACTACCCGTCCTTGAGTTGTGGTGTGAAGCTAGGAACTATCCCGTTGTTCTAAGAATATACATACAAATACTAAATGAGTGTTCGTAGCTTTGCAATTATAACATATTATTTGTGAATAAAAATAGCATAGGAATAAATGTAACAAATTATAACAAAGTACGTAAAGTTCGCCTTCTCAAATTCATATTTTAAAAAAGTAAGTACGAATCCATGCTAATGTTATAAATATGAAAGTGGGTCTGCCTGCCTGTATCTTTCTGTTACCCCTTCACGCTAAATAACAGCTGAGTTGATTTAGATAAAATTTGGTATAGAGATTTGAGTCTGGGGGAGGGACATAGGATATAAACGAGTTCCACGCGGATGAAGTCGCGGGCAGAAGCTAGTAAGTTTTATCCCATAAAAAAACATTCCATGTAAAACAGAGGCAAAGTCTCGAAACTCTTCCACCGTAAAAAGCTGTGAGATATTTCGTAGTACCAAGTCTCAGGCATTCTCATTATTCTTTATTTGCCAGCTAAATAGAATTCTGCCACTTGGCAATCACACCACTTTACTGCTTTTGTGGATTTTTGCACACCTTAAACTATGAAGTATTGTGTAATTGCCAAGTCGCAAAATTATATTTAGCTAGCAAATAAAGAATAATAAGAATGCCTGAGACTTGGTACTACGAAATATCTCACAACTTTTTACGGTGGAAGAGTTTCGAGACTTGACCTCTTTTTT
This sequence comes from Epinotia demarniana, assembly GCA_945867215.1. Classification (NCBI taxonomy): domain Eukaryota; kingdom Metazoa; phylum Arthropoda; class Insecta; order Lepidoptera; family Tortricidae; genus Epinotia; species Epinotia demarniana. The sequence goes on from OX244277.1 coordinate 888,019, forward strand.
ACATGGAATGTTTTTTTATGGGATCTTACTTCTTTTTGTAGGTTATTGTGTCATCAATACATACAAATTATGAATGCAGTCTCATTCTTGCTTTTGAATTTATTCTCCCATTCGCTGCAAATGTAAATTTGTAATCCTATATATTTATATAGGATTACAAAGTTATTTATGCGTATCTAGACATCTGGACCGAAATTTGCAAAATATTTTATTTTCATCTTGATTTTAACACTAAACACTAATTATGTTCTAAATTAGTGTTTTTGTTGATCGTTCAGTGAGTATGTGAGTGACAAAATTAAGAAACTTTGACTAGTTATAATTCTTAAACTACTGCTTCAAATTGAATGAAATTTGAAATATACCATGTTTAAACAATGCCTACTGTTACTGAAAATTCAGGCTTCCAGTTTTATTCACAACGAAGTTATTGGGGGTCAAAAACGGCCTAAATTGCTTCGAAAAAAGATGGTACAGCAGTGCCGCTTTTTTGCTCGACTTTGCACCGCCGTGCCCCCAGATTTTTATTTGAGCTTAAAATGTGAATAATAATGTAGTAACATTAATCTAGTTTTGGTTTTGAACCATAATAGTAACGAAGCTGGTGGTCTAAAATTGGCCGGTCCCAATTTAGAAATAATGATGAGACTACTGCATTTATGAAATTTTGCATATCTAAAACTATGTAGTATTGTGCGATTACCAAGTTACAATAGTACATTACGTAACTAGGGTGGTGAATTCGTGGATGCCCCAGATCGCAGGTGTTTGTGCGCAGCGTGCAGTAAAACTCGTATTATGGCCAGGTGTGACGTAAAATTTTATTAAGCAAGTAAATAAAGCCCCCCACAAGGTGGACGGAGGACCTGGTAAAGGTTGCGGGAGTCCGCTGGATGCAGGTGGTGCAGGACCGGTCACTTTGGCACTCTTTGGGGAGGCTTATATCCAGCAGTGGACGTCTTTCGGCTGATATAATGATGATGACGATGATTAAATAAAGATTAATGAATGCCTGAGACTTCGCTCCACGAAATGTCTAACAACTTTTTAAGTTAGAAGAGTTTTGAGACAGCCTCTTTTTTCCATGAAATGTTTTTTATGGGATGAGACTTACTAGCTTCTGCCCACGACTCCGTCCACGTGGATCTCGTTAAAATCCTATGTCCCTTAAGACCCCTTCCACTTCCCTAATATCGATGTTCAGCGGTAAAATACCACAGCTCAGGTCGGCGAAGATAACAGATAAAAGTACATTATTGTCGAAGCAAGGGAAGTAGGCAATTGCTGGCTGAGTATTAATTTTAAATGGACGACCTTGGGAGACCCGTTTCGCCAGCAGGTGACGAACAAAACAAAGAAAGTAAACTTAAGAGTCTTAAGACGTAAGTTATTAGCTTCCATTTTTTTGTTGAAATTTCGACTTTATCGCAAAGGCATAAAACTTAATATTGCTTTGGAATTCAACCACTTCTTTATCTATAGTTTAATCGCTAAGACTTTTGGGTTTATCCAAAAAAAGTTGCAAGACACTGATAACGCCTATACAAATGATGATCTCGTTACTGCAAATTATTTTTACCTCGTTAAACTACATCAACGATGTTTAGTACGTCCGAAATTGTAAGATAAAATCCTGTCAAAAACGCAAGCAGAAAACGACTTTTTCATGAGAGCATAAAATCGTACCGTTATCCGATATCGAAATAATTATGGTTTACTTTGAATAACGTAAAATCGTTTTGTTTGAGTAGGTACCTTTATTTTAAAATGATAACGGTATACATTGAAGCAGTAGCGAAATAGTCGTAATATCGTTTTGAGTACCTTTCTTTTAAAATGATTACTGTATCCTTTAGATACGTAGGCAGAGTAATGATGCAAGTATCGTTTTGATTCAGTGCCTTTATTCGGTGCTCATATTCAACCTCGTGAGTAAAGGTACGGTTTAAAAAGGTATACCACATTCAGTCCCTTATTTAGAACCATACTGACGGTGGAGAAAAATGAAGACTTAGCAAATGTCAACTCTATTTGAATGACGTTAAGGATTAAAAGTGCGAAATATTAAATTTCCTAGACTGTACAATACAATAAGCGCTCGGTTAATATTAAAAAGTGCTCATGTACAGTCAGCCATGACAGTGGGCTACCACTTTTGGACCTTATTTTCCATGCAATAAAGTACAAAAGTGGTAGACCACTTTTGTGGTTGACTGTACTTACCTACTGTTTTTGTTTAGCTATCATATCTATAAGCGGCTATTAATAAAAGTTAAACAGTTTGCGTGCCCTTTGTCGGTCAATCATTAAATAAAATACTGGGTTTATACAATATTATGACGCAATAGAGCAAACATAGGCTTCCTGCGATATTTCCTTTTGCCACATACCTAATATAAAACAACATCATACACACCAAACCCATAGAGTTGCTAATGCAAATAGAGTAAAATGAAATAAATAAATTATATTTGCCTCAACTCAAACAGCCGCGGACGGTCCGAAACCGCGTGTAATTAGAACCCGCGGGTACGTATGTACGGGTACACGTGTACCCGGGTACCCGCCCGCGGACCGGGCGGGTTCGGGCGTGTCCGTGTGGAACGGACGCTAAGCACCGCGGGCTTAAGAACACGGGTATTCGGGCGGGCGGGTTTACACGTGTAGCGGGAGCCCTAGTTCGTATGCTCTTAATGTGACTTTAATTCGAATTTCGTGTGCGTCCCACTTTCCGATTGAAACTAGCATAATGTACATGGGGTCACTTTTTTCATGCTTGTTGCTTTGGTTACACCTCTTCTAAGAAAATTCACCGAGCTTTGTTTTTACAAGCTTTTATTTAACTTGCCCTGTTAGTATGGGACAAATCTTGCAAGTTAAATTTGGTTTACTTCCCGGTTTCCGATTAAGTTGAAATTTTGCACGAATATGCAAATCGCGTGACAATGCAATATTATGATGATGTAGAGCTGATCTGATGATGTAGCTGGAAAGTGGCCATAGGTACTCCGTGTTAGTATGGGACAAATTTTGCAAGTTAAATTTGATCCACTTCCCGGTGACCGATTGAGTTTTTTTGTTGGAACTTGGTTCTTTTGTAGCAGCCAGAGTGGCTTTAGCTACAGGTCTTGTCTGACGTGTGGGTAGTCTCCGCAATGGGGCTGCCGAGGTGACTGATTGAGCTGAAATTTTGTGTAAAAGTATAGTTTGGATGACAATTCAATATTATGGTACCATCGTGCTGATCTGATGATAGAGACAGAAGGTAGTCATGGGAATTCAGTACTTAACCGACAAAACCCCGTTGAGTTTGGGTTCGTTAGAATTGTCTCAATGAGTAGTGGATGGTGGTATACAGAAAAGTACAGTCGGCAATAAAAGCTTGTACCAAAAATGAAATTTTTGAAAGAAACTTATTCCATTTTTTGTGCGGTGTCCTTTAAAACTTGTGTTGCAAAATTGTCTCATTACATAAGTTTATTACATCTCATTAATGCACTGTGTGATCTCGTTATATCGACGCCGAGATATTTAAGTTTTTTGAACTTTTCAATTTGACCTGTGGAAATATACATTGCAAATATCTCGGCTCTGATGCATTTTAGAGTATTCATTTCATAACAAAATACGGTCGTTTGGAATAGATCTCTCTTAATCCAGCACTTCACTCGTTTAAGTGGTAGATTCTCACGTAAAAAATATATATACATATAATATCACGTAAAACACTTTTATCAAATGCCCTTAAATATTATTTTCATAGAGTTATGCCAAATATGTGTATAATAATTAGGATTTTGTTACCTTGCCTTAATAAATAAAAATAGCCTACGTCTACATCGCTATGCTAGAGCTAAAGCGATAACATCATAACGATCACGAGGCATCATGCAACTGCGGATTTATTACTTTTCTGATTGTAGTTTTTCACGTTTCACATTATTCCGAACTTTGATGGATAGTGGTTACAGTTTTAGCTGCCAGCTTTGAAGAATTCATAATTTGATGATAAGAGAAATGCGAAAATAGGTTGGGGTCGTAGGTACTTGCGAAGTAAAAATAATAATCGTATGCAGTTATTCAAAACACAATCCAAAACGCGAAGGTTTCCACAGCAAGCGCTGCAAAATCATGATCCTTTAACAAGGATTGGCGGCGCTTGTTAATCTGGACTCTCTGCTTAGACTGGGCGAAGGTGTCAACGCAAGTTACATCCCACACCAGGGCTCTACCTGGTTTCCATGGCACTATAATGTGGCCCCATCTGGACGCTTGCCGTTCCGCAAACCTAACAGGTTCGAAAATTGCTGGCACGGATGCGGTGGCAAGCGGACGACGGATCAAATCATTTATAGCGCCACGCTGGTACAGGCGGCCGGCACTTCTATGGCAACAAAAACCATGTCGACTCAGCTGGTCCCCTTCCTTCCCGCAGAAACGAATGAGTGACACAAATTCTGGCTCCAATTCTGAGGCATACCGATATTTTCAGGCAGCTCGGCTCGAGAACCTGTAAGAGCAAAAACCTATCTTCTATTTGACCCACACTAGAGCATTTGTATAAGTATTATTTATTGATGTTTAAGTTTTGAATTCATCAAGTCTGTTTTTTGTTTTTTTTTGTTAGCCTTTTTTTTGTCGCATGGTATATTGGACACGATTAAGTCTCATTAACTACATACAATTTGTACTAACTTCTCAAGATTGAGCCAATTATAGTTTAGCGGATCTATTCGAATAGACTTATTGATTGAAATCAAATTACAGTGGCGTGTATTCGTATTCGCATATTTGAGGCTTCACGTGCGGAAGGTATCATGAGTAATATAAGTCCTATTTTAATCTGAAACCTTTTGTGAAACTCCTTAGAGTAATGTAAATTAGGTGAGTATATTTCAATTCAGTCAACATACGTACAGCTCTTTTATGCCACTCGAGTCAAGGCAAGACGTGGAAAGACGCGTTAAGATGAGATTAATTCCGAGTATCTCTTCAACAGAATTCTGGCTTGCCTCAGTATTACTTGGCTGAGCTGTGGGGTTCCGTTAAAGGACATAATTATATTTATTTAGACTATTTCGTTTAAGCTGAGAAGCGAGATTAAAGATTATAAATAAGTACCGAAATAAAAGTAATTATTTGTGTACAATCTTATACAAATCGACGTAGTCCCAAACTCAGCAAAGTTTGTACAGTGGAGTTCTCCAATATCTACATAGACAACCTTTCATAGATATCTATACCGATACTTTATTGTTACTGACATAACACACATTGAGTCGACGACAAGTAGACGAGGGGATACATAGGTAGGTACTTATACTCGTATAAAAATGTGAAAGTCAAAGTTATATATTTTTCTATTTAGGCATACTATTATCATGCACCTACGAGTATAAATTTTGATAAACTACCACCGGCGCGAAACAGGTTTTAGAAACAGTATGAGACGCGCTACACACACACACACTGCCAACGCGAAGTGTCAATTGAAAACAGAAATCCTTAATTTAGACAGCCTCAACTGTTAGATTCGTTCCAAAACGCATGCCATCCTAGCCCTCAAAGCTATCTCGTTCGGATACGGTCTTTTGTAGTGGCTGTGCCTGTGTAGTGAGTGCTGAATAATTATTGGGAATATGCTGAATAGGGGTGTCACATGAAATGAGGCATTTTCGCAAGTCCTCATTTTGCGTGCAGTTTCATTGTTAATTAAATAAGGTTCGACTGCACTGAAGCTCGAAATTTCCTGACGCCTCATTTCGGTCATTGTCATTTATAACCGACTTCAAAATCTTTTTAAAGGAATTTCTCAATCCGGCGGAATCTTTAATATTTTTATATGTAGAAAATAGAAATAACATAATACATGTTTTTTATTTTTGGATTTAAAATTTGGGGACGCAACTGAATTTTGAACATTTTAAAGTTTGCATTTCTCCATACTAAGAGATATTTTTTATTTTTAACTTTTTTGAGCTGAATACATTTGATGTTTAGGAAATGAATAATCTTATATACATAAAAGATATCACTAATTTTCAGCTATTGATTCAAAAAATATTTTTATCGTGCTAATATATGCTGAAAACGGCCTCTGGCGCTGATTTAGCGACTTTAAATTTGATTTAAAATAAATGTCGAACATTTAGTGAACGAATTTCCTTTTTCTGTATTGTTTATTCCTTGTTATCAAATGTAGCCCGTGTGGTGACGGGTCAGAATTTCACCACCCCCTTTCTTCCCGCGGGTGTCGTAAAAGTCGACTAAGGGAGCAGGGTTGAAGTGTGTTGTGGGCGATGGGCTAGCAAACAATCACTGCCATATCACATTTTGTCGATTTTTATACCCACATTTATGCTAAAAGTGGCGCTGGAACATAAGTTTCATGTGCTCTACTACTCTGCCTACCCCTTTTGGGAATAGAGGCGTGAATGTATATATGTATGTATGTATCAAATGTAGCTCAAAAAAGAAGAAAAATGTTAAAAAATACTTAGTATGAAGAAATGCAAGCCTTAAAAAGTTAAAAAAATCGGTAGCGACCCCTAAATGTTAGCCAAAATTAAAAATATAAAACAAATATTATGTTATTTTTTCACGTATCAGAACAATATAAGTGGCCTCAATGAAATTTCAACTCTTCGATTTTTAAGGACCACCCTAATGCCCCATATACTCAAAAGATGTTGCTTTTATGTTTTCACAATTTCTATTCATAATACATTTGGTTATTCTTTTACGAGACCACTTCGGAGATAATCCCGTGGGCTTTACAAATACGTAATAAGGGATTCCTACCTGTTACTGGGTTGTTGTATTTGTATTCAGGGCGGGTTGTGTCGAGGGCCTTAGTTTCCCGTCCCGTCCGGCAGAAAATCGTAAGTGACTTTGAGATTTGCTGGAAATAAACCGTTTTGGAGTACAACTTCTGCATGTTAGCGTATGCGAAGAATATTTTACAGGGTTTTATTTGGTAAACAATGTAACAAGTTTGTGGTTGTTTCGATGAGGTAGGGGAAACATACTTTCTGCCGGCCGCACTCTAATGACTGGTTTTACGTACGTTCAAACTTCAACCATGTGCAGATATAATAGAGTTGAAATTCCTGTAACAACCAGCTCTTGTACAATTTTTATGGGTCTGGGAGTCTTGGTGATATTCAACAATGGACATAATTATAATACTCAGGACAAGCTATACGTTTTGCCACAATGAGGGACAGAAAGGCTTCTTTTAAGCACCTATATAAATTAAGATCTCAAAATGGCTGAAGGCTTACCATAAACAACCTATTTAATTTGGACGGGTAGTGCTTTATATGCCAACAGAATAGCGTAATTAGAGAGAATTCGTAAAATAAATCAATAAAAGTGTAACAAAACTTATCTTAATAAAAAAAAATAAAAAAATTATAGCAGGAGCTGTATTTAAAAAAAATCAAAAAAATCAAAATTGTTTATTTATACAGTGATATAGATTAGACAAAACATGATTTCTGTGACATACTGGTTACGGAACACTGTCGTTATAGCTTAATATTAATTAGATTGCCCGTGACACCTGCACTAGGCTATGCCTGTCTCGCAGGATGACACTTTACATTTGATTGCCCGTTATTTTATTACTAGGCGCTAAAGAATTTTACGTAACATGTTTAGTACAAATACCTGAAGTGATCGACAAAATAAAACTAGTAATTGTATGTATCCTAGAAATTAACTTAATGGAGGTATTTACATGTGTTAAGTAGTGCATTTAAGTATGAGTGATTATGTGTACGTAATCGCAAGTGTGTGAGTATGGGTGTGGGTGTGTGTGTGCGTGTATGTGAGTGTGTGTGAGTGTGTGTCTATTATTACTAAACTGTTTCTTCTGTTTCTCTATAATTCCAGGTGCTTAGCCAAGCTTTGACTTTATGTTTAACTTCTCTAATTGAACAAAGTTTGATATCACAGCTATTATTGACTTTCTTATATACGGATAAGTGCCTGTATAACCCGAATCGTTTAGCAAAATGTGATTTAAGTGTTGGTAAAGGGATGATATAGATATTTGTTACAAGTTTTCATTTAACTTGAGGTGTAGCATTAGTATGAGTTTGCAGTAAGTCGCGTTTACTTTACACGCTAACGACTGCGTAAATGGCGGTCACTCATAGAACTAAAAATAATAATTTGTACCATAAGTCGCTCATACGTTTACGATAGTTCGTGTAGTTTACTCGATAGACCCTTACACGCATACTATAGCTTGGCAATTTCGTTCGTGACACTCCCATGGTCCGCGCGGGGGGCTCGGGACGTTGGCGTGTTACTCGCCGCTACACACGATATGATTGACGTAACGAATATGTCTTTGGATATACCTAACAATATTCTAATTTGTTTATAAGAATATTGTGTAGTTGTGATACCGAGTAACCATTAGGAATAAATGATTAGTTGATTTATGTAAGTAATTTACATCTTTGACGGCCGTTTAGCTGAGTGGGTAGCACTACACTGCCTACGAAGCTGGACGTCCCGAGTTCGAATTCTGGGTAAGTTATTTGTGAGTTGAGCACGAATATTTGGTCGTGAGACATGGACGTTGTCTACGTATTTATGTACCATTGTATTTATCTGTATAAGTATATTTATCGTCGCTATTGAAGTTGGATCGTCCTTAAGTTTTTTTAAATGGCTTTATACATTATACATTCTATAAAATATGTTTGGCTTGACGTTCAATAGCTTTGCCTATCGGTGGACTCATCGTTGGGTAGCAATATCGTGTGCGTTTTGTTGGAGCGGTCGTGCTCATGTACACATGTTGCCGCCAACTGCACCGGCGGCCGACTGACACTGACGCTCCTGACTGACAGCCCCGCCGCCCGCACACTTCATACCACCCCGTCTGTCCTTCGTCCCTTTCGTCCGCAAACCATGGTAGTGTCACGAAAGAATTAGCCAAGCTATAGACAGAACGTGACGGATGTCTAAGGCACACCAATACTACGTTGCAAATGTGTGCGTGTTCTAGACACACAGAAAAACACGTAACACAATTAGTACCATTTAATTCGGTTTTCATTTGTATACAGCTTCTGTGTAATCATTAATATTCGATTCTACTGCCCTTTTATGACATACATTTTCTTTAAGGATCATGGAAAACTTCCAACCTGTATACACACTACATACATACATACACAGGCAAGGAGCTCCATTCCAGTCGATCCTGTACAGTTCCATGATTAAATGTTTTCGTAGGTACTTGTACAGTCAAGTGTAAAAATGTAGGTGCATACAAATTACTCATAAATATGTCCCATATAATCCACTGTGTCAGTGGATTAAGGTTTTTGGTACATAATTATGAGAGGATTAAATCGATATATATTTTCGCACTTGAAGTGCCTATGAAATTTTTAGAACTGGTTGTGAAGTTCTTTCAGTTCGTTAAGAAACTTGAAGAGCAAACTTTGAGTTTGTTCAGGAAAGTATTCCATTCGTTATATTTGCTCCATTGAATGCTCAAGTTTCTAGCCAGTTACATATACGATATTCTAAATCACCTTATCAATATTTGATACATGTGATGAAGAAGAGCGTCTTTTGTGATAATAACCTGTAACGGGTGTCCGAGCTCTACTCGGGTGTAAATAGAGAAAAAATTAACCCGACCGAGCTGTTTTCCATAACGTGATTAAAAATATTTACATACCTATAGTATATGGTGTCCCCTTATTTCACCGAGATACGCTTCACCGAACAATAATGCTTTCGACGACTTTTTATTTCATCGAAAGTCTGTTACTCAGGAACCGTTAACTTTTTAGGTACCTACAGCTAAAAGGTAATTCAAAAGAACCCGTTAGGTTAGGTACTTAGGTTTGTTTTATAACATTCCTGAAATGTTAAGTAATTCTGAAAAAAAAATTGAAAATTCAGCGAAACAAACATTTGACTGAACAACTGTCGGTAAAACCAGGTATACAACACTAATATACATACATTCACACCTTTATTTCCAAAAGGGGTAGGCAAAGCACATGAAACGTATGTTCCAGCGCCACTTTTAGCATAAATGTGGGTTAAAAGATCGACTAAATGTGATATTGCAGTGATAGGTTGCTAGCCCATCGCCCACAACACACTTCAACCCTTGGTCCCTTAGTCGACTTTTACGACACCCACGGTAAGAAAGGGGGTGATGAAATTCTAACCCGACACCACAAGGGTGTCGACCAACCCTACCCTAATAGAAATATTGTATTATACCTATTGCTCTTTTAATACTATGGGATAGGTAAAGGTACCTACCTAGTCAAGATATGATATACTTATACGAAAATGTATTAATTTTGTTTCGTCGTTCAAGCATACATATAGATACCCTTTGAAAAATCGCATAGTTAGTTTTCCAATTCATGCCCCAAAACTGTTCCCTATTCTAAGTCTTTTCTCATTTGAATGATCCTTGATAAAACCCCTTTGAACATTTATGATCAGCCCACACTCCAAAACCCCCTAAGGAATTTGAAATCATATATAAACTAGTGAAAGGAATCCGTGAATTTCACCCAATTAGAACAAGACAATAGAATGCAGACATTGAAGTATTTCAATAGATTCCAGGCCTATCCCACTGTCATTTTGACGGGAAATGAAGATTATCTATCGTAACTCACTCACTCACTCACTTAAATCAACGCCCAGCCCAAACCGTTGAACCTAGAAAGCTGATTTTTTCACAACAGGTAGGTTATATAACGAAAGTATTCACTAAGAACGGATTTTGAAAAATCCCACCCTAAAGGGGGTAAAAAGGGGGTTGAAATTTTGTATGGGGATGGAGTACAATTTTAAGTGAGAGACTTGAAACTTTGTGTATAGACTCCTTATTACAATACAAGAAAAGCAATTTAAGGGTTTTGAAAAAACCCACCCCTAAGCGGGTTAACTAGGGGTGCAATGTTTGTATGGGGGAAATATTATTATTTGAACTAGAGACTTGAAACTTTGTAGAAAAATTATTTATCAGAAAACAAAAAAAAGTCGTTACAGCGTTTTAGAAAATTCCACCCCGAGAGGGGTTAAATAAGGGTGCAAATTTTGTATAAGGGAAAGCTTTCCTTTTGAGCTAGAGACTTGAAACTGTATAGACCGATTACTTATTTGAATACAAAAAAACCGTCAAAATGCGAGACTGACTCGCGCACCGAGGGTTCCGTACAAACCTGTTATTACCTATTTTAAGTGAGAGTCTTGAAACTCTGTGTATGGACTGCCTATAACAATACGAGAGAAGCAATTTCAGGGTTTTGAAAAAACCCACCCTAAGCGGGTTAACAAGGGGTGCAATGATTGTATGGGGGAAACATTATTTTTTGAACTAGATACTTGAAACTTTGTAAAAAACCTACTTATTAGGAATTAGGACACAAAAAAAGAACGTTTTACAAAATTCTACCACTTTAAGTAGGAAACTTTTCCTTTTGAGCTAAACATTTGAAACGTTGTAGACATATTAGTTATTTGATTACAATAAAAAGCACTTTAAGCATTTTCGTAAAATCCACCCCTCAGGGGGTTAAAAAGGGATGAAGAGTTTGTATGGAGAGCAAGAAAATTTTAAAGTTATAGATATGTAAGTTGTATCTTAGCCTAAGAGGGTTAAAAGGGGCTTCGAAGTGTGTATAGAGAGCAAGACATTTGTAACTTCGATTTTAGACTGTTTCTTTGAATACTTAGAAAAGTTAAAAAATCTCCGACATTTTCATTTCAAAGTCCAATATCTCAAAAACGGCTGAACGGATTTTCATGAAACATGGCTAAGAAGCTAGGGTTATACTGGCTGAAATTTTAGTGGTTGTTTTCCCGTTGCCAGGGAGATTTTGGGAGTATACTAAGCAACTTTTACTATGGGACCAACCACGAAATCCTTAAAAAAATTTGGGCTGTTTCATACATTTGGACTGGTAGGTACCGCTGTTCCATTTTCTATGAGAGGGTATTTTTTTTTCGCGATGTCGTGGTTGGTCCCATAGTAAAAGTTGCTTAGTATACTCCCAAAATCTCCCTGGCAACGGGAAAACAACCACTAAAATTTCACCCTGTATTTTTCCTCTAAGGTTGGAGGTTAAAAGGGGTTGGGCAACAAGTACTTTTTGAAGAAAGGGATTTTTTCGGAAAGACTTATATACTATATTTGGTGAGCCATTAATTCAGAATACATAATCCTACCGCTCGCAGAAAAGTAGGTTAGGTTAGAACTACGATGCTCACAAACCGAGAAGAAGATAATCTTAGATAAAATTGCGGATCATTTTGTTAATTTAAGAAGTTAATTTTGGGAAAAAATAAAAACTATTCTCTCACACCTTTAAATGGGGACTGGGGATGGACATGGAAATTTCTACGTCTTTTGGCATTATGATAATTTTACTTTCAAAACTATGCAGGCAGCTCGGACTAACGTAATTAAAACTACTATAACGGATTTAGGCAAAAAAACGGTAGGTCATGTAGCTTAGTAGACATAAAAAAAATCCTTTAATACATTATGAAAAACCAACAATTTAAGTAGTTAGAAACGTGAGATAACTGATAATTATGTATTGGTATTTTTTAAAAACGGACATTTCAATTAAGGTTTAGCAATTTAAACCTTTTACGCCTAAACCCAGAACGGAATTACATGAACTTGGCATAGAGATCATTTGAGACCCTTGGAAGGATTAAGGATAGTTTTTATCTCGAAAATCATCCCTTAAGATGGTAGAAGTTCGTTTGGGACAGCGTTAATTAAGGTTAAACCTAAAATAATTTGATAACAATTTTTTTCATAATTTCTACGCGGACGAAGTCGCAGGTAACAGCTAGTTACTATATACGTTCCGTTGTACGTAGTACAACATAATTTCTTTGATCGCACTTCGGTATACGAATTTCATTGGTGTACACTATTTAGCTAACATGACGTAAGAAGTTATCCGATTGCCGAAGATACGGCAGACCTTTTGCAACAGGCAAACCTAATGGTAAGCAGATATACCTAAGCCTATAAACGCTTCTGATTCCGGAAGATTCCCGTAACCCGCGCGAAGCAGTTATTCAGTCACTGGTGGTCAATAAAAATAAAATACACATAATTATTGGAAGATACGTGCCCGATTCCGAGTTCCTCAACTCAGATCTCATTTAGAACAGCTTTTTATAGTGAAGTTCGTGGTGTCATTTCACCTTATTACAATTCCTTTCACGTAGACCGTTTAATTTAACTTATTCGGATTCTAATGTTTGAGTTCTGATCGAATTCGACCAGGGAAGTGAAGTTTTAATCTATGGAAGAGACGACAGGTTTTAATATACCAACTTATATTTACTGGCATTTTCGAAATTAAAACTCGTCACCCATAGTCCCCATTATATGACCATTAAATAATATATAATAAAAAATAATCACCTTCCTAATGATATAAAAAATATAGAAAATCCAAAACTGTTTAACAATTACTTGAAATTATTTCAATAAACAAATGTTTTTATAGTCTAAAGGAATACTTTAATAATGTCGGCAAGTGAAAAATGTTACCGTGTGTTTTGTGTTAATAATATTTCATTATCTTCGTATAAACCTACTTAACAATAATTAGGTAGCCCTCTGCTCTGATATTGCTGTGCCCTTGCAGGTCGTCACATGTATACCTATTTATGTGTTAATTCCATCCAATCTTTGTAATGTGATATTTTAACGACCGCTTTAGCCTAGTTGGTAGTGACCCTGCCTACGAAGCAAGAGGTCCTGGGTTCGAATCCCGGTAAGGGCATTTATTTGTGTGATGAGCACGAATATTTGTTCTTGAGTCATGGATGTTTTGTATGTATTTAAGTATTTATTTATCTATATAAGTATGTTTATCGTCGTCTAGTACCCATAGTACAAGCTTTGCTTAGTTTGGGACTAGGTCGATTTGTGTAAGATTGTCCCCTAATATTTATTTAAACGAATAAGCGCGGCCGACAGGCAGCTTCATTCGCAATAGTTACGTTTTATATGCAATTCTATTCTATATAATGATCGAAAAAATACAACATTCAAATCAATTTAAAATAGGTAACACTCAGAGAAACGTAGTTTTAACGAACGAGCGAAGCGAACGAAATTTTCATTCCAGCTTGGGCCTAAATTATTTTGTATGTCCAGATATCCGGCTGTCCAGCTGTTCTTCTCTACGAGTCGCATTTCTCAACCGACTCCAGTTTTGGAGCGATTAGGTTTTTCGATATTTTAAAAATAAAATTTTAATAAAGCAAATTCGCGATTTCTACCTACAGATCCCTAGTGGATGGATATTCAACAGTGGCTTTTCAGTGAAGGAAATCATCGTGAGGAAACCGGACTTATCTCAATAAGGTCTAGTTTTTCCTCTGGATTGGAAGGTCAGATGGTAGTCACTTTCGCAACCTGTGGTGCCTACGAAAATCTTGGGATTAATCAATCCAATATCAATAAGTTAATAATCAATAAGTAATCCTATGAATCCTACTATATAATACATATATTAAATGCGAAAGTTTAGATGTTTTGATGTTTCTATGTTTGGATCTTCTCAATCACGCTAAAACGACTCAACCGATTTATATGAAACTTTGCACGATGAGAGCCTGTATTCAAATATTAAAAAGTTTTTTTAATACAGTTGCTCAAAAAGTGGTACTTTTTGTGGCTGCGTAGTGCTTTTTACTTTTTAGTTCCAAACTATACTTTCGAAACACAGTAATTTTATATTAGATTTTTTACCCGATGGCGCTGATTCCAATAGTATGTTGTCACTGTCAGTGTCATTTGTAAAGTATGGGTTCGTTCAAAAATAACTTCGAAGCAAGCATATTTTATCGCAATGATATATTAATTTATTATTTTTCGCAATTGTATTAAAAAACGTCGTTTACAACACGTGTGAAATGTCTTTTACCACTCGTACCGAGTCTTGCCACTCGCTTTCAGCTCGTGGCAAGATACCTCGGTACTAGTGGTAAAAAGACATACTTTTCACACTAGTTGTAAAATGTACTATTATTCCGGGTCCACGCAGTCGAAGTCGCGGGCGGAAACTAGTTACAGAATATAATATTAGAAAACATAAAAAGATGAGACTTGGAATTTTACATAAGCCAAATTTTATAAATAGTATGTTTCGCATATTTATATTTATCGAAAGCGACTTTTTCGAAATGAGAATTCGGTGAAAATATGCATTTGGTGAAACTTTTGTCAGCAATATAAGGACCTCCGCTCGCTGATAACTGCCGATGATGAAACACAGGCACAGCTGGCAGAACCGAGGCAGTCCAGCTATCGAAATGGACCTATCATAAAATTGATCATCATTAGTTTGATTTGTGTATTTTGATCTCTCGCCGCATAGTGCTGTGAGCGCCTGCGACATCAATAAAGAGACACTCACAGATAGTATGAAGTAGGATCGACACCTACTACCTAAGCATCTACTACTACTTACTACTCCTGGCTACCGATCCTGCTTACAATTTTCACGAGAATCTGTTGAGAGTTGCTACTTGTGAAGAGAACAGCTGGACAGCTGGACATACGATTTTTTTTTAGACCAAGCTGCATCGGAAAATTTTCACCAATACCCCCTGAATAGTATATGACAGTGGGGGCATGCCAAATATTATCCGATATGGACACTTATTATTATTATGTATCTCCGATTGAAATTCACGGGATGAACCCCGGTCATTTGGAGGCGTGCGTGGGGATATAGATCCAACACGTAGAATCCCTTTGGAGACATAGTTTAATGTGATGTAAATTATGTAATACACCAGGGCTGTTATTCACTACGCGCTAATGCGGCTCACCCCGCCGGTCACCCGTCATGAAACTAGACCTCGCGAAAGAAAGAAACTACGCGTCGCGGTGTCAAGATATTTTTGTGGGTGAGCGTTGAGGTCAGCTTAAAACATGTTACAGAATAGGGGGGCTATAACCCATTCACGGGTACATCGGTAGATACCCGTGAACCGGTTCCAACAGACGATGGGGCTGTTGTAGGTAAAATGGATAGAGAAATGGATAGAGATATGGGTGGATTATGAAACTGGGCTATTGCAAAGAGTTCCGGACACCTGCCATAACATTGTCACCTACAAATTTATCGAGGCAGGCGGTAACTAGCCGCTTATTAGATAAGCCTTAGAAATAGCCGTCGTAAACACGGCCAGGAGCAACACTGGGGTGAGCGGCTGAGGGGTATCCAGAGGTGGTGCTGCGCTTTCTCCGAAGTTACTCGCGGCGTTATGCCCTTTAACACTTCCACCCATGGAGCATATAGCTCTGACGACTCCTCTCTGGACGGCCAATGAAGGCAAGCCAGAGCTTAGAGTCCTGCGGTCCCCCTTGGGGTTCAACTCTGATCGACGAAGACACGCCGGAGACGGAGGCCCTGACCGACTCTCGGGAGCACTCGGGTCCGTGGGGTCGTTACTCCCCAACAGCTGGCCACAAACTGCCCTGCGGGCTTATGGTTATTATTATTATTATATCCAAATCCAATCGTCAACCATTGGAGACAGTAAAAATTACCCTTATCTTTATTATTTTGCACTAGTCTTTCTTATTCGAGTAAAGCTACATACGCGACACAATATATCCGCTAGTCGGCGCAACGTTATCGTAATTCTCCCCAGTGACGCACACCATTACATTTCACGCACACTATCTCACTTTAATGAGACAGGTCACTGACCTAGGATTGATTATTTTTTTGGTGGCATTAAGAATTTAAACCAGTGATCAACCTCCTTAGAGAAACTGAAATTGTCAAAACATCTTACTGGAAAATGACAGAGACCTGTTGACATTTCGTATTTTATTCCAAGCAAGATTCCAAGTATGTTTCTTAGATACATTTCGGCAGGTGATATACAATTAAAAAGGCAATAGTACCTACGTTAGATTGACAACGTTATAGTAACTCTATGTGTTTTCCTCTAAGGTGCAAAATCGCATCGCAATCGCAGAACATTGATGAAATTTTCCTGTAATTTTGCCAACTTCTACCGAAAATACGGATCTTCGTATCGTATAACTTAATTTCAAGAGAATCCGAGAAAAATGCAACTGATTTCAATAGGTCACATTCCCCAAATAAAAATGTTAATGACTTTAGAATTTATCGTGCACAAGTGTGCGCTGTCTTTTACAACCCGACTATCCACGGTCCTACAAAATTAATTGCTACACCACATCATCATCATCACCACCACCACGCATGTGCATAAAACTGACCCCATATCACAGTGCTACCTTCATTAGAAAATTCTAATTTATTACGGAATCTAAAGAAGTGTCATAAAATATACCTAAAGGATGTGTGTAAGATCAGCGATGAGAAATGGAATTGTGATATCCGGACAAATATATACCTTTATTTTTAAATATTTTGGTATTTCTTAGCTTCCAAGTAGGGATGCAACGATACCGATGCCGATAATCGTAAACCGCAGGTTATCGTTATTTTTGACGATCATCGGTATCGTAAAAAGTATTACGATTAATAACGATTCTTAAAACTAGTTCATTTTCAAATTATTGGAGAAAAAATACTGTATTTCCTAACTTGATAAATTAGCCATAAGTATTTGTCCATCAAACCAGCTGCTACTGTAGATTCAGAAAGATTGTTTTCCACAGCTGGTTTACTCCAGACGGATATACAGGGTGACATTTATTCAGTGTCCAAATTCAAGTATAAGATTCTTCAGCAAAATTAAAAAATACGTTTTTTTTTGTTTCATATCATTCAGTACAAAAAAAATAGTAATTGCTGCTTAAAGTTATCCCTAAAAAACCTTACCGCGCGGGCGTAAGCGGGTAGTAAGGTTTGCGCACGGCACGCCTCCCCTCCCTCGGCCCCGCCCCGCTCCGCGCGGTTCTGAAGGCCCAGTAACCACGTTATACGGATAATTCTTTTGGGATAGACAATTTATAATTAAAAAAATACCTACCTTTTTTTTTTCAAAAATGGAGTCTATTAGTGATACCAAATGCATTCCAAAAATTTGGACACTGATTAAAATGACACCCTGTATGAAATAGACTTCAATCTGATAATTTAAAAATTATAAATACTTTATTCGATAAAATAAATACATTGATACTACTAGTGTAGGTAAATACAATACTAAACCTAATATTAAATTAAAATAACTATATCTAAACCCTAAAATTAGAAAAAATATATTAAAATAACTAATTAAATAAAAGACCTGGGCCTCTTGGCAGGGTGCTAATCACGCAGGCAGCATTCCCGCGCTGAACTGCGATTGCGATTCTTTGCGCGAGAAGGCTGCCGGCGCGAGGGTCGCCTAATGCCTCCCTCAACCTTTTGCTGAGCTCCCTGTGGAGCTCCAGCTTACTCTTACCCCAAGGACCTAGTGTCTCGACGCCGAAAGCGAAGAACTGATATGTTTATAAAAATTATATGTTTTCTTAATAATAATTTCTAAGAAATTGATTTTAATTATGACATTTAGGTCGTAAACTGTCTAAAATTTAAATAAATGTTGATTTTACTCAATTGTCTTGCTGTATTAGACGTAAATTAAAAAATCGTAATGCATTCGTTATCGCATTCGTTATCGTATTCGCTATTACGATGCATTCGTCATTCGTATCGGTATCGTAATAGACATATCGTTGCAACCCTACTTCCAAGGTTGGGCTATTTTAATAAAAGATACCGATTTCGTCCATATCTTTGCACTTATTTCATTTAAATGTATGAATATTAGCTTTCGAATGTAAAGATGTTTTTTCAACTTTTAACATGCGAACACATCTTTACCGCCCTCAATGCCGAACCGTACTATATACTGACTGCCAATATGGCGACGTTTCAGCCACCGTCTTTGTGAGAGTGTCCTTTGATCTGGCAACGGCGCTGATAGCGCGAAAAATGATCAAAAACTATTTGACTCATAATTAAAACCCTTCCTTTGGTTTGGTTCGCGTAACAAAAAGTATAATATATAATGGATTAAAATAAACAAACATCCTGTATATATGACATCGTATCGGATATTATAACGGAGCTTCAATCCGCAATTAATTTGACGTTTTGGATCTGTAGGTATTGAAATCGTGTTGGTGCACTCGCTCATGCAATAACATAACGTGTGAGAGCTCGATGCACTAATAAACACATATAGTACGGGGCACGGAGCCGCAGACGGACAGACGAACATGGTGACACTAGGATTCTTTGTTGACTATGGTACCCGTATAGTATATATTTGTTGTCTCTCTGTCAATCTGCGAATATCCTTTTCGTCAGAAATGCGTACACGTATCAAGTTGAATTAAAAATTAAATACAAGTCTGCAATCCCTTGAAGCTGTGTAAATTCAAACAGTGATACGAAGTTATAAGATAGAGCGAGATAGGCATAGAACTTTGTACCACGCTGTGCTTTCGACACATATATATAATAGTCCATCCACAGTATATAACCAGCATATGTTATAATGTTCTAGAATTTAGAGAATTCCTTAGCCTCAGAGTAAATAAAATGAAACAATTACTTGCCTTATCATATTATACTTAAACGAAAAGTATACATAGTACATAGGTACCTACGTAACTGCCTTCAAGTAAATTACACCTTATAATGGCACATTTAAATTCGAGAATAAAATAGCTTTATTTTTTGGTTTATGAGTTGTCAATGTTATCATAGGTAACAAAATATTAAACAGATGTTTACGCCATACAGTTTTAAGTGATTGTTGGGGTCTTCATTTCACTTTCAGTTTAAAAAACATCCAGAGGTTGAAGTGTGCTGTAGCTAGATTAGTATTTTGAAAATTGGTATACAATAGTGGTCGCGTTGTTCACAATTTGTTCAATAGCATCCTGACGGGGCCTGCTATACTATGTCATCGATAGTTTTTGCAGCAGCAGAAGTATTAGCGGGAGACCAGTGGCACGTCCAACTGTAGAGGATTACGAGTTGATCTAAGAGGATCCAAGTCGTTGGCATTGCAGCACTGCACTTCACAGGGTGGCGTAAACATAATGGCAGGATGACAATTACAGCATCATAAATGGCAAAATCTGCATTTCTCGTAGGTACAAGATACGGTGCTCCTTGTACTTCATAATATTTATTTACAATATTAGTTTTGCAAAATCAATAATTGCGTAAGACAACATGACATATATGTCAAATGTCAGACGTACTA
Source organism: Epinotia demarniana (assembly GCA_945867215.1). Taxonomy (NCBI): domain Eukaryota; kingdom Metazoa; phylum Arthropoda; class Insecta; order Lepidoptera; family Tortricidae; genus Epinotia; species Epinotia demarniana. Next base: position 908,278 of record OX244277.1, read on the forward strand.
AAATATGTCACGATAAATCTATCACAAATACACACACATACGCCTATACGGCGTAAAAGACAATGTGGCCTGTGTAATAAAAAAATACTCCTCATACCAGTTAAAGAAACTAATTGAAACTTTTTACATTAAGAAAGGGCTCGAAGAAGAAAAATGTGGAAAATTGTGTTTTAATGGCATGTTTTTTGAACTTTTATATTATTGCGTTTGTAAAAATACCATATCATCTAGTTTGAGTGCTTATCCAACCACATCACATCTTATATTTTTTCCCTAAAATCATATTATTATCTGGTGGCTGGTATTACATTTGCGAAAATCACGGTTGTCAAATTGAAAAAATCGCTACAGACGTCCGTCCAGCCCGAGGCCGCGCGGCCATCTGCCTACTAAAACGAGACGCGCAGGTCACTTTCCCAGATAAATTGTGTATAAAAAAAATTTAAGCCATTTTTAAAGAAAGTGTCCGTAAAAAGATCTTCTTTACATCATTGCCTATTTTTTGGCATTATTCACTTGCGTCAATTTTGCGCCCACTTTATGTATGACTCGAAATAAGATCAGAATATTCCCTTTTTTCTTGGCATGATATGATCGAGCGAAGTTTAAAATTTCGTATTTTGGTCCGTAAAAGTAACAAGGGCGATTATTAAACTATAACATATCTCAATATCCCATCATTAAACTCAAGATTTCATTGTTTATTATTGAATGTAAAATAGCTCGATTTCGGATAACGTGCCCTTAAATACAATTTACAAAAACAAGTTACAGACGTTATTAAGACATATAAATAGGGACACATATAATAAAAAGAGCAGAGGGGTAACTACGTAACGTTTGCAACACGCGTTAGGACAGTTTCACTGTCATTTTTTTTTAATCCTCTACGTGACGCGCGTAGAATGCATTACGTGATGGACCTGCTGGACTGAAACTCTCAGGCAAGTGTGCACAGTAAGAGTTAAAACATTAAGACACCATAATTACAAGGAGGTAACAAAAATTGTAACGAGTTGCTTTTTCATTAGTGAAAGATGTCGCTAAAATTAAAACCAAGAACAAAAATTAAGTCGAGACATTAATCATTGATTAGATATGTTGGAACATGGCTCACATGACTCCAAATAATGTTATTTTCAAGATTCGCGTATTACAAGATAATATATATCTTTAGTTAAACTTGAGGCTCGGTATATAAATATTTAAAGTAATTTCAAATTAATACAGATAGAAAAAGAAAATTGAACATTTGCATAGTTGTAAAAGTTAGTCATTAGTGTTTGGCAACCTCAAACGAAAAAAGTTATACATCTTCGTAGTAGATTAATTTGCATTGTAATGAAAACTATTACAAGCTAAATGATAAAAAATAGATATATTTCAATCTTTGAAGGCGCATATTATTTTATGATTTCAACTTTTTGTATTTAAACTATTTATTGTGATAATTTGATTGATAAATACTTTTTGGAATGGGGAAAAATTGCTAAACAGTGAGCGGGGTTCTTTTTTTTGCGAAATTAAAATTATTCAAGTTTTCACTTGTGCCGGCACTTCCGGATTACAACTAGGTCTTTCTTTATTAACTAACAGCGATACTGAGTATATAACTTATGCTTTAATACACAGTAGTATATGGCCCATTATGAAATAAATAATTATAAACGAGAAAAGAAAATTACATTATTTTCGGTAATTTCTATTCTTCTTTCTATCCAGTTCTCAGAATCCAACGCCACCACCAGCGTCCTGCAGTTCGTGCCGGAAGCCGAGGACCATGAGGCGACGCTGGTCTGCCGGGCGGACAACCCCCGAGTCATGGACGCTGCTCTTGAGGACCAGTGGACGCTCAATGTGCACTGTAAGTTCTTTATAAGGCAGAGGATATATTTCCACCATGAACTAACTATATTTCTATGGTATAGGGTTCAATTCTATTCTATTCTAAAAACCAGATGCTTTTGTGCCCGTTAAAGGGTTAGGACGGAAAATGGCTATCGTTTTAGCGTTAAGCCCTAAGATTTTGATTACTCAGGAGAAGCTACGGAAACCTCATGGTGGCTCAAGGGATAGATTACTTTTTTATTTATTTTTATTTATCGTATGGCAAATCAGTATTTAGAACCGTGAGATCTTGGAAAAGACAGTACGGTTGCCAGGTTGTTGCACTTTTAGCACCACCCACTATATATACTATACTATATACTACTCAAAAGAAAATAAGGGCCACTTACATATTTCTGTTTTTGAGTAAATTTTTAGATGTAAACTAATTAATAAGTGACTAATTAATGATGTCCGGCCTCCTTCAGTATCCAACCTCTTTAATGCTGGTGTTTAAGTCTTACAGCTGGCCAGAAATTGAAGCAAATAAAAAAAACGAGTTTCAGGTCAAATTCCTTTGTGATTCCATCCACAATTTTATTCTGTTAAAAAACTATTCCTGTCCATCTTTTGCTTCTTTTAACATCTTTTGTTAATAAAGCCACGTCAACGAAGGCATATGGATACCATTACTGCCACCAGAGCCGTTACATTGATTGCTGAAGGTCATTCACAGCGGTCTGTAGATTTTTCGTTGGGTTTCTCTCGCCGAGCCATCCAAAATGTGTGGGATCGGTTCCAAGAGACTGGCAGTGTTGCAAGAAGGCCTGGATCGGGCAGGGTGCGAGCGACTACGGCACAAGAGGATCGCTACATCCGATTGAGTGCCCGTCGAGAGCGCTCTGTGACGGCACGTAAGTTACAAAATCGCCTACGGCTGACAACGGGGACTCGTGTTAGTGACCAAACGATACGCAGTTGATTACCTGCATGAAGACCAGCAAAGGTCCAGATGCCGAGTAGTACGAATTCCTTTATCTAGGGTTCAACGTGGAAATCGTTTAAGTTTTTGCCGCGAACATTCAGATTGGAGCATGAATCAATGGGGTGTGGTGCTCTTCACAGATGAGTGTAAAGTGAAGGTTTGTAGTGATGATCGGCGGATTAGAGTATGGAGACGACAGGGTGAGAGATTTTCCGATGTCTGCATCAAGGAAATTGACCGCTTTGGAGGTCCTAGTGTGATGGTTTGGGCTGGGATTAGCTTACAAGGCAAAACTGAGCTGGTTTTCTTAAATCAAGGCACAGCAACTGCACAACGGTACATCGATGAAGTCATCAGGCCTCATGTGATTCCATTCTCACAGAGAGTGGGGCCAGGGTTCTGGTTAATGCATGACAATGCCCGCCCACACACAGCTCGGGCCACTCAGACTGTACTGGATGACTCCCATATTCGTGTCCTACCATGGCCAGCGTATAGTCCGGATTTAAATCCAATAGAGCATATGTGGGACCAATTAAAACGAAGGGTTAGGGAGCATGAGCAAGAGAATTACAACCAGCAACAGCTTATGGATGCTCTGAAACGTGCGTGGGAAGAGATACCTGATGAAAACATCAGAAACTTAATCGAGAGTATGCATTCAAGGCTCCAGGAGTGTGAAACCAGGAGAGTAGGACACACCCGTTACTAAACTATTAAAAAAAACAGCTCGTGTCAGTTTTTGTTTTGTTTTGCAAAGAGTTTCTGTTTAGTTTTTGCTGTTGACAATGGACTAATTTCATGTTAATTGAAATAAGTGAAACAATTGACTACACAATTAAATGGTAATTAGCATAAGTTAAAACAAAAGCCTTGTTACATGTTATTTTAATAAATATACATTACTGTTTACTATATTTTTCACCTAGCTATCAAAATACTTAGTGGCCCCTATTTTCTTTTGAGTAGTATATATAGTGGGTTTACTTGTTGTCTTTGTCATACTTAGTTAAAAAAAATCATTTGCCTCAACTTACTAAGTATGCGTTGGCGGCAAATTAACCATTACTGGCCAAAATTAAGTAGGTTAACTATGGTAAGCCGTCAGCCGTTTTAAGACTAAGTCTTGATTTAGCTGCAGGAGCCTTTCGGTCCCTTTGCGGCAACGCGTTTTGTTTCTCTTTAGAAATCTATACTGTAAGGTTCAACCCGATAGAATTTTTAGAAGAAAACTAAATTAATCGTGAATAAGCCAACAACACCAAAGACAAGAAAATTTAATAAGAACAGACTAACAGTTAAACATTGCCACGTAATGCCCTTAAGGAGCACCCAGGAATGTCACCATCGACGAAAAGGTCCCTCAACGAGGACCTCACACATTTCATCGCCATGGGTGCCGCCCATGTTACCTACCGAAAAGGTCCCTCAATGACCCACGCAATTTACTGCCCCAAACTGACAGGAGACATACTCGTATTATTAGAATTTTGTATCAGGTTGATCACACGTGTCGTAACGGAGATGATGGAAGTTTCTTTATAGTTTCTATATACCGAGATATTCCACGAAAGAGCACAGTTTACGAGCACTTTTATGTTACTATCATCATATATATTTATCGTTCATCTACACTTTGTCAGGAAGAAATTATGTCTGTGAGGTTGTTGGTTTGTATGTAATGGTTGCGACATGTGTCCTAGTTGTTCACTCTGCTCCAAAAGTTGGCGCCTTCAATCTATCATACCAATAAAAGTTACAGGCAAAGTCTACACAATATACATAGATTAACGCCTCTATTCCCTAAAAGGGTAGGCATAGCACATGAAACTAATGTTCCTGTGTCACTTTATGGATAAACGTGTCTATAAAATGATAGACCAAATGTGATATTTATTGCAGTGATTGGTTGCTTACCCATCGCACACAACACAATTCAACCCTGTTCCATTAGTTCTCTTACGGTGTGGTGCTATACTAAACCGACACCACGCGAAGAAAGTCAAATTATTGGAATTAAGATGTCAAACATATTTTTTTATTCAGAATTACACTGTAATGAAAACCATCTGACAAGATGGACATAGGCTATGTTTTATCACGCGGTTTTGCTTGCGTTATTTGTATTACGCGAGCGGAGCCGCGTGGACACCTACTGTTTATTTATATGACAACGAAGATAACTAAAAGCTTGTTATACTGATTTAATGTCATTCAGTACAAATGGAAACTCGACAACACGAAATCACCATTTTGTAATTGGATCAAAGTTCAAACAATCGAAAATAATAACCGGTGTGAAGTTAGCGGCCTAAAGTTAGCGGCCTATGATAACCCGACCAAATTAAGATGTCTAAATTACAAATCATTTCGGAAGCTGATACGAAGCGTCTAAATACGTATATCCTTAAGGAAAAACATGCGGCGTTCATCATTTTACCTTACGGTGCATCAACACAAAGCTACAACGTAAAAAGTATAAATAAATGACAAAAAGGAATTTAGGAAACTTTCTTCATTTTTCATTTCACTCTACTGCAATTTTCATCCAGTTCTCGACAATAAGACACATCAAAAAGTACTTTTGGGATAGCAATAGGCCTAGAGCTTTCTAAAACAGCTTTCAGAAATTACTTATCGAGATTCCTTCACTCTCTGCGGTTGTCCGGAAGTAAGCGGCCAAAAGTCTGCATACTCATTTTCGTCAATCTGACTGATTTTCAGACAATAAGACACAATGAAATTTACTGTAGGGACAGCTTTAGGGCAAGAGCTTTCTAAAACAGCTTTCAGTTTCAACTTATCAAGATTCCTTCACTTCCTAACATTGCCATGAAGTTTGCGGCCAAAAGTCGATATACAAACTTTCTTCAATCTAATTGATTTCTATATAATAAGACACTACAAAATCGACTGTTGGTATAGCTGTAGGGCAAGAGCTTTCTAAAACAGCTTTTAGATTATATTTATCGAGATTCCTTTACTTTCTGCGGTTGTCGTGAAGTTTACGGCCTAATCACTACATACATATTTTTGTCAATCTGACTGATTGCCAGACAATAAGACACTATGAAATGTACTGTAAGGATAGCTTTAGGACAATAGCTTTCTAAAACAGCTTTCAGATTTGACTTATCGAGATTCCTTCACATTCTGTGGTTGTCATGAAGTTAGCGGCCTAAAGTCAATATACAAACATTCTTCAATCTGACTGATTACTAGACAATAAGACACTATAAAATCTATTGTTAGAATAACTGTAGGACAAGACCTTTCCAAAACAGCTCTCAGATTTTACTTATCGAGATTCCTTCACTCTCTGCGGTTTTCGTGAAGTTAGCGGCCTAATCTGTAATACACATTTTTATCAATCTGACTGATTTTCAGACAATAAGACACAATGAAATTTACTGTAGAGACAGCTTTAGGGCAAGAGCTTTATTAAACAGCTTTCAAATTTCACTTATCGAGATTCCTTCACTTTCTGCAGTTGTCATGAAGTTAGCGGCCTAAAGTCAATATACAAACATTCGTCAATCTGACTGATTTTTAGATAATAAGACACTAAAAAATCTACTTAGAGAATAGCTGTAGGACGAGACCTTTCAAAAACAGTTTTCAGATTTTGCTTATCGAGATTCCTTCATTCCCTGCGGTTGTCGTGAAGTTAGCGGCCCAGAGTCATCATACACATTTATGTCAATCTGACTGATTTCCAGACGATAAGACACTTCGAAATTTACCGTAGGGATAGCTTTAAGGCAACAGCTTTCTATAACAGCTTTCAAATTTCACTTATCGACATTCCTTCACTCTTTGCGGTTGTCGTGAAGTTAGCGGCCTAATCTGTAATACACATTTTTATCAATCTGACTGATTTTCAGACAATAAGACACTTTGAAATGTACTGTTGAGACAGCTTTACAGCAGGAGCTTTGTAACACAGCATTCAGATTTTACTTATCGAGATTCCTACACTCTCTGCGGTTGTCGTGAGGTTGGCGGCCTAATCTCTACATAAACGATTTTATCAATCTGACTGATTTGTACACAATAAGACACTATGAAACGTACTGAAGGGATAGCTTTAGGGCAAGGGCTTTCTAAAACAGCTTTCAGATTTGACTTATCGAGATTTGTTCACATTCTGTGGTTGTCATGAAGTTAGCGGCCTAAAGTCAATATACTAACATTCGTCAATCTTACTGATTACTAGACAATAAGACACTATAAAATCTACTTAGAGAATAGCTGTAGGACGAGACCTTTCAAAAACAGCTTTCAGATTTTACTTATCGAGATTCCTTCATTATCTGCGGTTGTCGTGAAGTTAGCGGCCCAAAGTCATCATACACATTTTTGTCAATCTGACTGATTTCCGGACGATAAGACACTTTGAAATGTACCGTAGGGATAGCTTCAAGGCAACAGCTTTCTATAACAGCTTTCAAATTTCACTTATCGATATTCCTTCACTCTTTGCGGTTGTCGTGAAGTTAGCGGCCTAATCTGTAATACACATTTTTATCAATCTGACTGATTTTTAGACAATAAGACACTTTGAAATGTACTGTTGAGATAGCTTTACAGCAGGAGCTTTGTAACACAGCATTCAGATTTTACTTATCGAGATTCCTACACTCTCTGCGGTTGTCGTGAAGTTAGCGGCCTAATCTCTACATACACATTTTTATCAATCTGACTGATTTGTACACAATAAGACACTATGAAATGTACTGAAGGGATAGCTTTGGGGCAAGGACTTTCTAAAACAGCTTTCAGATTTGACTTATCGAGATTCCTTCACATTCTGTGGTTGTCATGAAGTTAGCGGCCTAAAGTCAATATACTAACATTCGTCAATCTTACTGATTACTAGACAATAAGACACTATAAAATGTACTTAGAGAATAGCTGTAGGACGAGACCTTTCAAAAACAGCTTTCAGATTTTACTTATCGAGTGTCCTTCATTTTCTGCGGCTGTCGTGAAGTTAGCGGCCTAATCTCTACATATACATTTTTATCAATCTGACTGATTTGTAGACCATAAGACACTATGAAATGTACTGAAGGGATAGCTTTAGGGCAAGGGCTTTCTAAAACAGCTTTCAGATTTGCCTTATCGAGATTTCGAGATTCCTTCACATTCTGTGGTTGTCATGAAGTTAGCGGCCTAAAGTCAATATACAAACATTCGTCAATCTGACTGCGTACTAGACAATAAGACACTATAAAATCTACTGTTAGAATAACTGTAGGACAAGACCTTTCCAAAACAGCTTTCATATTTTACTTATCGAGATTCCTTCACTCTCTGCGGTTTTCGTGAAGTTAGCGGCCTAATCTGTAATACACATTTTTATCAAACTGACTGATTTTCAGACAATAAGACACAATGAAATTTACTGTAGGGACAGCTTTATCGCAAGAGCTTTCCAAAACAGCTTTCATATTTGACTTATCGAGATTTCTTCACTCTGCGGTTGTCGTGAAGTTAGCGGCCTAAAGTCAATGTACAAACATTCGTCAATTTGACTGATTACTAGACATTAATACACTATAAAATCTACTGTTAGAATAGCTATAGGACAAGACCTTTCCAAAACAGCTTTCATATTTTACTTATCGAGATTCCTTCATTCTCTGCGAATTTCGTGAAGTTAGCGGCCTAAAGTCAACATACACATTTTTGACAATCTGACTGATTTCCAGACGAAAAGACACTTTGAAATGTACTGTAGAGACAGCTTTAAAGCAGAAGCTTTCTAACACAGCATTCAGATTTTACGTATCGAGATTCCTTCACTCTTTGCGGTTGTCGTGAAGTTAGCGGCCTAATCTCTCTATACACATTTTTATCAATCTTACTGATTTTCAGACAATAAGACAGTATGAAATTTAGTGTAGGGATAGCTATAGGGCAAGAGTATTCTTAAACAGCTTTCAAATTTCATTTATCGACATTCTTTCAATTTCTGCCGTTGTCGTGAAGTTAGCGGCCTACAGTCAATATACAAACATTCGTCAATTTGACTGATTACTAAACAATAAGACACTATAAAATCTACTGTTAGAATAGCTGTGGGACTATACCTTTCAAAAATAGCTTTGATATTTTAAATATCGAGATTCCTTCACTTTCTGCGGTTGTCATGAAGTTAGCGGTCTAGAGTCAATATACAAACTTTCGTCAATCTGACTGATTAATAGATAACAAGAAACTTCGAAATGTACTGTAGGGATAGCTTTAAGGCAAGAGCTTTCTATAACAGCTATCGAATTTCACTTATCGACATTCCTTTACTTTCTGCAGTTGTCGTGAAGTAAGCGGCCCAAAGTCAATGTACAAACATTCGTCAATTTGACTGAATACTAGAAAATGAGACACTATAAAATCTACTGTTAGAATAGCTATAGGACGAGACCTTTCAAAAACAGCTTTCAGATTTTACGTATCGAGATGCGAAGTTGGAATGGAGCGAAGTTGGGAGTAGACATAAGGAGAGGGCAAATGCACAAAAGATCCCACTGGGTCGAAGTCCATCCGAAGGGGCCCTCATCTAGATAAGATAAGATAAGATAAGATAAGATACGTATCGAGATTCCTTCATTCTCTGCGGTTGTCGTGAAGTTAGCGGCCCAAAGTCAACATTCACATTTTTGTCAATCTGACTGATTTCCAGACGATAATACACTTCGACATGTACTGCAGGGATAGCTTTAAAGCTAGAGCTTTGTATAACAGCTTTCAAATTTCACTTATCGACATTCCTTCAATTTCTGCCGTTGTCGTGAAGTTAGCGGCCTAAAGTCAATATAAAGACACTATGAAATATACTGTAATGATAGCTTTAGGGCAAGAGCTTTCTAAAACAGATTGTCAAATAATAAGACACTTTAAATGTACATTTCACAGTAGGGATATTTCTAGGCCAAGATCTTTCTACATCAGCTTTCAGATTTTTCGAGATTCCTTCACTCATGACGGTTGTCATGACGTTACTGGCCTGACACCTCAATGCACTTTTGGGACACTTAGATTGACCTTTAAGCAAACAGTACACTACACAACTTATGGACAATAAATTTAAACGACAAATTCAAGAATTTTAGAGTATAAGTATCGAGCTTACTAGACCTTTTGCGGCTGACATGAAGTCGGTGGCCTTTAAACACTTTTTCACGCTTGGATTTATCTGTAAGCAGAAAGACATTAAAAAACTTATTGACAAGGAATCTGCCAAATACAAAGACTTTCTAAAACAGCTTTCATTAAGTGGATTATTTTTAATGAATTGTGGATAAGCATTAATAAAATAAGTTTCGGTCCAAACCGACTGAAACTTATTTCTACAACACAATCGAAAAAATACCAAATATAACTATTTGCATGGGCATTAGCTCAGGAGAGAAATCCTGTTCTTGATTTAAGCTTAATTTGAAGTATGCAAAATCATGAGTACTTACTTAAATTAAATTTCTAGGAATGATTTTTCAACAGTTTTTTTAATTTAAGTGTATCAAAAAAGCGAAAGGGCATCTAACCTATTTTTATTTCCTTAAATGCTTACGAAAACTATTGTCAACCATATCTTATGGCGTCGTGATACATATTAGTAATACCTGTACCTGTAGCCCTAGGACCTACCAAAATTTTACCGTTTCGAAATCAATACGAGTTTGCGAAACAACTGAATAGATTAAGAAACATCCTCACGTGATTATTATTAAATAAAATTTACATCAAAAAACACCACTGCACACTGCTAATTTACAAATTAAGCCAGAAAACTTTTTTTGCATCAGAAATACACCGGGTCTGTGAAAAAGGCTTTTTTTCACTTTTAGTACCTGTCATTATAACACCGATTTAATCCAGGACCAAAATATGTACGATTTTAATTTTCGTTAATAATCGAATACTACATTTTCGGCTTAAGGTTTTATTTGAGTTCTACACTATCGATTGCTTATTCCTTACATAATTCGCAAGTTTTTTTAGGATTCGTTTTATTTCTGGCACAGTCATAACGGTCACTTCAGCCCGGCTAGCACACTAATCGGCCATATATTTACGTTCGGACGTATAACTTTACGATTGTTCTCATTTTTACGTTACTTAGCTAACATGCTAATCTTGCAACATATATTATTTTATGCCATAGCGTAAAATATATGTAGCAAAAAGAAGTGTAGTGTTGCCAATAGATATAACTGAATTTCTACCAATTATTACATTCTTTTCATTCGTTCAATCGCAGTCTATGGTTAGAGACCCAATATAATACTACTTAATTAAATAGTAATAATAAGCACTGCCCTGTTACTAAATTGTTGTACTTACTCTTGTATTAAGTTGTATTATAATCGTTTTTCGTTTTTATTTATTTACTTTACTCCCGCCCCGTTTTTCCCATAATATTTGTAAGTTTGTATCGTAATTCATTTTATGGTACAAGTGTTCATGTTTTCTTTGTAGCATGCTTGCTGAAATTGAGGAACAGTAAATTTTAACCAAGGCTTGATTTATTAGACGACAAGCTGCCCGCGCTGCTTCTCCCGCATAATTCAAAGAAAGTAGGCAAACCCGTGGGATAAAATATAGCTTACCACCACCCAGAAACCCCAATCTATACGCATTCAAAGATTTTTTGAAACACAATCTTGCAAATCTTCAATCTCACAGACTTTGTCCTCTTATAATATTATAAACATATTATGTATATAATATTATAGTGTATGAAGAATGTGAAGGAATCTCGATCAGTCAAATCTGAAAGTTGTTTTAGAAAGCTCTTGCCCTAAAGCTATCCCTTCAGTACATTTCATAGTGTCTTATTGTCTACAAATCGGTCAGATTGATAAAAATGTGTATGTAGAGATTAGCCCGCTAACTTCACGACAACCGCAGAGAGTGTAGGAATCTCGATAAGTAAAATCTGAATGCTGTGTTACAAAGCTCCTGCTGTAAAGCTGTCTCAACAGTACATTTCAAAGTGTCTTATTGTCTGAAAATCAGTCAGATTGATAAAAATGTGTATCACAGATTAGGCCGCTAACTTCACGACAACCGCAAAGAGTGAAGGAATGTCGATAAGTGAAATTTGAAAGCTGTTATAGAAAGCTGTTGCCTTAAAGCTATCCCTACGGTACATTTCGAAGTGTCTTATCGTCTGGAAATCAGTCAGATTGACAAAAATGTGTATGATGACTTTGGGCCGCTAACTTCACGACAACCGCAGGGAATGAAGGAATCTCGATAAGCAAAATCTGAAAGCTGTTTTTGAAAGTTCTCGTCCTACAGCTATTCTCTAAGTAGATTTTATAGTGTCTTATTATCTAGAAATCAGTCAGATTGACGAATGTTTGTATATTGACTTTAGGCCGCTAACTTCATGACAACTGCAGAAAGTGAAGGAATCTCGATAAGTGAAATTTGAAAGCTGTTTAAGAAAGCTCTTGCCCTAAAGCTGTCCCTGCAGTAAATTTCATTGTGTCTTATTGTCTACAAATCAGTCAGATTGATAAAAATGTGTATGTAGAGATTAGGCCGCTAACTTCACGACAACCGCAGAGAGTGTAGGAATCTCGATAAGTAAAATCTGAATGCTGTGTTACAAAGCTGCTGCTGTAAAGCTGTCTCAACAGTACATTTCAAAGTGTCTTATTGTCTAAAAATCAGTCAGATTGATAAAAATGTGTATTACAGATTAGGCCGTTAACTTCACGACAACCGCAAAGAGTGAAGGAATGTCGATAAGTGAAATTTGAAAGCTGTTATAGAAAGCTGTCGCCTTAAAGCTATCCCTACGGTACATGTCAAGCAATATTCGAAGCAATTTAAAATAGATTGTCATGTTGCCAAGCGTAATTATTTATCTCAGAAAATAAAAAATAGCTCTGACATTATAAAAACAACCCGGAAAGTAATAAACATGGAGACTGGCAGATCGAAAAACACACCGACTGATCTTAAAATAAAAATTGATGGCAGAATTGTAGATTCTAGTTTGGAAGTAGCTACTGAATTTGAATATTTCTTTAGTGAGATACCAGTCTCCACAACTAAGTATTTAAATTCATCACCTTCCTCTGCCGTTACATTGTTGAAAGAAAACGCCCCAGAATGTAATACAAACCTCCATTTTGAACACGTTAGTTTCTCAGATGTAGTAAAGGCGTTTAAATCGATTAATGTCAAAAAAACTAGTGACCTCTGGGGAGTTTCTGTTCATGCACTCAAATGCATTATAGAAATCATAGCGCCTGATTTGGCAGTTATATTTAACAACAGTGTCGATTGCGGCGAGTTCCCTGATCTAATGAAACATAGTAAAATCATTCCGTTATTCAAATCGGGTAGCACTACTGACCCCACTAACTTCAGACCAATATCTGTGCTCCCAACATTTAGCAAAATTTTTGAAAAATTAGTTTTGTCACAATTAATAAAGCATTTTAATATAAACAATTTGATGCATAACATGCAATTTGGATTTACCCGGGGTCGCTCGACAACCGACGCTGGTGTCGAGCTGATTAAACACATTTTCGATGCCTGGGAGGAATCACAAGATGCTTTAGGTATCTTCTGTGATTTATCCAAGGCCTTCGACTGCGTTTGTCATGAAACATTGATCAGGAAACTCGACTACTATGGAGTCAGAGGATCAGCACTGAATTTACTAAAGTCATACTTACATGGTAGAATACAAAGGGTCGAAGTGAATGGACAGCGATCACCGGGGTCATTGGTCTCGATGGGTGTACCGCAGGGATCAATATTGGGACATTTCCTGTTCCTTATCTACATAAATGACTTGCCATATCTCGTAAAGACCCACCATGATATAGTATTATTTGCTGATGACACCTCACTTATTTTCAAACTTATAAGACAGCAAAAAGCTTGCAATGACGTAAACAATGCTATTTCTAAAGTAGTAAATTGGTTTAATATTAATAATTTATTGTTAAATGAGAAGAAGACTAAATGTATTAAATTTGTCACGAATCACGTTGAATACGAGCAAGGGAGTGTCTTTGTGAAAGATGAGGAATTGGAACTAGTTGATAGCACAGTTTTTCTTGGTTTAACGTTAGATTCTAAGCTTCAATGGGGTCCCCATATTGCTAATCTCTCGAATAGACTGAGTTCTGCAGCATTTGCAGTGAGTAAGATCCGTCAATTAACAGACGTGAAAACAGCTCGATTAGTATATTTTAGCTACTTCCATAGCATTATGTCATATGGTATTTTATTGTGTGGCAGTGCCTCGGACATTCATTCGATTTTTGTTCTGCAGAAACGGGCTATTCGGGCGATATATAGATTGAAACAGAGAGACTCACTTAGGGATAAGTTTAAAAATATTAATATCATGACATTGCATTGTCAATATATCTATGAAAATATTGTGTATGTACATAAAAACATTGTCAATTTTAGGAGAAACTGTGACATACATAATATTAATACTAGAAATAAGCATAAGCTCGCGGTGCCCACCACTCGGCTCCAAAAAATAAAAAAAACATTCATGGGTAATTGTGTAAGGTTTTATAACAAACTTCCTGGAAACGTAACTGAGTTATCTATTAATAAATTCAAAAATTCTGTGAAACGTAAACTTATTACTAAAGCTTATTATAGCGCACAAGACTACATGAATGATAAAACTTCTTGGGACTAATTTTGACTGGATTTATAATTTATTTATTCCGTTTGGAAAAATTTGACATTGTGTTTTTTTAATTAATTATTCTCGTTTTATTTATTTTTTGACATAAGATTGTCTTTCTAGAAACATTCTAGACTAGTATTTTTTTATATAAAATTTTAAATATTTCATTTAAATGTTACTTTTTATGTTTAATAAATTACTCGAAGTAATTAGCTTAAGATTATGTTTCTACCTGACGATTTGAAAGTGCTTGTTACTGGGCCTACTTGAATAAATATAATTTTGAGTTTGAGTTTGAATTTTTGAGTTTGAACATTTCGAAGTGTCTTATCGTCTGGAAATCAGTCAGATTGACAAAAATGTGTATGATGACTTTGGGCCGCTAACTTCACGACAACCGCAGAAAATGAAGGAATCTCGATAAGTAAAATCTGAAAGCTGTTTTTGAAAGGTCTCGTCCTACAGCTATTCTCTAAGTAGATTTTATAGTGTCTTATTGTCTAGTAATCCGTAAGATTGACGAAAGTTAGTATATTGACTTTAGGCCGCTAACTTCATGACAACCACAGAATGTGAAGGAATCTCGATAAGTCAAATCTGAAAGCTGTTTTAGAAAGCCCTTACCCCAAAGCTATTCCTTCAGTACATTTCATAGTGTCTTATTGTATACAAATCAGTCAGATTGATAAAAATGTGTATGTAGAGAATAGGCCGCTAACTTCACGACAACCGCAGAGAGTGTAGGAATGTCGATAAGTAAAATCTGAATGCTGTGTTACAAAGCTCCTGCTTTAAAGCTGTCTCAACAGTACATTTCAAAGTGTCTTATTGTCTGAAAATCAGTCAGATTGATAAAAATGTGTATTACAGATTAGGCCGCTAACTTCACGACAACCGCAAAGAGTGAAGGAATGTCGATAAGTGAAATTTGAAAGCTGTTATAGAAAGCTGTTGCCTTACAGCTATCCCTACGGTACATTTCGAAGTGTCTTATCTTCTGGAAATCAGTCAGATTGATAAAAATGTGTATGATGACTTTGGGCCGCTAACTTCACGACAACCGCAGAAAATGAAGGAATCTCGATAAGTAAAATCTGAAAGCTGTTTTTAAAAGGTCTCGTCCTACAGCTATTCTCTAAGTAGATTTTATAGTGTCTTATTGTCTAGTAATCAGTAAGATTGACGAATGTTAGTATATTGACTTTAGGCCGCTAACTTCATGACAAGCACAGAATGTGAAGAAATCTCGATAAGTCACATCTGAAAGCTGTTTTAGAAAGCCCTTGCCCTAAAACTATCCCTTCAGTACATTTCATATTGTCTTATTGTGTACAAATCGGTCAGATTGATAAAAATGTGTATGTAGAGATTAGGCCGCTAACTTCACGAGAACCGCAAAGAGTAAAGGAATGTCGATAAGTGAAATTTGAAAGCTGTGTTACAAAGCTCCTGCTGTAAAGCTGTCTCAACAGTACATTTCAAAGTGTCTTATTGTCTGAAAATCAGTCAGATTGACAAAAATGTGTATTACAGATTAGGCCGCTAACTTCACGACAACCGCAAAGAGTGAAGGAATGTCGATAAGTGAAATTTGAAAGCTGTTATAGAAAGCTGTTGCCTTACAGCTATCCCTACGGTTCATTTCGAAGTGTCTTATCGTCTGGAAATCAGTCAGATTGACAAAAATGTGTATGATGACTTTGGGCCGCTAACTTCACGACAACCGCAGAGAATGAAGGAATCTCGATAAGTAAAATCTGAAAGCTGTTTTTGAAAGGTCTCGTCCTACAGCTATTCTCTAAGTAGATTTTATAGTGTCTTATTACTTAGAAATCAGTCAGATTGACGAATGTTTGTATATTGACTGTAGGCCGCTAACTTCATGACAACTGCAGAAAGTGAAGGAATCTCGATAAGTGAAATTTGAAAGCTGTTTAAGAAAGCTCTTGCCCTAAAGCTGTCCCTGCAGTAAATTTCATTGTGTCTTATTGTCTGAAAATCAGTCAGATTGATAAAAATGTGTATTACAGATTAGGCCGCTAACTTCACGACAACCGCAAAGAGTGAAGGAATGTCGATAAGTGAAGTTTGAAAGCTGTTATAGAAAGCTCTTGCCTTAAAGCTATCCCTACAATACATTTCGAAGTGTCTTATCGTCTGGTAATCAGTCAGATTGACAAAAATGTCTATGATGACTCTGAGCCGCTAACTTCACGACAACCGCAGGGAATGAAGGAATCTCGATAAGCAAAATCTGAAAGCTGTTTTTGAAAGGTCTCGTCCTACAGCTATTCTCTAAGTAGATTTTATAGTGTCTTATTGTCTAGTAATCAGTAAGATTGACGAATGTTAGTATATTGACTTTAGGCCGCTAACTTCATGACAACCACAGAATGTGAAGAAATCTCGATAAGTCAAATCTGAAAGCTGTTTTAGAAAGCCCTTGCCCTAAAGCTATCCCTTCAGTACGTTTCATAGTGTCTTATTGTGTACAAATCAGTCAGATTGATAAAATCGTGTATGTAGAGATTAGGCCGCCAACCTCACGACAACCGCAGAGACTGTAGGAATCTCGATAAGTAAAATCTGAATGCTGTGTTACAAAGCTCCTGCTGTAAAGCTGTCTCAACAGTACATTTCAAAGTGTCTTATTGTCTGAAAATCAGTCAGATTGATAAAAATGTGTATTACAGATTAGGCCGCTAACTTCACGACAACCGCAAAGAGTGAAGGAATGTCGATAAGTGAAATTTGAAAGCTGTTATAGAAAGATGTTGCCTTATAGCTATCCCTACGGTACATTTCGAAGTGTCTTATCGTCTGGAAATCAGTCAGATTGACATAAATGTGTATGATGACTTTGGGCCGCTAACTTCACGACAACCGCAGAAAATGAAGGAATCTCGATAAGCAAAATCTGAAAGCTGTTTTTGAAAGGTCTTGTCCTACAGCTATTCTCTAAGTAGATTTTATAGTGTCTTATTATCTAGAAATCAGTCAGATTGACGAATGTTTGTATATTGACTTTAGGTCGCTAACTTCATGACAACTGCAGAAAGTGAAGGAATCTCGATAAGTCAAATCTGAAAGCTGTTTTAGAAAGCCCTTGCCCTAAAGCTATCCCTTTAGTACGTTTCATAGTGTCTTATTGTGTACAAATCAGTCAGATTGATAAAAATGTGTATGTAGAGATTAGGCCGCCAACCTCACGACAACCGCAGAGAGTGTAGGAATCTCGATAAGTAAAATCTGAATGCTGTATTACAAAGCTCCTGCTGTAAAGCTGTCTCAACAGTACATTTCAAAGTGTCTTATTGTCTGAAAATCAGTCAGATTGACAAAAATGTGTATTACAGATTAGGCCGCTAACTTCACGACAACCGCAAAGAGTGAAGGAATGTCGATAAGTGAAATTCGAAAGCTGTTATAGAAAGCTGTTGCCTTAAAGCTATCCCTACGGTACATTTCAAAGTGTCTTATCGTCTGGAAATCAGTCAGATTGACATAAATGTGTATGATGACTCTGGGCCGCTAACTTCACGACAACCGCAGGGAATGAAGAAATCTCGATAAGCAAAATCTGAAAACTGTTTTTGAAAGGTCTCGTCCTACAGCTATTCTCTAAGTAGATTTTATAGTGTCTTATTATCTAAAAATCAGTCAGATTGACGAATGTTTGTATATTGACTTTAGGCCGCTAACTTCATGACAACTGCAGAAAGTGAAGGAATCTCGATGAGTGAAATTTGAAAGCAGTTTAATAAAGCTCTTGCCCTAAAGCTGTCCCTACAGTAAATTTCATTGTGTCTTATTGTCTGAAAATCAGTCAGATTGATAAAAATGTGTATTACAGATTAGGCCGCTAACTTCACGAAAACCGCAGAGAGTGAAGGAATCTCGATAAGTAAAATCTGAGAGCTGTTTTGGAAAGGTCTTGTCCTACAGTTATTCTAACAATAGATTTTATAGTGTCTTATTGTCTAGTAATCAGTCAGATTGACGAATGTTTGTATATTGACCGCCGATTCAATTGATTTAGGCCGCTAACTTCATGACAACCACAGAATGTGAAGGAATCTCGATAAGTCAAATCTGAAAGCTGTTTTAGAAAGCTATTGCCCTAAAGCTATCCTAACAGTACATTTCATAGTGTCTTATTGTCTGGCAATCAGTCAGATTGACAAAAATATGTATGTGGAGATTAGGCCGCCAACCTCAGGACAACCGCAGAGAGTGTAGGAATCTCGATAAGTAAAATCTGAATGCTGTGTTACAAAGCTCCTGCTGTAAAGCTGTCTCAACAGTACATTTCAAAGTGTCTTATTGTCTAAAAATCAGTCAGATTGATAAAAATGTGTATTACAGATTAGGCCGCTAACTTCACGACAACCGCAAAGAGTGAAGGAATGTCGATAAGTGAAATTTGAAAGCTGTTATAGAAAGCTGTTGCCTTAAAGCTATCCCTACGGTACATTTCGAAGTGTCTTATCGTCTGGAAATCAGTCAGATTGACAAAAATGTGTATGATGACATTGGGCCGCTAACTTCACGACAACCGCAGAAAATGAAGGAATCTCGATAAGTAAAATCTGAAAGCTGTTTTTGAAAGGTCTCGTCCTACAGCTATTCTCTAAGTAGATTTTATAGTGTCTTATTGTCTAGTAATCAGTAAGATTGAAGAATGTTAGTATATTGACTTTAGTCCGCTAACTTCATGACAACCACAGAATGTGAAGAAATCTCGATAAGTCAAATCTGAAAGCTGTTTTAGAAAGCCCTTGCCCTAAAGCTATCCCTTCAGTACGTTTCATAGTGTCTTATTGTGTACAAATCAGTCAGATTGATAAAAATGTGTATGTAGAGATTAGGCCGCTAACTTCACGAGAACCGCAAAGAGTGAAGGAATGTCGATAAGTAAAATCTGAATGCTGTGTTACAAAGCTCCTGCTGTAAAGCTGTCTCAACAGTACATTTCAAAGTGTCTTATTGTCTAAAAATCAGTCAGATTGATAAAAATGTGTATTACAGATTAGGCCGCTAACTTCACGACAACCGCAAAGAGTGAAGGAATGTCGATAAGTGAAATTTGAAAGCTGTTATAGAAAGCTGTTGCCTTAAAGCTATCCCTACGGTACATTTCGAAGTGTCTTATCGTCTGGAAATCAGTCAGATTGACAAAAATGTGAATGATGACTTTGGGCCGCTAACTTCACGACAACCGCAGAAAATAAAGGAATCTCGATAAGTAAAATCTGAAAGCTGTTTATGAAAGGTCTCGTCCTACAGCTATTCTCTAAGTAGATTTTATAGTGTCTTATTGTCTAGTTATCAGTAAGATTGACGAAAGTTAGTATATTGACTTTAGGCCGCTAACTTCATGACAACCACAGAATGTGAAGAAATCTCGATAAGTCAAATCTGAAAGCTGTTTTAGAAAGCCCTTGCCCTAAAGCTATCCCTTCAGTACGTTTCATAGTGTCTTATTGTGTACAAATCAGTCAGATTGATAAAAATGTGTATGTAGAGATTAGGCCGCTAACTTCACGAGAACCGCAAAGAGTGAAGGAATGTCGATAAGTTAAATTTGAAAGCTGTTATAGAAAGCTGTTGCCTTACAGCTATCCCTACGGTTCATTTCGAAGTGTCTTATCGTCTGGAAATCAGTCAGATTGACAAAAATGTGTATGATGACTTTGGGCCGCTAACTTCACGACAACCGCAGAGAATGAAGGAATCTCGATAAGTAAAATCTGAAAGCTGTTTTTGAAAGGTCTCGTCCTACAGCTATTCTCTAAGTAGATTTTAAAGTGTCTTATTACTTAGAAATCAGTCAGATTGACGAATGTTTGTATATTGACTTTGGGCCGCTAACTTCATGACAACTGCAGAAAGTGAAGGAATCTCGATAAGTGAAATTTGAAAGCTGTTTAAGAAAGCTCTTGCCCTAAAGCTGTCCCTGCAGTAAATTTAATTGTGTCTTATTGTCTGAAAATCAGTCAGATTGATAAAAATGTGTATTACAGATTAGGCCGCTAACTTCACGACAACCGCAAAGAGTGAAGGAATGTCGATAAGTGAAATTTGAAAGCTGTTATAGAAAGATGTTGCCTTATAGCTATCCCTACGGTACATTTCGAAGTGTCTTATCGTCTGGAAATCAGTCAGATTGACATAAATTTGTATGATGACTTTGGGCCGCTAACTTCACGACAACCGCAGAAAATGAAGGAATCTCGATAAGCAAAATCTGAAAGCTGTTTTTGAAAGGTCTCGTCCTACAGCTATTCTCTAAGTAGATTTTATAGTGTCTTATTATCTAGAAATCAGTCAGATTGACGAATGTTTGTATATTGACTTTAGGCCGCTAACTTCATGACAACTGCAGAAAGTGAAGGAATCTCGATAAGTGAAATTTGAAAGCTGTTTAAGAAAGCTCTTGCCCTAAAGCTGTCTCTACAGTAAATTTCATTGTGTCTTATTGTCTGAAAATCAGTCAGATTGATAAAAATATGTATTACAGATTAGGCCGCTAACTTCACGAAAACCGCAGAGAGTGAAGGAATCTCGATAAGTAAAATATGAAAGCTGTTTTGGAAAGGTCTTGTCCTACAGTTATTCTAACAGTAGATTTTATAGTGTCTTATTGTCTAGTAATCAGTCAGATTGACGAATGTTTGTATATTGACCGCCGATTCGATTGATTTAGGCCGCTAACTTCATGACAACCACAGAATGTGAAGGAATCTCGATAAGTCAAATCTGAAAGCTGTTTTAGAAAGCTATTGCCCTAAAGCTATCCTAACAGTACATTTCATAGTGTCTTATTGTCTGGCAATCAGTCAGATTGACAAAAATATGTATGTAGAGATTAGGCCGTAAACTTCACGACAACCGCAGAAAGTAAAGGAATCTCGATAAGTATAATCTAAAAGCTGTTTTAGAAAGCTCTTGCCCTACAGCTATACCAACAGTCGATTTTGTAGTGTCTTATTATATAGAAATCAATTAGATTGAAGAAAGTTTGTATATCGACTTTTGGCCGCAAACTTCATGGCAATAGTAGGAAGTGAAGGAATCTTGATAAGTTAAAACTGAAAGCTGTTTTAGAAAGCTCTTGCCCTAAAGCTGTCCCTACAGTAAATTTCATTGTGTCTTATTGTCTGAAAATCAGTCAGATTGACGAAAATGAGTATGCAGACTTTTGGCCGCTTACTTCCGGACAACCGCAGAGAGTGAAGGAATCTCGATAAGTAATTTCTGAAAGCTGTTTTAGAAAGCTCTAGGCCTATTGCTATACCAAAAGTACTTTTTGATGTGTCTTATTGTCGAGAACTGGATGAAAATTGCAGTAGAGTGAAATGAAAAATGAAGAAACTTTCCTAAATTCCTTTTTGTCATTTATTTATACTTTTTACGTTGTAGCTTTGTGTTGATGCACCGTAAGGTAAAATGATGAACGCCGCATGTTTTTCCTTAAGGATATACGTATTTAGACGCTTCGCTTCGCTTATAATTTTCAAATTCACATTATTCAGATTTGACCAATTTCAAGTTGTAAATTGTCCATTTGTGCTGAATGACAGTAAATTGTAATACTTACCCTCTCACGAAAATGAAGCTCACTAAAAATCCGATGACCAATCGGATTCAGCGGTACCAATTATCTCGCAAATTATAAAAATAACGAAGTGCTGAAATCGATTTTAATCCAATCATTGTTACGCCGAGATCAGCCCGGAACACTTACTAATAATAAAAAAGTTGGAGGGGAATCATAATATTGCGGGCTTGGGGTTTCTCGAGTAAATTGGTTGTAGTTAGTTTACGACATACTTCTGAAGTTGCTGATTGATTTGGGAAGGACTTACAATAACTATTAAGTGATATTTTTTGGGCATGTTATATGCCGTGTTTGGCGGTGTCTCTGGATCAAGCTTCTTCTCAGTCGTACACTTTTATTTATTGGTTTATTTTTATATATCAGCTACAGAAACACATTGATTATATAGGTAAAATACAAAAAGCCCATTAAAGTTTCCCACCGATACCATCGAAGTAAACATTGAAGTAAGCATTTGTCAGATTGAACACTCTCCATCGGTGTTGTGCCTCATGTCAATGGTCGCCGGTTTAACTATGACGCGCCAGTCAGGCGGTTTACTGCGAGAGCACTGGCCTATGCCCGTCTCCGTTCATCAAACTGCCTTATTGGAAGCCAGACCTGTCAAGCTAGTCTAAACAGACAGACATTGAGATGTATCTCTATGAGTAATGATTCCAAGGATAATATTATACACGTTCATTTCACATTCATGCACAAAAGAAGTACCATCGTGCACCCAATAGAGGCACAACATATCACTACACAAAGAATTTGAAATTTTCTGGAGGCAACGGGCCTTAACTATGAACTCAAAAAATGGGCTGCCACAATAGACCCCACGATACGGGGCTAGATCACTTGCTGGTCCAAGCGGCATATTAAGGCCCACAAATGAACAATAATAATACTACTGTGACAGTGTCTTTAATAATTATGTAAGGCACCGGTGCGATATGGCAAATTAAAATACAATGATCATAATTATTTATGCGCTTTGTTCAGGGCAAATCCTTACTTTTATAGGTTATGCAATATGACATCCCTACAGTTACAAACCTCAGTTCAGTTTATTACCTCCACGATTTACAAGACTTTTTTTTTCAATCGTCCGTCACCTAGTGTTTGTTATAAATTTACGAATTTGAAATCCTAGTTTTCTCAACCGATATTTTTAGAATGTTTCTGTAGTTCAATAGCCGTTCTAATCGGAAGTAATCCGTGATAATCCCAAGTTCGTTCTATTCATGCCATAATATCGCTGAGTACTAAAGGCTTTTAGTATAGAAATTGCTACCGTTTGGATTTGGATGGTCCCCATGGTATTTTAACAGTTCCATTAATGAAATTGAAGTAGGATTTTTTTCTCCAGTTATTCCGTTACATGCTACAGTTCAATTCAACAGAACTATTTTCTGGTAGTTTATAAACCAAACTGTTAGATGTCGGGAGACCTCAGTGAGGTAAATAAATAAGTTAATTATACGAGAGTAAGTCTCGTTTAGTATTAATAATAGATACTCAAATATAAGAAAGAATCGGTAAAGTACTAATGATTCTTCCGGAGTCGCAAGCGTCCATATGCTACGGTGTCTGCTTATCATTAAGCTGACCGTAGGATAAAAAAATGAGTCATCATCATCATCAGCCTATATACGTCCCACTGCTGGGCACAGGCCTCCTCTCATGTATGAGATGAGGCCTCCAATATTTTTATTTATCCACTCTGAGTAGGTGTTTGTTACAATTTTATCTAAAAAAAGGAAAATAACCAGGCCATTATTAAACAAATAAATACATCGAACGGGAGTGCTAAATTACAAAAAGAAGTATTTACTAAAAAATACGTAGATTATATCTAATTTGAATGCGAAGTGTTTGATGAATGTGAATGGAGCAAGAAAGGTTTGTCAAGATAGTAGCAAGTGGAAATCCGTGATCTCTGCCTACCACTCCGGGAAATAGAGGTAGTGATATGAATGTGTTTGATTTAACCCTATGATTTACCAGTACCTTTATTTGCAGATGTCCCGGTGGTGACGTTAAGGATGGGATCCAGCCTCAACCCAGGACATATCAAGGAGGGCGATGACGTGTATTTTGAATGCAGCGTCAAAGCCAACCCGAAAAGCTATCGGCTGACTTGGTACAAAGGGGTATGTAATACATGTGTATTAAGAATTTTCCGCATTCTTCGTCATCGCTATCATTCTTATCATTGTCATCTTCAGAATATTTTTTTTCCGCATCATCGTCATAACTATCAATATCATCATTATCAACAACAACAACATCGTTGAATTAAATCATTCGTGAGTAGTCTATAATAGAAGATCAAACGAGCTTCGCAAGCGAAGTTCGATCGATATTATATGAGTAAGCTTCATTCGAAGATATAACACACATGTAGTCCTTTAATCTACCAGGCAACATTTCGCAAGTTTAAAGTACGCAGTAAAAACCATAGCTCAAACAGTTTTATCCCCACCTTTACCCCTACCCTACTTAGGGACCTCGGCTTGCCACCATTTCTCATTCTTTTTAGAGACAAAACTTTCCTAGGGGTATAGGGGCGGGCGGGAAGTTATATCTTCGAATGAAGCTTACTCATATAATATCGATCGAACTTCGCTTGCGAAGCTCGTTTGATCTTCTATTATATTTCGAAGCTTCATTCTTCAGATATAACACACATGTAGATGTTTAGAGTTGAAAGTTTTGCTGCCCTTTGTAATTGTAAAACATCATAATCATGAAATGCAATAATTATGTTTTGACAACAATCTTAGATACTCCCAATTATTAATCAAAGAGTACAATTGTAACTTCACATAATTCTACCTATACAAAAGGCAGATTGATCTGGCACAATGACCTTCGTCGATTAATTGACGATGGTAGAAACGAGCCAAAGTTTTCGATGTTCTCGACCAGCCTGCTGCCTTCCGGATAGCATCTAAAGAAATGCCTGACCGGTGTGCAGCTGACGTGGCGGCGTGGCGCGTGCTGTGAGCGCTGAACGCCGCCATGTCTTTACCGCTTTCGCCAAGCACTCGCGTAATGCACCCCGGCTAATGGATTGAGCAGATGCATTTTTATGGGGCCTTTTGAAAGTCAACAAAATATGTTGTGAGCTTTTTCAGTCCTAAAACATCATTATAACAGTCACCGGGCAAATATTTCTATTAGGTATCTTCAAAATATGGAAGGCACAAAATCGGTTGTAGACGACCTACACCTGAAGTCTTAACTATATCATCAAAAAGTACTTTAATACAATTTGGGCATGACTTAATATTATTCCACTTAATAAGTGACAGTGTTTGTACCCTGTGGGCAGGACATATTGCTAACAAAATCGCCAGATTCTTTGTTTGTTTTTCCAATGAAATTTCTCTATTAGGGTACCATGTTGTTATATGATTTAATACCACTTGAGGATCCCAGGTATGGCTATATTTAGGATTTACGGGCTTTAATTTGTAAACACCTTTCGGTAATCCTTTACTTTGGTCATCTGAGCTGATACTACTCCCCCGTAGGAGCGAGGGTGCTGACCTATGATTATTTAATGAGCCATACGACGATCCTTTATTAAATTCGTGCGTTAGAAATAAAATAACAGCAGAAATGAAGCCCTTATAGAAATTGAATATCTATATTATCTATGCTAAATTTCCAGCACAACTTGTATTTAACACACGTTGTACTGTTGTAAAGTGTTGTTTGAAATTGACGCTAACATGAGATTAGATACTTTTACTAATCTCAACAAAAGCGGAAACCACGGTTGGGATGGCCATTAGGGAAATACTACTATTCCTGTGGCGTTGTCATTTATAATCTTATGTAAACACTTTAGTACGAGTGCGAGTGGTGGAAACGCTTAAAAATATTTATTATAAATACCAGCTAATAGTGAATGCGACGACGGTAAGAGCGTCCGAGTCTGGCTTCCACGAAATATATATTTCACATTTGGCAGAGGTACGAGAAGCAAAGAGGTCAATTTCGGGCACACCAAAGTGTTTACTTATTCTTTCAAAGGCTGCAATACTTAAATTTCATTAAATATCAGGATTTAGCCTTCTGGATTCTCTGTCTGCTTCTACATTATTCTTAGTGTTAATGTACGAATCGAATAACCATATGTCTCGTTCTTCACACCACTGCCAAATAGATCTAGGTAAGCTATTTAAGTGGGGAAACTGGATGTCTCCCATTCGATTAATATAGCTTATCGCGGTAGTGTTGTCGATGCGGAACAACAGAGCACAGTTTGATTTATTTAGCGCAAAACATTTTAATCCTAAGAGCGAGCGAGCTCTAAGTAATTAATATGGAATGCTAATTCTTGCTCTTCCCATGCTCCGTTTGCACACACTCTGTCACAAACTGTACCTCATCCTGATCGGGACGGATCTATAGATATTTCTGCATCGAATTTCGTGATTCCAAAATGACAAGACGTTACAAATAATATTATTAGTCCACCAAAATAAGTCAGGTAAAATTTCGCGAGGAAGTTTTACTTTTGATCATAGACATCGTATTCCTGAATAGCTCGGAATTTATATCTTTCTAACAACTTCGTGTACAACCAGCTGTATCTAGCTGTCGGGCATGCAGTGGTAAGAACTCTTAAAAAGTGCGCATACCCTGCATAAGAAGGGATATAGACATGATAATTGAATTGTAAACAAAACCTAAGAATTTACAGCATTGTTGGTAATTTTGGGATTGTATCGAGCTTTTGGTATAGTTTACCACAAATCGTAGGCACTCGAGAAACCGGAGAGTCTCCCTCCCATTATGTTTACATTCGTTAAGGTCCCTTCCAATACACAAAATGCCACCCCGGTATATAATAGAAGTTAGGCCTTGTTTTTAGGTAAGTTATGACTTCTTTCATAATTTTGGTGAAGGTTCTAGGCGCCACGGAAAGTCCATAGACTAATAAGGAACAAAACTCGTAAGTAACATTGTTATGCTCGAATCTTGTCAATGGTAGCCATAAACCCGTTTTTAGGGATTAATTTAGAAGCAGTTCTAGTCTTCCATTTTAAAATGGGACTTAGTTACAAATTTATTGAGCCCTTTCAGATTCAGTATGAATCTATAGCCACCATTCGATTTAGGAGTCAGAAAATCTTTGATAGAACCTGATCATTAGTCTGTTGGCATCCAGTGATGCTTTCACTGAATGCCTAGGTTAATTAAGTTCTGTACAGCTAAGCTCGTTTCATCATGCTCTTGGCATGTGAAAGTATTTACAGGTTTGACAGATTGCGTAACATGTCCTAAAAAGGAATTGGAAAGCCATTCTGTATACAGTCTAATAAATAAAGTACGATTATTCGTTACATTAAGCCAACACTTATAAAAAGCTTTAAGGCGACCGGCATGTACCTGCGTTACTGCCGCGGCGTCGCAAGTGGCTTGTTGTAGGCTGCTCGCGGCCGTATGATGGTCGACGCTGTCGGCCTACTTTTCAGTAGATTTGGAAGCTTTAATTTTCTCTGAGAGTTTGCTTCCAAAGAGAGTATCATCTCTCTCAACGTATTGTATGACTTAAGGAATACTTCGTCTAGTCCAGGAATGACTAGTTTTATCTAAAATCCGACTTCAATTAGATAGGATTTTTATCGTTAGTACCTATACCGACTCCCAATTGCTGTTGAGATGATTCGATTTTCTTGTCACGGCCTCTTTGGATGTCTGTAACTGCCGCCGAAATTACGGCGTTTAAGGACGGCGCCCATAATAATTTGCAATTTACAGGTACTCTTATAAGAGTTTATCTTTACTCTTTTTATCAATACCTTTGTGTAATATAGGTAGCCACCTTTGCGCTAAATTGGGATGAATTTTCTCCCCATATTTTGGGACATCATCAGTGGCGTCCCCTAGAGCGGTTAGTAACTCGGCATCTATTACAGGGGTCGTTTTGTCATCACAGGCCTCCACGGGAGGTGCATTTTCTTCATTTGAACGTGGGAGTGAAGTTTCCACTGCCTCATACACTTGTTCGTGGTTTATAAATTAAAATATAATATTTTGATTTTTCTAATTGAGGGTAGATATGAAATGTATTGTAAAACCACTCGTCAGGAATTTTAATGCATATATGTATCTAATGCCCCGCATCGCGAACACGGGATATACTAATCTCGATTAATGGTTGTAGAAATTGCTATCGTGTTGACTCACGGTCAACCGCCAAGCACGAGATACCTTCGTGACGACTCTCGGTCGCCTCCCAGGTTTAGTTACAAGACGTGGGCTCACGGCCCGCGCGGTATTAAATGCATTTATTAGCGATTAATATTGTTAGAAATTGCTATCGTGTTGACTCACGGTCAACCTTCAAGCATGAGATACTTTCGTCACGACTCTCGCTCGCCCCCCCAGGTTTAGTTACAAGGCATGGGCTTGCGATTAATATTGTTAGAAATTGCTATCGTGTTGACTCACGGTCAACCCCCAAGCATGAAATACCTTCGTGACGACTCTCGGTCGCCCCCCAGGTTTAGAATTACCAGGCGTGGGCTCACGGCCCGCGCGGTATGAAATGCATTTCTTAGCGATTAATATTGTTAGAAATTGCTATCGTGTTGACTCACGGACAACCCCCAAGCATGAGATACCTTCGTGACGACTCTCGGTCGCCCCCCAGGTTTAGAATTACCAGGCATGGGCTCCCGGCCCGCGCGGTATGAAATGCATTTCTTAGCGATTAATATTGTTAGAAATTGCTATCGTGTTGACTCACGGACAACCCCCAAGCATGAGATACCTTCGTGACGACTCTCGGTCGCCCCCCAGGTTTAGAATTACAAGGCGTGGGCTCACGGCCCGTGCGGTATTAAATGCATTTATTAGAGGCACCACAATGTAGAACTATTTATTGAAACTAATTGCACTTACCTGATTTATCTTCGGAACCTGATGAATCAGATAGCACCGCACTGTCATAACTCGTTTATAGTTTTTTGTTGCAATTTCCGTATATTAGCAGAATAATACTCTATTTTTTCCTGTGCACTGCGTTTAGGCATGATTAAATATTTTGAATTATTTTTTAATAGAATTAGTTCGTGCGTTCGTTGCCTCGCAAGAATAAAGAATGAGAAATGGTGGCAAGCCGAGGTCCCTAAGTAGGGTAGGGGTAAAGGTGGGGATAAAACTGTTTGAGCTATGGTTTTTACTGCGTACTTTAAACTTGCGAAATGTTGCCTGGTAGATTAAAGGACTACATGTGTGTTATATCTGAAGAATGAAGCTTCGAAATATAATAGTAATAAAGATTTAATTCACATGACATTGTGGGTGATATGTTTCGAACCCTTCAGAAGCTCTTTTATCGGGAGAACTGTTCTCATTACCGTATCGGCTCGCACATACTAGGAATAACAGAGTGTCCTTTCTAACACCCCTTATTCCTAGGTCAAAGAGATCGCCCACAACGCGAGCTCAGGCGTCATCCTCAGCGACCAGAGTCTCGTGCTGCAGAATGTGAACAGGACGGCTGCGAGCGACTACAGCTGTCTCGCTTCGAACAGCGAAGGCAGCGCTACCAGCAACCCGGTGTCATTGCAAGTCCGATGTGAGTGGTTTGTTGATTTAAGAGGTAGTTCGTTGGCTGGAGGTTCGTCCAAACCAGACCCCGTATCATGGTCGGCCTTATCACGCGATGAGTGCTATTCCTGCGCCACCCGCATCCAGCGGACTCCACATATATGATATTAATACAGTGTGTTACCAGCATGCGGGCATTTATTAAAACTGATAATAATATGTTCCATTAGCAATTGTTTGCATGTATTTGCAAATCATAATTATGTAAATTAACTGCGCAATTAATTTTCCAAAATACAAACCTTCAATGGACTAGGTGTATGACACCGTACTAAACGAAATATGAAGAGCTGTCATTTACACTTACTTGTCAATTTACTTTGCTGTACAATGCTGGCAATTTAAATTTTGTTTGAAAATTTCTGAAGTCGGAATTATACTTAATTATCTGTATTGAGGTCATGATTCAGTTAAAGAACTCCGTTAATTTACTCTACTTAAAAAAGCCCGCATGCCGGTAACACACAGTATCTGCAACTTAATGTTAGATTGAACAGACAGACAGACAGATATGTGTATTATTAAAAGAATTTACTGAGAGGTAATTCCGTCGCAATAAATACTAAAAGGAAGTAATAAAGTTTCTCAACAAGCTTCCAAGATTATTCACAAGTTACCTACATCTCTGCTTGCTTCGAAAAGTTGCCAACTCATCAGTAACCTTTGGCAGAAACTATGTAGACTAAACTGGAAAACGCTGAGATGCATTCTGGACTAGATAAATTATTGTTTGTCAGTTTTTTGGCCGCTGGGAAGTTACCGGAGTAGAAAACTTAATGCTTTTAGGGGAAAATTTTGTTTTCCATACAAACATTTTTGGATTAATGTGCTTGTTTGCTTATAATATCAATTGTTCTTCTGTGCGGTTAGTGAGGAGACAATATGACATCATTTCTCAGACAAAAAAAAAACAACATGGACTCCAAGCATGCCAAGAAGATGACTCAAGTTGATGGCCATAATATTATAAATGCGAAAGTGTGTCTGTCTGTCTGCCTGCCTGTATGTCAGTCAGTCAGTTAGCCAATCCGTTTGTCTGTATATCTGTCTGTCTGTGTGTCTGTCTGTCTGTCTGTATGTCTGTCTCTCTGTCTGTCCGTCCGGCCATCCGTCCGTCCGTCCGTCCGTCCGTCTGTCGGTCTGTCTGTCTGTATGTCTGTATGTCTGTCTGTCTGTCTGTCTGTCTGTCTGTTTGTTTATCAGTCAGCCAGTCAATCAGTTGTCTGTCTGTCTGTCTATTTGTCGGTCTGTTACCTCTTCACGCTTAAACTACTAAACCGATTAAGATGAAATTTCGTATAAGTAGAGATAGTTTGACTCCCGGAAATCATCCCCAAAGAGGGTGAAATGAGGGTAGAAAATTTGTAAGGAGCTTACTATATAAACGAGTTCCACGCCGACGGATTGACGGGTAGTAGCTAGTTCTAAGTTTAGTATATCATTACTTACTAAACCTGCTCAGAAAATTTCATGAGAATCGGTTGAGAAATGCGACCTGTAGTGGAGAACAGCCGGACAGCGGGACATCCGTAATATGATGGGGTGAGATTAAAATGTTTGTTCCGAACGTCGTTCCAAATAAAAACATGTTCTATAAAAAAATATGTTATCATTATTCAGTCTTTTCCGAAAAACATTTCATTAATTTTATCCAATAAGAGAGTGTCATCTCACATTATTCTGAATCAAAGTGAAATCAGGGTAATGGCATTTCAATCTCTTCTGCCATTGATGTTATTTTCGATGCCACCGCTTAGGCCGGCCTCACACTGAACGGGATTCAGTCTCTAAGTAATAATCTGAAAGTGTGCACACAAACACACACACAGACACACATACACACACGCACGCACGCACGCACGTTAAGTTACTACTAACTTGCAACTTCACCGTGGTTAACAGTTTCTTGTTTCGCCCCTACGAATACTCAATACCTATTGTCCCTTATCTTTTAAAAATAAGCTCTTTCTGTGGTATCCCTATTCCGTCAACTCCATCCTTCTCCCTTCACCTGAGGTCATCAGGCTGTAAATATAGTTGTATTGGGCTTGTTTCAGCGGTGATGAAAGCCCTGCTATACAAGTAATATAGAATACCTTCGCTGACAGTTGGGTTGTAGACTCGAAATTTATTAACTCCAGAAGAAGCAAGGCAAAAAATATGCCCAGAGACATACAACATAAATCTCATTCAGATATCTCAAAAATACAACCGTTAACATTATTTGTTAGAATAAGAATTGTCAGAGAGATAAAGCGCTCAGTCTTCGTGACGTCACGACACACGAGCGTCATTAGTATAAATGGAACAGAATATACCCCGTCTAGAAAATTTTGGACACACAACAACACAACAAAAACTTCGTGATTTAATCGCCTGCTTTACTTTTTTCTCCATTTCACATTATTTTTATCTCGGGGCATGGGAGTGCCCCCGCCAAGTCGAGTTGCTTTTTCAAGAAAATTCATCGCCATTAGTTATTTTATTTATTGTCTAAACTATACCCCTATTCAATTTACCGACTTTTAACCAACAGATGCACCCGTTTGCAAGATAGCTGATGATGGCGAGGTCTACGGAGCGTTGAAACAAGAGACGGTGGAACTGCACTGCGCTGTAGACTCCAACCCAGCACCTTCTAGCTTCATCTGGACTTTCAACAGCTCTGGGGAGCAGGCACAGATACCTCCTGGGTGAGATGCCTTCTACATCTTAAATATCTTATGATATATATCATATCATAACCCCAGTATAAATGATAGGATACTCCAAATCACCTCCCTAGAACGTATTCACTTCTCTTTGTACTAGGCACAAAAAGAAAACAAAGCCATTGTCGTTCGTTGTGTAACCGCTACTTGTTTACGTTGTACTGTATGCTGCAACTACAAATAGATACCGGTGTAAAATTCAAATTAATTTGAACTTTGTACTTTCACCATAGGGTCACTTTGGAGCAAAGTATTTATCAAACAAGCCCTTTTTAAGTATTTCGTAGTGTTTGGCAGGCTAAACAATGCTACCATTGTTTAGCCTGCCAAACACTACGAAATAGTGTACCCATCAGTGCCTGTTGCACTGATGGGTTTTAAGATTAAATCATACTTACCTGCCGAAGGTCCGTTTTCTTGTTTTTTCTTTTATTCGGTTTACCGACAATTGCTTAAGTACACTGAAGTTACGTATTAAAACACACATTAAAAGCTAAATGTAACAATTACTTAGAGGCAAACACATCATGCATGTATATAATCATTAACATAAAGAGGTAAATAGTTCCCATAAAAAAATGTATCAATTAAATGTTTATACCAATCAGACAGACACGGGATGCTTTTTTAAATTTACTTGAGGAGTCGAAGTGTTTATCCGTATCGTATCGTTTTATACAATGACGGTGGCAAAACTAATGGTACGCAGTCATCGTACCCTATGAACGCCTATTTCTAACAAAAACGATGTGTCACATTATTAATATTTTACGTTAAGCTAACAAACCCATTACTAACGGTAAAAAAAGTAATTAAATTCAACGCTAAAATGTGTCTTTAAGCGTTACTTTTTTCATGACAACTTTTTTAGAATTTATTAGTGTTAAAAATCAATGCTATTGAAGCTATAATTTTATTACGTACGCTGTTAAAAATTTAATGTTTTAAAGTTAGCTTATTTGCTCTCCATTAACGTTGAATACGATTTGGCATTAAACTGGAAGCACTAGATAGGAGTGGACGGTGGTTCTATTTGGATTGCTACTACCAATTTATGACTTTAATAGCTCTCTGAGTTAACTTTATAGTCCAGTTTCACTTTATTATGGACAGTACTATGTACAGTTGGCGAAGTATCTATACGATTGAAACAATCCTTGAAACAAATTAAGGGATCAAAATCAATTACTTAGAATAAAGAGGTGCAATTCGATTTGTGATACGGTTCAGTGCCGTTAGTCCGCTTAGATGACGATTGTTATATTAGGTAAAACGTCCCCAACGTTGCGCTAGTGTATTACATGGGCACTTCAATCACTTCTGTCAAAGCAACGCTATTAATCATTATTAACGAAAGGACATTTGGCGTTTCTTGTACAAACTTGCAAAGTTTTAACGTCTTCATGAAACAGGCCACAATTAGATTTGATGAAATTTTAACTCCAATTTCTCTATTGAGCGAACTTGACGTAATCGTGTCATCAAAGCATTTTTATTTAAAAGTTGAAATTTGCGAACAGCTAAGGTAGAAATAGAAAGCTTTGAGAGTAAGATACCGAAACGTTATTAAATGTTTAGTTTCCCCCTAAAACCGCGTCTGCTGAATATTACATCATTCTAATAATACAATTTACTTTTGATGAAAACTTGGCAACTCATCATGACAGCAAGACGTATTAATGTTATGAATAAATGATTTGCGTTCAAGTTACACTTGTGATGAATTAATTCATTTTCTTTGTCTTTGAGCTCTAAAGTAATGAATGTAGTTTTTTAGCTTTCATTAGGCGGGAATGTTGTGATAAGTCTTTTGTTTTGGACAGCTTTGTTATAAAATAGATCGACGCTTAAAAAGTGTATCATTACATTACTTTTGCCTTCAGAATCTGGAAAATGTTGGCAACAGTTATTTTCACTCATTTTGAAGAATTCAAATAGCAAGGCCAGGCCGTTTCGGCTTTTGGACAATATGATTATATTTCCAACAATGATGAATACAAAATAAATGAACCTGTCTAACAGTTGTAATAAGGCAAGCATTTCAACGTAGGTACATACTTGATCAGATATTATGGGATAAGTGACATGAATACCAAAATTTTACCTTTTCCATTAAATATTCGCTATTAACCTCGTTTTCTATATTATTAAAAAATTGAAAAAGAATTAGCTTAGTTACATATTTCCTTTTATCAAGGACATCACATAAATATAACGCCGTTTGCGGTTATTAATGAAGCACGCATATTCGGCTGCCGCGCGCGCGACGCGTTCTGTCTGCGGCAGCCTCGTGGATTGTGACGTCAGAAACTGTTGGCGTCTACGTACTCTCTAACAAGCAATATCAAAACGGTCGTAGCTACGTAATTTTTTGAGTTATCTGAATGGAATTTTCGTCACAAGGCATATTTTTTTCCCTTCTTTATTTTGGAGAAATAATAATTTTCGAGTCTACACCCGTATTAGGAGCACTCCGACAGGGAACCTCAGCCACACTATACTCATCGCTCAGCTCCTCGCTGCTGCGATGATGCCCTCTTTGGCCACACACTGCTCTATACTCACGTGATTAAGCGTGACGCTGCTCCGCACTAGGTTACTTGCCTTTATTGCCGCTCTTTTGACTCGCGTCCAAAAAACCGACAAAACGGGGAGCGGTGCATAGCGAGGAGCAAGATGAGCGGCATGACGAGTAACCTTGTCAAACCATGTATGTGCCCTCCTTTGCTCACTATTTCCCACATTTAATTGATGAGTACACGTGTTTCCACCAGGTCTTACACCAAATCAGGGTTCACGTCAACTCTCCGGTACACCCCAACGACGGACATGGATTTCGGCACCGTGTCGTGCATCGCGACAAACACTGTTGGACGCCAAGAGGCGCCGTGTGTGTACAAAATAGTAGCTGCTGGTATGTATTTGTAAATGTTAAGGTGCTGATAGATTTAACATTCACATGTCACAGAACATCGAGTATTCGCCGTTCTTAAAGTCGAACTGAACCAACTAACAGAGCCAAACATCGCTACGAACATTTTTGCGATTGTAGCGAATGCTCTAGTAAATGCTGTGTGGGTGTGGGCGGTGTGGGATGGCCACGGAATAAAAACAAAATCGCTCGACTCAGCCAAAAGCTCGAAGCAAATTTAACCTTTTTTTTATTTGTTGTTTCGGTAAAATGCTCGCTAGCATGCTTGCTAAAATGCTCATGTTTATTTTGTGAGCTTTTACCTGTAACGTAACATTCGCTAGAATGATGCAATGAGCACATTGCAAGTGAATAATCAAGTCTATCAGCACCTATCAACTATCCTATCACATAAAAAAAAACGTTAATCAAACCTATTTTTTTCGCTGCTCACTCATTTTCAAATATCGTATGTCCGGCGTCTATCCGACTGGTCTCCTCTACAGGTCTCCTCTCCTATACTATCGTGAAATTTCGTGAGCAACCCTTATTCATAAAATTTAAAATGCCTCTGATAAATAAAATGTGTTTTGGCCCCTGAAAAAGTCGAAGTGACAGATAAATACAAACGAATTTTAACGGAATTTTAGCTAAAATAGGTTGGTTGAACGTTTATGCAAGAATTTAGCTAATGTCACAGGACGAGCGACCGCAACATATTTAAATGATTCAGATTGATTTATTTCAAAACTTACAACTGCACTTAAAATAGCACAAAGTAATTTTTTAGGAGTCTATGTTGTGATTGTCAGTTTTAAAACAAAATGCATGTATAATAAATAGACTTAAATGTACAGCCTCGGGGGTGTTCGCAGAGGCACGCACGCATAATCGCATGAAAGTCATTAGAATTTCATGCGATTATGCGTAATGAAATTTCATCCCTGATGGCTCGAGCGAGGAAAAGTAACGTCTGAAAATGATGGCTGCAATGGTAGGTTACTTTAACTGTCCAATTCTTCAGTTTTGGATTGGGCAGGTCAAATCTACCTTGCAATACATTAAAATTTCTGTTGTGTATTATATTGTATTTAAGCTTTGTATTGTGTTTCGTAACCTAATAATAATATTAAAAGGAAAATATAACTAACACCTAATATATAGGTCGAAGAAGAACTGAAATAAAAGATTTCATTCATTCATAATATGAGAAAAGTGTAACTCGGCCGAAAAGTGTAACCATTACGATGGTGGTACAATCAGCATCAGAAGTAACTATTACGACATCAAAGATGTCAAAAGCTCATACCGTTTTAATAACAACTTTACACTTCTTCGTCTGCGTAGCTACTTTTGATGCTGACTGTACCAGTGCTTAAAAATAAGTGTCACTTTTTATATGGGAAATAGATACCTGAAGTGTCCTAACGCACCTTCGAAAAGTTACTTGATCACCCTTTTGGATTGAAAGAAAGAAAGATATAAAGAAAAACCATTTATTCTATAAAGCCCACATAACAGGACAAATATAAATCGTTAGAGCGAGTTTTTACACCTTGTCGTGAAGAATACCGTTTGTGCAGAAAGGTGGTTGCTATGAACGCCTTTAACCTGTGTTTATCTTTGTACAGGCAAGCCGATGCCACTACAGAACTGCTCAGTGTCAAATCAAAGTGCGGTCGGTTTGCAAGTGGAATGTTTGGAAGGCTTCGATGGGGGTCTACCACAGGTCTTCTATATGGAAGTGTTGGAGTTGCCTTCACTGCTGGTGAGATTCCAAAAGTTTGGTAGTTGAGGAGCGAAAAGATTGCTCAGTTTTGAGCTTCGGCTTCGATGATTATTTAAATAAAGTTGTAAAGTTACAACCGAACCTTTTCATTTCTAGACTAAAATTTGTGTGTATTTTTATTTGTTCATGTGTATGACGTTTGTGTCTATTTCAGTCTAATTATTATGTGTCTATTTCTGTTTGCAGCCGGTTTAAACTTTGAAACTTATTTTCCTGTACTATGGAATTTAAAAATTCAAGAGATGTTAAACTAAATTGCTTAGGCTTTGGACCGCTTACTGATACGTATCCGACTATTACTTATGCAATAACTTTCTTTTTCTAGGTACACGCCAATGTCACATCAAATGATACGCCAACGTTTGATGTGGATCTAAACGGCAGATCAAGTTTTGCCCTAAAACTATACGCCGCCAACTCCAAGGGAAGGAGCGAAGCAGTCACAATATATACAGTAGCTTTAAGGTCCCCGGACAAGTTTACTGGTAAGTTAGGACCACTAGTATTCTCAAAGTTAATGTTTATGCATTTTTTCTACACGATCTATTCATGAACTGGGCTGCGAGAAATTTTATTTTCCTTCGACAATCTGTTGTTAGTGTCGAGGGCGAGTGTGAGGTTATTCACCTATTTGGGTTCGCGTCCTCCCTGTGGAAATTGACAAAGTTTAGAGCTAAATCCTATTTTTTTTCTGGACTCGAGACAGGGCGGGTTGTAACAGTTGTAACGTTAAATATGGCTCCGGCAGCTGCATAGAAACTTGTCAAACTTTCCATACACTCAAGACTTTAACGAACACCGCTTACGATTAAAGAAGGTTTGTGCAACGTATTATTAACCGGCGTCTCTTCTTGTATAACTACGTGATAAGAACATTATTTATGTATGTTTAGGTAAGCTCTTAAATATAATATTGACCAGAGGAAAGACGAATTTCATTTTTAACACTGTATAATCCGGTAGCTATATACAGAATACAAATTTACTATTGATATTGTGATGTTAAAAGAATTATTAAAGAAACAAAATGGAGACGCGGTAGACCTCGTCGGCGATGGCGTGACAACTTGGACTCCTTTTTAAAAGACTGGCCAGACATTGCTGAAGACCGCGATAATTGGAAAAAGAGGGGGGAGGCCTTTGCTCAGCAGTGGGACATAATGGGCTCGACATATATTATAATAATAATTAAAGTAACGAGTTGATAAGGATACTTGTCTTTTTTATTAGCACTATTATTAAAATTCAGTTTGCACTTTAATTGGGTGTCTTTCAACCCAAATAAATTGTTGTTGGTAACAGTTAAAAAAATATAAATCGTGCATTTACAAGACTCGTTGTAGTCAAAGGACAACATTTTGATTGCCAACTTTGCCCATTCGCAACCAAATTATGTGACGTTGGCGAGATGCATACGAACGAGCGGAGCGAACGAAGTTTTATGCTTCAGCTTGGCCCGAAAGTCGTATTTTTATGTCCGCCTGTTCGGTGTCTATCCCTGTGTTCCGGTGTCCCGCTGTTCTTCTCTACAGGTCGCATTTCAAAACCGATTCTCGTAAAGTTTTGGGAGAAGGTTCGTTAATTTAGAATTTGTTCCTGCAGTCACTTTTTTTTGTCATTGTCTCGCGCATTCTACCTACAGCTCACGGAGCCACAAGTATAATAATAATAACTAGTGTCTTTGTGAGCTGTACAATTCGCAAACCGAGTTTAAAAAAAAACAATTTCGATAAAGTGGCTCGACATTACATATCGATATAATTAACGAACCTGCACACAAAAATTCACAAGAATCGGTTGAGAAATGCAACATATAAAGGAGAACAGCGTCAGCGGGACACCGGTCAAAAAACTGTCGACCCAAGCTGAAGCATAGAACTTCGTCCGCTTCGCTCGCTCGATAAGTCAGCCTTTACGTCCCAATGCTGGGAATGACTTCGCTTGTGACGCAAATCCTGACTGCCACATTATGTTTTGTTTAATTCGTAAAAGGGGCCAGCACATCCCTTCCACTGTCACCGATGCTGGCGACCCTGGTGGCCCTTTCAGCGCTGCTCTGCGTCGCTGTGTGCGGCGTCATCACGGCGCTGTATCGGCGTCACATGACGCGCCGGCATGACTTAGACAAGCATCCGCCTTCAGCGTAAGTATACTTTAGGATACCTAACCATTTTTAGGAGATCAATGAATTAAAAATTAAAAACACTTTCACATCGGTCATAGGGAACAGAATTGATGAACCATGTCAATGGAAAAGATATCGATTTAAAAAAACGCACTTAAATCGGTTCAACAGTTTAGGAGACAGGTACGTTATATTGAGTAGATCCCACGATTAAAGCGAGAACAAAGAAAACAATCTGAAGATCATGGGGCACGGTATTGCCCGCGACAAGTCGAGAAAAAAAGCTCCTCCGGACCATTACCGACCGACAATTACGTGTGGAATTGATTTATCCAAATCCGTCATTATTCCGAAATTTCCGAAAATATTTGAACGCATTTGATTGGAATACAATTTATAAACAGGTTAGGTTAGGTTTCTATTATATCCTGAAAATTTAAAAAATAATCCAGCGAAACCTGAACTTCTAACATGAAAATGTGCTCAAGTAATTTTTCAGAATTATTTATTCTACTACACGCAAAGCCGGGCATTGCAATTGTGTACACTAATTTTGATTGCAATGTCTTTTTTTAATCAGGAACGCCCTCTACATGCAACGAAGTCTCGAGTCGTTCTCCAAGCCAGATAGTTTGAACACGTACACGGCGACTCCGAAGCTCGACTATTGTAGTCAGTACGAGCTGAAGATGGACGACGTGGAAGAGACAGACCCTGATATCATTCCGTGCCAGTATGGTGAGTTCAGAGTCAAAAGGCAATGCTTGGAGTTTTTCTGCGTGATCGCATCAGAAATGAGGCTATCCGCAGCAGAACCAAAGTATAGCCTTCCGAGTCGCTAAACTTAAGTGGCAGTGAGCGGGGTACATCGCTCGTAGAACCGATGGCCGTTGGGGCGGCAAGATTCTCGAGTGGTGACCACGTATCGGAAGGAGCAGCGTGGGTAGCCGCAAGGTGAACTGTTGACCTGGTCGCGGTAGTCGGCTAGATGCGGGAGGCACAGGACCGGTCATTGTGGTACTCTTTGGGGGATGCCTATGGCCAGCAGTGGATGTCTTTCGGCTGATATGACGATGACGATGATGGTGAGTTTAACTCCCTTCGATCGTGTTTTAATTTTTCACCACTCGTTGCGAATTTCCTATTTTCGGCACTTGTATCGTAAATAACTATTTTTTAAAAGTTATATTTACACACTAGCATTTCCTTCCTTTAATATTTTGAATTGAATCTCGAATACACAGCTTTTTCCTTAAACGCTATCTATCTTGTTTCCAGAGAAATACCGATTGACACAACTTATGAAGCGTAAAGCTCAGTACCCCTCCACGACTCATGTCCGTTTCACACATCTCCAAATCAGGATAGAAAAGACAACATTCCATTACATTGACAAGGTTTTCGCGACTTGTTTGGAACGTAGTTTTTTTTTTATCAAAAAAACAATTTCGATATCAAACATGGTATATATAAGATCCTAGGGAGGCTGCAGACGGCTTTATTTTTGCAGCGATGAAGTAGCGATGCAGTCGGAAAAAGGCCGTGATACAGTCGCTATGCTGTCGCTGGTCATGTACCCTCGCACGCGTAAACGCGTTTCTGCATCGCTCCACCGCGATTCAGCATCTACACAGCCGCGATTCAGTGTCGATACAGTCGCGATGCAGTATCTATGCAGTCATGGACTATAATACCCTCCACCCCCCACTCTTCCTTTACCCGATATCGCACGGTAGTGGCAAAACGCGCGTTTGCATCGATGCAGAACCGATGCTGAATTAAAACAGAGCGACTGCATCGCGACAGTCACGCGTTTCTATCGCTACCGCATTTTTTCTGTCGCGCGTTGCAAATGCAACTAGGGGCCCCATGCCGCAATGCAGTCGTGCGTTATCGAAAAGCGCGACTAAATCACTGCAAAAAGTCGTCGTGTGTGACCTCCTGACCTCCTTTATAGCTTAGCAAGGCTGATGCCAGTCAAAATGACAGACATGTTGAGTTAAGAGGATTTATTTCGTCGGAGCAAGCTTTGCTTGTTTGTGCGTAATTTAAGGGGAATCGATAAGGAAATATGTAGGATTTTGTCAATTTCCTGTGTTGGAATGAATAATCCAAAATACGTTCTTTCAACGAAACAGCGGAGTTGGTATAGGTAATAATGTATTCAAGGAGCAGTATGTAAAAACATTTTTAGATTACATATATTCTTACTATGGGCCTCATAAGAAGGCTCAAAATCACCCAAAGGGCAATTGAGAGGGCCATGTTGGGAGTTTCTCTGCGTGATCGCATCAGAAATGAGGCTATCCGCAGCAGAACCAAGATATAGCCCGTCGAATCGCTCAACTTAAGTGACAGTGGGCGGGGCACATAGCCCGTAGAACCGATGGCCGTTGGGGCGGAAAGGATCTCGAGTGGCGACCACGTACCGGAAGGCGCGGCGTGGGTAGGAACCCACGAGGTGGACTGATGACCTGGTAAAGGTTGCGGGAGTCTGCTGGATGCAGGTGGCGCAGGACCGGTCACTTTGGCACTCTTTGGGGGAGGCCTATGTCCAGCAGTGGACGTTTTTCGGCTGATATGATGATGATGATGATACATGCTTTCACGCCTTTATCCCTAAGAGGGGTGGGCAGAGCACTTGAAACTTGTGTTCCAGTACCACTTTTAGCATAAATGTAATGTAATGTGAATAATGTGATATCGCAGTGACAGGTTGCTAGCCCATCGTCCACAACACAGTCATCTCAACCCTGTTCTCTTAGTCGACTCTTCCGACACCCACGGGAAGAAAGGGGGTGGTTCTATTCCATCCCGACACTACAGGGGGAATTTTTAGATTAGGGTCAAAACACCTGTTTTACTATAATCCTGCCAATTACCATTAATTGGCAGGATTTTGCAAGACTGTCACCAGTGTCACCACGTATTCCTTCAAGGACTCCAATATAAATTATGGACGGATGCAAGTCCGCAAATAAGTTGAATTTGTCATCCTGATCTAACAAATAGTAA
Organism: Epinotia demarniana; assembly: GCA_945867215.1. Classification (NCBI taxonomy): domain Eukaryota; kingdom Metazoa; phylum Arthropoda; class Insecta; order Lepidoptera; family Tortricidae; genus Epinotia; species Epinotia demarniana. The sequence continues at coordinate 950,565 of OX244277.1, forward strand.
ACTACTGTTACTATTACGTTATCGATATAATGTTGATAGGCACGTATAATTAAACTTGCTTCTGCCCGCGTCTCCGTCTGCGTGAAATTCGTTTACATGTTGTAGTTCCGTAAAAACTTTCACCCCCCATCTCACCCCCTTAGGGGATGATTTTTCGGATTAAAATATCCTATGTCCTTTCCGGAATTCAACCTGTCTCCATAACAAATTTAAACTAAATCAGTTTACTGGTTTAAGCGTGAAGATGAATCAGACAGACATACAGACAGACACACTTTCGCATTTATAACATTCGTACGGATATACTTTTTCATAGCATGACGTCCATGACAGTAGCAAACATGCATATGGGCTCTGTATTATATAAGCCTCATGGAAAGCGGATATTGCCTATGGACGCTTGCGCTTGTTCTTAGGAGTCCCTACTGTGCCTTCAAAGTCGTGAATATTTTTAACATTGTTCATTTCACACCTCAATAAAACAATAACCAACTAATGTACTTAGCATTGCATCTTTGATGCTACTGGTAATTTTGGCTTGTAATATCATCCAAAACAAAATGCAATTTCATTTCTAAACCGAAGTCAACATAATTACGTGGTTCCATGTTATGGGCACTACACCACCACGCATTATATTTGCTAAACGGTTCTGTTGATCTATCTAATTTATTAAACAACTAACCACATTATATAAATGTTGATTGAACGTATTACGTGAGACGGACAATAGACATGATGACACATTTTGAAAAACTATTCTATAATATTTAGAAACATTTATTATGTACATTTATTATAAGATTTTTCAAGAGAATATAACAAAGTAGGAAAAAAATGCATTTTACTCTTTAAATTTCAAATTGGCGCTAAAACGCGTGTCAGTGTCATGGCGTCCCGAGTGACGTCACGTTTGTATAAACAAAACGCAAACTTTTTTGCTACCTAGATGCTCCAAGTCTTGCGCGGCCGTGCGAGCGAGAAAGCGGAGACAATGACATATGAAGACCTGTCAGATAACATGGTTCTATCCCTGTCTTACTATTCGTTCAGTAGGTAAGTTTTCTCTGTAATCTGTGGTAATGGCCGTTATGGGTATTTGTTTATACAAGTGTGACGTCATGCGCTCTGATTGGTGTTTAACATATCATGGCGTGCGTCCGTATTTTTCGGTTTAATTTTATCAAAATAAACAAATCTCTTACTTAAAAAAAAAGAGCATTTTTCGAATTCTATGATTAAAATTTCACTATGAAAATACCATATTTTAGTGATTTTCAATTACTGTCATGATGCCTATTATTGTATACACAATAGTTTTTAATCCAAGAATAATAGCTACGTACTACGATGTAGCACTTGGAGCGTAGCGTGGTAGTGAGTGGGTGTCAACATCCTTGTTAATCAATTTTAATTGGGTGTTTTCAATAATAAGTATAAACGGTGTCAGCAGGCTTAATGCGTACAGCCAAGTAATTTAATATAATATTATTTCAACGTTGTTCCCGAATTGTTTCAACATTTCACAAAAACTAACTAATTTGATCTGACAATAGCCTAATGGCATTACAAATTAAACACACAAATTGGACGGAGGACAAGACATCATCTGGAAACCAATATGGCGGATAAGACGAGATTTTGTCAGGTTTTTTCCAACGGCTCGTGTGAAATGAAAATTCCCGGCATGCCTTAAGCGTACGGAAACAATTGTGTTATTTTATTTTTGTATTTCAATTGGATAGTTATATATCGGATAAATTAGCGATGGTTCGCTAGCTTGTTTACTACTTTTATAGTGTTTGAGTGATAGAATACGAAATAGCGTGTAAAGAGACAGGTTTGGAGTGACTGAAGATGTAGTGATGATATTTGAGAAGGCCATGCTAAGATGTTTTGGACAAGTAGAGAGGATGGATGAAAGAAGATTAACAAAGAGAGAACATGAGGGAAAAGTGTATTGTGCAGTTGGAAAGGAACGACTTCGTCGAACTTTTTTGACCAAATCGGAAAAATCCTATAGAAAGGTCAGGTCAACAGTACACTAAACTGACGAGCATGTATGCAGAAGGTCATGAAAGTGCAAGTGGAAATCCGTCATTGTTAGATGTACACTTAATTTGTTACAGATTTATTTTGAGTTTCATAAGGGAGTCCATTGGTAGATCATAATAACGTGTTAGAATTATGTATTTTGCCTTTATTTAGTTATTTAAAAAAAAAAAATATTATTTTGTGAATGCTTAAGTAGGTAATTTGACGACCGGTTAAGCGTAGTTGGTAGTGACCCTGCCTACGAAGCCGGTGGTCCCGGGTCGAATCCCGGTAAGAGCATTTATTTGTGTGATGAGCACGAATATTTGTTTCTGAGTCATGGACGTTTTCTATGTATTTAAGTATTTATTTTTCTATATAATCATGTATATCGTCGTGTAGTACCCACAGTACAAGCTCTGCTTTGTTTGGGACCAAGTAGGTCGATTTATGTAAGATTGGCTCCATTTTTTAAAAAAAATATTTATTAATTGACTAGGTAGTCAATAATAAGGTAGGTACCTTATTATTCAATTACCCACGGGGGTAATTTAATAATTAATAATATACAAGCGTGCGTATAAAATAAAAGCAATATTTAAGCGTGTCTTGTGCCACAGAGACCTTCCTAACAGTTAAAAACTCCTTCATCTTTTTTGTTACAGATAAGAAATGCAGTGACTACTGCAAGCTGCCACTTCCACAGTCGGAGAGCGACCCTCTCAGGTTATACTGTGATCAACCTTTACCGCCTAGCATGGTAAGTTAACGTGCGACAACCAGCTATTTATACCCTACTTAGCTGTTCGAATTGCATTTTGAAATTGAAGGAAACTGGAATCCGAATACCATTTTTGATTCAATTGTCCGTTATATTGAAAAGTTTTAGAAGCCATCTTCAGTGTTGTATCAATAATGATTGCTATAAAATGATAACTGATGACCAGTGATCGTTACTTTTGTATCAATTATGGTGCATCGTAGTGTTATAAACGGAATAGGGTATTAAATACGTATTTAAGTTTAAGTTTTTTTAAGTATAAAAACTATTAATATTAAACACGTTTATACTAACAAATTTTAAATCAAAGGAAAAAAAAAATTAAATGCTCCGAGCCGGATTCGAACTGGCGACCACAGGCATTCATTGCCCGTCGCTACTAACCAACTGAGCTATCGGAGCAATCCGGTTCGGGCACGTTTATAGTAATTATTTGTGGCTAATAAATATGTTATATTTGTGCTAGTGTCCCTACGCACAGTTTTGCATAGTGTTCCCTATTAATAGGTTGTAAAAACAGCTAGGATACCGAATACCATTTAGAGCGGGTAGCATCAGCATCGACTACAAATTAATACCGCTAAGCGTTAAATATGGAGACGGCAGCTGTGAACTTATAGAGAACTGTCAAACTTCCCATACAAACAGATTTAATGGGCATTACTTACAATCACAGATGGTAATTGATGAACAGGCGTTACTTTGCTAAATTCTGTAATAAGTTAAACAATATAGTGTGTCGCATATATTCTCTAGAAGTAATTAAATTAGGTACCGTTGGTTAGAATGAATAGACCGAAGGAAACAGTCAAATGAAAATCTCCCTTCGGCTCGCCCTTATTCTGCCTAGGCTAGACAGTTAAGGTAGTTTATGTATAAATTAATAGTCACCGTCTTAATAGTATCACAATCTAAGCTTAATTAGTTATTCCTTTGACAAATTGAACAATGAAGTCTGGCTCATAACTAATTCCAGGGGCCCTTTTCAATGTCCCACGATTCGCGATATGGCAAGTTTTGCGAAGAAACGGTGATGTATCAAATAGGAAATATGGACCGTATACCGCCTATACCAGTCATTAAATAAATGCTTTTACAGTCTTTGATATATGCAATATTTTCGAAAGATGTCAGACGGCGGTATAAACTCGGGTAAGCTCTGTAAATAAAAATGTCATACTGCGGCATAAATCATCAGCAGTTTCAACTTAAACTAAAGACGGTACGCGATTCTAGTTCATTTACTTGGCCCTTGCTGCCAAATGTAATTAGAAGACTAATGATTACATGGACGGTCCAATACTCGAACTAAGAAAATCCTCTTTTTTTAGAATTCGTGAAAAAGTCATGGAAAGGCGATGTCAGCTTAGGTGAATTTTGTTACATTTACCGAAATGTTTCAAAACGGGCGATATTCCTAGCTCAAGATATTGACCAGGAGCGCTGAGATTCTTACCGTTCCCATTCTAAATGAACTTGCATTGACATCTTCAATTTATTAAAGGCGAACTACATTGTACAGCCAGTTGCAGACAAGTCTCCTCGCCGCCCGGAGTTGACTAAGCTGTACCGTACTACATCACAAAGACTTCGGGCTAGACGAGATAGTTCCAGGAACTCATTTGTTAACATAAAATATAACTAGAGAGGACTTGAAACTATGATGTTTAAAAACTTCTTACTTTGATGCGGTTAAAATATAAATGCAGCTTTTTACGCAAAGTAATTTAAAATAACAAAAATAATCATAACGTGTAATTAGTAAACATAGTGTAATATAGCAAAACATGATACAAATGCTAGCTCACAAATAAATATTTCGCCTTAATTAAAGATATCATGTTTTTCCTCAAAAGTTGATTACGAATCCTTATTGTTACATCAACCCTTTGAATATCAAGTTCTGACTTCACAAAGTTATTCATGCAAGGGCCAAAACTCCGTTCAATTGATTGTCGCCCATTTTTTACAAGTCGGATATGAATCTTGCATAAATTATGAATCCATTCACTTTACATGGTTCCATGCGGCAAATATCTTGCTGTCTGCAGTCCCGACGTTGAGAAATGGCCGCACTCTCATGTATGACAGGGAACCATGGAGGGTTTTATAATGGAAAAACATAGTGCTATATTAGTTCTGTGAAGTGCTAGACGACCTTTGTACCCCCAACTGGAATATGAATTCTTCAGATTACCGTATGGTCTAACAACTCACCCTCACAAGTAATAAGTTTTTAGCCTCCATAAATGTATTGAAAATAAAAAGCAAACGTCAATTAAACATCTATGAAACTTTTTAATTAGAAGTGTAAGCGACACAATCAAATAAATATATTTTTAATTTCCTAACTTTAGGGTGTAACTTCAATTTCTTAATCTAAGTTAATTCAGAAAACAGGATGGCTTGAGAGTTCTGCCTACCATAAAATAATAATTAGGTGCATCTGGCCACCTGAAAACTAGAAATTTTCTACCATATCATAATTATTAAAAATATATAACATTAGCTAACATTGTACATATACTAACTCCATCTGTTGTACTACGTATACATACTTAATTCTGAATAAAGTCTCAGAGGGCGTTGGCGAGTTTACTTGACCTAAAATTGTTTGCCGATGACCATTAGGTACCTTTTGCTCAACACACTACACGCGAGCACTCTCTTTTAGTTTTACTCAAAAACTCAGTTCATAATCATTTTCCACCTGCGTATCGAACAAGAAGGATGATTCGTTTTTTTTTCAATAACTTCATATATATGAGAACAAGATGAATGGACACTTGAACAGGCATATGGAGCCCTAGACGCATTAGGTTCACTAAAATAAATTTTATTACTACTTGACACTTTTATGTACACAATTGAAAATTCTCAGACTTACATTGCATCCCATTACCGTCATTGACAATGTTCAGTAATGGTGATAGGGGCAATTTCCGCGATATCCCAGTTAAACCATTTTGTGGACCAAATTGTCCCCACTATCGCCGTTATGGCGGATAAGCAGCGAACGTGGATTATGTATGAGATAAGTATGCCCAGTCTTCCTATTCGAACAAAGGATTTACTGTCATTCAGCATTAGTGAATACTTGGCAATTTGAAATTATTCATCTAAACTGAATAATGCTTAAATTAAAATTGTAATTACGTGCTAAAAGTGAAATTTACATGCTTGATATAGGTCGGACGAAATATGTTCGGAAAGAATTACGTGTAAACGTCATGTATTTTTAGATGAATTTTGTACAAAAAGTTGAATTTTCATATAAAATTTTGATATTAATGTTGACTACATTCACCTTGCACATATTTGAATAAACTTAAACGTATTTTATACTGGAAAAAAGTCAATTTGGACAAGATTCATTTAGAAACAGGAAAAAACATGTTCATGAAAAATTATAGACACAATAAAATTTTAACCATATTCACTTTTGGTCCAATTTCAAAATGGTAATTTTTGTTGTCAATTTTTCATTCGTGACGAATCGAATGCAGGTATAAATTATTAGATCGGATGGATATCTCCTTGTTGAATGTGTTCTTATTTGTCAAAAATATTTTTAGGCTAGTTTCGGCATGTTCGTCTGTCCATCCGTAGCTTAACTTAGTGACCCTCACTGGAAAAGCTGTATAAGCTGTTGGCATGGGTATTATACAAATCCAATCAACTACGCCGACTTCTTTATCGGTAAAATAAATAAAAAATACTTATCATAAAAGTACTTCCCTACACTTTATAGGTTAGGTTTTATTTCATGTTAAGTCCTTGATCTGTTGTGTCGTTGGATAACCCGTTTAAGACTATTGCGGGTTTTGAACTAACAACATTTTTTCGGTTCAGGAATCGATTTGCATAAATTAAGCTTTAAAGTGCTATCTTTTATTCGCCCCATTGCTGCCTATTCAACGATTTCTACTGGGTATGTGAAAAAAGCACCAGATTTATATTATTATAAAGTTCAAAGAAAACGATCACAGCTAAGTATAATGTTCCTGAAGAAGGCTTCGTCCACGCAATATCGCGTCTCATTCCACGATTCTGTAGTAGTAATTGACTCGGAGTTACGTTACAACTATGCGTAATGAAACTTATTTGTAAACTGGTTCATCTCAGACGAGTTGCATTAATGCAATTTGAAATTATTCATCTAAACTGAATAATGCTTAAATTAAAATTGTAATTACGTGCTAAAAGTGAAATTTACATGCTTGATATAGGTCGGACGAAATATGTTCGGAAAGAATTACGTGTAAACGTCATGTATTTTTAGATGAATTTTGTACAAAAAGTTGAATTTTCATATAAAATTTTGATATTAATGTTGACTACATTCACCTTGCACATATTTGAATAAACTTAAACGTATTTTATACTGGAAAAAAGTCAATTTGGACAAGATTCATTTAGAAACAGGAAAAAACATGTTCATGAAAAATTATAGACACAATAAAATTTTAACCATATTCACTTTTGGTCCAATTTCAAAATGGTAATTTTTGTTGTCAATTTTTCATTCGTGACGAATCGAATGCAGGTATAAATTATTAGATCGGATGGATATCTCCTTGTTGAATGTGTTCTTATTTGTCAAAAATATTTTTAGGCTAGTTTCGGCATGTTCGTCTGTCCATCCGTAGCTTAACTTAGTGACCCTCACTGGAAAAGCTGTATAAGCTGTTGGCATGGGTATTATACAAATCCAATCAACTACGCCGACTTCTTTATCGGTAAAATAAATAAAAAATACTTATCATAAAAGTACTTCCCTACACTTTATAGGTTAGGTTTTATTTCATGTTAAGTCCTTGATCTGTTGTGTCGTTGGATAACCCGTTTAAGACTATTGCGGGTTTTGAACTAACAACATTTTTTCGGTTCAGGAATCGATTTGCATAAATTAAGCTTTAAAGTGCTATCTTTTATTCGCCCCATTGCTGCCTATTCAACGATTTCTACTGGGTATGTGAAAAAAGCACCAGATTTATATTATTATAAAGTTCAAAGAAAACGATCACAGCTAAGTATAATGTTCCTGAAGAAGGCTTCGTCCACGCAATATCGCGTCTCATTCCACGATTCTGTAGTAGTAATTGACTCGGAGTTACGTTACAACTATGCGTAATGAAACTTATTTGTAAACTGGTTCATCTCAGACGAGTTGCATTAATGCGAGATAATAATAAGGTATTACACAAATCGAACTAGTCCCTTAGTAAATCAATAGGGCTTATGTTACGGGTACTTTAATGACGATAATAATTACATTTAATAGATAAGAAAAGAGCATACACCCATCTTAAAGGCCGGCAACGCACTCACAACACCTCTGGTGTTCAGGTGTCCATGGGCGGCGGTAATCGCTTACCATCAGGTGATCCGTCTGCTCGTTTGCCTCCTATCACATAAAAAAAATATATAAATAGGTACACATAGAAAATATCCAAGACTCGAAAACAAATATATACATGCTCATATATGTATATGTTCATCACACAAATATTTGGTCGTGTTTGCTGTATTTGAGAGGTTGTCAATACAACATTATCACATAGCTCATTAATCATTCGACGAAATGCACTTACGTCTTATTTCGTCTCCCAAACCCAATAATTTAAAGCAAATTCAACAAAGTGCTTGTAACTTAACAGACAATTTGTCAGATTACTGAACTTAAGACATGACAAATGGCATTTTCGCTGAGATATCGTCAGTTTGTAGCTGTGCAAATAAAGACAGGAAACAGGCATTTGAATATATTTGCATGCGGTACAAAGACGACTGGTTTACATGGGGAAAGTGTCCGTTTCGCACGTTTAATTGTGTTCTCCAAATGTGGTTGTTGACATTTCATTCTTACTCGCACTTTCTCGATTTTCAGAAACCACAGCCAAACCCTCGTACTTCATACGTACATGTCTCCCGCCATTGTGTGGTTCCGCATACAAGAGAAATAAAGGATACGTATCATTTTATCGACCTACGTCGATTTTCATGTCGCTGTAAAGTATTCCAAGAATTTCATTAAGTTTTTTTTCTAATAACATAATTATCAGTTCACAATTCTTTATATAAAATCAAACAAGTTTTCATCTTTAATCGTTTCGAATCTGTCTCAAATCGTAGCGTAACGTTTCATCTTTACCTTTCATAGATTATTTCGTTTAACATAGTATTAATTTATCGAAACATGGTTCACAGATGGTACGTTCCATGCCACAAAAATTGTTTTCCAGAAAAAAATATGTAGGTATGTTTTTGCGGGAACAATTACTTACTTCTTTTGGATGTTGTACATACATACATACATACATATAATCACGCCTTTATCCCTAAAAGGGTTAGGCAGAGCACATGAAACTTTTGTTCCAGTGCCACTTTTAGCATAAATATGGGTATAAAAGATCGACAAAATGTGACATTGCAGTGACAGGTTGCTAGCCCATCGCCCACAACACACTTCAACCCTGGTCCCTTAGTCGACTCTTACGACACCCACAGGAGGAAAGGGGGTGGTGCTATTCTAACCCGACACCACACGGGGGAACCCGACACCACACGGGGGATGGATGCATGCATTGCATGTTGGATGTTGTGCCGATAAATATCTAAATTTGTAAAGTTTTATTCATATTTGCGTCTATGAATCTTGAGATGAGGTAATATACATTCAATTTCGACTGGGTTTAGTAATGTATTGTTCGAGTTGGCCGAGTTACAAAGGAAACGGACTACCCAACTTTGGATTTTTCTATGAAAAACGGTGTTCAAGCTACGACAGTAAACCTGTGTAGAAATGTACCGTTTAACACTGTATATCTAACTTACTTTGTGGAAGAACCGTTTTTATTCCTTTTGAATCAATAGAACGGAATTAATGTCTAGTATCGGAAACTAAGTGGCCAATAAATAATGGAATCTATCTCATTCCCCTATAAATAATTGAAGATCATTTAAATTCACTGAATTAATTTATGCTAGCACAAATAAATTATCTACTTGGTGGTCACAGGTACGTTTTTTATATCGTTGCGGAATAATAATCATCTCATACTGACTAGATCTGAAGGTGTATGTATTCCTTTTCATCTCGCTTGGGTACCGTGAAAGATTCAGGATCAGGATAGCTACCAATACCATAATCGGCATTTATCAATCTTCTGCGTATTGATCAATAAGTATATTGGGACATTGAAATGCAAGATACCTGTGTGAGTGATTATGAGCGCACTGAAAAGTATTCTCAGCAAAGTTGCACTGCCTTCCCCTTTTGCGAACACAGGAGTAATGTTACAGCATATAAAGCTAGTGTAAACCAAGACACATTTAAATTCTAGAGCACGAGAAATCTAAAATGATTTTTCTACGCCGCTGAAATGCTTTGTAGTGTGGATTCCGTACATAACTCCCGTTTGGATTGTTTAAAACTGTTACGTCGGTTTAAACGACTCTGTTGTGGGAGAAAATCATTCCAGCGGTCCCCGTTTTAATTCTAGATCGCTTTATCGGGCTAGAAACTCGGTTAGTTTTAGCAGGTTTAGTAAAAGGAGTAAGCTATGAATAGGGATGGACATGGAGACACTAAATAAAAACACTCATGTTTTTGTCACACGTGACCCGATTCTTTCATGTGTCATCATGTCACAGTGTACGCAATACATTGCCGCTCGATAAAAATTTCAAAAATTAATTACGCTTTTTTAGTTAAGACTAACTTAAAATTTTCTTGCAATATCGCTTCATAGCCCTAAAACGTACCTCTGGTTACAATTTGAGGTAGTATTATAAATACACGCAGTATTGAAAGGTACAATCTCACATAGTTATCTTCATAAGTACAAGTATGTGAGAATAAGAAGTGTTATTTCAAAAATTCTTTCACTTGAATGTAGTATAAACTTTCTGGATGGTTATAGACGATTTTCTCCCGCGGGTTTGCCTGCGTTCTTTGCAATAAGCGCAAAGTTGTGCTGGCAGCTTGTATTTTATACTTATGGCACAAAACGTTTATAAAAAACCAGGCAAGTGCGTGTCGGGCAACGAACACTGTAGGGTTTCGCAGATGCCTGTCTGTCTTTGTTCCATCACACGCGCGCGCCTGGTGCGGTTGCGTCCGCCGAATTTGTACAAAAGTTTCCCTTTTTAAGTACCTACATTTGTAAGTTGGTAGACTCTGACTCGGTAAGTGGTTATGCCTACTTAGCTGTTATGGATTTCTTTTTAAATTCATTATATATCGAACTATATACTACTGCCGCCAGTTTTTCCACGTTTTCTGGAGTAACCATTTAGCCGGGAGGGTAGGGGATACTTGTATTGAATAAAAACTTGGGCTTTAAGGCCCAATATCACACAAACGGATCACCTAGTTAAAGTTACCCATATGTGTGGCCTATATATATTATGTATAACTAACGAACCCCATTTCCGCGGTTCGCGATGCAAATTCCGTGCGGTATCAATAAGTAAGAACTATGGATACTACGCTAAGAATAGATATACTCGTACATACTTGTTGACAATAGATAAATCTAAGATCACCACCAAGAGCTTTGCTCTTGCCGGTAGAGTAGGCGCCAGCTCTCTCGTACCCCGTGATCCTCCGATCTTACTATCTATTCAGAATATTTATAAATAAAATGCCGTATCTAATCAAGTGACCTATAAATTTGCGTCGCCTATTTTCAATTGTTTTCAGCAATTTTATAATCTCTCCCACTATTTGTAACACTTCTTCATTCGTCTTACTGTCTATCCAGATTATTTTATTTAAGGGGCTACCCGAGGTTTCCATCGATTTTTGACAATTTTTGAATCGTATCTCCTACTTTTGCACTACAGATAGAAGTATAAATCAAACGGTTATCGGTTCTTCAATCTTTTATCTCCATTTTGGTCTACCGGATTTTGAAACAAATGAATACTTAATTTTGTATGATCTTTTTAAACATTGTCTAAAATAACACTTCTTTTGTAACTCTATTGACGTGAAAGATCTAACACACACGAAATCTACATATTTGGGTTCGTCTGTGACGTCCCTAAAAACTGGTCCAGGGTTTTCATTTTAAACCAATTACAAAAGTTATGGCCAGAAACCGGTTTTTTGGCGTATTATTGTTCAACTTTGATGCCAATATCTCGAAAACAATGAACTTTGAAGTAAATATGGGATACTATATTGCTTAAAGCCGTTGTTGTTAACATAATAAGATACAAAAAACCTAAGAAAACTAAGAGATTCAGATCGAAGGTACGATCCCATACGCCAATTATGGGAGCCCCTTAATCTAAGATACAGGAATAATTCGTGCTTCTTACGTAAATAAATAACCTTACTAAGAGTCGAACCTAGGACCGCCAGTTTCGTAAACAGGGTAAAGTGCCCTAATTGGGGTACCATTTAGTGAAAATGCAAATTTCACAGCGTCACGATTCCTTTGTTTTTAGCACTCCAATATATTTAGTATAACACTATGTTGTTATATATATTTTGCTGTCAAGAGTAGAACCCTCATTTGTTTCTGCGAAATCATCATCGTTTATCATATTTGGGTGGTCAATTCAGCTCGTCATTTCGCATCGCAGCTCACAGGTTGTTCGTATTGCTCTGCAACTAGACCTTATTGGAATTAGACCGGTTTTCGTCACCGAAAACCTAACAATTAATATTGCGTACATACATCAATTCCAAAAAACTCTTTGCTACGACCCGGGATTCGAACCCACGACTGCCACTTGACAGCCGCATGCCTGAACCACTATGCTACCGTCGCTCCTCACTTTAATATCATATAAGAATGCGAAATGTAAAGTCGAATTGAGCCCTGCCTTTATCTTAGTAAGGAAATAAGGCCAACGACGAACAAGATTATTGCACAACATTCGTCTTACTCTCATTTTGAGAAATAGAATGTTATAGCTGATATGGAGTAAAGAAAAAATGTATCTTATCGACCTTTTTTTCCTGAGGAAATGCTTAAATTATAAATTATTAAAAATGATTTACGTATCCGGCCTAGCTGGGGAACAGCACGGATTTGACACAATCCGGAGACTACCATCTAGAACCCCAAGGTGATCTACGCGCTGCCCTCTGGCCCTTTTTACGGGAACGCTTGCGTACACTTCCAAGACTCTGCCAGCGGCTGTCCCCATGTGGGACCCACCATGGATCTTAGTTACTTAGACCAAGTAGAGAGAAGCATTAGTAGTTATTATGGGTGCGATCTGCCGTAACGAGAAGATCCTTATTTCCAGTCGGGCTGCCATAAATATGTGCCAGGTGACATTCTGCTGGGCAAAGGAATCGTTGTTTTTCCTCCACTCGGCCCTTTTGCTGGCATGCTCCCGCCAGCCTAAGCAAGACGCGACCAAAACGTCCTGCCACCCGTCTGCGTGCCGGCCGCCTTGTAGGGTCCATTCCATGGTTATCCTGGCCCAACTTTCCGCATGCATAGGGCACACATGTTCAGCCCAGTCAGTCTATCTATCTCACAGAACGACATAAAGTGTATGTGAATTGCTTATCCATACTAATATTATAAATGCGAAAGTGTGTCAGTCTGTCTGTCTGTTACCTCTTTAAACTTAAAACTGCTGAATTGATTTAGACGAAATTTGGTATGGAGATAGTTTGAATTACGGGGCCTTCTCATAAATAAATGAAATAAATTAATTTTATTCAGCAAGAAAACCGTAATTGCAATTTTACAAGTCAATATTCTATCAGAGTTTCTGAAAAAAAGACCACTTTTAAAAAGAAACGCTCAAACAAACTCAACAGTCTGTAATTTTTTGCCAAAAAAAGCTTATTACAATGATGGTTCTTAACGTACTTAAAATTAGTCAAACTGAATATGAATACAAAAAAAACATCATAATTCGTTGTTCTACAAGAACACATGTCCGAATAACTACATGAATAATGAAGCAATTTCGGGCTCTGGTTTGGGCCATGCATTTCTGTCGGTTAGATAGTCCTCAACATAAGAGGGTGAAATGGGCGGTGAACGTTTGTATGGATCTAAGGTATAAACGAGTTCCACGAGGACAGAGTCGCGGCCAGAAGCTAGTACTTCGTAAGGGCACGGACCTACAAAAATAGATTTCCTTCCAATATTATATGTCTACCGGTACCCTCGGATCTGCAAATGACGTGAAAGGCTGCGAAAGTTTTTGCGAATTTAGTTCCTATTCTTGAACTTACCCATCTCTAATGCTGGAAAAGATTTTACCCGGTATATCTCAAAACTTCCATACGCAAAATACGACGCCGAGTTGCGGAAACCCAGCCCGCGTACACCTATAACCTATATATCAAACATAATGCACACGTTAGGACCTTGTCGTTTTTACCCCATTAATCAGCGATTAAGGCAAGAAGGGTAGCCATTAAAGCCACACGGTTTTAACGTGTATAAATAATGAAAGCCAGGTTTGATAGATGCATCTTGAAGAAGATTGATTAAAACAGTTTTTACAATTTTACGTCTGCATTTGGCAGGGTAGTATCTATCTATCACCCATTTTCTTACTCGTCAGAATACTGACAGTAGTACATCCATGTCAACATGTAAGTAACTAATGTAACTTGCGAAGTAACGTGTGCTTTATGCAATTTACTAGGTAAGGTTAGGTTATGCTACTTTTTTGGTAATAGTATTTTTTTTTGTGTCGTTTGTAAATATCGCCAAAACAAACCGCCATTCAACAAGGGCTGCAAAGATAACGGCACCAATTATGAATGTAATCCTATTATTTATATTATTAAACAAAAAATGTACTCCTTTCACCATGGGGCATGGTTATGTCGACGAGCACTGCCCGGCGCTTCGATCGATCTGTCAAAACAATATCAGGCTTTCCCCGAACATTTACTACGACCATTATGATTAACATAATTACAGTCTTCACAGAGCATATCGGTGGTCAACAGAGGTGTCACCGCTCGCAGCGCAGACATCGCGTCCGCGCGCCGTCCGGAGGTCGTCACGACGAGTCGGAGGGTCAAAGAGAGCTGCATATAGAGTAACGTATCACTAGGTTCAGGAAGCCCTCGTCATCGTTTTACATGAGAATGAAACATGGTATGCCGCGTCAGCGTTCTCTCCAGAGATCATCAAGCGAACATCGCCTCTGAAGCGGTCTGGATGTCAGCGGGCAGCGGGGGGACGAGCGGCTGCCCAATTGAAGCCGCTCAAATGTGTGCATTGTCACTCGTCGCCTCGCTGCCCGCTGGCGTCCAGTCGGAGGCCTCAGAGACATTTGAAGTCACGTCCGCGATTAGTCCGGAGGTTGTCACAACAAGTCGGAGGCCCCAATAGAACGACAAATAGCATAACGTATAACTTTGTACATAACTCTTGATTACACGTCACGGTTTTACATGAGATTTGAATATACAGACAGCACGCTTCCGTTTGGTGATTGCCTGTCACACCAGTTGGAGTGGAGAGTGTTTCAAATATTAAACACTACCTTCTGCCCGGGAGTCGGTCAGCGTGCAACTCGTTTATATCGGAGCTCCGTACAAATTTTCACTCCCCATTTCACTATCTTAGGCGAGATTTCCGGGATAAAAACTATTCTTTGTCCTTCCCCGGGACTCGACTATCTGTATATCGAATTTCATCTAAATCAGTTCCACGGGTTAAGCGTGACGAGGTAACAGATAAACACACTAGATTAATATTAAAATATTACAATGAACAGTCTGAGTTTACCCTTGTTTTACTGACAAACATTTCAACTAATGAATGTTTCCCGGAATTTGCATTTCATCGAAAACAATTTTATTCAGAGGCAGTAAAATTTGCAGGATTGTTATAAAACAAACCGAATCTAAGCTAATGGGTTCTACACATTTCCCTTTTAGCTATACCTTTAGGAGGAAATAAAATCGATGAAATGAAAACTCGGCAAAACCATTTGCATTCGGTGAAAATAAGGAACTCCCCAAAGTCTCCCAGCCTAGAGGGCTAAATAAAACTGCTCGCTCATAATGTTGAATAAACATAACATAATATATGATGAAACGTCATTGCGTGCGATGCGCTGTGCGGCTGCGGCTACAGGCCTGCCTGGCGTAGGTTACTATAGATTTTAATCCTCATTTCCCGCCATAATAACAGTGGGATAGGCCTGCTGCTTTAGCCCTCCGAATCGCTAAACATAAGTGGCAGAGGGCACATTGCACGCAGAACCGATGGCCGTTGAAGCGAAAAGGTTCTCGAGTGGCGACGACCTACCGGAAGGTGCGTCGTGGGTAGAAGGTTGACTGATGATCTGTTAAAGATCGCGCGTGTCCGCTAGATGGTGGCGAAGAACCGGTCATTGTGTCATTTTGGGTGAGGCCTATGTCCAGCAATGGAAGTCTTTCGGCTGGAATGGTGATGATGAAGCCTGCTAAGAAGATATACGACCATAAGCAAGCAAGTGTATGACTGTATATTCGATCTCAAGTATGAATCCACAACCATAATGTAAAACGGTGTCGTTGGTCCCAGAGCGCTCAAAATGTGCAATTATTTGTAAAAATATGCAAAATTTAATGGAGTGAGTGGAATTAAGAATAAGAAATATTTTGCGTCAATATTTCTGTAATTTACTTAGTGTATATTTTCAGTAACCATGGAATGAGCAGATATTAAACAAATCGTCACGTGTTTTCTTGTATTCTCAGCGATAATTCTTCACCATGTTTGGTTTCCATGACAATTTAATGTTTAAAATGAGTGCTGGCAAATCGCATAATTTAAGCAAGATCTGATGAATTCTCGAGGAATTCACGAAGCTAAACAGTTTTGATGTTTTATTTGATTTTTTTTTTGTTTGTTTAGTTATGTATATGTGTCACGAATAAACTATTTCTATTTCTATTTTTATTTCTATTATAAACACACTCATGACGATTTAGTTTTTCTTTTACATCAAATATCTTTCATTTGATGATATAAATTATCGTTTTTAAATGAATACAATTTTTAAATGGGATTTGGACATGTAAAGGATACGTTTGAAAAGTTATTTTAAAAGGCACACAATAATACAATGTTTCAATTGGTAAAATGATATTCGCTGTCGAACATTGCATCTCAATTAAAAAATAAATGCAAACATGAATTTGTTAAATAAAATTTAAACGTTCTTGTGAAAATAAGCGAACATTTATGTGCGTAAATGACCCATTGTTAAATAAATACGGCAAACAGTCCGCCACTTTTTTTTCCGCATTTATGTCTCTATTCGAGCTAATTTACCTAAGTATGCAAATACGATTGCAATGTATACTCAATCGATGCAGATATACAAAGAAATATCATACAACAGAAATATTTAAAAAATCTATTGTACCTAGTTAGTATTTAGTTTTATCTCTCACGTTAAAATCAGGATAAAATTCCATAACTTAACTGTTATATGTATATACAGAATATTAAATCAGAAATGAAATTTTATATCACAAGTGTAGACTTCAATGCAATTTACTACGACTTAAGGCCTCCACCCACCGGACGCGTGTGCCGCGCGTGTGCCGCGCGTGTGCCGCGCGTGTGCTGCGCGTGTCGGGCGCGTATGAAGCGGTATATTCACACCGGAAGCGGGCGGCGTATAGCAACGCGTGTGCAGCGCGGCTGCTGCGCGTGTGCCGCGCGGGTGCTGCGCGTGTGCTGCGCGTGTGCCGCGCGGGCCCGCGCGTCATATCTTTCTCACTACCAACACATTTAATATGTATCTTTCTATCTCCATCACGCTGCCGCGCGTGTGACGCGCGTGTGCAGCGCGGCTGCTGCGCGGGTGCTGCGCGTGTGCTGCGCGTGTGCCGCGCGGGCCCGCGCGGGCCCGCGCGTCATATCTCTCTCACTACCAACACATTTAATATGTATCTTACTATCTCTATCATACTTAGCAGCGCGGGCCCGCGCAGCTCACGCGACGCGCACGACACGCGGCCGTGCTGCCGAGTTGTATCTTTAGCGCCGCGCGGGCCCGCCTTCGAAACGCGTTCGATGTGTGTTTGAATTGTAGTTTCAATGCTTTACAACTTGCGCGTGTGTCGCGCAGCACACACGCCGCGCACGACACGCGTCCGGTGGGTGGAGGCCTTTAAGTTGCAAATGAATGACTAACTCCTTAGTGAACGCGCCAAGGATGTGGACTTCATAGTCTATGTTAAATATAGACCATTTCCGTGGGCGACGACACGTGCAAACTTCAAATGCCTAACATCAGAATAAAATCCCACGAAAGTTTGAATGCTACGTAGTTGATATACATACAGTTGATCATTTTCGAAATAAAAAAAGGCCAAGTGCGTGTCGGGCCGCGCCCTGTGTAGAGGGTTCCGTAGTTGCCTGTATGTCTTAGTTACATCGACTAGCGGTTTGGTTTCGTCGGCCGAATTTTACTTGTAATTTAGCACGAAAATTAGCCTTTCCAGTACACATTAAGCTGGTCGACTAATATTCGGTAACTACTTATGCCTACTTATTGAGTACTTATTCGAACAAAAATTAGGGCTTGAAGCCCAATCTCGCAAAACAATCACGGAGTTGAAAAAGGGATTTGAAAAGCCCATAATATTTTTGAATAGGCTATCCAACGATACCCCAGAACATGAATCGAGAAAAGAAAAGTACATCCCCACTTTAGGTATAGGGGAGGTACCTTAAAAAAACTGTTTTCAAGTTTTTATTCTGTCTGACTGATTTATCTACCCATGCTTATTTACAGTTTTCTATTTGTAAGGTTTACTGAGCTAAGCCAGTGACGGACGGACAGACAGACGGACATGGCGAAACTATAAGGGTTACTTGTTGACTACGGATCCCTTAAAAGTTGCATACTCGTATACCCTATTATTTGCACGTGTATGCAATTTGTAAAAGCGTAAAAGGTTATTTAACGATGGTGCAAATATTTGAACTGTGCAGGGTTTTGAACTTTGTGCAAGTATTTACTTAAGATGCAGGACTGTGTACACAACGAGTACACTCCTCAATAACCAATGTATTATGGCCTGAAATAAACGTTTATTTAATTTAATTTAATTCCAATACATAAATATAATTGAAACTGTTGTTGTATTTGTCGTGTTGTAGAATACAAAACTGATTCTTATTACAAATATATAATTTCAAGCCTTCATTACTAAAAGGGGTAGGCAGAGCACATGAAACTTATGTTCTAGGGCCACTTTTAGCATAAATGTGATATCGCAGTGATAGGTTGCTAGCCCATCGCCCACACAACCCTGCTCCCTTATACGACACCCACGGGAAGAAAGCGGATGTTGAAATACTAATCCGACACCACACGGGTCCAACACGAACCTTAATAAACATGTCCTGTGAAATATACCGCCTTTAGGGATTGACAGCACGGTGAAAATGATTATCTGGTTTTGTGAGGGTATGACTTTTTTTTGATTATCCTACTAATATGTGAGTATTATAAAAGAAATTGTAGATGTTTGTTACTCAATCACGCTTAAAGGACTGACTCGATTGGGATGAAATATTGCACCAAGCTCGTTCAGCCTAAATTAAATGTAGGATAGTTTGTATCCCGGGTCTACGCAGACGAAGTCGCGGGCGCAAGCTATTCTGTTTCAAATGTATTAAAAATGTAAATTTTAGTAAATTGAACGACAAATTAAAATATAATTTATTTGATTCTTTTTTCAAAGGCATTGAAAGTGTTGTGTGTGTGCAAAAGTGAATAAATTAATCAAACGTCGTTAAATGTAAATATTCGTCGGCCGGTTCCGGTTTCGAGGATCCAAAACGCGTGCCGTTTTTATTAGTTTCGCAAAACTGTAAAGGCCTCCACCCACCGGACGCGTGTGCTGCGCGTGTGCTGCGCTGCAGCTGCGCGGGTGCTGCGCGTGTGCCGCGTTCGATGTGTGTTTGAAGTGTAGTTTCAATGCTTTACAACTTGCGCGTGTGCCGCGCAGCACACGCGTCCGGTGGGTGGAGGCCTTTACGGTTAACAAAAAACACGAGGAAAGGTTCGTAAATGCCACCAGCACTTCTATCATGGGACGGCCGCGACATACTCTCCATTTTCTCGCACTTTACCCCTTGTTCTAAGTGTTATAATAAGAGAGAGATGGATAGTGCGAGAAAAATCGAGAAAGCTCGCGCGTCGCGTCGTCGCATGACAGCCGTGCTGGAGAGGAAAAAAGCTGGACAGACAACGGACATACGAAGTAATTTTTGCCCAAGTCGGAACAGGGAACGCCGTTCCCTGAACTTGCTCGTTCAATTAAAAATAATGTTCAATTACGTCTGTTTTGTACAACACTAAATTTCATGTTCACATTAATTTTCCTTTAAAGTCGACTTTAACGTTTGCGTTACAAGATTAAATTATGAGTAAGATGAAATGGTACTCCATGGAATATAAAAAGACATATGTGAATGAATTTGTATGGAAATTTCACCCTTTTAGAATAGGAAGATATCAACGTGTAACACAACAGGCATCGTTACACAAATTGATAGCAATTCATCTGTCTGAAGGTGTATGAACAATGACACTTTAACAGAGAAATTGCCTGCTTAAGTACTCTTATGGCACTTAATTCTTAGGGTTGAAGGCATGTTTGACTGGCTGTATTAGTATCATATTTCTTGGCACACGGGGTAAATACTATAAAGATTAAAATTCAATACAAATGATAAAGAATACTTACGCTCTACGATACCATAGTGATTTAGGCATGCTGTCAAGCGGCGGTCGTGGGTTCAAATCCCGGCTCGTACCAATGAGTTTTTAGGAACTTATGTACGGAATATATACTGTTAGCTTTTCGGTGAAGAAAACATTATGAGGACACGTCTAGATTTTCCCTAATTGTTTACTAGGTCCAATTTTTGAGACTTTGTTTCTAACTGTCAAGACTTCCTAAATCCGAAACTAAATGTTAAATTTCAAGCAAAAGTATGTGGCCTGATTTAAATTATAATTACTATACCGGTTATTTATTAAAAAAATTGGCGCGATATTATTTCGGTATACCAAAATTATATTTAGACAATAACCCTGAAATATTTGTCGGTCTAGAATACTAACGAAATAATAAGCGAAACCGAAATTAAAACCACTATTTTTATAAAAATAAACTTGTTTTTTTTTTTGACGTGAAACGTAACGTAATACACCTTCGTGTAAACAAATTAAAATATAATTAACTGCACTGAAAATGTATAACTTAATGGCAACATATTAAAATGATGAATGCTTGTTTTTGTGACGATTCACTCATTCTTGTATCTCCCCTAACACCGTCATCACATTTCTGTTTTGAAGTCCCTTTGTCGAGACGACGCGTCAATTTACTAAGTGAGCGGGGTTCACATACAAATTACTTACTCACATTTTGTTAGAATGTGGCCGAATTTGGCTGAATTTTGTGTACAGTTACAGTAATAAAGATGTGTACCGAAATATTTGGCTACTTCGGCTTATACAGTAAATATGATACTGACTTTACGTAACAACACTTCAAAAGTTTTGTTTAATTTTAGTCAGTACGAATTCCGTGGGTTATCTGTATCACTTTTACTGTACTGTGAAAGATTATATACTCCATATTTTTTGAGTTCATTTGTGTGAGTGAGTGAGTGAAAATATAGAAGTAAATCATGCTAGTACTAGAACAGAACGGTGAAGTAATTACGACGCCTAATATATGTACAGTTAGGGTTAATACACGTAAGAGTACGAAATTATTCTGTGCAGATATTATTTCTTTATGTATGTACTTATATTAAATCCCCTGACTGTACCTAAACGAGTTTCACCTTTTTGCAGTTCAAAGTATAGCACAAAAGTGTAAACATACAATTACAATATTTGAAATTGACCGTCGAAGGCTACAAAATGTTAGTTACCGCCTAACAGAACGTTTTAATATTTTAAACTAGTAATATTGAGATATGGCACAATTTGTATCATAAATCTTCGGATCTATTCTAGTAAAAACATATTTTTACTTTTATGGTACCTATGAATTAATTAGTATAACTTACAAAACGTTATAAATGTTAACTCCTTACGCCGCTATCAAAACACCACACTCTCAAAATATGTACAATTTTAAAAGCCTAATGTTTAACAGAACCGATTTCCGTGGTACCTCTGCGGTTTAAAAGTTTATAATCACGAAAATTATTTTTCAAATACAGTCAGTATCATATACGTGCTTAACCTTTTGACCTTATTTCTTAAGCAATAAAGTACGAAAAAGATGCTGATTGTTCCAAAACGTTGTGTTCGGGAATGTGGTATTTTGGGGACGAGTGCTTTCTTGTTGTAGTTAAGGGAAAATAAAGTAAAGTAAATATTGTTACAATTAAGACTCGACTGACTGTATTTTTAGTAATATTAAGGTTATTGTGATTGTTCAAATAAAATTATTAATATGTCATTCCTTTTATTTCTGCATAACCTGTACACAAACTTTCACGAGAATCGGTTGAGAAATGCGACCTGCGCAGAACAGCCTGACAGCGAGGATGCCAAATAATTTTGGGCTAAGCTTAAACAGATAACTTCCTTCGCTTCGCTCGCTCGTTTAATTATAAGGACTGTCAATATCTATAGTAGCAGTTCGGTTCAGTAAGGGTCGCAATTCTTACCTAACCTAACCTACATTTCTGGTAGTAGTTGAGTTCCGCATATATACTGACTAATTAATGGATGGCGTCAACGAGGTCTTACCTCAGCTAAATACATTGGCGCCATATATTTAGTTGGCATTATATGAAATGAAAGGCCTAGAGACCTAATAGTGAAACTATAGGTAGACAATTCAGTCCTCGCTTGTGCCGCCCGCACGCCACCCCCGCCCCGTGATCATTCTACCCCCACACCCGCGCGCCGCGCAGTTGAGCACTGAGTTAAGCGAAGAGCTACACTGAGGCCCATTGCTTTAAAGGAACACGACATGCATCATCATCATCATATCAAAGACGTCAACTCCTGGACATAGGTCTCCCCCGCGGCCGAGGCGCAATTACTAGTCCTGCTCCATTCGCATTTAGCGGGTCCACGTGATCTTTACGATGTCCATCTTTACTTCCTAGACCTCCAACTCCAACACTGCGACCGGTAGGTACGATGTGACAGTGAGTACACATACGCAGTCTTAATATAATACATACAGTATTCGACAAAATTCAAATCAGCTTCATGAAAAGTCAAAAACGCTCCTTTAGTATGAAAGTAGGGATTACTTGCTTGTGAGGTTACAATCAATCAACGTTTTTGACGTAAGTTAATTACTACAGGAATTAAAAAATCTTAATGAAGCAAGCATTTGTATTGAAAGACGTCAGTCGTTATTGAAAGATTGATACTTTCCAAGTATTTTCGTAATGTTAAGCTGTTGCTAATGAAAAAAAAAAAATTACTTTGTTGCCAAATACCTTATATTTACTTGTCTCTGATCCTACAACCTTTATGTGGTAGGTACGCCAAGAGTATCTTGTGTTTGTATTTACAATGTTTAAATTTAATCTAAATATTTGTGAATTGGTTTTATTGGTCAGTTTTCAGTTGAATCAATTTGATACGCTCTAAAGTGAAACAAACTTGAACTGAAACTTGTATTCAAATAACAAATACAAAAGATATATAAACTAGGCTTGTCTCTTATTTATATTGCAAAAGCGATCAGAGGGGCTACGGCGAAACTAAAACGAACTTCGTTCTTGTATCTCCCTCTCGTTCGCTCGACCTAGCAAGTGCGACAGAGAAGGAGATACACGAACAAAGTTCCTTTTTGTTTCGCGGTAGGCAATCAGGAGCTTAGATTTCATTTCAATCAGAAAAACTAGTTTGGTTTAGAATTTTATTCCAAAATATAAACATTCATTTATGTTCTAATAAAGTTTTGTAGTAACACTTCTTTTTAAGGGTTTCATAGCAAGGTTAAAAAAAGGAAAAATACATATTTATTCACTACACAAAAGGCACACTGAGACAAAGGTATAGCTGCTACTAACATGATGCTGACTGTATCGCGAGAGAATACAATGGTGAATCATCGTTCCAGCGAACACGTCCACGGGCTGACTAACTGCAATGCTCGTCCCAAAAAAATATACTTATTTATTTTATTACAAGTACGTACAATTGGCTATTTCCAAAACAAGAGTAGAGTCGACTACAAAGAGATTAATACGGCCAAAGTTACAAAAATCAATAATATCGAAAGTAAAGATGCGCCTGTCCGAACAATATTCGCTTGACATACTGCGACACACTGTGACAGCTGAAGACTAAGGCACGGTGGCCCGTGATTGCCCGTGGCGGGCCACCGCATTGGACGAATTACTCGATATTTTATGCTTTTAATGTTAAGGCAATACAGTCATGTATACATATTTTTGTAACTTTGGCCGTATCGACTATAGATCTCTTTGTAGTCGACTGTACAAGAACATTTTTTTTTTCGGAACTCCTTTTGGTTCTTGATTCTGTGTACAAAATCGTTAAAACTGAGGGTCCCATACAAGAAAAAAGTGTCCCAAATATTCAATTTCAGATCGTCACATTTATGTATACTTACCGTAATTTTTTAACCCCCCAAGCAAACAGTAATGCGATACGTAAGTACATAGGTACTTACAGTCTATCAGCAATTTAATCTGTGGGTATTTTAATGGAATGTGTACGAGGGGAGCCTCTTCGTGCAGCATTTAACACCGGATTATGTAATGTTGTGCTGGCTGACCCTGAGTCAGAGCAAGCAAAACTGCTTTATAAGTGTTACAAAATGTGTTTAGGTTTATAAATGTTAAACGTACGCTTTAGAGTACGTATGGAGCGACATAATCGATAAACGACTAAGCTCCTTAAAAAGTGATAAAAAAAAACTGTTTGTCTCTTTTGCTTTTAAGCCTTCCTATTCTCTCAAACCTTTGCTGTTATTCGGAAAGCACTCTTGGGTCTCATTCACCCCTCACGCCGAACGAACCGTGACTTCTAGCGAGCCTGTATCACTTAGTCACTACGGTTCGCCGATGTAGCAGTTACTTTCTTAGTCACTACGGTTCGCCGATGTAGCAGTTACTTTCTTAGTCACTACGGTTCGCCGATGTAGCAGTTACTTTCTTAGTCACTTCGGTTCGCCGATGTAGCAGTTACTTTCTTAGTCACTACGGTTCGCCGATGTAGCAGTTACTTTCTTAGTCACTACGGTTCGCCGATGTAGCAGTTACTTTCTTAGTCACTACGGTTCGCCGATGTAGCAGTTACTTTCTTAGTCACTACGGTTCGCCGATGTAGCAGTTACTTTCTTAGTCACTACGGTTCACCGATGGAGCAGCTACTTTCTTAGTTACCATCATCCTCCTAGCGTTATTCCCGGTAATGCCCCTTAAGGAGCCCGGGGTCCGCTTTGACACCTAATCCCAAGATGTGCTCTGCCTACCCGTTTTGGGAATAAAGGCGTGAATGTATGTATGTATGTATGTAATTTACGAACGAGGGGTATAACGAAGTTCTAAGCTTCAGCTTGGATCGATCGTTTCGTTTATATTTCCGGATGTCCGGGTTTCCCGAGGTTATACTATGTAGGTCGACTTCTCAAACGATTCTCCTGAAATGTTGTGAGCAGATTCGTTAATTAGATACCTAAGTAGTTGTTTTTTGTCGAGTTGTTTTTCTATATTCAAATTTTTTTTATATACCGGGGAGCGAGTTCTACAACAGTGCACAGAGCCACTAGTTATACAGCAAGAAAACCTTGCAACTCCAAACAGTCTATTTTGGTGATAAAGTTAATGGGCCTCATCTAAAGGATGAGTTACGAGGTTTGAGACTTTAGCCGACGACATGGCAGCCACGTGGTAGTTAAATCGTTAACCCTGGAGTCCGCTTGAAAGTCTCGCGCTCCGTTTGTCTGCGTAGTTCAGGCATCCAATCATAGATGGCGCTGTTTTCAATAATAGCTCGAGGAGTTTCATTGTTTTCTCATAGAGTGCTCTTTTGTTAGTTCTTTCGATTTTAATAATTTAGAATATATATTTGTCATAATTAATAATGCTGATTATCTGCGTTTCTTTCACTAGTACGCGTACTTTCCGTAGTCGCTGACCGTTACATAGGGAGAAAGCCACAGGATAGCCCGTAGCGATTCCTATCAGTGAATGTGTTAAATTAAGTTATTTGAAAAAGAAATAGGTGCGTAAAGTTGGATAAATAGCACTTTTGTGTCAGGAAACATTTTAAAAGGCGACAATTTAGAGTAAAGTGTGATCTTAATTATATTATTGTCCATTTTAATGAACGGTGAGCGATGGAAGAAACGAAAGCGGCCATTAGAGTTCATTCATAAACGGTAAAATAGACTTAATAGGGAGTGACAGTCGTAGCAGGGATACGACTTAAGAGAAAAATGGGTAAGGCCGACAAAATTAATGTTTTTAGCGTTCCGTACCTCAAATAAAAAAAATTGAACCCTTATAGAATCACTTTGTTGTCCATCTGTCTGTCTGTCAGGAACCTTTATCACGTGAAGGCGTGGAGGTAACGAGTTGAAAACCATATACTCAAGTCTACAGTCCCTTGAACTGTGAAAAAATCTGAAAACTATGCATGTAACTTATTACGTAACCCTCGGTGGACCAGTCCAACTCGCGCTTGGCCGGGTTTTTTTAAACAAAGTCTGCTTTTCTGTTGCGTGCATTTAAATGAGTAAATAAATATGAGTTCAAAAACATACCCCAATTTTGATGGCTGAACCAAATAAAAGATTCAAAAGTGTAACAAAACGATCTCAAGTTCTTTAGTGTATCCATCTGAATCCATCTTTAGTGTATCATCTGATTAACGTAACTACATTTTAATTTAATTCAAAAAATGTTCGACAAATCAAAGTGACACCCTCAAATAAAACAGGGAGATTATAAAAATCAATTTATAATTATGTTAAGGTCCGGTTTGTTATATCGTTAGCTAAGCATAGTCGAGTTCTTCAATATAAATTAAAGACCTTCTTACAAAAATATCTATACACAGTTTTTAATGTAACTGACATAAGTACAACATTTTTAAAAGGTTGTTCGTATACATATTGGAGAAATCAACTGTACTTAGCTAACGATATTAGCTAGTGTAGATGAGATCTGACACAAAATCTAGCCACGCATTTTAAAACCGAGCTTAAAATAAGTAAGCAATCATTTCACAAGTGATCGAATAAGTGTTTTTTTATTATCACCCTTAAACCACCTTTAACTGTCCAAATGCATATTCCTCTTTAATTAAATTAATAGCTATCGTTCTGAATTGAACGAAGTGACATTTGTTTTATTTCATTCTGTTTAAAACTATTTTTGATTCTATTAATTCTGTTTGCAATATTTTTGTTTCTATTAATGCTGATGTTTGCCTATTTATTACACACATTGCTGAATACGACACTTTTCACTTCTTAATGTGACACTTATCCAGTCTTCGTTTTTTATTATTGAAGATAGAATTGAGATATCCAAGAATTCCCACAATCTAATAATTTATTAAGAACAGGATATCACCTTATACAGATCACTAACTTGATCAAACAAAATTCAAATGTTCTCTCGGCATTTCGTTCCGAGAAATCTTAGCTAATCTGCCTTAGGGGATCGTAATATATAATGCTTTTAAGCGTTAATTAATTACTTCGACAGTTCTACGAATCGTCCCATACTGAAGTTCAGACAAGCATTTGCGAACAAATTCGCCTGGCTGCTCAATGTCAACGAAAGCTGGAAACTCACCTAGATCGTCGTTAGCCGCGGCGCTTATGGATGTATCCAATTAGATGGACGTGATATTTTGACTACATTCATGGTTGCGCCGCTTATCTGTCACCATAGCGCGCCATTTGTCTCGTCGATAAACGGATGCATCCAAAAGGATAGACGGGATTGAGAACGGTTGTATACATTTATGATGTATACAGAGCAATTAGTGAAAATGAAATTGAACATATATATATCTTTAATTGAATACATAGCAGTAGGTACACCAACTTACTTATGAGATGAGTTCAGCAGCCCAGACATAAAAAAATAAATAAAAATAAAAATCGTTTATTTCAGACCATTGATCCATATTTTGTTAGTACAGAGGACCTTAAGAACTATGTTAGGAATATAATAAGCTAAGGCATACAAAAACAAGTTACAAAGATAAAATAAAAACAAAAAGTAATAATTAGAAAATGAAAAAAAAAAAAAAAAAAAAAAAAGAAAAAGCATATGGAGGTTGAGGATAGCCCTTCGCAGTGCCAAGCAAGTTTCTCTACTTGGCCCTGCCAATTACCACCTCCACCCAATACCTTGTGAGCGGACAGTCGAGGCGCTCAGCCAACACCCTTAGAAGGCAGTTGTTGCTGCCGCGCACCCGCCTAAGCAGTGACCCAACTCTTTTTCGCCTAATGGCAAAAAAGTCATCCGCTCTCGCCTCCGCGAACATTCCGGATGCACTGCAATGCCTCGGCAGCCTCAACAGCATTCTAAGGATGTTGTTGTACTGAACGCGCAATGCGTTATATGCCTTTTGTGTAAAGCTCACCCACAGACCGCACGTGTAGAACGTCTGACAGTAGGCTTTGAAAAGCGTCAATTTGACTTCGTTACTACAACGTGCAAATCTGCAGGCAAGCATATTGCCTCTTACTACCATCGCTCTTCTCTCTCGCTCTAGGTCAAGGTCATCGCTCAGGTCAGCCGTAAGCATATGACCCAGATATTTCACCTTATCTACTACTTTTAAGGGTACTCCATTCAGCATGATCTCGGGAACAGTTTTAATGTTGTACTTGCGTGCCTTGAACACGACAAGCTCACTTTTTACCGCGTTATATCTGAGACCATGCTGTTCAGCGTACCCCTCACACATCTTCAAAAGCTGCCTTATTGAGTTAATTGATGGCCCCAGCAGCACCATGTCGTCCGCGTAGCTTATATTGTTGAAGCTTACATGACCTAGATGGCAACCCACACGCGTGCTGCTGAGCCCATCAATCAACTCATTTACATATAGGTTAATCAGGATAGGCGATGATAGCCCCCCCTGTCTAACCCCACACTGGAGCCTATACTCGTCCGACTCTTCACCCGCCCATCTCACACGATTGACCTGGTTGTCGTACCAATATTTGAGCAAAGCAACATACTCCGCTGGTAGACCCGTTTTTGCCAATTTGTCCCACAGTATATCATAGACAACCAGGTCAAACGCTTTTGATAAGTCCAGAAAACACCCATAAATGGGTGTGTTTCTGTCCTTATAGTACCGGACAGCTTGCTTAAGGCACAAGATTGCATTTTCCGTTGACAGCCCCGGCCTAAAGCCAAATTGTGCGTCATTCAACTTGATATGCTTGCAAAGTTGTGCATTAATCAAGCCGTCCAGTACTTTCGCGATAACAGTCGCCAGGAAGATGGGTCTGTAATTCGCAGAGTCAGACAGGTCTCCCGTCTTATTTTTGACTAGCGGTATGACAACCGTCCTAGTCAGCTGCTCGGGTAGGTATCCGTGCCGCATACACAACGTAAAAAACATTGCCAGTGTGCGTGAGAGATGAACTCCGGCGTATTTAAGGTGCTCGATGCTGAGGCCGTCATGTCCTGGCGATTTTCCCCTATGCATGCTTTTAATTTGGCTATTTACCTCTTTGGCAGCAAACTTTACTGTACTCACCCCCATGACAGTCCCAGCATCGCGCGCCCCCGTCAAAGTAGTGTTACGGAGCGGACACACAGTGAACAAGCTCTTAAAAAGGTTGGCAATGCCCTTTGCGTCGTTCACCCCACCCACGCTCACAGGGACACCCGTTTGAACGTCCTGCTTCTTTGTGTTCTTCCAGAAGGCTTTGAAGTCTTTATCTGCCCGGTTAGAGGCAAGTATGTCACTCTTTATTTGCTCTTGCCTGTCCTGGCACCATTTTATCTTTGACTTAAAAAGCCTTCTGGTTTCACACATTTCCTCAAAAAGTGGCCCCTGACGCGGTCCCATAATGGGAGCACTTTTGAACTACATCACTGTGTGATAAGGTAGGTACGCAGTACACACAATGTACCTCGCTGAGTCTGTACTTAGAAATATTTTTTAAACAAATTTCTAAAGACTATTATTATTATTGGAATACATTACAACGTCTCGTGTGTACGCGTTGTGTTGAAAGCGATGGCACTGCAGTGTCTCTTTCCGTGTCACATTGAATGCTCAAATCACAAATACTACATACTTCTCAAAAGAAAATAAGGTCCACAAACAGTATGGTGATCGTT
Organism: Epinotia demarniana; assembly: GCA_945867215.1. NCBI lineage: Eukaryota > Metazoa > Arthropoda > Insecta > Lepidoptera > Tortricidae > Epinotia > Epinotia demarniana. The sequence continues at coordinate 980,685 of OX244277.1, forward strand.
ACGTGGAAATTATATTAAACAGTAATATATATTTTTTCAGGTATTAGACTTAAGGGTCCTTACGCCTCCAGACGAACATATTTTGCAAAATGCTTGCTTTTTCATTCAAGATTACGACTTAACTATTAGTATAAATTTATTCAAAAACTGATTACGTACTAACATAATCATTTTTTAAACTAGGGTTAACACAAATGTTGTTTCTAAACCTAAAATAAATGAGTTACCTTGGGAGTCTTTTTCAAAACTTGCAGTGAATAGTGTCGTTTCGGTTCTCAATTTTGCAGTAAACAAGTATCCTTTGGTACATGAATGATTACAATTCACGTTATCAAATCTGTAAGGGGGGCTGACAGGATTGAAAATCATAATCGTAATTTTTAGTATACGTATAAATCACACTGCACAGACGCTGCGTGCCGAGGTTTTCATTTAAAAAATGATTAAGAGGTTAAGAAATGATTATTTAAGTACGTTATAAGTTTTTGAATAAAAAAGGATTTTGCAAAATACACTTCTGCTTCTGCTTATGCGAGCGTAAGGCTTCTTAAACACCAGCATTAAAGAGGTTGGACTCTGAAGGATGCGGGACATCATTACCTAGCCACTTATCAATTAGTTTATGTCATTATTGAATGAACAATGAAATAGAAAAATGTTAATGGCCCTTGTTTTGTTTTGAGCAGCATATTTGATTTACTCATAACTGCACCGATCCACACAAATCTTTCTGCACCTGCAATGAAAGGGTTAATTTCCCGGCGCGTCGGGTCGCAATAATGAGCGCTTTCCTGCGGAGAAAAAGCATCCGAACTGTGTCAAGGGTCCGCTAAGGGGCCAGCTGGTGTCAAGATAGCTTAATGGAGAAAGTAACACAACACCAATTACCTACACAGGAACATGTCGCGAATGCATAGTCATGCGTCCTATGCGGGATAGTTAGCATTGATGAATAAATTCGGCCATTACACACTGTAATTCACAAACTTATCTTTTTTCCTTATTGAATAAAAAATCTCTCATAAAAATATAATGGAATAAAAAAGTTAATTACACGCGAATAAGTCCCTGTTCGTTAAAATAATGAGTGAAAATCGTGAAAATTTAAATACCACCAGTGTATTTTAATTTAATTTACGTTACACCTGGCCATAATGCCAATTTAACCGCATGCTGCGCGTACGGTAAAAGTCGCATTGTGGCCAGATGATGACGTAAAATTGTGTACTCACCACAGGCGGTAATTCGTAAAGCCCCAGATCGCATATATATGGCCCTCACCCTCGGTTCGGGCCACAGACACCTGCGATCTGGGCCATTCACGAATTCACCGCCCTAGGTAAGTAATGTACTATTATCTACGCACATATCATTAATCATTAGTGCTCTAAAATGAGTTCAGAAACCGTTGAAATTACCAGCATTATTATTATTATCGATGAGAACTTCCTTGTCTGTGGTAGTACATAAAATCTGTACTGTAATTTATGTAACGTTAGTTTAAATTTGGAACTGCTGTCAAAACTCCTGTGGGTCTATTCTAGTATCCATAATTAGTACATTACGTAACTAGGGCGGTGAATGCCTCAGATCGCAGGTGTTTGTGGCCCGAACCAAAGGTGAGGGCCATAAATATGTGCTCTGGGGCTTTACGAATTAACGCCCGTGTTGAGTACAAAATTTTACGTCTTCATCTGGCCACAATGCGAGTTTTCCCGTACGCGCAGCGTGCAGGTGTGCGGGGGGTACGCTAGCTAAAACGCTTGCTAAGTAGTAGTTAGCATAGTGAGCAGTGGAGCTCGCAAGCCAGTTTTTTCATTTTTTTTATAACAAAAAAATCTATATGATTATTGAACCTGCTCACCAAGTGATACGTGAATCAGGTGAGACATGCGACCTCTTGAGGAAAATAGGACAGCCGGACATCCGCACACAGAAAAGAATTTTGTACCAAGCTAAAACGGAGAACTTCGATCGCTTGGCTCGCTTATTCAATCACCATCTAGGGAATGATCCCAGAAACGGCACACAACTAGTCTCCTAAATCAGATGACATATTGTGTGTCATTTTCCACACCATTTAATAAATCATAGAATGATTGATTTGTATGGAACAACGATTTTTTTTCGATTAACAGTGATAAAGAAATAAAGATTCTCCATTTTTCAGCCTTCAAATGTGTCCCTTGTCACTTGTAAATGGGTTGAACTTGTTTTTGTTTACGCACGTCGCGCTAGTCATTTATTTTGTCAAATAATAAATTGCACACGAAATAAATACTTCTACATACACTAATAATAACTAATAACCTACTTGCAGACTTAATCAATGCTCGGGTCACGGTTTTATAGCTAAGTATTGTAATTTTAATGAAATAAATAATTATTAAGCTTTGGAATTTCCAATATTCATAAACAGAGGGTAGTTTGTGTGTCTGTCTGTCACATTGTAGCTCCTAAACGAAAGGATCGATTTAAATGCGATTTTTTTAGTCCGAAAGCTGACGTGATGCAGATGGCTCTGAGCTACTCTTTAAAACAATGGTATTGTTTTGAGATATTGAATTTTGAAATGAAAATGGCGGGGGTTTTGCCACTTTTCTAAGTTGTTATCCTTTACATCAAATTTACTGACGCGGCATTTTTTTCAACCTAGATAGACTTAATGGCGCCTGGCCACACTTCACGATCCACTTTTCCGATCGGCCGCTTCCGAACTCGACATTTCAATCTGTTTCTCGAAACGGCATGTATGCTAGAAAGAGCGCTCTAATTGAAATATGATTGACTTGTTAGGGTAACAAATAGCCTACCAGTCTTGGTAGTGAAGTGGGTACAATAAGTGTGAGGGTGGACATGAAGCCATGTGAAGTGGTCGCCTGTCGAGCACGGGCGTGGAGAGGTCTTTCACGCTTTTATGAACCCCATAACAAGGGAGGCGCTGTTTAGGGAAAAAGTGAGGCATAATGTATGTATTTGTGTTTTTTCCTCGTTCATTTCTAAGAAGCGCTTTGGGAATCCGCGTATCTGAATTACCAATTAAATATAGGTAAAATCAATAAATATTCTTACACAAATCGATCTAGTCCAAAACTAAGCAAAGCTTTTACTATTAGCGCTACGGTGGAACAAACGTTAGTACAAACGTCTGTCCTAACACTCATATTCCCTATTTCCTAACGTCACTTGCCACATTGATTAGTAATCCTAAAGTTATGTGCCATTATAGTCGTGTATCATAATTATCAGTTAGCCTAATGGTTATTTGTCCTCATGATTGTTTTCCCTAATTGTGATTAACCTGCTATTTCGCCTAACCTAACCTACTTTTCTTACCTGACAGTAGTCGCGTTCCACCGCTTCGCCGGCCGCTACCGCGGCACGGTCGCTTAGTTCGCTCGGCTCGCGCGCTGTAGGCTAGGTAGGTAGTTCAACCTATCACTCCTCCTCGCTTCACTCGTCGTTGTACCTAACTGGGCTTTGCCTTTGACCTTACCATAGAAATATTGTCATGGCTATTGATCGTTAGGGATTTCGAGGAATATGCAAAATAACATTAGGGATATTAATAATTATGGTAAAAATGATTCGGACAAATGAGTTTTAGGGCAATCATTACATTATGGAAAATGATTGTTATGGCAATTGATCGTTAGGGCTGCCCATTAGGACAAAACAGTTCGGGCAAGTGATTTTAGGTCAAACGATGTTAGGGATCGCGAGGTAGACCCGGCTCTGCCATAGTCGGACAAAAAGTTTGGGACATTAAATGTGACTTCAGAATTTTTTCCTATCCCACATCACTACGTCTGCCACCAGGCCACCACCGAAATGTTTTATGAACGGTATATCAATTGAGTTGATTTGTGGGACATGAGGATTATTTATTACCCCAGTGACAGTGGAGCTGTCAAGTGTCTACCCTCGTTTGCCACCGAGACTTTATCTGCCATTTCATAGTTCTTAAAAGTGAAATGTGTATTTGGACGCCACCGGGTGTTTCGGTAAAAATAAAACTATGTTAATAGGTTATATAAATAATAAATACTATGATGAAATTAAACAGATAGACTGTATTATAGAGGGGAGGCCAAGTGGACGTCCTCCGGCTGACATGATGATGTTGATGATAGTCTATCTGTCTAAACTAAATTTGAGAAACCACATGTTAGTCACATTGTGTCGGTGACTATATTGTTCTGAATGTGATTTTGGTGCCTATGCTTAAGTTAAAACCTGTGGAAAGTGTAGAATTGTGCATCGAGACAAACGAACGATGGTTTATCGATGCTGTTTTGTTATTTTAAAACCACCATTGTACTTAAGCAAAAAAAAACAATTACTTGTTTTGTTATGAAGTATACGTTAATGAATATCCTAACACCACTGTTGACCCCAGTTGTCTTGAATAAAGAAATTATTATTAGAATTATTACTATACACAATTTTACACAAGCTCGATTATGGCTTCTTTGTGTAAATGGGACTAGACGATGACATATTAAATAGAGACAAAATTTATCGTTTCATAGTGGCGTGCTGTAAAAATGCTGTGCTGTTTAATTATAAATAAGAATTATAGTAGAACGGAAAGCAAACTACAGGTTATGTTTTTTTAATACAAAATATGGATTTATCAACTTAAACTACTGGTGGATGTATCTGCAATCATCCTTAGATTTGATTACTCAAGATTTAATAGTAATCAAGAAGTTAATAGTGAGTAATAGCTTTTACCGTACCTATCCATACTGACCCAACTTAAAAAAAAAAGATTTAGTTAGATTCAAAACCAATGTATCAATAATTATTTGTATGCTAAATAATGCAACACAATACAATACAAATACTATTTATTGCACAGCTCACACATAAAGAGCAGTAACAAACGCCAACACAGTTAAATTGAACCTTATGACAATGCAATAACGTGCAAGGAAGGTCAGTTAAACTTGTTGGCGATGGTACAAAAGAAAACGCAGAGATACATGGAGACAGTAGAGGTAAAACAACAGGCGGTCTTATCGCTGGCGGTCTTATATTTAACAATAACTCAATTAAAATTTAGACGAAGAAAATAAATATATGTTTGCAATATTCACTTGTAGGCCATGTAGAACTGAAAGAAAAAACACATAAATCAGATAACTCTTATGATGATATTGGGTGAAACAAATTTTCTGTGCCAAGCCACAGTTCAGTTCAGATAAGCTTTGGTTAAACTATAATTTACCTTAAATATAGCTATTAAAGATTAAAGTGTTTCTCAACGTATCAAAAAATAATATTTTATGTAAAAATAATGGTGATCTTACAGCCTTATTAACTAAAGTGAGGAATGATATAGATAGGATCCAATGTTACTTGTGAATCAATAAAAGTGTTTCCTGTTTTTGAGTGGATACAAAAAAACTTTGATTTAGATTCGAACAGATTTTTTGTTTTACCAATGTCCAACGGAACACTTTTGTAGACAATATTTGTCTGTCTGTTACATACAGTTTTAGTAATAAGGCAAATGATTAAAAGTTACCTGAATTAGAAGCAGTAAATAGTTCACACTAACATCCAAGATTGTCACTGGAACATACAGTCCTATGGGTAGTTCTTCGCCGGCGTTGAAGGTCATCTTCTGGGTTGTCACGCTGCTGTACCAACGGAATAGGGTCTGATGGGCTTTTGATGAACTGTCTGTGTAAAAAAAATCCCATCAAAAACATAAATGTGAAAGGCTGCCAAGTTCGATACTATGGGAATGCTTCGCCTATAAAAGAAGTGAGATCTGAATAAGTACCAAGTTCCATAAAAATTCCTCAAATCATAAATAGTTATAGGAATGTACACTTGACAGTACTTTATAATGATGTTACTTGGCAAGTTTTCACACACCACACACCTTTTCAATGCAATGAATTGACACCTTTGGACTGCAATGTGTCAAGTATATAATTTTCTATTAAAACTTGCCAAGTTACATCATTTAAAAGTACTCTCAAGTGTACATTCCCATAACTATTTATGATTTGAGGTATTTTTATGGAACTTGGTACTTATTCAGATCTCACTTCTTTTATAGGCGAAGCATTCCCATAGTATCGAACTTGGCAGCCTTTCACATTTATGTTTTTGATGGGATTTCATTTTTTTTTGTTAGGTGTAGGTTCTTTATTATTTTTTTATCACTTTTGCTTTAGCAAATGTCTCATTCCACTTAGGTATGTACTATATACTATACTCTTTATACTAAGCGTCTAATTCTTTTTTCTTCGCTTGCGTGGCACTGTCTGGATCCCTTTATTGGAAATGGAACAGTTTTATTGTTCGTCTTTAAGACAAACATGTATTGTCTTAAATTGGTATGTATCTAAATTTAAATAATAAGTCTTATCTCATTTCCATTCCATACCTACTTATAGTAGAACAAAATTACGGGTGCCGTTCAGTGGTCATACAAACAAAATGCATAATTTCAAGTAGCATAAGTACGGAAATCATAACAAACTATTATCATAATAACAAAATGCATATTTTTATTGGTCATAATATTTAAATACATAACTATCATTTATCACCATAACATTTTTCATAACGTTCATGTGAACTAATTTCTTTTTGTATAACATTCATTAACTATAATGATTAAAACTCATAACAACATTTTGAATAATTATCAGGTACTGTAGATTATTTACTTACCAAGTGATTGATATATTAAGCAGAACAAACAAAAAACTGATATTGCAAGCATTATTGCCAAAAACCGAATCAGAGCGCCCCACTTCTACGTGGTCTTGTCTGTCCTACCCCTGGAGTGTATATAAAAGCCTGCGGAGACAGAAGCTCGCGAAGGAGGTCCTGAGTTGAACGGGTGCACGAGAAACGAAGGGCCGACGAAGCGAGTTTCTGACGGGAGCCTGGGCGGAGGGCGGAGGATTAGGTCCCAGAAACGAGAAGTTCTTTATAAAAACGTATATTATGAATCGAACATTAGAATAATTATTAATTACCCTCAACAAAATCATGCGAGCTATTACCTGGTAAATAGAATTTGCTCTTCGATTTCGATAGGCGTTTAGAAAGATATTCGTAGACCATTATGAAATAAGTTTTTTATAAAAAAAGTACATTATGAGCATTAAATTTTATACAGCGTGCCCATTATAGCGTTTGATCATTATACAATTCGAAATTATGAAAATTGATAATTATAATCGATGAAATTATGCAAATAGTTTGTATGCATTTTATTTTTATGCAATTTGACCACTTACACAAGGTAAAATTATGGTATTCGTTGTTATGCAAAATGAAAATATGCAATTTGTTTTTATATGAAACATTACACACCCCAAAATTACACATTCGTTGTTTTCGAAACTGACTCACACTTGGCCGTTTTTAGATTTTTACTTTATTTCGACCTAAAGACAAACCTTCGAGCCTAATTTGAGGTCGGTACGACCATTGGAAGATAGACCCGTTAAGTTCATTATGACTTCATAGTAGAACACAGTATTACACCTTCGCTATTTTTAAAACTGACTCACACTTGGCCGTTTTCAGATTTTTCCCTTTACTTTGACCTTAAGACCTATATCCATGCCAAATTTCAAGTCAGTACGACCATTGGAAGTGGTCTAGGTTTTTGATGAGTGAGTCAGTGAGTGTATAGTAAAAATAGCGATTTTCTGACGTCAATATCTCAAGAACTGCTACAGGTAGAATAATGAAATTTTGTATTCTAGACAATTAAGGGGATGTCAACAGACACTCGAAATTTCATATGCGTAGATAAAATATGTTTTGAGTTATAGGGTGGTCGAAAGTGGCCCGAAATGGTTCGTGTAATATAACCCACGGCCGGTGTGTCGCTTTTTTTTGCTCGAACTTGGCGGACACACTGCCGTGTGTCTAGATGTTTATTTAGATTGAGGTTTACTGCACTAAGCACATACAATGATTTATATTATTTCCCCAGTTTCTCTAAAAGATGTGCATGACAGTACAATAACAACTAGGTTTCGATTGATACATAACATAACTTCGGATAAATAAGATAACTTCAGAATTAAAAAATGCTTTTGAAAATAAAATTATAGTCACTGTGCTAGGTAGATACTTACTTATATTATACGCTTGACAACTATAATAAAATTTCCAGGATCGAATTGGTTGGTATCAAAGGTAGAAAGAGAAAACCTAAACATTTTCAGTGAACGTGGCAAATAAAGAATTCATACTTATTGGTTAAATGAATAAAGTCGCATTGTATTATCAGAAATTATACATTTTATTACCGTTTGATATGTTCGAATCGAAAACTAGTTTTGAGGCTAGATTAAATCCCAATTTCTTGCTTATAGCCTCGGTCCGATATGCCTCAAAACAAACTACCCACCAAGAATACAGGGACCTTATTTCATGCCAAATTAGGAATCCAATTTGTAAATAAGTCTGAAATGGAAAGTACAAAAATAAGGTATGTCCTCAAAAAATATAAAGTCATATTTATACGATATGAAAGAGAGATAACCAATATAATGGAAAAATAATCCATCATCGTCTGTAGCCTTGGACAAGACTCGAACCAGTAAACCCTCTTTTTTTTCCGGTAGAGTTCTCTCACCACCGAGCTATGAGGACATTATTTGTTTTTTTAAGAAGTGTCATATTTATACTCTAATTATCGACTCATTGAAAAACCTTTTTGTGATAGCTAAGGGATTACATTCATATCAAATCCAAGTTGTTAGGACATTTCTTTGCCATGCAATTATTAATTTAAAATTCACCAAATAACTAGAGACTGTTCAACAATTACTTGAGTTTTTTTATTTAGATCATCAATGAGTGCATCGTTTCTTATTAATAAACGAGTGTCTCTTGTTCAGGTGTAATTTGTTAGATGGGTTCCGCGAACGCGTTGTGTCAATGTAGCGTTTTCCCGAGTCGCATTTTTCCGCGATCGATCAATTTCCTTTTTTTTACTCGTAGCTTTATTCAGCGTCTCATTGTTCCGCAATAGCCTTATTTTCGTGTAGATATTAATCGTTTTTCCGCTCTTTTATAAAAAAATAACCTCGAAGACGAAAGCGGGAGCTTTTCCGTCTTCTAACCTATCTGCGATCCGAGTCGGTTTTGCCCCTAAGTCCCTGTTCCAAGGGTGGGCATCAAATTAACTTTTCTCTGAGATCAACCAATGCCAAGATAGTGGTGTATCGTAGGCTGTAGAGAACAGGGGCTTAGTAGCAAAACTGAGTCGGATCGCAGATAGGTTAGAAGACGGAAGCGGGAGCCTTGGAGCCTCGAGCTTAATTTTTTTATAAAAGAGCGGAAAATACCAACAATATATATGGCGAGGCCTCCTCTCATACATGAGAGGAGGCCTGTGCCCAGCAGTGGGACGTATATAGGCTGATGATGTGTGTGTGTGATGTGATATGGCGATTGCGGAACAATGAGACACTGAATAAAGCTACGAGTAAAAAAGCGACAAGGAAATTGATCGATCTACATTGAAACAACGCGTTCGCGGATCCCATCTAAAAAATCCTTCAGATTAATGCAATCACAGACTGCATCTGACTTACCATTTCAGAATAAATGAAAACGAGGGTAAAACCAAAAACGATGAATTTAATCAAACTGATGAGCCACATCAGGAGAATCTGCAAATAAAAGGAGTTAAATACTTGAAAACTTACTGATAAAAAAAAATAAAGCAGTAAATACCTACACTGAACTGGAATCCATCGTTAAAGTAAGCAGAAGCAATCAATATATGTCTGTAAACAGTACACCCAAAACTTGGGTGTGAATTTATAGATTTTGCTAATCGGATGTTGAGGATGGAGATAAATAACGAAATAAAATTCATTTCGGCATCAAAAGCAGCAGACCCTACGCAGAACATCATCATCAAACCAGGTTTAAGTCCAAATTGCATCATTCCGCCAACGTCAGCCATCAATGACACAAACACAACAACAGCAGCCAAATCAGCTTTTCTTTTCAAAGATTCCGTATAATCATCATCTAAACCAAATTTGGAATCCAGCTTTTCAACAGCGATATATTTCTTCCTAGAATAACGAGCTGCGATAGACAAAGCTAACAATTCAAGAGCACTTAAAACTAGAAATGCTAAAATCTTGAAATCAACTTCAGGAGAAACAATTGTTTCATAAGAAGCTGCACTGACGACAGAAATGTAAACGAAATAATAGAAAAAGTCACAGATTGTTTTTGTAGTACTATTCATAAGGAGAAATGAGCGATTGATGCACAAGGCAGACTCTAAAATTATTAAAATTTTGAAACAACCAATGGTGGTTTTCGCAAACATCTTTAACATTTATTATATTTAAACACAATGTTCGTCATAACAACGTTGTAATATGTTTGGAATCACACTGAAATCAAAATCAATCTTTCAACTACATAGTCCCGATTACTCCCAAGCGACCATTTTGTCATTAAAACTCACAAGGGATCAGTAATTGATAGTAAAAGTTAGGTCGACTTCAGGGATTCATAATTACGAGTAATAACCACGAGTGCCTTGAATATTGTATTTTTGTTGCAACCTTTAACGTAAAATAAAAAAAATCTGACAAACTTCGTACCCCTGTTTTACCGACAAACGTTTCATCGGTTGAAAGTTCGGCCCAACTTTGATCAAAAAAATGTATTTCTTTAGAAACTAAACGTTTTGGGATTGTTATTACTTAACCAAAGGAGTTCTACACAAAATAATCTTTCAGAGATATCTAAAAACGGTTTCTGAGAGAGAAAACTCGACGAAACAATGCAATCGATGAAAAATTTGTCGGCAAAATAGGAACTCAGCTATTACTCCATAATCGGGGATTATGAGCGTGGTGGTTTCTTCACTCGCGTCTTCCACATCGCGGTATATTCGCCGGGTTTATCCACCCACTGTTTGGTCAAGAATCCCACCGAATTCTATACGGCTGTCGTGGGTTCGAATCCCGGCTCGTAGCAATAAGATTTTCGGAACTTAGGTACGGAATATCATTTTATATTTACCGTTAGCTTTTTGGTGAAGAAAAAACACCCTGAGAAAACCTGCATACATCAGGGGACCGATTTTAGACTTTCGAGCGCTCGACTCTTTCACTCGATAACTGACAAAAATTATGAAATGCTATTTTGAAAGAGCGATAGAAAATTTAAATACGAGTGGTATTGACCACTCGTATTCAATTCTATTTGTAGAAAGTAAGTGTTTGGACTCTACAAACGTATTTACTTTTATTTGATTTTCGAGCGCTCGAAAGTCAAAAATCGGTCCCCTGCTAATAAATCAAAGGAGTATGTGCCCAACACTGGCAACACGCCTGTGAAGTCCCCAACACGCACTGGGCCAGTGTAGGGATTAGTGCCGTTCCCACTCATCCATGAGAGGAAGCCTGTGTCCAACAGTGGGACATTTAAAGGTTGCTTTATTATTATAGTATCACACTACAGTAATTGACTAACTATAATAAATACACGCACAACTTAGGTTAATTTTAAACATCGTTCATATCAGATTCACAAGCGTGGTATGGTGTTGGAAAGTATAGGTTTGCTAAAGATTCTATTAGGTTTTCTTAAGCACGTGCACATACATAACATCAAAGCATAAGATGAGTTTCAACTTTCAACACTTCAATATCAGTCTTTGTGGCAACCCTAATTCAATTTAGCCAACTTCTAAACAAGCATTAAACCTCATTAAGACCTTGGGCCTTATTATCAGAGTTCGAAGTGTTTGAACTCTGCGACACGAGCGAACTCAGCGTGATAAAAGTTTCGAGAGTCAGCAACAGATGGCGCTGTTTTACTGATGTTTTATCATTGCTCGAGTTTAAGGCGGCGGTTTGGGTGCGAAGCGTTTCTGAATTTTAATGGTCATTGTATTATTAATGATGAGTAATAATGAAGTTATGATATTCCTTTACTATTCAACTAACAATATTTGTAGATACATACCTATATGTATATATTGATAATCTCGTTCTCGAAAAAAGCTCTAATGATTTAAATGAGCTTTGGAATATAAGGGGTTTATGGGGGTGAAAAATCGAACAAGCTAGGTCTCGACATGTCTAGGAAAAATCTTTCTCTCCGTATTTTCTATGCTTTTACCCGAGCTCGCCTAGGGACTCGTATCAATGTCAATACTTTTAGTTCACATCATCAGCCTATATACGTCCCACTGCTGGGCACAGGCCTCCTCTCATGTATGCCTTCGAGAGATCTCATTCAGTTCAAATGAGTAAATAATATAATCAATGCCAACTAATATTAAAGATAAGAAAGATTGAGGCTGTAAGTTTTCGAATGAGCGAGCGAATCGAACGAAGTTCTATGCTAAGCTTGGGCTGAAAATCGTTAGTCCTGTGTCCGGTGTCTGTCAAGCTGTTCTCCTCTACCTACAGGTCGCATTTCCCAACCGATTCTCGTGAAATGTTGTGAGCAGGTTCGTTAAATATATATATTTTTTACTTTTTCGAAACTAAAAAATACAGCTTCTACAGTTGACAGAACCACTTAGTATTTAAAAAAGATACGGGTTAATGGGTAATATCCGAAAGTACTAATCGTTTGTTTGTCCCGTTTCCGGTGTCTGTCCGGGTGTTCCCCTTACAGGTCGCATTTCTCAACCGATGCTTATGTTTTTTTTTAACGGGTTCGTTAATAATATACATTTTTTGTTAGACATGCTTGCCCATTTAGCACCCCCCAGACCCCCTAGCACACTAAGTTTAATGTCGGACATAAAGCATTTGTCCCTCTTGCACTCGCATATTTGCCAGAATGGGACGAATGCTTTATGTCCGACATAAATAAAACTTAGTGTGCTAGGGGGTCAGGTGACACATGCAGGGTTGTGGTAGGTAAATCCTGCGGGAGCGAGCAACAGATTGTCCCTGCGATAGAGTTATAAAACCACTTAAAGCTATACATTTCCGCTACCCGCTCCTCCTATACCGTAGGGTGACTACGATGAAGGTTCTCCGCGTCTGCAAAGTTGATCGTGTTTGTTTAGTTTTATCTTCGCGTTACATTGCCGATGCCGTGCGGAGAATACTATATCGCGGCTTTTAGAATGAATCCCTTTGTTTTCTATGTAAACGATGTGAGCTGTTATTTATTAATTAGGATTTGGAGGAATTTCTTTAAACGGCTTTGTATTTTTAGTATTTTATGTTTTTTAGTAATTTTCTTTTATTTATATAAAATCTGTGAGTCGAGTAGCCTATTAATAATTAACAACATACAGAAAACCCCCGATATTTTAATTTCAAAGGGCAATATATCAAAACCGGCTCTACCGATTTTGTTAAAACGTAGCTAGGAACCCTCTCGATCACGTCAGTTTGCGGACAAAAAAAACTGCATTCAAATCGGTCCATTCGTTTAGTAGCTACGATGCCACCTGTGTCTGTCTGTAGACAGACACATTTTACATGCCATTCTTCGTTATGGGCACTTTACATTCAGTGAACCCATAATTTTGATAATGTCTCTTAGTTATTTAACAATATATATTTCTTATAAATATTTAATCAAATAAGTTTTGTTTTGGATACGAAATGAAAATATTGGATGTGATGAACAATTGAACATGATGAGATTTTAACGCACAGATTTTCTCGCTACAATGCCAGCTGGTAACATTACACGAAAACCTTAATTCACGTCGAATGAACTAGTTTTGCAATTAAATATAATCTACTTTGTGGCTCTGAAAGCAACAGCACTCGCGCCTGCGTTTAAAAAATAATTCTAATAAGAAGAACGTCTAAAAACTGAATAGTTAATGGGACACGGGGGTAGTTTGTTTACCTAACGTTTAAATGACCGCTCCTCTCCCGCTGACCCATATGTGGGTCAGCAATTAGGTTATCTATAGTGTATGCCCGAACATTATTTGCCCGAATCTCATTTGCCCGAATTTTATATTCCATTACGTATCATGTTCCATAATATTCATTTGACATATTATTATTTTCCATAATGATGTATGCCCGAATAATTTATGCCGTAAACTTAGTTTGCCATAATTTTACTTGACAGAATATTCATTTGCATTAAGAAACTACATTTCTGCGAGCCGTTGTGTGAAGAATAATCGGTTCTGGCGCATATATTATTATAACACGTATTTTTAATGATTGTTACACGTCTTTTACGTGAAAAACTTTTCTCTAAAGATATTTCATTCCACTCTTTTATAAAAAAAAAACCACGAAGACGTCTTCTAACCCATCCGCCATCCGAGTCGGACTCCCGCCCTCCGCCTGGGCTCCCGCCGGAAACTCACTTCTTTGGCCCTTCGTTTCACGTGCGCACTCGACCTACGCTCCGATTGGGAGGTCGCCGTTCAACTCAGGCCCTCCTTCGCGAGCTTCTGTCTCCACGGGCTTTTATTATGCACTAGGGGTAGGAAAGATAAGGCCACGTGGAAGTGAGGTCAGCGCACCTCTTCGGGTTTTGGTAGCTATTTTTCATAATATCACCCATTTCAAACAGTAGGTAATTTGTTATTCGTCTTTTACGTGAAAAACTTTTGTCTAAAGATATTTCATTCCACTCTTTTATAAAAAAAAACCACGAAGACGTCTTCTAACCCATCCGCCATCCGAGTCGGACTCCCGCCCTCCGCCTGGGCTCCCGCCGGGAACTCACTTCTTTAGCCCTTCGTTTCACGTGCGCACTCGACCTACGCTCCGATCGGGAGGTCGCCGTTCAACTCAGGCCCTCCTTCGCGAGCTTCTGTCTCCACGGGCTTTTATTATGCACTAGGGGTAGGAAAGATAAGGCCACGTGGAAGTGAGGTCAGAGCACCTCTTCGGGTTTTGGTAGCTATTTTTCATAATATCACCCATTTCAAACAGTAGGTAATTTGTTATTTTTACGTATAGTATGGCTTTTGAAAGGTATGGCAAATGATTTTATTGCATATGAATATTATGGATTATAAAGTTTCTGGCAAATGATATAATGGCATATGATATTATGAAAAATAACAATTCTGTCTTATGAATATTATGGCAAAAATCAGTAATGGCACATGAAATTATGGTAAACAAAATTATGGTCTGTGAATATGTTGGCAAAAGGCACTAAATAAGGCGACGGTAACATCCGCCATAGTGAAAGAATGTAAGGAGGAGCTAAACAAGATAGGAGAAAACCCAGGTGTTACGTTGGCGTGGGTGCCAGGGCATCAGGGGATAGCGCGAAATGAGAGGGCAGATGAGCTGGCTAGGGAGGGAGCGGGAAAGGAGTTTGTAGGCCCGGAACCGGTCCTTCCCTTCTCGGCTCAAGTCACAAAGGGGGTCATAGAAAGGCTAAGAGAGCAGGAAGGAGAAAGAGAATGGAGGGAAGCACCTGGATGTAGACAGACAAAGATGATGATAGGAGGTATGGATCACAGAAGAACCAGGTATCTGCTGAAACTGGGTAAGAGCAATCTAAGAATGTTGACAGGTATTATAACTGGTCATAACACTCTAAATAGACACTTAAAGATACTAGGTATGAGAAATGATGCTTCCTGCCCGCACTGTGGGGAGGAAGAAACTAGCAAGCATGTACTAGCGGAATGCGTCATATACGCGGCACCGCGGTTTAGAGCTTTCGGTAGAGATGTGCTAGAGGAGTGGGAATTGAGGGATGTCAACCTTAAAGATGTCCTTCTGTTCTGCAGGAACACAAGAAGAATGGAAAAGTGTAATGTGGGAACGCTGCCGGGACAGTAACCTTAAGCTCCAACCTAAGGGAATGGGGCTGAATGAACGCGACGAGCGATTGACTGCCCGCCTGCTTCCGGCCAGGCGTCCCTTCACTACATCTACATCTACATGATGGCAAATGAAATTTGGGCAAACGAAGGAATACCCAGCAATTAGTATGGATTTGCCAACAAATTAATGCCCTTACAGGGATTCGAACCCAGGACCTCTTGCTTCGTAGGCAATGATTTGAATGTCAAAATGTAGCGTTGGAATATCAACGGCAACCGCCACCCGTTTTGTTATTATTATATTATATCGAGCCCGTTATGTCCCACTGCTGAGCATAGGCTTCCCCCTCTTTTTCTAATCATCGCGGCATTGTCTGGCCAGTCTTTTAAAAAGGAGTCCAATGTGATGTAGAATATCGTTTTTCTATTTCTATGTCATAATTAGATATAGTAACAAGTATCCATAGCAACATATTTTAAAACTTAGCAAAAACACTAACAGTATTACATACAGCACCGATAAGCGATTTTATGATTTTTCCTTTACATTAAACTACTATGAATTCAGGGATAATTTTATCACACCTATCCTTATTTATCGATACTTAGAAAACCTTTATGTCAACACTTCACACTTCTTCTGAATAATGATATATTATTTACTAGACACGGACATAGCAGAGGGATAATGTACATATTACGTAGTAACGTTTGATCAAGGTCTGGGATACATGAATACAATATTTCCCAACGGAGGAACAACAGTAACCAGCATAGCCTGAACCTTGAGCTTGTGTATAGTTGTTGGTGTTACAAAGATGGCTTCTATATTCTGGGAGGTCTTGATATTTTGGCACCATGCTCCATGAGTTGAAAGATGACGCAAGAAAATATATAAATACTTATATGGCTTTTAGGAGCCGTTTTGGTTAGCCGTTATTCTTGCGTGAAATATTACAATCAGAGGAAATGTTTTTTTTAGATTTTCACTGTCAGGAACCCGAAAAGCGGGCGCCTACGCCGTAGTCGCTTTCCGCTACATACGAGAAAAGCGTAGCGCGTAGTGATTCTTGGCAGTGAATGTGTTTCTAAGTAGTTCCTTAAGGAATGTGGAGGGTTCTACATTCGCGCGCGAACGCTAAAAAAATATGCGCGAACGCGTCAAGTAAGCAGACTCCACCATGGCCACGCTGTGGCTCCACATTCACGTTTTTATGCGTTCGCGCATAGTTTTCGCGCGTTTGTGCGCGGTATGAAGGGGCTTTTTCTTAGTATTTTGACTAAGAACTCCCGAAAATGTAGTGGGTTGAGAATATAGGACCAGCTCGCTCTATTTACAGCTGTCACACTCTAACTAGTGGCTCTGTAAGCTGTAGAACTCGAGAGCTAGCTTTTTTTACAAGCTTTTATTTAGTTTCACACAAATGGAGTAAACTTCTTCCAATTTTTAAAGTAAACTTGTTTCTACTTTTAAGAGATTCTGTGAGATTTAATTTTTAAATATCATTTCTTACTAAAGCTTGTTTCTTATTGTGTATATGTATGTTAAATAATTTAAGTTTACCAGCGCCTTGGCTTATGCTGTAATGCTGTTAAATTATATGTCTAATAATTAAAATAAATAAATTAAAAAAATACGGTTGCTCTCCATCTTTCTGGCCAAGTATTAATTGCCACCGTCGCAGATTATAATTTGACTGCCCTATACATGTAGTGTTCTCTTCAATAAAACCACGTCCTTTAAATAGTTTTACTTTTATTGCCAGCGCACAACCAAGTTTTATAATTTTAATTATTTAATTCGTAAGCGATACTCTCCTAAACTCGTTCTACCTAACCGTCGTCCATCAATCTCATTCGTCATTCACTCCTTCGTTCATTCTATTCCGATCCAGTCTCACTCTTCCATTCCATTGTCTATCACTCAGCATCTCATTCCTACAGTCGGCCATCCTACATTACTAGCCTGGCCTCAGGTCAACATGTGCATAACATACAACAGCTGACTTTAACATAGCTATAGAAAACATCATCAACATCTGAAACAGCTGGTTGCATGTCACATCATAACAATTAACAACTTAAGTCAATAATATCTTAAACTTCGGCTTAAATAACAATAAAAATATTACATAACGCAATAAGTAACAACTTTATCTTACTTCAGCTTTAACATAACACAGCAAGTACAGTTCTCCAAGAGATTATATACTAAACTCAAAACACATTTTTTAGAAACAATAATAATAATCTTTAACAGTTGTTATTATTAAAAACACAGATTATAACGACGTCGTTACGAGAGCAGTCGGTTAAGTTAGGTACTGAGTCAGATATAGGTCAGAAGTCTTACCATGTGTGATGTAGAAGCTCGCTGACCTCTAGTACTCGTCCATTGACCCCTAGTCACGCGCAGGTCACAGGCCACGGTTTCATGTGATCAGCTGACGCAGTCGTGCGCGCTGGTCCCTCTGACGAGCTGTCGACCTTCTCCACGTCGTACCGATCCTTTCCTGTGGTCGCTACTACCCTGTAGGGTCCAAAATACTTCGGCTTGAGCTTGAGGCAAGTACCAAACTGCGTCCGACTTATGGCTACTCGTTCTCCCACCTGATAAACTCTACTCTCTTTTCGTTTCTTGTTATAAGTCAATCGATTCTCTTGCTGTATTTTGATTATTTGCTGCTGAGCAGACTTTCGACGCTGCTCCCTTTCCTCTACGTAACTGTCGTAACTCTCATGTTTCAACATTTCGTACAGTTGAACGTCATCTTTGGTACGCATCTTTGTGCCTAGTAGTAGCTCGAATGGCGTCATGTCGATGCTACGTTGGTACGTACTGTTGAGGGCCGTCTGCACCCTCGCCACGTGCTTGTACCACAATCCTGGTTCTGAAATACACAGTTTAGTAAGTACAGATATTAAAACACGATGGGTACGTTCCACTTGGCCGTTCCCTCTCGGAACGCCAGTCGTCACTAGTACATGTTGAATATTCTCAGTCTCACAATATTCCTTGAAATCATGACTTGTGAAAGCCGCGCCTCGGTCAGTAATTACTCGGGCTGGGTTTCCCAACGTCTGCTGGTGTAAGGACAACTTTGCCAGCGTTTCCTTGGCCGTCGTGCCTTTTATAGGATACACCCATACAAACTTGGTGAAAGCGTCTACCACTGTGAGAATATAGTTATACTGTTTCTTAGTTTCCAACATGGTCGCAGTGTAGCGTATCCAACGGTACACTCCCTTTGTCAATGCAGTGCAATAATCCTTCTTGCTTTCCACTCTTCTTTGTTGCTAGCAGGCATGGGATACAGGTGACCATGAACTCATCTATTTTTCTTGATAGGTCTTTAATGTGCTAGTCTTTATCAATCATTTCTGTCATTTTCTTTTTAGCAAAATGCCCTTTTTCATGCACTTTCTTTATTATTTCGCTTTCCATACCACTTGGTACCACCAACTTGGATCCTTTATAAAGCACGTCATTTTCCATAACATAATCTAGATAGGGTCGTTCCCTCATGATCTCTCGAATCGCCATCAAGCCGCCATCTTGCTCTTGAGCGTTCTTTATCCTGTCATGAAGCTCTCTTGTGACTAGTCCAACATACGGTGCCCTGCTTAACGCGTCCACGTGTCGCATCAGCGACCCGGAGCGATGTTCTACCCTATAGGTATTTTGCTGTAGGTCTATAGCCCATCTCGCCACGCGTGCTGACAGATCCTTCTTCCTGAGGGTCAACTCCAATGCTTGACAGTCTGTAATAATTTTAAAATTAAGCCCAATTAGATATGGCCTAAACTTCTTTAAACCTTCAACGACAGCTAATGCTTCCAATTCATAGCTTGTATATTTTTGTTCAGGTTCACTCGTCTTTTTACTCATATAATAAACCGGATATAACTGACCGTCGTCTGGACATCGTTGAAATAGAATAGCTGCTAGAGCTACCATTGAAGCATCGTCGTATGCATTTCAGTCTCCAACTGTGGATCATATATCCTTAGAACAGGCAAACTCGCTAGCTTCATTTTCAACTCATGAAATGCAGCCTTCTGGGGTGCCTCAAATGCAAAATCAACATCTTTCTTTAGCAATTCCGTCAAGGGTCTTGCTATGAGTGCATAGTTCTGAATGAACTTTCTAAAGTATGATGTTAATCCAACAAAGCCTTGTAGCTGTTTAAAATTGGTTGGTTGTGGAAACCTTACCACTGCGTCCGTCTTGTCAGGTGATGGTCGTACTGTATCACTTTTTCCAATTGATCTCTAGTCCATACTGGGATGCTCTCACCAGTACTTCTTTGAGGCGTTCAACAGCCTGTCGTTCGTCTGCTGCAAGAATTATGACATCGTCAATAAATATTAACACATATCCTTTTTCAATCAGATCCCTGAAAATTGCATTAATAAACCGAGTAAACACCTTCGGATAGATCGACAAGCCAAAAGGGGCTTTAAGGAACTCATACTGCGAGTTACTGGTGACAAACGATGTGTACTTGATCGAATCTTCGTGAACTGCTAAATGAAAATATCCATTTTTCAAATCAAGTGTGCTAAACACCCTCGCTTTCGCCAATCTATCTATGTGTTCCTCTATGACTGGTAAGGGATACTCGTCCTTTAGCATTTTCTTGTTGATTAGCCTGTAATCCACACAAATCCTTGTGCTGCCGTCCTTCTTCTTCACAAGCACCAATGGACTAGCATACTCCGAAAAACTTACCCGAACTATTCCGTCATTAAGCCAATGCTTCACCTGACGCTCTACTTCTTGTTGCTCCGAAAAAGCCAGCCACTGGAATGTCGTCCTTCAACGTAATGCGTAACTCAATCGGCGCCTCACGCGTCTTATTCGGTCGGTACGTTTCGACAAGCTGTTCCACTTCTTGCTGCAACACCGTGTCACTCAGGAAACCTACAACATCAGAAACATCCACACCACACATAAAATTACGACTTTTAGACTTCAACAACATAACACGACTGCCCTCCATAACATCTTTTAAAAACTGTTGCCCTAATATCAACGAAAATTGCATAGCGTCTCTGGGCACAATGTTAAACGTAACATTCTCGTAGCACTGACCGTCGATGATAATGTTTGTCGTTAGATATCCAATCGACTTTACTCGCGTCGCACCGAGTCCTGTCAACCACATCTCGTTGCATACGTATTCCGGAGCGTTCAATGATTTATAGCACTCGTAATCTAATAAATTCACGTCGCTACCCGTGTCCACTAACGATGAAATACTTTTATCGAATAATAGAACGTCTTTCATAGGTTTAACATTGTCATTGTTGTTGACATTCATCGCCGCCATTCCCGATCTGTCATTCCCGTTCGTTTGCGTTTCGTTCGGTCTTAATCCGTTCGCCCTGACGTTTGAGTTTGACTCACTCTCGTTCGCTACGCAGCCGCCGTTCGTTCCGTTCCACGTCGTGTCGTTCATTTGTTCCTTTTGAACACACATTTGTTTCGCCAAACTGCCATTTTGATTCGAAAATGATGTCGGATTTCTGCTCGTACCTGCCGTCGATGATGCACATTGTGATGAAATGTGACTGAACTGATTACATCGGAAACATTTTAGCCCTCTTTGCTTATGCGGACACTCGCTGGATAAATGACTATTTTCGCCACAGTTATAGCATTTCTTCTGACTTCCGTAATTTTCCGCTTGCTTCGGCTTATTGCTTCTTGCTTCGTGATGATGTGTACTTCGCGACTTTTCTTTGATCATTTCGTAAATCTTTATCTTTTCTTTTAGGTCGACGTACGTCGTAACGCCATATAACAACATTTTATTGACTGGTGTGTCTTGAATGCCTTCTACAATATATTTTATAGCGACATAATCAGGCATTTTACCACGTTTTCCAAGCTCCTTCATACTCAGTAAATAGTCTAAGCATGACTCATCACTTCGTTTTGATCTCGAACTCATCATTTCATGTATAGTTTTTATCTCGACTGTATCAGGAAATTCTTTGGAGATTGCCGTCTTCAACTCTTCCCACGTCTTGTAGGTCTTTTCCGATTGTAACCAGAGCGCCGCTGTGCCAGATCATGACCGCCTCGCCATTAGTAGCTGCTGCACAGGACTCCATGAAAACACCTCGGCGTTGTCTTCCACATCCTCTATCCACCTGGTGACAGGATACGTCTTATCCCGACCCGTGAACTTTGGAATAAGATCTTCCGTTAAATGCAACATGGCGCCGCCGCTTTGTAGCGATGATGAACCCGCCTCCGCGTCTTCAAAATCAGCTTGTCGGCTTACGCGTCTGGTTTCTTTTACCACTATCGTCTTCGTCGTTTGTGGTTAAAACCCGTCGTCTGTAGCGCTTACTCGTCGTAGCTTGGTTTGCTGGCGTCGTTGTCGCCGAATTCTATGCGATGAAATTTCTTCAATCACGGCCGAGCCCCCAAATTCTGTAGTGTTCTGTTCAATAAAACCACGTCCTTTAAATAGTTTTACTTTTATTGCCAGCGCACAACCAAGTTTTATAATTTTAATTATTTAATTCGTAAGCGATACTCTCCTAAACTCGTTCTACCTAACCGTCGTCCATCAATCTCATTCGTCATTCACTCCTTCGTTCATTCTATTCCGATCCAGTCTCACTCTTCCATTCCATTGTCTATCACTCAGCATCTCATTCCTACATACATATTAAAATGTTGGGTGGGAAAAACCGAAGTGTTGCTTACTTTGTATTCGGGCCGATTTTTCAATCTTTAGATAAAGTTATCCGTTAGTTAAAATTATCACCATCTTTTTCTTAAGTCACATGAAAGAAGAGGACAGAGCTTACATTTATTTGACAGATAGTAGTGGGAATTGAAAAATCGGCCCTTAGTGTAATATTTTTTTAATATATTTTTTTCTTCATTAATTGGACTCCGCGCCAGGAGCAAATGGATAGCCAATTCAAAACAGTTTGTTACATAAGTTTCTTCAAATATCCCACCGTTAGCCTGCGAATGCCAAATAACGCTTTGTATGGAAAGCGAACCACTTAAAGTAAACATACCAACATTACCAACACACTATGGATGCAAAAAGGTCCGAAATAATATGTTACTATTATTACATACATACGTACATACATTCACGCCTTTATTCCCAAAAGGGGTAGGCAGAGCACATGAAACGTATGTTCCAGCGCCACTTTTAACGCATAAATGTGGGTATAAAAGATCGACTTAATGTTATTATTATTATTATGTATGTCTTTCCCGTTCACGGGACAATGATGTCCCGGACCTTTGGGAGGCGTGCGTGGAGCTAGGTACCTACAAAGTACCAACAACACGTAGAGGCCCTTTTGACAATTTAATGAAATGCAAGGAGTACACCGAGCGGATGCTGTCCCTGCCCGTGTCATGGGACGCACACAGAGACAGCACCCGCTGGGGTGTATAGGGACTATTGATGGTTGATGGAATCTAAATAAAACGGGTTATTGGGTTGAAATGATGGACTAGTGGCTGGGCTATTGGGTGAAACATCGGACGCCTGCCTAATAAAACTGTTTCAATCTTTATCTCTGGCAGACGGTGACTCGCTAACTGCTAGATGGGCCCCTATTAATAGCGACATTAAAAAATGGCCTAAGGGCAACACCGGTCAGAGAGCTGGGGGGGTTGAGAGGTGGCACTGGACTTTAAACATATAGCCAACTCGCCACTTAGGTGTCCACATCTACCCTCGAGCAACAGCTCTTGCGACTCCACTCTGGACGGCCAATAAAGGCAAGCCAGAGGCGGAGGGCCTGTCCAACCAACCACCCGATCGGCTCAGCCTGACCACAGGACACCCCCAGGAGCACTCAGGTACGTAGGTAGGGTCGCTACTCCCTAACAGCCCGCCACAAGCTGCCTTACGTTGACTGATTGCACCAGAAATCATTATTATTATTATTATCAAAGTAGCTTGACTATCGGTTTAGCTTAGTTGGTAGTGACCCTGCTTGCGAAGCTAGAGGTCCTGGGTTCGAATCCCGGTATGGGCATTTATTTACGTGATTAGCACGTTGATTTTTGTTCCTGAGTCATGGATGTTTTGTTTGTATGTATATAGTTTTCTTTTTGTTATTTATTCATATATATAAGCATGTTTATCCTCGTCTAGTACCCAGTTGAGGATTATGGGAGCTTTGCTTAGTTTGGGACTAGGTCGATGTGTGTGAAATTGTCCGTAAATATCTATATCTATCCATCTATATCTTTAGCTAAATTTGTATTCCGATTATGTTGCTTGAATACTGAATTCTTCGCCAGCGAAACTCCAATTTACACTTGACCTGCCAAACCCGTGCCTGTGTAAAAAGAATAGATGTGCCAACGGGAAAACAAGAGTACTCGTATTTCACAAGGTTTTTTGTTTCCATGATCCAATCAAAAATGTACCTATTCCATCATTATTGCAAGAGTTGAATAGCATGTTTCAGTGTTTTCTAGCTGTCAACTATTGATTTTAAACCCCGCCACAAAAGCAGGGGTGTTAAAAGTTTGACGTGTCTGTATCCTCGTAGCTCTTAAAATATTGGACCGATTTTAAAGTAGTTTTTTCCGATGATATCGGTTATGGTTATTTCTTAGCTATACCTTTCAATAAAATAGGTTGATCCGGTTTTGAGATATTGAACTTTGAAATGAAAATGGCATGGGTTTTTCAACTTTTCTAAGATGTTAATTACTGTATGGGAAAATGACACTTGAATTGTTAGTTCGTTAGTGCACTGCATTTCGCAGTCTAAGGCGCGCGGTTGTTTTATGCGTTAAACGCTGCAATTCCATAGATACATTCTATGTGGTAAGCAATGGTATCGCAGCGTTTAACGCATGAAACAACCGTGCGCCTAAAGCCAGAAGTTTTCACAGGTCGCCGTCTCTATTGCACTTGTGAAAAAGATACACATATACCGATATGATTTGAATTTCATGCAGTGTGGCAAGGCGCCATAAAGTCTATCATGTATAAAGTTGCCGCATCGACTAACGAAAACTCCGACGCTAAATAATATGCTGTAAGTCTAAGATTAATTATTCCAAAGAAACTTATCAAAGTTCCATAAATTCAGATTTTAACCAACATCGCCTACGGTTATAGACGGTTAGGTTCAATCACCCTAAAGCTTGGCTACTTAGATACTGGAAACACACTGACTGACAAAGATTGTGTCGTGCAACCTTCGTAGCCGATAACATGCGAAAACCGTATGTAAAGGAAAGCGCCTACGAGCAGCGCGCAGGTTCAGCAGCAGCAACAAACAAAAAAGTATGTATGTATGTATGTATGTATCTAGACACACGGCAGTGTGTCCGCCAAGTTCGAGCAAAAAAAAGCGACACACCGGCCGTGGGTTATATTACACGAACCATTTCGGGCCAATTTCGACCACCCTATAACTCAAAAAATATTTTATCTACGCATATGATATTTCGAGTGTCTGTTGACATCCCCTTAATTGACTAGAATACAAAATTGCATTATTCTACCTATAGCAGTTCTTGAGATTTTGACGTCAGAAAATCGCTATTTTTACTATACACTCACTGACTCACTCATCAAAAACCTAGACCACTTCCAATGGTCGTACTGACTTGAAATTTGGCATGGAGATAGGTCTTAAGGTCAAAGTAAAGGGAAAATCTGAAAACGGCCAAGTGTGAGTCAGTTTTAAAAATAGCGAAGGTGTAACTTTGTTCTACTATGAAGTCATAATGAACTAAATGGGTCTATCTTCCAATGGTCGTACCGACCTCAAATTAGGCTCGAAGGTTTGTCTTTAGTTCAAAATAAAGTAAAAATCTGAAAACGGCCAAGTGTGAGTCGGTTTCGAAAACAACGAATGTGTAATTTTGTTCTACTATAAGTAGGTATGGAGTGGAAATGAGATAAGACTTATTTCAAACTTCAAACTTCAAACTTGAAACTTCAAAAATATTTATTGCCACAAAATAACTTTTAGTAACTAACTAATACATCAATATGTACTTACAACTAATTAATCTAAACGAATGTTACAATTTTTATGAAGCAATAGGTCTCGGTCTCAGCATGTGCTGGGCAAGTAGCCCAGCGCTGGTTTTCAGACCAAGCCTATTTAAATTTAGATACGTACCAATTTAAGACAATACATGTTTGTCTTCAAGACAAGAACAATAAAACTGTTCACCACTCTGTGTGTGTCTGTTGCGGGAACCGAACCCACGATTTACGAAGTGCAAAGCAGGTCACTAGATACGCTAAGTTTTAGGAGCAAAAGTGATAAAAAAATAATAAAGAACCTACACCTAACAAAAATAAATGAAATCCTATCAAAAACATAAATGTGAAAGGCTGCCAAGTTCGATACTAATGGAATGCTTCGCCTATAAAAGAAGTGAGATCTGAATAAGTACCAAGTTCCATAAAAATACCTCAATTTATAATAGTCAGAGAAACGCACACCGGTTTTTTTAGCAGTTTCCTGATAACATTTATTATTATCAGTACTTTTTAATGATGTAACTTGGCAAGTTTTAATAGAAAATTATATACTTGACACATTGCAGTCCAAAGGTGTCGATTCATTGCATTGTAAAGGTGTGTGGTGTGTCAAAACTTGCCAAGTAACATCATTAAAAAGTACTGAAAATAATAAATGTTATCAGGAAACTGCTAAAAAAACCGGTGTGCGTTTCTCTGACTATTATAAATTGAGGTATTTTTATGGAACTTGGTACTTATTCAGATCTCACTTCTTTTATAGGCGAAGCATTCCCATAATATCGATTTTGGCAGCCTTTCACATTTATGTTTTTGATGGGATATACTTTATTGTACGTAAATTATTGCAAAAAACTAAAACAAAAGAAAGAAGACAGGCGAACTTATTCTTTAAGGGATCTCTTCCAGCTAACCAGGCGTTGGCGTAAATGAGTTAACAAAAACATAATTATGGGAGATAACGATAGAGATACAAAATAGGGAGTTATGAACCAACACTGAAAATGAACTAGAAAGAAATAAGTAAAAAAAGAACTTTTGAATACACATAACCTGAACAAAAAAAACAAAATATCAACACGAACAAAGAGAAAATAGGTAACATAAAAGCCGATAAATAAATATGGCTAGGTACCATGCTTTACATGTACTATATTTATTAAATGTTATAAATTAAACCTGATGTAAAAAGTCAACTATATGGCCTAACACACACATTTACATAATGTCTCCTAACACACACATTTACATAATATACCTCCCTTGCCTTAGTCGGGCAAAAACAAAACATGCTTAGTTATTTAGTCGAATTTATATCATCTAAGTAGTTGCTTTCCGTGAATTTAAGCTTCAAAATCGGAGAACCGTAAAAACACTGATTACTGTTTAAACGCGGTTTAAACCATTCAAAAATATGTTACTAAACTTTCTATATTTGAATTTGAGCGTTCTATCTTGGTGGTTAATGCGTTTTCTATGGTTGGACTAAAAGTTGTTAGGACTCATGTGTGGAACAAGTTCAAACTATCGCGAACAGTCAACTCAGCTGCAACGTTGAGATGGGAAAATTTGCCGAAATATCGTTTTCGGGTAAAGCCAAATCATATAACAGGCAATCGTATAGGTAAAGCAGGGAAGCGTGTCGCGTCCCCGCTGGAGCGCCTGCGCGGCAGCCCGAACAACTGACATTTCGATAAAGTAAAAATGTTTAATAAGTTTTTCATTAAGTTTTAAATTATTTTTTAGTATCGGGCCGTCGATCACGAACGTTTTCGAAAAATTAAGTGGCTATACTGATTTTTGTTTTCAAATAGGTACTTAAATTGGTATGAGTCTGGCTCAAATCAGCAAGCCTGCAAGCGGTAGAAGGCGACGGAATTTACTGATAAATTCGTTCAATTCAGCAACGGCTTCAATAGGTCAATTCCCTGGTCAAAACGGTGTCAAAGAGGGCCCCAGGCTCGTTTTAGAACTACCGAGAAAACTGCTAGGAGGATGATGATCATACTTAGAATCTCCCCACACCTATCGACGCAGAATCAGCGTTAGCCAATCAAAAACTCTTTATGTCCACGCAATAAGAGCGAAAAAGACGTCGATCGGCTCGGCCGACGCGAAGCGACGTCCATCGACGGGATTGCGAACAAAACATGAGTGTGGTGCAAAACACTCGGCGAAAGCCGATTCCGCGTCGATAGGTGTGGGGAGACCCTTATGTGTTAGTCATTCTCGCCGAAACGCAACCGCCAAGTTTCGACGAACCCAAATCGGTTTCGGCGCTCGGCCCACACTAAGCCACAGCATCAAAGACTCGTTTAACAAAACTGTACCGAACAAACGTTAACAGTAAAACGTACTGTTAAAAGTTGCGGTATGAATTCGTAACTTTAATAACCGTTGTTCGAATGTGTACAAATTTTATCAAGTTTTGATATATTGCAGTTAATTTTATTGAGCTCTTTTGCAAACAAAACTATGTGAATGGAAATTCGCAATTTGTCTATGTACGAAGCTTGATATTGTAAGGGTTCGTGTGCATTGCTAGTGAACCTTTTTACAAGGCTTTTGTTAAACTTGCTGTTGCTGATCTGATGATGGAGACAAGGTAGTCATAGCCAACTCGTAAAACTACACAACACGTACCGGCAGGCGCAGCGTGGGTAGACCCCACAAGGTGGACTGATGACAAGACAGAGGATCCGTCTCGTTCTATTAAACGGTGTCAGCCAGTGACGGACGCTCTATCTTGTCACTTATCGTGTGACAAGGCCGACCATGATACGGGGTCTGGTAAATGTCGCGGGAGTCCGCTGGATGCTGGTGGCGCAGGACCGGTCATTGTGGCACTCTTTAGGGGAGGCCTATGTCCAGTCGACGTATTCCGGCTCAATGCCGAAGCGATTTGAATCCCGGTAAGGGCAAATATTGCGTAATGTGCATTGATGTTTTTCTACGTATTTAAGTATTTAGTGTTCCCATATTACAAGCCTTATTGAGCTTAATGTGAGGCTTCGCGTCGCCTTTTTCATAGTCAGCTGGAGGCAAACAGCAGATCGCGGACATATAAACATGCTAGCTTTGTCATGCAAATGTGCTCGAGCTAAGAATTTTAGCGCGGCGGCACAGTGGATATTGTAACAACAGTAACTAAGACCGTAAAGGTGATCACATTTTCACTTGTAATCTGATGTTGTGCTTTATTTTGTATGCTTGTTACACACATTTCAGGTTATGATTAAAACGATAACATTCCATGTAAAAAAGAGGCCAAGTCTCGAAACTCTTCCAGCGTAAAATGTTGAGTGATATTATATTATTTTTTAGTACTAAGTTTCAGGCATTCTTTTTATTCTTTATTTTATGCTTTTTGAGAGACAGTCAGTGACAAAATTAAGAAACTTTGACTAGTTATTATTCTCAAACGTCTAGATCAAATTGAATGAAATTTGAAATATAACGTGTTCTTATTCTTATTCGTGGGAGTATCATAGAAGAGAGTATCATACAAAAAATTGTCGTAGTTTAAAACAAACCTTTTAAGTAAGGTGTTTTTAGTCATGCTATTTTATAACGCTACGCCGGTGGTACCTACCCGATAAAATGTGCTATGTTCATATTCAAGTAAGTGCATTTGTTTCTAGCTGGCGACAGAATAGATACCTATCACATTCCGTGCCAACGGTTTCAATCGTAGCCAATTACACGCAGAAAACCGTTCTTAGAACGAGCGCCCACAATCCTAGCGCTGAAAGTGTTAAATCAATGAAGGGTCGACCAGCGTGGTACACTGCATAATTCTTAACGGGCATTTATCCGAAAGTGTATTTATTCCGAAGTTCATAACTCTGACAACCCTATTTGGTTGAAGGAATTTTAGAATTTTCAGCATATAATGCTAAGTTAACCTAACCTATTCATGTAATACATTAATTCTTCTGCCTCCAAATGTTTGTTGAGCGGAAAATAGCGTTCGCAATATTGATTTTCTGAATAATGATGGTTTAGAACAATTCTTATCTGGTATATTCTGTATTACCAACTCTTGCCTTTGTTAAAAATAATTTTATATTTTCGTTGGGTTACTGTTAAATTCTCCCACTTTGAGCTCCGAGATAGCTGAAAAAGACGCTCAACACACGACGCGCACGGAATATTTAACAGTCTATTTAAATTTCTGACTTAAATCCATAGCACTATGGAAATCACTTAGTATAAGTTCTTTGTTCTAGTATAATACGGACTGAAGTAGGAATAATTAATTTTAAATTGATAAAGATTCGAAAAGTCTTTGATTTTCGGTATGTCTAGCGACCTGATAGCGTAGGCGAGCGCCTTCTAGCGTTTATTACTCACTTCGTTTATTTTCCATCCGTTTTGTCACAATCTATATTAATATTATAAAGAGATTATAACTTTGTAAGTTTGTACGTATTAGAAAAGGGTGGTATTCCACTTGTCCAATATCGTTGTCCAATATGTTTGTCCAATTTGTCTTGTATGTGTCTCACTTACTCTCAAAATGTGAGACGCAAATACACATATCAGACAAAGCTTTTGGACACTTGGAAGACCAGCCTAAAATCCGGAACTGCTCATCTTCACCAAAATTCTTTCACCTGCGCGTAAAATGGACTTTCTGGATTGCCTATATGGTATTTTATTCCGCGTTCTTTACAATACGCAGGCGAAAGGCCCATGGGTCCAGCCTGGCGCGGCCTGGCCTGTGAGAAATCAGGCCGTGGGACCCCGAGTTTATGTGGATGCTGCTTAAATCATCTTTCTAGCAACTGACGCAAATGTGGTTTTTGTTTTCCCCTTTTTGTTTTTTACATTTATTCTCTGATGTAGTTAATTTTATTATGAATGCTCTAATCGTTAAATTAAGAGTCTATAGGTACAATTTAACTTGTAAAAGTGCCCTCGTGGCGTATTTGCTAAATAAATATGTTAATTTGATGTGATAAGTTTTACTTATATGTTTATCTGTCAGTCTGGGGCGTTGTAGCGTCCGAATGGATGAACTGGTTTTAGTGCGCTTTTTAATCGAAAGTCTCATCCACCGAGATGGTCCGAAGCTACCTACATTTTATTTAACAAAATCTAAATGGATGAAATTTTTAATTTAGAAAACGATAAGCCATCAAACTTCAACACTAAATAGCAATAAATCGACTTCGCACATTACTCCACTAAACTCCGACGACGTCTCAGCTTAAGTACATAAGCGAGGCTGAATTAATGTCAAAATTGCCGGCCTTTGAAGGGCCCCGCAATTTCTTATGGAAAATTAAGGCTTTCAGGTGGAAATTGCGCGGCAGAGCGGAATTTAATCATGGCGTGACGTGACGGTGTTGTGACGAGCAAAATGGGGGTAGGAACTGGTATTTGATTTTACTTTGGACTAATAAGTGTTAAAAAACTACTACCTAGTTAAGTCGTACTAATAGCTACTAGCTGGTAACTTTTGCCCGCGACTTTGTCCGCGTGGAATTTTATTATATCCCCGTAGGCGATGCTTTCCGGCATACAAACTATTCTATATACTTCCCTGGGGTTTAAGCTATCTTCATAGAAAATTTCGTCTCCATCAGTTCAGTAGATGGGAGAAATGAAAAAAAGATTTTCTAGCGTACTGAATCGTAAATAAAAAATGTTGTTAGTCGTACTTTTCGGATTAGTCGATTTTAAAGGCTTACTTCTTACATTACAGGATATTATGGAAAACACAAGCTTATCTGAAAAAAAATACCGTAATGTTTGGGTTCATTGCACTGCTCGAACTGATAACTATAGTTATCAGTTCGAGCTTATAAGCACATTTTTGACAGCAACTTGGCATGGCGCGTCCAAAAGGCACGAGTCGACTTAAGTTGGCTCGCTTTGCAGACTTCTCTTTAGGGTGTGAAGTCTTTAGTTAGGTTATTTGACCACATTCACATATTCAAATTTGTAATGAATAAATAATTATCATTTTATTAAAAAAATCATTTCATTTTCATTTCAAATTAACAGAATAAAAAATAAATTAGACATGTAAGATTTATTTGGTACAAATTATAAATGAAATTAAATTAGCCGTCATTCCGAATAATATAAAGTAATATTTGTAGAAACAAAAAGTAAACTGATTAATACTTAAATTGAGGGTCAGTCAGTCAAGAGGAGTGATGGTGAGAACATAAATTAGTACTGCAGGAA
The DNA here is from genome assembly GCA_945867215.1 of Epinotia demarniana. NCBI lineage: Eukaryota > Metazoa > Arthropoda > Insecta > Lepidoptera > Tortricidae > Epinotia > Epinotia demarniana. Next base: position 1,012,653 of record OX244277.1, read on the forward strand.
AAATATGGTTTTAAAAAACATTCAATTATACTAGTAATAGCGTTTTTTTCTTTATTTCATTTTAAAACGTTATTATAAGATGCTTTATTCAAGAATCCAACAAACTTTCCGGCCGAAAGTAATTAAGTAGGTTTAAATGAATCATGCATTGTCTTTTTTTGGTTCCGATCCAAAGGGTAAAAAAGGGACCGTCCGTCCGTCCGTCTGTCCGTCCGTCACCACTCACCAGGCTATATCTCATGAACCGTGATAGTTAGACAGTTGAAATTTTCACAGATATTTCTCTTGCTGCTATAACAACAAATATTAAAAACAGAATAAAATAAAAATATGTATGGGGGCCCATACACACGTGATTTCTTTGCCGATTTTCGTGCGCGAGTCCGACTCGCAATTGACTTGTTTTTTTTCTTATTCTCTTGAATATTGTACAGCAAATGTAAATTAACCAAAATAAAGTTAAACATACAAATTGATTACTATATATCTTTCCAGGCTTTTCAGAAGGTATAATTTTTTTGATGTTTGAAATTTTGTGAGATTTTGACTCTAGGTAACTATTTAATTAATAATATATCCGTTACATAAACATGACTGATCTATAGTCTAAGTGACGGAGATTGTTGAGTGTGGTGTGGGAAATACGACCTATTATGAAACGAGCGTCAGCGAGTTTCATAATAGGATCACACGAGTGTTTTAAGGCCTAATTATATACAGTTGCATACACTACTTTATCTATATCATAAGTAGTAGTAAGTAGCAGCAAAAAACTAACAATAAAATGACAACAGCAATGGCGGAAATTCGATCATTCGTCATGACGAATGGTTTTTTTTTAATCATAGACAAACAAATGAAGTCCCTATACTCATATCACTCGATCAAATGTCGTGCGGTTTGTATTAAAAAACGTACTGAATTGACGTTTCGTATCGATAACTGTTTTAATATCTATGGATACTAGAATAGAGACCCATTTGAGTTTTGACAGCTGTTCCAAATTTAAACTCATAACGATACAAATTTATCAAAAATCTGTACTGTAATGACATTACAGTACAGATTTTACCTACTACCACAGACCAGAAAGTTCTCATAGTAAAATCGGTTGTAGTAATGCTGGTCATTTCCCACGGTTTCTGAACGCATTTTAGAGCATTAATGATATGTGCGTAAATAAAGGTATTTTAACTGCCTTTGCCTTGTACCATTGTACCACGTTTGTACCATTCAAACAATCTAGTTTCTTCAAACTCCACAGACAGACTTGTAATGTGAGCTTTATGACACAAGTCAAAACATTATATCTTCAATAAACGTTTTACTCGGTTACGAGATCGCGAAAGTAAGTTGGAACAGCGGTGTGAACCGACTGAATCATGGTGTCTTCCGCTGAAAAAATAAAACCTTTCAATAGCCCGCGGGCGAGATTTGCATACAGTCCGAATGGTTAGAGACGGCTCCAAAATGGCCGCCATTCAATGGCAGGGTTGTCACAAAACATTTTTTAACACATCTTAACGAATCAAATTATTTTATTAAGTACCACTATCCAATTTTAGAAGATATGATACGGAGAACAAATACCTATAATTTTAAAACCGGCCAAGAGCGTGTAGGGCCACGCTCAGTGTAGGGTTCCGTAGTTTTCCGTCCGTCACAGTAAGTGTCCCCACTTAAGCGTTAAAAAAATGGGCTATTTGTTACATTGACTTCACATATTAAGTACAGAACCGTAAAACCCTACACGCAATACTTAGCGAACAATTTAATTATTATACAACGAACGACCAAAGACAACTGAGACAATCCGAGCACGACACATTTTCGACCTAATGTATGTATGGGCGCACCTGCTCCGACCCCATTAAATCAGGAAAAATGTTAACACCCCAAATGTACCATATGAGCGTTCCGCGTACAGCGACATCTATCGGCTAATTAAGTTAACTACTGCGCGCGAGCTTAAAGTATGGAAGATGATTTTTATGGGATAATTCTTTATTATGTGACCCGATTTTCACCGTTTTTACTTTATTTGAAAGCACGTCATTTTATTGTGATTATTTAGAAATTACACGTACGATAAACACCTGCTTATACGGTTAAATTACAAACTCAGTACAGAAATTATTTTGCTTTTTTTTTCAAAAACTAAACCTCAAAACTCAGGTACAAAATATTTTTTCTAAAAGGTTTTTATAAAGTCCTAATTTTGAGATTTTTTTCATATTTTTAAAACTTTTGGTTCAAAAGTTAGAGAGGGGGTACACATTTTTTTAACTTCTGGTGCGATTATTATCTCCGAAAATATTAACATTATCAAAAAATGAACATACTAAACCCCTATTCATTTTTAAATACCTATTCAACAATATATCACACATAAGAGTTGAAAAGAAAAAAAAAACACTCCCTACTTTACGTATAGGGGAGGTACCCTAATAAAACATTTTTTTCCACTTTTTATTTTACTGCTTTGTCGGCGTAATTGATATACATATTAATACCAAATTTCAGCTTTCTAGTGCTAACGGTTACTGAGATTATTCGCGGACGGACGGACAGACATGGCGAAACTATACCTAAGGGTTCCGTCAAGTCGACTACGGAACCCTAAAAATGAACTATCATCGTGAAGCCCTAAACAGGAGAGTACGTCATGCAATTTTAAGGAAAACCATTTTGTAACTCAAAGAAAAATATATTGTTATGTTTCTAAAACACTTAATGATCGAAATAAGTTAAGCTATGCAATATGTGTACAGTTATGTCATATGTGTACTTCCGTTTCACACTTGTTTAATCGAATTTCTTTTAGAACTCTAATTGTATCTTCAAGGGTTCAACCGGATATCCGTAAAAGTAAGTTGACTGTGTTGAATCCATTCTAATCATTACTAATATTAAAATTGCGAGAGTGTATTTGTGCGTGTATTTGTGTGCATGACGGGTCATCTTGTGTCTCAGACAAAATGGAGCTCACTCGAGGTGTGCCCCAGGGCTCCATCCTTGGTCCAATCTTATTTATTTTATACTGTGCAGACATAGGGTTGCATATATCAAATTCCAAGTTCCATATATACGCTGATGATATACAAGTGTATATCTCATGTAAGCAGTCTGAAGTCGACAGTGCAATAGGGAAACTTAATAAGGATCTCGCTAGTATAGCAGCCTGGGCCACAAGTAATGGTTTATTACTGAACCCGTCTAAAACTAAGTACCTTATCTTTGGCAGCAACCAGCAGTTGACTAGGCTTAGTCCTTCAGTGAGTGTTACAATGATGGGTGAACCTATTGAACGGGTCAGTGAGGCGCGTAACCTTGGCCTTTTAATGGATGATCAGCTACGATATGAGAAACACATTCTAAATTCAGTAAGAGGCTGTTTTTACAAACTAAAGGTTCTGTACAAAATTAGGCCCTTTTTAAATGAAACATTGCGAATGCAAATAGTAGAATCACTCATAATGTCGAAATTAAACTACATGGATACAGTATATGGTCCACGTCTACTCTCGAAAACCAAACAATTAGTCCAAAGAGTCCAAAACGCCTGTGCCCGTTTCTGTTTCAACATCCCGTTGAGGGCTCATGTCACTCCGTTTATGAATAAATGTAATATGTTAAAGATGTTACACAGGCGCAAGCTTCACCTGGCATGTCTTCTTTTCGGTGTATTAAACTACCAGTCCCCAAAATATCTCTTCGAGAAATTGTTATTTCGCACGACAGGACGTGGAGCACGTCAGTGTGGGTTGCAACTGCTAACACATGGACATGCTTCAGCTGCTTTTCGTGGAAGTTTTAGATATGCCGCAACCAAATGTTGGAATAATCTGCCTCCGCCGATCAGGGACCTTAAAAGTAGATATAGTTTTAAGATTAATGTTAAGAAACATTTGTTTGAACATCAAAAAAGCCAAGGAAATTTGAAACACGATACCAGCTGTTTCTAGTTAAGTATGCGTATGTACCTGCTGTTTATGTTCCTGAGGCATCCTGCTGCGCGTTGGGTGGCTTCATTTGTTCCTCTATAGTAGACAGGCACCTCTTTCTTCTTTCTTTTTTAACGCACGTACACCATATTTGTGACTCCTTATAACTATGTATCTTTCCATATATTGGTATAGCACACACTTCGCAATTCGCATGTCGCAATAAGTTCTAAGTGTTAAATGTGTAGTTTTTTTTCTGTTTCTTTTCTTTTGACCGTGACCTAATTTCCCATTTCGTGTAGTTATACATATTATGTCATGTGTCACTGTCACTTAGCTTAAGATAATCATAGACAGTTTACTTATATTTCTTATTTATTTTTTTATGTTCGAGCGACCCTGATTCGCGTGTTTTAAGCCATGAGGCGTTTTTCTTGGTTGTATGTTATTTAGGTATGTTTTGTTTTTGCTTGTTTAATTTTGTAGCTTTTGATTCCTTTTATCTTTTTATCCAATGTATGTCTGGTGATTTTATATTATGTATGTGTACGTTTCGTCACTGTGCCGTGGTATCACCAAATGGTCGCAACGGAAGATCAGCGTTGGTTCCGCCAGCATTACGCTGAGTTGCGACCATTTCGTGGCAAATTACGCAATTGTATGTTATTGTTTGTAAATTGCTTTGTGTCTGTCACGAATAAATGTATCTTTCTTCTTTCTTTCTTATTTGTCTCTCTTTTACCTCTTCACGCTCAAATCACTGAACCAATTTAAATGAAATTTGTATATAGATATTAGTTTTAGTCCCGGCGATAGCTATTCCCACATGAAGAAGAAGAAGAAAGAAAGACACATTTATTCACAAACACACAGGACACAAATTAAACAATAAAATAAACGAAAAACAGATAAAACATGAAACAAGTGTGTGCGGCAGTGAACCGGATACTGGCTCAGCATTATGCTGAGGTGTCAGACACCTGCAGCGCTGATTTTCAGCCAGCACCGTCGGTGACTCACGGAAACGTCATACAAAAATAATATAGAAACTACCTACATTATTGAGAGAGGTGAAAGAGAAATAAACATAAATACAAAGTGAGATAATACAAGTTCACACTACACACTACCTAGATGCAGCTTCAATAGAATATTAATATTTACAGTACACATTAAAATTAAAAACAAAAAAAAAAACTAGATAACAAATTAACAATTGGCATATTTATTGCTGTCACAGTGCTGGGGATTAGGATTTGGATTTCTGGAGCGTCAACAAATAGCCCTTAAGCATACGCTTGAAGGTGTATCTGCTAAGCGCCCCTTGGATAGGAGGAGGGATATCATTCCAGTACTTAGACGTCGCATACTTGAAACTACCTCTGAACGCAGCGGTTCGGTGCATAGGTACAATGGCCATTGCCTTAAATCTGCGCGCACTTTTGGACCATACCAGTTTATGAAAAAGGTAGGCGGGGGTTTCGTGTTTTACCACCCCGAACAGCAGAGTGGCCAGGTGCAGGCGCCAGCGCGCAGGCATGTTAAGCAAGTTAGCGGCGTTCAAGTATGGAGTGATGTGGGATCGGGGAGGGACTCTGAAACAAAAACGAGCACATGCGTTCTGCACTCGTTGTATATGAGCCTTTTGGAACGACCAGTAATGCACCCATCATACACGACATCACAATAGTTTAACCTAGATAATATAAGTGATTCACATAGGTCAACACGCAAATCGACACTAAGGTAATCTAGTATATTATATAGAACTTTAAGGCGATAAAAGCAGTTACTCACAACATTAAGTATGTGGTTCTCAAAGCGCAAATTCCCGTCCATAAGAACACGTTTTCCGAACAGCGTAATTCCCGTCCACATCATTCCCTTAAGGAGTGAACATTTGCATAGAGCTTCAATATAAACGAGTTCCACGCTGACGAAGTCACGGGCAGAAGCTAGTTTTTAACCGACTTCAAAAAAAAAGGAGGAGGTTCTCAATTCGGCCGTATATTTTTAAAATTATTATTTTTATTATTTTCAATGTTTGTTAACTCAGAACTCCGTCATTGATGAGCCGATTCGATTTTTTTTTCTGTTCGTATGTGTATACTTCCAGGTGGGTCCCATTTTTTTCAAAATTCAGATAGATGATGGGATCCATGAGGAATTGAGGGGACTCCTCAATTTTATTAGGCACGCGTGTAGTGATTTTGGTATTTTCTGTTATAACTCGTGTATTTACATCCGGAATCATAAATTCGGTGGCAAGGAATTGATGATGAAGACCACAGATGACTTATCGAATTCCTCAATTATGTACTTAAAAGTGCAAAAGTACGTCACAGGTTCTGATAAGATTCCGTTGAAATAGGAACTAATGAAGTGCCATTGGTGATGATCTTGGGGAATCGATGGCAGTCCTCAAATATTATCGGCCCACATACAGCGATTCGGTTTTTTTTATAGTAATCAACGCATTTGCTATCGGAAATCAGTTCATGTGGTAAATTGTAAAAAAATAGGAAATGTTCTCGTGGCTTGGCGGAGTACTAAATTGAAGTCGGTTAAAACTTTGTTTTTAAAGTAAATTATTGTTTGATAAATACTTTGGTACAACCCTGCGCCTTGCGTCAGGATATAAGTCAATTTGGGTGTAATACACCCATGGCTAACGAGGGTGATTAATATCTACCCACGCGACGATTGCCTTTTTAAGCACACGCGGGTAGCAAAAGGTTAATTCGAAATAGGAAACGAGTATGTATTCGTTTCACGCTCTACCTATAAAGACAATATGTAATATAAAAAATAGGTAGATTCGTTGTCTATACGAAATTCTGTGTTTAAAAATGGCCACCACATTGACAGCCTCAGCTGTTTATACGTTTAAACATACCGACGGTGGAAATTTCAAATGTCGTAAGGGACAAATGCCTACTTTTGAGGGGAGCCAAAAAACAAAACTCCATTTAAGAGGGGGCGTACCGCCAGGGAAAAATCAGAAATCACCCGCGCGCCCCGCACCTGCCGCGCTGATGCGTTTATTGCTGCCCCGCTCCTTCTCGCATAGTATATGCCCCGACAGTCAGATGAAACATGATGAATACCTATGAATAATAGGCATGATGACTCATGTTCAAATTGATAACGTAGTGATGCTAAATGTATAGTAAACCATCAAATTACCGTAATAAAGTATAAATAATAAAATATAATTAAAATCGTAAAAAGATATAAACCTTGAAAGTTTAGAAAAAAATTTTTTTTTTATTCTACAAGTAATTTTAAAGGTACCAATAGAATCCTTAGGCTTAAACAAAATCGTACAACAATTATGTACTTAAACGCAGTATTCCGCGAATGAAACAACAATTTAAGAACCTGATTTTCCATACGACGATACATGTAGGTACTTTGTATTAACAAATGTCGGCTGTGACGTCACTCCTGTCTGTCTTTCAGTATTAAGCGTTTTGCGCTGCCGCCAGCGAGGTCAATCTTTGTCTCAAATTTTTGGGTATCTATGTTCTTTAATTGTAGTTCCTCCAATACAAACATTTGTTCCTGTCCAAAAACTGGTTCAAATGACATCATAAAAAAATTTAGTCATCATCCCTATTATAAAAAGTGGGAAGCAAGACCAAATCTGTACCTATATTTGAAGATATTATTTTCGCTGTTAAGTCAGAGTTTCGAGAGCTATAACTGAAATATGACCTTCCGTTTTTTAGGGTTCCGTACCCAAAAGGTAAAAACGGGACCCTATTACTACGACTTCTCTGTCCGTCTGTCTGTCTGTCACCAGGCTGTAACTCAAGAACCGTGATAGCTACAAAGTTGAAATTTTCATGACAGATGATGTATTTCTGTTGCCGCTATAACAACAAATACTAAAAAACAAAATAAAATAAATATTTAAGGGGGGCTCCCATACAATAAACTTTTTTTTACTGTTTTATAGAGAATGGTACGGAACCCTTCGTGAACGAGTCTGGCTCGCACTTGGCCGGTTTTTTATTTACTAAATCACGTAATAGCCCTGTGGCAGACGGACGGACAGACAGATTGCGGGGCATTTGTAATAAGGTTCTTCATTTGGCAACTTTGAGTACAGCTTTGCCTTAGGGTTGTAAAACACATATCATGACAATATATTATGATAATTATTGGTATTCGATACTAATAGTTTTAATAGTGCAAACGATGTATATCCTGTTGGATTTGATCAAGGTCTAATAATCAGAGTTACGGTACGTTAGCCATTATTAGGGTCATTACGCTGTCAGCTATCTGTAATCCTGATATTATTGACATATTATCCACATTAGCATTACGTAATGCTCACTACTTAAATCCTATTATTAGGATTCGCTAAAGCATCATCATAGTAATATCCATTAGGTGTATCGACCACAGGTAACATGATCATTAAGTTAAAAACATTTGGGGATTTTGAAGTAATTCCTAATTTCTGAGTTTAAGAGCCTATGTGATGTAATTACAATGGCTAGTAAAAACCTAAAGCAAAAAAAGCCATAATCGAATTAAAACTTTTGTGAGACATGTCTAAAATACTACTAATAAAACCAAGGTTAAATTCACGTATTAAATGTCACGACAGGCGACATGTTTCGAACTCTTCGGGAGTTCTACTTCAAAACAATCATCGAAAACACTCATCCTGAAGAAGAACTCCCGAAGAGTTCGAAACATGTCGCCTGTCATGTCATTTAATACGTGAATTTAATTGTGAATTTATAAGTAGCATTATTAAAAAAACTGTTATATATTATGAAACCTTCGACCATGTCTATGAAAGTCAGATTTTCAGGCCACAGTGTTGCGGCCAAATTTTTCAATTCTGATCTCAGATTCCTGCTTGGAGACAATGGAGACGCTCTGGCCCTTTAGTTATCAATTTTGAACATACTGGTAGGTACTAAAGAAAAACTGCTTAATTGTGTTCACTTTTTTTAATATAAAAATGACCAAGTTCGCAGGCAATAATTGTTGGAATCTGCACCCTCGATAACCCTAAAAGTGACACCCGTGATGACTTTAAAGAAAAACAATGTCAATAATGTCACTACGGGCGACATGTTTCGAAATCTTCGGGAGTTCTTTTTCAGGATGAATGCTTTCGCGGCGGTGTCGCTTGAATCACGAAAAGATTCAAGCGAAACCTCCGCGAAAACACTCATCCTGATGAACCCCCGCAGAGTTCGAAACATGTCGCCCGTAGTGACATTTAATACGTGAGTTGAACCTTGTATTAGTATTATTTCAACATGTCTCATGAAAGTTTAAATTCGAAAAACAATGTCCGCCATCTTGGAATTCAAAATGGACATCATTTCTCGAAAAGCCTGAAAACGTATGTTGTTCTTTAAAAAAAACGCGCATCGTAATTTACAACAAATATTTCAAAAATTAAAATAATGCGACCACTTTTTGAATTATTTCCGACTTCGAATTCGTATTTAGAGACCGAGAGGACATCGATTTTGAAATTAACCGGATTTATACTCAACTAGCGATCCGCCCTGGCTTCGCTCGGATACTATATTAAATTATATTATACATATAAACCTTCCTCTTGAATCACTCTATCTGTTAAAAAAAAAACGCATCTAAATCCGTTGCGTAGTTTTAAAGATCTACGCATTCATAGGGGCAGACAGCGGGAAGCGACTTTGTCTTATACGAGTACTATGTTGTAGTGATAGTGATAATCTTTCATAAAGTAAATACACGCACGACAGAAAAAAATGTTGGTTTAGTTTTGCATGTACTGCACAAATTATTCTAAGAAGCAGGTCGCCGGCCGATTGCTGCGTAATCTTATGGTTGTATTTTGAACTTTAAGGTCTACATGTTAAGGTCGACTTTTAAATATATTATTTCAAAATATACCAAAATATCTACTGGAATGTAATGATACATTCATTCACTGGACGAATATACTGGGTCACAATATTATTGAAATAATTATGTTCACCGTGCTGTCGTGAGAGCACAGAACGTAGTCCTCTCGTCTCAGCGGAGCGATTGCGATTGACTCCGCTCGCGAACGGCAACAGAAGATATACCGAACTGCACGAAACACGCGACGGGAGAAACAGTATCGCGCTAAATAAAAAAGACCTATACGCCAAATACGTTATACCTCAATAAGTCTGAAAAGGGACTACATAAAAAAACGCCGCTCGTCAAATCACTAGGCAATATCAAGAGCTATTATACACTAAATTTTTACGTAAATTATATGCACGGGAACGGCACACAATTAAAATTAGGTAAAAATAAGACATGTTTTGGCGATTGTTTTCTATCGAGGCAATTTTGGTTTTGTATGGTTTTTTTCAGACAATTAGATTGCAAATATGATGTAGTTTCTGTATGTTCATTTTCCTGGCATTCGCTTTAGTTTGTCATAGGTAAATATTCAATCTAAGAACTCCGATTTCGCGGAGCGCTCCCTCTTAAAAAAAATATATAACTTTGAAACTACTCATCCTATAAAGATGAATCTTAGATGTATACTTTTCAAATAACGTCATCTACACTAAACTATTAGTCGCATAGCAATAAATGCAGTAGTTTAGAAAATAGTGTCCCTTACGACAAAAAAATATGAAGAAAATGTGTGTTACGCGTCTGAAAAAACAATATTTATGTGACAAAATCTCTTACGCCTTCCAACTTAATTATAATTTTATGTCGTAACTGCGTTAATACTAACGTCTACTACGAATTTCTTGTTGTAAAGTCATTAAAGTTTCGAGGTAAGTGAAGTAAGTACGTAGTTAACTGTATTAAAATAAAGATTTTACTACTAAATTTATTGATTTCTAAGCTTTTCGGATGCGGGAAAGTATAAAAATGTTAATAAGTCTAATTAATGTTTTTATTTTTCCAAATAAATGTGTGGAAACAATTAAACATAACGAAACGTAATGAAACAAATTTGTGCCATAAGCTACATCTTACATTTATATAACAGCACTACAAAAGTAGTATTCCCGAGGCGTTCGAGATTTTCCATAAGAAATTCCACAGGATGTATTTATTGACCCTATTGAATCTTAGAGCGCCTCGAACAGTTGTCTCGAGAGTGGGTTTCAAGCAGCAGCTGCAGTGCTATTATAAGCTAATCAAAATCACAAAGATAATCAAATGCTTAACTAAACATCTAGTGTTCTGCATCAAGTCAGAAACAGGTGTATTTCTTTGTTACATTTTTGGTAACAAGTAAAAAGTACACACATCTAAATAACATTATAATTATATGCGTCATACAGATTTTAATATATCTTAATGATTTGTATTTTGCTTTGCATTGCTCACAGGAATGACGTTTATTTGAAATCTGTATGACCTTTCTTTATAACTAAAAGGAACTTTCTACACGAGTATCACAAGTGAATTCTTTTGTTTTTTAAGATTGAGATCAATGGGAACGTCATTTCTTTTTAGTGCCTTACAACATAGGAATTTCAAAATTATTGAGACACGACGACCTTGCGCTTAAGACCACGAGACGACAAGAAAGTATATTTGACCGATACAACACAGTATTTTAAATACGAAGCAGTTACGACAAACTTAACCATCTCATAACTTTTTTATTAGGAGTCGTATCGAGAGACCGATACTACAGACGGATAGAAAAAAATATACTGATTCCAATGGTATATTTAGTGTACTTACGACAAAATGTCCTTTACGACATTTGAAATTTCCACCGTCGATACGTTTCCATTAACGACGCGAAACTGAGGCAAGTTGATGCTATTGACTCAGTTTTAGTGCGCTACTTTTGGAAGCTACGACAGCCTAGTGGTTCAGGCATGCGGCTGTCAAGCGGCGGTCGTGGGTTCGAATCCCGGCTCGCACCAATGAGTTTTTCGGAACTTATGTACGGAATATTTACCGTTAGCGTTTCGGTGAAGGAAAACATCGTGAGGAAACCGGTCTAATCCCAAAAAAAGGTTTAGTTTTCCCTCTGGGTTGGAAGGTCAGATGGCAGTCGCTTTCGTAAAACTAGTGCCTATGCCAAATCTTGGGATTAGGTGTCAAAGTGGACCCCTGGCTCCTTCAGGGGAATTACCGGGAATAACGCTAGGAGGATGATGAATTTTGGAGCGCTTATGACCTATCTACTCGTACCTCTTTTTTTTCTTATCCTTGCTTCCACCCATGACAACTAATTGCCTTAATGTACAGTCAGCCGCAGAGATATTATAAGTAGTTAACTTTTAGCAATTAGTGACTCAGCATGCCATCAAACATGTGAGACTAAATTAATTTAACCTAACCTACGTCTACCGTGTTTTGAAGAAAATAAATGATTTCGATCCGAAATCGTTAATTCCGCGTAGCAAACTTTCCATTCGCATTTTTCTCCACACTAACTTCTACCCGCCACTTTTTTTCTCATTTGCTTGCTTCCTCATTCTCAAATATGGCCAAACGATATTTATCACAATATTTCTAATTCTTAAACGATATTTTTTCTATAGCAAAAGTTTCCCAGTCGCTTCTTTTTGCAATATTTTTTTTCTTACGCGATAATTTTCTTAAACTCTAAGATTCTATGTATTTTTTTTTTCTCAATAGTTCTATTTCTTATTACGCGATATTGATCCTAAAAAAAAATACCTAAGGTAGGTCTCCGTTAGGTACAACGACGAGCGAAGCGAGGAGGAGTGTTAGGTGTACCGCGACCCTACAGCGCGCGAGCCGAGCGAGCAAAGCGAGCGTGCCGCGGCAGCGGCCGGCGAAGTACCAGAACCGAACATTTAATATGAGGAAGTGAAATAACACATTTTCGGTTCTGGCGCTAAGGCGCTGTAAGGTTGCAGTACACCTAACACTCCTCCTTGCTTTGCTCGTCGTGGTACCTAACGGAGTATTGTAATTGCTATTTAATTTTTAATTGTTATTCTATACATAATTTGCTGACTAATTTTATCTTAACCTAAGTAACATAGGTTGTATGTATCAAATGTACCTATATTTGAAATTGTGTTTAATATATTGACCTGTTGACCTGTAAAAACATTTTTACCAATAAATCAATCTGAATCTGAATCTGAATCTGGTGTTCTATATGAAAGTGGTAATATATAAGAATAGTAAAAAAAGAGATAATATAATTACCCGATTAGAGAATAAACGACAATGGTCATAATATTTACGAATGGTATAAAAAAGGATCGGATAAGTACGCTAATAGGAAATTATGACACTGGCATTATTTATGAACGATAAAAAAGGAGAATGGACCGGTAAAAGTTCGAGTGGGGAAAAATACGAATGGAAAGTTTGCTACGCGGTTTTAACGATTTCGGGGAAGAGATCTAATCACTCCGATCTAGAATAGTCAATAATATAATATAGGAATAGCATAAATAAATATTCGTATTAACATAAATAAAGCGCTGCAGTCTCGCCAGCAAACTGTTCTGGCTTTGAAAAAAAACGTGACTATCCATACAAACAATCAAACTTCTATGCAGAGGGGGACATTTGTATCTGCAGCTGACTATCTATATAGTCGTGTTTAAATACGGTCACTGATCTATCAATGACCGTATTTAAACACGATTATCAAGCGCATTATTCTATATAGATTCCAATTTCTATGGAAACCTCTTTTCGCACTGGCCGCGCAACATGAGCGCTCGCTGGTCGCTGACAATTAAAAATAAAACAAGAACGGAAAAAAGTATGGCCATAAAAGGGTTTTAAGGATTTGTGACCAAGTATCAGCATGTTGTGACACGAAACTAGACAGATCGGGTGCCGAGCCTAAACAGCGCAGCGCGACTACGGCGATTCAGTGCAGCGACATCAAAGGTAGGTACCATGGCAATGATATCGAAAGTAAAGATACGTCTATCCGAACAATATTCGCTTGACATACTGTGACACACTGTGACAGCTAAAAACTAAGGCACGGTGGCCCGCAATTGCCCGTGCCAGGCCACCGCATTGGACAAATTACTTGTGGGCGTGGGGCCTATCTTTACGAAGTAATTTATATAAATCTATGTACCATGGATTTTGGTCGTAGACGGAATTTTGGCACTTATAGCCTGAACATTTTTAGTTTTCCTAGCTTCTTGTAAGTTAACCTTTCACGACATCTCGAGCTAATTTATAAGAAATAACAGTTTTATTTATTCTTAATTCATTACAAAGTAATTTAGTTGACCGGTTATCCTAGTGGGTAGTGACGCTGCCTGCAAAGCTGAAGGTCCTGGGTTTGAATCCCAGTAAGGGCAAATATTTATGTTTTGAGTTTATGTTTTTATACCTGTTTCTGAGTCTTGGATGTTTTCTACGTATTAAAGTTTTTATAACTAGTAAATTAATCGTCATCTTGTACTGTACCCAAAACACAAGCCTTATTGATGAGCTTACTAAGCCTTATTTTTTTACTTTTTTGTATATTTATACTGTAGCAACCACTCATTCCACCGAACCTAAAATTATAGTAAAATCAAATTGTACAAAAGAACCAAAAATCATACGTCAACTTAACTCCAAGCAAATACGTCCTATATAAAAGACGCTCTTAATGATCGGCTCGTTTTAACGAGCGGCACAATGCGCTCTCGTTAGTATTATGTCCTATATATAGTACAATATTGTCACATCGCACGTTATAATTGCATGGGAAATATTGTGAAACGGTTTTTAAAAGCTACATGCAGTCTGTGGATTGTGATCGCTTTTCACTGAGTTGATGATTTGATCTATATAAATATAATATAAATATAAATATAAGGGGAAAATCTTACACAAATCGACCTAGTCCCATAGTAAGCTCAGTAAGGCTTGTGTTATGGGAACTAGACGACGATATATATAATACATATAAATACTTAAATACATAGAAAATATCCATGACTCAGAAACAAATATTCATGCTCATCACACAAATTTTTGCCCTTACCGGGATTCGAACCCAGGACCTCTTGCTTCGTAGGCAGGCATATACTGCTACAGTTACTGACACATTTATCCTCATTTTGATGTATATGTCATTCCGATTTTGAAAGAAAAACATAAAAGCAAAGGCCATCATTTAGTTAGAGAGGGAAGGCACAGCGGGATGTCATCTCGCTCATTTTTAGAGCAGCCCATTCGGTGGAAGGAGGTACTTCCCAAGTTGGGCTCTTAATATAGGCTTACGTATGTTCCCAACGGGCCGGGACGGGTCGCCTGGCGCCGCATCACAAAAGGATGCTCGTGCACCCTGCGAAGCATTTTAATAGAATGCAGTGGGCATTAATGTTAGCGGAGCCAGTCAGACCTGACGACAGCCTTCCACGTCCGCGAGGAGCCGGCCGGCCCGTAAATCCATTCAAATATGAAATGTAACGTCTGTATTAAAGTAGGTATACAAACAACTTAATTTATTTATCATTTTCAGTTTCTTGTAAACTTATTGTGGAAACTTCAAACATAAGAATCAAGGCAGTTATCTGTACTTAAATAAATACTCTTTTTACGCTCTAGTGCCTCTTGCCAAAAAGAAACAGTAATAACGATATTTCTCGCCAAAAGAACACTACAATGGTGAAAAACGCGCAGGTTTCTAGTCTATTGCATTAAACACCATTATTTCCACACAACAATGGCGAAATGAAATTGAATTTTATCGAGACCGCGTTTAAAAATAACTAAACAAGAGTATTTTCGCTTCGCACCGGTTATTCTGGAATTTTACGAAGGTTTTAGAGTGGAAAAATGCTAATTTCATCCATACCTACCAATAGTGGGGCAGAATCAAGTGATAATGTAGACACGCTCGACAAAAGCACCAATTTTTTGGCACTGGTTATGTACTACTTAGTACTTATTTACTTACTTTATGTAGGTACTTTAACTTTTGGATAGGAACCACTCCTCCGTCGGCCATATATTTTTATGACGGTAATTTTCAATTATAGGTATATTATTAATATCTCACGTTCTAAATCAATTATTTCCGGGTCAGGAAAGATTTTTAGGCTCGAGTTCCCAAAGGATACCAAAAGGAAGACTTAGTAACACTAAGTCTCCGCTGTCCGTTTGTCTCTGTGAATTTGTTCCAGCAATCTGCTCCACTATAATAATAAAAAAGAAAAGTCTGTGAGATTATCCCTCAGTATATTGGTGATTTGCCGCGCTCCACGCCAAACACGGCATAAAAATCTGTGCAGGCGACGTCAAAGAAATGTATACGTTAATCGCCTTATCACAGAGGAATGAGATGCAAACGGTTGAAAAGGATAGTATTAATGCCTTTCCACACATTAAATCAACGTAAATATCACATTTTCTATGAAACTCTCTTACAATGGTCGCTCCTATAGTTTATGTTAAACAATAATTACACAAAAGTTGCATGCAACCCTGACGCACAAAGAGGGGTTATAAGTTTGACGTGCCGCTGTATCTGTGTCTGTCTGTGGCCTCGTAGCTCCTAAACGAATGGACCTATTTTAATGCGGTTTTTTTGTACGTAATCCGACGTAGTCGAAATGGTTCTTAGCTACGTTTTAACTAAATAGGTTTAGCTGGTTTTGAGATATTGACCCTAGAAATGAAAATAGTTTTGAAAATTGTCTAAGTTGTTATTAGGTATCACCAAATTGTAACGTTGTGGTGTCACTTACAGAATAAGGCTACGGATGGAAAATAATTTCTATTCAGTCCGGTTTTATCGAACAAGGAACCGGAGATCAAACAATATTCAAAGGCCATTTTCTACGCAAAGCACAAAAAACGATGAATGTAGGAAGTTCTTCTATCAGCAATTCTATTAAAACGTTATACAATCTGTATTTGTAGTTTCTGAGTGAATATTTTCAAGTGGACCCATTTTTAGCACTCATGTCGATCGGTTTAGCGGTTTAAGCGTAACGAGGTAACAGGCAGACAGACAGACTTTCACATTTATAATATTAGTAGGATTGTATGTATGTTCGTCTTTAAAGTATTTGTAACTGTTGACCTTAGTTTCCCTAAATAAATGATAATACTTTTGGTTTTTTTTTACTGTTCTCGCGTAAAAACATGCCCACTTTGCCACCAGGCAAAACTTTGCCCAAAAAGCTACTTTTAAACAAATCTGGCAATAAACGAAAAGACAGCATATTTATGGCAAGCTTACTATTTTTAGTAGAAACTAGATTACATTTATGACTTTACTTTGAGTCGTACATGTCTCTAACTTCAGCCAGGAGCTTGCAGCAAATTGTGGAATGTGGGGTGTATGGATTTGTATGGCAAAGTTGAAAACACCTAGGTAACATTACCCATCTGTACTAAGTAAAACTTTTCCATATTAAGACCGAGATGTTAAAATGGAACGCAATGTTTGCCCAAAAATTTTAACTGAGTCTTGTCTCAACATCGTAAGAGCTATAGTTGCGTCAATAATTCGACATGGTCAATGTTGGCAAAAGTCCATATAACTTTACCCGCGATCAAAATCGATAAAAATTTGGAACACGTGTTGATTAAAAAAATATTTCTTTTCAAGACCATATGCGTATGACTACGAAACATTCTTTAAGCAAAAAAAAAATCATCGAACCATATAAAAAATATGAGATATTCGTGTTTTTCCGAAAAAAGCGGGCAAAGTAGGCATGTTTCACGGTACTGTTTCATCATTACATCTTGTATACGTTGGTAATCTAACGAGAGAGCAAAGCGAGCGCAGATCTTTTGTTCAGCTTGGGCCCAGAAAAGTATCTCTGTCCAGTGTCCGGTGTCTGCCCGGCTGTTCTCCTCTGATTTTGGGAGCAGGTTCGTTTATTATAATAAACCATTTTCGGCCAAAGCTGAAGATTGAACTGCGTTGGTTTCGCTTTCTAGTTCGATTACCAACGTCTACGAGGTATAAATGAAACGTTATTAGACAACAGTATATGTAGATATTTACAAAAAGTTAGTTTTTGAAGTGAAAACTTCTTTACCGGCGCTGTGTACTTTTTGAGGGGTTCAATACTAAAATTATTGCGTAACCATTCCAAAATATCAAAAATGCACAACGTTAATATTCAAGTTTTCACTTCTGCTGGCACTCCCGGAGTGCAACCCTATTTTTTTTTTAAATAGACAGGCTCGCGAGTACCACAGCCCATAGAGCCACTAACTAGTTTGTAATGGGTCGTGCGTTCGGGTAACTTTGCACGTGACGCAACCTTGTCATGACAATGTCAAGGCCATTAACTAGTTAAATAACTGTTTGTGTCCAGTGGATAACGCAGCTCATTTGCCAGTTCCATTAACCTTGTAACTCATGACGTGCCTGTCACCCTTTAATTAAGGCCTCCACCCACCGGACGCGTGTGCTGCGCGGCGCGTGTGCTGCGCGGCACACGCGCAAGTTGTAAAGCATTGAAGCTACACTTCAAACACACATCGAACGCGGCACACGCGCAGCACTCGCGCAGCTGCTGCGCAGCACCCGCGCGGCACACGCGCAGCACACGCGCAAGTTGTAAAGCATTGAAACTACACTTCAAACACACATCGAACGCGGCACACGCGCAGCACCCGCGCAGCTGCAGCGCAGCACACGCGCAGCACACGCGCAGCACCCGCGCAGCACACGCGCAGCACACGCGCAGCACACGCGCAGCACACGCGCAGCACACGCGTCCGGTGGGTGGAGGCCTTTAACCAGCACGGCTATCACGCGACGGCGCGTTGGCTCTCGATTTTTCTCACACTATCCGTCTCTGTCTTAGAACACTCAGAACAAGAGGTATAGTGCGAGAAAAATCCAGAGTATGACGCGGTCGTCCCTTTTTCATCGTGCTGTCAAATATTTTCTGTCGATATAAACCTAGCGTTCCAAACGTGCGTAATGTTTGACATAATTTTTTGCACAATATTATCTTTCGCATAATACTTTTATCTAGCTAACCTATCATAATATTACACTGACCGTATATAACATAGGTACCTAAAGTCCCAGTTTCTCGCTCCATTTTGACACATTTCAACCCGCTTGCGTTGAGTGGCAAAGGTAAAACTGCATTGACACAAGGCTCGCGGCCGACACTCGACACGTGCTCGCTTTGAGGCTAATCCGGTTAACGCTTCAGATGGGCACGTCGTTTTTGACGCGTGTATTTTTCTAAAGTTGCGGATAGTGAAAATGTGCGAGGACGGAAGGCAATGATACAGTCACAGAATACTTCAATAATTCATTACCCTATATAAAATATTAGAAAAATCTAATTTAGGAACGCTTAAACATTTGGCAAAAAGGAACTGTTATTCGCCAATTACCCCAGGAAAATTACGTTATTTTTTAAATTAATTTATATCAGCGTTTTTTTTGTTTATCTCATTTTCAAATGTTAGTCTAAGATGCCTTATCCAAGAATCCACCAAAACTTCCATCGGGAAGTAAATATATAAAAATTAATGACACATCCATTATGTTTTTGTGTGTTTTATTTATTAATAATAAGAGCTCCTGTAAGTTAACCAAAACAAAAATTTAAATATCTATAAATATTTTTCCTTTTTTTCAGGAATTGGTTAAGAATCGATTTTTTGATGACTAAATTTTTGGTGGATTTTGAGTCTACGTAATTACTAAAATGATAATATATCAGTTACACACAAAAATGCTGCTGTTATGAATTATTACCAAATTTCCATTTTTTTCCATACCTACTAATGAAAATAAAGTGCTTAGGGTAAATCCGGGACTACTACGTCTAGAACCCGTCTGGATATTTCCGACATTACGGTATTTTTTTATTGAAGCAAGCAGCTGTCAGGCGGCGGTCGTGGGTTCGAATACCGGCTCCTACCCATGAGTTTTACGGAACTTATGTACGTAATATTTACAGTTAGGATTTCGGTGAAGGAAAACATCACGAGGAAACCGGTCTAATCCCAATAAAGTGAAGACCCCTGGGTTGAAAGGTCACATGGCAGTCGGTTTCGCAAAACTAGTGCCTATGCCAAACCTTGGGATTAAGTAGGTGTCAAAGCGGACCCCGGGCTCGGTTAGGGCACAACCGGGAATAACGCTAGGAGGATAATGATGACGGTATTTTTTTATTGGTTGTCAGAACTTTGGAAACTGACAAATTAAAATAAGGCTATTTGATTAGCGAGCGAGCTCGACAATTTATTACGGCATATTCGCAAGATAAACATAAATGGATAAGAAGCATCTTCCAGCGCCTTAAGAGTAATTTACCTATAACAGCATTAACACTCACACCATCACCCTAATGGACTAGCACATTCTACTACCAACATACGGCGTTACACCATTGCCTGCATAAAGCCGAACAAAGGACGCCACGAATCCGTTTGCAAAACCACTTGGTTAAGGTGAGTATAGACGTGAGATTATGACGTCATCTCGAGTGCTCACTCGCGCGGGACGGCCCGATAAGGCGGGGACACACGGATGGTACCAACGAGGAACACCTCATTAGACTTTGTAAATCAAAGGAAGAACATAATGCTCCGAGCCGGATTCGAACCGGAACAGTCCGGATTGGCCACGAAATTCTTCAATCAGTCCTATAACGCCTTAGGGAGGCGTGTAGATACATCTACCAGAAGACTTAGGCTTCTTAACGGCATCAACGTCTCAAATTATATTGAGAAATCGTCAGTAACGATGCGCCACCCCATACTAAATTATTTTTGTACGAAGCAATATCGGGGGCCTACCCACGCTGCGCCTTCCGGTGCGTGGTCGCCACTGAGAACCTTTCCGCCCCAACGGCCATCGGTTCTACGTGCTATGTCCCCCGCCCACTGCCACTTAAGTTTAGCGATCCGGAGGGCTATATCGGTTACCTTGGTTCTGCCCGACAAGGTAGGCTGATGAACTGGTGAAGGTTGCGGGAGTCCGCTGGATACGGGTGGCGAGGGATCGGTCACTTTGGCACTCTTTGGGGGAGGCCTATGTCCAGCAGTGGACGTCTTTCGGCTGATATGATGAAGCAGTATGGGCATATTATAGCAGCAGGTCGCCGGTTCGAATCAGGCTCGAGCCATTAAATTTTTAAATTAGTCCTTTAGTAAAAATAATTATAATTTCTTTAGCAGCGTTATTGCTTCATACTAAATTAACCTCATTACAGTACTGCAAAACTAAATAGGTTAAATGCTGTAATAGCTACGGTAGCCTAGTGGCTCTATGCAGTTGTCAAGCAGCGGTCGTGGCTTCGAATCCCGGTTCGTGCCAATGAGATTTTCGGATGTTACCACCGAATCCATAGATTAAACAATGTTCATAGTTTATCACTACTGTCACAAAATATCACTAAATTCAGTGTTTGCCATGTCCACCTGTGTCCGTCTGCTGTCATTTGGCAAATGTCTTTCCCCTGCCGGCTACATTGAATGTGAAAAAAATCGTGGCAGTAGTACATATTCGTATATGTTATGAATTTAAAAGGAAAAAGCTATCACGGCTTAGCAAGCATAACTGGTTACCGATTTCGATTAATACATATCCAAAGTCAGTACTTGGAAAGACCAACTTTCGTACAAAATTCGGTCAACGCAAACGCACCATTTAGTTGGCGCGCGCGTGTCGATGCATGTAACAAAGACAGAAGGCAACTATGAAACCCTACACTACGCGTGGTCCGTCACGCACTTGAACTGTTTGGCATGAGTCCCTGGCATTTTATAACAGTTTTTGTTCGCCAAATATCTGTGGCGTGTGTCCCCCTCCTAATAGATGATGACTGAAATAACTCCATGTGTTAAAGCGAGCCGTTTGTCTCGCCCTCCGCGAGTGATCCGTCTCGCTAGCGATAACGCAAACGTATAGCTATTACATGCGAGATTTATTATGCCCGTTATGTGGGCTATGTATTATATTGACCGGTACTTATCGGATGTAATGGATCGTTGTTAGGGTATCTTAACTTAGTATGTTAGGCCGTAGAATTATGTTAACTAACTACTTTGGTTCAGTGATCGAAGGAGGGTCTTGGCTTGGCCTCCGAAACAAGAGGTGAAAGATCACGCCATATCCCCATCCTGCGGCACTTCCTGCCAGTTTTTCAGCTTGTAACTGCTGTAAATTCGCCTGTACGCTATTTTTACCCGACTGCCCGAAGGAAAGGAGGGTTATGTTTTTCGAGCGCATGTATGTATGTATGTATGTGGCATATTCTTTGGCACGCCCTGCAGCCTAAACCGTTTGACGGATTTCGACATTTAAACGTCAAATTAAAGAACACCTACTGGTGTAATGTTACTATGACATCAACGAATTTACTTCTGACTGAAATGTTGTGTTTTTTTGTATCACGATGTATTATAATAATATATAATATAATTTATAATGTAATAAATATTGTAATAAATCGTATAAATTCCGACACAGTTTATTTTGGTTTGGATTAAATTGATTTGATTTGATACCTTTATTAATATATGTCTCTAAAATCACAAATTGTTGCAGATACAGTTGTATAAAAAAAGTTTCACTGAACTCTACCTCGGCAGGCGTACAAGCTTATTTTAATAATTTAATAAAGTTACTTTTAATTACAATGTCAAAATTTTTGCAACAAAAAAAATTAATAAAGTTACTTACAATTTAATAGTTAATAATTTTGCATACAACTTTAACGGGTAATGTTAAACAATTAAAAATATAAAATTGCACAACATAAATTATATAAGCTCCATGTATTCCTTTAAACTATAGAAACATTTGTCTATAATCCATGATTTAACTGTATTTTTAAATTTATATATGTCTAAAACAACTCTGGCCAAACATCATACAGCTCTGGCATCAAAGATTATTTACTTGTAACAACGAACCAAGGTAAACAGCAGTCAAAGCAAATAACAAATATCTTAATGATAAGTAAATGTGTCGGAGCAACGTTATTTGTAAACATTCTCTATTTGCTGGATTGTTTGTATGGAATACCAATTTGGACATCCAAGATTAGTACAGCTGAAATAAAATAAAATCAAAATAAATATTAGGGGACAATCTTAAACAAATCGTCCTAGTCCCAAACTAAGCAAAGCTTGTACTATGGGTACTAGACGACGATAAACACACTTATATAGATAAATAAATACTTAAATACATAGAAAACGTCCATGACTCAGGAACAAACATTCGTGCTCCTCACACAAATAAATGCCCTTACCGGGATTCGAACCCAGGACCTCTTGCTTCGTAGGCAGGGTCACTACCAACTAGGCTAAAGCGGTCGTCGAATTGTAAGTAGCTTAACGCTTTTATGCCTTGTCCCTTTCGGCTTCGATAACTTCGTATGACAGTTGGGAGCCGCCGTTCTGTTATTTAAATAGAAACTTTGACATAAATTTGGAAAAACATAAACGGCGGTATCCTTTTTTTGACGTTAACTTGTAAGTTTGGATTTTACACAGCTTCAAAGGAGCTGCTACAGCAAAAGTTTTTCATTTCAACTCGATAACTCCACGCGTTTCCGAGATCAAGAGTTTTGACAGACAGACAGACGGACAACATAGTGACCCTATAAGGGATTCGTTTTTTTTTTGTGGTACGGAACTTATAAGCTATATTTTATAGGCTGTGCAATCATCATGAGGAATTATATTTATAGATCACTTTTAATGCAATATTAGGTATTCACTTTTAATGCATGCGGATGACACTGCTATTGTTTTCAACGGTCATTCATGGCAAAATGTCCAAGATTCAGCAATATCAGGACTTAGACAAATATCAGCCTGCTTAAACCAAAATCTTCTCATATATTATCTGCTTTCATAAAACTGCATTATCTAGTCCCCCATCCTCTATGACTAGCCTAAAAAGTCACAGTGACAGCTGTTTTCAATAAACCAGAATTGCAATTGTAAAAGCATCCAAAAATCAGACTCTCTCAAGTATTTGGGTGTAGTGTTAGATGAGACTTAAATTTCAATAAGCACATTTGTCTTTCTGCGGTTAGGGTTCGTAAGCTCATTTATACTATGAACCTACTGAGATAAGCTACTAACAGTCAACTTCTGAAGACGGTTTACTTCGCACTATGCCAGTCACTACTAAATTATTGCATTTTAGCCTGCTGGGGGCATTGCAAACACCACTCTTTTAACCCTGGAAAGAGCTCAGAGCAGTTTTAAAAGTATCCTTGGGTAAACCTCGCCGGTACTCCACGGTGAACTTGTACAGAGAGGCACAGGTCCTCAGCGTACGAAGGTTAGTCCTGTTACGGGCTGCCATAAACGTGCATAAGTCTACATTAAAGTTACCGTCATATAATGATATGATAAAGAAAAGAATCATCAAAGTACCTACTCCTTTACTTAAAATTACATTTGCTTTGCGATTTCATTCATTTCTACTTCCGCACATTTATAACACATATCGACCTAAACATATCGACCTAAGAAGAATCAGTGTCCTAGAGGCAAAAAAGAAAACCCAAACTCTCCTGGAATCTCCTGGAACTACGAACAATCGGAAACAATCATTACTGTTATATCCTAACATACACTCACATACATTACATGCATACACTACACACTCACACATACACATACATCACCGACATCTTTTCATGCACATAATATACTCGCTTTCCTACTTGCAAGCACCCTGGAATTATTAATTAATTGAAAGTTTTTAATTCTCTTTCTTTCTCTCTCTTTGCTTTGTCTTGTTTTCCTTCTAAGCCGCATGGTCTGTTAATCTGTATTTGTCTTGGTTTCCACGGGACAGGCCTAGCCTAGTGTGGGACCATAGATATGTTTTTGAGTGTTTGTATATATATTAATTAATAAATATTTCATTCCATATTTCATTTCATTCCTTCATTTACAAATATAAACAAACTTTAACTCCAACCGTCTCACAGATCATTCCAAGTGTGTGCAAAACGCAAAGCGACCTTGCACACAGAAAACCAATTCCAATAGTTGTAAATCTACAGGATTAAGCCCGGTTTACACGCAAACGAAATGCACTTCTCATCCCGGCTCAACTTGTTCGGATTTCACGACGGCTTTATAAATTGTTTTCTTCCTATTTAAAAAGCGCATTTCATCAAGTCTCTTTCTATGTTCGTTTATTTTGAACTAGTATAGACTTGTCTTTGTTTCTGTAATGCTCAGTTTTGTATTTATAGCCGTACATTACATTAAAGGTAGACGGCTTAACTCAGGCCTTGCCTGCGTGGCGCGCGGGCGCGGAGGTAGGGCGATGACGGGGTGCGGTCGACGTGCGGGAGGCGAAGCCTTTCGCGGCCTTTCAGGCAAAGATAGAAACGTTGAAGTTTGTACAAAAATGCACAAGTAACGCCATAAATGTACAGAATATTCGCCAGACTGGTACACAAGTTTACTAATACCAGAGACTAGTTATATTTATTTGTAATCATTTGTATTAATCTGACTGTAGCTCATTAGGAAATGTTATATTATATTCATGCTTATTGTTGACTTGAGAAAGAGAACAGTAAGGCCTACTTACAGAATAAACATTTGATTTGATTTGAAGTATCAAAGGCAAATGTAACGAAAAAAGTGGTTATTTTTTGGAATACAAAAAGACAGACTCTCGATGATTGCAGCTCATAGTTATTATATTATACCCATAAATAACGTAAACATTGAAGGTTCGGTTACATATGTTTGCACTTTCCAAGATAACCTTAGTGTTTCTTCGATAATTTACGCAGTCTGTCTCGACAGCGAATATATTATTTACCAAGTAATGTGATTTATTGAACCAATATTTTATTGCTAATTGAGTGAGGAGCTTCAAGTTACCGTCAATAACTCAAACTGAAATATACAGGACAATCGAACAAAGTTTATATTACTTTAGGTTGGTACAAGCAACAAGATGCAGGTTGCCTCATAAAAAATATAAAGTGTATGTATGTGTGTAGCTCAGACTAAGAACCAAGTTCACAATTTGTCGATTTGATATTTAAAGATTACTAGCTTCCGCCCGCGACTTCGTCTGCGTGGATCCAGAATATCCTAGTGAATCCTATTTTTAATCAAGGGTATACACTATCTTCGTGCTAAATTTGATCCAAATCTGTTGAGCCGCTTAACCGTGATTGAGTAAAAAACACCTGAACATCATAAGGGGCTCCCATACGCTAATGACCTTCGATCTAAATCCATTAGTTTTCTAATGTTTTTGTAGCTTACTATATTAACAACAACGGCATTAAGCAATATAGTATCTCATATTTACTTGAAAATTCATTGTTTTCGAGATATTTGGCATCAAAATTGAACAATTTTAGGCCAAAATATTGGTTTCTGGCCATAACTTTTGTGTCAATTAGTTTAAAATTAAAAACCTTAGACACGTTCATAGAGACGTCATAGACCAACCAAAATGTGTAGATTTCGTATATGTTACGAGTAGATCTTTCACGTCAATAGAGATACCAAAAAAGACACAATGAATGAATTTTGAGACAATGTTTAAAAATATCATATAAAATTAAGTATTCATTGCTTTGAAAATCTAGTAGATATAAATGTAGATAAAAGATTGAAGAACCGATAGCCGTTTGATCTGTAGTGCAAAAGTAGGAGATACGATTCAAAATTTGTCAAAAATTGATGAAAACCTCGGGTGCCCCTCACTCGTAACGTCCAAACATCCTAATATTCATACATCTAAACATCCAAATTTACACATTTATAATACAAGTATGATAAACTAACGATAAATGTATGATATATTGCGTTAAATTGTGAACGGTTTCACAATATTTCCGCAGCTTTTAATATCGCGAGCAAGATTAAAACTGACGGTCTTCACCTAAAGCTGACAAACACAGTGTGAACTATTTAGGTTGGCGGGCAGAGTCAATAATGTCACTAATAAGGTACTTTCGGGTAATAAGGCCTAGCTAAGGGAGAATGTAAATAAAATGTAAAATAGCATATTTAGTTAACATTTTCATATATGAATAAGTCTTTCATTTCAATTAGTATACAATCAATGTGAAAAATGGTGGTAATTCCCATGAGGAGCCATACAGTGACCGGTTTTGTCAAGTGTTGAACAATGGTTTGAAGCCCAGTCGGACGGAGATAACATGGCGCCAGAATCTGATTGCTCGGATGTTCCAATGCAGCGAGCACTTAGACCTAGGCTTAGGAAAATAAATTATAAATTATAAGGACTTCATATTCATTATTATGTATTGTTTTAGGTTAACAAACTAAAGGGGGAGAGATGGAGTGTATCTGCGCATACGCGCCGCGCCCCCACCCCATTCAGTAATAAATCAGCTGCCCAACGTACCGGTTGTTTCTTTCCGTAAACACCTTAAAAACCCTACTAGTAGGCCTTATTATAATATGGTGGTTTAAAAAGGCCTAAGACCTTGACGTACTTGAATAATTAAAACAAACTTGTTGCCGAGATCAATAATCACTTGCCTATAACAAATGCGTTTATATTCTTCTATTGAGATATAATACGGGTCATTGTACGCATATTTAGTACAAAATTACATCAAAATATTCCTCTACATTAACTAGCAATCTATGTAACGTGTAAAGAAATAATCAGTCTCGAACTTTAACCAACATAAAAAATAACAAAAAATAGCAATTCCTGATATAAAAAAAATGATATTTTTTTTAATAATTAAAAAATAAGGCCTTTAGGAGAATTATTCTCCTAAAGGCCTTATTTTATTTTAGACCATATTTTACAATAGGTAATAGGAACTGCAGACACTAGGGCATCTTCTGACCACAATGCTCGTTTGGGAGGCATCGTGATCCAAACCGAAAATATAACAAATAAGTAAGTAATTATGCGCACTAAGTTAGTAGTATAACTCAGATTCAGATTTATTTATTGGTAAAGATGTTTTTACAGGTAACAGGTCAATATATTATACACAATTTCAAATATACATTTGATTAATACAACCTATGATACATCATAATAATATTTCAATAATAATACAATTCATCGATAATAACGACAATTGTGGTACATCATAAATACTAAATAAAAAATAATGAAACAAAAAAATTAAAACTAATTACAAAAAAAATAGACCGTCCAAAAGTTCTGCCTGCGGCATGGACCCCATGACGCTGGCGGCATTTCCCCTTTGGACCGCAAGGGCGATCCTTTGTGAAAGGTACGCGCCAGCTCTGGGGTCCCCTGAGGCGTGGACCAACCGCGACGACAGGGTCCTCATGAAGGCCTTCATGTCGGCTGACCAGGGTCCCATCGTTTCAACTGCAAGCGCCGCAAACTCGTAGTTCTGAACTAGAGAAGAGTATTTGCGGCGCTTAAGTAATTGGGCCTGATCAGCCGCAGCGCCGGCCTGAGACCGTGTTGCCTGTATGTGGGACATTCCCTCCACCTCCTCATGGTCTTTCCTGCCTTTCGGCTTACAGACCGAATCATGGGCACTGCATGCGCTACTTGCCTTCGGCTCTTTCACGCATGCAGTTTCTTGGTGCCCTACAAATTCTTAAATACGTCCCGGCCTTTCTCCCTTTCTGGGCAGGCCATACCTACTTGCTGCGTTCTCCCCAAATGGGGCTCGACAACACGACACGTCGCTCGGCGTCATCGGTACCACGTCCTGCTGTCCTCACTCTTCGAATCTTCTCCGCTTGGTGTGCCATGAGTGCGCAAACTTGCGCAACGCCTCGAAATTCTGCTCACAGGAAACAAGCTCCTCGTGGAACACTGGGCCAACCGTAGTTCTCCTCAGAGCATCCAGCATTTCCGATCTCTCGTCCGCGTACAGCCTGCATTCCCAGAGGGCGTGATCCCGGCTCTCGCTGTCCTCACCACATGGGCACTCCGCAGACTCGCACAGCCCTAGTCTGTGTAGGCGCTGCCTGAAGCAGCCGTGCCCGGTGAGTACTTGGGAGACCACGAAGTCCGGTTCTACCCATTCCGAGCTTAGCCTCACGCCCACGTCTGGGAAGAATCCGTACAGCTCGCGTCCGTCCGTACTGCCCTGCCATCGTTCCTGCCACTGAGCTACGACGTCCGCCCTAACCACCGTCTTGAGTCTCCGGTGCTCCCTGGGGGCCAGTTGGTGACGCTCCTGAGCGATCCGTCCTGCACGACAGACCTCCAGATCGGCAGGTAAAACGCCCGCGAGCACAGGTAACGCTGCGGAGCTGCACGATCTGTAGGCCTTCGTAAGTAAAATAAGCGCCGGTCTCTGCGTTCGTATCAACGCCCTTCTGACCACGAAGTTGGACGAGCATCGGCACCATACTGCGGCAGCGTACGTGATCGTGGCCACGTATGTCCCCGAGTACAATACTCGGAGAGCCCGGTACTTGACGCCCCATCTGGTCGCGGAAACCCGCGACATCTTGCCGAAGCAAGCGGAGGCCTTTTCCCCTAAAAAGTTCGCATGCGGCAAGTAGGACCTAGCCTCGTCCAGAGTGACACCGAGTAACGCTGCCTGCGACACACTCCTGATCGGCGCGCCTTCGCATCTGATAGTTGGCGCTCGCTTGAACCTACCCTTGTACGTCATGGTCAAGGACTTCGCGGAAGAGAATCCTAAACGGTTGCGGGATCCCCAACCGGATATTTCCTTGAGCATGACGTCGGCTTTCCGTTCGATGTCCGCGCGCGAAGACGCCTCGATCACCACCGTCACGTCGTCGGCATACGCAATCAAATGCACTCCCCCGGGTCGCGGCAGCAGCAGAAGATCGTTGAGGAGGACGTTCCATAACGTCGGGCCCAACACTGACCCTTGTGGACATCCCATGGTGCTTGTCTTGGAGCAGGTCTGACTGCCCACAAAGAAGCTGACTTTGCGGTTGCAAAAGTAGCTGACCAAGATATGGTAAAGGTTTGGCGGGGCTCCGCCTTGCTTTACCTTGAGAAGTATCATTGGCCACCACGCGTTGTCGAATGCACCAGAGATGTCCAGAAAGATCAGCTGTACGTACGGAGCCGGACTGGCATTCGTGATGTCGTTGATTCGGCACAGCGCCGATACTGTCGAACGACCCCGGGTGAACCCATATTGGGCATCCGAAAGGTTACGGTACAAGCAGGGAGCACAAGAGACTATTACGCGTTCCAAAAGCTTACCCAAAATGGGAAGTAGCGTGATTGGTCTATACGCCTTCGGGTCGCTAAGCGGCTTGCCGTTGCCCTTTGGCAGGACGATGAGTCGGCCTGACTTCCACAGATCAGGAAACACCCCTTCGGCGATGCACTTCCTCAGCATGAGCATCATCTCGTCTGACGTGGCCTTCCACGCCCACTTGACCATCGCTGCCGTGATACCATCAGTACCTGGAGCCGTGTTAGGCAGGGATCGCACGATGCGCTCGACCGTCTCCTTTTCGGGAGCTGCCATGTCGCGGCCGGATGGCGCGAAGGCAGCTGCTACACGGACAGACTGGTGGTAGATGGTATCCCTCTGCGGCTGGTCGTCTGGATACAGCGTCTGAAGGAGGCCTGACATGGTGTCCCCGGTGGTTTCCGTGTAACCCTCGATGAGCTTGGTGCCGTTGATGATGTTCGGCGGGGGGCGCAAGCGTCCGCAAGCCTCTCTGTAGGCTAAGCCCCAAGGATCGTCGTTACCCGACTCGGCAATCTGGCGAAAGAAATCCAGCTCTGCCTGCTTCATGGCTCTCTTGTATCTTCCCCGAAGGGCACGAAGGTTGTCATGAAGTCGCTGCTCAGTGGTCCCTCCTACGCGTCGTGACTGTTGCCATTCTCGCCGAGCCCGGTTGACCATAGGTCGAAAGGCATCCAACTCCGGGGTCCACCACTCATACCTGCCATCGTCTCCTTTGCCGCAACGCCCCAAGATCTCCCGGGCAGTGCGCAGCAAGATCTCCGAATACCGTTCGCAATACCTGGTGGCGGGAAGGCCTGGATGAATCCTGTCCATTCGAGAGTGAAGCGTCGAACAAAAGTTGGCCCAGTTAACTCCACGCGTCCGAAACGGCGGCAGCAGAAGTCCCAAAGACTCACCGGCTCTCGAGTCTGACCTCCCGAAGACAGTTTTGAAGGTGATCAGCTGGTGATCGCTGATGCTGGCGCCTTCATGTACTGTCCAGTCACACACGTTAACTCCTCTGGTGGAAATTGTCAGATCCACGTTTGACGTACCGTTAGGCCCGCTGAACGTCGGAGGCTGTCCCGAAGTGTTGTGCAGAAGAAGATCTTTGCCGAGTATGAAGCCCTCCATCTGGTTTCTCCTGTGTTCTGAGTCCGGTCCACGTCCAGTGTACTGTCTCCTATCGCAGTGCCACATAGGCGAGTGAGCGTTGCTGTCAACTCCTACGAGAGTAGGTTTGCCTGAGAGGCGTTGAAGAACCGATTCTAGGTGTGCTATGTGGCGACCGATATCGTGACTGTACTGGAAGTACGCTGATACCACGTGCAGGCTGGTTTCTCCGTGTGCGACATGGACTACCGTGCAGTGCTCGTTGCTCATGTGGTGTAGGAGCGTGGCTGCCATCGCGCGGTTCAGTACCAAGACGCCAGCTTTAGGGTTGATGCCACACTGCAGAATTCCGGGCCGACCATTGTACTGTTCCTGGACCAGTACCAAGTCGAGTCGGTGCGAACTCGCTACCACTGGAAGTTCTGCGGTGGCTGCTTCCGAACCCTGTAGGTTGAGCTGCCCGAACGAAATACCGTTGACGCCCTCATCTGCTATCGATACATCGTCTTGGCCGCTTCCTGCTGCTCGGCATGGAGCCGGGCGGGGCAGTTAGCGGCTGCAGTGGTGTGGGTCACCGCCTCAGATCTCTTAAACCGTTTGCAGGTAGCGCAGCATGTGGTCTCCGATTTGCAGTCCGTGTGCCTGTGTCCTACCTCGCCACACTTTCCGCAGGTGTCCTCTTTTGAGCGGCAGTACTTCTCCGGGTGCCCGTACTGCTGGCACTTGGAGCAACAAGTTGACCGAATATGATCGCAGACTTCTGCTTCGTCCCAGCCTATGTAGACGCGGCCAAGTCCCACCAGCTTGTCCCTAAGGGCCGGGGAGCACTCCAAGACGGTGAGGTACTTAGGGCCCAGTTGCTTGGAGACCGCAAATTTGCACTCCTCCCGGAACCGGGAGGAGGGCCAATCCGGGTCGTCAGCCATGTTGATCCTGTACAGCTCCTCAAGGATTTGCTCCCCGGTCAACTGTGCTCGGATATAGCGTAAGGCCACCCTTGGCAACCGCGTCTTGGGCTCCGCCACACGTAGTCCCGATGGTACTGCTTCCCGCAGTTTCTGTGCCGATTCCGCGGAGGCAGTCCTGACGACAACCCCGGAGTTGCCCACTCTGCGTACTTGTGTTACCTTGATGCCTGACTCAGATGGGTTGACCGCCGACTGCAAAGCCTTCTTGGTGTCGTCAGACGTCTTGATGGTTTCCGACCCTGCCACTGGGTAGAATATGACTGTGGGACCCTGGTGCGGCACCTGCATGGGAGGCTTCCCTTTCGGCATCTTCAGCGCGTTTGCATAGCAGGGGGTCATGGTCTGTAGCTGGGGAACGGGTGCCGAGGGTGACCCAGACTGCTGTCCTGGAGTCTGAACCAACCGGAGCTTGAGCGCGGTCACCTCATGTTCGGTGTTGCTGAGCCTGAGCGCAAGGTGTGCGACCATAGCCAGGATGTCCTGGCCGTGGGCGGCGACGGATGCCTTGTCCGATATATTAAGCTTGTTCGAGCTGTTGGTGACCACGCCTATGCCTTTGACTGCCTTGTGGACGGCATCGATGATGTCATCAGAAGCTAGGTGGGACCTGGCTGCTGAGGGGACGGCGGCTTGTTCGACCTGGGCGGTTACCTCCGGATTCTGGGATGCGGCAGCCGGCGCGGGAGCAGCAGCGGTGGGAGCAGCAGCGGCGGGAGCACCAGCGGGGGCCAATGGTAAATGGTCTCGCGTAGGGCGGGCGGCCGACGACAGTATGCCGCCCACTGGAGGAGCAGTGGACGGCCTACTGCCGACAAGCCTCCTGCGGACCGCTTCCTGCACCTCCTCGGGCGATGTCAAAAGCCTCTTCTGAGAGCTTGCCTGCATTACCTGTTGTGCGGTCAAAACTGGGGTACCCGGGGGGGGGGAGCGGACCAGCGGGCTTCATGGGGTTCGCTGATGACGATTCTTCCAGCATCTTTTCAAGGGCCAACAGCTCCTCCTCTTTGCGGGCCATTTCTTCGGCTATGAGCAGCTGCTGCTGCTGCTCCGCACCATCCTCCTCATCCATCCTACTCATCTAAGTCCCAGACGACCGGTTCTCGTATATAAATAAATAATAATAATAATAACTTACTTTGACGAACGTCAAACAACCGTTCAAATCACGAGTGAAACGGAACGCAGTCAACCTGATAGACGTCAAACGTCACCTTGACAACTGACAGACGTCAAACGTCACCCTGACAACTGACAGACGTCAAACGTCACCTTGACAACTGACAGACGTCAACCCGACAGGTGACAGCTGTCAGACGTCACACGCCACCGTGTACCTAACCTTAAAGCACATGCGGTTTTAACCTCAAAACACGTGTTAATGTTAATCTCGATTTCCGATTAAAACTGACGTAGGGAGATCAAAAACCGTGCCCGCAATAAGATTATGCACTTAACAATTAATTACAGTATCTTTAAATAGCCGGGGTATGACGATTTAACGTCCCCCGCGCCTACACTATGGCCGTAACCAAACCACTATTAAATCCTTATCTATATGGCACAATAACACTGAAAACACTTAAACAATATTAGATACACCACTAAGGAACAATTTAAGATAACAATAATACACAAAACGCCACGTATTTAAAAATTATCAATTTTTAAATACGGAGCGCGCACTCGACACGTCCGCACGCCGCAACGAGCCGACGCCGAGAGCCGACGCCTGTATGTGGGACAGTGCGAACGTATCGACGCATGTTGCGTCCCACACCAGGGCCCTACCGAGTTTCCACGGTACCAAAGTTACTCCGTCCGGGCGCTTGCCATCGTCTCTCGTCATACCAGGAGGCTCTAGTGACGAAGGTATGGAGGCAGTGGCGAGCGCCCGACGCAGCAGGTCGTTTATAGTACCATGGCGGAACATGCGGCCGGCGCTTCTGTTACATGATAGGCCATGTCTACCCAGCCGGTCCACACCTTTGCCGCAGACACAAGTATGGGGAACACATATGTTGGATCCCAACCTTAAACAGATAGCTATTCTTAGCGTACCTGGGTCAAGAACGAAGAAGGGCATTAAGCCAGTGGCCTGACTCATGTGAGGAGACAGCCAAGAGCCGGGCGCGTTCTGAGTCGTTTAGACTATTTTCGACTAAAGAACCGTGAATGGATTTGAGCCGAGGAGTGTCCCATACTTTCTGGATGTGTTTCATAACAGGGACGTCCGCTTCCGGGCACAAGGCGCACCAGGCTCTCTCGGCCTCCGCCAAGTTCGCGATCTCTACGACCGGTATCTGTTCAATGTTTAAAATAATACCGACGAGGGACAACGAACTGTACGCAGAAGACAGGAAAGCTGGTAGTGAGTGCCACATCGGAAGTGGCGCGAACACCCAGACCACCGAGTCTTACAGGTAGAACTGCTTGGGACCATGAAATCGAATCGAAAGTAACGTTTAGAATTTTGGATAAAGTTGTTTGAAGAGTATTATCGATTGACAAAAGTATAGAGGGGTATTTCCAGATCGAACAGCATCGGAGTAAATGCATGAATTTAGGTGTAAAGAGACAAAAACGGATAATAAAAAGTGCCATATGGGAGTTTATATCAAAAAGTAAGTCAGATGTACAGTTAAACAAGTCTAACTTGCAATTAATAACTGAACTGATCGCTTCATCAAAAATTGGAGACCCTAAAAGTGTGAGTGATGAAGTGGAATGAACGGAGATGTTGGGTAATATCGCATTAAAGTTAGTCAGTATTTCAATTTTTCTATCCGGGGGAAGGCGGTCAGGCAGAAAAATTTCACACTTCGTGAAATTAAGGGAAAGCCCTATTTCTGCAAATTTGTCCATTATCAATAGCAAGTCCTGCAAGACTGTTTCCGCGTCCCCACCGAGGGAAC
Source organism: Epinotia demarniana (assembly GCA_945867215.1). NCBI lineage: Eukaryota > Metazoa > Arthropoda > Insecta > Lepidoptera > Tortricidae > Epinotia > Epinotia demarniana. Next base: position 1,047,662 of record OX244277.1, read on the forward strand.
CGTCGTCTAGATACCAAAGATTAAATTTTGAATTTAGATTGTTTATGATTGGATGGATAGCCAAACTGAATATAGCAGGACCGAGCGGGTCTCCCTGCTGGCAACCAGTGTTTGAATCGATAATTTTGTCACCAAAAAGTAATTTTGATGGCGCCCCATAACATTGCCATAGATAACTATAGGCATCGGGGAGATGTTTTTTGACTTCTGCTAAAAGGGCACCACGATCAACCGAATTGAAAGCGTTTCTCACGTCGACTTGGACAAATACTTCATAGTCCGTGCGACTCAGAAACGTGCGCGCAGCGTGTACTGCAGCCTCACAGCCGCCCTTGACGCCAAAACCCAACTGTCGAGGCTTGAAAACTTTGGTGAGACTCTTGATTGAATTTCCTACAGCAGAGTTTTGAAGACAGACGTCTAAAAGTGCAACCGACGGCGATCGGCCGAATGCCACCATCCTTTTTAGCTAAGGCTACTAGATTGGCACCGTAGAGGATCGGGATGATTTCCACGTTTACACGACTAGTTAGCATAAGGTTGATCAAAGAGGTTAACTCTTGAAGTAACGCCGAACCTGTATCCCCAGAAGGTGAGGTGGTCAAATCCTTCAGGTGTTGCGGGGACAAACCATCTAACCCTCCCGCAGAGCTATTGGGGAAAGACATTAACGCTGAAAGTACAGCGTCTTCTGAAACGGTTACACACCCGCCATCAGTGAAAGGAGGTTCTGGAAACTGAGTGATACCTAAGGGAACTGGATGTTTTTCCCTGAGCGCGGCGAAGGTTTCGGCGGAATGAGTAGCCAAGACATCATTAGAAAAAAGAAGGCGAGCAGCTCCACTCACATTTCCCTCTGAGATTTTGTTTTCTATTGCATTTATTTTAGAAAAAATACGAGGGTTGAAATTTGAATTGATTACATCATTTTGTATCTTGTCAGGTGACACGAAAATCGAAGATGTATTGTCTTTTATCTGTTTCGTCAAAGAGTCTTTCTTGGACTTGTTTGCGTGTAGGACTGAGTAAGAGAATGTGAGCAGGCGCTGCCACGCTTGGACAGAATTCTCTTTGACGACTTTGGCGACACATTCCGCAAGACTGCTGGCTACAGCTCTGCGCGCACCGCGAGGTATTCTCTTGATTATAGGCACATTTCTCTTTAAAGTTCCCAATTTCTCTGCAAAGGAAGTCGAACTGTTAAAGTTATCAACTCTGACAGTTGAGGGCACAGGCTGTGAAGCGCTAGACATAGGCGGATCAATCGCTGCACGTATACCATGTTTGCGAGCGGTATGAATAGCTAGACCCCGGTTTCCCTTGTACAGTTTTTTATCTACGCAGAGACGACACTTCAAAAGTTCGACTGTTGCAAAACAGGGCTGCGAACTCATAATATATAAGGAAAACAATGCAGGCTTAAAAATACTTACAGACTATATAGTAAATAGCTTCACAAAAACACCAAACACAATCAGTCCACTAATAAAAAAGGAAAAGACATGATTTTAAACAATATTTACAATAAAATGAAAAGATCAAAAAACTGACAACTAGCGACTGTCACTCAAGTTGAGGTGCCGCGCCGCGCCGCCCCGGGCGCATGCGAAACCGCTTTGCTTGTGCCGTGGAGTCTCATACGATTCAGCCGGACGGGCGGTCGCCACGCCGGCCACCGCATCCGCAGCCAACCGCCTGACCCACTGATGGAGAGGTGAAAATGGACGGAGGCCTCATAAGCAGAATAAAATTAAGCGCGTACTGCACGCATTTAATATTTTAATGTTATTGGATGAAATAGATAGGATAAAAATTCTATTGTCTGACGTATTTTCTGTCACATTGGTTATTGTAACTTAACTAACTCGTAGTATAACTTAAATTATCGAAATTCGATATATGAAGTAGGAGGACAATAAGGCCTAAAATAATTCCCAAGCCATAGAGGGCAATAAAATTATAGGTAAAATTTGTAGGCCTTATTCGCCACCGACCATGTATATAAATAAAACGAAATATAAAATACTGGCATCGCAATACGTTATTGAAACTTGTATCACATTACCATTATTAAGGTTTGTTTTTTGTTAATTTTTTATTTGCTATGTCACGATTTCTCTGTCGGCTTGTGTGGCCATCAATGATGCTTGTAAAAGATATACAAATGTGACCTGTGATAAGGTTTGTGCACTTGCGATCTAATGTTGCAAAATTCTTTTCGATGAAATTCTGAAGAGTTCTCAAAAATCACAAGCGTAAGCTTTTTTTTCCATAATATACACAGTGTGAACTATTTCATGGGAAAAATGGGGTGTCACAGCACTTCCACTTATTTCCGATGACGTCACATTTCGATATATTCATCCGAAATTTCGCACGCACCTTAGGACTCAACGTACATTTTTCATTTTTCTCATATTCACGACTCGACCACTCATCGAAATAAAACCAGTGTGATTGACCTCTGGATATGAATGGTTGTAAGGAATCACTGGTCCAAGTGCCATTATGGACGATGATATGAGGCAAGCTGCGACAGGTTGGGATTCGCATCGCAGGTATGGCTGGAGTCAAGTGGTCATCAATCATCATAAACATCAACTTCACACCTTCAGATCACCTAACACGAGGTCCAGTATAACGTGACCTCTAGATTCATAATAACTTTGAGATGTCGGTGGAGAATTATTCTGGTTGGTTGGAGGCGAGTTTTGGGACCAGAAGGGATGACAGGGCATTGACCCTTGGGGGACAAGTTTCCAGGCATAGGGAGTGTCACATTTTAAGAATAGTTTTTGCAGGTTATGAATTTGGTAGTTTCTTTTTCGTAGTTCATTTAAATGGGTTAGAAAAAAAATTGTGATATTAATTAATGCTTTTTTTTTATTAACAACATAAACAACAATGGATAGGCCATAATGTGGAAGAGAAAGACGGACAAACACACAAACACATACACTTTCCCATTTTGATGACCGCTTTAGCCTAGTTGGTAGTGACCCTGCCTACGAAGCAAGAGGTCCTGGGTTCGAATCCCGGTAAGGGCAAAAATTTGTGTGATGAGCATGAATATTTGTTTCTGAGTCATGGATATTTTCTATATATTTAAGTATTATTATTATTTATATCTATAATATATATCGTCGTGTAGTACCCATAACACAAGCCTTACTGAGCTTACTATGGGACTAGGTCGATTTGTGTAAGATTGTCCCCTTATATTTATTATTATTTATTTATTTATAATATTAGTATGGATATGGATATTAATATTTTTAATAAACTGGAGTTTCCTTTTGCGGTTAATATTCGGTTTTGGCACATAATTATATTGTACTTTTATCCTTCATAAAAGTACAATATAATTATGTCGTTGAATAATAGTAAATCCTGTGGCTATGACAATATCACAACGAATTTGCTTAAATTGAACGCTCCTTACTTGTGTCATCCTTTGTCGCACATAATAAATTTGTCATTTCAGGAAGGTATTTTCCCGGAGCAATTGAAATTATCAAACATTAGGCCTCTGTACAAAAAAGGCGATCGTAGCAACCTCAATAATTATAGGCCTATTACTTTAGTTCCAGTTTTATCTAAGATCCTTGAAAAGGCCATGTGCATCAGACTAACAGATTTTTTTGACAAGCAGAATTTGTTTCAACCTGACCAGTTTGGTTTTAGAAAAGGTTGCTCGACAGAATTAGCTTGCTTTCATTTTATTAAGTTTGTCACAGAAGCTATAAATAATAAACTTCCTGTTACTTCAATATTTCTAGATTTAAGTAAGGCATTTGATAGTGTCGATCACAATATACTATTAAGGAAGTTGGAAAACTATGGCGTCAGGGGTGCAGCACTTGAATGGTTCAGAACCTACCTGGGAGGTAGAAAGCAACGTACGGAGATTTCAAAAATAGTGAAGGTTGGGAAAAATCTTGTTAGACATAATTTTCTTTCTAATTGTCGTGAAAACCAGTGGGGAGTGCCCCAAGGGAGTAACCTTGGCCCGTTGCTGTTTATAATATATGTCAACGATCTTCCTCAAGCAACCAGTGAAAAATGCGTTTTATTTGCAGATGATACGACTGTGATGGTAAAAGGCAATGATTTGTCTTCATACGAGGAAAGCATAAATAAAGCATTAGCTGATATAAACCTGTGGACAAGTAGCAATAACCTTAATATTAACCTTAGTAAGACTCTTTTTATTCAGTTTCAATCATACAATGCTCTGACTAGACCAATATGTGTTAATTTGAATAATACTGACTTAACTAATTGTAATGACACAACATTCTTAGGTTTACGAATTGACCAACATCTGAATTGGAAACTACATGTTGACTCTGTTTGCTCCAAGTTAGACAGTTTTATATTTGCAATAAGAAAACTTAGAATGACTGTTTCCGTCGAAGCTGCCATCACAGCGTATCATGGTTATGCATCATCAGTGTTAAACTATGGGCTCTTGCTCTGGGGAAATTCAGTCGATGTAATTCGGGCGTTTGTTAGACAAAAGAAGTGCATTCGTGCAATAGCTAATATCTCAGCCACAGACAGCTGCAGGCCACTCTTTAAAAAACTCAATATTCTACCGCTGCCCTGTATGTACATAAAAAAAGCATGCTTGTTCGTCAAAAAGCATCCTGAACTTTTTAAAAGTAGGGCCGATGTCTTTGTAGCTAAGCAGCGATCTCAATACAAGGATCTATTGTACCAACCTCGTTGCCGCACTGCGATTTATCGTAAGAACGCTTATAATATGTGCATTGTAGCATACAACAACCTTCCCGCATACATGAGACAAATGGAATATAGTAATTTTGTAAAAGAAATCAGTAATTGGCTGAAGGAAAACTGTTTTTATAGTATTAAAGAATTTTTAGATTTTAATAGTTATGACTAAATAGATTATGATAATTGTTTTTTTTGTTCTATTGAATTGAAATACATTGACATTAATATTCAATTATTTTAATTATTATTAAATCATATAGGTTAAGACATTGTACGCTGTATGATAATTATTTCAGTCCTGTATAATTTTTGCATGTCGTTCACCGACTGAATACTGTACCGCTGTACCTCAACACCCTGTACTATATTTATAATAAGTATTCTGGCAAATAAAATAATTCTTCTTCTTCTTCTTCTACTAGCTTCTGCCCGTGCCTCCGTTCGCGTGGAACTCGTTTATATCGCAGCTCCATACAAACTTTTCCCCCCATTTCATCCCCTTAGGGGATAATTTCGGGGATAAAAACTATCCTTCGTCACTCTCCATCCCTTCAACTATCTCCTCTTAAAAAATCACGTAAATTCGTCTCTCCGTTTTGCCGTGAAAGATGGATAAACAAACAAACACATACACTTTCGCATTTATAATATTAGTATGGATAGTATGGATTCATGGTTGGGGACAATCTTACACAAATCAAATTACTCCTAAACTAAGCAAAGTTTGTACTATGGGTGCTAGACGACGATATACGAGTACATACTTATATAAGATGAATAAATATTTAAATACTTAGAAAACATACATGACTCAGACACTAATATTCGTGCTCATCATCACACAAATTAATTTCTGATCACACATGTTACATACAGTATTGTCGGTAAGTATTACAATATTTATGTCGCATAGAAAAGGCCAAAACAGAGATTTGAACAAATCTCGGGATCTGATCAAATCACGCGGGATGTTAAAATGGCGAATCCATTTTATCATTTGCGTAGAAAAAATTAGTCATTTGATCAAATCTCTGAATCTGTTTAGTGAAATGACGAAATCGGACAAAAAGGCAACTCGTTTTTCATTTCATTAGATTTCTTTAGTGATTTGCTAAAATCCCTGAAATGCGTCAGTGAGTTAACGAAACTAACTCGCTGAGTCGACTCGTATTTATCATTATACTAGACACTTTTAGTGAAATGATAAAAATCTCAACTCTAGTACAGATTAAGTCGCTCGCGCGGTCATGTTACCTCCCTCCTCCACCTTACCGCTCCCCGCTTTCGCCCCGATTCAGAGATTTGATCTGATGACTGTTTTTTTTCTAGGCAAATGATAAAATGGATTCGCCATTTAAACATCCTGCGTGATTTGATCATATCCCTCAGAGATTTCTTCAAATCTCTGTTTTGGCAATTTCCCTGCGGCATATACATGTGTGTCGTCACTTCTTTTTATATAAGGTACATCATTTATATTAGGTATGTACATCATAGCAAGCGTGCAGTAAAAGCGGTATACTGACAGTTGACACTGACATCGTCTCGGCTCCCCACTGACATGACAAATCATCTTAGAACCTAAATCCAATCTCCGCTCCTTCGGCAGACGGGTAAAAATCAAGTAAATTGCTGTTTCGATCACTTAATAATGCGTTTACATCTATAGTCGTATCTTTTTATAAAAGCGTATGGATTCTACGAGTATTAGTACCTAATAAAACACTGCATACTTTTCCTAACCCTCAAGATCCACCTCTTTTAACAATATTAATTTTATAATTTGTAATTTATACTTTATAACAATAACTTGATGGTTAACTATCTATTTAGCAACAATACGTTATCAATTTTAACATGACGCACATACCCTATAGTAGATATTTTCAAGGTAGCGTGCGTATAGGCCACGGTGGCCGCTTACTATCATGCCATGTACAGTCAGCATCACAAGTGCGCAAACCCAGAAGTCAAAAGTCTTTATTAAAAGGGAATAAGAGCTACTGCCCGTTCCCTCTCATACATGAGAGGAGGCCTGTGCCCAGCAGTGGGACGTATATAGGCTGATGATGTGAAGAGCTTTTGACGTCTTCGAATGCGCAGCCACCGATGTCGTATTAAAGCCGAGAAGACGCTTTAGGCGGTAAATCCTAAAAACGCTATCGCTTATCATTTAAACCTGCTTGCAGCCTCGAGTGCTATTGGCTGCATTACCATACAAATTGCCCCTACATACACCGCGGCGCACTCTTGGGCGAACTCGCGCTGCTATAAAATTGGACGACTTATACTGCAATCGATACTTGTTAGTCGAATGCAGCTGCAGCGTCGTTTCAGATCAGGGATGCCGCAGATTTGATTTTTTGACATCCGCAGATGCGTATATTTGGGGGCACACAGATGCGGATTATGGAGTCACTCACTAAAAAACGTAAAAACAACGTCCAATTTATCATAATTATCATGCAATAATCAAACACGTTGAGAATAAATTACAATAAGAGAGAACAAATAAAAGGCGCGTCTGGTATTGCTCACAGAAATGCCCGGAGTGACATTGAATACGTGAGTTGAACCGTGTGATTAGAAGAAATGAAGTTTGTTTTTCTAATGGCGAAAATATTTGAAACGCACGCGGTAAGCGTTCTTTCTTGTTGTGAATTGCACTACGATTTTTGCGGAAATTTATCTATTCATACACGTCTTACACGTACACGCCTTCATCCCTAAAAGTGGTAGGCAGAGCACATGAAACTTGTCTTCCAGTAACACTGAGTATAAAACCGGCCAAGTGCGAATCGGACTCGCGCACGAAGGGTTCCGTACCATTATCTATAATAACAGTTTAAAAAAAGTTTGTTGTTAGGGAGCCCCCCTTAAATATATATTTTTTTGTTTTTATTTTTTTGTTGTTACAGCGGCAACAGAAATACATAATCTGTGAAAATATCAACTGTCTATCACGGTTCATGAGTTACAGCCTGGTGACAGACAGACAGCGAAGTCTTTGTAATAGGGTCCCGTTTTTACCCTTTGGGTACGGAACCCTAAAATTTACTCAGAATTAAATTTCCCTCACATTTCATTCAGCGTCAACATTAAAACAGTCCTCAACAAAACAATTTAAGTACGCCAAAATACTCCATCAGCCGTCCCTTCCTTATCAAAATACCCTTTTTGTCTTAACCGGTTAAAAAATCACTCTAACCCGCACCCTCTCAGTGAGTGATGCTGCCGGAGACATCAGAATGTCTCCGTCATAAATCTGGGAGGACGGGCGTTATACATTTTTCGGTCAAGAAATTGGTCGGGCCCCTGATGTATGGGTCTCCTCAAGTAAATACCTACTCAACATACAGTGGTGAATTTATGGGTCCAATATGTGGGGTTTTATGTAGGCTATTGTTGATGGCTAGTTTTACGTAACATATTCTTGCTTAGCAGCCCTATGGTAAACTCAAAAGGGCTTGGGTTCTGGGTACTAGCTGACAATAAAATATTATTTAATTATTGGGTCTTCCCAGTAACAAATATTTATGCTCATCACAAAAATATTTGCCGTTACCGGGATTCGAACAAAGCAGGTATATCGCGTAACACTATTACTTATTCTGTGACGTATCGCATTGTACGCACGGATATCGCTAACGTATAGATCTAAATGTAATTTTTAGAGTTCCATACCCAAAGGGTAAAAACGGGACCCTATTACTAAGACTTCGCTGTCTGTCTGTCTGTCTGTCACCAGGCTGTATCTCAACAACCGCGATAGCTAGACAGTTGAAATTTTCTCAAATTATGTATTTCTGTTGCCGCTATAACAACAAATACTAAAAACAAAATAAAATTAATATTTAAGGGGGCTCCCATTCAACAAACGCGTTTTTTTGCTGTTTTTATAGATAATGGTATGGAACCTGAGACATAATAAAACGTGGACCCGCTTAGGGCCGTCAGTTTCAAAGGCAGGTTCCCGCCACTAGGCTAAACTAGTCATACATTACAATAATTTTAACTTGCGTAAGTAAAACATCTCCGCCGTCATTCACATCGGTGTAACACATAAAGCCGCTCTCTACCGACATGACGACAGAATATCTATTGCAAATCTATCACCGCTGTTTGTGGAGCAAACCCAATCAAGGGTGTTTTATTCCCGGCTGAACTCACACGCCCTTAATGGAAGCCGTCTGTTACACCGTAGCGAACAATCGGAGCTTTTTTATTAAGTATTATTATCTTATTTAATGTATGTAATGTCAAATTACGTGAACTTCCAGAGGTTTAAAAGCCCACGGAACAGATAAAACATAACAGGCCACGTGGTAATACAGGAAACGTGGATCCCTACCGGTATGGAACCGGTGGGGATCCCTCAGGGAATCCAGCGGTAGGGTGAGGTCGCGCAGCTCAGGACGCGAGGCGGCGCGCAGATAAGGCACGCAACCGCAGTGGTGCACAGTTAGGCACTCAGTGGTGCGCAAATAAGGCGCATGAGGGCGCGCGGATAAGGCACGCGGTGGCGCGCAGTAAAGGCACGCGGCGGTGCGCAGAAATAGTATGTGGCAGCAACTGCAACCATTAGAAAAACAGGTACGCTACAGTAAACTATTAGCTACGGTAGCCTAGCGGTTCAGGCATGCCGTTATCTAACGGCAGTCGTTGGTTCGAATCCCGGCTCGCTAATAACTTATACGTACGGAATATCATGTGATATTTACCGTTAACTTTTCGATATTAAAATACTTCATATAAATTTTACTTTTTACGTTTAATAAATTACTCGAAGTAATTAACTTAAGACTATGTTTCTACCTGACGATTTGAAAGTTCTGGGCCTACTTGAATAAATATCATTTTGAGTTTGAGTTCAGTTTGATGGAAAAACATCGCGAGAAAACCTGCATACATCCACGAAGAAATTCAAAGGTGTATGTGAAGTCCCCAACCCGCACTGGGCCAGCGTGGGGACTACTGCCCGTTCATAATTACCTATATTTAAGCGTGATTCAGGTTTTAGTGTTTCAAACTAAGACAATTCGAGATGGCAAATTTCCATTCGTCTTCATCACGAATATTATGTATTGTGGAAGAGTGCCTCCTGATACAGGTATATGCATGCTTAAAAGGAGGTTCCACCCTTACCTGTGTAGATCAACCAAATAAAATATTTTCATTTTCATCTTCATAATCAGTCATTCCCTCAATGTCATATTCTTGATGACCAGAGGGCCCACCGCGGAACGAAAACGAACTTTGTTCGTGTATCTCCACCTCTGTCGCACTTGCTAGTTCGAGAGACAGAGAGGGAGATACACGAACTAAGTTCGTTTTCGTTTCGCGGTAGCCCCTCAGACTTCCCCATAGGGATCCGCTTTTTCATCTGTGCTGAATGCGTAAATAAGAATAATATACTGGCTGAATGATACTAAATCCCTAAGCTTACAAACCGGTGTAACAGTGGCCGTTTCAAGAGTCCTTGTCTGCGAGTGTTTGCGCACGAACAGCCGACGCCAAATATATGTATACACTTTAGCACCTTATTCCTTTGTAATAAGGCGAAAAATGTATACATGTATTTGACGTTGACTGTACAAAGCGCGTATAACAGCTTCTTCAGAACTCCAGACGACGTTGATACCACGAGTGTTTTAATTGTCGATAGCCAACGGATCTAGATCCAATTGGTTGGATGTTTTCATTGAATTTGTTCGATAAAAGACCAGTTGTTTTTGAAGCTGCATTAGTAAGTATCTCTCGTGGTTTGAGAGAGGTAGACATGCCATCTCGTTCGTAGTGTGAGCAGACCAAGAAAACCTCTTATTTGCTCTGTAAATATACACTGTACCTATTGCTATCCAGCGTGGCAATGGTACCAGCCTTCTGGGCGTATCGTTCCGAATTTGAGCCGATTTATATTTGTAAATATGATTTCGTTTTAAAACAAAAACTATAGATTCATTCATAGATTCACGCCCTTATTCCTAAAAGGGATAGGCAGAGCACATGAAACTTATGTTCCAGTGCCACTTTTAGCATAAACATCGATTAAACGTGATATCGCATTGATAGGTTGCTAGCCCATCCCCCACAACATACTTTAACCCTGCTCCCTTAGTCGACTTTTACGACACCCACAGGAAGAAAGGGGGTGGTGAAACTCTAACCCGACACCACACGGGTCTAACCCGACACCACACGGGGAACACAAAAACCAGCACACAAAGCCTGACCAGCAATACATGGTCATGCGTCATGTTGCGGAATTTAATTGTAACAAATTTCTTACACTGGCAATAATTTTAATGACAAACCCTATGTACTGTAAGTGTAAATTAACTGATTATTTTGTTCTAGCATAAGTAATACCCTACCTACATATGTATTACTATTCATACAGCTTTTACTCGTAGCTAATTGTAAAATTAATTAGGAGCATTGTCTGCCAACCAACCGCACTGTGGTTTGACAGATTTGTATCCAGCTATAGGCATGTAAAAGGAGAATAAACATTTATTATTATTATTATGTCATATCGTTTGTTACGTATATGTAGTTATTAATTTATATATAATTATATATTTTTGTTATCCTTAAGATTTTATATCCTTTTTTTTATTTGACTGTCCCACTGCTGGGCAAAAGCCTCACTATTTTTCTTCCGCGTATCCCTATCCTGGGCAGTCTCCCACCAGTCTTGGTCAGAGACCTCAAGCTCATCTCCCCATCTCCGACGAGGCCTACCGCGACGCCATGTTCGTATAAATACATAATTTACTCTTAGGAGCACTGATAACGATGTCAGGTATTATAAATATGACAGCGCGAGCGAGCGATTCCATGAGTTATATAATATAAAGCAACAGAAAGTGAATATTTCTAGTAGAACGGTAACGGTGTTCAAAAGAATTACCTATATATTTTCTGGGATTATTCGGTCATATAAAAGTGATATCTGAAGAGTATAATGATTCTAAGGAGTTTGCACGACACTATATTGCGACGACCATATCGTTCGCGTATGCGACCCATCGTCTACGTCACAACGCATATGAAATCAGTCAGTGCTTCGAGCATAGCAGTTCGTCCCCGTGTTCAACTACAACGTGGAGCATCGAGCTATGCTGGAAGTGAGGGTGGTAGACGGAAGACTGCAGGACGCGCGCGGCGCGGTGCTGGACACGCGGCGCGCGGACCGCGGGTCCTCCGGGCCCGCCGCCGTGTTCGCCATGGGGCCGGGAGGGCAGCTGTTGATCTCCCACGCGCACGGCTCCGGGCTGGTGCACATCTCCAGCCTCTTTGCTGGCCACCCCGTCGCCGGCGCTGGAGAAATCGTAGTGGAAGACGGCGTCGTGAAAAGAATCATCGCATGCTCCGTGGCCTACTGGCCGGATATCAAGTTGAATAGACAAGTAGTGGACGAACTGTACCGGAGAGGTTATGACAAGGCAGATGAAATAAAGTTGGAGATCTGTGATTAAACGTGGGACAGAAACTAAGTGAGTGAGATCGAACTTGGTAATCATTATTGCAATTTTTAAGTAGGTATATTTTTTAGTATTATAAACTAGCTGCTCCTGCGACTTCACCCGCGTATTGCAAACAACGTAGGCAAACCTGCGGGTTCAAATATAGCCTTTGTAAAAGACAGACTCTTTGGATAGCCTTAGATTGAAGAAATCACAGCTGAAAGAAATTTTGAGATCGGATGAGGGGCTCCGTAGATCATACGAGTACCTTACATACCTACAAACACAAACCTAACAATCCGACAAACTTTTCCATTTTATTATACAGGCCCTGTTTTGGTTCAGCGAGCTGGAGTTCAAATTGTTGCAACATGGAGTAACGCTAGGAAGTTAATTGTTGTGCGTGTGAAACAGTAATTTATGAACATTATGTGGCAGTAAGAAAACCACAAAAAACACATCAGTTTTTTAAGACCAAAATTTCCTTTGAAATCATAAAAAAACCATGACTAAAAAACTACAATAAATCGCGGAACATACATAAGGTATTTTTGGGCACCCATGGGTGGGCCAATCCAAAAAAAAATTGACGACGTCGCTGTTTGAACCACCCAGTATAAAACTACCTACTAATATAATAAAGGGGAAAAGTCTGTAAGAATGTAAGTCTGTATGTTTTGGGTAATCTCCGGAACCGGTTATTAGCCTTAGTAAACATTAGTATAGATATAGACTAGCACAGACTAGAGGCCCGCATAGCTCCGCCTGCGTATCAAAATATTTTAATTTTAAGATTTATTTTTGTTTTTTCATACATATTGCACGGCGGTACGAAGTTCGTGGGCCAGCTAGTTTTATTTAAAATATAAACATTTTAGTGATGCAGGACGCTGGAAAAAAACACCAATTGTTTTTCAGGCACTTGTAACAGCCCGTTCACACAGAGTCTCCGTATTTACGGTACCCGTTTTAACGGATACAATTACTATGTACTGAATACTGTGTCATATGTGAAGGCGCTCATACAACTCCATACGCCATCAATAAAAAAAAACGTATACGATAAAACGGAACATAAAACGGAGACGCTGTGTGAACGGGCTGTTATTAGGCTTCGTTCACACGGCATTGTCCTGCACGTTTTTTTGCAGTATACTCGTACATCTTAACGTATACAAAGTGGCACATACAAAATGTTGTTTATACGTTTAAACGAATACTCACCGGACCAAGCAAACCGAATGAACTGACCGACTGGATGTATACTGCAAAAAAACGTGCAGGATAATGCCGTGTGAAAGAAGTCTTAGGTCCTTACCTTTAAGTTTTTGATAGGAACCAACTCCTCCGTCGGCTATCTTTAATTTTATGGCGGTTTCGTCCATAGACCTTACAAGTAACTGAAAAAAAAATTGGTGCTTTTGTCCAGCGTGTCCACATTATCGCCTGAAACTGCCCTACTATTTAAATTCAGATATTTATATCGTTTTTAAAATAACTATCTGCCCGCGCGCCTACGTATTACAAAGAACGAAAGCAAAGCTGCGGGTAAAAAAAAAGTTATATCCTGTATCTGTAACCACGGCACGGCCCGTAAGCTATGTCGCAGCGAGATAGACTAGCCGTCTCGAAATAGGACGATTAGAAAGAGAAGGATAATCTACGTCACCGCGACACACGGTAGCCGTGCTGGTGCTTTTTATATGCCTAGTGAAAGTAAAGTAGTAGTGTTTATAAATATCAATACAAGACGATTTTTTTATGTAATAAATGATTCTTAACAAACATTGCACTTTTCTTTAGAATAGAACAGAAATAACAAAAATAACATTTAATCATGACAACAACACCACATGCAAAAAATTTATCAACATACAAAAGAGAAGACAACATTTCCACGTCGTCCGTTTCATAACAGGATCACACGATATAAACAACTGTTAGAACACTCATGGCCGCTCCACACGATGGGCCATCCGTACCCATCATACAGGACACATACATATGCGTTAAGGAAGACATATTTATGTCTCGTTCTACCGCATCGCTGCGTCCTGTATGATGGGTCAGGATGGCCCATTGTGTGGAGCGGCCATTACAAAGCTGAAATCTCTCATATTTTCCTCTTCTCAATATTAGTATAGAACAGTATGTCTGACGACCGGTTAGCCTAGTGGGTAGTGACGCTGCCTACGAAGCTGAAGGTCCTGGGTTCGTATCCCGGTAAGGGCAAATATTTGTAAGATGTGCATGAATATTTGTTCGTGAGTCTTGGATGTGAGGCAAGGCTACACTTCGGCACCTAGACGACAAAGTTCAATTTGTGATGCTTGTTCCGGATCCTCCGCAGTATTAAAGTAATTGGGCTGAATACTAAATGAAAGCGGACTAAGGCACCCAGAGAACAAAAACAAGGCACGTTTAAGGCAGAAGTGACAACAGTATAATGATTACTTTACAAGGGACTGGAAGCCTAATGCTTCAGGCATGCGGCTATCAAGCGGCGGTCGTTCAAATCCCGGCTCCTGCCAATGATTTTTGGAAACTTATTAACGGAATATTGACCGTTAGCTTTTCGGTGAAAGAAAACGTCGTGAGGGAACCAGTGTAATCCCAATAAGGTCTAGTTTTCCTTCTGAGTTGGAAAGTCAGATGGGAGTTGCTGACGTAAAACTATCCTACGCCAAATCTTGGTATAAGGTGTCAAAGCGGACCCCGGGCTCCTTTGGGCCACAATAGGAAATCGGTAAAAGGAGAATGCCTTTACAAGGGTCTAACGTGATATTTATTTACCTTTGTTGCTGACATTATATTTGATTAGTTGTTTTTATATATAATACAATTACAATATAATTTAAGCTAGCTCCAATAATCAGTATGTAAAACAAAAGTACTGGCCACTGATTTTAAATAAATAATTTTGACTTTAACTTCATTCTTTCACACAGACCTTTGAATATCAGGATATGGAAGTTTCCTGACAGTGTTTTCTTTCACTGAAAAGGCTGATAAGTTCTGAAAAACTCGATATCAGCCGGGATTCGCACCCACTACAGCCGATTTGCAGCCTCATGCTTGAACCATTAGGATACCGTAGGTTTATGTCCAAGATGGATAAAAGCACCGGCTATTTGGAACACAATTTATTTTTAAAACACCTTCCAACTCAAACTCAAACATTTATTCGTGACAAAAATAACGCATATAATAAATGAAACAAAACTACTGTAACTTGAAAAGTATCGATCCATTGATATTATCGTGATTACCGCAGCCATCCTTATCCCAAAGCTGTCTTTGCTCGGCTTGATCTGAAGGTGCATTCAGAAACACACTGACCGGCTATTTACAAGTTGCAACAGCTCGAATGCGAGTTTTATTACATTGCGGGGTGTGATTGAATTCATCATATTTAGCTAGCCCGCAGCCCCGCAGTGTATTGACAGTCGCAAAGGTGTTGACCAATGTGAATGGCCCTTTCGCCTCACTGAGGCTCACAGCTAGAAAAGTCCCATTTCACCCAGCCCCTCTTTTTATCTCTCCGCTAGAACGCCGCGAGGCTCTCACGTTCACATCACGAATTGAAGAATAAACAGGATTATGTCCACGCCGGCCCTGTTGTTTGTAGCATAATAAATGGCTTAATCCTACCAATATTATAAATGTGAAAGTTTGGATGTTTAGATGTTTGGGTATTTGTTACTCAGTCACGCAAAAACGGCCTAACGGATTAAGATGAACAGTAAATGTTTAATACAAAATAAGTAATATTAGGCCTGTTAAGTTCTCGTTGTGTTAGCGACTATGTAACATCAGATATTTGTCCCAAGCAGAAAAGGTTGACAACGACTGCTTCTTTTTTTACAGTATTTCTAATACTAAAAAAACCGGCCAAGAGTGTGTCGGGCCAGGCTCAGTGTAGGGTTCCGTAGTTTTCCGTCCGTCACAGTAAGTGTCCCCACTTACTTAGCGTACAAGCAATACTTAGCAAACAATACAATCAATACTTACTTAGCGAACAATTTTATTATTAGACATCGAAAACGAACGACCAATAGTCCGTGGGCCAGCTAGCCAAATTTAAGAAAATGGTATAATTTGGGGGTACTAAGTTTCCTCTTTACAGTAGTTAGACAGGTTTCTTAGGATGTGAAAAAACCATGATTGCCATCTCAAAGTAGTAGCTAATAGAAATGACGGCCAATCCAAGATGGCGGATGTCGAGTTTTAAAAATCAACTATAACTCGAAAACTATTAGCCTGATTTCATTTCTGTTTTTTTTTAAACTAAAGTGATACACATGTGCTTTAAGTTTTTTTATATAAACTGTTTCGATTAAGTCAACCATTAATTAGAAACTAAAAGATAACTTGAATTTTTTTTATTTTTTTTAATGAATATTGTCTTTATATAAGTTTTTACAGAATATGGTGTACATTACAAAAAAAAACCTTGGGGCAAAAAATGTAACGTAATAAATGATCTTTTATTTGATGTGCTACATGTATGGATCGAATGGCGGTAAACACATGCAAAACATTAATATGTGTTTACTTCGGTTGAAATCTAGTTTAGTTAATATAACTGCATATAAAAGAAAAAGATTCAAATACACTGCTTTAAATCAAATAAATCATAATTTAATAGGTGTTTATGGAAATATCTAATATTTGCGGTTTTTTGTGATTTTTAGCATTAAGTACACTAAACTTAAGGTACAATTCCGTGGCGCGCTACACTGTCGCAGCAGCAGGCGGCACGCAGCATTCATACAATGAAGTGAATTTGTACAGCAGTTTCATACAAAAAGGAATCGTACCTTTACTTTAAACGCCTGTATGTAGCCATTAATGGTGAACAATCCAACCAATTTTTTGCAACATCAGGTATCCCACGAGGATCGCATATACAACGTGTCCCAAAACTCAACGATAAGCCGGCACCAGAGGATGGAGCTGCTTATGATTAGTCGAGAAAAAATAAGGAAAAAAATATATCTCAATTATTTTAGAAATTACAGAAAAAAAATGAAATTCATCGAAAATAAATTCATCGAAATATTACTGTTTTTTTTTTGTTTTTGGAAACTATCGAACACAGTTCTTAAAAATACCATAATACATGTAGTTTTTACACAAAAAATAATCAAAATTCATTTTGTCCCTACAATTTTGAAAGATTTTGTAGGTCCATTATTGTTTATAATTTTTATTAACAGCATAGTGAGCTGCTGTGTAAATTCCGAACCTTATCTCTACGCCGACGACCTTAAAATTATCAGACCTATTTAAAATTCATTCTGATCGTATTCTACTTCAAGATGAACGAGAGCAATTTACTCCACTTGATGTTGAGCGTACCATCTTCATCTAGCATCCATCCATAATCCTCCGGCTTTGGTATTTCCGGATAGTTATCCAAAAATCTATACCAAATAAGTAGCTGTCTAGTTGGCCTTGTCGACTTTGGAACATGTGGTATCTTAGTTCGTTTATGGATTTTATTTTGGTGTTCCTTGAGTATAACTGAAAGGCAAACTTTTGGATTAAGTTGTGGTCAGAATTTGAAAGTGTAAATTCATTCCCAAGCCATGAAAACAGCAAACTAAATTCTATATTGGCTTGTAACAGTTTCAACGCTTTTAGCTTTCCTTGTCAACAAAACGCACTTGTAGTGTCACCACCAGTCCGTGCGTGTAATCCTGGCAATGCTGATTTCATACTACAGCCAACAACACATGCTAGTTTTTTTGAAATGAAATGAAATGAAATGTCATACTTTATTTGCAAGATTATGGTAACAGGATCTTAAAAATAATAAATAAACCGACATAATCAACCTGTATACAGGTGTGCAAATTTTTATGAAATAAACAGCTTTTTTGAATTTTTCTTCCATGATGTCAAGTCTTAATACTAATACTTACTTAGCTATTTGTTACATAGGTACCTAATATTTTCTTGTCAAATACTCCTTAACACTATAAAAACATTTTTCATGCAGCCATTTGGTCAACTTAGTTTTGAAAGACGTCATATTTTCTAATTTAATTATTTCAGGTAAGTTATTGTACAGAAGTATACACATATTATTATAACAATTTTTTTCGTATATGACAGATCTGCAGGCAGACTGATCTAAAAGGTTCATATATTGAGCTCTTACATGCCTTTTACTGGTTTCGCTGCGTTGAGTGAAATATTGCTGGTTTTCCTTGACCATACAGCACGCGGCCCTAATGTACTGACATGGAAGTGGAAGTATGTTAAACTTATTAAATAAAGGCTTACAGCTGTCAAGAAACCATGCTTTATCTAAGGCACGAACGCCTTTTATTTCAATCAATCTGATTCGACCACTAGATCTGCGTTTTATATACAGGTTGCTCTCTGTGTGGATGCTGGATGATATATAAAGAGCCAGAAGCAACATTCCATAGCAGCATCCTTTATGTGTAGCATCATACGCGTATCTGCTTCTTCATGAGAAGAAGCAATTTTTTCCACTTCATGAAATCCACTGCCAGTTAATTTAATACACTTGTTAGAGTGAGTAACGTGTAAAGTCTTGTTACCGATTTTTGTCCTTTTACTTTCTTCTTGGCAGCTGTCAGTAAGAAACATTGGTAATTTATTTTTAGAAATAGAAATAGAAACGTTTATTCGTGACACATACAAAACAATAACAAAAGTGAACACAGAAACAAAAGCAACAGGTATGCCACGAAAAAGCCCCGACTCAGCATGGTGCAGGCCTGTTGGCCAGCGCTGGTCTGTCTTACTGTTTTACTGTCACCACTTTGTAGAAAACTTCTCAATTTCATGATTCTATGACCGCCTTTAATGTTCTTAAAATGTATTCCTGCATCTGAACCTGTACTGCAGCGTTCCGCCGATTTTATTGATTTATTTTATAGGTATCAAACACAATTTCAATTCGAGTACTACGATAGGCACACACAGTATAGAAGAATAATACAGTAGTTAATCAGAGGCCGTTTAGGAGCGTTCGTTACCTACTTTCGCTCGATGCGCAGGGCTGTGTCACGTTTGTGGCTTGGCATAAGTACCTATAATACTAATTTTTCTCAAAAATCATCGGCAATGTTGACTTTATTGGTAAAAAATCAGGACGTGAAGTGCATAGTTTATGGTTGGTCAACATTTAAAAAATAAAAAACCTTGCCGGCTCGATTTTGCTCGACTACAATGTTGCATACAAATTCCATTATTTGTCGCGGTACAAACTTTTTAAAAATTTGAAACCGCCATATATTAACCGGCATAGGTCCTAAACAGCCAAAATGCAAGATCAGTAGCTGTGACTCATCGCGACTTTTTAGTTGTCTCAAATAACTTATGGCGCTTTCGGAAGAAAAATACACTCCCAACTTATTATTAAAAAAAATAAAAGGCGGTAATGCAAAAAATATTCTGTTTTAACACCTACAGTGGCTAATTTTTTTTACGGAAAATATACAAAAATGACGTGTAAATTATTCCAGATTTAAAAGAAACTGCAAGCTCAGTTATTGATTATTTGTTTAAGTGTAATTTGTTGGTAATTTGCAAAGCCAAAAGACAGATATCGGAAGGCGTACGACAATTTCTTGAAGCGGCGAGAAGAAATGCATGCCTTATCATTTTCAGAAAATACATTTTTGTTTTCTTGCACAATTTTTGAGAAAAGCACTATATTTGTCTCAGCTGGAAGGGCATTTACTGGCTTCGTATTAAATTAAACGGACTCCCAAGGTCGTCCGTTTAAAATTAATACTCAGCCAGCAATTGCCTACTTCCCTTGCTTCGACAATAATGTACTATTGCTTTTAAGTAGGTATGCAAAGTATTTTTGTTACGGTTTAATAGACAATATTGTATACACAAAGTAATAATACATATTATACATAGTCAGGTATGTGTTTTTAGTTTCCCACTTCATCGAATACTTTAATACCACTATACTATATGTGAGCGACGCAATTACAGCTTTTAAAACTACCTTTTATTTATTTGTCAAAGCTGGGGGCGCGCGGAGAGAGCGAGATGCGCGGGAGGGGTGTAACCGTTACTTTACCTCATCGTAGCAAATTTAAACCAGTCGATATACGCTAATGCACTCGCCGCACGCTCCTTCAGCTAGTAATTTTGTTTATGTACCGACCTTTTCCAAAAATATAAGTTTGTCGCGTAAATTGCCTATTTTTTCATCGTGAATCGAACCCTGAACGCTACACTATACCTAAAATGTTTCCTAGTAAGTATAATAGTTGCTAAACTGCACTAGGTTCGTAGGTACTTGGTAACAAGCCTATTCGGCTCCTTTTGATATCGTGGCAATGGCGTGGCGGCTCGCTGTCTTCATACCTACGAGGCGGCTTCCTTAGACGTAGTGAGTGAGAGCGAACACGGCACCGGGCGGCCCCGATTTTAAGCATTCTCCATCATTCCCAAAGGCTATGTGTGTGTGCGTTCCGAACACGCTCGCATGTGTACAGCCGTGCGATGTACCTTTGTTCGAAGTTTATTTACTGTTCCTAGATTGTGGCTGTGTTTAAGATCCGATTGAGGATTGCATCAGATAACTGATCAAATGTATTCTCTTCGTGCAGTTTTTGAATTAATGCCATCCCATCAATTATCGTAGCTGATGAAGATGTCGCGAATAGTCACTTCGCGATGATCTCACTTCTTTGTGGTTGTTCGGAGTGTCGCGAATTGTGACAGTTGATGATATCGCGATGTCTTTAGCTCATGATTGGAGCGTGTGAGATCGCCTTGAGATTATTTAGCCTGGCAAGGTAGTGATTAGTGTCACAGGAGACAGTTTCCAAAGAGCACACCGATAGATTGGAACATTGAAACAGCAAGAGAAATACCGGAGTTTGTGACTACGTTAAAGTGGTTTATCATCGAGGTCTGGGGGCTGCGCTGACGGTCCAGTACAAAAGCTAAGTGTCTTAAAATCATAGTACCATATTCGTTCTATTTAGTGATATTGTTACGCCATAATTATGATCCTTAACATGCATATTCTAGATGGTCCCTCAGAGTGGTATTTATATGATTCCACTGTAATGTAATGATAAGAACTTGCTACTCGTAGCCTGAGCAGGAGTGTAGACCCAGTGTGGTGACACAAAGACGTAATATGTGGATAGCAATGTACCACTAGGATAATACGAGACTAAAGGACGATAAGCGTTGACACGAGACATCACGACTGACCGATACTAGTATGTATAGTATGATAGATGAGACCTTCCCTTTGTAGATATAAAGTTGACAAGAGATAGTATAGAGATGGAGATATTCCGTGGTAGCTTGGCCGATAGGCGAGAACCTTGACAGTAAGATACAGTGCATACACCTTATGTGACTAACATATGAAGATAATAGTACAAGGAACTGGCAATATGTAATTGTACGAGATGATGAGTATATCTACATGAATTAGAACGATTCCAGTAGTTTGGTAGTTAGGACTTATATATATTATGCTATGATCTGAGGCACGCAGTGACGATGTTTTGATGTCATATTTCCCCCCCTTAGGTGTAGCAGAGAAGTCCACCACAGAGCGAAGCAGAAGTCTATGGACTGCGTAGAGGATTAAGGTAGGATTCAAAACGATCTCTCCTTAATCATATCAAACATTGTCTTGACGTCCTCAAGATTAACGCAGTCTGAGTGTATTAAACGAGAGTAATAACATGTAATTTAACATGTAACATTCCTATATGACTGGACTCACGTCGACAGAAGATACGTTTCCCTCCGTAGGTGAGACTAAGCTTTCCAGGTGTATCTTTGAAATTCGAACTACGAATCGGCTTATTCCTGGCTCTCTTTTTATTTCATAAGAAAATGAAAGAGTGAGCGAATTACATTGAAATATTCTGAGTTTGCAGAACCTACACCAGCCCAGCTAGCACGATACGTTTTATCGATATGTTTTACGCGACGTCTCAATACATTTTTGCCGTAAAACGTGACGATAAAACCTATTGTGCTAGGTAGGGAGGGCCCCTGTGCCAATGAAAACACAGTGCGCGGTATTCAAAATTAAAAGCTACTTTTTCATAATGAGTGAGTAAAGACGCATTATTCTCACTGTTTTATTGCATCAAAATCGGCTTGTTCGAGCTGCTGAGGTGAAAAAAAAATAAAAATATATTAGAAACATCATTTTTGTACGCTATAACTTCTATCTGAAGCTTTTTGTTCTGTACGCAGTTATTTAGTCAACGATGAATTTCAACGAACGTAAAATCAAATTTATGTTTCCATGTGTTTACAGCAATTAGACCCATACACGTTATACATCAAATTTAAGATTATTTAATACACTACTTTGCCTCATTTAAAGCTTTTTTGAAATTTGTAAAATATTTTGTGTGAACTTGATTTAAATAAAAAAGTATTACAAAAAATTAGAAAATACAATATATTTCTTAAATTACTAATAAACGGTTGACTTAACCGATACAATATATGTAAAAAAATTCAAGCACACGTATAGTGCACTAGTTTTTTTTTAAAAGTAATGAAATCGGACGAATATTTCTCGAGTTATGGCTGATTTTTTTAAACTCAATATCCGCCATCTTGGATTGGCGGCCATTTTGGTTAGCTACCATTTGGAGATGGCAATCATGATTTTTTTACATGATAATAAACCTATCTAACTGCTGTGAAAAGGAAATTTGGTACCCCCAAATTTTACCGATTCTTGGTTGGCCCATGGACTACAAAGACAACTAAGACAATTCGAGCACGACAAATTTTCGACCTAATGTATGGGCGCATCTGCTCTGACCCTATTAAATCAGGAAAAATCTTAACATCGCCATGTACGATATGAGCGTTCCGCGTACAGCGACGTCTATCGGCAAATTAAGTAAACTATTGCTGGCGAGCTTAAAGTATGGAAGATGAATTTTATGGGATAATTATTTATTGCGTGGACCAATTTTCACCGTTTTTACTTTATTTGAAAGCACGTCATTTCATTATGATTTTGTAGAAATTACAGGTACAATAAACACCTGCTTATACGGTTAAATTACAAACTTAATTCAAAAATTATTTTGTAATTTTTATCAAAAACGATTCAACTTATCAAATTCAAAATATATTTTTTTATAAATTTCTACTTTTGAGATTTTTTTCATATTTTTAAAACTTATGGTTCAAAAGTTAGAGGGGGGGACACATTTTTTTTTACTTCTGGAGCGATTATCTCCGAAAATAATAACATTATCAAAAAATGTTTCTTGCAAACCCCTATTAATTTTTAAATACCTATCCAACAATATATCACACGTTAGGGTTGAAATGAAAAAAAAACACTCCTTACGTTACGTACCTATAGGGGAGGTACCCTAATAAAATAAAAAATCACTTTTTATTTTACCACTTTGTCGGCGTGATTGATATACATATCACTACCAAATTTCAGCTTTTTAGTGCTAACGGTTACTGAGATTATCCGCGGACGGACGGACAGACCAAGCGAAACTATATGGGTTCCTAGTCGACTATGGAACCCTAAAAACGGGCTATAGTAGTAGAATGAAAAGAGCCAGTTCTTCTACATATATTATTCTTACAGCCCAGTTTACTCCATTTCATATTACATCTTGTGTACCTTCAAGTTTATTATACCAGCAGGTTCTATCTATATTAATCTAACGGATTGAAATCAATCTTGGCTTTTTTGCGCCCACTCATTTTGAACGCTCCTCGCAAACGCGGGGTTATTAACCGCTCACTTGATTTCAGATTTTAAAAAGGTAGTTTAAATTGCTTCTAATTTTTCGTTATCAAAGCAGCCCGTACTTAGCTTGGCAACCACAGTTGCCACAATCAGTTTAGGGGTGCGCGTAATTGGCAACTGTGGTTGCCATAAGTAATTGGTTAAGGTTAAACATGTGACGAGTGTCTGTGTGTCTGTCTTCAGCATCATACCACAAACGGATCGGTAAGGGTCGTATGGACTAGGTTGAAGAATTACTATTTAAGAAAAAGGTCTAATTTGCCTTCAGATCACAGTGGTTAAATGTATTGACATTTTATATTGATATTCCGCAGTGTCTCAAGACGAGAATCTTTGACCAGTGTGTGTTGCCAGTGATGACATATGGCACTGTAACGTGGTCGCTTACTATGTAATGGGCCTGATAAGAAAGCTCACAGTCACCCAAAGGGCAATGGAGAGGGCCATGTTGGGAGTTTCTCTGCGTCATCGCATCAGAAATGAGGCTATCCGCAGCAGAACCAAGGTTACCGGTATAGCCCTCCGAATCGCTAAACTTAAGTGGCAGTGGGCAGGGCACATAGCACGTAGAACATGGGTTCTCGAGTGGCGACCGCGTACCGGAAGGCGCGGCGTAGGTAGGCCCCCCACGAGGTGATGACCTGGTAAAGGTTGCGGGAGTCCACTGGCTGCGTGTGGCGCAGGACCGGTCACTTTGGCACTCTTTGGGGGAGGCCTATGTCCAGCAGTGGACGTCTTTTGGCTGATATGTTGATGATGATGATGATTTCATCATCATCATCATCATCCTCCTAGCGTTATTCCCGGTTGTGCCCCGAAAGGAGCCAGAGTTACGCTTTGAAACGTAACCCCCAAGATTT
The DNA here is from genome assembly GCA_945867215.1 of Epinotia demarniana. Taxonomy (NCBI): domain Eukaryota; kingdom Metazoa; phylum Arthropoda; class Insecta; order Lepidoptera; family Tortricidae; genus Epinotia; species Epinotia demarniana. The sequence goes on from OX244277.1 coordinate 1,072,510, forward strand.
GGCTGAGGCACTAGTTTTACGAAAGCGACTGCCATCTTACCTTCCAACCCAGAGGGAAAACTAGACCTTATTATTAGACCGGTTTCCTCACGATGTTTTCCTTCACCGAACTGCTTACTGTTATCACTTTCAGACATCATCTCGATCGGTCCCAGACTGGGCCTCTTAGTAGCTCTCTACTTACACCATTTACAAACCGCGGTAACGAATTACACAAGTAATGAATTTTCGGGAGAAAGGATTAAAAATATTGCCAAATGGAGAAAAACCTAAGGCAGGGAATAAAATAATCACTAAGTTGTGTCCAAAGTTTTATGCACCTTCATATGACACGATTGTCATTTACTATGATCTCGCAGATCGTGACGTCATGATCAAACAAGCAATATTTAAAAGGCCGTAGCTTCGTAGTTCTTTGAGATATCTGAAAGGGATTTTCGTCACTCGGCATATTTTTTGCTGTTTTTACCCGACCGCCCGAAGGAGAGGAGGGTTATGTTTTTCGAGCGTATGTATGTATGTTTGTATATATGTATGTATGTATGTATGTGGCATATTCTTTGGCACGCCCTGCAGCCTAAGCCGTTTGACGGATTTTGACAAATGAGGTATCATTTAATTCGTCTCAGTTGCAGAAGTGACATAGGCTATAAAATTTTCCAAAATTCCCTCCAGAGTCAACGATTCGCGTGAAATCGGACGTAAAAATTGCGTGGGACAATTAATTCTTTTGGATAAATAATAGATTTTGACTCTCCACCCGTAATGTAAGAACAGTACACATGGCGACTCTTTGCAGCGATACAAACGCGTAACTATCGTGCGTACTAGCCCTAGATCATCTGTCAAAATCATACTATCGATACTGTATCGCGTGTGTAGCCCTGCCAAAGTCGATATCCGTAACCACTATAAATGCAATGTCATTTCAACAGGTTAACTCAAATAGACCCATGAATTCCTCATTTCTAACCTCACCTGCGGGGAACTATCTCGATTTTACGGCGCCTATTCCAAACCTCATAACTTCGACGCGTCGATATTTTAAAATTCATGGCAAGAGTCGGATTTATAGTTCAGTACCTGGAATATTATATTAGAAGACGGAATAGGTAAGCAATCATTCTTATGGATGAGCCCAACGTTATTTCAGGAGTATTTTTTAAGGTTTCGGCACTTTCGTATTACTGTGATCCATAAGTAACTACTAATAATAAAAGATGTATAAACGTAATATAAAAAACTTAACCTGGCATTTATAAATGTCTTTATATTTAGAAAAACAGCCAATCCGTGTCACGCCACGCGCAGTGCAGGGTTCCGTAGTTGCCTGTCTGTCTGTCTTTGACCTTTGTTTCATTGGCACGCGCGCGCCACCTAAACGTTGCGGTTGCGTCGCCCGAATTTGTACAAAAGTTGGCCTTGGCAAGTACAGTTGTAAGTTGGTAGACTATTACTCATTAACTAGTTATGTCTACTTATCTGTGACAGTTGCAAAAATCAGAGGGACCACGTAAGGTTCCGAACGCGCGTCAGGTATATCCAGCTGTCATTTTTCCATATAACATTTAAGGCCTCCACCCACCGGACGCGGGTGCTACGCGGCGCGTGTGCTGCGCGGCACACGCGCAAGTTGTAAAGCATTGAAACTACACTTGAAACACACATCGAACGCGGCACACGCGCATCACCCGCGCAGCTGCAGCGCAGCACACGCCCAAGTTGTAAAGCATTGAAACTACACTTCAAACACACATCGAACGCGGCACACGCGCAGCACCCGCGCAGCTGCAGCGCAGCACACGCGCAGCACACGCGCAGCACACGCGCAGCACACGCGCAGCACACGCGCAGCACACGCGCAGTACACGCGCAGCACACGCGCAGCACACGCGCAGCACACGCGCAGCACACGCGCAGCACACGCGCAGCACACGCGCAGCACACGCGCAGCACACGCGCAGCACACGCGTCCGGTGGGTGGAGGCCTTTAGATATAACTGACGCGCGTACATTGCGTTACGTGATTGACCTTCAGAACTCTACCGGATTTGACGCAAAAGCTCTGCAGGTCGATCACATAATGCATTGCATGTACGCGCGTCAACTAGATCTAAATATCACTTTTTTATGGCAGAATAACAGTTAAATCATCCTAACGCGTGTTTGAAATGTTACGTGAGTGCCCCTCTGGTAAATTTACTGGACTATGTAGCAATGTAATGTTATACTGCCTCCATTACTGCATTACTCCGCCACGGCTGATGATGTGGCGGAGTACGTTCGTCAGAAGACCGGCTTCTCGCTGAGGGTGTTCCAGCTGCGTTCGCGCCACTATGTGCACTTCAGCTCGTTTGTGGTGCGCGTGCCGCGGCCGCTGCAGGAGACCGTCGCATGCAAAATACAAAATACAAATACAAATACAAAATACAAATTATTTATTCTGCAAATAGGCCACAAGGGCACTTTTACATGTCAAACGGTAGTTTACAATAAAAATAATAATCTTACAATAAAAGATTATAATCTAACACAATAATAATTTAAAATTTGCACATTAACGACTGATATAACAACACACTAAATGTCACAAAGTAAATGAAAACAAAACAAAATACGACCATTACATTCGATTAGAATAAGGTCTGTGCATTAACAGAAAGTTAATGATATTAATTCAGTATTCCAGAGATGTATAAGGTCTCTGAGCGTCCAAATACAATCAATAATTATTCAATGTTCGTAGAGATGTATACGGTCTCTAAGCGTCAAAACAAAACAATAAAAAAAAAGGAATATTAATGTAATATTGTCAGTGATGTACATGGTCAATAACAATAAAACGTGTCAAGATCGGAATGATGTCTCTCGTCAATACGATAATAATAAAATAACACTAGTATTTAAGAAGTTGGGTACTATGCCCTTGCAAGCATGAACAGTCCGGACTCCACAAACAGCACCCGATCACGAGTATGACGCATATCTCAGCCATCGCCTCCCTCAACCATATGTTAGGGAAGGTGGCGACCCGATCAACGACGCCACCGTAAGCAAAGCCCTTTAAGCGAGCATGACATATTCAAGCCACCGGACAATGTTAAAAAGCAAAGATTAATAAGCGACTTGCTCGGCGAGAAACAGCATTACGTGCTCTCTTCTTACATAAAATGGAACAATTATTTCAGGTAGATACTTATAATGTGTATTTAGGTATATTCCTAATAGAATTAGCCTACTACTGGCTTAAAGGCATTTTTGTCGTTTAAGAAATCGTTGACAGTATAATACGCCTTGCTTAGCAAATTACTTTTAACATGAGACTTAAATTGACTGAACGGTAATTAACAATTTCGGTGGGTATTTTATTATGAAAACGTATGCAGTTCCCCACGAACGACGTGCTAACCTTGCGGAGACGACTGGCCTTCACTGCGATCTTGTTTTTACTTCTGGTGTTGTAGTCGTGGATATCGCTGTTGAGTTTGAACTCGTGAAGGTTTTTTCGCACATACATGATATTCTCAAGAATGTATTGGCATGCTACAGTAAGAATGTTTGCCTCCTTAAATTTGTCCCTGAGAGATTCTCGAGCTTTTAGTTCGTATATGGAGCGTACAGCGCGTTTCTGTAGCACGAATATGGTCTGGATATCAGCTGCTTTCCCCCACAACAGGATTCCGTAGGACATAACACTGTGGAAGTAACTGTAGTACACCAGCCTGGCGGTCTCAACGTTTGTTAACTGTCTTATGCGTCTTACTGCATAGGCTGCCGAACTAAGTTTTCCGGCTAGGGCGGTAATATGTGCCTGCCATTGTAGTTTTGAGTCCAAGGTGATACCTAAAAACACTGTTCTATCTTCAATTTCCAGTTCATCACCCTTTAATTTGATCTTGGTATTGTTTACCTGCTTGACATTAGGTAAAGTGAATCTGATACACTTTGTTTTCTTGGAATTTAGCAGTAAATTATTTGCTGTAAACCATTTCACAACAGTGTTGAGTGCATCATTAATATCATCGAAGTTTTCCTCTTTCCTGTCTACCTTGAAGATAAGCGAAGTGTCGTCTGCGAATAACACTATATCATGTTTATCTTGCAACATATTTGGTAGGTCATTGATGTAAATCAGAAACAGAAACGGACCCAGAATCGAGCCTTGGGGAACACCAAGAGCAACAGTTGTCCCTGCTGATTGGGTCCCATTGATGACTACTCGTTGTGTTCTCTCCGAGAGATACGATGTCACAAGATCAAGAGCACCGTTTTTAATTCCATAATGTTTCAACTTTCTGATTAAGTTCTCGTGATCAACGCAATCAAATGCCTTTGATAAATCACAGAACACTCCAATAGCATCTTGAGCCTCTTCCCAGGCATCAAAAATATGTTTAATTAGTACCACACCGGCATCAGTGGTAGAGCGACCCTTAGTGAATCCGAACTGGTTGGTATTGAGCAGTTTATTGCAACTAAAGTGGGACATAAGCTGATGGAGAATAAGCTTCTCAAAAACTTTGCTTAGTGCCGGTAGTATTGATATTGGCCTGAAGTTGGTAGGGTCAGTTTTCGTTCCTGATTTAAACAACGGGATAATTTTACTGTGTTTCATGAGGTCAGGAAATACTCCAGTATCAATACATTTATTGAAAATATTAGCTAAGAAAGGTGCAATTGATTCTACAATGGAATGTAATACTTTGACTGAAAGGCCCCAAAGATCTTCAGTTTTCTTTAAGTTCAACAATTTAAACGCTTTTATAAGAATAAGTGGGGTCACGTGACTGAATCTAAAGATTTCTGTACATTCCGTTACATTTGCTTTCAATAACGATTCAGCGACATCTGGTGATGAGTTTAAAGACTTCGTGGTCTCAACGGGTACGTTAGAAAAGAACCGCTCAAAATGATCCGCTACTTCGTGGTCAGAACTTACTAAAGTATCATCAATTCGTAGGCTGTAGTGCGGATCTCTTATCTTGCGTTTCCCAGTTTCAGTGTTGATAACTTGCCATACAGTTTTAACCTTATCCTTGGAGTTCTGAATCTTTCTTGACAAGTAATCGGCTTTAGCGGCGACACACATTAACTTAAAAGATTTCGAGTAGTTCTTAACATACTCTAGAAATTCCGGCCTCTTATCAATAGATCTCGAATCGTACAAGTCGTAGAGACGGCGTCTTTTCTCGTGAATATCCGGGGTAGCCCAGTCGCTAAATTTAGTCTTGACCTTGCTTTGAATTTTCCTTAAATTAAAACAGGCATCAAATTCCATTTTGATACAGTTAAACAAATGATCACACAAACGGTTAGGACTTTCCTGTGTAAATGGAAGATAACGTAATCGTTTCACAATATTACGATTGAATAAATCTAATCTCTTTTCGGAAATAGGTCTGCACATGGTGTCTCGTGAAACTTCGTCCGTTTTCCCGCTGAAGGAGACTTGTTGTCCGCAGTGGTCAGAACTTAATTTGTTTATAATACATTTATTAATTGCATCCTCATTACTGAAAACGTTATCTATACATGTTGCACTGGTTGCTGTAATTCGAGTAGGTTCACAAAACAGGTTCACTAAGTTGAACGATTTAAAAGTATTCACTAAACTCACACACAGGGGCGATTTATCGAGTAAGTTAACGTTGAAATCACCACACACAATAACACATTTAGTACTTAAGAAAATACTACTGAGCACTTCATCCATAACTGACTCGAATAGTCTGTAATCCGCTGATGGGGGTCTGTATACGCATACAATACATGTGCTGACTTCTGGCCGAAGGGTGTAGTGTTTCGACGGTTCCGGGGCAATCTGCCGAATCCTACACCGGAGACGACGATGCAACGGGGCCACGCCGTTTCGTCGCCTAATAAATAGTATTATTTATTGTTTTGGTTTCGTGACGCATTGGTTGTTACTGTAATGTCACGTAAATGTATTTATCAATAAATAAATAAATAAATAAATAAATAATACTGAAATTATATATTGTATACCGTTTAAAAAAAATGTATTTCCCGAGATATTTACGCCGATTCCTCTCGAGGCAGATGTTTTTATTTATTTATTTATTTATTTATTAGGCTCACACAACAAATTACAGTCATTCATTCAGTACATTTAAAGCTTAGTGTCTAGATCTGGACTACAATTCTAACAGTGTGTGCACAGAAAGATTAATAACTTAAAGACAAACTATTCACTAGATGGAATAACATATGAGTATTGCCCAGCTTACAAGGACAGGCAAAGTGCATAACATTTAATAATGAACATGACATTTCCCACAATATTGCGTTAAATATCTGCCTAATAATACTTATTCATCTAACTTTGACTCTAACTTAAGACTTAAAACTTAAAACTTAAATGACTAATTTGAATGCATCTTTAACTTTATTTTTAAACAAGGGTAGGGTGTGTATAAAGATGTCCAAAGAAGGATGCTCAGCCACTATATCATTATACAAACGACACATTCGGACAACGGGATTATAAAACGATGTGTTATTTTTGTAAATTTCGAGTTGGAATAATCTGTGTGATGAATTACGAGATTTGTACCTGGTAATAAAGTACAAGAGAGAAAGAAGGGAAGGACAATCAATGTGTGAGTGTACAATTTTGTATAATGTGATCAATTCACAACATTTTCTGCGAGATAAAGAGATGGTATGTTGAAATGTTTCAGCCTGCTGAAGTATGACCTGAGATTGCGTCCTAGCTGAAGCCTGAAGCATAGGATGTTAAGAAACTGCCTTTGGACTTTTTCTATCCTATCAATATGGACTTTGTAAAATGGTGACCAAATAACACAACCGTACTCCAAACTGCTTCTAATCAATGCATAATATAAATATTTGAAAGTGTTTGTATTCCTGAAGTCTCTTGTGGAGCGAGAAATGAAACCGACCAACTTAGTGCACTTGGATATTAATACGTCATAGTGATTATGAAAGGTTAGTTTTTCGTCAAAATTTATTCCAAGATCGCGAATAACCGACGTACGATTTAATGTAAAACTGTTAAGAGAATAATTAAAAATAATTTTTTGCTTTGATGTTGTAAAAGAAATAATGTAGCATTTATCAGAATTTAAAAACATGCAGTTTGCAGCACACCAATCAACTATAGCATCAAGGTTATTCTGCAAGATTACACAGTCCACGGGTTTAGTTATACTAGAATATATCTTAAGATCGTCCGCGTATAAAAGACAAGGACATGACAAATGCTGAACCAGGTCGTTGATAAAAACGATAAAGAGGAGAGGCCCTAAGTGCGATCCTTGTGGCACACCAGATGAGATAGTAACTGGTGCAGAAAGATGTCCCTTAATGTTTATAAGTTGATTTCTGTTATTAAGATAAGAACTTATCCATCTAAGCAAGTTCCCGTGAATACCATAACCTTCTAGTTTCTGTATTAGGATAGAATGGTTGACTTTGTCGAAGGCCTTTGAAAAATCTGTGTAAATAGAATCTACTTGAGCCCTTTTAGCAAATGCATTACATAGATAATTTTTATATACTAGTAGATTGCTGATAGTGGACCTATTAGGAACGAAACCGTGTTGACTGGGTGATATAATCATTTTAAAATGGGAATTAAAGTAATTTTACATAACTGATTCGAATAATTTTGGAAAAACGGATAAAATACTAATCGGCCTGTAGTTTTGGCAATGGTTATTGTCTCCTGACTTATGTATTGGTATGATATGAGCCGTTTTCCAGAGTGCAGGGAAATTACCAGTCTTGAGAGATTTATTAAAAATGATACAAAGCGGTAGGCAGAGTTCATCACAGCATTCTTTAATAAACCGTGGAGGAATGCCATCAGGGCCCGGTCCTTTCTTACAATTCAGACCTTTAATCTTAGCTCGTATAAGGTCAATGCTAATATTGATGTCGCTTAAAGTTGTATTCTGCGACGGGGCTACTGGAAACGCATACGTGTTGGAGCCAGTAGATTTTTCAAAAACTGAACCAAAGTAGCTCGAGAACATTTCACAAACCTCCATGGGATTTGATGACACCAAATTATCATACTTCATGGTGACAGGTATAGATGTGGCGCCTTTTTTGTCACTGACATATCTCCAGAAATGCTTTATGTTGTGTTTAATAGATACTTGTACGGAACTGATATAAGTCTTGTAACTTGTATCAATAAGTTTCTTACATCGTGCGCGTAAAAGATCAAATGTGTCATAGTCGAGAGGGTTGCCACACTTTTTATAGCGTTTGTGATACTTTAACTTCTCCCTTAAGGCGCGAACTAAAGCAGGGCTAAACCAGTTTGGGTATAACTGATTTCGTACTTTTTTGTTCGGTGCATATTTCTTTATAAGTTCATTGAGCTTATTATGAAACATTTGGACATCAACATCCACGGAAGCATCTGACAAAGTTTGTTCCCAGTCAACTGCGGCTAAGTCCCTCCGAAGCTCGTCGTAGTTACACTTATAAAAATTTGGTCTATCTGTATTTCTAGGATTAATCGTCTTGGGTGGTGAAGCATCGATGTGGATATCTGCTAGCAAAGCTGGATGATGTGCATCAATGCGGCTGAGCGGGACAGCACTGTAGACCTCAACACTGTTGAGACTTGACAAAATGAGATCTAATAACCTATTATTTTTATTTGGTACATTATTATATTGTGTGAGGTTGCATAGAGAAATGGTTTCAAGTAGTAAATCGGATCTAATATCGTGTGTAGAAATTGATGATGACATATGTGACGAGCTAGGGGCCTTTGTCCAGTGAATGTGAGGGGCATTAAGGTCACCCAACAAAATGAAATCAATGTTACTAGTGTGCGACATCCTTCTCTGGCAATTACAAAAGAACGACCTAAGTTTGTCTTTTTCAAGATCTGGTGGTAAATAGCAAAGGCAAATGATCAATGTACGACACTTGGTAATTTTAACTTGAAGCCAGAGATCCTCGATCTCACTCTCCCACTTGCTCAAGCGATCAACGGACAGTTGTTTTTTTACAGCAATAGCTACACCACCACCTTCTGTTTTGCTGAGCGACGTGGATCCGCGATCCCTCCGATAAATATTATACCTAGAGTCTAAAAATTCGGAGTCATAAACGCCGTCGTTTAAGTTCGTTTCCGTGAGACAAATAATGTCGTAGTTACAGTTTAAGATGTTAAGATATATTTCATTTAACTTGCTACGTATTCTATTAACATTTTGGTAATATATTAACATTATGGTTGCTCTTATTTAGTAAATAATTATAAGTAACAAAGTATGATCAAAAACAGAATTACACTATTTTGTTTAGACTATTGGTATCTTTAATACGGATAGCATCAGAGTTCTCGTCCCTGCGCACATAAATTTTGCCGTACCGAGTCCATACAAAATTGAACCCCCCTAGCCTTAGCTACCTTTCGAGTCTCCGCGTGAAGCATTTTACATTCCGGCGAAAGGTGTTCCACGACGTAAACTCGTGTGCCTGGCCCGGACACTCCGAGATGGGTACTGTTCAGCAGAGCAGCGGTGGGATCAGCGGAATGTTTAACTGACTTGTTGTAGCGGCTGACTGATGAGAGAACTGAGTCGCGAAGAAGCGGGGATGATAATGTAACTAAAATATTTCGCGGTCTGGCAGATTTGGCGTCCATTTTAGCAACTCTGCGACAGGCCGTGACGCTGTTCTCCGCTAATGGCAGTTTTACGGTAGAGCAGAGATTTTTGAAGAGCAGGAGTACATTTTCGTTTTTATTTTCTGGGACGGCTTGAATTTCTAAATTATAAGTTCGCGACAAGTTCTCCGTAGTAGACAGACGCGTTGTCATATTCTGAAGGCTGGCCTGCAACTTAATATTCTCACTTTCGAGTAATTTGATTTTATTGTTTTGGTTTGAGACGAGAGTCTTGAGAGTGTCCTGTTCCGCGCATATAAAATCAGTAGTGGCCGTGAAGTTACTTTCCAGATCTTTGACGGCGGATTTGATTTCAGACTGGACTAGTTTCTTGACATCCTCTTGAATTGCTGCCTGGAAAGTGTTCATAAACGCGGACAACGAACTGTTCAGTTTCTCCTCTATGAGACTTGATACCGAAGTTTGAATTTTTTGATCCAGTAATGTGCTTATTTTGCCCAATGTAACAGTCTCGCGGTCGTCGGTAAAACGGTTGAATGGAGTACCAATGTCGCTGAGAGTGTGGTTAACGCCAGAGGCGGCCAGGCTGCGATCCAAAGACATGTCCAGGCTGTGGTCTTCTGCAGGCACTTGATGTTTGTGAACCGGTATCTCTGGTTGCATCCTACGGCGGCGAGTGTTTACATTAGTGCAGGTCGGGCACACCCATGTCTTCATAAATTCAGGGTGAAGTGAATCGTACTGTTCCTTGCTGATACCTAAGCATTGCCTATGGTATTTTGCCAGACATCCATTACAACTGAGTACGTTGTCGGTGAGTTTAATTTCACCATGACATTGAGCTCCGCACTCCATTCTTAATAGGCAATATAAACAGCGCGTGACAATACTGGTGCTGCCCTCTAGTTAGAAGTGTTAGAAATACAACGCTATTTATTGACTGGGAACGATGTCAGCCACGTCTGCTGGAACGGTACGTTGGTGGTAGTTAGCAGAAATGATCACAGGTGGCGCTGTAGTTAAATAGACATATGGCAATGATACAGCTGATTTTGACATTCAGTAGGATTAATTAGCTTGAAGTTATCACTTTGTTTGCACCGTTCGGTATAATAAATTAGTTCAAAAACGCGCGTTAATTAGTTCAATAACGTAGAAATTGATTAAGTAGTGAGTGTTATCGAGTTTAGACGTCAAATGTTTCTATGGATAACGGTATTTTAACACTGGGTACGTAGATCACTGATTTAAATGGTCTTATACGATAATTACTTAAGTCACCGAATCAAATTGTTATTGTCACATGATTACACAAGCACAGAGTTCATAACGCGGTATATATAACAGATTAAAGTCCAAGAAAAGTATTTTTAACTATGTTTATAGCACTACCAATCATTTTGGCATGTTTACTCGAGAAACGCCATCTGGCGAAAAAAAAGTTTTCTTTCCAAACCGGTGGTAGTTTATCGACACTCATTGAAGAATAAATAACTTTGACTTTTTTTTACTTTATAATGCAAATTATCCGCTGATCAACAACGAATCTCAGAAATGAGGGGCTTCCACAAGGAAAAACCAAAAAAGGGGGGAATTTTCAAAGAATTTCAAACCGTCCAAAAATCTGAGCACATTTTGCACTTGTACCCACAACGTTTCGACACCCATTAAACTCTCAAGCGATCATTAAAAAAAAACTAAGAGCTTGAAAAAAAACATAATTCCGCGTGGAAGGGTTAAACGCGGGGTAAATTGCTCCCGAGAGTGGCCGCAGGGTTAATAGGGACAGAAGTTAAAAGGGTTTGGGTTGGTCTTGGGTCCAGTAAGGTGATGATGTTGTAAGCCTAGGAATCCCTGTACACTCAGGAGTGTAGCCAGTGATTTTACACATTACTGAATATTTTGAGACATAATTATAAATATTATAAATAAATTCATAAACTTAAAAATTAAAATAAAAAGTCACTAATCAATAATTAAAGGAAAACGTTTACACTTATACTTACTTATTATATTACTAGGTTCTGTCCGCGACGCCGTCCGCGTGGAACTCGTTTATATCGCATCTCCATACAAACTTTTACCCCCCCATTAGGGGGTGCCCTTAGGGGATGGTTTCGGGGATAAAAACTATCCTATGTCACTATCCATCCCATCAACAATCTCTTCTTAAAAAATCACGTCAAATCGTCTCTCCGTTTTGCCTTGAAAGACGGACAAACAAACAAAAACACACACGTACAATTTCGCATTTATAATATAAGTATGGATGGCAAACATAATTATGAACCAACTTAAAAGTGAAGCATCATCACTATCATTATATCAGCCGCAAGACGTCCACTGCTGGACATAGGCTTCCCCGAAAGAGTGCCAACTGGTCCAGCCTCATGCACGCAGCGAACTCCCGCGATCTTTACCAGGTCATCGGTGCACCTTGGGTGTATATCCACTAGAGATGTGTTAGACTCGCATAGTTGACAGCTACTCGTACATGTCAAATATAAAAACACCGCACATCTCTGCTGGTCTATAACTCAAAACTGCTGGTAGGCTTGATAATTCGTATTAGGATGGTCCTTTTAGTAAGGCTTCTGAGGAGTTCTTGTTGTTCTAATGTGTGAAAAAGTTACTTTTGTTTTTTTTGGACATTATTAAGGTCGCGACCAAATTTTTAAATTAAAGTTTGCATTTCTCCATAGTAAGTTTATTTTCTATTTTAAACATTTAACTACTCTAATGAACAACGAGCATGTTGTTCGGAAACAATAAAAAACTATAATTTTTAATTTACCAACTTTAAAACTTAAGAAAATTTTCGAGAAATATCAAGTCTCAAGTCATTCTTAATATAAATACTGAAAAACTGTTTGTATACAGAAAACATTGAGTTATCGAGTCTGTGTTCCCTACAAACTGCATGCTAACAGAGGGGTACTCACGTAACGTTCCGAACGCGCGTTAGGACAATCTGTAATTTTTCATATAAAAAGTGACATTTAGATCTACCTGACTCACGTACAATGCGTTTCGTGTTTGACCAGCATCTTTTTCGTTGCATAAAAAGTTCCTGATATGACTATCAGGCAAATACCTCATTGGCTGAAAAAAAACCAGTTATAAATAGGCGGTACCCCCTCTTAAAGCAAGTTAACCTTCTGTGGCTGTTTGTATTGTGGCGAGGCGTTGTAGCGCGTTTTTGTTTACGATGAGGTGGTAGCTGCACCGCATTTTGAGTTTTGGAGTATCGTGACCTGAGAACGAAGTAACAACTGTTAAAAATGTATAGGAATATGAACCGTAAGGGTTCTCCGATAGAGTTCAGATTACAACTTCGAGGAAGTGTTACGTGGATTTTTTTACTCACTTATTGTTTTAGTTCTTTTGCGAAGTTAGGAACAAAGGACATGGAAATTATATTTATTGATTTGTTTAAAATATAAAGAAACTTTAAAACGCGCTCTCAGTCAGTGTTTTTATATGCAATAAAAGGAAAATGTACATCATTTCATTTAAGGACACATTCCTGTAAATTTCTTTGTATAAGGTAAACGTCCGAGTACTCAACGCTGTAGTAGTATATGGCATGGGCACTATGTCAAAGCAATAAGGGTTAAATTAGAATTAAGAGGATTTTTCTTCCTTCTAATTCTAGTACAGTGTAGGGCACTCGGACGTTTACCCTATAGAGGATATCAAAGGGAAATGTTGTACTAGTTTTACTTATTTCGATAATTAAGTACGAACAGAACAAACTAATATTTTAGTTGAAATATCCAATGGTCAAATATAAGTATATATTTTACTTAATTTGTTTATAATTTTCCTTGAAATCACAAAACGATTAACACAGGATTGTCCTTCTCATATTATGGAAAAGAGTATAGAGTTATGCGTATAAAACTTGAAATTTATTTTACCAAAGCTTGCCTTGTATACATCCAATTGCAGTTATCAAATACACAAGCCAATCAACTATGTATTTCTTGTCGTTTTGTTCCTTTAGCAGGCGAATATTTGTCACAGTTAATTTAATAAATTTATACGAGATTATTTACAAACATTTTACGAAGAGGACTCTTAAACCACATACTAAAAATCCATTTGGGCCCCCCCACACTACCGGCGTCTTGTGAACGTTCTCATACCCCCTTACGTGTAGCGTTATTCTCGCTGAACACAAAGTAACGTTTATGAAGTTACTAGTTAAGTAAACCTCCCAAAAGTTGTCTGGAAGACATCGCTTTTTAACGACAAGACCACGTGTTTTCTACCATTGTTTATATTTAATTGACCTCTGTTTTGATATTATGTACAATTTCATCAAGTCGATGACGTAACGCATTGTACGTACGTTAGGTAGATTTGAATATATAGAAAAATTACAGTTGGATCAACCTCACGCGCGTTCGAAATGTGTCGTGATTACCCCTCTGTTGAGCTCTAAAGAATTGTATCGTATTGTAAAAATGGGATTCAATATTTTCTCAAAATGATCGCTGAAAAAAAACAATTAATTTTTGCATGATTTAAACAATACACAGAGCAACCGACCAATTAATGTTTTATTTATTTTAACCAAAACGCGTGAATTAAATGGCGCATAGTGTACGCATAATTTCAGCTTTCAGGCAACATCTATTCTCAATCTCGATTTACCCCACCACACCACTCTTAGTTTAACTTGACCTCTAAGTTAGCACCACATACACGTAATCAGGGGTTCGACTAATATTGGTTGTCTGAACCCGAATTGGTAAGCGTGTTTAACACCAGCACAGGTAACGGCCTAGCCGAGTGGCGTAATAGAACTGTGATGGATGGTTCTGAGTCAGCGTTACCCACGAAACATGAATATATATAGTCATACATAATATATTGTAGTTTGTAGACAAATTTACTGGTGGCTAGGACATTCATTCGATTGTCTTACCTTTTCAATAGTTATAGTGATTTGTTTGTGATAGTTGCGATACATTGGTGGGTGGAAATAATGGGTTGTGGAACACTTTAAAAAATACATTTAATTCGAGTAGGTATTATTGACTCACAAGATTACAATCAAATCAATACAATCACACAATTAAATCAATAATAAATAAAATCTGAAGTTAGTTAAAATTAAAACGTTTAACAATAACAACTTGAAAAATTAATATTATTGAAATAAACAAATAAAAAGTTAAGTTTTTTAACTATACTTAAAAAATACAGGTAGGTAGGTTTTTACCTATTTAAAATGTGCTAAAGTACAACAATATCACAACATTATGAAAAAATATCAAAAATATGTAAAGCCGTTTTAGGTTGTTCAGTCTACGATAAAAGTATTATTTAATGCCACGCTTGCTTGGTATCCGCTTAGACACAGTACGCTGCTAACGAAATTATAAATATCCGGCTCGGAGCATTAGGTAGGTACTGTTTTAAATTTTTCCTTTAATTTAAAATCATTGATTGTTGTTACAAGTAAAAATTAATCATTCGATATTCATGTCAAAGAATGTCAAGCCATTTCTGCATCTTCATATTATTGAGTTTATGTACATTTTATTACCAAGACAACAGTTTTATAGAACTTGGTTTCTAATAAAATTATTGCTCATGCTATCATTGTATTGAATTATCAATGCGCGTAATAATGCCTTCGTAGAAATTTTAATAATTGATTGTTGTTGCAAAGATATTTAATATATTATGTTTAGTAATTCATTTAATTTCATTACAAGGCATATACCTTACGAACCTACCTTATTATATAAAATTATATACAGCGATTCCCTGTGTAAAGTGCACACATCAATAGGGGTGAAACAAGATACAATTTTATAATTGTAATTTTATTGTTGATTGTTGACCCTATCGAAATAACGCATGGTATCTCACCTCTCAATGTCTTTTTTTCTATTTTTCGTATTACTTCCTTGATTTGTTAAAAATTAAGTCCATATAAGTTATTATTATCAAAAAATAATGCTTATCTAACAAACACTCATTAAAAAAAACCTTATTGGAAAAAGTACTGCAAATTGGACTCCTATAAGGCGCCACAATAGTGGAATGGGTTTACTGATGTAAAAAAAACACGTGTTTAGTGGATTTAAATCCCATAAAATCAGAGTTTTAAAGAATAACCCAGAAGACGTGACTTTAGCTGGCAAAAAATAGTTGATTGGCGTACTTTTTTTAATTTTTAGTTTCCGTACCTCAAATGAAAAAACAGCCCTTATAGAATCAATTTGCTGTCTATCCGTCTGTTTGACATCTCGGAGGTAGAAAAGCATTACTCAAGTACAGTCTTTTGAAGATGCAAAAAAACTAATTCCTAAGCCATTGCTGCCATAAAAAAGTATATTTCGATACTCTAGGGAATCAAAATTTATAGGGTACTTTACTTTGAACTAGAACTATGAAATTTCGTAATTAATATCGCCTTAAACTACACACAAAATCTGAGAACTATACATTTATAGTTTTGTACGGAACCCTCAGTGGGCGAATCCGATTCGCACTTGTTCGGTTTTTTATTTGAACTAAACGGAAAATACAGTGAGTATAGGTAAGCATCGAGAGCTCTCGACATATCGCTTCCAACAGCCCGTTCATTAATCGTTCATATTCGCAGTTACAATTGATCAGCTCAGTTATTGAGAGCTGCTTCGATTTCCACGCCTGCCGCTTTGAGGCGCGGTGAGGTATGGTGCTGGCTTGTTAACCTTTTACTTGGTAAATCGATAAAAGATGATAATTCAGGCCTCTTACCTTTGTTGAGGAGTCTACGAGTGTGGATGGTAAAAATCAAAAAGTTTACATGTTTATATATTTTTTGAATAGGCTTGGTCAGTAGTTAGCTGTATATTTAGAGGATGCCAATTTTTGGACGTGATTGTTTATTGTATTAATAAGTACATCTGCTACTTACAGTTAATAGCCAAAGCGTCACAGATCTTAAGATAAAACATTTTATAAATGAAAAGCATGCAGAAATAGTTACTTACTAAGATTAGTTACTCAGTAGACTCTCAGGTTATTTATTTCAGGGGGTGTGCTTACTTATATTTTAACGCTTTCGCAACCGGACTTAAAATTGAAAAATTCACCAGAAACCGTCAGAATTCGCTAGGAGTGTAAGTTCATGCTACTGCCCGCCTAGGGGGCTCAGCCGCCATCTGAGCAACATTACGAGTGGCCGCTATGCGGGTTCTTGGTTGCGAACGTGTTAACTTCCATTATTTTGTTTTCCATCCCTTGAACGTGCTGGTCTTGTGGAAACGCCACATAAAATATCCACAATGTATAAAAAACAAAAAAGTATTTTAAACAACGGGACTTCTAATCGCGACGGCATATTCCTCTTTGCGAAAAATACAGTGTGAAAATTGAGATAGGTTCAATCCAAAAAAACATTTTCAGGCAGACACTTACCGCCCCCGCTTTCAAACGTTCGCGGCTATCAAAAGTTTAATTAAAACGGGATGAATAAGGTGTAATATTTCCCACCCCGCAATACGGGGATAAATCGACGCTGCGATAAAATATCGCGAAATTCCCCGTTTCTAATTTAGTCACATATATGTAGGATTAAATCTCAAGTTTGAATATTATACTTTATTGCTCGAGAGTACCTATGCAAGGTGGGTCATAATTTCATAATTCGGATAAAAATGTTCTGCTGAAGGAATTTTAGATCTTCCGGGTCTTACTCTTACCTTGTATGACTATCGGAGTTTTGAATTTTCGGAATAATGATGATTTCGGACAAACGACTCTCCAGAATTTTTGTGTGTCCAAGGAGGTAGTTAAGTTGAATTGTTCAGTACTCAGTATATAGTTGACAAAGGTTCTGCACCTTCATTGACTCCCTTTCGCTGCCTTTTACTTGTTCTCTGATGGTAGATACATTCTTGTCAGAAAGGTCGTTATGTAATGAAAGGGGAACAGACGTCGCTCGCCTCACGATATCTTGCCATGTTGATCTACGAGTCTCCAGGTTCACTCATACAATGGACCGTCCACAGCAGATAAACAGATTATTCATAAAAACTCACAGGCTTAGAACATAATTATATAGTCGGGAAACATGATAGTTAACAAATTAATCGAAAAAAGTAATTAATAGGTATCTGTACGTATCACTTGATCCAGGTAAAGATAACTTTTACTGTCGCTCGCGATACTGAAGATCTTCTAAACTAGGTACTTAATTAGCGCTAGCCAAGCCAAACAATAAACGCAATTTCTTCCACTTACTAAGAGTTATGAAATGGGAAAGGAATGAAATTATTCATAACTTTAGTTTGATTGAAGTATCGTATTTAAAAATAAAGTATAAAGATTAAATTGTGTGTTTTAGACGAAATCGAAAAACTACCATCACCGAGTATAATTGTAATAATCCACCCTGTGTGTCAAATAGGTATCTTCGCATTGAAAGTAAAGTTTACGCAACCGATGATGAAATCGGAGATTTCAAATATTAATAGAAATAAATATTAGAAGACATATCATAATAGCAAGATTTCCGCATCCAGAAATCCGCATTGATGATAATTATTTATCAGCCTGGAAAATATTATATTATATGTATTTATAAAAAAATGTTTGTATGGAATGTAATGAAAATTAGGAATATACAATTAGAAAAACGTATCAAAACTTTGCTCTTTAGACAGGGTGCCCACAGACAGCATTCCAGCGCTGAATAAGTAAGTCTTTCATTTACAAATAGTCACCCCTAAACAATGTGGTAGCTAAGCTTAGGATATGGCCACTATGGCCAGTGGTCAGAATTGGTAAGGGAAGTCGCCTCAGAATTCATATAAAAAATGCCCAGGCGAGTGAATTCTTGAAAAGAGAATTGCAATTGTGTGTAATCATAGGTTGACTTTAATACCAGACCATGAATAATTGATCAGTTAAAATTAATTTTAATTATATTAACCACGCTACCTTGGATGGCAATTCATCATCAATATAAAAAAAAGTTAATATATGATAAAAAGCAAAGCCAAACTACTGACGCATATACCAGGAGAACCAGATGTATAATCATGGATTTAAATGAAGAATATCTACTATGTATTTTAGACTCTTTTAGAGCCATCTATGTTTTATCTGCTGCTTACTGTACCTGAAGCAATAAAGACCATGTACAAGCATTTTTGCGGTGAAATCTTCTAGCGATCAATAGTGTACGCCGGTACGCCGGTAGTAGTGTTTTGTTTCGAGCCAGTGAGCGAAGTAATGGGGCGCGTTAATGGCTGTATAAGGTGTTTGGGTATGCTTTTGTTTATTTAGAATTTAGTAACAATATTATAAAAAAAAATCTTTGAACATTATCCTAGTACAGTCCACTTCAAAAGTAACTGGGCAAACGAAGACGTCAAAAGTCTTTATTAAAAGGAAAAAGAGCTTTTGAAGACGTCAATGGCGCAGTCACTTTTGTTGCTGACGTATGTGTGTATTTGTATGTATCTATATACTTAGCACTTCTGCCCGCGACTCCGTCCGCGTGTAACGTAAAATAAAATTGAAAACTTACGACTTACGTTCAGTTCTTGGATGGGTGATCACTCCGAGTGATGACGAATTGAACGCTACCGTGGTTTGGCAACCATGGCACCCAATTAATCCTGGTTGTAGCCTTAAACTGGTTTGTTACAATTGGTTGTCCGCGGTTGTAGTTAAATCGAATCAAAGGTAACAGGAGGCTTGAGAGTATTATATAAGTTGCATACTAGATAAAACTAAAATTTTCTTCCCTCTGTTTCTGGTTCTAGTTCCCCCTTGCGGTTGAGTCAAATGCTAGTCGCAACATTTATTAGAAAAAAAAAATCAATTTATAATTTAAAAAAGTGTCAGACGTATTGTGTAGTCACGAAACGGCTCCATTTCAGCATAACGCTGGCATTAGGCTGGCATTACTGCCAGCGCTGATCATCCGATAGGACCGTTGAGTGAATATTGAATGGCCTGTCGTCTTAGGTGATAAAAACGAACGTCCCAATATACTCTGCCTCTATACTTGAGAACGCTACTCGGTGCAACGACCTGAACATATTCTTATATTAAACCTGCTTCTCTTTGACGCCAGTTAATTGCAGTCGAGTCAACACGACAGAGCTCATTAAGCCAAGGCTCGCAAGTACTTCTACTTGCCCCCTTTTTTATACGCCTGTGTTTTGAAGATGCAAAATAATTGCGTGCGAACTTTTTCTAATGAAAAGATGCTGCGATTATAATTTTGATGACGAAGCTCTTTTACGGAATAATCGTGGAAAATCGTTCGGTTTGTGGTTTTGATTATCACTCTGAATGTTATCCCCGTGTGATTAAGGGTTAAAAAATAACAATAATCCATTTATTTAGGCATCTCTAACACATGCCTTAAAGACTAACGTACATACAATTATGAAAACGAATATTAATAACTTCATTTAGGCGACATGACGGTGTGGCTCCGCTGCTGAGAGTTCGGTAATGTCGGGGTCCCACGGCCCGATTTTTTATAGGCCCTGCCGCGCCAGGCCGGACCGACAAGCCGTGGGAACCGATGAGGCCTCCGGTGGTCTGTCGCCGCCCTTCCTATCCATCGCGAGTCGGTAAGGGCAGAGTTGGGCAAATTTTTATTTGAATAAGAATAAGAATAAAAACAGAATTTTTATTCTTATTCAAATCGATTTGAATAAGAATAATTCTTGCGCCCGTTATTTAAAATAACATGAAGGTGAATAAATCATGCTACTTTTATTTTAAATAAGGAATGAAATACGGAATAATTATTCCACAAATGGGGTTATTCTAACTAACATTTTATTGAAATAAAACGTTATTCAAATAAAGTTAATTTTGTGGTATTGTCGGTAAAATTTTGTAAGTTGATTTTCACACAATGGATTTTATGATAAGTTTGGGTTTACTTGGTTTGTTTTGACGAGTTCTATACATGACACCTGATGACGATGGTGTGATGATGGAGTCAGGAGATGGATAGTGGAACTCCTCAATGGCTATTGTATACCCCTCGAGTTTGGGCTCATTTGGTTTGTTTTAACGAGTTCTATACATTATACTTGGTGAAGATGGTCTGATGATGGAATCAGGAGGTGGATAGTGGAACTCCTCAATGGCGACTTGTATACCCCTCGAGTTTGGGCTCATTTTGTTTGTTTTGACGAGTTCTGTACATTATACTTGGTGACGATGGTGTGATGATGGAGTCAGGAGGTGGATAGTGGAACTCCTCAATGACTATTGTATACCCTTCGAGTTTGGGCTCATTTGGTTTTTTTTGACGAGTTCTATACATTATACTTGGTGAAGATGGTCTGATGATGGAATCAGGAGGTGGATAGTGGAACTCCTCAATGGCGAGTTGTATACCCCTCGAGTTTGGGCTCATTTGGTTTGTTTTGACGAGTTCTATACATTATACTTGGTAAAGATGGTCTTATAATGGAATCAGGAGGCGGATAGTGGAACTCCTCAATGGCCACTTGTATACGATACTTGACGACCGCTTTAGCCTAGTTGGTAGTGACCCTGCCTACGAAGCAAGAGGTCCTGGGTTCGAATCCCGGCATTTATTTGTGTGATGAGCATGAATATTTGTTCCTGAGTCATGGATGTTTTCTATGTATTTAAGTATTTATTTATATATATATATATGTATATGTATTTATTTATATGTTTATCGTCGTCTAGTACCCATAGTACAAGCTTTGCTTAGTTTGGGACTAGATCGATTTGTGTCAGATTGTCCCCAAATATTTATTTATTTATACCCCTCGGGTTTGGGCTCAACAAAATGAACCCAAACTCGAGGGGTATACTAGTGGCCATTGAGGAGTTCCACTATCCACCTCCTGACTCCATCATCAGACCATCGTCACCAAGTGTAATGTATAGAACTCGTCAATACAAACCAAATGAGCCCAAACTCGAGGGCTATACAAGTAGCCATTGAGGAGTTCCACTATCCGCCTCCTGACTCCATCATTAGACCATCGTCACCAAGTGTAATGTATAGAACTCTTCAATACAAACTAAATGAGCCCAAACTCGAGGGCTATACCAGTAGCCGTTGAGGAGTACCACTATCCACCTCCTGACTCCATCATCAGACCATCGTCACCAAGTGTAATGTATAGAACTCGTCACTACAAACAAAATGAGCGCAAACTCGAGGGCTATACAAGTAGCCATTGAGGAGTTCCACTATCCGCCTCCTGACTCCATCATCAGACCATCGTCACCAAGTGTAATGTATAGAACTCGTCAATATCAATACAAACCAAATGAGCCCAAACTCGAGGGCTATACAAGTAGCCATTGAGGAGTTCCACTATCCACAGACATATACAATAGGTATAAATTACACTACATTCAAGAGTCTACTTAGTGCCTCTATAATACCGATACCAAAATTACCAAATGAGTCGTGTTTAAGGGCCCCGAGTGTCCGACCGAAACTACATTCATATTCATTGTGTATTAGTTAAAATAAAAAATCACAATTAGATTTATTTGAATAAGAATAAGTTAACTTCATTCAATTTTCTCACATAAGAATTATTCACGGCGATATTATTTGAATAACTTTGACGGGAATAAAATCAACATGATTTTATTCATGCGTATTCAAATAATGTTTTTATTCCTGAGTGCCCAACTCTGGGTAAGGGCGCGCCTGCGTCCGTTCTCACTCTTTCATTTCACCAGTGGCGGCGCGTGCGCGAACACTCACATTGTGGAGTAGACAAAGGATTTATACTTGAAACTAGTTAGTTTTGAAACTGGCTAGTTTTTAGCTACGTCCATCATTTGGAAGGGTGCAAGTTTGTATGCCAGTGTCGGCTTTTTTTTCATTGGCATTGCAATTTGAAGGTTAATTTTTTGGAATCTAATTATGATGGCCGTGGGACCCCGCCATAACAAAGATGTTGCGAATGCGATTTTTTAGACATCCGCTAATGCGGATATTACGAGGCTCACATCTATTCTATTCTAGTGTATTCTAATACATTTTCTCCATATTGAAACCTACAATTCCAAGACGTGAGTAAAGCAATGTATATCGCTGGCATTTTATTCACAGTGACCCACATTATTTCGAATCGACTGATTTTACTAATGGTTCTGAGATTAAAGAATTAAAAAAAAAAAAACTAAAACTCATCGACCAAAAACTATATCATTATCGGACCTGCTCACGAAATTTCCTGAGAATCGGTTGAGCAGTGCGACCTGTACAGGAAAACGGCTGGACAGCGAGACACGAAATAATTGAAGCCCAAGCTTCGTTCCCTTCTCTCCCTCGTTCGATTAAAAAATTAATGTAGTTTCCCTTAAATTGTTGACTCTCATTTTCATTTTACTTTTCAGTCAACTAGCAAATTACTCAGAAATATCTTCGCAAAATGATCGCTAGCGGTTACGAGAGTTTACTGCGACGTTAAAGCGTACTCCCATTCTAGAGAAAATACCAGCAACTTTGTATGACCACGTACATAGTTGCAAGTTACCGTAGCATACACTAGCTTCTGCCTTCGACTCCATCCACATAGATCTCGTTTATATCGTAGCTTTATACAAACTTTCACCCCCCCATTCCACCTCCTTAGGGCATAATTTCCGGGAAAATAACTATCCTTCCCCGCCGGTACTCAAATTATCTCTATGACAAATTTCATCACAATCGGTCCAGCGGTTTAAGCGTGAATTGGTAACAGACAGACAGACACACTTTGGCATTAACAAAAGTATAATATGGCTATATATGCAGTGAAGTGGTTTGATAGTTATCTCTCCGGCCGCGTGCAAACGGTGGCGTTGCGTAGGATGGATGGTGGCACTTTGCGGTCCGCTCTTTGCCCTGTGGAAAGAGGTGTGCCGCAAGGTTCAATACTGGGTCCCCTGCTTTTTATATTGTATAGTGCTGACATCACTCACAATATAAGAGGCAGCAGATACCATCTTTACGCTGACGACCTCCAGTTATACCTCTCTAGTGCACCCACGGACATATCTGTTGCGGTCAATACCATCAACGCAGACCTAGAACGTATTTCTACTTGGTCGGAAAAGAACTGCCTAGTCCTTAATCCGAACAAGTCAAAATATGTTGTTTTTGGATCAGAGCATCAAATCCGTAATACCATCACTAACCTCGAGACTTTGACTACCAGTAAGGTTGCTATCATGGGCGAACCAATAGAGAGGGTGGTAGAAGCAACTAACCTTGGCCTCCTCATGGACGGCAAGCTGCGCTTTGAGAACCACGTACTAAAAGTTGTGAGTAACTGCTTCTACCGCCTTAGAGTTCTTTACAATGTTCGCGATTACCTAAGTGTTGATTTGCGTGTTAACCTTTGTGAATCGCTGATATTGTCAAGATTAAACTATTGTGATGTTGTCTATGCTGGCTGCATTACTGGTCGTACGAAAAAGCTCATACAACGAGTGCAAAACGCATGCATTCGTTTCTGTTTCCGTGTCCCACCCCGCTCCCATATCACTCCCTACTTGAATGCCGCTGGTCTGCTGAACATGCCTGCACGCAGACGGCTTCACCTAGCCACTCTTCTCTTTGGCATAGTGCGATCTGGGGTCCCAGCATATTTGCTGAGTAGACTTGTATGGCCCAAGAGTGCGCGTAGGTGTAAGGCGATGATTCTGGTGCCAAAGCATCGAACCGCGGCGTTTCGAGGTAGCTTCAGGTTCGCGGCATCCAAGTGTTGGAATGATCTCCCTCCACCTATCCAAGGAGCGTCTAGCAGGTATACCTTTAGGCGGCAGCTTAAGGGCTATTTGTTGACGCTCCAAAGATCCCAACCCTAACCCATCCAGCACTTTATTTTATTTTATTTTTCTCTATTTTTGTTTTTTAAACATCCCAAGCGTATCGCGTTTTAGTTTGCGTTACTTATTTAACAAATGTATTATATTAACTAGGTATTTATTTATTATGTGTAGGTATACATGTTTGTATCGGCAGTATGTTGTGTTGCGTTCCGTGGGTCACGTACGGTGCTGTCTGAAAATCAGCGCTGTAGGTGTCTGTCTGATACCTCGGCATAATGCTGAGACAGCGGCCGATTCACTGCCGCGAAGACACACAATAAGTACGTGTCAATTGTATTGTATTTTTGGTCTTTGTGTGTCTTTTGTGTAGTGAATATATTCTTCTTTCTTTCTTTCTTTCTTTCTTTCTTTCTTTCTTTCTTTCTTTCTTTCTTTATATACATAGATTCACGCCTTCATTCCCAAAAGGTAGGCAGAACACATGAAACGAATGTACCAGCGCCACTTTTATCATATGATATGATATGATATGATTTATTTATAAATATATGGTTGTTCATAAATGTGGGTATAGTAGATCGACAAAATGTGATATCGCAGTGATAGGTTGCTAGTCCATCGCCCACAACACACTTCAACCCTACTCCCTTAGTCGACTCTTACGACACCCACGGGAAGAAAGGGGGCGGTGAAATTCTAATCCGACACCACACGGGGGCAATAGCATAGTGGAGCATTTTATATGAAGCTGGTTGAGACGTTTAACTTACGATGAAGTCGAATATTCCAATTTAGAATTTGTAAAACGGAAAACATCGTGAAACCGGTCTTATCCATATAAGGTCTAGTTTTCCTTCTGGTTTGGGAGGTCAGGTGACAGTCACTGTCGTGAAAATAGAGCCTACGCCAAATCTTGGGATTAGTTGCCAAAGCGGACCCCGGGCTCGTTTAGAGGAGGATGATGACCTAAAACTATTACTTTGGTTTATAACATGCAACGATGGTGGCAAACAAGCATTGTCTCCAACTTGGAGGTTAGCTGATAAGCATAGCTACGCCACGTTTAATAAAACTACCGAATTTTACGTCAATTATGTCATTTAATAAAATGTTGAGTAAATAAAATAATATTTACCTACTTACCAAAATAAAATACATTCCTTTGTAAAAAAAATAAGAAACGTATGAAACAAAAGACATTGCATTTTAGAATCTAGTTCAAAGCTAATTAAAATAAAACACAAAAGTACAATCGCACATAAAAGTGTTCCAATTAAATTGACGCAATGAAAGACTGCATTCATATTTCTGCGTCATTGGCCCTCGACCGAATATAAATTTGAATAACCGTGGCACAGGATTTGTTCGTAATTTGAAATTCAAATGCTGTAGCGGGAAAATGTAGAACCCTGAAAACAGAAAAACGTACCCCATTCAAATATAATTAACATAAAAAATGGTGAAAATAAACACTTACTTTGGAATCGGCACGAATTTTATATTCCGGCTTTTCCGGGTAATCTGGATGCTTTGGACAGTTATTGCCTCATTTCAGGTCCTTTGGTAGGTTTTTTCAGGTACTTTGATGTTTTAATTTCTTCTTTGTCTTCATTATTTTTATACAATTTGTAACGAATGAAATTTGATATGTACGATATTGCAATTTGCGTTACAAACAAGTTTAAGGAAAAAAAAACTGTTTTTTTTTACACAATAGCAGACTTCAAAAACAATTGAACACCATAATTTTATCAGTAGGCAAATAATAATAATAAATATTCTTTATTTCACCACGACAAGAGAGTAACATCTTATAAAAAAATTGCTTACTAAATAATGATATCGACAGGCGGAAAATCAATATCTTCTGCACTTCATCCGCCGTTTTTACATACCACCTGAGAAAATGGCTGTCAAGTGATATCTTTAACTAACAGGTGCAAACATTAGAACAAAAATAATGAAAGACCATAGAGATTTTGTTATTTTTCCGATTCGGACATTTTTTTTGTTACGTACTTAAAATGTTAAGGCAATTTATATATTCAGAAAAATACTTAAACTAAACTAAACAGCAAACTATAACTTCTGGTCGACGGCGCCGATAGTGAGCGTCACTTACACTTTCAGCGGCCATCTTGTTGCCGGTGTTTATGCAAATGGCGGCGACGAGCGATTTAGCCGGTTTATGGAGCGTTGTTGTTGGCGGGCAGCTGGGTGTCGCTAGTAGGGTTAGAGTTGCTTGGCGCCTGTAAAAACCGTTTATTCAGCATTTTTTTCTTTAGCCTCGTGCTTACATTTCTAATTTTGTACTTTGTGTAGGACATAATAAACAAAAAATCTGCTGGCATTTACAATGGCAATCCCAACGTTTATTGTTATTTAGGTGTCAAACTTCATAGTGCAAAATATAAACAACAAAACCATAATATATAGGCATTTTTCAAACATGGCTCCGGAACATTAACGTTATTTGGAAATGGTAATTTTCATAGGACATAAAAAATATATTAATAATTTAAGTTCTAAAGATGATTCCGTTTTCCTTTTAATGTAACCTATTAAGTTATAGTCATGTTTTAAATAGCAATTTACTTAGACATTGCGAATTCATAAACTATTGTTGAGAAATGGTTCCGGCTCTTTTTTATGTATATTTTGGTAATGAGAGAAAACTGCTAGTGCCGAATATACTACGCCTTGATCGTTACTTGACCCTGCGAAGCCGTGTAAAGAGTTATTTTGGAATGCCGATTCATGAGAATGTAAGTATAGTCAGGATTCGAATATATTATATCGATATATAGGGTGACATTTTAATCAGTGTCCAATTTTATTGTAGGCATTTGGTATCAATAAAGACTCCATTTTTGAAAAAACTGGTAGGATTTTTTTAAATTATAAATTGTCTCATCATCCATCCTCCTAGCGTTATTCCTGGTAATGCCCCTAAAGGAGCCCGGGGTCCGCTTTGACATCTAATCCCAAGATTCGGCATAGGCACTAGTTTTACGAAAGCGACTGCCATCTGACCTTCCAACCCAGAGGGTAAACTAGACCTTATTGGGATAAGACCGGTTTCCTCACGATGTTTTCCTTCACCGAAAAGCTAACGGTAAATATTCCGTACATAAGTTCCAAAAAACTCATTGGTACGAGCCGGGATTGGAACCCGCGACCGCCGCTTAGCAGCCGCATGCCTGAACCACTAGGCTACCGTAGCTCCGTGTAGATTATAAATTGTCTATCCCAAAAGAATTATCCGTACTACGCAGCGTGGTTATACTGGGCATTCAGTACCGCGCGGAGCGGGGCGGGGCCGGGGGAGGGGAGGCGTGCCGTGCGCAAACCTTACTACCCGCTGAGGTGCCCGCGCGGTAAGGTTTTTTTGGGATAACTTTAAGCAGCAATTACTACATTTTTTGTAATGATCGTTATAAAACAAAAAAAATAAGTATTTTATAATTTTTGCTGAAGAACCTTATACTTGGCGTCGAGACCCTCAGTCCATGGAGTCCCAGTGCGCAAAAGTTATTTCCGGAAATCGCGAAACGTCTGCTTGACGTAACAGAACGTCTAGCACAACTTGCTGACAAGCCGCTTGTCGCGCGACTGAGCGTCCCCTGTCACACTCGCACCGTGCAAATTAGAAAGAGGAGGGTAGATCCTACTCGACTCGCGTCGCGGCGCGGCGTCAGTTGTGCTAGCCCCCCTGGTGACCGAAGAGCTGGCGGTTTTCTCGCGCAACGCATCAGCATTGAAATTCAGCGAGGAAATGCCGCCAGCATCCTCGGTACAATGCCTTGAGGGCCTTTTTTAGATTTAACTTAGCTTTAATTTAATTTAGTTAATGTTATAGTTATCATCTTGAATTTGGACACTGATTAAAATGCCACCCTGTCTTATCTATCTGGATATTCTCTTTTTTTATAAGTCATAAAAAGACTTGGCTGGGTAAAAAATCATAAGAAATTTACATTTTAAGTGATATCATAACTTTTCTACTAAATTAACTCCCTAAATAACACTAAGCGCATCTAATTTAAGTATTAGGCGAACACATTATAACACTCAATCGTGTAATGTCACTAATATCTTACTTTTCTTGGCAGTACCCAATCCTAAACAACCCCATTACAGTCACCATCTGTGCCAGTATCTGTATCATTCTTCTACGCGAAATATTCTTAGTTTGTCTTAATACGCCGTCTGCAGCACATTACCATTTCTCTACGCGACAGTACCGTCAACTTATTGTTTTTGAACATCGTTTGTTCACTGCGCCTTGAGATAAGGAAATATTGTGTTTGTAGTTAAATAATTTACTGTTTGTTATACAGAATTTAGTTTGGTGTGTTTCGCCATAAAAGTGTACTTTAAGGCTGCTTTATATACAGTCAGCGGCAGTTACAGGGGTCACGTTTCTTTATTAGTCTGTGCATTATAATAATTCCGCCACAACGGCCATCGGTATGCAATATGCCCCACCCGCTGCTACGCTTAAGTTTAGCGATGCGGAGGGCTACAATTTTATTGGTTACCCTGCGGATTGCATTTCTGACGCGATCACCCTTTGGGTGACTTTGAGCCTTCTTATGAGACCTAGGTAAGTGATGGCGTTTCGGGTCCATGCGTCATCACTGGCAACACACACTGGACAAAGACAATCATCGGACGAAAATCATGTGCCGTAGCTTCCCGGACGCTGCCCAGCCGAGTTGGATTCGACGATTGACCTCTTTCTCATAGTTGGACCTTAATTTATTTAATACAGTTTTGTATAAATTTCTCAAAAAAGTTAGACCTACCTAACTGAACAGTTTGTACTAGGAATATAAATGATCTCTCTCAAGGTAGTAATTATGGTAAATTGTATTGTGCAAGAAATCAAAAAGAGTTTAGGTGGATTAAATAATAGAGAAATAACAAAAGTTTTAATTTCTAAAATTATTACTTGTGTTTGGATCATGTTTAAGAACTCACGCAGCACAGTTTTTACATAATTTTGGCGATAATGCTAGTTCGTAGCGAATGGAAGTGTACAAGATGCCTATGCCATTTATTAGTATTCATCATCATATCAGCCGCAACTCCAGGGCTGTTATTATTTACGCGCTCATGCGTCTCACCCCACCCGTCTTACCCAACGAAACTAGACCTCTACCTACGCTTAGTTACTACGAATCGCGGCGTCTAGATAATTTTGTGGGTGAGCGTTGAGGTGAGCTTGTAATAAGTTACAGAATAGCGGGGCTGGTAATAGGCATCCCAAAGAGCGTCACAATTACCGTTTCTGTGCCACCCGCATCCAGCGGACTCCCGCGACCTATACCAGTTCATCAGTTCACATTACGGGGGGTCTACCCACGCTGTGCCTCCCGGTACCCAGCATACGAACTGAAGTTATTTCTTAGTTGCTTTCTCGGCAATTAAGCTTCATTTTGGCTATATTTAAGATACGCCTAACCTATCAGTTTTGCGACAAAACGTATACGTTTTGCACTAGTCGTCAGTATTTTGACCCGACAAAGGTAGGTACAAACTTAATAGAAAAATTTAATGATGTTGTACAGTACCCGTAATGTAATTTTGAAGTTCAAGCAGTCGTGCAATAAATTTACGAAAAGACAGTAGGGAAGTAAAAATGGGAAAATCCTTAATCCACGACTCAAAGCGAAAGGAAATGAGTTTCAGCACAAGGTTAATAAGTTTTCTGGCTCATTATGTCCGGGTTTAAAACGGGGTTTGGTCACTTTGAACCTTTTCAGGATTCCGTACATAAGGGAGGTCGCACATGGCGACTTTTCAGCGATTCAAGAAACGCACAACTGCATTGTGGTATTTGGCCGCTGTCGCATTTGCGACATGCGACATAAGCAATAAAACAGCGCGACTGTCGCATTGCAGTCGCGCTGTTTTAATTCAGAATCGCTTCTGCATCGATGCAAACGCGACTGTATTGAGTCAGTATTGCTACTAACGTGCGGATGTTTCGCGCGACATCGGGTGTAGGAAGGGTGGGGGGAGGAGCCCACGACTGCATCGATGCTGTATCGCAATCGCAGCGATGCAGAATCGTGTTTGTGTGCGAGGGCATATGACCAGCGACAGCATCGCGACTCTTTCGCAGCCTTTTTGCGACTGCATCGCTGCAAAAATGATGCGACCTCCCTAAAGGGTGCCAGCGGAACTATTATGGATATGGAGCTATAACTCAGGACACGCTATGGTAATAATAATACTAAGTATGGTCATTTTTTAATGACGCTATTAATAGGGGCCCATCTAGCAGTTAGCGAGTCACCGTCTGCCAGAGATAAAAAGTGAAACAGTTTTATTAAGTAGGCGTCCGATGTTTCACCCAATAGCCCAGCCAGTAGTCCATCATTTTAACCCAATAACCCGTTTTTCATTTAGATTCCGTCAATAGGCCCTGTACAACCCAGCGGGTGCTGTCTCTGTGTGCGTCCCTTGACACGGGCATGGACAGCATCCGCTTGGTGTACTCCTTGCATTTCATTAAATTGTCTACGTGTTGGTTCTGATGGTACTTTGTAGGTACCTAGCTCCACGCACTCCCCCCAAAGGTCCGGGACATCATTGTACCGTGAGCGGGAAAGACATACTAAGTATATAATACTATATAATGTACGAATCTCGATATATCTTTCGTTGTGGTTGTCATAGTTCCACTTTTTTTCATTTGTTGCGGCATAAAAACCATTCTCTCTTCTACTTATTTAAGAGCTAAGCTCTTGTCGGTGTAGCTCAAGACCCTCCACCCTGCAGGTCTGTAAGGGCTTCCATCTACTCGGATCTCGGGCAACCTCTTTGACATCTCGATACGACCTAACATCAACTCTTTTTTTAGCTTGAAATAAACCATTACCTCCCAAATTAAGTAGTTTATTCATGGTAAGCCATCAGTCATTTAAAGACCAGGTCTTAATTTAGCTGCATAAGAACCTTACCGGCTCTTATTATGGCAACGGGCCGGAGCGCGCCTATTACAAGTAACCAAAGGTAGAAGCTTTAATACAGACGTAATTTCATATTTGAATGGATTTGTGGCGGGTCGGCTCCTCGCCGACGGCTGCGCTCGGCTGCCGTCGCGTCTGTCCGGCTCCGTCCGACTTTTGCCTGCACTCTATTAAAACACGGTCGGCTACCTGTGGGTGCTGGAGCATCCGTTGCGATGGAATCATACTTGACTTCCTCGTCTATCCATCTTTCGCGTGGATGTAGCTTATAACACTTTGAGTGTTACTATCTGGGCGTACTGCTTCTAGGTGCTTTCCTATACAAACGATTTTTCGGGATACCGGATACGAGAGTAGCGCCACAGAATAGATAATAGTACAAGTACAGAAGGGATACTCCTTTGATTTTTACAAAAGGCGCTAGTTTCTCAGCCGAAACATTAACGACGACGTCGACGTTCATCCCTACAACTACGAGTACATGCCAGTTCCCCAACGTTGGGGCACCGGCATGTACTATTAGCGATGAACGTAAATCGCGGAGTGTCCAGCGCCTGGTAGCGCTACGAATTAGTGGGCATTGAATGTCTTAACGCCTTAACACATTTACTGCTAGGGACTCGCTCAGCAAGCGTCTTAATACGCTTACCGCTCAAGCGGGTCACTCATGCCGGGCGGGCTAGATATTCCATGGTGACGGTAAACACGTAACAGGGGGAAACGCGTAACTTTTCAACGAGCGTTAGAACAATTCAACTGTCACTATCCAGTGTTAAGTAGACCCAACTGTCGTTTTTCCATATAAAAAAATACATTTAGATCTACCTAACGAACATACAATGCGTTAAGTGATGGACCCGCAAGTCGACCACACGTAACGCGTTGTACGCGCGACAGGTAGATATAAATGTCACTATTTATATTGAAAAGTGACAGTTAAATTGTCCTAACGCGCGTTCGGAACGTTACGTGACTACCCCTCTGCTGACGCACGTACGTAATTGATTGACGCTAGTAGCCTTTATATCCCGGTTTGCCAGATGGTAAACTTGACTGTGATGGGAAAATAGCACCACCGCCTTTCTTACCAGACTGCCCGAAGGAGAGGAGGGTTAAGTTTTTCGAGCGCATGTATTTAAATGTATGTATGTGTGTGGCAAATTCTTTGGCACGCCCTGCAGCCTAAACCGTTTGAGAGATTGCGACATATGAGGTGTCGTTGGATTCCTCTTAATCGTGGGAGTGCCATAGGCTATAAAATATTAAAAAAGCAGTTGGGTTTTTTGAAAAATCTTTTGAATTCACTTGTTTCCATTTAGTGTCTTTTCATGAGTAGTGCGGGATTATGGTTGAAGTGTGTTTTAAGGGGCTTAATCAGTGCAATGCGACCTTTCCCCTTCTTTAACTGCAAATTTAATCCATACTAATATTATAAATGCGAAAGAGTGTACGTCTGTCTGTTAGGTACCTCTTCCCGCTATAACCGTTTAACGGATTTGGTTAAAATTAGGTGTAGATGTAGTTTGAGTCCCGGGGAAGGTCATATAATGGTTTTATCTCGAAAATCATTCCCTGAGGGGGTGCAATGGGGGTGAATGTTTGTTTGGAGCTACGATATTTAAACAAGTTCCACGCGGGACGAAGTCGCGAGCAAAGACTAGTTGTTCAATTAATTATTTGCAGCCCGAAAGGCTTTTAACACGCTACAAACGGCAGTTAATTACAATTTTATGGGTCAATCATCCAAAAAATACAGAAAAAGTTACATTATGTCATTTTAAATCGGTTTTTACGATTTCGCTCCGCGCAGTGTTGTTAAATCCCAAATAACTGACTCAACACTTTAATAAACGTTTATGTGCTTTATGAGTGTTTAATTTGAACTGGAATCCAATAATGGCTTTTGGAACCGAATATCGCGTTGGTTTGCTTGTTTTAAAGCCGGTGTTCATTGTAATTGACTGATATCTGATTGGTTAAAAATTATGTTATGTAAGTTATGTTCTTCAAAAAGGTGTGTATAGATTCTTAGAGGGTCGGCAACGTGCCTGTAACACCCCTGGAGTTGCAAGCGTCCATAGGCTACGGTAACCATCTACCATCAGTGCCGTAAGCTTGTTTGCCACCGACGTGGTGTAAAAAAATTGTGTAAATGTTGTCAGTTGTTAAAGCAATCAGATAAGCCCATTCAACTAAACGAAGTAATAAGGAAGAATCATATGTGAAATGAAAGTTATAGCTAAGCTTATTTGTTAACCAAAAAACCTACTTACTATATTCAAGTTATATCTTCTATAAACGCCTCGCTTCGCTCTTGCTCTCGCCTAACTCTTAGAGCGAGTATCCACTACAGCTATGCGAAGCAAGGGAGCCTTGTGCGAGAAAAATAACCAGCAACAGAAATAACATTGTGTGTGTGTGACAGCTATTCTGTCTCATGATCATCATCTCGCGGTGCGGCAATTGTTCATACAACAAATAATAGTGAAACAACTTGCCGATATCCTTCGATCACCCGTCGAGGACGCAGTAAAACGGGAGCCAATTAAATAATGTACAGCCTGATTATCCGCGTCCACTTTTTGTGGACTCGGATTATTGGGTTTTGCATTATCAGGCCGGACAAAAGTGGCTTCCAATTATTGCCACGGACCAAGTTTGCTCAAGGTGATAATGTACGGCCCAATAATGTACAGTCGGCGTCCACTTTTTGTGGATGCGGATTATTGGGTCGTGCATTATCAGGGCGGACAAAAATGGCTTGTCATAAGCGAACTCTACCTTAGGTCGGTTAGGTTAGGATTCTCTTGTGTCCCTCAGAGCAGAAATAGACACCCCGCGCAGCGGCGTGGCGTCGACTTACTGGAAATTTTAAGTCCGCACAGATAATGTACAGCCCGATAATCCGAAGCCACAGGGACTCGGATTATTGGGCTGTGCATTATCTCGTACTCAATTGGCTTCCAATTATTGCCCCGGACCAAGTTTGCTCAGGGTGATAATACACAGCCTAATAATGTAGGTACAGCCTGCTAATCCATGTACAGTAAGGGGGCGGGTTATTGGGCTGTACATTATTTTGATCGTGAATTATCATGGCTCTACATTAACCGGCACCAGTAAAACAACGCATTGCATTGACATGACCCAGCGAAAGTTAATTTGCAGTGAACTGGTTTTAGTAGACGATACTATGTATATTTACAGGGACACACGTACGCGTTGACAAACACAGACGCGCGTAAGTATGTGTGTGTGTGTGAGGCTGGCTACGGAAATCACAACTACAAATGCAAAAAGTAATTTACCTGTATGTTTGTAAACGAGACGAAAACCTGGTTACTGACTTTAAAGCTAACTTTTAGAAGAGAGAGAGAGAGAGAGAGAGAGAGAGAGAGAGAGAGAGAGAGGCAGAGACAGAGAGAGAGAAACCGACACACACTCGCACGCATATTTTTGTTTTTATAATATTAAAAAAAAATGTCAAATAGAAGATTCATATATTATTCTATTGACAGACTTTTTCCTCGTACAGCGCTCCGCTACCTCGACAGCTCTGATTGATGCCCGTCCTTACATAGTCAATTAGCGAGTAACGGAAGATCGCTCGCCAATTAGAAGCGCCAGGAGTAATTGATCACGGAAACATTGACGTTTATTACGAAATAACTCCCGCCTGTTTGTTCAGCGATTGTGAACGAACTGATTTCAAATTAAACCCGTCTGCAAGGCGTCTGTGAGAATGAAAATTAAGACATTTTTAAACCCGTACAACTTTGGTACGTTAGTACTATTACAAACCTACTCTGGGGCGTCAGCTTACGTATATGTTATAAACGCATTTTTCGACCTAGTCCCAAACTAAGCAAAGCTTGTACGATTTAGACGAGATTTTGTAAACAGATAGTTTGAGTCCCGGGGAAGAAAATAGGATAGTTTTTAGCACAGAATTCATCCCCTAAGGAGGCGAAATGGGGGTGAAACTAGTTAATTATATAAATAAAAGTCGCGCTACAAAAAAACATCCGTAGGTACTATCAACCAGTTATTTCTTCGAATTTAAACTTTCGTGAGACATGTTGAAAAAATACTTATAATAACACGCGTATTAAAACAACTTACGTATTAAATGTCACCATGGGCGACATGTTTCAAACTCTTCGGGAGTTCTTCTTCAGGATGAATGTATTCGCGGCGGTGTCGCTTGAATCACTGCCCGTGCCCGGTCCGAACGCCGTGCAGAGAGAGAGAGGAGAGACGAGTTATTTCTTAGTTGTTTTACAGTATAGGCCTCCACCCACCGAACGCGTGTCGTACGCGGCGCGTGTCGGGTGCGGTTGAAGCGACGCGTTAGCAATGCCTGTGTAGCGCGGGCCCGCCGCGTTGGTGACGGCGACGGTTAGCAACGCGTGTGCAGCGCGGGCCCGCGCTGCTGAGTGTGATAGGGATAGTGAGATACATATTAAATGTGTTGGTAGGGAGAGAGATATGACGCGCGGGCCCGTTCGGGCCCGAGCTGCTGCTGCGCTGCTCCTGCGCGTCTTATATCTCTCAATACCATCTAATATATATCTCACTATCTCTATCGCACTAAGCAGCGAGGGCCCGCGCGGGCCCGCGCTTCACACGCGACGCGCATGACACGCGGCCGCGCTGCCGAGTTGTAACTTTAGCGCCGCGGGCCCGCGCTCGGACCGCGTTCGATGTATGTTTGAAGTGTAGTTTCAATGCTTTACAACTTGCGCGGGCCCCGCGCGAGCTGCGCACGCCACGCGTTCGGTGGGTGGAGGCCTTTGTGAGCGTGAGAGCGCACAGTGTACAATACCAATATTGTTTTTATTGTGTGTGATCTAGAAATGTATAATACTAACTTCCGCCTGGACCTGGGATGAAAACTAATAGTTATTTAGGATACAAGTGCCGAAAATAGGAAATTCGCAACGAGTGGTGATATATTAAAACAAGACCGAAGGGAGTGTTTTAAATCGACACGAGTTGCGAATGACCTATTCGCACGTGTATCGTTCAACGTTTTACTGTAGTACATATGGCTCCGGTAGCCCAGTGGTTCAGGCATGCGGCTGTCAAACGGCGGTCGTAGGTTCGAATCCCGGCTCGTACTAATGAGTTTTTCGGAACTTATGTACGGAATATGATTTCATATTTACCGTTAGCTTTTTGGTGAAGGAAAAACGTCGTGAGGAAACCTGCATACATCTGCGAAGAAATTCAAAGGTGTATGTGAAGTCCCCAATCCGCACTGGGCCAGCGTAGGGACTACTGCCCTCCCCTCTCATATGAGAGGAGGCCTGTGCCCAGCAGTGGGACGTATATAGGCTGATGATGTGTGTGATGTGATGGCTTTTTAAAAATTCGTCGTATGCACGGCAAGTGCCCTTTTCCGCACTAGTGCGGGAAAGTAGCACAATATGTACTGTAATTAGTACATTACGTAACTAGGGCGGTGAATTCGTGAATGCTCCAGATCCCAGGTGTTTGTGGCCCGAACCGAAGGTGAGGGCCATAAATATGCGCTCTGGGGCTTTACGAATTACCGCCCGTGTTAAGTACAAAATTTTACGTCTTCACCTGGCCACAATGCAAGTTTTCCCGTACGCGCAGCGTGCAGTAAAACTCGCATTATGGGCAGGTGTGACGTAAAATATATTTTAATCCAGGCTATAAACTATCTATGTTCAAAATTTCATCTAAATCGGTTGAGCTGTTGAAGCGTGATTGTTTGTGCAATTGCTTGACGCTGTACTAGTATATGGCATGGGTACTGTATGTCAAAGTGGCATGGCTTGAATATGATTGGAAAAAAATCTTCTTAGTTCGAATTTAACCCTTATTACTTCGACAAGTGCCCATGCCATATACTAGTACAGCGTCGAGCACTTGGACGTTTACCTTATTACGAGTAGTATAGGATGTGGGCGTAAGTTTATACCATTTTTTTGTATGATATGTGATCTACATATAAAAATGGCGCTTGATATTAAACATCCCTTCATTATTCCTAAATAAGAATACAATTTTAATATTACCTAGTCAAACAATAATAAAAAATATCGTTTACGTTTTAACAATTAACAAGCCGTCCAACCGTTTCAGTTGTAGATACTCAAACAACGATAAAAAACCGCTATAAAATGCAAAAGCATCCTTCAACACCCAAAAAACGCGAACGAAGCAGCGTGCGGGACCTAGTAGCATATAAATTTGAATAATGGCCAACGGAGGATTTGTTGGTGAATCTGACTTTCAAATGTGGCCCAAACACGCGATGGTAAAAAATTGGTATTAAATGTCGTTATCTTGCCTACCCGACGCAAAAAGTGTCTGGATCCTGGTTAATTATGCGATGATTTTGCACTTACTTTTCTTTGCCTAGGCGGCATGCGATACCGAGTCCCTCTTTTTGAACAAACGAGCGAAGCGAACGAATCACTCCGTTTCAGCTTGGGGAAAAATTATTTCTTATGTCCAAATGTCCGGATGTCGGATTATCAGGCTGTTCTTCTCTACAGGTTGCATTGCTCAACCCATTCTTGATATAATTTGTTAGTTGGTTCAATACATTCATGATCATCCTCCTAGCGTTCCGGGGTCCGCTGCTTTGCCACCTAATCCCAAAATTTGGCATAGGCACTAGTTTTACGAACGCGACTGCCATCTGACCTTCGAACCCACAGTTAAAACTTGACCTTATTGGGATTAGACCGGTTTCCTGGCGACGTTTTCCTTCACCGAAAAGCTAACGGCAAATATTCCGTAAATAAGTTCCGAAATATTGGTACGAGCATGGATTCGAACCCACGATCGCCGCTTGACGGCCCGCATGTCTGAACCACCGGGCTACCGTAGCTTACCTGAATGTCATAATTATACTTCCTAAAAGTTCTCCTTTAGTGTCGAAGGTGGCAAACATCGTGAGGCAACCGGTCTTATGCCAATAAGGTATAGTTTTCCGTCTCGGTTAGAAGGTCAGATGCTAGTCGCTTTCGTAAAAACTACTGGAAAACCACAAATCTTGGGATTAGGTGTAAAATCGGACCCCGGGCATCTTTAGGGGAGCACCGGGAATAACGCTAGGAGGATGATGATAAGTAATAACATTTAGGTGTAACTGACTACGCGCGGAACGTTTTTCAGTCGTCTGTCTTTTTTTTTTTTATTGAATGCCAAACTAGCACCAGGGCGATTGATAATCGCTTGGCACGTATGTCAGTTAGATCTAAATGTCATTATTATGCTTGAGCAAAAGACAGTTCAGTTATCCTAAAGGTCGTTGGAAAAGGCGCAGCTACCCCTCAGGTTTCACTTTGACATTTGCACAAATACCGTACTCTTCAGTGTTAATACCCTAATAAATCCAGAACCTTCTTCAATTACCAATCTCCACACTGATAACTCATACGTGACACCTTTACTTGATATAATCAAACAAAACCCGCCTTTACTGCCTTTAAATAAGGACCAATTCAATACCACATCGACACGCAAAAACTTAACTCACGTAACTTTCCAACCGAAATACGCCATTTTGAATCTGTACAATGTAACACGGGCGCTGAGTCGTTGGAAAATCGCCGTTAATTCTGTAGGATAAGGTGCTGACGGAATGTCTGCTTGAAAAATTGTATGAGCGGCACGTCGTACCCATGGGGCGCGTGGAGTTCGGTTTAAAAGCATGGACGTGCGTTCGATGGCTGTTAAAGGTTTGGGATACACATCACTACGTAGATGGTTACAGTGGCTTGTAACAGTGTAGGAAATAATTAGAAACAATTTTAACGTAATATTAAAATTAATATTATTTCAAAATAATTTTATTCTTATTCACAAGACAATACAATTGCACAACTTAAAACATGAATCAAATAGAGATAACAACTCATAAAAAATAGATATTAACAACAGGCGGTCATATCGCTAAATTCACTTTATGGGATTAACATAACAATGGCCAATTTACGTGTAGGATAAATATATAAGCAACAAAATGAAATTAAAGATATATTTTGATTGCACACACATTGGTTCCTACTTATCGATAGGTACCTATTCTATGCATTATATTTAAAGAGGGAACTCTGTAAGGATTGATTTTTTTTCGTAGTGAGTAGTCTTCGGAAGTACAACACTAAATCTACAAGTAGAATAATTGCGCACAATGTGCGGCCTGTAAAAGGAGGAAATAACATCTGAGGCAATTTTAATTTAAAAAAAATTAAGACACTGACATTGGAACTAACGCGACAATTACCTATAAATCGGTCACCGGATATGACTTGGAACTGTACAAATATGACGGTTGTCGGCCGCATTCAGTGACAGACAACTACCTTGGCCTGTCTATAGGTATATGTGACCGCAGTAGACCGGGCAAATTAAGTTATATGTTTATTTACACAAAAAATTAACACAGTAATACAGTTTAAAAAATCCAGTTTCAATGAGTCGGTGCAATATCAATTTATATAAAAAACCGGCCAAGTGTGAGTCCGACTCGAGCACGAAGGGTTCCTTACCATTATCTATAAAAACGGCAAAAAAATCACGTTTAATGTATGGGAGCCCCCTAAATATTGTTTTTATTCCGTGTTTGAGTATTTGTTGTTATAGCGGCAACAAAGATACATTATCTGTAAAAAATTTAACCGTCTAACTATCATGGTTCATGAGATACAGCCTGGTGACGGACGGACGGACAGCGGAGCCTTAGTAATAGGGTCCCGTTTTTACCCATGTGTACGAAACCCAAAAATAAAAACATAATTCATATCAATAATAATTGGGTTTATGGACTATTCATCGTCTCACAATACTTAAGGCGTTCATGACACTCGTCAGTCCTTCTACTTGCAAACATGTCACAATACTTCAGGCGTTCATGATCATGACACACGTCCATCCTTCTACTTGCAAACACGTCACAATACTTCAGGCGTTCATGACACACGTCCGTCCATCTACTTGCAAACACGTCACAATACTTCAGGCGTTCATGATCATGACACACGTCCATCCTTCTACTTGCAAACACGTCACAATACTTCAGGCGTTCATGACACACGTCAGTCCTTCTACTTGCAAACACGTCACAATACTTCAGGTGTTCATGATCATGACACACGTCCATCCTTCTACTTGCAAACACGTCACAATACTTCAGGCGTTCATGACACACGTCCGTCCATCTACTTGCAAACACGTCACAATACTTCAGGCGTTCATGACACACGTACGTCCATCTACTTGCAAACACGTCACAATACTTCAGGCGTTCATGACACACGTACGTCCATGTAATTGTAAACACGTCACAATCATTCTAGCGACTGAAGCGATCCTTGTGCCACTTTCGCATTTGGCATCCGCATTTCGAATCTATACGCAAAAGCGTCAACTATTTATCCGACGAAAAATCCCAGCGTGCGAGCGAGTAATGCGACATATTCAACACGTGCGGCCTGAGCCAAAAGCCAAAAGAGCTTTTTTTTTGTTATAAAACTTTATTTTGAGATATTTTATTTAAGAATCCTACCCGGTTTCCACCAAGCCGTTTTACACTTAGCTCTTAATTAAATATATTGAAACTAGCTTATGCCCGCGACTTCATCTGCGTGGAACTCGTTTATATCGTAGCTCCATACAAACTAGCATTTGGCCTTCTCCGGGATTCCAACTATCTCTTTTCTACATTTTATCTTAATCGTTTCAACGGTTTAGGTGTGAAGTGGTAGAAGACATACAGTTACACTTTAGCATTTATAATTATAAGTTCCTATGTATGGATGTAGCATTCTTAATGTCTTTAAGTATTGTGAATATTATTATTTAACCAAAATAAAGATCAAAACATGTATTAATATGTTTTCCGACTTTTCAGGGGCTTTTTTTTGATGTCTGATATTTTGTTACTAGGTAGGTAATTATGATACGGCATTTTATCGATAGTCGACGATTTATGAGCAGCACTTCCAGAATTGGTTGGATCGTTCGCATTGCGATTCAACCACACAACGATTACTCAAATCAATTGTAGAGTATAGTTTGTTTCAGTTAAAATTACGATAATGCACTCAACGTTGGATCATTTCACAACTTCTTTTGTGGCTAAATGAGAGAAAAGTTGTCATAAAACTGACCCAAGTGTGGCATGTGTACCGGAGTAATTTCTGTTTATAGGTATTTGTTTCACAACCTCACGTGAAGGTAATAATTAAGATAAGACAATTTTGTTTCATGATAAGAAATTACAGTATAAACTCGCATGTACATGTCAAATCTTTAATGATTTACATCGTCATCGTCAAAAACAAAAAGCATAATTATAATATTAACACATGTCAACGAAGTAAAATACACGATAACAAGTAATTAGAAATACGAATATATCACTCTTTAGGTATCGTCATTCAATTTATATGAATGTCCATGTGAAAATACATACAATTAATATACAATCATAAGTAATACTAATTTACATGTCAAGTCGAGATCCATATTATTATACTCTTTAACTGTAGATGCTGGTTATGTAAATTCCTCGGTGTGATAATTTGTCAGTGTAATTACCTTTATTCCCAAAAGGGATAGGCAGAGCACATGAAAATTATGTTCCAGTGGCACTTCTAGTATAAAAGTGGGTATAAAAGATCGAAAAAATGTGATATCGCAGTGATAGGTGGCTAGCCCATCACCCACAACACACTTAAACCCTGCTCTCTTTGTCGACTTTTACGACACCCACGGGAAGAAAGGGGCTGGTGAACATCTAACCCGACACCACACGGGGAATGAGTATGAGTATACGTGCTTGTGATCCGTGCGTCCATAGCTACACCCACTAACGGTAGGTATCCACTATTAGATACCACTATACGTCGTAAAAAAGTCTAACAGTTTGAAGACTGGCCCGTCCAAAAAGACTCGCCATATATTTTGGCACAAGCTCAACGCGTTACAGGATCGTTTTTTATGTGTTTACCTTTATTTATGTACTCGCCCATATACCAATAGGAACTGGATGTATGGGAATGGATACATTGACCCTTTGGCGCTAGCAATTCCATAGGAATCCCGTTGTAATATCAGTTCATCGCGCTTTTTTAAACCGGATTCATACTTATCTAGACCTTATTCATGTTCATTTATTTCGTATTGATCATAGATTAAAAATATCATAATAAGATTATCAAAAATTAAAAACAATGTCAACATGGACATAAAATACAGGACTATCAATCTTATTAAATGTTCTCGATCGTTAAAATATGTTTTCCTTCGCAGAAAAGCTTACGATAAATATTCCGTACATAAGTTCCCAAAAACTCATAAGTAGCATTCGAACCTACAACCGCCGCTTGACAGCCGCATGCCTGAACCACTAGGCTATCGTAGATGACTTGTGAGGTTTAAAACGTAGTTCAATTTAAACATCCCATCCTTATTCGCAGAAATGATAACGTTGGGATTCAAATAAAGGCCGACTCGTAAAGTACACGCGTGTCGGGTCACGACGTTTACACGACACGAGACGTGTCCGACGCGGACGCAATATTCAAAGCTTCAACATCAGGAATTTCCTTCATGAGTGTGTGTTTGTTTGCCTTAGGGCAAGGGTGGGTAAAGTATTTTTAAAGATAGGGCAATTTTGAAAATCTCAAATAAAAGTACATAATATTGTAAGTCCACTAAGGTAGCAGGGTTGAAGTGTGTTGTGGGCGATGGGCTAGCCACCTTTCACTGCAATATCACATTTTGTCGATCTTGTATAGCAACATTTATGCTAAAAGTGGCGCTGGAACGTAAGTTTCATGTGCTCTGCGTAGTGCCTACCCCTTAAAGTGATAAATGTATGTATTAATGTATGATATAGACATAGGGTGAGTCCAGGGGAAGGACATACGATAGTTTTATCCCTGAAATCATTCCTTAAGGGGTGAAATGGGGTTGAAAATATGTATGTTATATTGTAAAAATAGGCAATCTAACAGTTTTCTGTATTTGTCTTTGTATTTTTTTCTCTTCGTGTCGATAGTAACAAGATAGTCTTTTTCAAGCGCGATATCTGTAGTATTAGAGTCTGGCAAACGAAAGCGTGACCTGGACTTTTTTTAAAGTGGCAACATTATAATCTGTTAAAGG
This sequence comes from Epinotia demarniana, assembly GCA_945867215.1. Taxonomy (NCBI): domain Eukaryota; kingdom Metazoa; phylum Arthropoda; class Insecta; order Lepidoptera; family Tortricidae; genus Epinotia; species Epinotia demarniana. The sequence continues at coordinate 1,116,085 of OX244277.1, forward strand.
CACGTCAAATTCTTTGGTTAGAGTTTCCGTAATTTGTTTGCACAATTATTTTGCATTAATACGTAATTGCCGTAATGTGGGTAAAACAATTAAAAGTAATGTGCGAAAGCTGCTACATACTATGATCAGTAAGTTCAAGAAAAAAAAGTGGAGAAAGAAGTTGTTTTCCAAGAGAAACAACAATGTTTAAATGCGATGTCGGATTTTTTAGGTAAGTATGACTTTGTTATCTTAATCCTTGTCGGCTGATTATTTGTTATAATAATATTGACGATAATGATGATACGTTCCTTATGTTTACAGATAATTTTGAGAATATTCAAGGAATCCGTAAATACCAAAAAATTCGTAATACCACATGTAATTTTTTTGAATTTGCCGCGTTTTCTCAGGCCACGCTTTCGTTTGCCAGATTCTACTTTCGAAGGGACTTTGGAGGTCTAGTTTCAGTAGGCGTGATGGGTAGAATGAGGCGCATGAGCGAGTAAAAAATAATAGCCCTGATTACGCTTACTTAGTACTCAACCGCGGCGTCAAGATATATAGGGGGTGACGTGGGGTGGTGTCAAAACTAGTTGCCGATTAGCGGGGCAGGAAGCCAGCCACAACACTTCATTAGTCAAGTCATATTTACCCGCGACTACTCCTACTTTGTTTCCAACACTGAGCTATCTATTACGTAACTGAGTTATCTATTAATAAATTCAAGAACTATGTGAAACGTAAACTTATTACGAAAGCTTATTATAGCGCACAAGACTACATGAATGATAAAACTTCTTGGGACTAATTTTGACTGGATTTATAATTTATTTATTCCTTTTGGAAAATTTTGACATTGTGTTTTTAATTAATTATTCTCGTTTTATTAATTTTTTGACATTAGATTGTCTTTCTAGAAACATTCTAGACTAGTATTTTTTTATATAAAATTATATTATACAATATTTCATATAAATTTTACTTTTTATGTTTAATAAAATACTCTAAGTAATTAGCTTAAGATTGTTTCTACCTGACGATTTGAAAGTGCTTGTTACTGGGCCTACTTGAATAAATATAATTTTGAGTTTGAGTTTGAATACTCAGGCAGCGCCGTAAGGTCAGCTGGTTATGTTATACAAGTAAAACAAAATAGTTAATCTGTGAGCTCTTGAGACTGCGTTTAAAAAGAAACTCAAAGTGACAGAATAATAAAGACAATATACTTAATTATTGATTGACAGAACAGCCGGACAGACACTGGATTTCTCTTTTCTATTCTCTATTCTAGAACTTCGTTTACTTCGCTCCCTCGTTCGACAATCGTTTACTGTAAAGAGATCCTAACAAAGAGATTTATACGTACTTGGAGCAAGTTGTTTCTTTTATTGACGTGAAACGAAGCGCGACTGACTGATACCACGATTATTACACTGGAGCCAGATAATAATGATATTTCATACGAACATTACGGACTAGTGCAGGAAGGAAGAATTTTCGCTTTATATTTTTGATGATAACTAAATTGTTTTGTTAGCTTTAGGATAGGAGTACTGCATGATTCAGGGTAGGATAGAGTAACTATATAAAAAGTTTAAAGGATTCGTTTTCATTATACAAGTTTTAATTCCTCATTTTACGTTGCACTTCTTTGAGTAGATGCCGCGTGTGAGATTAATTAAAAAAGTTGTTTTGAATAATAATAATAATTAATAATAAAATCATCTGGAGGTCGTGGGTTCGAATCCCGGCTCGTACCACTGTTTTTTTTTCAAAACTTATGCTCGAAGTATCAAATCATTAGATATTATTTAATAGTTGAATTTTCGGTAAAGGAAAATATCGTGAGGGAACCGGTCTAATCTCAATAAGGTCTACTTTTTCCTCTGCGTTGGAGATGGCAGTCGCTTTCGTAAAAGTAGTGCCTACGTTAAATCATGGGATAAGGTGCCAAAGCGGACCCCGGGCTTGTTTGAGCGCTACCGGGAAAATCGGTAGGAGGGTTATGATAAAAAAAGTTGCTATGTGAGTAATGTGAGTCTGAAGCTAGTAGGTAAGTTTATCTACGTACCGATACCGCACTGACACTGCATGGCCTAATGCGGAAGCGACATAAATTAGAACCTTTAGAAAGAGACGAGTAGTATTCTCGCACGCAGTCTTATGCTAGCCGTGCTGAGATATTGACAGGACTTTTTGTGGTCACATAAGCACTGAAACTATTATTATATCGAACAGTCTTATCCTAGACACGCTCACATACATTATTAACACACACACACATATGTCATATTGACGTTTATTATGAATGATGTTTTAACATAGTATTTTTACTAACATATTTTATGGATCTGGTCTGAATTCAATAAATTTAACTGAATTGAATTAAGTAACAGGTTTTTTTTAACTGATGACTGGTAAAATTTGCGGGAGTCGACTGGATGGCGCAGGACCGGTCATTTTGGCTCTCTTTGGGGGAGGCTTATATCCAGCAGGGGACGTACGGTTGATACTATGATAAACAGGATTTTTTATGGTCATGCGAACACTAGAAATATTTTATCGATACCCATAAAATCCCACATACGGGCACAACACGTTCCCGCAAAAAACGTGAATAATGTAACCATTTCCAACCATCTTCCCCACGTACTTAACTAAATAGCTGCATAACCTTACCCTTCTGACTACACGCCGTGACAAAACGTTTTAGGGATGAGCATATTTTGATAATGGCGTTAAACATTACCGTTATAATTATTAGGGTTGCCCCCCCCCCCCCCCCCTAATATGTGAGCAAGAAACTAAAGTCTTTTGAATTTAGTTTTTTGGATCTGCTCTTGATGGCGTAGTTTTTGGCCATTTTCGTAATGACTGGAAAGGGTTCAAAATACAAAGATAGAAAATAAGACATAATATTGACAAATTTTACATCAATCCAATAATGTTAATATAAATTCCTATAACAGCCTGCTTATGCAATTCTTTGTAGTGATGTACGAAATATGTTTGACCTGTATTGTGTTATTATCAATAAATTACGTCTGTCTTAGATTTTTTATCGATATCTACATTGTGTGTGTTTTAACTGACTTGAAAAAAGGAGGAGGTTATCCATTCGCCGGTTTCTTTAATGTATGTTCCCCGATTATTAGAAGACTCTTGGGCCGATCTGGAAACTTTTTTTGTATGAAATTTTATCCTTTCCATTTAGTTCATGGTCACCAAGTCAGGATCTGATAATAAGATCCTGGGAAAATCAAGGGGACTCTAATTCTATAAGCACACTTTGGGTACTTATTGGTTTGAGGTCGGTTATTGTTACCTATGCAAAGTTCAAAATGTGCCCAAGCGAGCTGCGTCAAAGCGTCTTTGCCAATATGTTTTATACCGGGTGGAAAGGCACGACGATACTTTCCGCAAAAGGGGGATTGTTTAGACTTAGTACTGTATTTCCTCTAAAGAAACTAGGCTCATATTCGTAAGCTTTTTGAAGTTATAGGCAGTTAACTTTTAATGCAAAATACTGCAAGTGACAACCTTAATTGGGTTCAGTAATATTTTAAGAATAACACAAGGGTCAGTGACCTTAATCAATACGTATATACAATTATTAGTACGTAGTAACAGTAGGGTTCTCACTAAGAAGAACATTAATTAATTTTAATATTTTTACTAATTGTTCGTAAAAAAAACTATACATTAAGAATCGATTCTCCATCACTTAAACTAACTCTCCTGTGTGGAAAGGATCGTCGTGCCTTTCTACCCAGTATACGTATAAAATAATTAATTATTTAAATGATTATTTATTTAAATAAACAACAGCCATGTAAAAAATAATACTTGCAAAAATAGACAGAAATTAGGCCTTAATTTTCATATTAAACTAGCTTTTGCCTACGACATCATCCGCAAACACTCGTTAAGAGGGATTTATACCTTTGGATAATACGTACTCGTCCGTACAAAAAGAGAAAATGTTTTACCACTGCTAAATATTTTCTAATCTCAACGATTTTTTGTTGTCACAATAAAATACTAGGTTTATAGGATTTCCTTTTTCCAGCAATTAATTCCTTCAATAAGCACCTCAAAAGCTTTTTTTAATGTGAAACGTTTATATATTATGCCAAAGTGATCGAAATAAAAATCAAACCATAACAACACTGAGATGCACAACGCTGAGATGGAACCGTTTCGTGGCAATGTTGTTTTCTATTTTGTTATTTGATTTATTTGCATGTATGTGTTATTGTCATGAATAAATGTTATTTTATTCTATTCTATTCTATTCTATTCTATTCTATTATTTTCATTGATTTATAAACATTTAGTTAGTGGAAATCGTATAGGTACTCCCGAAATGGAAATTTCATCAAAAAAGTAACTATTGTCAGTCGCGAGCTGCTAGCTACTGCAAAACTGGAGAACCGATGACCGTTGGGGCGGAAAGGTTCGACCACGTGCCACACAGGCGCAGCGTTGATAAACCCCACATAAAGTGGAGTAAAGGTTGCAGGACTCCGCTGGATACGGGTGGCGCAGGACAGGTCACTTTGGCGCTCTTTAGGGAAGACCTATGACCAGCACTGCAGTCTTTCGTCTTTCGGCTGATATGATGAGGATCATGACGCACACAAAGGCGCGTGCAGCAATTTTTTCTGCCCATTGGATGAACAATTAAATACTTAATACATAATGTACATACACCGTAACATTGCATTAAATATCTCTCACACACAAACCCCACCAAACTAAATATAATAACCTAAACACTATATGTTAAACACGACTCTAAATCACATGCAAATTGCATATATATCACAACATACGCAAACGCGCGTTATGACAAATTCCCGCGATATTTCACCGACGACATCGCGGTCTCTTTATTGTGTGGAACCCCCTTTATACGACCACGCTGGGTTAACTATTGCAATTATGCCAGAGGGTTTAAATATGGCTCGTAACTGATAATGGGAGTAATAACTGGATCTAATAGTAGAATATTAGTTAATTTAGCATACCAAGTAATTATAATAATTAGTCAGTATTTTGTATGTGTGTATGTGTATATAACAGTTTTATGTATTAAAATATTGTAGTAGTAATCAACGCTGAGTTAGTTTTATACTGAGTTTACCTTTGTTGAAGTCAAGTATTTTTTTGCAGAATATAGTTTAGATATAATAAGATAACACTACAGGGTGTCCCGTAAATGGCACGTCACATTGACACCGAAGGAAGATTAGCTTAAGAGGACCCGAACCAACCTACTCGTATTATGCCCCATTAAAAGTTGCACGGTTTTCGAGTTATTGGCTTTAAGTCTTTCCCGTTTTTTTAAATTGTTAGTGTCGTCGTTTACTTGGAAAGCCCTGTTAAACTGTTGCCCTGTGGAAGCCATGTTAGTCTAAGGTAGTCTATTGGAAGACGAATCGTTGGCACTGAGGCGATAAATGTGGCGCCAGCAGCTGCCCGGCACACTTCGCTCGCCCAGAACACGAGCATCTCTCTAACACATTTCCCAGGAGATGGATTGGGCGATTGGGGCCGATTTTATGGCCACAGCGTTCCCCGGACTTAAATCCTCTGGATATTTTTTATTGGAGTTATCTTAAGGACAAAGTCTACTCGAAGCAAGTGAGGTTAGAGGAGGAGTTAAGGCGACGTATGTTCGAGGCACGGTTCGAGGTTCGAAAACCGTGCAACTTTTACTATGGCTTATTATTTTCGCGGCGACAGAAAAATTAAAGAGCAGCAAACTATTTGCAACTAAAATAATAACTTGTCAGCGATTAAATATTTTGGCAATCATTTATATTAAATGAGCTGTAAACTAAGGATATTTTAAAATTCAAATAATGGCAGCTACTTTAAGGTAGCAGAAATAATAACGGAAGCGGCAGCTGTGCTGCCGCTTTCGTCTTCGAGGTTATTTTTTTTATAAAAGAGCAGAAAACTTGTTTTTTTTATGACCTTGATTTATTTTATATGCAATCCATTGAACAATTAGAGTAGGCCATTTTCAACTTTTTATCCGCTGTCATGTTTCCGCTCAATTCAGTTAATTCAGTCGCCAAAACAATAACTCGATGCTAGTTTATATTGAAACAAAGCCGACAATTGATTACTTAGCTGCTACTTTTTACTTTATACTAGTCTCCGCAATTAGTCGCCAACTTATTATTTTTGCTACCTCCTTTAATTTTTTATAAATCCCTAAATCAGATTAATTTGTCGCCGCGTTAAATACATGCCTTTTACTATTAGGTTGGTTCGATGTCAATGTGACGTGCCATTTACGGGACAACCTGTATACAATATTCTATCAAATATTTTGCCACATGCTGCATGCAACTATTTACGAATTAGGCATTTAACTCATTGTAATAGTTAATAATTCATATTTATAATTGGTCAATTACAATTGACTTTTTAGGCCAAACATTCTTTATAGCATAAAATCTTCTTTTTAATGGACTTAAAAAAAGGAGGGGTTCTCAATTCAGTTGTATTTTTTATCTCCGTTATTTATGAGCCGAATACAATTTTTGTTGTTTGCAAGTAATATGCTTTCAGATTGGTCCCACTATTTTCAAATATCCAGTTGGATGATGGGATCTACGAGGAATGAGGTAACTTCACAAATATGCATAATATTTATAATTAGGCACGCATGTAGTAATATTGGTATTTTATTTATTTATTTATTTATAAATCATGTAAACGTGACATTACAGTTTAACAACCAATACATACGTTAAAAAACTAAGACTAACAATTGAAAATTATATTTCGGTATAATAAAAACAAACTATTATATTCGAACTATAAAACAATAAAAGTGCAGAAAACAGAAAAAGACTTAACTAGCAACAGATTTCCCAATAAAAGTCTGGTATTTGCACCCGGAAATCACAAAATTTAATGTGATGAAGTGGAACTGATTATGACGACCACAGAATGTCCCTGGAACTCCTCAATGATGTCCCTACTTAAAACTATAAAAGTAAGTCACAGTTTCTGATACGATTCCGTTGAAATAGCAACTTATGAAGTGCTCTCTCAGAATCACCTTTTCCTCAAATATTATCGGCCCAACGTTTTGTTCTTTTCTATAATAATCAATGTTCATGTTGTAAAGTGGAGAGGAAATGCGAAAATGTTCTTGTGACTTGGCGGAGTACTGAATAGAAATCGGTTAAAACATAGAAAATTATATGTGATTTATGATGCTAATATTACTTGTTGTTTTAAAACGCTGTATAAAATGTTACAAAATTTTACAAATGGCTTATGAATTTTGTTTTAAGATGGGAGCAAGACATGAATAGTACTAGTATATACGGAAGCTACATCTGTACTGTTTGTAAGTTGATTACGAATTTTTTGCTTAAACATGAACTAGGTACTACATGTTTAGTCAAAATTACATGTAGACATGAGTAGTTCGCGAATGAGTGATTCAAATGAAGTACTTCACTTGGTGTCACTCTTTCGTTCACTAGTTCAGTTCGGATTCATTTACTTCAACACTACAGTATATCATTTAGAAAATTGATAGTTAATTCTGCCTATTGATCATTGAATATGATTCGATTTGATTCGATTTATTGTTATTATTACTCAATATTTCATTGAAAGACACGCGTACGACTGATATGATATACCTCAATCTAATCTATCTATCTATATAAACTGATGTAGATACACCTGAACTGAATTGATTTAGTGAACTAAAAGAGTGATATACTTCACAGCGAACGAAAGATGCATATCAATCTTTTCTTTTTAGTGACACATTTTGCGCATGACTAATAACATGCACTTATATAGTATCGAGATTGTCATTTGTATCATGCATGACTAATTTGTTAAACTTACAAAAATATTTGACCTATGTATAGAATGGATCTTCGGAATGGAGATCTATAACATACTAATATTATTAATGCCACAGTGTATCCGTCTGTCTGTCTCTTACCTCTTCACGCTTAAACCGCTGAACCGATTTAGAAAAACTTTGGTATGGAAATGGTTTGAGTCTCGACGAAAGACGTAGCATAGTTTATTTCCCGGAAATCATTCCCTTAGGTGGAGAATTGGGGGTGAAAGTTTGTATGGAGCTACGATATAAACGAGTTCCACGCGGACGGAGTCGCGGGCAGAAAACCTGGTGAAAAGGCGGTGGAGTAAGTTTCAAATGATGTCACCGGCCCACATCAACTAGCCATTTGCTTCTGCGCAGCAACGATATTTGCCTTGCATACGAACAATTGTATAAATATCAGCCAGCAAGGTTGTACCATTTCTATACTGTTATTTGCTGAGGTTTTTTGTCTGCAAATGCAAACACCGAATTGTTTATGGAAAATTATAAATCTTAAAGAGTTTTCTTATCCCTTACAACCTTTTTGAACGGAGAGTATTGCGTTATTGTTTTGGACCTGTGAATCGCTTTTTGGGGTTCCATATGTACGAAGAAAGCGGAATCATTACAGAAGAATGGTCTTTTATATCTCACGAGTTGTAAAATAAAATCAAATCAATATTTTGCGGACAATCTTACTTAAACTAACCTAGTCCAAAACTAAGCAAAGTTTAAACACACACACACATAAAAGGCCACATAAAAAGTATGGCCGCCAGGGTTCTTTTTACATGTGTCGACCTGTAATATGGGTACCTACTAGAACACGGTACGACAAGATAAAGCGAGATAGACGACAGTCTATCTATCTATTTTTTAACGATTGTTAAGTAGGGAATAAAAAACACCTAAAGTTTGACATGAATGCTGTTTCCTGATTGGTTGATTTTAATATAATATTAGCTAATTTAATATCAGCTGTATTCTGGTTAGTTGATAGCAAATACAAACGTTTTTATAAAGTATTGTGATTGGTGGGCTTAATGCGGTGAAGTGTTTTGATTGGTGAACTTAACATGTTTTTAGTAAGTTAGGCTTGTACAATAACCATATAAAAAGTAAAATATAAAACTATAAAAACAAAACATAAAATCATTTAAAAAAACTTAACCTAGGGTACCGCCGGCAGCGAGGCGGGGCCTAAGCTGCCGATGGTCAGGGCGTCAGAGACAGGAACCTCCTGACTATTCGCGCAGTATCCAGGAGTAATGCTTTCTGTATCTGACCCTCGATCCAGCCATCTAGCGAGTCTCTTAAGGTGATGGTCGAGACTCTTCAGTATTAAACCGTTCGCCGAAACAACTTTCGGGACGATAATCGTCAAATCAACATCCCACATGGCGGTAACCTCGTGAGCCAGGGATAGGTACTTGCTGGCTTTGTTCTTCTCGGCCTTCAAGAGGTTCTCGTCATGGGGAAGGGTGATGTCGACGAGCAATCCTGGCGTTTATTGTTATAATTATTATTTCTTTATTTAAAAGGTCCACAATTGATAAGTAACAAAGGCTTATTACATTAAGTTAGTAAACAACACTATATTAACTTAAAACTAACTAAACTAATTTATGTAACGAACCCTCTCGGAATGAGGGTTTATTAATTCCTTCATCCAGTGCCTTTGCAAAAGGCTATCGGATCGGTCAGCTAGTGCTCTTGGTAAGCTGTTTGGACTGCTCTGTACTCTGTTCCGGATGGAGGTAATTTTTTTATGGATTATGGCATGAAACCCATCTACAGTGTGTATATTTAATATTACCACAAATTGTAACCAGAGGTACGTGTTAGGGCTACGAACCGATATTGCAAGTAAAAATAAGTTATGTATAATAAGTCTTAATTACCAAAGCGGAATTAAATTTTGAAAATTTATCTAGATATACTACGTACACTGTGACATGATGACACACGGAAGAATCGGGTGACATGTGACAATTTATTGTGATGTCACGTCAGGAAGACAAAGTAGTCATCCACTGCATGCTGAATTATTTTATATGGAAAAAATAAAGATGGTGTTTAAGAAAAACAATTGCAATATCGGTTCTTAGCCTTAACACCAACCTCTGGTTACAATTTGTGGTATTATTAAATACACATACTGTATAAATAACTACAACTTAGAAAATCTGAAAAGCCCCCGACAGCCCAATATTTCAAAAACGACTCAACGGATTTTCATGAAACACGGCTAAGAACACCCAGGATCACATCAGCTGTTGTATAAAAAAACCGCATTCGAATCAGTCCATCCGTTTGGGAGCTACCATACCACAGATAGATAGACAGACACGTTAAACCTATAACACCCCTCTCTTTGCGTCGGGGGTTACAAAAGAACGTGGAAGTGCTAGAAAAGATGTAAGAAAGAAAAATAGGATGTTGTCAAAAACCATAGGGACCAGAACAGACGAGATGTTTGGACACTAGCTATACGTACATTTGCAAACATGCCTGATGCATTACAGAATCTAGGCAGTCCCAAAAGCAGCCTAAACATGTTTCATGATACAAAGACACCCTTTTGAAGCATGAGAAGTGAAAACCTAAGTAAAAACGCAGTTTGATGAACCATTTTTGCGAGATAGATTCGCGCTTGGCCGGATTATCATAAACGGCTTCATTACATATTTTTCACAATTCACAATGAAAATACGGTAGTATGGTTTGATCATTGCTAGAATTGTGTTGCTTGGAAAACTGTGGAACATTTACTTACTTGAAAATGAAATTTATTTTTGGTAAATATTAATTAAATACAATGTTATGGTATGTTAGGGTAAGGGACAAATATTTAGGGTTATTTTATGAAATTGTTTAGTACAATAAGTTCAATTCAATCAAATAATGCGTTGGTCCCGTGCTTCAGGCAGTGTCATTCTTGTCTCGCTTAGAGGCAAAAAAGATTGAAGATTGTGACTATCCGAATGCTCCTTGGCTAGATGTTATGTGGAATCTCTTATTGATAGGATAATGTTAAATTAACTTCGGTTTATATATGTTTTTGTAGGTTGTTCTTTCAAAGTTTATAAAAAATGATAATGAAAAAAGGTGTATTAGAAATGCAACACTTCAAATGTACGCATAGGTACGATATTATCCGCATGGTAAACTAAATAATTGGAAAAATAAGCGTTCGGAAATTTTAATACAAGAAAATTAAAAAATCAGCTAATCCATCTAACAAACGCCCGTCACGCCTTTGATCGAATTTTAAAGGTGGCATATTATTCCAGCGTTTTCGGCGATTGTTCTTCTGGCAGCCATGTTAATCTACGTAGATGCGCGTGTTTGTATCTGCACTGAAGAATACGAACCAGTATGTTCCGTCAACAATATCACGTACGGCAACGCCTGCAGGTAAGAGCAACTATTGATTTTTCCAGTGTTTCTTCTGCCAGCCCTGTTTGTCTACAAGAATGCGCGTGGTTGCAACTGGGGAGTCTATGACCCAATGTGCTCCGTCAACAATTATGTAACCTACATTGACAACTGCACCTAAGGGCAACTGTTGAGTTTTCAGTGATTCTTCTGTCAGCCGTGTTAATCTACGTGGAGGCGCCTGGTTGCAACTGCCCTTCAGTGTACGACCAGTGTGTTCCGACAAGAATATCGGAACACACTGGTCGTGAATGTCGGAACAAATGCCCCGTAATCTACGAACCAATGAGTTCAATCAACAACGGTAACAATTGTACCTACTTAAACTATTGAGTATCTAGTGATTACTCTTCTGGCAGCATTGTCAAATGTACAGGAGGTTTGCTGCTTTTGCATTGAGGTCTGATGATACTCGACTATGGCTTGGTTGTTTCCAACCTTCGGTAAACGTAAGTAACGTACGCTAAAATCTGATTACATAGAAAGTTCGACAACTTTCTATAGAACGGCAGCGGCCGGCGCCATTTTTGTTAAGCGATCTGTGAAATGTGGTTGATGTATCCCACTTTACGTACTACTGCTAAGTACGTTTGTACTCACAAAGGGCCGAATACTTTTGTACAGTCAGCGGGTCACCCCCCACTTAAACTAATATCGTTAGTCCTAATTTCATTACACCTAACAACGTTCGATATAATTTTCATTAGCCCTGATATTCGGATAACTAATATTATATGGCATAATTATTTGCTGCGCCTAATTTCAAACCTCCTAATCATTCCTAATACTAAACATCAAGTGTTGTCATTGATAATTAGGTGTAGTCATTATTAGGAATTGCATTATTAGGCCTAGGAAGAAATCGGTCAAATAAAAATAGTCTTAGTGAGAATTCGGTCATGAAATTAGATATTATGAAAATTCGGGATACTGAAATTAGGGCTAATGAATAATTAGGAACAATGAAAATTCGGGTTTGTGATTTTAGGGTTAATGAAATTAGGGCTAGTGAAATTGGGTATGAAATTATTAGGGCTAACGGAGGGGAACCACAGTCAACAGTGTCGCTTTAACTTCAAGTTTAAACTACCATAGGAAATTGACAAACAGGTGAAATAGACAAAGCATTCAGCTACTTATAAGTTCCACAGTACTAATGTGTACTAATGTAAGTTGCACAGTGATCTCCTCATTGTCTACAAAAACAGTGGTAAACAACGGGCTGCTTGGTGGTAAGTAGACCCTGGCGATTCTAGAAGAAATGACAAGCACGTCCACCCTTTATTGATTTTAGGATCCGTTGTGTTGATAGCAAGTGACGTGAAGGAGGGATCCGCCTCCTTCTCAACATAACATATCCTCGAAGGCTCCGTCGATTGATAGGGATTTAGACTCAAAAAAGTATGAAAAACTCAAAAAGAAAGAAGGCAAAAAATATGCCAAGTGACGAAAATCCCATTCAGATATCTCAAAGAATTACGAAGCTACGACCGTTTTAAAATTATATATTGTTGAAGAGAGAAAACGCAAACGTGTGTTACGTCACGTTACGCGACACGCGCCGGGGGGCCGCGTCGACGGCGGCGCCGAACACAACGGGCGCGGCACGATGCCGTTTATTAGTGACGTCACAGTCTTCCAGCGTCATCGTTTCACCTGAAGTTGCGTTTTGCGAAAAAGGGACAGAACTTACCCCTTCTTAAAACTTTGGACACTTATAACTACATTTTTAAGAAAACTACACTAAAGTACAGTTTTTCGAGAAAATATGACATATTTTATTGATTATTTTATTTAGTGTCTGTACCCCAATTGCCACTTCAGCTAAACTCGTCTCTGGCGCACCTCTGAGTGAGTAATGTACTATTTTCGTTTTCAGGCGAAGTTGTACTGGAGACCCGTACGCCTACAGTGGAATATGCGGCGAACGCACGGATATGTAAGACAACACATATTTAATGATATATGATTTATTATGTAAACCTTATGCGATTCATTAAATATATTAAAAAGCCTTCGTTATTAAATTTTTAGCACCAAGGCAATGGGTATATACTAATGTATGAAACGGTATTCCAGACACACCAGGTTTGGTTCTGGCGTGCGTGTAATATTTTCAGGGTTTCATACATCAAGAGGAAAAAAAGGAAACCTACCACTTTGTTGTCAGTCTGCCTGTCTGTCCATCCGTCAAGATCCTTAATTGTCCGATTACAAAAATATTTCGCCAGTATTTAAAATGCACCTACATAATAGGTATGTATATTATATCATTGCGAAAGTGTGTCTATCTGTCTGTCTGTGTGTTATCTCTTCACGCTTAAACCGCTGAACCGATTTTGATGAAATTTGGTATAAATATAGGTTGAGACCCTAGGAAGGACGTAGGTTTACTATGTTACCTGTGTGATGTATGCTTTTATCCCGGAAATCATCCCGCAAAGGGTGAAATAGGGGTTGGAAGTTGGCAAGGAGTTACGATATAAACGCCACGCGAACGGAGTCGCGGGCAGAAGCTAGTTTCAAATATCGCAGATGTAATACAGACCCTTTGCTACCGCGGAGTTCGTTCGCGAGTGTATCTGTATGAGTGGATCTCTATCGCACTCGCATATTCGAGGGACAATGAAAGAGATACACGAACAAGCAGCAGACGCTTTAGCTAATGAACATTCCAAAATCTTAATTTCCTTTTAGGACGGATTCAAGGACAGAGAAAAGTGAAAAATGATAACACGGATATATGTCACACATTCCAGCGGATTATCGTACAACGGCATTCAATTCGCGTAATCGTCAACCCGCCGTATTACAAAACAGCGCTATTTTGTATAACAGCTAGATGTTATGTGAATCGGCGGATTATACTATTCCACTGCGACATATATATACAAATAGCTATCTTGGGATTAGGTAGCACAGCGGACCCTGAGATCGTTACTACCGGGAGAAAAAATATAGAGGAATTGTTTATTTATTTATTGGTACAAAATAAATTACACGGCATTACAGTAGGTACTATTGCACTGCGAAATTTTTAACAGGAAGTACACATAAAAAAATAATCTTAATAACTAACTGCGGACGGACGGTCATCCATTGCCTCACAAAGGTTTTTGCATTTAGCACAAATTAGCCTCTAACTACTGAAACGTCGAAGTTAGGAGCCGACCTGAGAAGTGTGTTGATGTAGTGCAAAGTGCGAACCCGCGGTGATTGCCTGTACGCCACAGTGCGCGCCTTAGGTGCTGCAAGTTAGTCGCAATGACAAGGTCTAAAATTGAACTTTGCCTGAGACAGAGAAGGGACGCGTCGGCGCAACAGCTGCGAGACAAGCTGAGGGCAGTCTGAATCCCCCCGTAATGTTCTGCACGCCCCGGTCATGAGTGCATAATTACGCCTCACTTCCAGGGAGTTAAAACCCAGAGTTCCAAGCAAATATTTTGTCGGTTAAAGGAAGGCATGGTGCCCATAGATTTTTTAAATAATAATCTCAATAACTTCTTTTGGATTTTCTCCAGAAGCGAGGCGTAAGTGACCTCGTGGGGATTCCGCACTATAGACGCTGCCTCATAACTACAGCGGTAAAGACAGACAGATTATCATTCTCATATATATTTTCTACGCGCACTATCGTGTCAACCAATCTAACGCCTTTCTGAACGGTAAGTGGACGCCATTGTCAACAGATACTGTGAATATTTAAGGTAAAGAATGGCCAGTACTATGGGCACAAGACCTTTTTATCCGTCTCTAAAAAAGGAAGAGGATGTTTCACTGTATGTCTTTGTAAAGTATGTTGTCACCAAGTCGGGATTTGATACAAATCAACCAATGAATTGAAGACAACGTTTGATAAATGCTTTGATCTAGTTTTTGACTTTATTTTCGATTCGATATATTTCTTTATTTACAACAATTATTGCATTGGGAATCAAGGAATATTAAAACACAAACGTGACCCTATGAGTTGAGGTTGACTAGTAGAGAATGCTTACGGGATTACGCCCGCCTTTAGTACGGTAAGTATTTATATTTTGCAAAAGATATAAATTTAATAAATGAATAAACTTACAAACGTAGATATTTATGATCTTAACATTAACACTTTCACTGTCAAGAACCCTCCTATCGGGCGCCTATGCCGTAGTCGCTTTCCGCTACGAGAAAAACCACGGAAGCGAGGACCTGCCAAGAGTGGCTACGAATTTAGCGCGTAGCGATTCTTGCCACAGAATGTGTTAAAAACCACTCTTACGAGGTCTCCTTTAACAATATCGAATTGTAATCATTATTTCTACACAGCATACAATACCGTAACAAAACACCAATACTCCATTACTACCAGTTACCGAAAATTGGGCCGCAAAAGAATTTAAATAACGGCTGCGTAAAGCTACACAAGTTAGGTTAAATTCGTTTGAAGATACCCAATAGCGAGTTGGTAAATTAGATTATTTTTGTACGGTTGAAACAATTTTGCGGGAAATTTCCAAGTGAAAAGAGAGAGCGGTTACCATTTGACGTTGTCACTTACATATTCTTCTTCCACGACGACAGCTTACGACTGAGGGACATGACCGCCATAAGTCAGTCTCTCTCCAAGCAGATAGTTAAGCACCGATGGCCGTTGGGGCGAAAATAAGCAGCATGGGTAGACCCCCCCACAAGGTGTGCTGATGACCTGGTAAAGGTCGCGGGAGTCCGCTGGATGCGGATAGCGCAGGACCAGCAGCGGACGTCTTTCGGCTGATAGGATGATGGTGATGAGATAGTAAAGCAGGTTTGTCAAGGTTCGCAGAAGTGAGCGCGAGCGTTCCCGTGCCTGCGCTATAAAGCAGCGCATAGAGCACCGTGGGGTTTTAGTGTAAGGCCTGAGTGGACGCCCCGCTCAGAGCGGAGCGTGCAGCGTCCATATAAAACAAATGCAATTTATATAGACGCTCGGCAGGGCGTCCACTCAGGCCTTGCACTTAGACGGTAGACCAGTCGATTCTCGGGAGTTCGTCACACCCGTCCTGATTCCCCAGTCAAACTGCAGCAGAATAGGCTTAAGACTTAAGATGAGTAGGCTTAAGACGCGTTGGAATAATATTCTTATTCAACCCTTCCATCACTTAAACAATTTAACCCTTGTTTTACAGCATTTTTTTCTGCCAAACTGCAAGACAAATTGTTGGCAGAGGGACGGCTGTTCCTTGTTTTGTCGACAAACTTTTCATCGAAAACGTTTCAAGTAACATTTAGTTCACCAATTATTGTTTGGTGTAATTTTATTTCATGACCAATACAATATTTATCATTTCATGGAATAACTGTACAGGGAATATTATTTGGCAAATGATTTATTTTCTATTAATTTTAAATGGCAGAATAACAAAACAACGAATCTCATTTGTTCGAAATTTTATTACAAAAACGAACAACAACTGATTCCAGGGGTATAACTAGATAAGGGCAGGCAGAAAAAGGGGTTTTGGGGGGTGAAGCCCCCCGCAGCAAAAAACAAACAACCGTAACAATTGTATTATAAGTAGGTTAGGTTAGGGTTCACTTGTGTCCCTCAGAGCGAAAATAGGCACCCCGCGAAGCGGGGTGACGTCGACACGCTGGCGGTTTGGTAAGGTAAACCTTACCTAAAGGTTAGGCTAAAATAATTGCCATATTTAACTGCGTAGGTATGCCAACTATTTTAATTTTAAATAATAATCCTTGTAATAATTTGTATGTTAATTAAAAATACTTGAAATAATAAAACACAAAACGTTTTCCATGACATAATTCATCTATATAATGAATCATCCGACAAGTAAAAATACACGATTGAAAATTACTTGTAATGACCATTCCACGAACTGAATTGTCCACGAAATGAAAATATATGAAACCTTGACTTTGAAGTAAAATTCGATGAGGTGAGTGTCGTCAATTTGATGATAAATCCAGAGGGACTCCTTTACAAAAAAAAAGATGGGGAGGCGTAGCTATAAGCTTGTTACTATAGTTACAAAAACTGCGTGATAAATATACTAGCTGGAAGAAGGTTGCCTACGTTGCAGTCACTGAAGGAAGATTGAGATAGTTGCCAAAACCCAAAAAAAGTTCTTATACCATCGGAAAAAAGTGAATTAGGTACCCTGCAAGCAGCTTCTGCTTGCCTTATTACGAGCTGGGGTTTGTACTTTGTCCGTCATAGAAGTAGACGTCGGGCAAAGTCCTGAATCATGTCCCTTAAAATGTGTTTTTATGGCTAACTAACTTTGTCAGTTTCAACTAGATGACAGCTACTGCTGGCAGTGCTAGTAACCGTGTGTTAATTGCTCAAAATTTATTTTTTTATTTTTTTTATAATGATATTTTCTTTCTTTTTACCCCGCTTCCCGCTCATACCTCATTCACCACCAGGGCATTCTCTCGTGAATTCAAACGGCGCGTTAAACAGTCGAGTTCCTTTATCGGAAATAAAACCTAGGCAATTTTATATGGAGCCGACCTTAACACTTAATGTGCGGAAATTACTTCAAATATAAACTTCTATCTAAGACATTTAATGTTATGAAGGCCGAAAATAGATCGAAATGTTAAGAAAACGTGAGGCGAGTGACGTCTGCTCGCGACTCATAACGACCACGACCGTTCGGACAAGAACGTATCGACAAAGAAGAATATCGTGAATGCTAGAATTCGCTATTTTTCAAATTACATTCACTAAGAAGAATCGCTACGAGCTACCCTCGTGGCTGATCCCGTGGTTTTTGTCAAATGTCGCTACGGCAAAGGCGCCTACTAGGGCAAGGTGTTAACCCATTCGAGATGAAGCAATGCGGCGCTTGCACACGTAGCGAGTGCTACGGCGCAGAGTGTAGCAGTTTCCTCGCTTTCTAGTGGAAATAGCTTGTAGAAGCAGGAGTCATTGTAATGTCTACGAGCGATGATAGTGATGTGATTCAATGGCTTTGAATGGGTTATGAGATTAAGTAGGCCAGGTGGAAATATTTAAATATGTAATTACTAGTTACGTACATGTAACATTTTTTATAAGACATGTCTGTTTAATTATCAAAAATGACTACTGATAATTCAGCAGACCCCGCTCTATCCTACTAATGCAACTATACCCTCTAATCAACCGAACGAGCGAAACGAACGAAGTTCTCTGTTAAAGTTTGGGCCAAAATTATTTCGTATGCCCGGCAGTCCTGCTGTCCCGCTGTCTGGTTGTGTGGCTGCTCTCTACACGTTGCATTTCTCAACCTGAATTTTTTTCAACAGTTTCAATTAAAAAAGTAAAAATTTAAACAAAGTACCAGTAATTAGACCTGTTACAGAAAAACACAAAGCAAATCTACTGAAGAACTCTACGTCACTAGAATATCCCCTAAAATAAACATCCATTGTTCCAACTGGCTAGATTAGTAGCGGAAGGCTAAACGTTTCAAGTTGCGCAAATCCCGCGGAAAACCGGGGTCCCCGGGGATTCCCGGCTTTGTACGGACACCAGACGTTTGCGGGGATGTTAGATGGAATCGTTAATGTATTGCTGGTGGAATGAAAGAGCTTAAAAGATTAGGTGCTTTAGTTAACACCGATGTATCATCAGAATATTAAAGAAACATGAAGACATACAGACAACAAAATGCAGCAAGTCTATTTCTACCCAACTGCCTCAGAAGAGTGAGTATTAATAAAAATACGAGTGGCGGACTTAATGCCTTAAGGCATTTATTTTTCTACCAGTCAATCATTGGGAAAAACAGAAACTTTAGTGGTGCAGGATCCTAAATACTGAAACTCAAATGTAAACAAGTCAATTAATTACATTAATATACTTAGTACCTACATAAGATACATTTTACATACATCATAAAGTATTTGGTAAATAGGTATACATCTCATCATCGCTAAAAGACCTAAACGTTTTTTAGCGGGATAGCAAAATAATGTTGTTCTCGAAACTTAAGCATACCCATTTTATAACTTGCGTTCCGTGTTTAAAACATAATTACCACTTTCCCAAACTTCTGCACTCAACACCTAGTTATCTTCCAGCTAAAACACTTATCAAATACCATTTCGTTGTGAAACTTTAAAAGCTGAAATCACTCGATTGTTTCGACTTCGTCTGTGTGCGTGGGAGAAATCGAAAAACTTTAAATGGCTCGAGTTTCACACTCGCGAGACGTGGACCAATTAAAAGAATCGCCCCTAGACGATTTGGGCTAACTACGCGGGGATACACAAGTCAGAAATTGGAACAAGTTCGCTGCGATTGCATTCATTCAATGTGGCTAGCAAAACTGAAACCGTAGTAGTAGATAGTAGTAAGTATGACTTTTTATTGTACAAAATAAACAGCAGCCGATTAACAAAAAGATAAGTTAGGTACAAAAGCGAACTAATCCCTTTGAGGAATCTCCTTCAGTTAACCTTTCAGTTGATGACATTGGAAACGAGAAGAGGAAGACTAATGCAACATGCACAAGAACGGCTTTAGATAATACACATAATATGAGTATAATGGAAAATAAAACTGTTTAAAAAACATAACTGCCACACAAATAAGGAAATGAGAAACCGTATCGACATAAAAAGGAAAGAAATGTTCAATTTACTAAAATCGATAACAGACAGAATATATTAAAACAAAATATTACCCGGAGACAAACCGCCAAAGATTCTTTAATTTTCTCTTGGCCGATGCAACAGTCAAACAAATTCTTCTCTCTTCTTTCTTAGTTCGACGGTGTGACATACAGGCTTGTTTTTCTGTATACCATGGCGGTAGTTAACAATAAATCGCTAAGCAGACACTTTGGATGCTTCCAGCTCCAGAAGAATCTCTACACAATAATAATTTAGACATTTTAAGATTCATTGCTGTCAATGCTGTCATCTAATGTCAAAAGCACGTCCCTCGCTCTAAACACTGCACTTCCTCGGGGCTCTGGCAAACTTACTGACTACCACATACCGGCACTCAAGTCTTCTGTAAGGCGGAAGAACTCTATTAAGCTGCTTCAAATAAGAACGACATGATATCCCTCTGCCCGGGTATCGCTAGAGGATAGTGTGCAGGCTAGTCTACGTCGGTTTCGAGAGAGAGTAGAAAACTGCGGGTGCAACATGGCCACGATCTCATAACTTATCGGTTTCGAAGACATCTGTCGCTCTCGCATGCGCATATTCGTCTCAACGTGACGGAAGACTTATCCACATGTGATAATTGATAAAATGCCAACCACGCGACGCCCGCAGCGGGCTGGTAGTTGCTACGACGTGGCGCAGGATCGACGTAAGTTGGCCTGCTCTCGTTAAGAAGGCCAAGGACGTTTCTAACAAGGATGATAACCCTTTTAAATCATTATCCTGAAATTAATCCCTGTGCACACTGCAAGCACAGTTAACCTTCTAAAAACTAACCTTATTAAGGTTCGCAAGGAAGGTGATTGTAAACTTTGTTTGAAAAACGTTCTACTCGCTCTTTTGTTTTTTATTCTAATTTCTCTTAAACAGACTTCTACACCCTTGTGTCCTACAAAACCTATTGACCAGACTTTATAAAGATTTCCCTGCGAACGGGTATAGACGCATATTTTGCGCGTGTGTTTCCGATTCCCAGCTCACCTCGGCTCTGCAACCGGTATCAACGTGAGCTCCAACACTTAGATTATAATCTGCCTTGTTGTTCCACTAACGAACTGGCTGAGAATTTCAAACGGACACACTGAAAATACTTTAGAGCGTACATTGTGACATTGGGACTTAATCAAAATAAGTATCAATTAGTAACGCATACCTAATTACACCAAAAACCAACGCTAATTATTTACATATATAAATTGAAATGTTCTTAACTTCAACTCATCTTTGCGCGCGATTAGTATGACGTGACATAAGATAATCATTGAGGATCATATTTTCATAGTCAGACAGCATACATTAAAAAAAACTGAAATGTAAATACAAATATTCAAAAAAAAACCTTGAAATGAAATGCTAGCCTATTTTGTAAATACGCTTAAGCTAGCTCTAATACACGTCATGTTTTAACTTAGCTTAGCTGTTTCATTTTATATTTAGCTGCTTGTTAAGAGTGAGATACATACCCGATCTTTGGCTTGGTGTGTACGCACCTTGATATGATTTATTTAATTAATCGTATAACGTACATTATTTCGGCCTTCAAAGTGTTACTAAAGCCACTCAGGGGACACGTGCAAGGTTGGGGTAGGTAGCTCCTGCGGACGCGAGTAACAGTTGTCCCCCGTTTGTCAAGTGAGTTGGCGACTCGACTGTCAGAAGTTCTTAAGCCGCCCGAAGGCCTCTAACTCGGCTTAACGACTACAGTCACAGACAGCTGCCGGGATCAATTTCTTAGCGAGCCTTCCGAAGCACGGAAGTGCTCGTTTATATTAAACATCAGGCGGTCACCCATCCAAAGACCGCTGCCATCTTTGCTTAAACTTCGTTATCGTTTCTGACTCGCAGGCGTCCCTAGGCTATGAGCGCTTCGGATGTGATGATATGATGATGATTATGATCAACGTTTCTATTTACTATTGTAGTTCTTGTTTATTCATCTCAGAACCACATTAAACCAAATGGGAATGCATATTATAACTGCAAAATATAGTCTATAGTATTGCCACCAACCCCGCGGACCTAAATTCCTCGTCCACCGCTTTATTCGTCCAACTCAGTCCACCTAATTAGCTTTGTGACAAGTTAGTGCCCCGATTCCCTTTGTTTGGCTCTCGGATATTTGGTAATTTGTAAGTGGAGAGGTTAACTTCGGTTACTTAGTTATTGAGACTTTTTCGGTTGTAAACGAGGCTTTTAACCTCTTGAGTAGCGTGGTTAGAAAATATTTAACTTCCTTTTTTCCGAAGTCCTAATCTAATCTAACCCAACCTAACTAAAATGAAAACATACGTGAATATTCACGACTTTAATCTCAAAAGGAGAAGGCAGCGTACATGAAACTTATGTTCCAGTGCCACTTTACATAAATGTGGGTATAAAATAAATGAGAAAATGTGATATCGCAGTGATAGGTGTGATATCGCAGTGATAGGTTGCTAGCCCATTGCACACAATAAACTTTAACCATGCTCCCTTAGTCGACTTTTACGACACACATGGTGAATATCTAATCGGACACCACAGGGGGCCCTAAATAATGATAATATAATCAGTTGATGTCATGAATTCACGAAGAATGGGTAGACTCAAAATGTGTTATTACTTCAAAAGTTAAAAAGGCAAAAAAATATACCTAATGATGAAAATCCCATTCAAATATCTCAATAAATTACGAAGCTACAACCTTTTAATGTTGCTTGTTAGAGAGAGAAAATTCCAGCAGAATGTGACGTCACGATCATCGACACTCATAGTAAATCAAAATTGTTTCATATGAAGGTGCGTTTTGCGGAAAAGGTTTAGAAGATACCCCCTCTTATAACTTTGGACACATATCTTTGTGATTATTTAAACTCTTGTGTTGTTTTTTCTTCTTTGACTACACGCTTAATCCTTTTTCAAGAAAATACATCATTAGTAACGATTTTATTTAGTGTCTACCTACACCCCTATTAACAACTCCCAATATGCCTCAACGACAAAACGTTACAATCGCCCCAATAGTGCTCAGCTCCAATAATGACATTACAACAATGCCTTGCGTTTCACTATTCAAGGCAATTCATCATCGATACCCTAGCGCAAAGAGACTTATGTAACCACCGAACCTAGGTGGTTATGACTGATTGTTGGAGCGGTGTTTCACCGACAATGCGTCATTATACCTCGATATGATCTGCCACAATTTGTGTTTCATTGTTGAAATATTTGTATTTCGATGGTATTTGTTTCATTAATTTGCGGTGGCGTTACACGTGTTTACAGTTAATAAGAATGTAATATATATTTACAAGGTGTCGTCGTTGTCGTTATCGTCTTTACTATTCGTACGAGTGAGCGAAGCAAATTAAGTCCTAATGCTTCAGGTTGGCCCGGAAATTTCTTTTCTGTCCGGTGCCTGTCCCACTGTAGGTACTGACACATTTTTTTGAAATGCATATTTCGTTGATTTTTATATATTATTTAAGATTTTTTGTACGAAATTACGTACTCAAATAAATAAAGAATAATTTTTAAAATAAAAAATTACTTCTTTTTCATTACATGTAGTATTTTTTCCTCCGTAAAGAAAACTGGCTCTTTCATGCCACTTCTCCCCTACCCCTCTACAGGTCGCAGTTCTCAACCAATTCTCTTCACATTTTGTGAACAGGCTCGGTTAATTATGGGTTTTCACGCCACTGCTCGGAAATGTGGCAAAAGATGGTCAGAAAACAGGCTTCAAAGCTAGGGTTCGGACATCGCACGAACGGGCGAACTATGAGCTCAAACTGTCCAACAATAACATTGTTGGACATAATTTAAAGTTTTGAAAATATATTTTTTGGTAAGTAAAGCATTTTTTGCAAACTGTACTTTTCTGTGAATCAAGTAGGTACTCATTGAGACAATCCTAAATTACCATGGCCATCTATATTCTGTCTCCATCATCAGATCAGCTCAATTATACCATAATATTGAATTGTTATCCAAACTATACTTATACCCATACTGTCAGCTCAATCGCTTCAGGTAAACTGGTTAAAAATTCAGTTCCAAGATTTATCTCTCACTAACAACTTAACGAATAGGTGTAGTTAAATAATTGCTTGTAACAAAATAAAAAAAAAACGATTCCGGTCTTAAAATTATCTTATTATCTTCTAGACTCGGTTGGTTTGGTGAGAACGTCTCCAGTTGAGAAATATTTATGGTAACATTACCAGGATAAAACAAAGGGCTCTGAACTCCGATCCCTAAGGAGCTAAGTTGCCGCCAATTTTGGTCCTTCGACTGGGTCTAATGGGAAAACAAGCCCTGGGAAGTTATTTAATGAATTAATCTTGGCAGTTTTAATATACTATCCTTAGATAGTGGTCCGATACGAGTCATACGAGTCGAATGCAACATTCAAAATTCTGTTTCATTTGGCTGCTATTATTAACTCAATATGCTATGCAAGAATACTTGCGAAACTAGGTATAAAAATTGGTTATTGTTAAAAGGGGTTACTGATGGAGCTAGGTTCATTTTCCCAAATAACTGACAAAACATGACAAGCGACAGCGAAATTATTAAACAAATTGATAATGCAATCAATAAATAATTACACGCACAAAGAATGAGAAATTGAACCCAATGAAGGCGCAGCGTGGGTAGACCCCCAACAAGGTGGACTCATTACCTAGTGAAGGTCACAGGAGTCCGCTGGATGCGGGTGGCTCTCTTTGGGGGAGGCCCATGTCCAGCAGTAGACGTGAAAGACGTCCACTGCAGCTATAATGTTAATAATGAAAAAAAAAGCGATCCGTAGGTACTCCAACTTATCACTCCACAACAAATGCGATAGCCTGACCTTTCAAAAACAACGAATCACGCTCCTTTCGAAACAAACGAATGGAGTCAAACATTTAAAATCAAATAAACCCAACTTCTTAAAACAGTTAAATGGATTGGTAATGGAGTTTATTTTCAATGGCCACCAAACATCCTCACGACTTCGTTTTTGCGACGCGGGACACGCGGCAAATCGAGTTAGCCGAGCTGCCCGCAAGCCGCAAGAGATGCTGCGGAGTTTGTGGATGTGGGATGCGGTGGATGCGTTCAGAGGCATTACATGGCATGAGTCATAGATTCAGATTCAGATCCATCCAAAATGGCGGCGGCGGAAGATGTCAAGATTTTTGGCCGATACCGACCGACCGATTTTTGATAACGATACGTAGTAATGATAAGTCGGACGTCGACTTTCCTGTGATCGTGAAGAGTAGTATTCTATGCTTCACGCAATATCAAACTCTTTATAGTATTTTATGCAACTGTTGTATAAGTAGGGTCTTAAAACGCGAGTGTCGTGAGTTGCGATGCGAGCCTTGGCGAGCATCGCAATTAAAGACGCCACGAGCATTTTAAGACCAAGTTATACACCGTTGCATACAATACTTTTTCTACGACTAATTTTAAATAAATAGCATTTGACTTTTCAGGCAGTAAGTTTTCCGTTAGTTCTATTACTACTCACGCAATTTCTTCAGCGGTGCAGTTATTTTCTTCTTCGTCCATTTTAAAAGGAACGTACACATTTTCTTCACTTCACAAACACGAATCAAATCTTAAGTAAATTAATATGTTATTAATAACGAATAGTTATCACATTTCGTCTTCTAATTTTGAACTGGAACTTTGGTGGGAAATTAGAAATATGACACATTGACACCTCTTGTTTATGGTCTGTTTTGTTTTTAATTTCCTTGCACTTGCCATCCGAACCAAACTGAATCCGGATCCGAACCGAATCGGATCGATTTATATTTATAAATAATACCAATAATTGGTAAAATATGTATATTAACACACAAAACATGATTATTTATTTTTATTTTAGTAAATAATTTGTGTTTTACAAATATTTGATACTAAATAAAAACTCTTTATTTCGAAAAATTATTATGAAGTTGACACCACTGCAATATAGTGACTGATAAAAAAAAAGTTAATTGATTTGACATCGTGGTAAACAGTGCTTTTATGGAAAATGTATGAACCAAAAAAGTACACGAAAGTGTGCGTTTATGGGCCATAGAGCATAGAGTTTTTCGACGACTTATTATCGGTGTCATTGTATTTAAAGTTACAGGAGTAAAAAAATAATATTATAAACAAAAAAAAGATTATGATAATGTTATAATTAAAAAGCGGCCAAGTGCGTGTCGGACTACGCACAACAAGGGTTCCGTGTCTATTAAAAAGGTCGTATCGTTATTAAAATCTTATGGCACTTACGTCATTTTCTTTAAGGAAGGCAGTTTTTTATAAATATCTCAAAAACCTTTAAACCGATCTTGTTCAAAACAAATTTCCCTGAAAGAATTTTATAAGCCCTATGAGCATGATTTTTTTCATATTTTTAAAATACACGGTTCAAAAATTAGAGGGGGGGGGGGGGACACAATTTTAGTGACTTTCGGGGCGATTATCTCCGACTCTATTCACTTAATCCAAAAAATTGCTTAGATACCTTATATTTGTTTTGAAAGGCCTGTCGTTTGATGTACCACAAGTGGGCTTGCAATGAAAAAATAATTTTTGACTTTCAGTTTTATGTATGGGGTGCACCCCTAAAAAAAATCTTTTTTAGTAATTTCATTACAAAACTATGTAGCGGTTAACAAAATACACCCTATCTTCAAATTTTTATTCAAATACACCTTATGGTTTTAGAGTAAAATGCCTGTGACATACTGACGGACAGACAGAGAGACAGACAGACAGACAGACATGAGGAATCTATAAGGGTTCCGATTTTTGCCATTTGGCTACGGAACCCTAAAAATGCCCTTACGGAATAATACATTAATTGCAACTTAGCATGCGGTCTAAAATTTATATCACTAGTCACACACTTTCTAGATAATTTGGCATATTGATGTAAGACTAGCTTCTGCCCGCGACTCTTTCCGGGTGGAACTCGTTTACATCGCACCTCCATACAAACTTCCACCCCCCATTTTAGGGAAGTGGGGGGTTAGAAGGAGACAAAAAGTAGCCTCAGTCACTCTCCATCCCTTGAACTATCTCCACTCAAAAAATCACGTCAATTCGTCGCTCCGTTTTGCCGTGAAAGACGGACAAACAAACAAACACTCACATACACTTTCCCATTTATAATACGGTTTAGTATGGATCGTAAGGACTTAACGAGGTAATTTAGGGCTTCACTTGGCACTCCTTATTAATTGAACTTGACACAATTGCAGCAGCGTTTCATGCTCTACACAGTCAAATGCTTCGACAAGATCTATTTTCATAAACGCTGATGAAAATCTGTGCCAATGACACAATTCTTAAAGTATAATTTAGACCACTCTAAGTATTTTTATATAAGCAAAGGTTACATAAGTAAGAGAAAAGGGTCCAAATTGTATTGCAGTGGTACGCCAAAATTTCGCGCTTAGTTCTGTTACGGATAGTAACAAAACCGACAGTCAATCCCATACGTTTATTTAGTAAAAAAATCGACAGGTTAGACGTGACTTAAACATCGCTTTAGCTAATCTTAACCTGCCATTTTTTTAAACTCCCCTAAAACACTTTTGGATTAATTTTGTTTTTTTTTAAGCAGTAACGCTGCTAACGAAAATTACAAATTTTAAATCAAAGGAAAAATTGAAAAATTTAATGCTCTGAGCAAGATTCGAACCGGCGACCACAGGCATTCATGGCCCGTCGCTACTAACCAACTGAGCTATCGGAACAATCCGGTTCGGGCACGAAATCCTTCAATCAGTTCCTTCACACAACGCCTTAGGGAGGCGTGTGTAGCGAAATCTACCAGAAGACTTAGGCTTCCTAACGGCGCCAACGTCTCAAATTATGTTGAGAAATCGTCAGTAACGATGCGCCACCCCATACTAAATTAATTTTGTTTTTTTAAGCAGTAACGCTGCTAACAAAAGTTACAAATTTTAAATCTAAGGAAAAATTGAAAAAATTAATGCTCCGAGCCGGATTCGAACCGTACCATTAAATTTTTCAATTTTTCCTTTGATTTAAAATTTGCACTTTTGGATTATTTGACTTAGGTAAGACTCATAATAGTATTTTTCACAATGGTGTTATAATAGAGAGCTTTTTAGTCGAGTACCGTGTTTAGGCCACGAAGCTTGCTGAGTGGCCTAAGTAAGGTACGAGATTAAAAAGCTTGATTATGACACTATTGTGAACAATACTTTTTGTACGAGTTCATTAAAATTAATGCTTTTAGTCATTAATATACGAGTACATAAGAAAACTAAATATCGTAAGTACTACGAGTATATAGTCTAGTTCTACTATCCGACTTCTTTCACATAAAATAATCCATAGATAATCACACCACCGGCGTCCGTAATGTTGCAGTACTGTGCTGTGATTGGCTAAATACTAGCCAATCACAAAGCGTAGTTTTTTTAATGCCCTGGATACAGCAGCAAGTTTAAGTAGATTTTTGACAGGTGACGCGACGCTGCTACGTTCCGAAACGCCATAGATAGGCAATTTTCTATCTGATCGATCCTTAAACAAGGACACATATTATTGAAATACGAAGTTCTATTTTCAATTTTTTTTCGGTTGCGTAGAGCGTATCGAAACAGTTATTTCGGTTGTTTCGGAAGTAACATAGACTATTCAACGATGAAAAGAGTGACGTTGCAGTATTCTCTATGAAATCTTAATAGACAGATTTTAATCGACTAGTACAAAAAGGTAATTTCGGCATTATTAGACATTTCTATCGATTTAAAATTTAATCACACAATTGTATGTAAGCACTTTATTGTACACAATAACAGGTTAAGATTAGATTAGATTAGATTAGATTTCTTTATTTCATAATATAAAAATACAAGGATACAAGGAATATACATGTCACACAATAGATCAAAGTACAAAGGCGAACTTATCCCTATAAGGGATCTCTTCCAGCTAACCTTTGAGCAATTGAGAGGAAGGTAGATAGAACGAGATAGGCAAACTTATACGGTGTACAAAAACAGAGAAAATGAAAGCAAATCCTAATTAGTATTAATTCTAGACAAATAAAAACATGCCAATACATGTATAAATATACAATACAAAATATAATACACACTAACATAATTATGTAACATATATATCGCAAATATACAATAAATAAATAAATACTATATTCAACCAATTCACAAGTCATTGGCAACTTCTTCAAATTCATCTTAAGTGACGCAACAGACTGCGACTGTCTCAGCGACAAAGGCAACTCATTTAGTTGCCTTTGTCTTTTTAGTTGCATTGTAGTAGCGTATCATGCTTCACGCAATCAAATGCTACAAAGCCACGCTATACGGGCAATCAGGTCCAACATAAGAAAATCCGTTAAATAAATCAGTTTTAAAGTATAATTCAGGCCAGTCTTAATGTACCAGTTAGAAACTAACGCATCCTCATCTTCCCTCATCCTCGGCCCTGGCCACACGTTACACGCTCTTTAGCGCAAAGTTGGTAACGGTGTTAGCGAGTTGCAGGGCGCTGATGGGGGCAAGACAAGCTCGTTCACTGTTAGCTAAGCCAGTTTATTAATATAAGGAAAGTTTCGATCCTGATGCCTGCGAGTGAATTTGCGTAATAGGTTTGGAAACTGTGAGCTAGAGCACGACTCAAGTGAAGAGTATAGTTATATAGAATAGAATATAATGGAATAGTAGTTCCACGCAACATACCAGATACAGAAACGAAACATAAAAACACACAAAAGAGCAAAATAAAAACTAAATCTAGTACAGATGCCGTCAAACTTCTTGAACATTTGACCTTGCCTGCGCAAAGGCGAATTGTACCTGCGAGCTGCCCCCCCACTTCGTCCCGCATGTTCAAGAAGTTTGACGGCATCTGTATATCTGTGCGACAACAATAGGAGTGAAATCAGCATTTGCTGCACACAGCGCTGGTTTTCAGTTCACCCCCAGTGACAATCAGTTTACAATTTGAGGTTTTAAGTATACAAAAAATTAAATTACATTAAAGAACATATGAAAAAACCATTCTCAATTGGTGTAGGTATTATACTTACATATAAACAATGGACAGTTATGTAGTTAACACTCTTAATCAAGATTCGAAGTTAAAAACTAC
Source organism: Epinotia demarniana (assembly GCA_945867215.1). Taxonomy (NCBI): domain Eukaryota; kingdom Metazoa; phylum Arthropoda; class Insecta; order Lepidoptera; family Tortricidae; genus Epinotia; species Epinotia demarniana. Next base: position 1,146,149 of record OX244277.1, read on the forward strand.
ATTTTAGGGGTTTCAAAGTCTCTGTGTATGTTAACCACTCACTTGCTTGTGCCAACCAATTCCGCGCACCCCTAAACTGATGGTGGCAACTGTGGTAGTATGGGCTGCTCTGATAATGAAAAATTAGAAGGCTACCTTTTTTAAAATCCGAAATCAAGTGAGCGGTTAAATATATAAAGGACATTGCGGAGGCCAAGGAGGATGCCTTATATAACTCTTCGCGTATCAAATCAACCAGATTATATTTAAGCTTAATTGCTATTTTTTTTTTAAATTTACTTAACTTGTATAGCAAAAACAACATTAAACTTAACTGCCCCAATGTTTGTGTTTTAAACTTTTTTTTTTACAGGATGTGACGGTTCAAACGTGAATATAGCATGATTAAGCAAATTCGGGATCCTTTTGGAGCGGCAGATTAAAAAAATCAAAAAAAATTCTTTAAAAACGTGGTAAATATCAAAAACTTATTGCTTCTGAAACTACCTAACTCTTTTGTAATTTATTGATTATAATTGGTTCGGTGGGATTTTTGGATTCCTAGGTCAAAATTACAAAACAAAACTTATTTATTTAATACTTACAGTCGTATAGTATCCACACAACAACAACACAAAACTACCATATACTTTATAAATTCGTTACAAGTAACAGAATATTAAAAATACCGTCAAAGCGAAGATAAATATGCCTCTAGAATTTCTCATTGTTTTATTTTTTATACTCTTGGTTCTCTTTTTAAGTGAGGTATTTCCACTTTCGAAGACTGCACGCTCTACATCTACAAAGTAGAACTAAGACAATACGTGTACCAGTACAAATTAAGTCAAGTGCGACGCCTAATAAGGAGTTAGCAGCCGCTAGCGCCCCACTAATCTGCATCTCACTTGTGAATATTTAATTAGATGGTCCATTCGGAACGCGCCAACTGCTGACGTAATACACTCACACTTCTCGAAGACATTATTACACTTTTCTTTGGGATAACACAATAATCATCATTTAAAATGTTGTACAACGTATTGAAATCAACCGAGCAACCACAGAAGAACTTTAACTTTAATATAAAATTTCTTCAATAATCGAAGTAACGAACGAATGACCTCAAAATATCTGACATAACGATGTCTAGATTGACTATGAATCAGAACGAACGCAGTCGCAAGATAAAACCTACCCTATTTATGTCCGCCCTGAAGATTGTACACTAGCCTCTGCCCGCGACTCCATCCGCGTGGAACTCGTTTATATCGTAGCTACAGAGATGACATACTGAGATGATTTCCGGGATAAAAACTATCTTATGTCCTTACTCAGAACAAACTGTTTACGAAGAGGTAACAGACAGACAGACACACTTTCGCATGTATAATATTAGTATGGAATAGTATGGATAGGAACTGAAGAAAGAATTTTGCGTTTATTTATTTGATTTTGTGCTTGTGTGACTCCGTAAGTTTCTAATTAAATTTCTTCTCTGTAACTATAATAATTTGACTACGAGTATACCAAAAATACCAGTGCATAAAATAGACTCTCAGGATAGATGTAGGCAATACTTTTTCCCGCGTATTCTCCTGCATTATTCCTGGCTTCTGGACAAATGCCTTTATAGTGTAAAAATATTTTTGATAAGATAAGATAAGATAAGATAATTATTTATTAACGCCACAGTAAACTTTTACACAGAAAATATCAATATAAAATAACAAGCAACGCTAAAAGGAGCCCCACTCAGCATATTGCCACGACAAGCCGTGGCGCTGATTTTCAGCGGGGCCCTGGCTAAAAACTACTATAATATAATTAAAACTAAAACTAAACGAATGACGAAACAATAGGATTAACCAACCTTATTACACGCACCGTCAGTTGCCAATTTTCGACCGCTACCCAACCAATTACACGGGAAGAAAAGAATAAAATAAAAAAAAGTACAAAGGAAAAGGAGATTATATTATATATAGATATGATCTAATTTAATGCCTCTCGCGAGCGCCTGGAGCAGCAGCTGAGCTAGCGGCAATGCGGAAGAGGGACAAATATTCTGTGCTTTCAAATTATTTATTTGTTCCGCTTGCCGTGGAGACGACTGGGTGTTGGTGCTCGGAGGCCAAAACCTTTTTTAGAGAGGTGAGGCGTCGTCTGCAGGAGAGAGTCCTGGATCCCCGCTCTGGGTCATTTCTGGTGCAGAGGTTGGCCATAGCTGTACAGCGCGGCAATGCGGCTAGCGTTATGGGAACCTTTGCGCCTGGGGTGGCGCGGGGCGGGTTATTTGATACTTAGTTTTAGTTTAGTTTAGTCTATATAGGTTTTAGGTTTCTAATTTTAGTATTTGTAAGTAGTTTTTAATAATAGTATTGTATTTAATGCCAGCTAAAATAAATATGAAAGTGAGAGCGTACTAGATGTATATTTTCACGTAAAGATACCTATTTATTTAGCTTCGCGTAACTGAATGTTTAAAAAATGAAGTCTACATTTAAATTTAAACCCGTTTATTGTTTTAAACCCACGGATTGGCGGAGGCAGGTCGTTCCAGCACTTGGTGGCAGCATATCGGAAGCTGCCCCGAAATGCGGCGGAATGGTGACGAGGGCAGACTAGCTGCAGAAACCTGCAAGACCTAACTTCCGGAGATCTGGAGTTACGTGGCCAGGTTAGCTTGTCATACAAGTACGAAGGCAGTTGCCGATTTACAACTCCAAACATAAGAGTGGCTAGATGCAGTCTTCGACGTGTGGACATTTTTAAAATTTTGTGCTGATTGAGATATGGCGTGACATGTGTACGTGGGGGAATGAAAAAGCAAAAGCGCGCGCAGGCGTTTTGAACTCGCTGAATTAGTCGCTGTGTTCGTGCAAGAAGACGCGGACCGTACACAATGTCACAATAGTTAAATTTTGAGAGGACAAGGGAATCGCACAACCGTATTCTTAGTTCTATGTCAAGGGAATCACGAATTTTGTATAGTAACTTAAGACGATAGAAACAGTTACGAACCGTGTTAGATATATGGTTTTCAAAACGCAGTTCCCCATCCATTAAAAGTCCTAGGTTCCTGCCCTCTTCTACGCGTTCCAGAGCAGTGTTATTAATGTGCACCTTAAAGTTGCTATTAGATAATTTTATAATTTGTTGTTTTGTACCTAGAATTATATATTTGGATTTTGCAGGGTTTAGGGAAAGTGAATTACTGAGTGACCATCTAGAAATACGTTCCAAATCCTCATTGAGATTGCTAACCTGTGTGTTCACGGTATCTACACTACAGGATGTGTACAGCTGCAGGTCGTCAGCGTATATATGTGATAGCGACAATGCTTAATTACATGTGTAATGTCGCTACTGTAAAGGACAAACAGTACAGGGCCCAAAATTGATCCTTGCGGGACTCCTCTTAATACTGGAAGAGTCTCCGAGGCCACGATCTTACCGTCGGATCCCTGTAGTTCGACACGCTGGCTTCGGTGACTTAAGTAGCTTGCAAACCATTTCGTCGTGTTGTTATCAAATCCAAAGTAAGATAACTTTGACAATAGTAAGGAGATATTTATAGTGTCGAATGCCCTCGAGAAGTCTAACAATGTAAGTATGGTGCCCTCACCTTTATCTTGAGCGGCCAAGATATTGTCTGTTACGTCGAGTAATGCACTTGATGTGCTTCGGTGCTTGCGGAAACCCGATTGCAGGGCGGGTAGAATATTATTGAGCTCTAGGTAATCGGACACCTGCTGGCAAACAACTTTTTCTAGAATTTTTGAAAGGCAGGATAGTATACTAATTGGTCTAAGGTCTTTCATTTGAGATGGATTGTTGACTTTTGGAATTGGACGAACTAAGGCTGTCTTCCATCCATCCGGAAATTTATGTGTGGCGATGGAAGTATTAAGAGGGCACCGAGCTTCTGGCGCGAGTTGATTTTAGGTATTCTATGCGTTCCGTGCATGTGTGTGTGTGACGCATACAGGCAGGACCGAGCGAGCGCTGGCTGGAGTTGTGCGCCGAACGCCTACATAGAACGGAAAGAATGGCGGCAAATGGCACTATAAATGCTTTCAGCGAGGGTGTTACCAATATTTACAAAATTTAAGCAAGCAGAACAATTTCAAATAGTTTTATTGATAAAATTCACATTTAGAGAAACCTTAATGCAGATGTGACACATATTTTTTTTATTTATAATTAACGTCGTTGGTAAGTTATAGTAACTGCGATGAATGACAAATTGGTATTATAAATACAATAGAAGTTCAATAAAATTAACTCAATAATGTAAAATATTAGAACGGCTAAATAAGATGAAAATCTAAGTAGGCTGACTACGTTCATATGGGAAGCTGTTTTTTTTTGTGGAGCCCTGCAGCTCCCGCAACCTTTACCAGGTCATCAGTCCACCTTGTCGGGGGTCTACCCACGCTGCGCCTTCCGGTACGTGGTCGCCACTCGAGAACCTTTCTGCCCCAACGGCCATTGGTTCTACGTGCTATGCGCCCCGCCCACTGCCACTTAAGTTTAGCGATCCGGAGGGCTATATCGGTTACCTTGGTTCTGCTGCGGATAGCCTCATTTCTGATGCGATCACGCAGAGAAACTCCCAACATGGTCCTCTCCATTGCCCTTTGGGTGACTTTGAGCCTTCTTATGAGGCCCATAGTAAGCGAACACGTTTCAGTGCCGATGATAGTTACAGAAATTTTGAAACAAAAAATTTAGAACGAAAATAATTAGGACTAGCGATTATTATGACTACAATATTGGTATACTACAATACAGGTTGATTGCTAAGGTGCGGTAAATAACCTTTTAGAGAGGTATAGTTAAATTGATATAAGCTGTCCATTTAGCACTTGAAAGCTTATCTTGTGAACACCAGGCTGTTTCCGCAAACCGCCGACCAGATAAAATTAAGCAAGTTACAATATAACCATCTCGTCTAAGTCACAAGGTTGAAATTGGTACCTATAGCGTAACTCAGTAAGAAAGTAATATGGTTAATAACAATATTTGTGGACGCACTAAAACGTCATTATCGAAAGTCTCTCAGAACTCTTTTTTACAGTACTATTGAATTTCCACCCCTTAGCGGATGATATCCATAAAAACTAACCTATAGTCTTCCCTGACGCTCAAGCTATCTCTATACCAAATTTAATCTAAATCGGTTAAGCGGTTTAAGCGTAAAGATGTAACAGACAGACAAACAGAAAGTCAGACAGACACACTTTCACATTTATAATATTAGTATGGAACTAGATGTTTTTTTGTGGTTGTCACACTGCCCTCGCGTCTCGCCACTGCCACTGCCAACGGACTCGCATGCGGAGACAACGCACCAACGTACGAGTTTTCTCCGCATCTCCGTCCGGAGATACGATGCGCGACGTCCCGCGCTAAAATTCGTACGGAACTACGGAGCTCGGTGTGACATACCCTGCGGCACGCACCGCGTCTGCGTCCGAGCGCGCGAGTTGTCTTGCGTCTCGTTCCTCCGCGCGTCCAGGCGGAGCCAGTGTGTCGTACCATGCGGTTTTTCTATACAAAATCAAGCTTCTACATACAAAGTTAAAAACGCATCAACGGACGCCGCTGCGAGATGCGGAGCAGTTTGACTAGTAGGTAGGTATAGGTAGGTGCTGAGTATGCTTATACGAAGCAACAGGAGTATTCTCTACTTCAAAATTCTCGGTATGTAGGTAGATAGAATAGAACCATCGAAATAAGGACAGTACGGCAATAAACCAAATTAATTTGCAACGAGAGTGACAGCCGGTACCGGCGCACAGTCCCTGGGCTTATCATTTGTAGTTAAATGACTTTTACTTACCTTGATTTTTCATTCAACCGTTTAGCATTCTTTTTTCGCCAACCTCTCCTCTTCCTTGCTCTATTTGCTTTGTTGCCCATAGCAAACAACACAAAATTCGTCGTTACTTTTACAAATCGTGCGTAAGGTTAAGCGACACAGCCTCCCCGTCTGACAGCCGAAGCAAGACTAAAACCGAACCAAGAGAAAAAAAGCGGATAGGGGGGAAGCGCGGCGGCTCTAGCTAAAATGAGCGGAACGTGCGCGACTTTAGTTATTTCCTTTGTATCGCTTAAAAAAATCCACATTTTGAAAATTTTACGCATATACGTCATAGACATCGTTTACTTCTGTCATTATTCAAAACCTGATGACCTACCGTGAAGTATTTACGCCGTACTAAGATTATTTTTTCATTTTTAGAGGTAACTTTGGATTTCTTTTCTATCGAGGAAAGTATAAGTAATCGAATTTCTAAAGCAAATAATTGATAGAGTGAATCCTCAAATATCTTCTATAGGAATTGCAGAACTAAAGCTTTGGTAATAACAATACTGCAATGTTAAAACGAGCGCAAAAATTTCATAATTTCTTCGGTGCAGCCTTAATAACACTCGTGATTACTTTAAGGGTATAAGGCAGCGTGAGGAGGATCATATCTAAGGTCACTCCGTCGCTGCCTTGAGCGTTTGATTTCAAAGAATTTATGATTTTAAGAATATGAGCTTCAGAGACTGGCTTTTGAGTGAATGATGAGGAACTAAATCTATGAAATACAAAGAATGTAAGAGTACTGATAGTGATAACATCGTCATGGGGCAAAGTAAGAAAATGCTGATTAATTGTGGGATCGTTGAAGTGAACGGGCAGTTGTTTTTCATTTATATTTCCGATAAGAACGTCATTTTTTAAATTCCTCCACAAAGCTTTGGAATCATTAGCATTCCTGTTTATCTTTTGCGTGAAATATGCGCGCTTTTCGTTATACAAGGCAGATGTAACAATGTGTTTCAAGTCCTTATAATAGTTTTTGTGCACTTCCAAATTTGTTTCCCTATATCGCTCGTCGGATTTCCCTATTTCGGAGACTCATCATCTTTTTTACGGTATGAGTAATCCAGGGGCAGTTATTTTGAGGCCTAACAAGAGAGGTTTTGAATGGAGCGTGTAAATCGAAAAGGGAGATAATATAAGTGTTGAAAGCTTCCACCATTGCACTCACGTCAGATAAACCGAGAATGTCTTCCCAGTAAATATTTTGTAATTCACTCTCAAATTGAGCTGTATTAATGTTATTCAGGGGCCTGTATGAGATGTAATTTGGGGGTGTTTTTCCTTTTTTATGTTAAGCTGACACGTAATAAACGCATGCGCACTAAGGTCCGGTATATAATTAACTCTTGTTAAACACACAGGCGCATCGGTACATACCAGGTCCAAGAGAGTACTACTATGCTCGGTGAAGTGCGTAGGCTCGTCAACGTACTGTTTCAAGTTAAAACATCGCAAGAAATTTGATAGTATTTGCGCACGTGCATCATTGGCTAACATGTTAATATTAAAGTCGCCCAATAACACCACAAATTCGCATTTCGCAAATGAACTTACGGAATCAGTCAAAGCGTCAATAAACGTATCCTTTAATGTAATTTTGGATTATGTTTGGGATGTCTATTGTTTGCCCGACATTCATATACTATAATAATCATTTGCCCGAACTTCGCTTGCCCGAATTTCATTTGCCCGAATATTTCGTTTACCATAATAGTTAATTGACATACTCTTGTTTACCCGAATATTGGATGTCATAATGATACGAATGCCATACGTATTGTTTTCCAGATTATTGTTTGCAATAATATTATTTAATATAATATATAAACGTCATACTAAACATGTATTCGGATTAATCTTTGTTAATTTGTTAGTTTTTCCACTCGTTTATAAACAAAATAACCTCGAAGACGAAAGCGGGAGCAAAGCTCCCGCTTCCGTCTTCTAACCTATCCGCGATCCGAGTCGGTTTTGCCACTAAGCCACTGTTCCCTACTGCCTACGATACACAACTATCTTGGCATTGGTTAATCTCAGAAAAAAGTTTACTTTTACTAAGTGGCAAAACCGACTCGGATCGCGGATAGGTTCGTAGGCAGTGCAATACGTACCCACTATATTACATAATTAATATTATGGATGTTGAGATTAATGGCAAATGTCACTATGGCATGTGATAGTTATGGATTACAATGATTATGGAAAATGAGATTATTGATATTGATATTATGGAAAACAAAGATTCTGGCATATAATAAATATGGTAAACAACGAGTATGGCATGCAAAATTATAGAAAACAACATTATGGCAGTTGAATATTATGGCAGATAAAATTCGGGCAAATGAAATTCTGGCAAGCAAGAGTATACCTTATGTTTGACATGTTGATTTCTATGATGTTATTAATATATTATTTTAATTTTGTCTTCGCTTCTTCATTATTGCACCTGACTGACATGTTTTATTTCTTTAATATTTGACATTATTATTCTTGTTTGAACCTGTAATTATTATTATTTTGAATTGTTAATGCTATTTTTTATGATTATTATATATATAACGCTCCTCAACAAAATGTTTTGTACGCCTGCACGCAGGCTGAATGCACTGGACTGTGATATTGTAATTTTAAATCTATGTAACTGCATTCCGAGCAAAATAAATCTTTGAATCTTATTTCTTATTAAATAGGACTGCACGGGTACAGTCAACATTGTATTGTTAGTAGTACCCACAGTAGCTAAATATATCGTAACACCCATTTTCGTACAGTAACAAAGACGTGTACCTAAATATATGGCTACTTTGGCTGCTCCTAACTATATAATGCTGACTGTAGCTAGTATAGAGTAATGACATACCTGATCAAAGTGAAAATTAAAAAATAATTTGCCATGAGCGGGATTTGAACCCGCGACCTCTGGAATCCGCCCATCGCTCTTGCGGACTGAGCAACCGTGAGTCCGCTAGTGGCGACGAATCTTTCATTCCCTTCCACTCTTCTAATTTCACTTAAGGGAGGGTCGTAGCGACATCTACCGCGACGTTATTGCAACTTCTGAAACGATCGACTAAGATACCTAGTTAAAGATATGTATCAATATTCAATATTATTAAACACTATCGAAGCCCACAAAACCTAGGTATACAAATGACCTAGACAAAGTTTCTCGCACGAGTTGCTTATCGTATTGGCTGCATTGCCTTGTTAAAACTAGGAAACTTCGAACTTCTGAACGTACCTTGCATACTGCAGGGTCCTCTATTCAGAACTCGCTAAACCCGTATAGCGATATTATAAGTCAACAGCTTCTTTACCAGTTGTGTAACATTTCAAACGAGTATCAGGAAAACTCTAAATATGTACTTACGTTTTCATGCGGTTCGGATGTATTGCAAAAAAGGCCTTATTCCATGTACGCTTTATTGTTTCTAATTGTGTAACGAAAGTTACTAATATAAAGTATTATGGCTGGGAATCCATACTTTTACCGAAAAAAGTTTCATCGATTATCGTTTCCAATACCACTATTCGCAGAATTTTATCATCACTTAGGAATCATTCATCGAACTTCGTAAGAGCGCTCATACATTTGCTCGAAAAACGAGAATCAACTCATTGAATTTCACTTTATTATTTTATTTGTCCATCGACATAGTCGTTCATCGAATCGCCTTTCCTATAATTTCGGTTTAACATAAGTTTCCAAATTTGTTATATTTTCATATAAGGATCAGGTTAGGGCTGCCAGAAATAGGGGGGCAAAAAAACAACATACAATTGTAACAACGGTATTATTTGTAGGTTCAGTTAGGGTTAGCTTATGGCCCTTATATCGGAAATAGGCAACCCGCGAAGCGGGGTGACGTCAACGCTCTAGCGGTTAGGTTAGGTTTAGGGTAGGTTAAAATGCAAAACCAACCAACCATATCAACCAACACCACATTAAGGCTACATATTTACACGATGGAAAAGTAATTAAAGTGTAGATTAGCTTAAGCCCTATACCCTATGTAAAATTTTATTGCAATCGACCCATGTTCTCAGACACCAAATTACATGGACAGGTCTACCAAGTCAATTAGATGCGATTAAGTCCCGTTTAGTAAAACTAATGTATGTACGAGACGTTACACAATCGACTTTCGTACGATTCCTGCCGAACACTGACCTATTTGACTGTATCTACTGAGTGATTACTACTAAAGGCCTCCACCCACCGGACGCGTGTGATGCGCGGCGCGTGTGCTGCGCGGCACACGCGCAAGTTGTAAAGCATTGAAACTACACTTCAAACACACATCGAACGCGGCACACGCGCAGTACCCGCGCAGCTGCAGCGCAGCACCCGCGCGGCACACGCGCAGCACCCGCGCAGCTGCAGCGCAGCACACGCGAAAGTTGTAAAGCATTGAAACTACACTTCAAACACACATTGAACGCGGCACACGCGCAGCACCCGCGCAGCTGCAGCGCAGCACACGCGTCCGGTGGGTGGAGGCCTTTAAAGCTGGCAGTTTACTGATACCGAACCGCAGCGACAAATGCGTAAGTGGCCTTCTACTTCCCTATCCACAACTAAGTTGTAGTTTCTTCTCATCCAGTTTCTGCAAGACCAAGGCAACTCAGAGCCAAGCTACCGTGAAGCGACTTTGCAAATACAGGCTCTGAATAAATTGAGTCAAGCCACTATCTAATAAGGAGTAACACCAGTTAGACGGGTCTTGCCGCTCGCGACATAATCTGCATTTAGCCTTTGAATGTATAATAAGCTGCGATCGTATTAAGGGACACCTCAGTATTCCATCTACGATATATTATAGATTTAAAATTTTGAAAGAGACAATGTCAATTCATGAAATCGTCCAACACGATTGTGAATCTTTTGGAATAGCAAGCGTCCATAGATTTTGGTGTCTGTTCGCATCCGTCTTCGTAGCATTAAATAAATCAGACAAATGCGAGTCGGACTCGCCCAAGAGGGTTCCGTATTTATAAAGACTATATTTTTTTATGATTGCATTACATATGAATAGTTTTCCAGTTTTTTTGCCAGATTTCATAGTTCTATAGGGTACTATACATTTTGATTCATTTGAGAGTGTCCAAATATACGTTATTAGCGGCATAAACTTACGGCCGGTATTTTTTGACAGCTTCAAGGGACTGTAGACCTGAGGAAATGGTTTTAATTTCAACTCGATACCTGCAGCCAGGCGTTTCCGAGATAAATTGACTTGACAGACAAACACAGACATACAATAAAGCGATCATTCTCGTTATACGAGTATTATTCTCGTTGGATTTTTCTCACTAGGCATATTTTGTGCCTTCTTTATTTTGGAGTTACTCGTATAACTTATATACAATTTTGAGTCGATTCGGAATTGATAAACAAGTTGGTACCTACTTATCTCTGGATTCCGGTGTACCCTTATTTTGTCGACAACCTTTTCATCGAATATTATTTCATCGACAACGATTCATCGAAACTTTAGTACTAGTAATATTGTTTGGAGTTATTTTATTTCAACTACTGTTTATTTAAATTTATCTTACTACGTAGAAATACTATTCAACGAATATTACTTGATCGCTGATTTGTTTCAAATTATCTTAATTGGCACAACTACAAAACATTGCAATTCATTTCTTCGACGTATTACTTTAATACAATTTTATATATCCTACTGCACATTTATACATAATTCAAATTATGTAGTTAATTGTGTGACATACATATATGCATAATATGTATGTATAATATAACTTAGAATCATTGGTGTAAATTGTTAATTACAAAAAAATATCAGGGACAATAATGGCTTCTCATAAGCGAACTATGTTTTAGGTCGGTTAGGTTAGGGTTCACTTGTGCACCTCAGACCGGAAATAGACACCCCGCGCAGCGGGGTGGCGTCGACTCGCTGCACGGCAAAAGTAGGTTAAAAAACGTTAGGGATTTAGACATATATTCGAAATAATTTTATGCAGAATAAAATATTATTAGGTACTTGTAAAAAAAATTGAATTAAAAAAATCCGAAATGAAAAGCCATGACATGATTTTTATTAAAATAAGTCAACTACCAATTAAAAGACCTCGGTTCAAATTACCTAGTACCGAGTCCTCGACGCAATGACATGTCGATGAAATAAAAATACTTGAAACGTTGTCTTTGAAATAATATTCTATTAAATGTTTGTCGGCATTTCAATGGTAAACTAGGGCTCGCGGTCGTGTCCGGGTTTCGTGTATACGTGTCGGGTACCCGTGTTCGTGCAACCCGCCCGCGGGTCTAAGCGACCGGTCCGAACGGATCCGTGTAATTAGCGCACGGGTACCCGTGTACACGTGTACACGTGTACACGGGTACCCGCGTCCTGTTTACACGCGGTTAGTACTACCCGTCCTTGAGTTGTGGTGTGAAGCTAGGAACTATCCCGTTGTTCTAAGAATATACATACAAATACTAAATGAGTGTTCGTAGCTTTGCAATTATAACATATTATTTGTGAATAAAAATAGCATAGGAATAAATGTAACAAATTATAACAAAGCACGTAAAGTTCGCCTTCTCAAATTCATATTTTAAAAAAGTAAGTACGAATCCATGCTAATGTTATAAATATGAAAGTGGGTCTGTCTGCCTGTATCTTTCTGTTACCCCTTCACGCTAAATAACAGCTGAGTTGATTTAGATAAAATTTGGTATAGAGATTTGAGTCTGGAGGAGGGACATAGGATATAAACGAGTTCCACGCGGATGATGTCGCGGGCAGAAGCTAGTAAGTTTTATCCCATAAAAAAACATTCCATGTAAAAAAGAGGCAAAGTCTCGAAACTCTTCCACCGTAAAAAGCTGTGAGATATTTCGTAGTACCAAGTCTCAGGCATTCTCATTATTCTTTATTTGCCAGCTAAATAGAATTCTGCCACTTGGCAATCACACCACTTTACTGCTTTTGTGGATTTTTGCACACCTTAAACTATGAAGTATTGTGTAATTGCCAAGTCGCAAAATTATATTTAGCTAGCAAATAAAGAATAATCAAGACGTCTAGCACTGAAGTAAAAGAAGAAATTAGGTCTGTATTATCTCAAACGCAAACCCTGATCGACGAGCAAACACAAATGAAAGCCGAGTTATCCGAACTTAAATCAAGGGTTTCCTCCGTTGAGGATAAAAGTGAGACGCTCCCCAAACTTCAGAAGATCCTTCCACCGCGGCGAATGAAAAAATTGCGGACCTAATTACCGAAAATAACAATAATAAGCAGTTCTCCATGATTAATAATCTCGAAATCTCCGGTATCCCGTTTCAGAAGGGAGAAAATTTGAACACAATCCTGCATAACATATGTAATTTGGTGGGACACAAGGTCTCGGACAGTGATGTGGACACTATTTATCGCGTACGACGATTTGTCTCGGAGCAACAAAAGGGCACAAGTAATATTCGGCCGCCTGCAATCATCGTGCGTTTCACTCAGCGCCGGCGCAAGGACGAGTTACTAGGCGCCGCGCGCGCTCGCCGTGGCCTCACCACCGCCGACATCAACCTGCCTGGGCCCGCGGCCACCATATACATCGCGGACTACCTAACCCCGGCAAATAAGCTATTGCTCAAACGAGCCAGGCAGCTTAAGGTTGAGCTCAATTACTCTTACGTCTGGACAAGGGACTGCAAAATATTTATGAGGAAAACTGAAAGCAGCAAGGTCATACACATTCAGAATAATAACACTTTGTGCAGTCTGAAATGACGATGCGACTGCAATTCGCTGGTTAATGCATTTAACTTAATACTGGTTGTAATTCTAACTGTTTACATCGTGTGCGGCAATAATAAAAAACTACTGTGTATTTTCCTTTAATGGTCTGTTGCTATGCACCGAACAATATCGTTAATTAGTTTATTTCAAGTGTGTATTTGCCGTTTTGATATTATATTTATATTGTATGCAAGCATGATTAAAGTAATTACTTTATACATCATCTTAATAGATTTATACTTTTTTCTTGTAATTGAGCGAGATTCCTTTTTAGCGACGTATATGACACTATTATTAACTATTAAAAATGGTACTTGAGACTTTAACCGCCTATTATCAGAATGTGAGGGGTTTACGTACTAAGGCAACAGAGTTTTTTGCACAAGTTACATTATCGCATTATGATTTTATATGCTTGACCGAGACATGGCTCTCAGTAGATTTTAATGACCGTGAATATTTTGATGGTAGATACTGTGTTTTTCGTTGCGATCGGTCTGTAGCGGAAAGTGGTGCGGTGCGCGGCGGAGGGGTGGCAGTTGCTGTCCGGGCCGAGTGCCGGCCCATCGCCCGCGACTGGCCGGTACCTGCGCGTGCGCACAGCGATTGTGTATGGGTTTCTGTTCCGATAGGGTCGGAGCGCGCAAGTACCTACGTGGAGTCTGGCGGTGTAAACAAACAGCGTTATTTGAACATTGCTTGTATTTATATACCTCAGGGTTCGGGTCATAAAGAAACGCTTACATCCTTCCTAGATACGTGTAGTGAAATAATCACTGATCGACCCGAGGATATTTACTTAATTATCGGAGATTTTAATATTCCAGAAGCTGACTGGGTATCCGCTACGTCATTACAGATGCACTTACGTTCGGGCGGTTCCTACGCAACGCAAATAATGCAAGATTTTTTATATTTTACTGACCTGAAACAATTCAATAGTATCTTAAATAAAAATAATCGTATTCTAGATTAATAGTAAGTAATCGCGATTGCGTAGTTACCGCCTGCGAACATCCTTTAACACCTGAAGACGACCATCATAGGTCGCTTAATTTTTACTTAACCCTAAACTGTGTAGGAAGTCCGATTAAGCCGGTACCTGGTTTCGTTTATAACTTTCATTTGGCCGATTTCAAAAAAAATAACATAGAATTATCGAAAGTTGATTGGTTGGGCCTATTTAATAATATAAATCTAGATAAATGCATCGAAATATTTTATAACATCATTAACGAACTATTCGCTAAATTTGTACCTCGTCGAAAATTACGCGCATCCACCACAGTGCCCGTCTGGCATAGCATTTCGCTCAGAAAAATTTTGAATGAAAAACGTAAGTACCATAAGCTATGGAAAACTTTTTCCAACCCTCTCGACTACCATTATTTCAAATTGCTACGAAAAAAAGCTGAAAAAATGGAGTCACAATGCTATAGAGATTATATATCTTATTCCGAACAAAAAATAAAAACTCACCCTTCTTTCTTCTGGTCCTATGTTAAATCATTATTTTCTGCAAACAGACTTCCCCAAACAATGTCATACAGAGGATTGGAGTCCTCAGATGCACAGGTAATTTGTAATTTCTTTAATGATCATTTCCATTCTGTTTTTGAAAACGTTTACGTTGATGTGTCCTCTAATAATTTAGAGCCGATTATAAACCCTCTTATAGATATTAACACTATAAAAATTAATATGAATGTTGTACTTAAACATTTAAATTCTATTAATATTCACAAAAGCTCTGGCCCTGATGGCATTCATCCGGTATTTATTAGGAACTGTTCTAATTGTTTGGCAAAACCGCTATGTATTCTTTTTACCAAATCTTTAAGGGAAGGCTGTGTTCCTAAAATCTGGAAGAAAGCTTGGATTACCCCAATACCCAAAGGAACAGTCACTAAAGAAGTAGAAAAGTACCGACCTATTTCCAAACTCTGTCATTTTAGTAAAATTCTCGAGAAAATTATTAAAGAACAACTTTTTGAAGCATTCAAACATCATATCACCCCATGTCAGCATGGTTTTTTCAAAGGGCGGTCTGTGGAGACTAATTTATTGACATTTACGGGAGAAGTGCTGAGCGCCATGGATGATGGACATACTGTAGATGCCGTGTATACCGATGTTGCCAAAGCATTTGATAAAATATGTCACAACACATTATTAAACAAGCTTTGGCGACTCGGTATACATGGCGATCTATTTCGCTGGGTAAAATCCTACGTGGAAAATAGGACCCAGGCTGTTGTCTTGTATGGATACACATCACATTATAAGTCTATAACTTCCGGAGTACCGCAGGGGTCTCATTTGGGCCCATTACTTTTTATGTTATATATAAATGATATCACAGACTATATAAAATTTTCGAACATATTACTTTATGCGGATGACACTAAAATATTTAGACTAATCAAGAATCCTTCCGACTGCGACCTATTGCAACAGGATTTACTAAATCTTGAAAGATACTGCCATGATAATAATCTTTTCCTAAATAATGATAAATGTAATATTATAACTTTCTCAAGAAAAAAGAAAAATATAGATTATTGTTACACACTTGGCAATGTAATTCTAAACCGAGTATCTGAAATCAGGGATCTTGGTGTAACAATGGATGCTAAAGTCTCATTTATTCCTCATATAGAAAATATGCTAAAAAAGGCTTTTAAGCAGTTGGGTTTTATTTTGCGTGTCGGAAAACCCTTCAAAAACCCATCAACTTATAAAATATTATACAACAGCTATGTCCGTAGTCGTCTTGAATTCGCTTGTGCTGTTTGGAAGCCTTTTCATTCTATTCATATCGATAGAATTGAAAGGCTCCAAAAGAAATTTATGAAGTCGCTTGATTTTAGAACTTGTCATAATTTATGTTAACTATGTCGAATCTTTACAACGCCATAAAATGCAGTCACTGAGCGATCGGCGTGACTGTGTAGACTCTGTTTTACTCTATAAAATACTAAATTCAAAATTAGAAATCCCTTCCTTACTTCAAATGGTTTATCTCAAAGTCCCTCGTGCCCGTATTCGTCAATGTCGCAGAAAGGAATTGTTCTCTATCCCTACTAGCAGAACATGCTACGCTCGTAATATGTTTATCAGACGTGCTTGCAGACATTTTAATGAAAATTTAAAATTAATAGATTTTGATATTTTTAATAGTAGTATAATATCTTTGAAGAAATTGTTCCAATGATCAGCAACGTAATTCAACACTGTTTCTAAGCTTATACCTAACTGTACTGTAGCTATACCTACTTAGTTTGTAACATACTGTGTAATGTAGGTACCATTCAAAAATGTAACTATGTGTCATTGAATGTATGCTTCTTGGTGTATATATATATATATATATACTTATATATGTATATATACATATATATATATGTATATATATATGTGTGTATATATATATATATATACACAACTACGTATAAGTATACTTACGTATAAATGTAAACTTTTTTTTTTTTTCAACACTGTTTTTAGCACAACTACA
Organism: Epinotia demarniana; assembly: GCA_945867215.1. NCBI lineage: Eukaryota > Metazoa > Arthropoda > Insecta > Lepidoptera > Tortricidae > Epinotia > Epinotia demarniana. The sequence goes on from OX244277.1 coordinate 1,163,304, forward strand.
ATTTAAGGAAACTGTAGGTCTTATGTTAACATCAAGCATCTTTGTACACATTTATATATATGACCGTTTGTTTCTATCAATAAATAAATAAATAAATTAATCTAGTTTTGGTTTTAAACCATAATAGTAACGAAGCTGGTGGTCTAAAATTGGCCGGTCCCAATTTAGAAATAATGATGAGACTTTACTGCATTTATGAAATTTTGCATACCTAAAACTATGTAGTATTGTGCGATTACCAAGTTACAATAGTACATTACGTAACTAGGGCGGTGAATTCGTGGATGCCCCAGATCGCAGGTGTTTGTGCGCAGCGTGCAGTAAAACTCGTATTATGGCCAGGTGTGACGTAAAATTTTTTTAAGCAAGTAAATAAAGCCCCCCACAAGGTGGACTGAGGACCTGGTAAAGGTTGCGGGAGTCCGCTGGATGCGGGTGGTGCAGGACCGGTCACTTTGGCACTCTTTGGGGAGGCTTATATCCAGCAGTGGACGTCTTTCGGCTGATACAATGATGATGACGATGATTAAATAAAGATTAATGAATGCCTGAGACTTGGCTCCACGAAATGTCTAACTACTTGGTTTAACAATAATGTCCAATGTAAACTCGATTTTTTAAGAGTACCAATTGAGGACCCCAATGATTTTTACACTAAATTATTTGTCTGCATTGAAAATGAGTTTAACGCATGTTTTAAAGTAAAAAAAGTAGTAAGAAAGAACAGGGCGAGGTTCAGTGATTGGGCTACGCCTGGGATTCACAAATCTAGAAATAAATTGTATGAGTTATACGCATTAAGAGCATCACACTGGGATGTTGATCTTAGCGAGTATGTAAAATCCTACAGTAAACTATTTAAGCAAATATGTATCTTAGCCAAATCCAAGCACTTTGCACGTAAAATTAAAGACTCAAAAGACAAAATTAAGACCGTCTGGAAAATCATCGGCAGTGAAACTGGTAAGGTAAAGTCACTTGACCCTAAATTTAGGCTGCTAGTATGTGATAAGGTGATTGACTCTGACTTAGAAGTTGCAAATGAATTTGAACGCTTTTTTAGAAATATCCCCCTTGAAACAACCAGATCACTGAATTCCTCTCCTCCTATGGCTGAGTCACTGTTGAAAACAAATGTGCCTGAATGTTCAAAGATTTTTTGTTTTAAATACGTGTCCCCTCAAATGGTTACGAAGGCGTTCAGGTCTTTACATTTAAAAAAGACTGAAGATCTTTGGGGCTTATCTGTGAAGGTTCTGCAGTCTATTATGGATCATATTGCACCGCATTTAGCTTCATTGTTCAATAGATGTGTCGATGCAGGGGTTTTCCCTGATTTAATGAAGCACAGTCGCGTCATTCCTTTGTTTAAGTCCGGGTCAAAATCAGACCCCACAAATTTTCGACCAGTCTCCATTTTGCCTGCCATAAGCAAAGTATTTGAAAAAATTATCCTCGATCAACTACAATCCCATTTTAATATTAATAATTTGCTTCATGGAGATCAATTCGGGTTCACGAGGGGCAGGTCTACTATTGATGCAGGCACGACCTTAATTAAACATATTTACAAATCATGGGAGCAATCACTTGATGCAATAGGCGTGTTCTGTGATCTGTCTAAAGCCTTCGATTGCGTGGATCACGACACTCTAATTCGAAAGCTGAACCATTATGGCATGAAAGGCAAAGCACTTGATCTCATCCGATCGTATTTGAAGGACAGAACTCAAAGAGTGGACATAAATAAAACCAAATCAGCTGGGTCTCTTATTTCTATGGGGGTCCCCCAGGGATCCATTCTGGGACCATTCTTGTTTCTTGCCTATATAAACGATTTGCCTTATGTACTGAACGGAAAACATAAATTGGTTCTTTTTGCTGACGATACATCGATAATATTTAAAGTCGAAAGAAACCAAGACAGTTTTAGTGAAATAAATAATGTACTGTCGTCTATTGTTAACTGGTTTACCTTAAATAATTTACTGCTTAATGAAAAGAAAACAAAGTGTATTCGATTCTCATTGCCTAATGTACATCATAAAAATAACACACAGATTATTCTAAAAGACGAAGTTATTGAATTGGAGAATAAAACTGTTTTTCTTGGCATAACCTTGGATTCAAAATTGCAATGGAGTCCACACATTTCTACTCTGGCAGGGAGACTTAGTTCAGCTGCTTACGCAGTTAAAAGGATTCGCCAACTTGCAGACGTTGAGACGGCAAGATTGGTATATTTTGCCTATTTTCACAGTATCATGACCTACGGTATTCTATTGTGGGGCAAAGCTGCTGACATTAATTCAATTTTTATTTTACAAAAACGGGCTATACGCAATATTTATAATTTAGGGTCACGCGTTTCTCTGAAGGATAGGTTTAAAGAAATCAATGTCCTCACCGTTGCCTCACAATATATCTATGAAAATATAATGTATATTCGTAAAAATCTTGACATGTATAAGTTAAATAGTGATGTTCATAAATATAATACTAGAAATAAGAGTAAATTAGTCATTCCCGGATACCGGCTGAGCAAAGTGAATATGTCGTTTATGGGCAACTGTGTACGATTTTACAATAAGTTACCTTCTGATATTCTGGAATTGTCAATGAATAGATTTAAGTCCAGCGTTAAACGCCATCTTATAGAGAAATCTTATTATACTATAAAAGAATTTATAGATGACAAAGAAGCATTTATGTAAAATAGCTTAGTTAAGTAGGTAGTTAAGTTACATAGTAACATGACGTGTAAAAGAGCTCGCTTAAGCCTATTTACAAAATAAATATTTTGATTTGATTTGATTTGATTTGAGACAGCCTCTTTTTTCCATGAAATGTTTTTTATGGGATGAGACTTACTAGCTTCTGCCCACGACTCCGTTCACGTGGAACTCGTTTATATCCTATGTCCCTTAAGACCCCTTCCACTTCCCTAATTAAAAAATACCACAGCTCAGGTCGGCGAAGATAACAGATAAAAGTACATTATTGTCGAAGCAAGGGAAGTAGGCAATTGCTGGCTGAGTATTAATTTTAAATGGACGACCTTGGGAGACCCGGATGGGACTTACTAGCTTCTGCCCACGACTCCGTTCACGTGGAACTCGTTTATATCCTATGTCCCTTAAGACCCCTTCCACTTCCCTAATATCGCCGTTCAGCGGTAAAATACCACAGCTCAGGTCGGCGAAGATAACAGATAAAAGTACATTATTGTCGAAGCAAGGGAAGTAGGCAATTGCTGGCTGAGTATTAATTTTAAATGGACGACCTTGGGAGACCCGTTTCGCCGGCAGGTGACGAACAAAACAAACAAAGTAAACTTAAGAGTCTTAAGACGTAAGTTATTAGCTTCCATTTTTTTGTTGAAATTTCGACTTTATCGCAAAGGCATAAAACTTAATATTGCTTTGGAATTCGACCACTTCTTTATCTATAGTTTAGTCAATAAGACTTTTGGGTTTATCCAAAAAAAGTTGCAAGACACTGATAACGCCTATACAAATGATGATCTCGTTACTGCAAATTATTTTTACCTCGTTAAACTACATCAACGATGTTTAGTACGTCCGAAATTGTAAGATAAAATCCTGTCAAAAACGCAAGCAGAAAACGACTTTTTCATGAGAGCATAAAATCGTACCGTTATCCGATATCGAAATAATTATGGTTTACTTTGAATAACGTAAAATCGTTTTGTTTGAGGAGGTACCTTTATTTTAAAATGATAACGGTATACATTGAAGCAGTAGCAAAATAGTCGTAATATCGTTTTGTTCGAGTACCTTTCTTTTAAAATGATTACTGTATCCTTTAGATACGTAGGCAGAGTAATGATGCAAGTATCGTTTTGATTCAGTGCCTTTATTCGGTGCTCATATTCAACCTCGTGAGTAAAGGTACGGTTTAAAAAGGTATACCACGTTCAGTCCCTTATTTAGAACCATACTGACGGTGGAGGAAAATGAAGACTTAGCAAATGTCAACTCTATTTGAATGACGTGAAACATTAAATTTCCTCGACTGTATATATACAATAAGCGCTCGGTTAATATTAAAAAGTGCTCATGTACAGTCAGCCATGACAGTGGGCTACCACTTTTGGACCTTATTTTCCATGCAATAAAGTACAAAAGTGGTAGACCACTTTTGTGGTTGACTGTACTTACCTACTGTTTTTGTTTAGCTATCATATCTATAAGCGGCTATTAATAAAAGTTAAACAGTTTGCGTGCCCTTTGTCGGTCAATCATTAAATAAAATACTGGGTTTATACAATATTATGACGCAATAGAGCAAACATAGGCTTCCTGCGATATTTCCTTTTGCCATATACCTAATGTAAAACAACATCATACACACCAAACCCATAGAGTTGCTTATGCAAATAGAGTAAAATGAAATAAATAAATTATATTTGCCTCAACTCAAACGGCCGCGGACGGTCCGAAACCGCGTGTAATTAGAACCCGCGGGTACGTATGTACGGGTACACGTGTACCCGGGTACCCGCCCGCGGACCGGGCGGGTTCGGGCGTGTCCGTGTGGAACGGACGCTTAGCACCGCGGGCTTAAGAACACGGGTATACGGGCGGGCGGGTTTACACGTGTAGCGGGAGCCTTATAGTAAACCCTGGATTCCATTTGGCCCTTGTTCGACATCAAAATTGTTTACTTAATCTCTCACCCTAAGCTCCAAAGGCACTAAATGAAACTTAGTGCTTGCGCGAGTACTAACATATTTAGCACTAGAACGTGTGCTAACTCCGGACTTGACACTTGTCTGTACCTAATCTCGGAATAACGGTCTAGACGCCCCGACGACTTGGGCCCGTTTCCACTGCACCCAATCTTTAATTTCTGGAACAATGTCCGGTGGCTTGAATATGTCATGCTCGCTTTAAGGGCTTTGCTTACGGTGGCGTCGTTGATCGGGTCGCTATCTTCCCTAACATATGGTTGAGGGAGGCGATGGCTGAGATATGCGTCATACTCGTGATCGGGTGCTGTTTGTGGAGTCCGGACTGTTCATGCTTGCAAGGGCATAGTACCTTACTACTTCAATACTAGTGTTATTTTATTATTATCGTATTGACGAGAGACATCATTCCGATCTTGACACGTTTTATTGATATTGACCCGGAACATCACTGACAATATTACATTAATGTTCCTTTTTTATTGTTTTGTTTTGATGCTTAGAGACCGTATACATCTTTACGAACATTTGAATAATTATTAATTGTATTTGGACGCTCAGAGACCTTATACACCTCTGGAATACTGAATTAATATCATTAACTTTCTGTTAATGCACAGACCTTATACTTATCGAATGTAATGGTCATATTTTGTTTTGTTTTCATTCACTTTGTGACATTTAGTGTGTTTTTAATCTGCAATTTTTAAATTATTATGGTGTAAAATTATTATTATTTTATTGTAAGATTATTAGTTTTAATTTAAATTACCGTTCGACATGTAAAAGTGCCCTTGTGGCCTATTTGCAGAATAAATAATTTGTATTTGTATTTGTCTTTCTATTTCGAAATACAGAAACAAAAGGTACCAAGATAAATTACTTAAGTATTTACTTTAAACCACTAAAGCGTTATTTAGCAACCTTGCCACCATAATCTGAAAAAGATCTCCCCCATTTCAGTAATCATCCTTGACAACCATCACCCAACATAACGAATCATTTCACACATATGCCTCCTCCAAAGAGTGCCACAATGACCAGTCCTGTGCCACCTGCATCCAGCGGACTCCCGCGACCTTTACCAGGTCATCAGTCCACCTTGTGGTGGAGGCCCCCACGCTGCGCCTCCGGTACGTGGTCGCCACTTGAGACTCGCCCCAACCGCCAAATATTCACACTGACAATATTACATTAATATTCCTTTTTTTATTGTTTTGTTTTGACGCTTAGAGACCGTATACATCTCTACGAACATTTAATAATTATTGATTGTATTTGGACGCTCAGAGACCTTATACATCTCTGGAATACTGAATTAATATCATTAACTTTCTGTTAATGCACAGACCTTATTCTAATCGAATGTAATGGTCGTATTTTGTTTTGTTTTCATTTACTTTGTGACATTTAGTGTGTTGTTATATCAGTCGTTAATGTGCAAATTTTAAATTATTATTGTGTTAGATTATAATCTTTTATTGTATGATTATTATTTTTATTGTAAACTACCGTTTGACATGTAAAAGTGCCCTTGTGGCCTATTTGCAGAATAAATAATTTGTATTTGTATTTGTATTACGAAATAAAATTCCGGCCAAGATAATACAACTTCAACGAGTTTCAAATTTTCTCCTCGTGTAATGGAAACAAGCGGTTACGTAAGAGAAAACTGGCGCAAACCGGCTGCAACCGGTGCGCTAAACGAATTTTCCTACTGAACTGAAATTTGTTATAATTGCGAGACGCCTCGTACAGCTAAATACTGTATAATTTAAGCGAGGGCTTTATTCACACCTTTTTCATTCAACCTAAATAAGGGCACAATTTGAATTTCAAGAATTTCTACGTAAAACTTTGAGGAGACTTCAAAGATGGCCGCCTAAAACAGGTCCAATTGTGCAATGAGTTATTTGGCATAGGCATTAAAATATTCGTATTATTTATACCACAGGGTTTTTCTAAAAAAAAGCTTTTTAGTAAAGGAAATCATCGTGAAATAACCGGTCTATTTATTTATTTATATAGGCAGATCATCAGGTTAAATACTACACAGTAGCTTAAAACAGTAGTGACAGTGAACTAATAACATCAGATCCTCATCGATAGCATAATTAATTACATAAAAAAAATAAGTGTGCAAAGGCCAAATAAAACAACAGCGCTTTTGCGTCTTGGTACTACTACATAATTATATATTTATTTCTCAAAAAACTAATACAAAGAGCTGCCTAAACTATTTCCCTACTTCTGCTTAAAAATTGCCGAGACAAGGGTCGTCTCACTGAAGGAACACTTGCACTGAAAAGGGCCAGATCGACAAACTTCTGAAACACATCATTTAGGCCGTTGCTAGCTCTGATCACAAAACTATTTTGCCTATATTTAGTAGATGATAGTGGCACGGGTAGTGGCGGATTACGCCGAGCTCTACTGGGCATATGGATGTTCATTTTACCAAGTAAGGTGTCGATTGAAATAGTTGTAACTTTAAGTAGATAGGTAACATCCATAGTTCGGACAGGTCATCGCAAAAACAGATATGGAAATACAACAAGACTCTATAGAGTCGATAAGTACTTAAGATTATGAATATCTAAAGCGGATATTATCGTTATTTAACATTTGACCTTTTTCGTTGCAAGGCTTACATATGTCCAAAGATACATTTGATCAATTTACTTTATAATGAAATGAAAATAGTGAATAAAAATTAAAACAATCAGAAAATGCAGTAGTTGATGGTTGCATATGTTCAATGCAACGATCAGCATTAAAAAAATGTTAATGGAAATACCTTCACAAACATATGGTGAATTTTGGGTTACCGTTATAAATGTAATTGAAAAATATAATTAAATAGTACTGTACATAATGCGACTCTATTAATCTTGTTCTATTACCGTGTTACGATTGTTTTGCGATGACCTGTCCGAGCTCTGGACTAATATCAGCAATATCACGACGGGTCTCCAGGGGGCGAAGATGAAATCTTCTACACCTACACAGATTCAAATACTTATTTGAGTCGTAGTGAAAACCTAATTTGAAACATAGTGTTACGGTCTAATCTTATGAGGCGTTCGTGGTGGGTTTTAAGACTCATAGCGCCATCTATTACAGCTTATCGGCGACTCTCGGCTGTTCAAGGGAAAGCGACACCTATTGATGTTTAGCGAATACGTGCGCAGTGACGCTGCGATCTGATCAATGCAGATGGGAGTCTGGTCGATGTTATTGTTTTTTTTAATGTCTTTAAGACAATTTGGAAATCGTAAAGTAGATCTTTGGAAACATAAGAGCTAGTTGTTCATAAATCTTTAGTTTTCATGCATTCAGGGCAATCGATGCAAATCGATCTTTGTGGTACGACAGTTCTGAGCTAGATTGTCTGTGGTAAAGTTTCTTGGCTGTCAAATCGCTTTGCACAGGTTCTTTGAACGATGGCGTGAACGCGACAAGAGCTCGCTTATTGAATCACCCCGGCCTGGTGCCATATTTGATTAATTTAGAGTCACTATGTAAGTTTTAATCTCAACGCATCTCGCGACCTAATGCTACGATGACACAATGAAAAATTTGGTAAGTACGACGCGAGTCTCGCCGAGCAGATGACGGGGTTATTGTTTACCTTTGGATATGAGTTTTAATCATATAACATTCTTTGTTTCAGACATAATTATAACAATTTCAAAACAGTAAATCTGGACGGCGGAACGAACCACCTAGGCTTGCTTTTACTCATTGCCAGGTATTTGAGCAGTTCAGTGTTTGTTGCGGATAGTGTGATAAAAGTCGAGGATCGTTTGTTCCGTATCTAAATATTAATGTGGTTTACAGCGACTGCGCTGGCCGCTTCGTGCTACGCGAAAGTCCGCCACGCATAGGCAATTTTGGAGTCTGGCGCCAGAAGCTGTACCCGGGTCACATGTGGCGACGGTTCTCCATCTGCTGAAGCCGTCACGAGCAGGACTGCCTCGGGAGTCCTGGGTTGAAGCAGTGGACTACGGCGGCGCTGTGACGCGTGTACAACGCGTTCCACCAGGTGATTTCGTTCCATATTCAAGGACCACGTTTTGGTATAAAACCATGTGTTTGCAAGTAAAGTTATAATTTTAGCGTTACTATCACAGCCTCATACAAACCAAGCATTACAACTATGCCTACTCCCTAATTAATTAAACTTAAATACAAAGACTTCGTCCTCGGTCAGACAATTTAAAATCTAAATCTCTTAAGAGGTAGCCACGTCCTAGCTCTAAGCCTTAGTTAAGATTTAGTGGCTTGTTATACTTGTATCCATGTGTTTTAATAGCAATAAATCTGCTTGTCAAATAATCTTTCTTTGTTCATATTTCTGACCAGTGCGAGATAGGTATCCTGTCTAATCTCTTTTGCATTTAGGAGAATAAATTATAAATGCATGGCGCCCTTCTGAAATCAGCTCATACCAATAACCGTATCCCCAAAGCGCACCCACCCCTGTGAAATTATCTACCCGTCTGACTAGCCCGGTGCAGGTAATCAAGTGTGGACGTCGCTCCGAGCGCGTCAAGCTTCCTTCACACCAAGGTAAGCGATAGCCGTCCTAGAACACCATCGGAAACGGTTTATCACATTACATTTTGTCGGCCCAGCGTGGTGCTTTGGGTTATTTAAGTGAACGGATATCGGTGTGTGCTGAATTTTCTTTCTTGACAGTAGGTATTACCTGTATTAGATAAAAAACTTGAGCTGGTTTATATGAGACTGATAGTTTGTTAGTAAAACAAAACTCTTTACTTTCTTATAATAGAATCCGTATCAAATATTGGTATTTTTTGTTCATTGTGTCAAAATACTTTAGCATTTAAGTCGACGGATGTACAACATTTCCATTACTCTGTAGTGGAATGCATATTTTTCTTGATGTTCCAACTGAACACAATACATATATAGTTTGTAACTATTACAACTGTCAAACTTGACATTTGAACTTTGTAAACTAGACTTTAAATACTTTTCCTGCTCTGGGTTAAAGACAATTGATACTACTTAATAGGTATCAAACCTATCTTACATTAGTTATATAACCTAAGTAGAAAAGATAAGTACATATATTTGTAGTCAGCTGTTTTTACTTATCTGTTTTATTTTCTTTAAAAAAAGTGTTAAACACTACCTTACTTTTCAAACATGGCGTTGCAAATTGAAGTTGATAACCTGACCAAAGACGAACTATTATTTGAATTGCAAGCGAGAGGCTTAGATGTAAATCCTAACAACACGGTAGATGACCTCAAACTACAGTTTAAATCTGCCAAAGGCACTTTACCTGACAACACAAAAGCGAACACTTTTATCTCAGGCTTGTCTATCGACGATGAATTTCAGGTCTGCGAGGAGAAGCTGGATGCAGTGTTATTGGCTGATCACGCGTCATCGTCGTGTCGAAGGAGGTGTCTGTCGAAACTGTCTCATCTCATCTTAAGGTCAGAGAAATTGTTCTTGATAATGGGGTATGTCGAGGGCACACTTCTCAGGTGCTCGAATGGGGTCTTGTGTATAATCGTCCGTGACTCTGTGTTCGTTTTCGTTCGTAGACAAGAACTAGGCTTGTTTGTCAAACTAATGGGATCTGTCCTTTTGTAGCACTTGAATTCTATTTTTTGAGAATAAACTACTCATTTGAAAATGGTATTGACCAATGTATTATATAAGGATATTTATCCTGGGCATCTTTAAACGACGGCTCACATTGGAAAATGCCATTACAGAATTCATCTGTTGTTTCTTGAATTTGACCTACATAACATATCCCTTCAGCTGTGGTCATCCCTCTGTGGGCTTCAAATTTTTTCCTGCAGGTCGGTGGAGCCCCCCTCGGAGGGGCGCAATGGCTGTGCTTACTTTCTTAGAAATAAAACCGTCATTCGTGTATTGATCTCGTTTTAATCCATTGAAACGTATAGCCAATGAAGCGAGACAGCTAGCAAGCGACAATGTCAATGGCCATTGGAGGAAAATTTTGAATTTGATCGGTAGTCTAAAACTGCCGCTGGCGCGTTAACCACGGTCGAGTTCCGCGAGTGAGTTTTAATGGTTTTAGTGCGAATTTTCGTTGCCAATATCTTGGAGAGAAATAAGTAATCTTTCGTTTTCTGTTACAAAAATATAGTTTTTAGTTGATTAACGATAATAACTTGTGGCTAACACAACATACCTACTCATGGCCAAAATTTGTCTACAGGTTTTTTAGCGCTTTTCTACTAATTTAGAATTACAAACAGCCAGTAACAATACCGCTGTTTATCGTATATTTATTTAAAATGAAGGAAATGGACTAACAACCGCCCGAAAGTAGATAAATACATCGAAATTGGTAACAGTCATAACAGAGCCCTCAGAGGGATGGTAACCGTGTAGGCACTTCCCTCTGAGGGATGCTCACATGGGACCTCGTGACGTCACTTACGCAGCGCGCCAGCGCGATTTCATAATATGGATACGTCTGTGACTAATGTGCTTATCAAGATAACAGGTGTTTCTTTAGTGCTCGTTCGGACTCTTCGTACTAATTAAGTGATTGAGTGGCGCTTTCGATTGTAAGCACGAATACGATGGTTCATGTGCTATCATAGTTTCAATAAGTGTTAACGGAGATGTGTGCTGTGTTATTTAGGTGCTTGTACAATCTACGAATAACCATCGTAAGTAAAAATTAATTTCTACACAGACGACAGACCACTCAGAAATCACCACTATTTCTAAATGTTAATCATGTTGTACCGCTACTATAAACTCATGATGTGGGTAAGGGTATATCCATACTAAGCAAACCATTTTTTTTCTAAAAGGTCATGATTTTCATTGTTTTAATATCATGATTTTACGTGTTTTTTGTTTAACTGGTATAAATGTTGTAATTTGAATTAAAAGGATATTTAATCAAGGTGTTTCGAACCAAATTTGTTTGGTGTAAAGCCCATGGTTGCTGTGATAATTGCAGTCGTTTGGAAGAGGTTATTTTTTATGAAAGTAGACATACTTTATTCATTTTATTCTCACATAAAACCTGCTGCACCTACAATAAAAAAAGCTTCGGTTACACCTAGTTGATGACCCAAATATATTGTTTAAGAATGAATTTGATTACATACAGTATAAAACACATGCGATATAAGGATGTTAATCGAAGCCCACACGAGCAACTTCTGAGTGTAGGCAATATTTTGGTAGAATATTTAAAATGGTCTAGTGTAAAAAAAATACTCATGAGCCCGCCATTTTATGTTTTTCGAATAAGTATAACAATAATTTCTTCAAATTAAGCCTATTAAACACCCCAAAAAACCAATTTACTATATTTATAATAACCAAAATATGTCGTAAACTTCGGTGACCTGGTGACGAGGTCAGCTAAATAGCCTTAATACGACATTAATGTAACGATGATATATCGTTGCAGTTAGATAATTTAATATAGATTGAGTTTCATCCAAAATCCTGGCTGTGATTGTGTAAAAAACCAAAGAAAAATTAATTTTACCAAATCACTTCACCCCACAAACCTTGACGGTTGAGCATCCCTCAGTGGGTGCCACAGACGTGGATAAGCGGCCATGTTTTTTCGCCACAGCTGAAGGGATATAGATTCATGTTGGAAAATAAATACTTCTTATAACTTAATAAACTTTATATAATTCAAATAGTGAATTTTGGGACACTGTTCCATGGCTATACCAAAAGTATATGCTTGCACTGATGAAATATATACAGTTTTACAAACATGAATCTATACATTTATTAAAGTGACGAAGATCATGCTAGCCTTAACTTGAGTCATGCAGGACATTCCTAGGCTAACGAGTTCATTGAGCTTTTAACCTTATAGAATGGTTGGTCATGTTAGTCCTGTTGGAATATTTTTTTTGTCTGCATATTTTTGCAGAGAACTGTACTGATGTTTTGCTGTACTCTCTATAGACTCTGATTCTTTGAAGGTTATATGTGAAATTTTGTAAGTCGATAGGTATTTGGCATGTGAAAGACATTGTAAAGTCACAGCCAAGTTAAAACCACCACTTACCGGTGAGAAAAACTCATATCACTCCACTATTTTTTTATAGCCCTTGAATTCTATTTTTGGAGAATAAACTACTCATTTTTAGTGGTACTTACCAATGCAATATAGGGATAGTTATCCTTGGCATTTTTAAACGACGGCTCACATTGGAAAATGCCACTATAGAGTTCATCTGTTGTTTCTTGAATTTGACCTGCATAACATATAGATTCATGTTGGAAAATAAAGGCTTCTATAATTTAATAAACTTTATATAGTTCAAATAGTGAATTTTGGACACTGTTCCATGGCTGTATCAAGAGTACATGCTTGCACTGATGAAATATTTAAAGTTTACAAACATGAATTTATACATTTATTATATTAAAGTGGTGAAAACACCCTGGTGTTATGTTAGTCCTAATTTGAGTCGAGGAAATTGTCCATGTAGGTTTTAGGTAATAAACGAGCCATATGTGACACATTGTGACAGTGTGAAACCATACATGGATTGTTTTGAAATTAGGTCTAATTCCTTTGTACCCGTGTGGTGTCCGGGTCGAGTAGCACCAACCCATTTCCTCCCGTGGGTGTCGTAAGAGGCGACTAAGGGACTACGGCGCTGAAACACCCGCCAGCCAGTTTGCCTGTTGGCAGAGCCACCTTCCTTTGTACCCGTTTGGTGTCCGGTTCGAATAGCACCAACCCATTTCCTCCCGTGGGTGTCGTAAGAGGCGACTAAGGGACTACGGCGCTGAAACATCCGCTAGCCAATCCACCCGTGTGGGCTTCAAAGACCTTTGTGGGTAAATTTTTACATTCTGCAGGCAGTCAGCCCTCAGTCAGCCGCATCAGGCCGAAATAATATCCACAGTCAACCAGCCACCTTCATTCAATTTAGGTGTCCCATTTGAGACAATTAATCCCGTGCATTTTCATGCATCGCACTTCGATAATGATAATCGACTGGTATTGATTAGTATACTTTTGAAACAGATAAGTGCCATGCACTTAATCTTTGTAGGATAAACGCTTGTGTAGGGAATTAGGATTTTACACGCTTGTTGGGGGTAACAACTAGCGTATTGGGTGGTTACTCAATGAGAGGATCCCACTGATGGTACCCGTGGCAAAAGGACCAGTGCCTGTAATGCACGCAATTATTGTAGGGAAAACGTTTGTGTAGAGTCATAGGTAGGTAAATAAATACATAGGTAACATAAAGATGCATAACATTTATAGTTTCGTTGTTAAGTTTGTTCGTTTGAAGTGGGGACGCCCACATAGCATATAACAAATAGCATATAACAAATAGCATATAACTCATAGTACATGACGCTTAGGCAAGTATATAAGCCATAGGTTAGGATGCGCATTAGTGTAGGTATTTAAACTGTCGACACTAGGTTAAGCTGTGGAGAGATTCCATCTCCTTTCTTTTTTTGCACTGCTCTACTACTGAAAAAAATTCAGTCCTACTCTTAAAGGCAATTTCAAATTCTTATCTATATCTATCTTGTATTCTAAAATCTACTACTTGCAGATTCCTGTGTGGAAAACGGTGTTGTTTTTTTTAGTCTGTCGCGATTTCTACTAAGTGCATTAGTGAATAGGTATCTATCATGTGCAGATGTTTCATCAACATATGCAAGCGCTGGTTTTAATCGTAGGCAGTACTTACTACAATTTTATGCTAATGACTAGTGTTGTTTTCTCGTGTTATTTGAAATATAAATATTTCAGGACCGTAGGTCAACGTTTGAAGCTTCACGTACAGTCAGCAGCATTGTTATATTGTCAGATTTCTTTTAGAACTTTTGTAGGCTAGCTGGAACATTTTGACTTCCATAGAGACGTTGTGACATCTGTCACATCGCCCCTCTTATCTTTTATTTTTTTTTTGAGTCTTAGAGCTTGAACTCGTGTGTAGGTCAAGGGTTGATGACCTCACATCGGGTCATGCTTTAGGTTAAGTTGTTGGTAGGTTAAGGGAAGGCAGTGTGCTCTCTCGGAGAAACATTTTTGCATAGAGCTTTGCTTCTTTGCCCTGTCTTTGGTGGATTGTTTGGACTTAGGTTTTTTTGAGTTTTTTTTTGGGAAAAAAAATTTTTTTTGAAATTTTTTTTTCTCTAGCTGGAGCGGTAATGTTACGGTCTAATCTTATGAGGCGTTCGTGGTGGGTTTTAAGACTCATAGCGCCATCTATTACAGCTTATCGGCGACTCTCGGCTGTTCAAGGGAAAGCGACACCTATTGTTGTTTAGCGAATACGTGCGCAGTGACGCTGCGATCTGATCAATGCAGATGGGAGTCTGGTCGATGTTATTGTTTTTTTTAATGTCTTTAAGACAATTTGGAAATAGTAAAGTAGATCTTTGGAAACATTAGAGCTAGTTGTTCATAAATCTTTAGTTTTCATGCATTCAGGGCAATCGATGCAAATCGATTTTTGTGGTACGACAGTTCTGAGCTAGATTGTCTGTGGTAAAGTTTCTTGGCTGTCAAATCGCTTTGCACAGGTTCTTTGAACGATGGCGTGAACGCGACAAGAGCTCGCTTATTGAATCACCCCGGCCTGGTGCCATATTTGATTAATTTAGAGTCACTATGTAAGTTTTAATCTCAACGCATCTCGCGACCTAATGCTACGATGACACAATGAAAAATTTGGTAAGTACGACGCGAGTCTCGCCGAGCAGATGACGGGGTTATTTTTTACCTTTGGATATGAGTTTTAATCATATAACATTCTTTGTTTCAGACATAATTATAACAATTTCAAAACAGTAAATCTGGACGGCGGAACGAACCACCTAGGCTTGCTTTTACTCATTGCCAGGTATTTGAGCAGTTCAGTGTTTGTTGCGGATAGTGTGATAAAAGTCGAGGATCGTTTGTTCCGTATCTAAATATTAATGTGGTTTACAGCGACTGCGCTGGCCGCTTCGTGCTACGCGAAAGTCCGCCACGCATAGGCAATTTTGGAGTCTGGCGCCAGAAGCTGTACCCGGGTCACATGTGGCGACGGTTCTCCATCTGCTGAAGCCGTCACGAGCAGGACTGCCTCGGGAGTCCTGGGTTGAAGCAGTGGACTACGGCGGCGCTGTGACGTGTGTACAACGCGTTCCACCAGGTGATTTCGTTCCATATTCAAGGACCACGTTTTGGTATAAAACCATGTGTTTGCAAGTAAAGTTATAATTTTAGCGTTACTATCACAGCCTCATACAAACCAAGCATTACAACTATGCCTACTCCCTAATTAATTAAACTTAAATACAAAGACTTCGTCCTCGGTCAGACAATTTAAAATCTAAATCTCTTAAGAGGTAGCCACGTCCTAGCTCTAAGCCTTAGTTAAGATTTAGTGGCTTGTTATACTTGTATCCATGTGTTTTAATGGCAATAAATCTGCTTGTCAAATAATCTTTCTTTGTTCATATTTCTGACCAGTGCGAGATAGGTATCCTGTCTAATCTCTTTTGCATTTAGGAGAATAAATTATAAATGCATGGCGCCCTTCTGAAATCAGCTCATACCAATAACCGTATCCCCAAAGCGCACCCACCCCTGTGAAATTATCTACCTGTCTGACTAGCCCGGTGCAGGTAATCAAGTGTGGACGTCGCTCCGAGCGCGTCAAGCTTCCTTCACACCAAGGTAAGCGATAGCCGTCCTAGAACACCATCGGAAACGGTTTATCACATTACATTTTGTCGGCCCAGCGTGGTGCTTTGGGTTATTTAAGTGAACGGATATCGGTGTGTGCTGAATTTTCTTTCTTGACAGTAGGTATTACCTGTATTAGATAAAAAACTTGAGCTGGTTTATATGAGACTGATAGTTTGTTAGTAAAACAAAACTCTTTACTTTCTTATAATAGAATCCGTATCAAATATTGGTATTTTTTGTTCATTGTGTCAAAATACTTTAGCATTTAAGTCGACGGATGTACAACATTTCCATTACTCTGTAGTGGAATGCATATTTTTCTTGATGTTCCAACTGAACACAATACATATATAGTTTGTAACTATTACAACTGTCAAACTTGACATTTGAACTTTGTAAACTAGACTTTAAATACTTTTCCTGCTCTGGGTTAAAGACAATTGATACTACTTAATAGGTATCAAACCTATCTTACATTAGTTATATAACCTAAGTAGAAAAGATAAGTACATATATTTGTAGTCAGCTGTTTTTACTTATCTGTTTTATTTTCTTTAAAAAAAGTGTTAAACACTACCTTACTTTTCAAACATGGCGTTGCAAATTGAAGTTGATAACCTGACCAAAGACGAACTATTATTTGAATTGCAAGCGAGAGGCTTAGATGTAAATCCTAACAACACGGTAGATGACCTCAAACTACAGTTTAAATCTGCCAAAGGCACTTTACCTGACAACACAAAAGCGAACACTTTTATCTCAGGCTTGTCTATCGACGATGAATTTCAGGTCTGCGAGAAGAAGCTGGATGCAGTGTTATTGGCTGATCACGCGTCATCGTCGTGTCGAAGGAGGTGTCTGTCGAAACTGTCTCATCTCATCTTAAGGTCAGAGAAATTGTTCTTGATAATGGGGTATGTCGAGGGCACACTTCTCAGGTGCTCGAATGGGGTCTTGTGTATAATCGTCCGTGACTCTGTGTTCGTTTTCGTTCGTAGACAAGAACTAGGCTTGTTTGTCAAACTAATGGGATCTGTCCTTTTGTAGCACTTGAATTCTATTTTTTGAGAATAAACTACTCATTTGAAAATGGTATTGACCAATGTATTATATAAGGATATTTATCCTGGGCATCTTTAAACGACGGCTCACATTGGAAAATGCCATTACAGAATTCATCTGTTGTTTCTTGAATTTGACCTACATAACATATCCCTTCAGCTGTGGTCATCCCTCTGTGGGCTTCAAATTTTTTCCTGCAGGTCGGTGGAGCCCCCCTCGGAGGGGCGCAATGGCTGTGCTTACTTTCTTAGAAATAAAACCGTCATTCGTGTATTGATCTCGTTTTAATCCATTGAAACGTATAGCCAATGAAGCGAGACAGCTTGCAAGCGACAATGTCAATGGCCATTGGAGGAAAATTTTGAATTTGATCGGTAGTCTAAAACTGCCGCTGGCGCGTTAACCACGGTCGAGTTCCGCGAGTGAGTTTTAATGGTTTTAGTGCGAATTTTCGTTGCCAATATCTTGGAGAGAAATAAGTAATCTTTCGTTTTCTGTTACAAAAATATAGTTTTTAGTTGATTAACGATAATAACTTGTGGCTAACACAACATACCTACTCATGGCCAAAATTTGTCTACAGGTTTTTTAGCGCTTTTCTACTAATTTAGAATTACAAACAGCCAGTAACAATACCGCTGTTTATCGTATATTTATTTAAAATGAAGGAAATGGACTAACAACCGCCCGAAAGTAGATAAATACATCGAAATTGGTAACAGTCATAACAGAGCCCTCAGAGGGATGGTAACCGTGTAGGCACTTCCCTCTGAGGGATGCTCACATGGGACCTCGTGACGTCACTTACGCAGCGCGCCAGCGCGATTTCATAATATGGATACGTCTGTGACTAATGTGCTTATCAAGATAACAGGTGTTTCTTTAGTGCTCGTTCGGACTCTTCGTACTAATTAAGTGATTGAGTGGCGCTTTCGATTGTAAGCACGAATACGATGGTTCATGTGCTATCATAGTTTCAATAAGTGTTAACGGAGATGTGTGCTGTGTTATTTAGGTGCTTGTACAATCTACGAATAACCATCGTAAGTAAAAATTAATTTCTACACAGACGACAGACCACTCAGAAATCACCACTATTTCTAAATGTTAATCATGTTGTACCGCTACTATAAACTCATGATGTGGGTAAGGGTATATCCATACTAAGCAAACCATTTTTTTTCTAAAAGGTCATGATTTTCATTGTTTTAATATCATGATTTTACGTGTTTTTTGTTTAACTGGTATAAATGTTGTAATTTGAATTAAAAGGATATTTAATCAAGGTGTTTCGAACCAAATTTGTTTGGTGTAAAGCCCATGGTTGCTGTGATAATTGCAGTCGTTTGGAAGAGGTTATTTTTTATGAAAGTAGACATACTTTATTCATTTTATTCTCACATAAAACCTGCTGCACCTACAATAAAAAAAGCTTCGGTTACACCTAGTTGATGACCCAAATATATTGTTTAAGAATGAATTTGATTACATACAGTATAAAACACATGCGATATAAGGATGTTAATCGAAGCCCACACGAGCAACTTCTGAGTGTAGGCAATATTTTGGTAGAATATTTAAAATGGTCTAGTGTAAAAAAAATACTCATGAGCCCGCCATTTTATGTTTTTCGAATAAGTATAACAATAATTTCTTCAAATTAAGCCTATTAAACACCCCAAAAAACCAATTTACTATATTTATAATAACCAAAATATGTCGTAAACTTCGGTGACCTGGTGACGAGGTCAGCTAAATAGCCTTAATACGACATTAATGTAACGATGATATATCGTTGCAGTTAGATAATTTAATATAGATTGAGTTTCATCCAAAATCCTGGCTGTGATTGTGTAAAAAACCAAAGAAAAATTAATTTTACCAAATCACTTCACCCCACAAACCTTGACGGTTGAGCATCCCTCAGTGGGTGCCACAGACGTGGATAAGCGGCCATGTTTTTTCGCCACAGCTGAAGGGATATAGATTCATGTTGGAAAATAAATACTTCTTATAACTTAATAAACTTTATATAATTCAAATAGTGAATTTTGGGACACTGTTCCATGGCTATACCAAAAGTATATGCTTGCACTGATGAAATATATACAGTTTTACAAACATGAATCTATACATTTATTAAAGTGACGAAGATCATGCTAGCCTTAACTTGAGTCATGCAGGACATTCCTAGGCTAACGAGTTCATTGAGCTTTTAACCTTATAGAATGGTTGGTCATGTTAGTCCTGTTGGAATATTTTTTTTGTCTGCATATTTTTGCAGAGAACTGTACTGATGTTTTGCTGTACTCTCTATAGACTCTGATTCTTTGAAGGTTATATGTGAAATTTTGTAAGTCGATAGGTATTTGGCATGTGAAAGACATTGTAAAGTCACAGCCAAGTTAAAACCACCACTTACCGGTGAGAAAAACTCATATCACTCCACTATTTTTTTATAGCCCTTGAATTCTATTTTTGGAGAATAAACTACTCATTTTTAGTGGTACTTACCAATGCAATATAGGGATAGTTATCCTTGGCATTTTTAAACGACGGCTCACATTGGAAAATGCCACTATAGAGTTCATCTGTTGTTTCTTGAATTTGACCTGCATAACATATAGATTCATGTTGGAAAATAAAGGCTTCTATAATTTAATAAACTTTATATAGTTCAAATAGTGAATTTTGGACACTGTTCCATGGCTGTATCAAGAGTACATGCTTGCACTGATGAAATATTTAAAGTTTACAAACATGAATTTATACATTTATTATATTAAAGTGGTGAAAACACCCTGGTGTTATGTTAGTCCTAATTTGAGTCGAGGAAATTGTCCATGTAGGTTTTAGGTAATAAACGAGCCATATGTGACACATTGTGACAGTGTGAAACCATACATGGATTGTTTTGAAATTAGGTCTAATTCCTTTGTACCCGTGTGGTGTCCGGGTCGAGTAGCACCAACCCATTTCCTCCCGTGGGTGTCGTAAGAGGCGACTAAGGGACTACGGCGCTGAAACACCCGCCAGCCAGTTTGCCTGTTGGCAGAGCCACCTTCCTTTGTACCCGTTTGGTGTCCGGTTCGAATAGCACCAACCCATTTCCTCCCGTGGGTGTCGTAAGAGGCGACTAAGGGACTACGGCGCTGAAACATCCGCTAGCCAATCCACCCGTGTGGGCTTCAAAGACCTTTGTGGGTAAATTTTTACATTCTGCAGGCAGTCAGCCCTCAGTCAGCCGCATCAGGCCGAAATAATATCCACAGTCAACCAGCCACCTTCATTCAATTTAGGTGTCCCATTTGAGACAATTAATCCCGTGCATTTTCATGCATCGCACTTCGATAATGATAATCGACTGGTATTGATTAGTATACTTTTGAAACAGATAAGTGCCATGCACTTAATCTTTGTAGGATAAACGCTTGTGTAGGGAATTAGGATTTTACACGCTTGTTGGGGGTAACAACTAGCGTATTGGGTGGTTACTCAATGAGAGGATCCCACTGATGGTACCCGTGGCAAAAGGACCAGTGCCTGTAATGCACGCAATTATTGTAGGGAAAACGTTTGTGTAGAGTCATAGGTAGGTAAATAAATACATAGGTAACATAAAGATGCATAACATTTATAGTTTCGTTGTTAAGTTTGTTCGTTTGAAGTGGGGACGCCCACATAGCATATAACAAATAGCATATAACAAATAGCATATAACTCATAGTACATGACGCTTAGGCAAGTATATAAGCCATAGGTTAGGATGCGCATTAGTGTAGGTATTTAAACTGTCGACACTAGGTTAAGCTGTGGAGAGATTCCATCTCCTTTCTTTTTTTGCACTGCTCTACTACTGAAAAAAATTCAGTCCTACTCTTAAAGGCAATTTCAAATTCTTATCTATATCTATCTTGTATTCTAAAATCTACTACTTGCAGATTCCTGTGTGGAAAACGGTGTTGTTTTTTTTAGTCTGTCGCGATTTCTACTAAGTGCATTAGTGAATAGGTATCTATCATGTGCAGATGTTTCATCAACATATGCAAGCGCTGGTTTTAATCGTAGACAGTACTTACTACAATTTTATGCTAATGACTAGTGTTGTTTTCTCGTGTTATTTGAAATATAAATATTTCAGGACCGTAGGTCAACGTTTGAAGCTTCACGTACAGTCAGCAGCATTGTTATATTGTCAGATTTCTTTTAGAACTTTTGTAGGCTAGCTGGAACATTTTGACTTCCATAGAGACGTTGTGACATCTGTCACATCGCCCCTCTTATCTTTTATTTTTTTTTTGAGTCTTAGAGCTTGAACTCGTGTGTAGGTCAAGGGTTGATGACCTCACATCGGGTCATGCTTTAGGTTAAGTTGTTGGTAGGTTAAGGGAAGGCAGTGTGCTCTCTCGGAGAAACATTTTTGCATAGAGCTTTGCTTCTTTGCCCTGTCTTTGGTGGATTGTTTGGACTTAGGTTTTTTTGAGTTTTTTTTTGGGAAAAAAAATTTTTTTTGAAATTTTTTTTTCTCTAGCTGGAGCGGTAATGTTACGGTCTAATCTTATGAGGCGTTCGTGGTGGGTTTTAAGACTCATAGCGCCATCTATTACAGCTTATCGGCGACTCTCGGCTGTTCAAGGGAAAGCGACACCTATTGATGTTTAGCGAATACGTGCGCAGTGACGCTGCGATCTGATCAATGCAGATGGGAGTCTGGTCGATGTTATTGTTTTTTTTAATGTCTTTAAGACAATTTGGAAATCGTAAAGTAGATCTTTGGAAACATTAGAGCTAGTTGTTCATAAATCTTTAGTTTTCATGCAATCAGGGCAATCGATGCAAATCGATCTTTGTGGTACGACAGTTCTGAGCTAGATTGTCTGTGGTAAAGTTTCTTGGCTGTCAAATCGCTTTGCACAGGTTCTTTGAACGATGGCGTGAACGCGACAAGAGCTCGCTTATTGAATCACCCCGGCCTGGTGCCATATTTGATTAATTTAGAGTCACTATGTAAGTTTTAATCTCAACGCATCTCGCGACCTAATGCTACGATGACACAATGAAAAATTTGGTAAGTACGACGCGAGTCTCGCCGAGCAGATGACGGGGTTATTGTTTACCTTTGGATATGAGTTTTAATCATATAACATTCTTTGTTTCAGACATAATTATAACAATTTCAAAACAGTAAATCTGGACGGCGGAACGAACCACCTAGGCTTGCTTTTACTCATTGCCAGGTATTTGAGCAGTTCAGTGTTTGTTGCGGATAGTGTGATAAAAGTCGAGGATCGTTTGTTCCGTATCTAAATATTAATGTGGTTTACAGCGACTGCGCTGGCCGCTTCGTGCTACGCGAAAGTCCGCCACGCATAGGCAATTTTGGAGTCTGGCGCCAGAAGCTGTACCCGGGTCACATGTGGCGACGGTTCTCCATCTGCTGAAGCCGTCACGAGCAGGACTGCCTCGGGAGTCCTGGGTTGAAGCAGTGGACTACGGCGGCGCTGTGACGCGTGTACAACGCGTTCCACCAGGTGATTTCGTTCCATATTCAAGGACCACGTTTTGGTATAAAACCATGTGTTTGCAAGTAAAGTTATAATTTTAGCGTTACTATCACAGCCTCATACAAACCAAGCATTACTACTATGCCTACTCCCTAATTAATTAAACTTAAATACAAAGACTTCGTCCTCGGTCAGACAATTTAAAATCTAAATCTCTTAAGAGGTAGCCACGTCCTAGCTCTAAGCCTTAGTTAAGATTTAGTGGCTTGTTATACTTGTATCCATGTGTTTTAATGGCAATAAATCTGCTTGTCAAATAATCTTTCTTTGTTCATATTTCTGACCAGTGCGAGATAGGTATCCTGTCTAATCTCTTTTGCATTTAGGAGAATAAATTATAAATGCATGGCGCCCTTCTGAAATCAGCTCATACCAATAACCGTATCCCCAAAGCGCACCCACCCCTGTGAAATTATCTACCTGTCTGACTAGCCCGGTGCAGGTAATCAAGTGTGGACGTCGCTCCGAGCGCGTCAAGCTTCCTTCACACCAAGGTAAGCGATAGCCGTCCTAGAACACCATCGGAAACGGTTTATCACATTGCAATAGAAACTTTAAAAACTTCTTCGGGATATTTTTAAATCTCATTACAAAACAATTGTAATAGTGGGGAGTGTGCTCGAACAAATTGTCGTTTGGACACGCTGGCTGGGCAAAAGCACCGTTATTGCTGATACGCAGACAGCGGGATGGACAGTGGAAGATTAGGTACAGGGTTCCGTTTGATATCCTTTGGGAACTCGACTCTAAAAATTATCAAGTTGAATTCCTTGATCCCAAGTCTAAAAATATACAAGACACTAAGTTTGTGATTCTACGACATTTAGAACTCGAGATATTAATTATACGTATTATTCAAAATGGCCGACATAAAAATTAAGATGGCCGATGGAGGACTAGGTTCCTATCAAAAACTTAAAGCTATGGACCTAACAAATACCTGAAAAAAATGGTGCTTTTGTCCAGCGTGTCACCATTAACACCTGAAACTGCCGTACTATAAGGAGGATTCCATACCTGAGATGCATATTCCAAGGTAATCCTAACAAGGCCCAAGGCCCAATATAGAATGTTAAATGTTTTAGCCTGTTTAAAATCCCTGGAATAACGAAACAAGGAACCTTGTCCATGTGTCACAACGATATTATACCATCCGTTACATTATATTAAGCATTGGCATATCAAACCAAAATAAATTAAGTGAAATTATATAAAACGTCGTGCACCCCACGATTTTGCGTCATTGTATTTTATAGAAAAACTATTTCAATATCCAATTGAGTTTCTATATCCTATTAAGATAATATGCTCATCGTCGCTGCGCTTGTAAAATCCGACATGTGCTTATTTTTGAAATTCAGTTTTTGGCATAGTTTTGATCTACTTCCGAAGGCGCATCTTCCTCTGTAATCAATTTATCAAAAGTTTTATCTGCTTCCCGAAAAATAAAAATCAGCTATGTGAAATAAGTATGAAAATGCCCTTCAAAATACGCTATGTGTTACATCGCCACATAGCGCTTCTGGTGCCTGATACACCTGTGATTAAATTTTGCGCCTTGCACTGGCACTTAGCGGATTTTACAAGTAGGTAGCCGCAAAAAAACGGGTGATCCTACAGTCAACGACATAAGGTCACTGCTTTATAAAAATGGAGAAACTTATTACAAGTTACGATTAACTGCTCAGGAATGGACCCTGATCCCTCACAGAAGAAAGGCAGAATCTGGCATGTAAGCTCAATCTCTGTATAATAAATAGTCCAGTGAAAATTGAAAAAAGTAAGTTTAATAGCTTACAGTCACTTAAGCCCTTCATGCTTTCTATGACAATTTGTCTTCATAACTAAAATCTAATTGATACCAAACAAAAAAAATATTGAAGCAACCATTGTTAATGTACATACTTACGTATGTAAGCACTTTATTGTACACAAAACAAAACAGGTTAAAACAATAACATTAAGGAGGATTAAGGTACAAAGGCGAACTTAAATACACAATTTTAAATTTAATCACCGTAGTTCATAAGAAATATTTGTATTATTGTCAAAAACGCATACTTTTTATGCGTCACATCATCAGCCTATATAGCCATCATAAGCAAGAGCGCTCTCGATTGATGAAGTCTACGCTCCGTCCAGCATCAATCCAAATTCAAAACCCCGAGAGCTTCCAGCTGGAACTCCAAAACCGTTTTGATTGCCTAGGCGGCGATGTGGACGAATTGAACGACGGGTTTGTGGAAGCTGTCCGTGTCACTGGGTCTAAGTTCTTCAAGGCCCAAGGCGCTAACGGAACTAAAAGGCTATCTAGCTCCACTCAGAAGCTTATGAAGGAAAGGAGTGAAAT
This sequence comes from Epinotia demarniana, assembly GCA_945867215.1. Lineage (NCBI taxonomy): Eukaryota > Metazoa > Arthropoda > Insecta > Lepidoptera > Tortricidae > Epinotia > Epinotia demarniana. The sequence goes on from OX244277.1 coordinate 1,188,707, forward strand.
GATTCTACAGTCTTCAGCCGACGCGACCTTATACCGGCAGCTCAATTAACAGATCTCCAAGTCCCTTACCCGCGATCTGCGCCAATTCAATACAAATCGTATTGAAGAGGCTATACAGCGTAATAAGGGCTCTAAAGTATTCTCGAGAGATCTGTCTATAGAGCAGAGCCAGCTCGCGAAGTTAAAAACTGAAGATGGTAGAATCGTTTCCTCTAAACCTGAGATTCTGGGTGAGATAGAGCGATTTTACGGACAGCTATACACATCAACGCGCAGACCCGAAGTTAGTCAGGCGGAAGACCCTAGAGCTAGACTAACCCGACACTATACCGACGACATCCCGGACATCAGCCTGTACGAGATTGTTATGGCTCTTAAACAGCTCAAGAACAACAAAGCACCCGGTGAAGACGGAATAACAGCCGAACTTCTGAAGGCGGGTGGAAAACCGGTCCTTACGGCCCTTCAGAAGTTGTTCGATTCCGTCTTACTGGAAGGGAGAACTCCAAAGGCATGGAACAGAGGTGTGGTGGTGCTGTTCTTCAAAAAGGGTGACAACACTCTGCTGAAGAACTACAGACCCATCTCACTTCTGAGCCATGTCTATAAGCTGTTTTCGAGGGTCATTACAAACCGTCTCGTACGCAGGCTAGATGACTTCCAGCCTCCCGAACAAGCCGGTTTCCGAAGAGGCTTTAGTACCGTAGACCACATCCACACGCTTCGTCAGGTTATACAGAAGACCGAGGAGTATAACCTGCCTCTCTGCTTAGCGTTCGTGGACTACGAAAAAGCCTTCGATTCGATTGAAACCTGGGCTGTACTACAGTCTCTCCAGCGGTGCCAAGTTGACTATCGCTATATCGAAGTGCTGAAATGTTTGTACGAGAGCGCCACTATGTAAGTCTGACTCCAGGACCAGAACTCGAAACTTATTCCGCTGCAGCGGGGAGTCGGGCAAGGAGATGTTATTTCTCCAAAACTGCAGTTCACCGCTGCACTGGAGTACGTTTTCAAGACTCTGGACTGGAGAAGGCTAGGCATCAGCATCAAAGGCGAGTACATCACTCACCTTCGGTTTGCTGACGATATAGTAGTCTTGGCTGAGACCATGGAGGACTTAAGTACGATGCTCGATGACCTCAGTAAAGCATCCGAGCGAGTTGGTCTAAGAATGAACATGGATAAGACGAAGATCATGTCAAATGCCCATGTAGTACCAACTCCCATTACAATCGGACACTTTACGCTCGAAGTTGTAGACGATTATGTATACCTAGGACAGACTATTCAGTTAGGTAGGTACAACTTCGAGAAAGACGTCAATCGTCGAATCCGACTCGGCTGGGCAGCGTTTGGGAAGCTACGGCAAATCTTTTCGTCCAATGTTCCGCAGTGTCTCAAGACGAAAGTCTTTGACCAGTGTGTGTTGCCAGTGATGACATATGGCACTGAAACGTTGTCGCTTACTATGGGTCTCATAAGAAGGCTCAAAGTCACCCAAAGGGCAATGGAGAGGGCCATGTTGGGAGTTTCGCTGCGTGACCGCATCAGAAATGAGGCTATCCGCAGCAGAACCAAGGTAACCGATATAGCCCTCCGGATCGCTAAACTTAAGTGGCAGTGGGCGGGGCACATAGCATGTAGAACCGATGGCCGTTGGGGCGGAAAGATTCTCGAGTGGCGACCACGTACCGGAAGGCGCAGCGTGGGTAGGCCCCCGACAAGGTGGACTGATGACCTGGTAAAGGTTGCGGGAGTCCGCTGGATGCGGGTGGCGCGGGATCGGTCACTTTGGCACTCTTTGGGGGAGGTTATGTCCAGCAGTGGACGTCTTTCGGCTGATATGATGATGATGATGATCATCAGCCTATATACGTCCCACTGCTGGGCACAGGCCTCCTCTCATGTATGAGAGGGAACGGGCAGTAGTCCCCACGCTTGCCCAGTGCGGATTGGGGACTTCACATACACCTTTGAATTTCTTCGCAGATGACAGCCGCATGCCTAAACCACTGGGCTACCGTAACTCACTCACAACTTTTTACGCGTAAATAAACATATTTACACAAAATACCAACTTTTTCATTATTTTCCTTGCGTAATAAAATCCGATTTGTGCTATATGAGACTGTTTGTAAAAGTATATCGCAGGAGCAATAATCCGTTTAGTGCTACAAAATTACATAGAGGGTTAAAATGACACATTTAAAAACCGCCATGTGCCAAAAATACAAAAAAAATATTGTATCTCCTAGAAACATGAGTATTTTTTTTAAAACCTTAAAGTATACAACGTCTCAGTACTAAATTAAATTTTCGGCATACTTAATTTTAAAGTTTTGACCCTGGTTACAAAACAAACATGTTTTTTGTGTCTCCTGAAAAGTTAGGTTTTTTTACATGTCGGATTTTACAAGCGCAGCGATGTCATAATCACACTGCCATTTAAGTATTCTTAAATCTACTCTAAACCCTGCTCCCTTCAACGGTAAGAAAGTTTATTCTAAAGTTTAAAATCTAAACCAATTAATAACATCATCATAATCTACAGATGTCCTCCGCCTTGGTCCTTCCGACCGGATAACGACGTCGATATTATAATTAGTCCAAACTAATACAAATTGGGCATCCCCTGAACCGGCAGTAATGACGTCATTTGTATGACAATCCGAGCGTTCACTAATACAGGCTTACATGGGAAAATTATCCGGTTCGCCGCGCCGTGACGTCACAGTTGGGAATAGCGAAAAGGAATGACGTAATAGGAATGGCTACATGTCTGATCATAACTCTACTTATCTATGTCTCTATGTATCTATGCTCTATTTATATCCGTGCGGTGTCGGGTTAGAATTTCACCACCCCTTTCTTCCCGTGGGTGTCGTAAATGTCGACTTAGGGAGAAGGGTGAAGTGTTTTGCGGGCCATGGGCTAGTAACCTATCACTGCAACATCACATTTTGTTGATCTTTTAACCAAATTTATGCTAAAAGTTGCGCTGGAACAAAAGTTTAATGTGCTCTGCCTACCCCTTTTGGAAATTAAGGCGTGAATGTATGTATGTTATAATACTAGGGCTCTATGAGCTGTACCTAGAGCTTACGAGCCTGTCTTTAACTGAACCTCCTCAGAAATGTTCGACCTGTAGATAAAAGTTGGACAGCGGGACATCTGGAAAAACGAAATTATTTTGGCCCAAGCTGAAACGGAAAACTTCGTCTTCTTCACTCGCTCGTTAAAAGTCTGCGAGGTTGTTTGTATGTGTGTAATGCGTAATCTTTTACGATTTCATGCGTCATGGTTTCGTCTTTCGGCTGATATGATGATGATTATACGATTTCAAAAATTCTTTCACCAGTGCCATACAATGAGTCTTATTTTAGCCCGTGACTTCAGCTGGGTTGTTTGTAATACGTTAGATGTGAAAATTTAATGTTTATCGCTCAAAATCAGCTACATTTAGATTAAATTTGACATGGAAATTGTGTACCTACTTGTAGCTAAAAATCTCATCATCATCATATCAGCCGAAAAACCTCCATTGCTGAACTTTGGCCTCCCACAAAGAGTGCCACAATGACCGCGGTCCTGCGCCACCCGCATCCAGCGGACTCCCGCGACCTTTACCAGATTATCAGTCCACCTTGTTAATACACCACGCTGCGCCTTCCGGTACGAGGTCGGCACCCGAGAACCTTTCCGCCCCAACGGCCACAGGTTCTGCGTGCAACGTGCCCCGCCCATTGCTGATTAGTACCTAGGATACTTTTATACCTAAAATCACCACCAGAGGGGCGGGACTAGATAAGGGAGATCATAATAATATGAAAGAGCCACGGACTATGCTCTAAGATGGGCCGATGTGCATTGTCATTTGTGGTGAGAGCACCAACTGACAAGCTGTAGAATTCTGTGTGCATTATGTACTGTTATTTTTATGCACATTGGTTCTTGGTGCTTGGCTAAATAGACAATTTAATATTGTTTACGAATAACAGATCTGTATAATAATTTAACTAAATATTGTAACCTAAACTGGCTCCACCAAGTTTAATATTCTTAGGGGCGAAGTTTGTCCCTAGCGCTTCATTGATAACTTCGAGATTACTTCGACACAGTGATACCCTTATTAGTGAAGTAGGGAGATGTAAATAAATAATTTTATTATACGCGATTAAGTCCCGTTTTTTAGTAAAATTTAATGTACTTTCATATTTACTTACTTACGAACGAAAAGTTAAATTTGCTTGTATAGAAGTCAAGTATCTACTTTATTAGCAATAATTCAAACGCCAGTATTTTTAGGTGCAAAAGGATGCGATTACAGTACAATTGTCGTATTTCACACATAGATCAAATTTCACAATCAGGGAATTGTTGTAGATTCTGAATTCTTCGGAGTAGAATCACAATTAAAATGTACATTTTAATTATAAACAAAATATACATAACATACATTTATGAACAATGTATTATTTGACGCTGTCTTACTGTCCATTTGGATTGCTTTGAACCCAAAGTCAGATTGCTTTCGTAATAAATGCCTTCGCCATACCATACGTAAATAACCACAGATAGGAAGGAGATCGGACATGCCGCGCGATTTGTATTGAATGTGCCTGTCGCAACTTCTTGAATTCGTGGTTTTATTTGAAATAAATAGTATTTATAGTATTTACCTCTGAAAAGTGATCCATTGGTGTGGAAATTAATCAAATCACTGCGATGTTTGCAAGTAATTATTGCACAACTCGGCATTTTAGAAAAAAACTGAACTTTCTCGGTGGACAACGGACGGTAAATGTATGGCGGAGTATGCCCAATGAGCTGACATGTACGACACAGCTGCCGGCGGCTTGTCCGCTCTATAGTGTTTTATGCTCTGAGTAAATAACAAAGTGTTCTACGCCACAGGCTCCATTAGGATATAAAACCGAAGAAACAAGTTTCTGTAATAGTTATTTGTGTCACAAGGGAGCAAAATAGTATATTTACGGCGAGGGCAGTGTATTGAATCCTGAACGTAGCGAGGGATCCTACAATAGAATCCTGAGCGTAGCGAGGGATTCTAACGTAGGATTCTGAGCGTGGTGAGGGATACAAGTGTTTACGCCCGAGACGAAAATAATTTTGCTACCGAGTGACACATACTAGTTTTCACACCGACTATGAGGAAATTTAAAAAAAAGCTATTGTAAAATATATCTAAATTATCTTAATTTTTATTACTTATTTTTAAATATTACGAAATATTTATAAATTTTTATACAACATTGTAAAAGTTAAAACTTGAAATATGTTCGTTTTGAATCGACTACGATGAAATTACAATCGATTATTTTATTAACATCTGTGTTCAATTCGCACATTGCGTACAAATGTCCCAATGCCAATGTATAAATTAAAAAAGTAGCTTGAACAGAAAAGTAGCGTTTTGGTCCCTCTCGTCGTGGAGCAAAAGGTGTGAAAAAAATATTTTATGGTACAAGCTGTACTTTTCTATATACCACCATCAATAACTCATTGAGACGATTCTAACGAGCCCAAACACAACGGGATTACGTCGATTAAGTACTGAGTTCCCACCTTCTTAGTGGCCACCTTCTGTCTCCATCGTCAGATCAGCTCGATGATACCATGATATTGAATTTCCATCCAAACTGTACTTAAACGCAAAATGGGTTAGGATCGTAAGGACTAGATTGCATAACGACTCTATAAGCGTCTTAGTTGCATAACCACTCGGCCACGACTTTGGTCTAAGCGACCTGCGACCAGCGTTTTATCTGTTCATTGCGCGTGATCCCAACTAACCACAGTGCGTTGCGCATCTCGACCGCGCAATGAACAGATAAAAGGCTGCTCGCAGGTCGCTTAAGACCAAAGTCGTGGCCGAGCGGTAAGGTCTTGGTAAGCACATTGTCTTTTTTGCAGAATGCCCTAGTGAGTAGAATGTCTTAGTTGTTCGATCGACAACTATAGCGTAACGCCCGAAGTTGCAAAATGATTAATAGAGTTTACGTACAAGTTATTAATAAGTCTATGCATATGGTCTTGGTAGCAAAACGTCATGTTTGCATACCGGCTAGGCAATATTAGATGAATTTAATCTCTGTAGGGACGACTAGTTATTGTCTAGGTCTCGGACGAAGTCGCCAGCAGAAACTAGTGTTTAAATAATACAAGCTTTTGTAAAAGAAAATCTTTCATTCAAATTCAACTTAAAACATCTCTTCTTAAACTCAAATTTCTTTTTTTCTTTATGTAAAATGCCATATATATTATTTAATTCGTATTACGAAAGAGTGATCGCAAAAAATCGTGGAAAACCTTTATATTTTCCTGTAATATTTAAAATGACATTAAGTAATATTTGTTAATTATTACAGATTTTTATGTTCAGTAACTTAAAAAAAACCGGTCAAATGCGAGTCTGACTCGCGCACCGAGGGTTCCGTGCAAACTAACAATTAACTCAAGGTAAAGTTAAAGTCCCATGGATATTTGTTAAATTACTTATTTTAACCCAACACAATAGAATTCAATTTCAAACAACGAGTAACTTTTACACCAAGACAATTGAATCGCGATCTTTTTTTGACCTGCTATTGAAAAAAAATATACGCGTCCCAATCCCAACCCCATTAATTCTAGAAAAATCTTAACAGCGCGAACGAGGTCAGCGCCATCTATCGGCCCCATTTGGTACTAACGTGCAAGGGCAATCGGCTTAGTATGTATGTTGGTCTTTTAGCGATTATTGTTTATCACGTGAACTGATCTCGATTATTATTGTTTTATTTGATAGAGAGTACTTCTATTTATAGTTTTCTATGAATTTTAAAACAAAAAAACTTATACAGTTGATTAAATTGCAAATCTAACTAGGAAATGATTTTTGAAAATAAAACAAAAAATATGCTAGATACAAAAAAACAAAAACTTTTCCCGTAATATATATGTTTATCTTAATCACAAGTAATTATTTCAAATTTTTCGCTTGAATAACTTCGGAGATAAGGGGGGGGGAATGGTATTTTTTTTTTACATTTTCCTTCATAGATCAAAATGTTCCGAGTGTAGAAAAAAAAAGAAAAACTGCTTCAAAAATTGCAACTCAAGCCCTTTCGAATGATACCCCACTTGACCCTTTAGTTGAATTTTTTTTTTGCCCCGTCATATTCGTAAGTTTTTATAGAAAAATTAAATGTACATTTTCATTTTTCATTTTCCATGCACGCGGATAACTCTCATTTATAACCATTCCAAGTTTCAAGTTGATAGCTTGAGTAGTTCGTGAGATATTTCACTTTGTGACAGACAGATAGACGGACGGAGTCGCACTATAAAGGTTCCTTTTTTACCATTTTTGGTACGGAACCCTAAAAACACGCAGGGCAGTTTAATCCCTTAATGATTTTAAATTATCAATCTTCTGCAAGTACTCAATTATTGTAATCTCCCTATCGTAAATTTTTTGTAATTCTGCTCTGCATTTTTTATCAAATGTGGCATCACTTTTACTTCTATACCCATGTGAAAATAAATGATTATTTATTTTTATTTCCTGGAACATGTCCTTCTTTATTTTAAACAGAAACCTCATTAATGAGGGTTTATGTGGCATGCGTGCATTTAGACGCCTGTGCCAATTTTCCACTGCGTTGTTAGTTCGGTGACGCTGGCCTGCACAGGATATTTTTGAAGGCGGCAGTCTCATCCATTGTCTCTCAAAATAACTAATTAAACTATCCATTTCAGGACAATTGGGTGCAACACCCTTCACAGTTAGCCATGCTTCTTGTATTTGCTCTGCAGGTATGTAGGGCAAATTTGATGTCAACTTCGCAATCTTAACTCCGTCACGTGTGCTAGTAAGTCGAAGTTGCTTTGCTTGCTTCCAAATAGCCCGATTAAAGTGATAGTTAGCAACCGGACAATGATGCAGTAGAAAAAACTTCTTTAAACGCGTTTATTACGCCCAATTCATAATTGCACTTAAACTTTGTTTAGCTTTGCACCTATGACGTCACGTATTATTGTGAAAAGTGCACGGTAAGTTTCTTCGCGTTTGTTGGGAAGTAAGCAATATAACACTGGCACTATATTCGTGCTTTCATCGGTGCTGTTTAGATCTAGATGGACCGTAAAAAGTTGACTGAACGGCTTGGGTACACGCTTAAATATGCCATCCCCGAAAAACAGATGACCTTCACGAGCACATTTTTTAATCTTTAAACGGCAGTATGAATATTTTCACTAATCGTTTTCGCCAAATTCAGCAACTAAAAAGTTCTCTGATATAATTAGTGGTATTTTCACATCTTTGGGGTGCAAGAACTGCAATTTTTCTGACTTTAAATAAGCTCGCGTTGCTCTAAATAAAGTGTATTTAATCGACTCATATGGTCGTGCACAAATCGTTACATCAGGAAATTGTGCCTGGCATGCGATGATGCTATCTTCGTAGTTTTTCTTAGTAGATTTCATATTTTCGCATACTTTTTTTTTCCCGTACTGCAATACAAAATAGTTTGTATATTTAGCGTTATTTTTTCTACAAGAGTGTGAAGATTGCCGGAAAATCGCAGTTTTTTCCCTATTTAATGTTAGCGATGCACTGCATTCCTTACGCTTACAACATCGCCACAGAGAAGTTCCGCTGACATTGTTGCTGCACTTATTATAACGGTAGCCGTTAACAATCAAAGCCTGACTGCCTTTATGACTTTCAACAAATATAATTAAAATCTTCCATGTTAATTATTCGATAAACACATTATTTACTTTAATAATATTATTGAAAGATAAAACTCAATTGACAGTTAAGAATGTTGAACAATAAGTACATTATCTTTGATTTTAAGAGGGCACCGAGCTTCTGGCGCGAGTTGATTTTAGGTATTCTATGCGTTCCGTGCATGTGTGTGTGTGACGCATACAGGCAGGACCGAGCGAGCGCTGGCTGGAGTTGTGCGCCGAACGCCTACATAGAACGGAAAGAAATCGAAAATGGCGGCAAATGGCACTATAAATGCTTTCAGCGAGGGTGTTACCAATATTTACAAAATTTAAGCAAGCAGAACAATTTCAAATAGTTTTATTGATAAAATTCACATTTAGAGAAACCTTAATGCAGATGTAACACATATTTTTTTTATTTATAATTAACGTCGTTAGTAAGTTATAGTAACTGCGATGAATGACAAATTGGTATTATAAATACAATAGAAGTTCAATAAAATTAACTCAATAATGTAAAATATTAGAACGGCTAAATAAGATGAAAATCTCAGTAGGCTGACTACGCTCATATGGGAAGCTGTTTTTTTTTGTGGAGCCCCGCAGCTCCCGCAACCTTTACCAGGTCATCAGTCCACCTTGTCGGGGGTCTACCCACGCTGCGCCTTCCGGTACGTGGTCGCCACTCGAGAACCTTTCTGCCCCAACGGCCATTGGTTCTACGTGCTATGCGCCCCGCCCACTGCCACTTAAGTTTAGCGATCCGGAGGGCTATATCGGTTACCTTGGTTCTGCTGCGGATAGCCTCATTTCTGATGCGATCACGCAGAGAAACTCCCAACATGGCCCTCTCCATTGCCCTTTGGGTGACTTTGAGCCTTCTTATGAGGCCCATAGTAAGCGAACACGTTTCAGTGCCGATGATAGTTACAGAAATTTTGAAACAAAAAATTTAGAACGAAAATAATTAGGACTAGCGATTATTATGACTACAATATTGGTATACTACAATACAGGTTGATTGCTAAGGTGCGGTAAATAACCTTTTAGAGAGGTATAGTTAAATTGATATAAGCTGTCCATTTAGCACTTGAAAGCTTATCTTGTGAACACCAGGCTGTTTCCGCAAACCGCCGACCAGATAAAATTAAGCAAGTTACAATATAACCATCTCGTCTAAGTCACAAGGTTGAAATTGGTACCTATAGCGTAACTCAGTAAGAAAGTAATATGGTTAATAACAATATTTGTGGACGCACTAAAACGTCATTATCGAAAGTCTCTCAGAACTCTTTTTTACAGTACTATTGAATTTCCACCCCTTAGCGGATGATATCCATAAAAACTAACCTATAGTCTTCCCTGACGCTCAAGCTATCTCTATACCAAATTTAATCTAAATCGGTTAAGCGGTTTAAGCGTAAAGATGTAACAGACAGACAAACAGAAAGTCAGACAGACACACTTTCACATTTATAATATTAGTATGGAACTAGATGTTTTTTTGTGGTTGTCACACTGCCCTTGCGTCTCGCCACTGCCACTGCCAACGGACTCGCATGCGGAGACAACGCACCAACGTACGAGTTTTCTCCGCATCTCCGTCCGGAGATACGATGCGCGACGTCCCGCGCTAAAATTCGTACGGAACTACGGAGCTCGGTGTGACATACCCTGCGGCACGCACCGCGTCTGCGTCCGAGCGCGCGAGTTGTCTTGCGTCTCGTTCCTCCGCGCGTCCAGGCGGAGCCAGTGTGTCGTACCATGCGGTTTTTCTATACAAAATCAAGCTTCTACATACAAAGTTAAAAACGCATCAACGGACGCCGCTGCGAGATGCGGAGCAGTTTGACTAGTAGGTAGGTATAGGTAGGTGCTGAGTATGCTTATACGAAGCAACAGGAGTATTCTCTACTTCAAAATTCTCGGTATGTAGGTAGATAGAATAGAACCATCGAAATAAGGACAGTACGGCAATAAACCAAATTAATTTGCAACGAGAGTGACAGCCGGTACCGGCGCACAGTCCCTGGGCTTATCATTTGTAGTTAAATGACTTTTACTTACCTTGATTTTTCATTCAACCGTTTAGCATTCTTTTTTCGCCAACCTCTCCTCTTCCTTGCTCTATTTGCTTTGTTACCCATGGCAAACAACACAAAATTCGTCGTTACTTTTACAAATCGTGCGTAAGGTTAAGCGACACAGCCTCCCCGTCTGACAGCCGAAGCAAGACTAAAGCGGATAGGGGGGAAGCGCGGCGGCTCTAGCTAAAATGAGCGGAACGTGCGCGACTTTAGTTATTTCCTTTGTATCGCTTAAAAAAATCCACATTTTGAAAATTTTACGCATATACGTCATAGACATCGTTTACTTCTGTCATTATTCAAAACCTGATGACCTACCGTGAAGTATTTACGCCGTACTAAGGTTATTTTTTCATTTTTAGAGGTAACTTTGGATTTCTTTTCTATCGAGGAAAGTATAAGTAATCGAATTTCTAAAGCAAATAATTGATAGAGTGAATCCTCAAATATCTTCTATAGGAATTGCAGAACTAAAGCTTTAGTAATAACAATACTGCAATGTTAAAACGAGCGCAAAAATTTCATAATTTCTTCGGTGCAGCCTTAAGTGGCAACTCGACTTTGAAGTTTCTTTATCAAAGAGTTCCTTCACTAACTACGTTTGAGTTTTTCTTGTCATTCAACCATCTAGTCGTTATGCCATTTAGACGTTATTAATGTTTGACAATATGCCTACCTAGTCGTTTTGCTATTACAACATTTTGATATTAGGGCGTTATACAAACAAGGCGTAATAGAACTAAGTCCAATCTTAAACCCGGCCATTCTACTATTAACGCGTTTGTACAATTAGACATTTAGCTACCAACACCTTATGCAACTGAGACGTTTTGCTTATAGAGTCGTTATGTAATCTAGTCCTTACGAACCTAACCCACTGAATAAAAGTTCGTAAAAATTCTAGGAAGATACTTCTTTAACTTCTATGAAATAAACCTCCTAGCATTTTTCCAGTATGTAGCCTCAACGAGTTAGTGTCCCAAACGAGTCCGGGGTCCAGTCGGATCTACAAAATAACCATCCATATCCATATTAATTTTATTATAAAATGTACACTACTATGTATATAGTAGAAATTCGAAAGTGTGTCTGTCTGTCTGTCTGTTACCTCTTCACGCTTAAACCGCTGAACCGATTGAGATAAAATTTGGTATCTAGAGATAGTTTAAATCCTATGAAAGGACATAGGATAGTTTGTTTGCCGAGAACAATCTCTAAAGAAGATGAAATGGGGGGTGAAAGGAACAACGAGGTAATCGAGTTCAACGCGGACGGAGTCGCGGGCAGAACATATTTTTGATCTTATGATCACTGTCTGTTAATCGACTCTGTTCCCTCCTCTAATTTGAGATTCATTGCGACCGCATCCTAAAGTGAAAAGACAAAACCCACTTCACCAACAGACTTTATTTCCAAGCGCTGAATCCAAAAGTTCCTAACAAGAAAACACTTACCTAACTCTTGCTCATCGTTTTTGAGAACCGCAGACTAAAATTTTACCTCCACACTTTCAACAAAATCAGAAGCTTAATGTCAAATTGTGAGACCATTCATTTAGGCTGTGGCTCGCGGATTCAGTTCGACATGGTTCTTGTGAAGTGAGCATTCGTAGCTAATTACAACTTCTTCTTTTTAGGTTGTTTTACTGCGGCAGCCGAGCCTTTGGAGATAATGTACCGACGTTCGAAGAATGTACAACATTATTGAACGTGGTGAACTAGATTAAAAGGTTTGAACTGGAAGAAAAGGCTAATTTACTTTAAAACAAAGACTTCACCGACTTAAAATTAGTACTTTACATTTGACATTTCGTAAAATGCGGAAAAGGAGTCCACTCAGCACAGAAGATCCTAGTCTGTTAAAAAAAAAGAATTTTCAAACCAGTCCATGCGTCTTCGAGTATAATCGGAGAACATATGTACATAAAAAGTAAAAGATTTGTCATTCTCTCCACCACCCAAAGGTTGTCTGGAAGAGATCGCTTTTTGCGATAAGACCGCCTGTTGTCTACCACTGTTTAATTTACCTCTATTTTCTATTTTATTTTTACTATGTCTGGTGAACAATAAAGAATATTTGTATTGTATTGTATATATTACGTCACGGTAAAATTGTAAAAACCGTTAGTTTATATTCTTCCTAGTGAGATTATAAAATGACGATAACGGGTAGGTTACGTTAGGATAGTTTTAAATCTGTCTCGCTACATTATAAGCTAACTACAAAATTAGCGGACGTTTCAGCTGAGTAAGCATGTACCTACCTAACGAAGTTAACAATTTAACGGTGACATACTTGACATCAAATGAGTAGTTCCGTGAATCACCCCCTACATAATATAAACTTACTAAGCTTGACCCACAAAAAGCTAATACTCTTTTACAAACTTTACCTCGTAATAGTTCTACCCCCTTAATAAAAAACTTATCAAGCCTGTGTTACCTAACATGTGAATCATTATTTTCCTACAAACACATAATTAATGTCAGAGCGACAGATAAAGATAAACGACACCTTGACGACATCTTACCTACAAACGGTTTAATGCACGTTCAGCGGTTTAAGACGGTGCAAACAAAAAGTTCGTATTTTAGCTAACGTAAGGCTTTTTCACAGGCCATATCTTCGTTCAAATGATTACATTGTTATAGTAAACTTCTGTTTTGTATAGATACACTCTTATTCTAGACCATAGCAGAGCTGTAATTCTAATTATATATACGGTTATTGAAAACAACCAGGTTTTCGTCGGAGTGTTTTCCAAAAATACGCGTCAGAGCTATCTTTTAGGTAGAATATTTCCATATTAAACTTTCAAGACCGTATTAATCTTTGCCTTTTACAATAAGATATATAGTCTTTTAGTACATAGTAGACGAACTAGTACTAAAATATTTGTTTTCCTATAAAAAAATGATACTACAAAATGTCTAATAAACATTTTTTTATTGACGTATATGATGATGTTTTGGAAATATAACATTTTATTATAAAACTACGGGCCTTGTTTAATATGACGTGATGTTTTTTAATGCTTATGGGTGACCCAGTTAATTTAGACCATTTTTTTAAAACCACTATAACCGCGCGCGTAAACGTCGTTAAATTCATTACGCGCCGGGCGCTCCCAGAGAACGGACGTAAGGTCGGTGACCGAGCGTACGCTACATGCACCTGCGTATAGCTGTAATGCGCCCGCTTCAGATTGATACTTGGTTGGTAAGTAATTTTACATGTTAAGTAAGTTTGTTTATTTTGTTGTTTCTCCAAGCACTAAAGTGATATTACTTTTTATAGAAATGGGGAATAAACGAAAATTATTTGGGATTAAAAAATCCGATCCTACCGCGGCCCGACAAGTTAAAAGTAAGTCACCATGTTACCAAATATTATTCATATCATTTGTTTATATACTCGTACTGCACGTTACTAATAATAAATCAGCCTATATAACGTCCCACTGCTGGGCACAGGCCTCCTCTCGTGGATGAGATGGAACGCCCAGTAGTCTCCACGCGGGCCCGGTGCGGGTTGGAGACTTCACATACACCTTTGAATTTCTTCGTGGATGTACGCAGGTTTCCTCATGATGTTTTTCCTTCACCGTAAAGCTAACGGTAACTATCAAAACTCATTGGTACGAGCCTCACGACCGTTGTTTGACAGCCGCATACCTGAACCGCTAGGCTACCGTAGCTTCATGGAAAACGTTATAGGTATTTAAACCTCCGGTTATGAAACTTAGGACATGTACTTTTCAAGAGAAACCAATGTGTTTGGCAATTACTTTTTGTGTTAATGATGATCTTTATTCACAGACAGAAAAAAAATGTGAAAAGTCGACAAATTTAATGGAGGATGGGTCAATTGATTATGTTGATAATGAGATGGCCAGTGTATGTATATAACAGAATGTTCCAAATAGCAAAACCTCTGTATTCTATGATTTTTTTATTTTATTTTTTTTACCGTTATTCCCGGTTGTGCCCTAATGGAGCTCGGGCTCCGCTTTGACACCTAATCCCAAGATTTGGCATAGGCACTAGTTTTATGGTATGTAAATAAGTGCGTCATCATCATCCCTACCGTTATTCCCAGTTATGCCATAATGGAGCTCGGGCTCCGCTTTGACACCTTATCCCAAGATTTGGCATAGGCACTAGTTTTATGGTATGTAAATAAGTGCGTCATCATCATCCCTACCGTTATTCCCAGTTGTGCCATAATGGAGCTCGGGCTCCGCTTTGACACCTAATCCTAAGATTTGGCATAGGCACTAGTTTAATGGTATGTAAATAAGTGCGTCATCATTATCCCTACCATTATTCCCAGTTGTGCCATAATGGAGCTCAGGCTCCGCTTTGACACCTAATCCCAAGATTTGGCATAGGCACTAGTTTAATGGTATGTAAATAAGTGCGTCATCATCATCCCTACCGTTATTCCCAGTTATGCCATAATGGAGCTCGGGCTCCTCTTTGACACCTTATCCCAAGATTTGGCATAGGCACTAGTTTTATGGCATGTAAATAAGTGCGTCATCATCATCCCTACCGTTATTCCCAGTTGTGCCATAATGGAGCTCGGGCTCCGCTTTGACACCTAATCCCAAGATTTGGCATAGGCACTAGTTTTATGGTATGTAAATAAGTGCGTAAGTTTAATAAAATAGAAACATTTAAAACTCATCTGATTTTTATTTCCTAGCTCACTATAAAGTAAAAGTATAACAATGATCAAGAGAGTCGGTCCAACCGGCCGGCAGCACTCAAACCACACGCACACAATAACATCGTAGTGTCCAGAGCCGCGCGCAGGCGATCGCGACTAGGTCGAGTTGTAACGAAATGTTTGCACCCTCTTAACAAGTAAATATTTGCCAGCCATGCCATTCATCACCATCATCATCACCGGAAAGACGTGTTCACTGCTGGACATAGGCCTCCCCTCAAGAGTACAAAGTGACCGGGCCAGCGCCACCCGCATCCAGCGGACTCCCGCGACCAAAAGGTAAAGGTACCAGGTCATCATCCCCCACCTTGTAGGGGGTCTACCCACGCTGTGCCTGCCGGTAAGTGATCGACCTTTTCGCCCCAACGGCCATCTACTCTACTTTCAATGTGCCCAATGCCACTTAAGTTTAGTCAAGTCATTATGCAACCTGCAATTGTATTCATTTAAATAATAAGTACATTTCAGAGGTTCTGAACTGCTGTGAAATTATGAAAGACAGACTTAATGGATATTTTATAAATGTTTCAACAGTGTCTTTTTGAACAGTATGACAATTGCCGAAATCCGAAGGTCTTGAGTTAAAACTTTTCTTAGCTACGAAATCTCGTGGTTTTAAATTTTAGCATTATTTCCACAGCTTTACCTGTTTGGATGGCCAAACTTATCCTCTGCCCAAAATTGCAGCCAGTGCTCTTGTGAACCTATGTTTGGCTGAAAAATAGTGTTTATTTATTACAACATATTTTAAACAGGCTTCCACCCGCGGCTTCGTTTGCGTGAACACAAAGGGTACACGCAAAGGTAAATCTTTGTGCAAAATTCATTCAAATCGGTTGAGCCGTTTTTAAGCGTGATTGAGTAACAATCATCTAAACATCCAAATATCTAAACATCCAAATATCTAAACATCCAAACATCTAAACATCTCTAAGTAATTAGCTTAAGATTATGTTTTTACCGGACGATTAGAAAGTGCTTTTTGCTGGGCCTACTTTATTAAATGTCATTTTTAGTTTAAGTTTGAGTTCATCCAAACATCTAAACTTTCAGATTTCTAATATTCGTTGGATAGGATTCATTATACATTATACGGCTCTATGGGTTTACGACGTAAATAATACATTATCGGGTCATTTATGCTCAGCAGTGGGCGATTACAGGCTGATAATGATGATGAAGATACTTGTAACTGTCATAAAAAATTAAAAGTAAAACGAATTTTAAAATGGACACTAAACAGGCTAGTATTGAAAAGACTCCAAAAATTAAGCAAACACAATCAGCTCTCACTTTGCTTCAAAAGTAAAAAGTAGTGCAGGCTCTTGTAAATCTTTTTTTTTTAGGCTACTTCAGTTTATACAAGACTAAAACAAAATAACACATTTAATTGAAATATTTACAACAAGTATTATATAAAAAAAGGAACGGATAGTTTGTATGTAGAGAGGGGGGGGGGGGGGGGGGTTAGGTGGCGATGTTGGGTAGAGCTGCCCCGTCGTTGAAGCCGAAGAAATGTTTAACAGATCTGAATCTGTGCCGAGTCCCGCGAATACACATACTTGTGGCTCGGATTATGGATATTATAATTTTGACCTTAACCAGCCCATTATTACAGTTAGGGGTCTGTCCCAGCGGTCGGCAATAGCTTCACCAAGATGTTTTACAAAAGCGGACATTTGTGGAGCAAAGACTCCGTCAACGGATGTGACGAGAGGGGTAAATGTTGCGTGACGTTTCTCTCAGGCGTTACTGTATTTACGTTTTTTCTCTTCTTCTGCTGATTTAAGAATGGATGCTACCATGGTCTACGACACGGATATCGAATAACGCCTCCCTCTGTGCATCCGAAACGTCGCGGCAGCTGAGGTCTCCACGAAGTCCACAGTCTCCTTCAGTGATGATCGGTTCTTTAGTAACATTTCCCCAATCTTCTTTATAATTAATGTTTAATTTATAATGATGTCACTGTAAAACACATTTCAATCTAGTCATCATTATTATCATCATCAGCTTATATCAGTTCCACAATGAATGAGAGGGAACCGGCAGTCTTCAATCTGGCCCAAAATGCGAAAGGAATTGCGAGCAATGATAAAAAAAACATGTTTTTTGAGTACTATGATATATAGCCTATCTTAAATTGCAGTAGAATGACTATACAAATGGATTATCTGACAGCTTATTCAATCTTACTTACCTGCTCCCACGGTACAATCCCAAAGTGGATCTTGGCCTTCTTAAGGCCTCCAGCCTTCTTTGTCCAATGCCGTTTCTGTCCAATCGACGGCCCAGAGTTCGTTCAGGTCTTTTTGGACTTCGTCACCCCACCATTACCCAGGACGCCCAACTATTTAGATTAAAATATATATGCTGTTCTTTTTGTATGGCCAACCCTGTTCTACTGTTATTATTTGACTGTAGATCACAAGTCCCAACGAATCAAGTCAGCGGCGCAAGTAAATAGTGTCCGACTCCCGGACATGACTGCATTCTGAACTCAGCGCGGACTATAGTTCAGATTAAATTGAGTTGAGTTTAAGTTCATTTAATAACGACAGTTCCCCTGAATGAACGCAATTGAATGCTGACTTTGGTCTTTATTAACGAGCGGTTAATTTACTTTAGCTTTTACTCTGAGAATGGAGATATTTTTCATGACGTGATAACGCCGTGACCATCATCATCATATCAGCCGAAAGTCGCGGGAAAAATGGGCTAGTCTACTTACACGATATCCCTATCTGAGAAAGTATGATAATTGTCTTTTTTTTAATAACTGCCGTGGAAAAGAGAGTCACTTCCGTCGTCGCATTCTGGTCAGAACGTGACGGGTGTTTTATCCACAGCAATAAGTGTTCCAATGTACCAAATTTGGTACCTACGGAACAATAAAAATCGGAACCATGGTACTCGTATTGAGACGTATGGCTTGTAAGCTGCTAAGTCTTATTTCTCCTGTAAATTTTATCCAATAAAATGATTTCGTATGTGATGCCTCGTTCCAAAACATAATGGTAAATCACAACTAACACACACAAAACACAAACACATTTTATCCCTTCCTGCGGCCGTTGACTAAAAGCAATAAACTCCCACAACGCGTTAGAAACGTAACTACATTTGAATCCAACCATTTTTCAATAATCCAGCTATATATAACGATCACAAAAATATTTGCCCACTTAATTTCGAAACAAACGAATTCATCAAACCCGATTGTGAAAGGCCGCACTGCGTCGAAAAATCCGTAACATCCAAATGGACAGAACCTAACACAATTAGAGGCATAAGCTACGTTCACTATACCCAGTTATGCAAAGATAAATCAAACGGATGACGTTGTAAAATGAGTTTTACTCCCTTGTAACTGGGACGAGGCCGAGTCATAAATGTTTTCAGTGGTAAGCTAGCCGAGACAAATGACTACGATATTGGCTGTTAAACCAAGTGGCGTTCGGCTAGATTTTTTTTTGTCCTGCCATTTGCGTTCCAATTTTGGACGGAAGTTTTGTCAATTTTGATTGGGATGCGGAGTTGTTACTGCTTTGGTGTGTTTTTATTTTGGATAACTCGATTAAGTTCATATGTTACCTTAGTTATTACTCGAATTAGCTTTTAATGCTTTTACACGTAGTGCGTCCACGAATAACTCCAAAAAAATATTTGAAGGAAAAATATATATTATACTACGACATTGCAAACAAGCATACGGTCCGCCTGATGGTAAGAAGAAACTGTAGCCTATGGACGCTTGCGATTCTAGAGAATCAAAGGCGTGTTACGTTCTCTATCGATTTGAGAATTCGTTGTGTTGATATCTAGAAACAAACGCGGGTCCCTCACTCTCAACGCAACACATCCGAGTATCGCAACCTTACTTACCACCAGGAACACAACACCACATACTTACAGAGTAAGTTGTATCGATAGCAAGTAAAATCCCCGTGTTGTGATGTTAGAATTTCACCACCTATCTCCCGTGGGGTCGTCGTAACAGTCGACTAAGGGGCCAGACGGGGTTGACTTGAGTTGTGGGCGATGGGCTAGCAACGATATCAAAAGATCGACAAAATGTGATATCGTCCCACATTTATGTTAAAAGTGGCAATGTCCTCTGCCTACCTCTTTTCGGAATAAAGGCGCGAATCGATGTACGTATACTGTAGTAAATAAAGTTTGTGAGTTTCATAATAAGAATATAATAACAGATAATTCAGTCTCAAATCACTCAAACGATGAGCACATTTTATAAGTTAAACACTGGACTGAATTTCGAAGCAGAGAGCTGTCAAAGTATAAAGTTGGCTAAGTTTCTAGAAAATCAGTGCTAAATAATAAATAGGAGTTGGACAAGTTTGCACAACAGCTGGTATTGTTCTGCAATTCGGATTATGGTCTGTAAAAAATAAATATTGAATGAATGTTTAAAAAAATATGAGAAAAATGCAGAAACCAGCATCAAAATAATCTTTCTATTATAAAGAAGCACTTGAACCTTATTCTTGAAATATGTAACAAAACTTTTAATAACTTATTTGATTAGGTTAGAACTTAGAGCTACGGTAGCCTAGTGGTTCAGGCATGCAGTTGTCAAGCGGCGGGCGTGGGTTCGAATCCCGGCTCGTACCAATGAGTTTTTCGGAACTTATGTACGGTACTTACCGTTAGCTTTACGGTGATGGAAAACATCGTGAGGAAACCTGTCTAATCCCAATGAGGTCTAGTTTTCCCTTAAGGTTGGAAAGTCAGATGGCAGTCGCTTTCGTAAAACTAGTGCCTATGTCAAATCTTGGGATTAGGTGTCAAAGCGGACCCCGGTCTCCTTTAGGGCCATTACCGGGAATTACGCTAGGAGGATGATGATGATGATTAGATTAGTACTTGGACATTCGCTTTGAAATACATACCTGTAATTATTTTATGTGCGTTTTCTACTCCTTTCGGTGTGAAGTAAAGGGGGTGTGTGACATTCTTGCACTGTTTACTCTGGATGCTCTTAAAAAAGAACTGTTAGCCAAATCAAGATAAATTATAAATTACTGAATAAGCCGTTTATCTGCCTTTAATATTGTTGCCTTTAAGTAATGATATAAATGGTACTAGCTTCGTTCACCACTGCTACCATCACAGAACATTCATCTACATGTATTTTCGGGACTCCCTTGATTGGCTTAATAACTTTTTGTCTAATTTTAGTTTGTCTAAAGTCAATTTGTCTAGCTTATTTTTTCATTTTAATTGTTTGTCCGAAATACGTTTACCCTAAATGACGATTTTAATTACTCTTGTATTGCCGAATATTATTTTATCTAAAAATCACTTTGTCGATTCTTTTTTATCTAATTATCACATTGCCGTATCGTTTTTACATTGATTTTTCTGTCTAATACTGAATAATTATTGTATTTACTAGTACTATTTGAACAAAAGTAGCAAATATCGACCAAATTTCGCCGGTCTACCATTGTTAAGGCAGGTCAGTGTAGGTACAATGACGAGCGAGGCGAGAAGGAGTGTTAGGTAGAACTGCGAACCAGAAAGGTTTTTTTTCTTAAGAATTTACTTAGCCTTCCGCTATTTAAAACCTACAGTCGTTTCTGGCGAGACTCCGAGCGGAGGATTAAACAAAATTAAATTATGAGACAAAATATTATAATGTCAGTCACACAATATACAAAATAAGATTATACAAATTAAAATGTAGGTAGGTAGGTAAATCAAATTAGGCTAAATAAAATTAGGAGAAATGGGAAATAAACAAAACGATTTTCATTAAAATAAAAATTTGCCTAAATCGTTATTATGTGAAACAAGACTAGTCTAAATAAAATTATGCAAAACGTTGTTAGGCCTGACATAGGTAATCCGTTTTCTTTTCTAGTCTCTCTTTGTACATTTCAATTTAAACTATGTAAAAATAACTACGTAGGATACCTCGAAGTTCTTTATCATACACGGTAATAAATTATTATCTTTTTTATCTACATACATAAAGAAAATAGTTCTAGTCTTACTAAAGGTTTCTGTAAATGGCCAAACCACATAAACATTTATATTCTTTCAAT
Source organism: Epinotia demarniana (assembly GCA_945867215.1). NCBI lineage: Eukaryota > Metazoa > Arthropoda > Insecta > Lepidoptera > Tortricidae > Epinotia > Epinotia demarniana. The sequence goes on from OX244277.1 coordinate 1,210,338, forward strand.
AACTGGTAGAAATCTTTGTGAGTGCAAGTCTAGCATGTATAGTATTAGAGATAAGGCCTGTGATCGAATTCTTCCCAATTTCCCCTGAGTGTTGGTGTTTGTTTTTTGAATATTTTTTTAGGGTACATAAAATAGCGTGTGAAAGTGTGTACCTAAATATGTTAAAAGTTACTGTAAGGTTCAAATTTCAAGCGATTATCAACCTTAACAGGTAATAACCTACTATTTTGATGTCATGTTAAATAGAAGCCCTTTATACTTGGGCACAGTATCACCTGAACGGATTAAAATTACGCTAACGAGCTAAAGCGGATCATTTTGTACGGTCGGCGTCAAACATATGTATACATTATAGGTAAGCCTTATGACAATAGTACATTACGTACCTTGGGCAGTGAATTCGTGAATGCCCCAGATCGCATGCCTGTGTTTGTGGGCCGAACCGAAGGTGAGGGTGAGGGCCATAAATTACCGCTCGTGGTTCGTTGCACAATTTTAAGTCTTCTCCTGGGTGTGAAGTAAGATTCTCCGCTGCGCCCGTGGGCGGTAAACCTCATTTTCCGCCCAGAGTGACGTAAAGGAAAAAAGCTCTACTATGTCATATATTCCGCTCAAATCAATGCAGACATAATGCTACCACCACATTGACTGTAAGTATGTGGTATGTAGTGGAGCCCCACGAATCGAGAGGTCCTAGGTTCGAATCCCGGTAAGGGCATTTATTTGTGTGATGAGCACGCATATTCCTGAGTCATGGATGTTTTCTATGTATTTAAGTATTTATTTATCCTTATAAGTATGTTTATCGTCGTATAGTACCCATAGTACAAGCCTAGTTTAGTTTGGGACTAGGTCGATTTGTGTAAGATTGTACACTAATATTTACTTTATTTTAAGCTCCCAACTATGCGCTATGATGAGTGCGACTAAAAATCCTGCATTGGTATAGGTAGACCAATTTACTGACTGGCGTGCGCGGTGCGCGGGTGCAGGGGGTATGGTGATAAAAGGGCGCGGGCGACGTGCGGGAGGCAAAGCCCCGCTCCCGCACGTCGCCCGCGCTTCGCAAGCGGTAAACTTTAGCTAACGACGACGAACCCTCAAATCACTGAACGGTTGGCAACGCGCTTGTGACTCCGGATTCGCAGTTCAGCGCCGATGGATGTTAGTTTTCACCTTCAAATAATACCACTATAATTTTTCTGTTAAATAAGGTGCTGGTTTTTGTTTGGTACATACCTAAGTGTATTGTATATATGTAGAGCTATTTATGTACGTGTGTTTAAATAATTTATGATATTTTTTTTTGGTTCATCACAATCTTTGCACCACCCACTGAATAATCTAGTTTCATATCTTTCTCCGATACCCAAAGGTTGTCTGGAAGAGATGCCTGTTGTCTAACTCTACCTACATGTTATTCTATTGTTTCTCTTTATGACTGCTTTGTTGTAGGTATGAGGTTTGGATTAAAAAGTATTTGCACTATTTTTATAAGGTTGCAGTCAGTGAGGACCATAATGGATTGATATTATGGATCTGTGGTCGTCCAATTTACTTCAAATTATTCATACCCTAGATACTTTTGTTTGTAATACCCCTCTGATAATTGTTTCCCTATAAAAACCCAAGCACAACCCATAAAAATAATGACCCCACAATGTAAGCGTAAATAGCGTAGGTTGTTTATCGTGGAGGCATTAAACGCGGTGAATCAGGCGCGGTTTGGCGCGACGACAAATCGGCCTATAAATTACCCAGCCGAGCTCTGATAGCCCCCTTAAAAGACCTATACGCCAACTCTAAAATTGCCCTTACAACGTTCTATAATCATCGCAGCACTCACGTAAATATGTCTTTATAAACTACCTCCAACCGCCGTGTTACGCCATTTTGAAAGATGGTTGACACACGCTGTAAAAAGGTCGTATAAGCGACGTCAGTTTAAATAGTGAATGCGTTTCCAAATGGCTGCTAAAGTATTAAGTTCGTGAAGCCAAAAAGCTGTATAACGAAGTCTTGTTGAAGGACTTACAGCGTTTTGGGAGAACGCGGATGTACAGACCGGGACAGATGCAAGCACTAATGCTGATTCATTATTTGTTTTTACGGTTATTAGGACTGAAATGTTGATTCATGTATACAGGTTGTGCCGTGCATATGTGTTGCATACGGATTAATCAGTTTCCCTTTATTTATTGAATGACTTCAAATCAGACCTGTCTGATAGAAGGGGACTTAGTAAGCAAAAAATACTAGTTAAAATATGCTAGAAACTCAGACGTTTAAACTTAAAAGACTTTAAAAAATTATAATAAATGCATGAAACTGAAATGCCCCTGCATTTGTGTACATGTACACTTATTTTAGACTTTAAATACTTATCAAGGCGAAGCCGCGCGGCTGGTAGTTAAAATAACGCACCCTCTTCGTTTTAAAATCGAACTCCACAAAACAATTGTTCTAAATACTAGAGGTTAAGTTAACATCACCAACATATCAGCCAAAAGATGGCCGCTGCTGGAAGTATTATGTTTATGAACTACATTTTTTCCAATTACCCAGCTCATGAATGAAAGTTTGCAAATCATAAATAGAAAAGTTGTAGGAAGAAAATGACTGAACCCATTACATGAAATACTATTTCAATTAGCAGCGAACTACGAAGCTCAAAGGATCAGAGTACGTACGCGTGTTTTATCACTAGATGCACCTAAGATGCTATCTCAGAGAAATGGAGTTACGTTCTAAAGTTAAAACGGTCTAAGCGGCAAAATCGTTAGACGGGGCCTAGTCCTTACAAACTGTTCCCTTCTCGAAAATTAAACATGTATATAAGGTGCTGACAGATGTTAACTTACATCAAAACAATTTACTTTAAATATACAAAATTAAAACTTAACATTTGACTGATATGGTGGTGGTTTTAATAGAAATTAGAACCCTAATGTACCTACGCACATAGTGCGAACAGGATGGTGGTAGATTCTCATGACCTCGTCAAGTCGGAGCGATCCGTATACTTCCTGGGACCCTCCGTCTACAACCGTTTGCCTGACACGGTAAGAAAACATCTTCCGTCATAGCTTTAAAACCAAAACCCAATTGAAAAAATGCTTCCATAAAACTTAAACTTGTTATTTAAGTATGTAGACTTCTTCTTTCCTATTTTAATGTAATGAGAATTTTATCTGTATATTGTTATTTTCTAATGAATGTTTATGTCCATTTAAATTACTACCTATGGCCTTGACATGATTCTTTTGACTAACGTATATTACTACAGTATTTCATTTCATTTCATAGAGCAAGGATTGAATGGAGAGATTCTCACACATACGAGTGGGAACGAGATATAATGTGCACAAAGCGCGTATAGGCCTTTTTTGTTTGTCACCAGCTTGTTTGTCACTACCTGACAAAATATTGGTACTGAAACCTGACGTAACAGATATTGTGCACGATGCTCGTTCCCTATGTCAAGTCCGTTCGACACGCCGCACGTGCCGAGCGGTATCGCGTGTAAGCGGTTTTACGGCGTCGACCGAGTGATCTGCTATGCGTCTAGAGCAGTGTCGCATGCCACACTACAGACACTTATCAATGCTTTAGGCAATACAATTAGGTCATTACAACGCCACAACGACGACGAGCACAATTGGGAGCTTCCGGGTTTTTTATTGACCAAAATGTTACGTAATTGATTAGCTGTGACGCAATGCCACGCGTATTTTAATTATAATTTTTCAGTAGCTTAAAATATTTTGACCAAGATTAATCTTATTAGACTCATTATTATTTACATGTGAACTCGTGTCTCTAACAAATGTCTCTAAACAATAATATGACTTATAAAGTGAATCCAACGATAATTACAGCATGTGGAAAATGGAAACATTTACTTTCAAACCCTTTTTTGCTCAGTTTTCTTGGTTTTTACAATATAGAACAGCTGTAATATCGATATTAAGTCTCTTTAACAGTAATGACTTTGTATGACCTACTTATGACATATAAATCTTGATTGTACTATAAAAAGTTACAAAATGGTTGCGTTGATAAACTTGCATGATAAGCTTAACTAAGTAATACAATTCTTAATCATGATTTTCTATCAAATATTAACAGCCAATCAGCGCCCAGCGGGCGGAGCTTGGCAAGTGTTGTCTACATGGTCAAGGTGTCTTCTTGAAATACCCGATTTCAATGCCTGCGGTAAGGCCTACCCGATATAATCTAAAAATAAGGATTTTAAAACATGTTTTGGCCTATATGCCTTAGGTATGTACCTATTATACTCATTGGGGTGATAACTAAGTAAGGCCGGCAACGCACTCACAACACCTCTGGTGTTGCAGGTGTCCGTGGGCGGCGGTAATCGCTTACCATCAGGTGATCCGTCTGCTCGTTTGCCTCCTATAACATAAAAAAAACTATGACCTTTATTTATTTATTCATACAATTTGTATTAATATTTATTCATAAATTTCGCTACTTTCACCTATTATAATAGATTTACATTTCGTTTATGTCCTTCAAACTATGTAATGTGGGGTATTTTAGTGAGAGTTATTTATGTAGGTACTTAAACAATCTATATTTTTATGATTATTAGCTATACATTGGTTAGTACTAAACGTGATCTTGCTGTTCTGTAGTTTATATATATAATATGACTAAAGTATATAGACGAGGTATCGACGATATAAGTCATCTGATCCTACTCAATTTAGTCAGGTTAATTAACCTTTATCCCTTTTGGGCATTCGCTGGGACAACAATATGTATTAAATCCTCTATCCAGGTGTACGCAGCAATAAAAACTGACTATGATAATCTTCAAAAGCTTGCGACCTGTGACATTGCTTGCTTTACCGCTCTAGTTGAGTAATGTAGTATTTTGTCGCTTAAGCCCTAGTGGCGTTAAGACGAATAAGGTCGTATAGAGACGCCGTAAAACGTATCATAGCGCACGTGACTGCACTGGCATCCTATTAGCTGAACGGACTGTAGGGACTAACCAGTTTATGATCCTTAGAGCAAGATATACTCACCACTTCCCTTGCGGTGCTAGGTTATTTTAGCGATTAGTTATAAAATGGGGTTGTGGCCTCAAAATGTATTGCAAGATTTTCATTATTATTAAATAATTTGCAAACACGCTTAAAATCTTGTTTAACTTTCTAGCTAAAATACATATAAACATCCAAAGCTACAATCTACCCTATTAAACGGTTCCATTCTTTACAAACTTCCGAAGCTGCAATCTCACAAACCTTTACTCTTTATTATTTTACTAGTTTCCGGCGCGGTAGCTATGCCCCTGTATTCCAAAGAATAGAGGAAAACCCGCGTAATAAAATATACCCTATAACCATCCAGAGAGTCCGTTCTGAATGCAGGTGAAAGAATTTTTGTTATAAGCGGTTCCAGAGATTAACCATTATATACAAACTTACAAAGCTATCAATTTCAATTTAATATTTATTTCAGGTGGTTTGGACCCAGTTATGTGTTAGTACTAATAAATTAAATTCAACTACAACCAGCTATACAACGTGTGTGCTATTACAAGCTATATAACGCCACAGACTTTTCCCTGTTAAAATATTATTACAGTTGTGAGAGTAGACTAGCTGTCCGCGCGTATTGCATAGATTCAAGCAAATCCGCAGCATAAAATGTAGCTTACTCCAATAATACAATATACGGTATACACGGGTCAAAAAGCAAGAGAGTACCCGTATAATATTAACTAACGTAGTCCCAATCATTGCCACTTTATAACATTAGGACCAGTTCAGTCGTTCTCTCGTTTCTAAGGAACATATAAGATAAGATAATTTAAAAGAAATGCTAAACCTCTCAGGGTATTCTGCATTTTTCTGTTATAATCTTATAATACAACTCTTATTTGGAGCCTGAAATATTCTAGAGCATTTTTCCTGCTAATATTTCCCTTATAAACTATGCATTCGGGTAGTGAAAAATGGGCGTTGTGCAGTGACCTTTACATTATACGATTATTACAATAACAATTACTTTATTAGTTGATCACAGGTGTATATAACATAGTTTTGCAGACGGTGGTAAAAGAGGTAATTTTTCACTATGTCAGCCGGAGGCGTTAGTTACATGCGGTCACTCAGTATTAGGAGTAGGCATGCATAAATTATAATTTATGTATGTCAATGTCAAGTTTCAAATCAAATTAACGAAGATTCTACTACAAATATACTTTTCTCAAACATGCTCGGAAATGTAAGCGTTAATATCACGGAATGAGGACATGAAGTTTCTTGTTTATGGCTCCCTACATTACTTCTTGGCCTCACGCCAAGAAGTAATGTTTGAAAACCCTAAGTAAAATCATTATTGTCCGCTACTCTAACTTTTTAAATTTGCTTACTAATATTAAACTGGCAAACGAAATATTACATACTGCTAACTACCACTAGACTCTGTGAGCATACTTGCGAATTAAAAAGAAAAACAAAATCTATGGTACTATCCTTATGTGCGGTTAAACATGGTGCTCGGACAGCTTGTCAAATTAGATTAGATTAGATTAGATTATTTATTTTATGATAAAAAATACATTACAGATTTGCATACATGTCAAAAATATAAGACTTTTTATCACAATCGTCAAAAACAGAAAAAAAAATTAAGATATAATAAAAAGACAATGTCAACAACAAGATAACAAGGAAATATAAAAAAAAAAATCCAAAATCAAAAGAACACAAATATATCAACCTCTAGGTATTGTAACTAACTAATGCCTACATCCTGCGTAACTGCAACAAAATGTAACTAACTATATCTAGATCCTGCGTAACGGCAACAAAATGTACCTAAAACTATCTAGCTTCACCTATACAATATATAACTAACCTACCCAGATGTCATGTAGACTAAATTTAGCTAACCTAAAGAAATTAAATATTAAAGATAACTTGATTTGGCCACTGAAATCGTCTAGTGTCTACGTTGTGTTCCTAGCAACCCAAATTATTTTATGTGTAGCAAGTTAGACTTTGACTCAACCCTACCTACTTAACCCTACGTTCTCCTATGCTGAGTTGCGGCCGTTTCGTGACACTAATGATATTGATGTTTTATTTGATTTTTTTTTGTTTGTTTAGTTATGTATATGTGTCACGAATAAACTATTTCTATTTCTATTTCTATTTCCTACTACATCCTAGTACAAAATATTAATCAAGTAATAAATAAAATTTGTTTTTGGTTAATAAACCCCAACCAGTTCCTACCGTGGCCGGTTAACGTAATGGTAGCTAGCTTTATCATTATTTTCTCGACATGTAATACTTTCTCAAATCAAAACCTTGGTTTCTTTATATACCAATTGCCTCAATTTATATTCATATCATCAAAGTATATAACAGACCAACCTAGCTAGCTAATTGTTTATAATTATTATTGTATGGAAGATTCTCTTTCATCCATACTATGCTACCATTTCCGTCTGGATGTGGGTTTGGCCAACTAGCTAATTCAATACCTATTTTATTATATTTTGTTTCTAATAGGTATTCCTAACTTATCGAATTTACCTGTGCTTCGTACCTATTTTCTGATGAGAAGAAGCACTCAACAAACTCATCAGACCTAACAATTGAATATTATTTCATTCAAGGAAAATTATGTATTAAGGCATTATTCCACCCTTTACATATATACTAATATATCCATTAGATACCTGTTAACCCTGTTATAGTGAAGATATTTATATTACTGAGGTAAACCGTTCATTAAATATGAAATATTGAACCGGAAGTTTACCCTAAGTAATGAGTATATTCCACTCATGATAATGTGATACCTTAAAATTAGACATAATGGACTGGCTCCGCTTGCCATTAGCCTAGAATCGCTTCATCTTTTTGAAACAATTCTGATATTCTAATCATAACTGGAAGTATAATACCTTGATGACAACAAGCGATACATAATAGTTACACCTTTAATATTTCATATGTATTAATATACGGAACCCAATACTACTGATACTCGTACTCACACAATGATTAATTCCTATTCAGTTACCTACTCATAATTGCTATTAAACCTTCAAATAAACGCTATTTGATTTGTAAACCTTCTAACTGCCCATCCCTAAGAATAGTATTCCTACTATCCTATTACTGTGTTTGACTCTATACCTAAGCCTACCTACCACTAAATCCTGAACTGCTGTAGGCAAAACTCCCATCATTACTTTTATTAATGTTAAGTGTTGTGTAGTGTATGTTCTAAGCTAGGGACCTAAGCTGTACAACGTTCGGAAGGCTAGTCCGAGAATGCAATCTAAAGCCTGTGTAATGTACATTTCACAACGTGTCCGTGGACTAAAGGGTTCTTTGAAATGCACGCCCTATTTTTATAATATATAAATATATATTCAATAAAAGACCAAGCGATCGACTTATGGGAAATGGCGATCTTCTCGCTTCAGTCTGTGGCCAACCTTAAGACCAGTAAGAGGCCCATCAAAGATAGGCTACACCATCTGTGTAGGTAAAAAGATGGTGCCAGGCTTCTCTTAAACCTGGACAAACTACTAACAGGATCCCGAAGTGTACTTCCTTGACACCGTTAGGTGAAATGCACTTCGTTAAGTTGACCATGCAACTAGGACATTGATCTGGTTCGAAATGATGATAAAATCATCTAAAATAAACCCGAAATGTAATAGAAAACTAAGCGAAATAGTTCACTACTATGCAACATAATTGCACAATACTGAACCTTAGGAAACTCAGAATCTAATAAGTGGTGGAATAGTTCAATACTATGCAAAGCAATCGCACAATACTGAACCTTCCCGCCACAACAATAACGTATCTACGAATGTTTACGTTACGAATTTAGGCTCGACCCAGAGTCAACGACAATCCGAGAGTTCGCTAGAGAATGAATGAATCCGTCCACTCGGTGCGCCGCTCTTATATACACTAAAAAAGTATGAACTGCTCGATGTGCTCGATCTGCTCGAATCGCATTATTCGCTTGATTTGCTTGACGTAAACGAAATAATACCTTACCACCATTAACTTAAGGTTTGTTTTCAATCGTGCGCGTACGTGCTTAGTCCCTATTAGAACCAATCTTACTCATTGCGTAGTGTGCGCGACGGCGTCGTAGCGACAACACGTGACACCTTTACTCAGAAATATGGAAATATTAAGTTTTGTTACGCACAAAACGTTGGTTGAAGTATGCACCACTATATTCTAATCAGATGTACGTATCAGTTCGATTCTTATCCAATGATGATGACGATTAATGTATTAATCCCTATTATATTGTATTATTCCTTCATTCAGCATTCATTAAAGATCATAATAGAGCTATAGGCATAGTTCTAGTTACAGTATCGTCATTTTTTACAATATTTAGTGCATCATAAAATACGTGACACAATACATTTAATGTCAATCAAAGGTAATAATAATAATAATTTAACATGTCAAGTCTACACTCATATACTCTTTAACTGAGTATAATGGATTTTCCAATAAAAGGTATTTAAGGCGGCTTCTAAATGCTTCGTCAGAAGGTTCCTGTCTAAGTGGCATGTTTAAAAAATAAAAAGGCGGCAAATTACACAATTGTTTTCTGATCTTTCGTTCCGATTGTAATTTCAACAAAGTATTATTTAATTGATAACCTTGTATTTATTTTTGTTTTAATATTTCCTCACATTGTTTGAGAAAAGCACTATATAATCCTCGGCCGGAACCGTAGTATACCGTCTACCCCAAGCTCGTCCAACAATCCCTTACTTCACGGCTTTTGCAGTAAAATGTACTATTTCACGCCACTGCTCGAAAATGAGGCAAAAGATGGTCAGAATGCAGGCTTCAAAGCTGGGGTTAGTTGGACATTGCAAGAACAGGCCCACTATGGGTTCAAACTGTCCAACAATGTTAATGTTATAGGTTTTCTCGCGATCAATGAAAACGACCGCCGTTTGACAGCCGCATACTTTCTAAGTATTCGAGAGGTCTTTATCAGGATGATTTTTCTCTTGTGATTTAGGTTTGTTATATAACAATCCTGAAAAGTTTATAAAAGCAACCCCCGTAATGTCATAAGCCAGTTAATCTACGTATTATTTAGCATACAGACCATGCATAGCATTTAAAATTGCATTCGAATCTATATTTCTCTCTTGCTAACTCTCACATCTTCTCATGACAAAGTAAGCGATACCTATCACCCAAACCCGAATACATCTCCAAGAGCTCTGAGACAAAGGGCGGGTTGCACCAACTTATGATTAAAGACCGATCAACGTTAATTATGACGCCAGCAGCTGTCATTCCATAGAAACTTGTAAAATTTTCGATACATTCAGATTTAAAAAAAAAAAAACTTTATTGCCACATTGCTTTACACAAAAAATAATATAATAATGGAACACTTAAAAACAAAAAATATAAGTAAACACAAACGGGCAATGGGTACCCGTCTCAGCCATTTTAACGAACACCGCTTATTATTACAGAAGATTTGGTGCAACTCGTCCTTAACACTTTCGCGACCGGACTAAAAATGGAACAATGCACCAGAAACCGACAGAATTCGCTAGGCGTGTAAGTTCATACTACTGCCCGCCTAGCGGGCTCGGCCGGCATGTTAGCAAACAATACGAGTGCCCGCTAGGCGGATTCTTGGTTGCCTGCCAAGTCGTGTCGTGCCCGCATCGTGAACTGTAAATACGCACGTTGACGATACAGTAGTCCAGATGGCGTTGCGGTGGGTGATTAATGGCGGAATTACCGCAGCACTACAGGCTGATGATTTTTAGACGGGTGATATTTTAGTTACGTTGTATTAAGAACAGCCGTTGACATTTAATTAGTGTGCTGGATGTGACGAGCATATTGCTGCTATTATCATCTTCTTAACGTCATTCCTAAATCAGTCGGGGGTTTTGATATCTTAATCCAAGATTTGGCATAGGCACTAGTTTTACGAAAGCGAGCCATCTGATCCCAACCCAGAGCAAACTAGACCTTATTGGGAGACCGGGTTCCTCACAATGTTTTCCTTCACCGAAAAGCCAGTGTTAAATATCAAACAATATTTCGTACATAGGTTTTTGCGACAACCCAGTCGGGGCTCGGACCCACGACCTCCTTCTTCGGTTAATAGTCGCCTGCCTTACCGCTCGACTACAATGTCTAAGTTCAAGTGGAACTCGTTTATATCGAAGTTACATACACACTTTCACCCCCCATTTCACTCCGTAAGGGGATGATTTCCGGAATAAAACCTATCTTTATACCAAATCACATCGAAATCGATTTAGCGGTTTAAGCATGAAGACGTAACATACAGACAGACACTTTCGCATTTATACGTATACTAGCTGCGATTAAGACTATATATTATTTTTATCCAGGATATAAACTATCTTCGTGCAAAATTTCATCCGAATCGGTTGATCCGTTTAAGCGTTATTGAGTAACAAACATCTACACAGCTAAACATCTAATAAATAATAAATATAAGGGGACATGTTACACAAAACAAAAAAAAAAAAAAAACTTAAATCCAAACTATCGCATGTATAATAATAGTAGGAAGTAGGATAGAAGGATTAGTAGGATATTTTAGTATGGATTAATAGGTGTGTAACTTCTAATTGTTCACGGATAAATGTTTGAATTGGAATTGAAATATTCATTTCACGTGATTGTGTGCTGATAGTAGAGACATAAAACAAAATCGATATCCAAAGGGATGTCCCTATCTTTCAATTCAGACGAATGGAATTGCATCCGTGATCTGAAAGTACAAATAGGTACTGTATTTCCACCAAGTCACGTTATCTTGTCTGTCTCGTCGACTTTAAATGCGGGCTTTGCCCGTCAAAACTGTCATTGCATGCTGGCGTTACGGCAGTCAAAATTAAGTACTTTTCAATATGTAACCAATATATTTTTATTAATAACCAGGCCTTATAAAATATGGTCAAGGCCGATGCGTTATGTAATTATACTGATTCTGTAAGGGTTTGTAAATAGGACGAAACGTTTCGAGGAAAGTGAGGTAGTGCCCTTTGGCCTAATATGGCGGGGGCACTTCCGTGAGCCAAGATTATATTTGCGAAGTGCGTAGGGCGGGCGCGCAGTGCATTATTTAATTCCACCCCAAATTCCAATACAAAAATCCATCTCAAAAAGAGTTTGGTTAGGGGTAAGTTCTTTTTGAAGTGGAAGTCTTGAAACATCGTAAATAGACTTAATAAGATACAATAAGACGGTTTAGCGTTTTTCAAAGTTTTATGGGGGTTTGTAGGATCATGGGGGAAAACTCGTTTTTTCAATGAGTCTTCGAATTTCGTAAACTTACTTTATGAGTATGTTGCCCCGAAAGGGTTGAAAAGAGTTAGATTGAGACAAGATTTTTTTTAAATGAAAGTCTAGAAACATCGTAAATAGACTGTGTAAGATACAATAAAATAAATTTCAGCCCTTTTCAATGTTAATGAGCGCCTTTATTTAAGAGGAGCGCTACGCTTGTAGCTGATCCCGTGGTTTTCCTCGTATGTAGCGGAAAGCGACTACGGCGTAGGCACCTGGTAGACGGGTTCCTGGCGGCGAAATTGTTAAATGATTCCTTCAATCTGGTTGTAGTACGTGCAGAAGCGTTACGAAGTACTGCTGGAATGCATACAGTCAGCAACAAAAATAGCTACGCGGGCCACGAGCCTAAAACGACCTACTCACGACTCTAATGTCAAGAGTATAAGAACTATCTAGATCATTATGAGCATGATATTTTACATAGCTACTTCTGCGGCTTACTTTACCACCCGCTTGCGCATAATGTACTCTAATAGTAAGCTCCTAGTCTAGCTACCGCCCATTCCCTCTCATACATGAGAGGAGGCCTGTGCCCAGCAGTGGGACGTATATAGGCTGATGATGTGGTGTGAAGCTCCTAGTATGTACATCAATAAATTATTTAATAATTAATTTAATTATTAGTGATTCTGCCCAGCGACCTTAGACAGAGGCGTGGGTTAGTAGTGTCGTTAATTGGTAGTAGTTAAAAAGTTCCGTTGTGACACGAAAATTAACCATAGAAAATGTATGACTAATTTTCGTGTCACAACGGAACTTTTTAACTACTATCAATTAATTAGGCTAACTACTGGCCAAGAATTTGGTCCTCACCCGCGTGTTGCTTGAAATCTGGATGTTCATTACTAGAAGGGATGGTTGTAAGGAAATGGGAACCATTTTCATCATCTCAGTTGGACCCCTGAAACCAGTAGATCGTGAAATGTGTCCATCGATTTATTCGAAAATACGCGCTTAAAGTCTGTCGCCCGCAGAGAGATACCGTTGACAAAAATGACGATACACTTCCGACTAAAGATACTGCAAGAAAGTCGAAATATTTGAATTCAGATTTTGCCAAGGGCGTTGTATCAGTGGCGCCTGCCAGAGCGCCAGCGTAGCAGACGCAGACGGCCTCGTCTGCGTCTGCTACGTTCATAGTGGATCCAGTGTGGTAATTCCCGTATGTAGCGGAAAGCGACTACGGCGCAAGCGCCCGCTAGATGGGTTTCTGGCAATGAAAGTGGGGTGAATACTGAATATCGACCAGAAATTTACGTACCTTCGCATGCTCGACAGCTAGGTGTCAAATGTATCAAAACATAGCTTCGCACATTTCTATTATACTACTACTATATTCACCCTAATAGTGATAGAAAATAATATTCTTTGCTGAATGAATCTCAATAAGAAAAATATTTGAAAACCTTATATTATGACTTTAATACTCGCCGGGCACCTCTGATATCACTACACCGGGTCAGCTTTGAAACCTAATCTTAAGTTCCGGCATAGGCACTAGTTTTACGAAAGCGATTGCTATCTGACCTTCCAACCCAGAGGGAAAATTAGACGTTATTGAAATAAGACAGGTTTTCTCACGGTGTTGAATTTCCTCCACCGAAAAGCTAACGGTAAATATTCCGTACATAAGTTCCGAAAACTCATTGGTACCAGCTGGGATTCGAACTCACGGCCGCCGTTTGACAGCCGCATGCCTGAACCACTAGGCTACCGTAGCTAATACCCAACCATAACATTTATTACGTGCGTTAGGTAAATCTAATTGAGTTTTTCCGTACGACAAAATGGCATTTTAATTGCTCGTTCCTTAAGTTACGCAATCCCCCTGATTTCACTGCATAGGTACCAACGCCATAATGATGCTGCATTACCTGCAATTTGCATAAAGTTTCAACCAAAACACCGCCAGTGTTTACAGTATGCAGGACAGATTGCAGGTGCGGTTGCACCGGGTGATTTATACCGCGATTTGTCATCGGGCGATACGGCGGTAAGCGCTTGGGCGCCCGCGGCGTAGGAGCGGGCGATGAGGCGGGGAGCGTTCAGATAATGCAATTTCTGGCGGTGCCAACAGCTGTGTACTCCTGAGTACCTGATCCAGCTTTTCAGCCCATTGCGCAAAAAAGAGGGGTGTTATAAGCTTGACGTTGCTGTGTGCAGCAAGCACTTATGACACTATTGTTTATTTGAGGATTTGTTTGTGAACAGTGTTTCGAGACCCCTGATGACCTTACCACCAGGATCAAAACACTACGTCTTTACAGAACAACTACGTAGTGGTTTTTTTAATGGGTGCGGTCTTCTGTAATATTCAGAACAATAACGCGTAGAAGCAACCGGATGGCTCGCGGTATTTGAGCTCCCGAAGTATTTTGGAAACCGTCCCGTGCACCCGAACAAAGCTTACTTGGACTTACGGGGACAGTTACTTGAAATGCTGCTCCAAATATTAGCGAGGTCATTTCGCTGTATCTTACTCCTTTTAATTTTCCCTTAACTTACCTAAGCTGCCTTATTGACTTTTATCCAGCGCGATCAAAGCAATTTGGAAAGCGTGGTTGAAAGTTGGGAAAACGATTGATTAATTTGTGCCCTGCTGCTATATTATCAGACAAGCTGCCCTCGTGGCTTTGCCCGCGGATTGCACAGAAGACAAGCAAAGCCACGTGATTACTAATTGTAATAAGGTAACCGCCATGTGGGATGTTGATTCGAAGATAATTTAATCCCGATAGTCGCTTCGGCGAACGGATTAATAGCGAAGAGTCTCGACCAACACCTTAAGGGGCTACCCGAGGTTTTCATCGATTTTTGACCAGTTTTGAATTGTATCGGTTCGTCAATCTTTTGTCACCATTTTGGTGTACCGGATTTTGAAAGAAATGAATACTTAATTGTGTATGATTTTTGTAAACATTGTCTAACAAAACACTTATTTCGTGGCCTAAAATTGTACAACTTTGATGCCAAATATCACGAAAACAATGAACTTTGAAGTAAATATGGGATACTAGATTGCTTCGTGCCGTTGTTGTCAATATAATAAGCTACAAAAAACATTAGAAAACTGAAGGATTCAGATCGAAGGTCATTGGCGTATGGGAGCCCCTTAAGAGACTCTCGCTAGATCCCACCCATCTATGTTCATATAGAGAAGGCGGTAGTCCTGGGCACTGCGCTGATAGTCAGGAGGATCTCTCTTTGTGGCCCTGACCACCGGTAGCTTAGGCCCCACCTCGCTGCGGGCGGACGCATAGGTTAGGTTTTTTTTTTTTATATTCGAACGAGCGAGCGAATCGAACGAAGTTCTATGCTTTCGCTTGGGCCGAAAATCATTCTTATATCCGGTGTCTGTCTTGCTGTCTCGCTTTTCTGCTCTACAGGTCGCATTTCTTAACCGATTCTCGTGAAATTTTGTGACCAGGTTCGTTGAGTACCAGAAAATATTTTTGAATAAAAGACAGGCTCTTGAGTTCTACAGCTCATGGAGATACTAGATAGTATGTTTTTTTAAATTTTACTGTTATAACAATGTTGTACACAAAGCGTTTTATGTCCGGCTATTTTCCTGTAGAGGTCGCATTTCACAAGCGATTCTGGTGAATTTTTGTGAGCTGATTCAATAATTAAATACAAGTTAATTATCGTTTCAGTTTTTCAAAAAAAAAATATGAAAGAAAGAAAGAATGAAAGAAAAAAATATTCAGTTAAGACACCCTTGTTTTACAACATTTCTTCTGCCAAACTGCAGGACAGTTACTTGGCATAGTAATCCCTTATAAAAAATAGATGGGGAAGAAACCGAAACGGCGGGTTCATAAACAAACTGGCTCGCGCATTCTGCATCTCACAGAACTACGAGTAACATTAACAGTATCGATTGTCATTGTGATATGAAATAGAAATAGTAAAAGAAAACGTGTTAAAAAGCGAAATACGTGTTTTTTAAAAAAGCTTTCTATATATTTTTTTTGAGTAAATCCGTAGTCTAGCTATTCGATAAAGGCGAATAATCCTAATGTATTACACCATTTCAATTCCACGTATTCAAACTTTATCACAGTGGAATTGAAAATTACTAAAAACCATCCGAAAATCTGTTTCACGATACGCAGAAAGCTTTTATACTTAAAAGAACAAAAAGCTCAGGTCCCCGGTAAAACAAAGCTCGCAAAGCTAGATAGCAACGAATGGAAGACTACGTGATTTGCCTAGGACTAGGAATTTATGTTATTTCAAGAATACTAACGCCATTATTCACCTCATATACCCAATAAGTTTCTACGCCAAGTTCTGCGAAAGAGTATCTTTTGCAAAAGCTAGCAAAAACTATATAATACTAGCTTCTGCCCGCGACTCCGTCCGCGTGGAACTCATTCCATTGGAACTCACTCAGTCCTTCCCGGAATCCAGACTATCTCCATACCTTTCATCTATATCGGTTCGGCGCTTAAAACGTTAAGAAATAACAGACAAACGGACAGATGACAGACAAACATGGTTTTCATGAACGATGGATAAAAAGAAAGAAATAGATCGTGGTCCGACATGAAAATGTGTGGATGTTCTTGTGATGTGCCATTGGTAAAATGCCGACTTTCCGAGGCAGTTTTAGAGAGGACCATATTCGTGTATGGGACCATCCACATATATAATAGACATATACCTAGATAGACTTAAAGTCTATTCATCCGAACGTGTCCTATCATATCAAGAAATATTTCTCGACGATATTATCCCACTTTTCTCTGGGATAACACAATAATCATCACTTAAAGACTCACAAAGTATTGCAATCAACTATATTATACGTAACCACTGAAAAATAGAGATTAGATTTTTTCAATAATCGAAGTAACGAACGGCCGACCTCAAAAATATTGGGGTACCTCCCCTACACCCTAAAGGCCTCCACCCACCGGACGAATGTGCTGCGCGTGTGCTGCGCGTGTGCTGCCGGCTACACGGCTGCTACCGGGAATGTGAAAAAAATCGTGGCAGTAGTACATACAATGAATTTAAAAGAAAACTATCACGGCTAAGTAGGCATAACTAGGACCGAGTAATAGTCGACCAACTTAAAATGTACTTAGAGAGGCCAACTTTCGTTCAAATTCGTCCTACGCAACCATTTAGTCGCCGCGCGCGTGTCTATGTAACGAAGAAAGACAGACAACTACGGGACGTGGCCCGGCACGCACTTGGCCCATTTTTAGAAATTTGCGAGCAAAGCCGCGAGGGCAGTTTAAACATAAAGGCGAACACAGAAACTCCTCTTAGATCCAGTTAAAAATAAAATCGCATCCAGGCCTGCGAGTTCCCAATTCATCGTGAGTGACGTAAACCAGCTCACAAAGAGATTGCAGCCACGTCACCTTTAAAAAGTCGTATCTCCACACGAGGTTCGTTTTGACTTACGACGTTATTAAGTTTGATCAAATATCCAGTATATACCTGAAGAGGTCGTATCTCCGCAAGCGACTCGTGTTCACTAACTACCTTTTGAAGTATGATCGAATATCCACCTAAAGCCTGTACAGGTCGTATCTCCGCAAGCGACTCGTGTGTTGTGTATGATCGAATATCGTACTGCACTGGAAAGCTTTTGGGATGATCAAATTATAGTTTGTGCGGTTTTCGTCTATTGTAGTTGATTTGCATAGAAATTAAATGTTTGTATTTTTTTTCGACTTCGTATATTTTTAACATTGCACGTAGAACCGATGGCCGTTGGGACCACGAACTGGAAGGCGCAGCGTGGGTAGAACAAGGTGGACTATGACCTGGTAAAGGTCGTGGAAGTCTACGCTGGATACGGATGGCGCAGGACAGGTCATTGTGGTACTCTTTGGAGGAGGCCTTTGTCCAGCAGTGGACGTGTTTCGCTGATATGATAATGATATTTTACAGTACATATGGTGCTACTTTCCCGCACTAGTGCGGAAAAGAGCACTTTCCGTGCATATGTCGAAACATTAAAGAGCCATATGTACAGTAAAACGTTGTACGATACACGTGCGAATAGGTAATTCGCAACTCGTGTCGATTTAAAACACTCCCTTCGGTCGTGTTTTAATTTATCACCACTCGTTGCGAATTTCCTATTTTCGGCACTTGTATCGTAAATAACTATTAAAGTATCTAAGAAGTAAATCATTAATTGCGTAATAATTAGTTGCGAACGAACGAGCGAAGTGAGTAAAATTCTATTGTATCATCTTGGGCCGAAAATTGTGTCTGTCGGGCGTCCAGTGTCCATCAGTGTCCGGTGTCCGGTGTCTGTCCCGCTGTTATCCTCACAGGTCGCATTTCTGAACTGTTTCACGTGTTTGTGAGCAAGTTTGTTTAAATATTTTACGTTCGTCGATAGACGTACAGTCTACTTTTGTTTTGCAGAAAAGGTGCTTGAGAATCGTCTTTCGCATGAACAAGAAGCAATCACTTCAAAATGTTTTTAAAGAGCAAGGCTTTCTAACATTAACTAGCATTTATATTTACGAGCTCTGTAACTGTGTAAAAAGTAACAACGCGATAACCTACGCACTCAATATAGGTACAATTTAACATTGCTTTTGGCCTTTGGTAAAAAATAGAACTTATGGCAAAACCTCATTTATTAGAGCTATTCGAGTATTTAATCAGCTTCCTAATGAATTAAAAAAAGTTGGATAACAAAAAAAAAACGTAATTTAAAAACATGGTTAAGAAAGAAAGGTTTCTATTAATTGAAAGATTTTTTTGAATTTTCGTGTTATAAGAAAAATAATGTACAATAATATTATTTATTATTTCCTTAGTTGTAAGCTAATATTCTACACCCGAAATGGGTAACGTTGGGGCCTAACACTTGTAATATTTAATACCATCTAAGTAACACGGTTAAACTATTTTTTTTCTATTCTATTCTATTTATATGTTCTATATAAAAAAATGTTTTTTTTAATACATGCTTGCATGCTTCAGTTCTGCAGCTCACAGATCCACTAGTTATAAGTCCCTGACTACCCATAATTTAGATGTTTAGCATAATGTCTGCTAAAATAGCAGTTAATTCACGTAAGTGTTTACTTACACTGCTGGGAACCCGACTAGCGGGCGCCTACGCCGTAGCGACTACGGCGTAGGCGCGCTACAAACGAGGAAAACAAAGAGATCCGCTCGTAGCGATTCAAGGCAGTGAATGCGTTTGTCATGGCAAACTAAAATTGCATTTGCTGTTACTGTGAGGCCATGTCCGGCCCCAATTTCACCATCGTGACAGGTGCGACAATTGTATCAAAATATGACATATGTGGAATTATCAGTTTCACCACGATGACAGGTGCGACAATTGTCGAAAACAATTGTCACGACTAAACATAGGGAAAAATGTATCAAATATTATAGATAAATTAGCGAGAGCTATTATTATATGTAGTGGTAATTTGTCTGTACAGGCATTTTAAATTTGTATTTTCCGTTTTCTCATACTAGCATAGCATATCAGTATAAAAAGACGTTTGTTATTTATTAAAGTAATAAAGAAGAAGAAGTAATAAGAAAATCTAAATATTTTGTGCTAGTTTTTATTTTAAATACCTATTATTATTTTCATGCTAACGGTAAAGCCACTACATATGCCATTCCACGCTCTCGCTAATTAATCTATAGTGTTTAATTCAAACAACAATAAGTTTTATTTAATTCAAAAATATTATTTAATTTAAAAATAATAATCTAAGTACGCTTTGCCAACTTATTAACTGCCAAACCGCTGCTTCCGTATAGGCTCGATATTTTTTTTATTGGCTGAATATAAATGCCTTTGCTCTCTTTTTCATAAAACCAAATTAAAACTATTAAATCAATTCCCGCCATTGAGTAATTTTCTTCGTGAAACTAGCATTTCTTGTGTGCGTGTGTTAGTATCTATTTCAAAAATATTATTGCAATATGGATATGGCAAGAAAGATAACTATCTTAAAAATGATTTCCGACAGCAAATCCGTGTTATTTGGTAAATTTGACAACAAATTAACATTCGAAATGAAAGTTAATAAATGGAAGGAAATAGCTCAACGTTTGAATGAAATGGGTGTGTACGACAAGGATTGGAAATATCTAAGAGATACAACTTGGCAAAATTGGAGAAAGAGGACTATAGTAAGTATTTATCAAGTTTGAATTATTAATTAGTTGCGGTAATATGGATCGATTGGTCTGAAATAAATTAATTTTATTTACACTATTTTAATTTGGCCTACAGTGGCCTAGGATTCCAATTGATTGACTTTACGGCGTTCATTAAAAACACTAGTAATTTTAGCTTTCAATAATCGTAATAATTATTTCTTTTTTAGGAAAAAAGGGATAATCGTAACCAAACAGGATCTGCGGGAGGCAAAAAATGGCAATTTGATGAAACTGATCACATTATAATGAGTATAATAGGGAAGAACACTCCAGTCTTAGAGGGTTTGACTGTTCCAGAATCCTCAGGAACTCGGGCGGCTGAGACTATCATAGTACAAGATACTAGTCAACCTATTCCTCAAAATTCCCAAAATAATACGAATTCAACTAATGTGCACTATAAATCCGTTATACGTTTGAAAAAGGAAAAATTAGAGGCTGAAATATTGTTTCTTAAAGAGAAAACTGAACTTTATAAGAGAGAAAAATATAAATTAGATTTAGAATTATTTAAATTAGAGAAAGAATTGAACTTAACGCATTCTTCTTATACAGCACCTTATCACGAGCAAAATTGTGTACAAATAGATATTGTTCAATTAGTCGACATAGAAGAAGAAAACGTTCAACTTACTAGATCAAATACAACTTAAAATTATATAATTTCTTATATAGTCATCACTTTTTTTTCAAACTTATTTTGTACCTAGGGTTATTGACTATGTATGATGGCGAGCTCTTTTAGTAGAATACTTATTTCTTACTATGTTATAATTACAAAGTACACAATTACGCTGATAATAATATATAATATATCGATTATAATATTCAATTTAGCGGTTTTCAATTCAGCAAGCTGTACAGTCAGCAGCAGAAGTAGCTAAGCGGGCGAGGTGTGCACAATGAACTTGGCACGACCTTATTGCAAGAAAATAAGAGCGTGTGACGGTAATTTTGAACACCTCAGCCGCTTAGGAACTATTGCTGCTGACTGTAGCTACCCGTATCTTTTTCATAATATGTACTTTATTAAATTGTAACATACTAATGTAGTCTAAAGGTAATGAAATAAACGCATTTGTATTTATTTTTATAATATGTCCATTAAATATTTCCTTAAGTATACACTTGTATTAATTCCCTTAACACTTCAATCGCCTCAGAGTCAATTGCATAATTATCGTCGTAACCGTTATCTTCATTATCTCTCTCATTGTCACCGTTATCAATCGGATTGTGATACGGAATATAATACTGCACTCCTAGGCGTTTTTCTAAGTTGTGAAGGGTGACACATGCTAAAAATATATGGCATGCTTTCAGAGGTTGAACACGGAGATGATTGAGGCAGGGGAATTTTTCTTTTAATACTCCTAAAGCGTTTTCAACTAATCTTCGTGTACATTTAAAAGCTCGTAGAAATCGCATAACTGCTTCTGTTATTGGTATTTCAACTGGGATGTTTGGCGTAATGAGCCATTTTTTCATGGCATATGCACTGTCTCCTAACAAAAACGCATTTGGGAACGGCCTCCAATCATTCTCCCACTGCTGAGCCAAAGTTGAATTACGTAGCACTCTTGCGTCATGAACGGATCCCGGCCATCTAGCACTGGCGTAAAAAAACTCTAAATTTGGCCCACAAACAACCATTGTATTAATCGAATGCCTACCTTTGCGGTCAACGTACATGTACTCATGTTGCTGAGGTGAATCAATGGGTATTAATGATCCATCAACGACTCCTCCAATTCTAGGAATATTTGCAACTTCCCTAAATAAATGCGGGATAGCGTCGGTATTCTCCGGCCAGCGTACTTCAATCCCAAACATTTCGTTTACAATTGCAGTCGTAACTCGTTTGATACACCGATGAATGGTAGCCTTTGATACTCCATGATTATCTCCGCTAACGTGATATTGAGATCCCGATCCCATCCAATGCAGTGTACAAAGAATTTGTTGGCAAGGCGTCAAAGCTTTGTTTTTTGGCGTTGGATGTTCAATACGTGCACCAATTTTATTTATTAAATACTCTACTGTACGGGAGGTGCGGGGTTGATTATAACTGAAGTGGATAGGTAGAAATTAAAAAGCAAAGTGAACTGATAAGACTCTAATACTTAATGGAAACACACAAACTAAAAGAACACAATGGGTAGATTAACAACTTAATAGCGAGAACATCATAATTTACGGCGCGAAAGTAAGATCAATTAGCAGTGCGGTTGCTAGGCGCAGACTAGCTCACTATAGCGGCGGCGCGCATCAAGCGATTGCCTCCGCCGCCCTCGCCCCGCGCTCGCCTTACCGCGTCAACATTGCCTTGGGGCCGGCAAAGCGCGCGCGAGAACAGCATTATCAATTACAATTCAAAACAAATAAATCCTAGTAAAAATAACAACTAAAGAAACTTGGATAGTCGTGCCATCTAATTAACATTACCACCCCCCAGTTGGAGGCTTCAACCGATAAATGTACCGTCAGTAGGTAGCACGGCTATCCGATCAACGGGACGACGCAGCGACCCAGTGGGCGTTCTTACGTCTACCACACGCACATGACCATCACTGCCCGGAAACACTTTTGATATTATGCCACGGGGCCACATGTTACGCGGTTGATTCCCGTCACAAAACACCACCACGTCACTGACCTTGACAGAGTCCGTTGCCGTGGCCCACTTTTGCCGTCTCTGAAGAGTGGGCAGGTATTCTCTGGTCCACCGTCTCCAGAACATCTCAGCAAGCCCGTTCGCCTTCTTCCACTGGCGGCGAGCGTCGACATCCGAGGGATCGTAGGTCGTCGAGCGTGTATCACCTGCCGCTGTGCCAAGCAGCAGATGATTAGGTGTAAGTACAACTGGTTCGTCGGGGTCGGATGCAACATATGAGAGCGGGCGGCTGTTGACAACTAGCTCCGCTTCCAAAAGCACGGTGTGCAGCACTTCTTCGGACGGCGCTCGCTCCCTCAGCGTGGCATGGAGAGCATTCTTCACGGAGCGAACAAGCCGCTCCCAGACACCGCCCATGTGTGGCGCTGCAGGCGGGTTGAAGCGCCAGTCGATGCCCTTAGTTAAAGCTTCACCTTGCAGTCGTTGAGCGTTCAGGCCTCGCAGCGCGGCACGTAGTTCCTTATTTGCCCCAACGAAGTTCGTGCCACAGTCGCTCAGGATCGTCGCAGGTTGCCCGCGACGCGCTATCAAGCGGCGCAAGGCAAGTATTGCAGAGTCACTACTGAGCGATGCAGCCAACTCAAGATGTACGGCGCGTGTAGCGAGGCAAGTAAACAACACGCCCCAACGTTTCTCCCGGCGCCGTCCGATGGTGATTTGCATTGGACCGAAATAATCGATCCCGCAGTTGACAAATGCTCGCCGCGTCGTGGTGATTCTGACGAGCGGCAAGTCACCCATCTTCGGTGGATTGGGTCGCGCGCGCTGTACGCGGCAGTACTGGCAGCGCGCAACGACCGCCTTCACAGTCGGCCGAATGGAGGTCACCCAGAATCTCTCTCGTACGTTGTTGACGACTGTCTCGTGGTTGGCGTGCAGCGCACGGGTATGGTAGTGCTGCACTAGAAGTCGAGTGATGTGACAGCTACCATCGAGAATCACGGGGTGTCTTTCATCGAAAGATAACTCGGTAGAGGCCCCAAGACGTCCCCTGACACGGAGCAACTCGTCATCGTAAAGCATCGGGTCGAGTTTCATCAAACGGCTCGACTTAGGCAAAGCGCGAGCAGCCTGCAGCGCGCTCAAGTCGTCAGGAAAGGAGCGTGCCTGTGACTGCTTCAGTAGAAGGCGCTCGGCCTCCTGCAGCTTCTCCGCTGTAAGTTCGCTTACCCCTGTCTTCTGCTTGGCTCTGCACGCGCTTATGAAGGTAAGTACACGCGCAGTAACGTGCACGGCTCTTATCCATGTGGAGTAGCGCGTCACGTCGATTAGGGGCTGGTCATCTTCAGCCGCCACTAGCGCCCTCTCCAAGCGCTCCGGGTCATTCGTAGGAGACTTCTCGCGGCTCCAGCTCGGCCACGGCACCTGTGGATTACAAAGAAAAGGGGGACCCGAAAGCCACATGTTTTTATTATTAGGCCAGTCCATCCTAGTTGCCTCGTCAGCAGGGTTGGACTCGGAAGGTACCCAATGCCAGTTACTTCTCTTGCTCAAATTATCTATCTCAGCCAATCTATGTGAGACGTATTTTTGATCTGAGTTGATCCACATAAGGACTGTTTTAGAATCAGTCCAGAGGTAAAGGTTGGTGATAGCGAAGTTCACCTCAGATTTTATTGTCATTGCCAACCTGCATGCCAATACAGCCGCCTGTAACTCGAGACGCGGAATCGACACTACCTTCACGGGTGCTACTCGTGCCTTTATTCCGGCTAGACGCCTGAACGCATAATCATAGTTATCAGGCATCTCTACGTTATCACGAGCCCACAACAAGCCCACTTCCCACTGGTGGGAGTTATCCGACACGCGGCGACATGTCTTATCCAATATTTCTAAAGCGCGTTCCGAATTAGAGTTTTTTCGCAAAACATGTGAAATACCTATCGCTTCCAATTCAAATTGACCCTTCACTAACGCGTGTAAATCGTCAAGTGGCGTAGATATGCAGTTGGCTGAATCAACATCGCTACCACCAACCCCCCCTAGCGGGCCATGGACGACCCAGCCTAAGCGGGTAAGAGAAGCAACCGGACGACCGGATTTACCTTGTCGAATCTCCCTGCCGACGATGAGCTCCCAGTTGTCCTGCCCCAATAACAGCATGGGTTTCGCCTCCCTCATTTCGCTGCAGTCCAGGTCCCGCAGGTGTGCGTTGTCCTCGAGCACTCGCGCCGGCAACGCTTGCGACGGTAAGTCAAAATTATGTAAAGTACGCACTGAAATGTCATGACACACACCGTTCGGTCCGCGCAATACGATTTTAACACTTCGCGAGGTGTTATCAGTTACACAATGTCCGCCCGCGGTCTTTAACTTAAGCGGCTCTACGGGTCCATCCACATCACTCGCGAGTTTCGCATCTAAAATCGACACGGACGCGCCATCGTCTAAGAGTGCGTACGAAGGTCGTTCAACACCAGAGTTTGTCACTAAAGTCACAGGTATCACTTTTAATAAAGCACGCGCACGGCACCCTCCAATGTTTGTCACAGTTTCATATTTCACAGGCGCCGACGCGGGCGACGTAGTGGCCGGCGGCGGCACGTTAGGCGGTGGTCCCACCGCGGGCGCGGGCGCAGGCGCGGGCGGCGAAGCGTTCTGTGTCTCCTTATGTAGTAACTCGTGGTGTGACCAATTACACTTACTACAACGTTTAGCGCGGCAGAACCTACTCGAGTGAGTCTTCAAAATGCACTTGAAACACAGTCTGTTTTGTTTGATTAAGTCCCAACGTTCCTCAATAGAAAGACTTTTGAACTGACTACACTCATTCAACTTATGACCCGCTTTACACTTAGCACACACACTTTGATTACTAATATCAGTCTTAGTAACAGCAGCTACTGTCTCAACCTGAGTATGAACACGGTGTCTCTGTCCGCCCGCTCGCACTGGCACCATAGACCTGTCCTTATCACGTCGGACAGCGCCGGACGAAGGCGCACATTCCGCACTTAAGCTTATCGGTGTGTAATATGACGATGCGCGTGAGAGTTGACTGAGAAAATCGACTAACATGTTTAGGTTTGGAGACACTCGTAAATCAACACCACTGTTATTGTCCAAGCGCAGCGCAAATTCTCCGTACTGCGAGCGTTGATATGGAGTTAATTTATTTAATAGTTCGCTGACTAATTGTGGGTTATTTAGATATCCGTCCGCATGTATACTTTTTAACACGGATACGCAATTCCGTACTGTTGTTGCAAATTTACGTATCTCGGGTCCATTTTCAGTAACTGTAGGTAAATCACGCACTTTCTTAATGGCACATTCTAGAAGGCGATTAGGGTGTCCGAACTCGTCCTCGAGCGCTCTGAGGACCTCCTCAGGGTCGTAGGATGTTCTTAGCAGGTCCGCGACGGCGGCCTTCGCCTCCCCGACAAGCGCCATCCTGAGGCGCGCCATGTTCTCGAATGGCTTGAAGTTGTGAATCTCACTGGTACTCCGGTAGGCCTTCTCGAAGCTGAGCCAGTCCGCGGCGTTACCATCGTATATCGGTATCTCGTGCACCTGTCGCGGTACTCCTCTCGCCTGTCCTAGCTTGCCGATGGCCTCCGCCAGCCGATCCATATCTGTTAGAGCCTGGCTCTTCGGCGGCGGCGGCGGCAGCGGCTCGGCGGCCACGTGCGGCAGGTCCGGGGCGGGCGCGCGGGGGGCGGCGGGCGCGTCGCTGAGCCAGCGCGCCACGCGCGCTGAGGCACCGCTCGCGACGCTCGCCGGCGCGCCGTCCTCTTCCTCTTCCTCTTCCTGTGCCGCTAACTCTGCCATCTCAAGTGCAAGCTTCTTCTTTATGAGGCTCTCTCTGAGCTTAGCCACCTCTAGCTCCGCCTCATATTCCGCGCGCATTCGAAGCGCTTCGCGCCCGGCCTGGCTAAGTCTCGACGTGTGGCTGGCATTGCTCCGCGCTCTCATGGTGCGCTCTGTAACCGGCGTACTGATCTCCAACGGCAGTCGTTTCTCTCCGTGGTCACTAAGACCACCTACCTTGGAGGCATCGGCAAGTTGTTGAGGCGGCGTCGACTGTAGTCCGGGGCACGACGGAGTATTTATTCCCGAATCTGCGTGTACTTCGGCCTTTTCCATCGCATTTCTCGTTGCACTACGTGTCCTTGGTTTCCGATCACTGTCACTCATAATGACTACCGATTACTTCATTCGGCTCGAAGGACCACAAATTGTACGGGAGGTGCGGGGTTGATTATAACTGAAGTGGATAGGTAGAAATTAAAAAGCAAAGTGAACTGATAAGACTCTAATACTTAATGGAAACACACAAACTAAAAGAACACAATGGGTAGATTAACAACTTAATAGCGAGAACATCATAATTTACGGCGCGAAAGTAAGATCAATTAGCAGTGCGGTTGCTAGGCGCAGACTAGCTCACTATAGCGGCGGCGCGCATCAAGCGATTGCCTCCGCCGCCCTCGCCCCGCGCTCGCCTTACCGCGTCAACATTGCCTTGGGGCCGGCAAAGCGCGCGCGAGAACAGCATTATCAATTACAATTCAAAACAAATAAATCCTAGTAAAAATAACAACTAAAGAAACTTGGATAGTCGTGCCATCTAATTAACATCTACACTTACTTTACTAAGACGGAATTTTTCCTTAAATGAAAAATCCGTAATATCAAAGGAAAAATTAATTCTGTCTTTATATCTTCTTATATGTGCGAATTCATCAAGATCACTGTTACTATCACTAGCGTCACTACTACTACTCGCATGGAGAGCCATTTTGAACTACGCGTGTAGCAACCACGAAATGCTACAATTGTCACGAAAATCCGACACAGCTTCAATCTCATGTCAAGATTCACCGACAATTCTACAAATATGTCGACTAAAAATAATAATTCTCGTTTCAAAATATAATTGTAATACATACAATTGTAGCAAAATGCCTGTCATGTTTGTAAGAATTTGTATGGAAAATATTTCATAAAATTGTAATATGTCACCTGTCGCTTGACAATTGTAGCTCGACATATGTCACTGACAATTGTAGCCGTGGTGAAATTGGGGCCGAACAAAATGTATATAGTTGTAAACGCGCGTTGAGCACTTGTGATCTGAACATTGCCTAAGTTTTAACGACATATTTTTTCATGACAAAGCTGTCTAAATTGATAGTCAGTCACCGTAAAGCTCCCAATTAGTCGTGATTGACGTGAACTAAAAGCTCACAAAGGCAGCGGTTTAAAAGCTTTCGAGATTAATTCAATCACGTTCTATTGTTTCACTTCATTATTATGATGTGACTATATTTTATTAATTAATTAAAACATATACATGACAGTCACATAGAAGAAAACTCCAGCAACATCAATTTTTTTGAATGTAGCAACTTTGAATAACAATTGGCAGCTACAACGATATGGCGTTATAAAAAATATATTCTATTCGATATTTATATTCATATTAATTTAATCCATTGTTATTCGGCCATATTAGATGTTGCTGACTATGCTTCTATTAATTAATAAAATAACAATATTTGTTTTAAGTTTTTTTTATTAACTTTACGACACTAAAAATTGTTACGTAAAAATATTTTGAATAAACTCAATAAAAACTAAGAAAAAACTCAAAATTGATCGGAGAAAAAATTAAAATTAAAATACTTCCGTTCTTCACATTATTCTTCTATGCGTAGTGTAAGTCTCGGCTGTGCCCCTAAAGGACCCGGGGTCCGCTTTGACACCTAATCCCAAGATTTGGCATAGGCGCTCGTTTTACGAAAGCGACTGCCATCTAACCTTTCAACCCAAAGGGAAAACTAGGCCTTATTGGGATTAGAACAGTTTCCTTACGATATTTTCCTTCACCAAAAAGCTAACGGTAAATATTCCGTAGGTACGTAGTTTCCGAAAAACTAATTGGTACAAGCCGGGATTCGAACCCACGAACCACCGTTTGACAGCCGCATGCGTGAGCCACTAAGCCGTAAAATAGGTACCTTCGTTCATACAAAGCAATAAAATCTATACTCTTAATAAAGATACAAGTTTGTAGCTTTGTAAATTTATATGTAGGTAATTTTTGAAACTACACATCAGATTGAAAAAAATCGTTCAACAGTAGGTATAATATTTACGATTAGGTCCTTACTTATGAAATTGAAGTTT
Organism: Epinotia demarniana; assembly: GCA_945867215.1. Taxonomy (NCBI): domain Eukaryota; kingdom Metazoa; phylum Arthropoda; class Insecta; order Lepidoptera; family Tortricidae; genus Epinotia; species Epinotia demarniana. The sequence continues at coordinate 1,239,726 of OX244277.1, forward strand.
GATATTATTGTGTACGTAATTTATCCATTTCTATTGCAACTTTCAAAATATGTTCTATTCAAGTGCTTGACTTACGTATAGTTTTATGATGCGAACTATTTTTAAATTATTAAGATATGAGTAACGTAGCTTAAAAGTTTTCTATATTCATACCAAAATTTTGTTTGTACAAAACGCCAATTTCATAGGTAAGGACCATTACATAATATCTAGACATCGTAATGTCAGATATTTTTGAGGTCATCCGTTCGTTACTTCGATTATTGAAATTAATTAAACAAAACCCTATAAAAAGAATATTCTTCAGCGGTTACTTGGTCGATTTCATTATTTTGTCAGTTTACAATAAGTATACAGCGTCATTTTAAGTATCGATTATTGTGTAATCCCAGAGAAAAGTGTGATTATATCTTCAAGAAGTGTTTGTTTACATGATAGGACTCGTAATGATGAATAGACTTTGGTACAAATACTGACGTACCTAGTTAGTTTGTGCTACCATTAATCTCATGCAGCCTGTCGGTGACACTGCTGACAACTGTGACAGCCGAGACACGGGTGACGTGACGTATTCATTTAAAAATCTGGCGGTCGGTTTTTGTTTGTTGGATCGCATTTGATTCGCGTTTCAGCATGTTTTGGCCATTGCTCCCATTTATTTATAGCATTTATGGAAAACAAAAACAGGATAAATACAACTATAAAAACAACAACAAACAACTTAAAATTATTTAAGATCCGTCAACCACTTGATGAGCTTGTTTCTAAGGGTGATCATGTCTTCTGGAAGTCCGTGAAGTAGCGTTGTTTGTTCTTCGGCACCGTAGGAGCAAGTTGGGGATTCCAACCATTAGCTACGGTGTTTATTGTAAGGGCAGCGACCGTGGCCAGTGCGCACTCCGTTAATGTTACACCAGTCCCGTCTTGGGAGATTGAAGCTGCTAAAGTGTAAGAACATAACATTATTATCACGATATAATACACGCAATAGTGAGGCAGTATCACGTGAATACTGAAGCAAAATTCAAACCAATTTTGGAATCCGCGATATTATTAACATTCCTTAGAAGTAGGTAGGTAGTTTAACAACTTAAAACGGTTCAAAACCCGCCGAAAATTTAATTTAAAAAATCCATATCTCATAACCGGCTAACCCGATTTTGTTGAAACGTATCTAAGAACCGTCTTGATCATGTCTTACTGACGAAAACAAACCGCATTAAAATCGGTACATTCGTTTAGGAGCTACGATGCCACACACAGACACACAGAACAGACTCATCAAACTTATAACACCCCTCTTTTCGCGTCGGCAGTAAAAAGCGACATACACAAGTGGACACGCCTATTTAAACAAAAAAGGCTGCCATTTACCCTTACGGGATTTAAAAAATAATCCTTAACAAATAACAATCCAAATGACAATGATAAGGAAGTTCCATGTTCAAAATCCATTTGCGCCAAAATTAAACTGCCAGTATGCAGGAAAAGAAAAACAATAACTTCTGGTTTTGAAAATACAATGGAATTGGAATGCAGTTTGAATAAGTCGAATAGGCTGACGTCTGTTGACGGTTGACGCTCGTTGTCTGGAAGTAGTAGTGTTTTGTTTTCATAACTGCCAGTACTTTTAACAAAGTAAAACGGGCATGGAAATACGACACTTTCGTTTATGACAATCTGGTAACAGATTAGTTTATATATACTAGATGTTGAGGCTTTGTACGTTTATAAGTTAGTAAGTTTGTATGTTTTGGGTAATCTCCGGAACGGCTTCTCCGATTTCAATAATTCCGTCACCTACCTGTAGAATGCACTTTTTGGAATTGTTATGGGCTTTTTTTCCGGTGATTTTTCCCGCGTTTTTTTCAATAAGAGGGCGATGCGCGATGCCTCTCGGGCAGCTTGCTTGTTTGAAATAAGATGCGTTTTGCTGGCAATATAACAATTCTTCAGTTGTAGCAATCAAGATGCATATGATTACTCAACTGTAGATAGATATGATAGCGGCTGAATATATAGTTGGATTGATGGAAAAAAAAAACAATTCAGGTTCTGTTTTTTGCGTTAACTTACTCAAGAAAATAATCATCAAAACAATTTAAGGTTGGAAAATGAAAAGCTTCTTAATAGTTTCAAGATTCTGATTAGTACGATTTGAATTTTGACAGATCTGACAGGCACCCAGACACAGGGAAGGCATTGTTACAGGATACCGTTTGTCTACGTTTGGGTATGGAATCCTAAAAAAAACATTTCAAATTCAAAACATAATCAGACAAGTTACCAATACACACAGCAAACCACAAAGGTAATGCCTTAAAAGCCTTACTACCTTTTTGAAAAACTAAAATGGGTTAAAGATACACGGGCCAGGCTTTTGAGAAGATGCACTAAACTTTCAATACCTCAACACAAATCAGCATTCTATAGAGGGAGTTTCAAATTTGCCGCCGCCAAAATTTGGAATGATCTGCCACCACCCCTACGAGAACCTATACCACTGGCAAAATACAAGCGATTAGTCCAAGCGCATCTAATCACCTTACAAAGCAGATTTTATACTCCCTCATAGACACACACCCACACCCACACACGCACACACACACACAAACACACACACACACACACACACACACACACCACACAATTTTTAATTGGTAGATATTCTTATTGTTAATTGTTTATATTTTTTAATTTATTTTTTTCCTTTCTCTCGTGTTTGTATAATATCTCTATCGGAAAGGAGCACAGACTCACTGATTTTTTATTTTATTTTTTCTTCTTACTTGAATTTATTCTAAATATTAAGTACCTTTTTTACTTTGTGACCGACCGAGGTCCAGCTAGGGACCAGTCTGAAAACCAGCGCCGGGCCGCGTTGCCCGGCACATGCTGAGACTGGGACCCATTGCCCACTACTTAGTTCCTTAAGTTATTTTTGTTTAGTTTTATTACTTCATGTGTACTTGTATATTTAAGGTTCTATTTGGGGCAATAAAATATTTTTCTGTTAAAACTTGAGGTGTCCCTGTAAAATTACATTTCATTATGTTTTTGCGGTGAGTGAGAGAGGTGAATTTTCGTTATGAGCTCATTCGTCTTGTGTAGCTGCGGTTGAGTGCAGTTCAGACTTGCGTGCGAAACGCGCTGTTAAATAACTAGCTGACACCTAATGAGCTGGTAAAAGTCGCGGGAGTCCACTGGATGCGGTTGGCGCAGGACCGGTCTTAACCGCGACCTTAACCAGGCCAGCAGTCTACCTTGTAGGGGTCTACCCACGCTGCGCCTGCCAGTACGTAGCCGCCACTCGAGAAACTTTCCGCTTTAACGGCCATCTGGTTTCCGTGCAACATGCCCCGCCCCGCCTAGTGCCACTTTAGTGTGGGAACTCGGAACGGCTTGTCAGAATTGTTAAGAAAATATTTTCAGCTAAAAAGTACGATTGCCTTTCCGGCCCGTCTGCCCTTCCCTGCTTAGTGCTTATGTGTATTTTTAATCACGCTACCAGAGACTAGGGTTTATTTCCGTACAGTCCTCCTATTGCATCTTTCTTAATTAAAAATGTATATAATTTTGCTGTTATTGTTTAGTTTTTCAGCGTTAACCTGAGTAAAGTTAGACAGTGGAGGTTTTAAATATACAGGGTGTTTGCTCCATCGTTTGCCAAATTAAAACGGCAGGTAGGTTGGATCATGAGCTATCATCTCCGGCATCCAAAAATTTTTTGTGTCCACTGGTATTTTTTTGTATACTTTTAAAATAATTTTGAATTTTTTTATATGTTTACGCGTTTCAACTTGAATAAAAAAAAACGAGGAAGTGGTAGAGCCAATTTTTTTATTTTATTGCAATGTGTAATGGTGTACGGTTCCATCAAAGTCAAAATTATTGGCAAGTAACGTCTACTTATTTTTTTTATTAACCCTCAATAAAAAATGAGATTCAAGAATTTCGTCTTGGGTAACTTTGATAAGCAATTTGTAAAAAAACTAAAAATGGCAATGTTCTTAAAATTCTTTGAAAAAGTTCTTAGTCTGTCCTCTTTCTAATTATGTGCAAAAATGCCAAAAAACCTTCATAGAACTTTATTCATTTGCCTATTTTGTGTAAGGGACGCACTATGCCGGTTACGAGCCTATAGGCTCGTAACTGCCAAGCGATAAAAAACATATTTTCGCTAAATACGAGTAGTAGATAAACAAGACTTGCAGATTGACGACGAACGCACGCGTAGCATTTGAAAGGCTACCGCGAAACGAAAATGAATTTCGTTCGCTATCCCTCTCTCTGTCGCTCGAAGTTGCAAGTGTGACAGAGAGGGAGATACATTTGGGTTTGTAACCAAATTTCCTCTTTAATAACGACGAATGTGGGATAAATCTTTATGAATTTCTGTAATCATTATCCAGATTCCTGTTTGCAGGAACTTTTTTTCTGAATCACGATTGGTCTGTGGGCACAACTGCTAGTAATTGACACAACTCATTAAAAAAACGCAATGCCGCAAATTTGACTCTTCTAATCTTAAAAAGTTTTTTGGTTTTGTTACTGTTTCTGTTAATCTTGTTATTGTTGAGTTTTGGTTTTTTGTTATTGGCTACATTCACGAATGAAGAATATGCGGACATTTTGATGGCATACAGAAAAGCTAATGGTGTTGCACGAACTGCGCAAAGAATGTACCAGGAACGATTCCCTAATAGACGCTTACCAACCCGCAACACGTTTCAAAAACTTACCGACGCTTACGCGAAACTGGGAATTTGAACATCAATGAAGTAAGTAACCATAAGTACGATTAACAGAAACAGTAACAAAACTGAAAAACTTTTTAAAATTTAGAAGAGTGAAAATTCGCGGCATTACGTTTTTTTTATGAGTTGTGTCAATTACTAGTTGTTTTGCCCACAGGCCTATCGTGATTCAAAAAAAAAAGGTTTTCCTGCAAACAGGAATCTGGATAATGATTTCAGAAATTCATAAAGATTTATCCCACATTCGTCGTCATTAAAAAGCAAATTTGGTTACAAAACCCATCTCCCTCTCTTTCGCACTTGCAACTTCGAGCGACAGAGAGGGAGATAACGAACGAAATTCATTTTCGTTTCGCGGTAGCCTTTCAGATGCTACGCGTGCGTTCGTATGATAGTCGTCAATCTGCAAGTCTTGGTCATCTACTACTTGTATTTAGCGAAAGTATGTTTTTTATCGCTTGGCGGTTACGAGCCTAGTGCGTCCCTTACACAAAATTGGCAAATTAATAAAGTTCATTGAAGGTTTTTTGGCATTATTGCACATAATTAGAAAGAGAACAGACTAAGGAACTTTTCAAAAGAATTTTAAGAACATTGCCATTTTTAGTTTTTTTTAAATTGCTAATCAAAGTTACCCAAGACGAAATTCTTGAATCTTAATTTTTTTTAGAGGGTTAATAAAAAAAAAATAGACGTTACTTGCCAATATTTTTGAGTTTGATGGAGCCGTACCTACAACATTACACATTACAATAAAAAATTGGCTCTACCACTTCCTCCTTTTTAACCGACTTCAAAAAAAAGGAGGAGGTTCTCAATTCGGTTGTATTTTTTTTTTTTTTTTTTTTCAATGTTTGTTACCTCAGAACTCCGTCATTGATGAACCGATTCGGAAATTTTTTTTTTTGTTCGTATGTATATACTTCCAAGTGGGTCCCATTTTTTTCAAAATTCAGTTAGATGATGGGATCCATGAGGAATTGAGGGGACTCCTCAATTTTATAAGGCACGCGTGTAGTGATTTTGGTATTTTCTGTTATAACTCGTGTATTTACATCCGGAATCATAAATTTGGTGGCGAGGAATTGATGATGAAGACCACAGATGACTTATCGAATTCCTCAATTATGTACTTAAAAGTGCAAAAGTACGTCACAGGTTCTGATAAGATTCCGTTGAAATAGGAACTAATGAAGTGCCATTGGTGATGATCTTGGGGAATCGATGGAAGTCCTCAAATATTTATTTATTTATTATATTTTATTTTTATTTTATTTATAGACACAAAAAAAAAATAACAAAAAAATGTAACATTACAGGAAATATCCTAGGTCATTACAATTTTTTTCTATAAAATCATGGGTATATTAGGTAAATTACAAGTTAAAAACAAATAATAACACTAATAACTAAGTGAGCATCTCACACAACTTCAAGCACTCTCTTTCGACAACCGTCCAGCCATCCGCAAACAGATCGCAGGAGAGTTGCTTCGCGTTAAGTTCATTGAGCGCATGCAGGGAGCGGCATACAGGAGAGTTACGATGCGCGACCGTACGAGAGAAAGGGACAGCAAAGAGCCGCAAACGATCTGCTCGAAAACGCACACGTCCATCAGGTACAAAGAGGCGACAGGCCTCATTGAGCAAGCTGGGACAATCGAGACGACCACGCAATATGCGAAGAGTTGTGATCAGCTGGTCAAACAATCTGCGCGTTGCCAGCGAGTTATATCCGAGGGTGCCCTGTAGATAAGCGGTAGGGTAAATTCGGGGGTAATAACCGTACAACTTCTTAAAAAGATAGCGCAGGAAGCACTTCTGTACCTTTTCAAGCATTAGTGCATAGGTCGACTCGTGCGGATTCCAAACGCACGAACTAGCCTCTAGTTTGGATCTTACAAGTGCCGAGTAGAGTAACTTCATAACACCAACATGTGTGAAGTCTTTGCAATTGCGGAAAACAAAACCCAGACGCTTAAAACCTTCACCAACTAGAGAGCGCATATGACTATGAAACGTAAGTTCATGATCGAACACTACGCCGAGATCTTTTATGGAATAAGTTCTAGAGAGGGGTATTTTATCGATAGAATAACTAGCGAGTACAGCCTGTTTTGATCGAGTGAAACTCATAATGTAACACTTGGAAGCGTTAAGATACAGGCGATTTTCGACACTCCACCGGTGGATCGCATCCAAGTTACACTGCATTTTCCGGCAATCTGCTGGAGTCTTGATATCCACTACTACTTTGATGTCGTCGGCGTACAATAAGGATCTACCAGCAGGGAGACAACTGGTAAGGTCGTTCACCATTATCGTGAAAAGAAAAGGTCCGAGAATGGAACCCTGACTTACACCGGACTTTGTATGGTAAGGATCCGAATCAAAACATCCAAGTCGAACGAATTGCCTGCGGTCTTTCAGGTAACTGGAAAACAATCGCAAGAGCAGAGGTGCAAATCCTATTGAGGAGAGTTTCTGCAATAGGACATCATTATCGACCTGATCAAACGCTTTCCGGAAATCAAGGTACACCACGTCAACTTGGTCTCCCTCGTCTAGTTTCTTTGAGACGTGGTTCACAAGTGAAAGCAGATTGGTATTTACAGAGCGGCCCCTCCTGAATCCGTGTTGTGCATCGTCCAAGTAAGGGTCGACCTGTTTATATAGCTTCGAGTGCAGAACACTCTCGAACACCTTGGCTAATGAATTTAAAATAGCTATAGGACGGTAATTAACCGCCTGAGATTTATCGCCAGACTTTAAGATGATACTCTAGTGGTTTTCCAATAATCGGGGTAGGTGCCGGATTTTAGAGCAAGATTAAATATGTGTGTTAGGGGAGACAAAAGTTCGGATTTAAAAGCTTTGATTATGTAAGGAGGGATATTGTCCGGGCCGACAGAGGATCTTGGCTTTAACTTATCAATGCCGCTACCAACTTCATTTAGTGCAAAACTTGAAATGCCAATTAAATGATTGCTGGCAGCCAAGCCCGCCCGATCAGCACATAACTTAGGTGCGGTTGTAAGGAACACGCTGCTGAAATAGTCCGCAAAAGCTCCTGAAGCTGCTGGCCCATTAAAGGTTTGGCCCTTATACGTAATATTGGGTTCAAAACCACCTTTCGTCCGCAAGTCAGAGATATGCTTCCAAAATGATTTGGGGTTCATTTTGATGTCCCGCTGGATAGTATCAATGTGGGCAACATACGCGCTCGCAACTCTAACTTTAATGCTTGCCCGCAGCTGACTAAAGCGATTGTAGACAGTTGGATCACGAGAGGCTTTCCACTGCTTATGCAAGTTAGCCTTGACTTTTAAATCCTTGATAACGTCCATTGGAAACCAAGTTGGGTACATTCTAGTGACTTTCACACTACGCTTCTTCTTTGGAACACAGTTATCAAAACAGCTATACAGTAGGGAGTAAAGTCGCTCGACTGCCCCATTCACGCAATTCACAGCCAAAACGAGGCTCCAATCTACCTCAGAAATGAAGTTATACAGGGAAGGAAAATCAGCTTTACCGAAATCCCAGTCTGTGGCCGGGTCAATGTTGCTAGGATGAACCACCACCGCCTTCCCGGGACGATCCGGAGTAACCATTATATCCAGCGGGGGATGGTACACATCGGCGCGTTCCACTAAGCCTTCGCACGCTGTACATACTCTGACTGCACCCGTGTACTCTGATACTAACACAACATCTAGTTTACTTCCCTTATCATTCATAATGTCATTATGCTCAGATAGTTTACAAAATGTCAAAAAGTAATTAAGATAATAATTTACATTCAAACTAGCACTATTTAAGTTTAGGTCACCTAAAATTACAAAATTAGGATTTCGCATAACTTCACAATTATCCTCGACTTTGCAGAACCACGTCATGTAGTCTGAGTCAACAGCACTGGGCTTGAGATATACCACACAAACGAACAACTCACAACCGTTGTACGTAACGGACGCCCACAGGTCTTCACCGCTCAGTGTTTCCAAATCTAACCGTCGACGCAGAGTGATACCAGGTCTCGCCGTTAACAGCACGCCACCGCCTCTAGCGCCCCGGTCACGTCTGAGCATCGTCCAACCGTGAGGCAAGACCTCTGGGTCGCTGATTGACGAGTCCAGGTTGGTCTCAGTTACAGCAATGAGGTCCACTTGGAGAAGCGCCGCGTTGGGACGCCAAAACTTGAGCTTGGTCTTTAAGCCGCGAACATTTTGATACACTATCCGCAGCGTGGAGGCGCTACAACCACTACTGTGACTGCGCGAGCGTGGCCTCGTCACCCTTCTGGTTTGATCTCCGGCCGGGAGCGGGGTGGCAGCGAACTCTGTTGGCGCTCCCGGCGGCTCGCTGAAACCACTCGCTGACCCGAGTCCCGACTGGCCAAGCTTCAGCAGACATGAAGAGTTCATAAAGACTTACAGGAACAGTGACTATAAATGAGGCGTAACTTTCATGCCGTAATTTTAGTTTTTCTACCTTGAAGGAGGTTTCCTGACTTAATTCTTTCATATGACACTTAATAAGTTCAGGTGTAGTATCTGGCTTAAAGAAACAGGCATGTATCCTCCTGCTCGGTTCAATAGTCTGCAACTTGTGATATTGGCCGACACCTTTAACTACCTGTCGCGGGGTTTGCGACCCACGCTTACGAAGCTCCTGTTGAGTGCCGCTTCCAGACGAAGATTGTGAATGCTCCTGAGTGATAACCTTACGCTGCGTCATCTGAGAATAGGAAAGTGTGCCAGCAGCTGGTATTGCAGGGGCCCCAGGAGACGCTCCGTCCGACCGCTTAGAGTCGGAAGTGGTAATGTCACACACACTACTGGTGGCTTGCTGTGGCCTAGCGGTGACATGATTAAATTTTCCTTGGTGTTCATCCATAGCCTCAGGACTTTCAGCACAGCCAGGTTCCAGTGGCACTGTTTTATCCAAGTGACCCTCAGAGGGCGAAGCTGACGCTGCGGGTACCAAAACATCTCTGTTAGTCTCCATATTGGCCTCGTTCACCCTTAATGCACGCTGGTGTCCGTGTAGCATGGCATCTGTCCTTTTCGTGTTACCTTTTGTACTCTTGAGCCCTACTTTTCCTTGAGAGGACCCCTTGGGTGTGCTGGTGATAGCAACTGGGGCACTATCATGATCGTATGGTGATGACTGGTCAGTGGTTTGGCCATGCTTCTCCTGCTCCTTTAGAAGTACCCGGAGCCGATGATCATATTCTTCCAGTTTGCCTTCGAGAAGCGCAACTTTCTTCTTAAGGCCATCAACTTCCCTTTTTAACGGTTGCTGAAGGGCTTCACTCTGCATGAGCATGACTGGGTTATGGTCAGCAATGAGCTTATTGACAATTGTAGAAATTGAGTCATTTATTTCTTTCTTGAACTCCTCAAGTATAACATCTCGAATTGTATCAATTGACATACCACCCTGGTTCTGGCTTAGTGGCGTACAAGATTGCTTATGCTGTAATTTTGGGCGGATCGTAATGCTCCTAGAATCCGAGGCCACAGCCTCAGGCCTCAGGGAATCTGACATGTCACAAATACCGGCAGTCAGGACAGTATCATTGAGGCTAGTGTCTTTCTTGCAGTTGCGCCCCAAGATGCGCACTGGCGTGTGGGTATTATCACCTTTCGGTAGCTTGCTGCGGCATTCAAAGCAAACCCACGTGTCGATAAATTCACTTGTTAGCGTGGGGAATGCTTCCCTTGGTATATTAGCGCATAGCAGGTCGTAGTCAGCTTGGCAAGCCTGGCACTTTACTGAGACATCATCTTCGATTGGACTCAGACATCCAGCGCAGTTTAGTGTCTTTTTGTTACAATAAGGTATGTAATAAGGTATGCACATGCACCTACTCAGTTAGGAACGCTTCCCTGTTCAGTATATCTGATACGTAAATTGGAACGCAACGTATGCGCCAGCGCTGACAAGTTGGTGCGAAATGTGTTAATTAGCCTGGCAACATACTTCGGCTTATTCAGTTGGTACTCTGCAAATGTGTCAAGCTGTCAAGTGTCAGTTGAGTTGACGTTGCGCGCTGCGCCCAATCATCTGTTGACGCCGCTCAGGAAATATTAGGCGAATCCCGTTAGTTTTGGGCCTTTTAAACTGATGATGATGTTAACGGATAAATATGTGCATCTTACCGAAGTGTTTGGATTGTGTTTTCGCTTTCTTCACTGTTTTAAATGGAGGATAACCTAAAACAGGTCAGTAGCCTTTATATCGAATATTAAATATTATCGGCCCACATACAGCGATTCGGTTTTTTTCTATAGTAATCAACGCATTTGCTATCGGAAATCAGTTCATGTGGTAAATTGTAAAAAATAGGAAATGTGCTCTCGTGGCTTGGCGGAGTACTAAATTGAAGTCGGTTAAAACTTTGTTTTTAATGTAAATTATGTTTTATTCAAGTTGAAACGCGTAAACATATAGAAAATTTCAAAAATATTTTAAAAGAATACAAAAAAAATACCAGTGGACACAAATTTTTTTTGGAAGCTGGAAAAGATAGCTAATGACCCAACCTACCTGCCGTTTTAATTTGGCAAACGATGGAGCAAACACCCTGTATTTTAAGCCAGCAATCTTTGTTTGTAAAATGGGATGTCCGAAATTGTCTCTGAGTTTATAAATATTTATTTTCTCAAGTATAATGGTCTATGATTACAAAGAGATTAAACTATACAGAGATTTTTGCGTAAAACTACTTGATCAAGTCTCAATTCTGTGATTGATAACAACTGGTAACAACGTCGTCAGGTCCTGGTACACTCGAGTCCAAACGAACGAGTCCATACTCAAGGAACTTGGCATCAAGCAGCGTCTATCATCCGTGATGCAGTCTCGCAATATCACATTTTTCAGGCACATATTTCGCCGAGGAGAAATACCAACCGAGCAACTTGGGGTTTAGGGAAAGGGCACCGGACCGCAAAACAGGTCACCAGTGAGATGGACAGGCAAGATTAAACCCACCGAACGCGTGTCATGCGCGGCGCGTGTGCTGCGCGGCACCCGCGCAAGTTGTAAAGCATTGAAACTACACTTTAAACACACATCGAACGCGGTTCAAACGCGAGCCCGCGCGGGCCCGCGGCGCTAAAGTTACAACTAGGCAGCGCGGCCGCGTGACGTGCGCGTCGCGTGTGAAGCGCGGGCCGCGCTGCTAAGTGTAGCAGAGATAGTGAGATACATATGAAATGTGTTTGTAGTGAGAGTAGTATGACGCGCGGGCGCGCGCTGCTGCTACGCCGCAGCCGCGCGGCTCACGCGCGGCACACGCGTTGTTATCGCGTTGCTATACGCCGCCCGCTTGCGGTGTGAATATACCTATTCAGCAGCGCCCGACGCGCGCCGCGCACGTCACGCGCCGCGCACGACACGCGTTCGGTGGGTGGAGGCCTTTAAGCTGCTGTAGATGCTTCACTACACGCAAAAGTGTAAGGAAGGAGACTGTCACAGAGTAACGGTGGCGTCGTGAAGTTGCTGCTCATCCCTGAAATAATGAAGTCAGGAGTGAAAACGAAGAAGATAAATGAATATAAAATGAAAATCGTTAACTCAAGCATGTTTACCGCGCGAACAAATGTGAGGGTAAAGAGTTCGCAACGATTTGTATTATCTCAGAACAAACAAATAAATTCCAATTGAGTGATAAAGGTGCACCGATCGGGTGAGATCTAGACGAATGGACGGATTATGGGCCCGTAGAGTGCCCGCACACAGAGTTAAGTACATTTAGAATGGGCAGTACCTATTTTAATTCAAAGATTTATTTTGTTGATGTTTTAATTTAAATAATGCCTTTCTCCAGTGATATGCAAGTTTTTTGTTAGTAAATACCTACACTTGCTAATCCGCTGGCTCAGCGACCCGAAGTGACCTAACCCAGGAATTTGTAACTACTCACAGTCGGATGTATGATGTATTATTGCAAGCTAAAGGTCATTTTGGACTTCATCTATCAAGCGATACCTATACTAATAGCTTTAGCCATAGTGCAGCGTGTGCGTTACACACGGGCGCACGGTCTGAGGGCGCCGAACGCCACTCACCGGGCGCGCTAGCGCACGCTAGGGGATTGGGGTGCTAGAGGTAATGACGCGGGCAATACATGGAGACGCCTCTGTCCTAAACTAGGATGATTCTGTTTCTTACTATCATCCTCCTAGCGTTATTCCCGTTTATGCCCTAAAGAAACCCGGGGTCCGCTTTGATACCTATTAGTCCCAATATTTGGCAAAGGTACTAGTTTTAAAGCGACAGCTATCTGACCTTCCAACCCAGATGGAAAACTATACCTTATTGGGATTAGACTGTTTCATGCATTTTACCAAGAGCAATAAATTCTAATTGATACAATGTGTGCACAAATAGGCAGGATATAGACGAGTCGCATCGTAGGCAATTGCATACTGCTGCTCAAATGCACTCCAAACGCAACAAAATGTTAGAAGAAGACGCGACACATACGACACATCAATGTCTTTACACAGCGGTGTAGTGACTCTAAGGGCGGGTTGCACCGACTTACGATCACAGACCGATCAACGTTAAATATGGCGCTGACAGCTGTCAAGTCCATAGAAACTTGTCAAACGTTCCATACATTCAGATTTTAACAAACACCGCTTACGATTACAGACGGTTTGGTGTACCTCACCCTTAAGCTCCTGATAGTTATTTTGAAAATGCAAATGTACCGTCTAAACGTTTCTAGTGGCCCGCACAGTACGGTTTCATTTGGCAGAAGATTGCCGAGCCCGACTCACCAGCCGCATACGAAGGAGCCGGCCTAGCGCGAAACCGAATTTACTCTAATACTTTTAAGTATTATTTATATCTGTAAGCTCTTTAGTGAATGTATGTAAAAGGCGCTGGGGAGAAACCAAATAGTTTAACCAGTGTATCATGAGACCGTAAGGCGTTTGAAATGTTTCGTGAACTAGGTCTTCGTATTTTTCATACTTAACTTTTAAAAATGTCTTAGTATCGGCAACCTTCAATATTATTATCTCTTTTTATTAGAATATACATGATACAAGAAAATAAATCTGAGACTAGCTAGGTTTATTTTTGGTAGCCTGAAGGATTTATAGTTAAGATTCAAGTATAGGGTCATGGGAATGGCAAGGAATTCGTCATGGTGCAGTTATTGGAAATAAGTGTAGACTAGATTTGACGTTTATACAATACAATACAAGTATTCCTTATTGCTCACCACAAAAAGTACATAATAGAAAGTCAGAGGTAAACTAAACATACGCAGTGGAAGACAACAGGCGGTCTCATCACTAAAAAGCGATCTCTTCCAGACTACCTTATATTTAGACACCAACAGTTTTTTCTAGTTTATGTACAAACAGTTGTTTGCAGTTTATGTAGTTTGTCTCCAAACTTCTTTACACATTAAGGGGCTCCCCGTTCTGAATGACCTTGAGCCTCCGGCTACCCTGCCCCCCGCACAAGCTATCATAATTACGATAACCAACGATGACAGCGCCACGGACGGTCTGACATGCATATCACCGAGATACCACGTAACGTGATGTATGGACTAGTTTCTCACTAGATGGCGCCTTTATTTATTTAATTTCACGTACACTTTACGCATAGACTTATAAAAATTAATGAACAAAAAGTTGAAACCGGATTTTAAAAAGATATTTATATGAAGACATAATTTAGGTTGCCCCATGAGTAGGTCATGAAAAAAAGACCCTCTTTATGGGAATCGAACCCGGGCCTGTTGCACGTAACGCGTGGATTGAAAATAATATGGTCTACTAGTGACTACTACTGCCAGTCGGAAAGCATAGTATCATGTCATATTGGCTGTGCCGCCGTCGAGCACCGTGTCGCTCAGGAACTCGCCGTTGCCTCGCGCCCTCTCACTTCTCAATGCGCTCCTGACATCAACACCCGAGTGCGACTTGTTTGCGTGGCGATGGGCTGCAGTGTATAGTGAATGCTTGAGATTCTGCGAGGCGATGGATGCTAGATGCTCAACTGTTCCAAATTAAGCTGTTTGATATTTATTATTGTGAACCTTTTATTATTATCTAAATTTTGTGACGCATAGGTTTATAACTGTAATGTCATAAAACTGTTTTTATAAATAAATAAATAAATAAATAAATAAATGTCAGTTGGGGCAAATGCGACCCTCGTAGATATCGGTTTTTTTTTGGTATAAAGCGGAAACTATGTAATAATGTTAGTAGTTAAGTAACAGAATAAGTTAATTGTAAATAAATCATGGAACTTATATTTCTTGTAATCAGAAACTAATGAAGTTAATGAACGCCCTAACGGTACGTCGTATGGTATTTTTGGGATGTCCTGTATAAGGTTTAGCATAAAAACAAGCTTGGGTGCGTAATATAATACTACACTTTAATTCACTGTATAAATAGAGCGTTTCTTTTCTGAAGCGAATATCTATGTGAACCGACCTAAACTATAGATATAAGATTACAAGGGTTTTCCTCTTTGTTACCACCAACCAAGCAAGTTGTAACTTCGTTCCATAATTTTTCTTTCATCTGATACCATCCGGGAAACTACTTTTTTCCCCATTTGTTACCACGTGGGGGGTAACAAAAGTGGGGAAAAGTCCCTGCTGTGACCAGTGGTAAGAACTCGGTGGTAACAAGTAGGAATAACCGAGATTTATTACAGTCCAATCCCGCTTAATCTATAAATCATCAATAAATCTTCTTCCCTACCGTCTTTTCTCTATTACTATAAACAAAAGTCGCCACCGACGTCTGTCTGTCTGTGAGCGATAAACGTAAGAACTACTAAACCGATTTAGTTTCAGTTTAGTGCTTGATGTATAGTGCCATATTAGGCGGGTCGCTAGTTAGCTAGACCCTGTTGATTTTCGGTCTGGCTGCTTGTTGAGCGTTCTTTTTTCTTCCTTCCTTTTTATAGATTCTTGGATCGGTGGCGGATCTCTAATAAGCTCTTTAAGCTCGGGTCATGTAGAATGTGGTTAATTTTGCTTTCATCTTGTTTTGCAGAAAAACGTCATCTTTCAATATGAACTCTACCGTTAGAGGTTGGTGTTCATTGAACCACGCAGCAAATATAAATTTTGTCTCTAATTGCGCTTGACCGCAACCAATTGCTACCGTGCCAGCTACAGCACAGCAATGAAAGTTTACAACGTTTTCATCACAGCAATCACTATTTACATAAAACTTGCAATTACACATTTTGCACCGAAAGGTAAGAGTTGACAGTAAACCATTTTGCTTTTCACCATGTAGTTCAAGCTCTTTAGAAGTACAGCCCATAGGTCCATGGCTTGCGATTTCCAATAAATACAAGATTGTCTATACCGCTTTAGTTAGGAGTAAACTGGAGGCAGCGTCAATAGTGTCGAATCCCCATGAGGTCACTTACGCCTTGCTTCTGGAGAAAATCCAAAAGACGTTCCTTAGATTTTTATTTAAAAAAATCTATGGATACTATCCCTTCCTTTACCCGACAAAATATTTGCTTGGAACTCTGGGTTTTAACTCCCTGGAAGTGAGGCGTAATTATGCACTCGTGACCGGCGCGTGCAGGATATTGCGGGGGGATTCAGACTGCCCTCAGCTGGTCTCGCAGTTGTTGCGCCTCCGTGCCCCTTCTCTGTCTCAGGCAAAGTTTAATTTCAGAGCTCGTCATTGCGACTTACTTGCAGCACCTAAAGCGCGCACTGTGGCGTACAGGCAATCACCAAGGGTCCGCGCTTTGCACTACATCAACGCACTTCTCAAGTCGGATTCTGACTGTGATGTTTTTGCCAGTAGTTGGAGGCTAATTTGTGAGAAATGCAAAAACCTTTGTGAAGCGATGGATGACCGTCCGTCCTCAGTTAGTTATTAAGATTGTTGTTATGTGTACTTTCTGTCCTAAATTTCGCAGTGCATTAGTATTTACTGTAATGCTGTGTAATTTCTTTTGTACCAATAAATAAATAAATAAATAAATAAATAAATAAATAAATAAATACTTCACTTTTTTTTAAGTAATTGATGTCCACGATCCTTCTTCCATTAATTGTTTTTTTTCGGGGTAGTAATTGGTTCTGCTGAAATTTCCGACTGAAAAACACAAACAAATCATGAATTAAGTAATTATTTTTCTCACATTATTGCTAAAATTCACTAAATAATCTTCTTGAAATCAAAATTTTGCCAACATTCGCATACATCTCTTCTGCATCCTTATATGTCAAACGAAAGCATCGGCAACATCCTCGATTTCATTTAGCCCGACCGACTGCGCTTGTCTCAAACAGTTTTTTTATTTAGTCATTTTTAAATTGTTTATGGTTAAAGTACATTTTTTTAAATCTCAATCTAACAGCACTTCTCAACAGGAGAGCACCGTTGAACGTCCGCGCAGTCAGTCACCTTTTAAATAAAATACACTTAAACTAACAAACCCCAATATCCTCCGCGTCATCGTTATTATAAGACATGTCGTGGTGATCCTTTAATGGGCGACTTTCTTCCTCGAAAATGATAAAAAGTTCAAATGACGTAACTTATCTCGTTCTTTATCTAATGCGAGACAGGCGTGATCATTATGTATGTATATATATTTACTATCGACATGACACTTTAGTTACGAACGGAGCTTATGAAATTCAACTCACCAAATCACAGAATCCTCAGTTCACAGTACTAGATATAACTGAAATTACGCGCCTCAAAATACAAAAACTTACGCTTGTCTGAATTTAACCTTAGTGAAAACCGCGGGCGGCGACTTTCGTTTATAAAAATAGATACAGATGGGTAGGTACCTAACATTAATACAGTTACCGATTGCCCGTTGCAGTGACCGTTGATTATCCTTCACCAAACGCTCAACTGGGCCATTTTACGGAAAGTTGTAAACTATAGTTTTTTTTAAGTGTTGATATACATAATCGGGTTTTTTCTACTCAGAAACGAGAGCACATTCGAACCTAATAGTAGAAGAAAACTGTCCAAAATTTTACACATAATTTTCGGTTTTCCGTTCCGTTACCACCGTACAAGCTTAGTATGGAAACGGTAACGGAATGGAATAAAATATCTCGGGACACTTTAATTTCTCTTACAACATTCAAAAGTGCCCTATTCTGAATAGAAAAAACCCGATTATGTAAATCATTTTTTTAACGTCCTTTTTGTACAATGGCCCATGTATAGGTATTTTGGTAATTGACATACGGACGGAAGGACGAGTGAGATGTCCCGCGTAGGCATAGGTTTTTAGATCTTACCCAGCATTACGAATATTACGATTGCCAGTGTCGGCGTGGTAGGCGTCGGGAGCTACGTTGGTATTTTCTTTTTCGTACAAAGGGTTCAACGACATCGAAATATCTTCGTTGCGTTCTTCATAACTATAAAACGTTGAATAGACGTGATTGTTTGATACTGTGTCAAATTACACATTTTGCAAATTAATTTATTTATTATTAATATTACATTAAATAATGGTAAATAGTTACTTACTAAAGGATAATAATCCTTCCGTCTGCGGCTTTAGATGAATAAATCGTTTGTGCCGAGACTTCGCTGTTCATATTCAAAGCCTGCAGGACATCTCGTTTTTTTCTCCTCCTAGAAAGATTTGAGAAACATTGATGTATTCGAAAAACATGAAAAAAAAACGATTGCTGTTTGCAAAATAGTAAAAATAAAACACAAAAAGAAAATCATCGGTGCGGTTCGAACACTAGACCACTCGTGGACATGAAGCAACATTCGCCCAACATTGATACACAGCGCCATTTCGTATGTGACAAGTAAGTGTGAAATATCGTATTACATTCTGGTTAGGTCAATTTCAAAACAGAGCAAAACGTGGAAAGAAACTTACCTTTCATGAAGTGTCAACATCCCAAATAAACATCAAGTTGACATTGTTGACAATCACCAATAAAGCCAGCTGAGCGCAGCGAAAATTTGGCACACGTCCTACGTGTGTCAGAGTCGAAACGACACTGACGAGCCCCCGCCCGTCGCCCGCGTAGGCACCCGCTACATTGTTACGTTGCGGTTTTTAGGTTTTGTCCATTTTTATGAATTAAAAACACAAAAAAATATACCTAAGTTCATTATGTATGAGTAGGTATGAGTTTCAGGTGTATAAACGTTTTAATGAGAACGAGGTGTCGGGTTTAGTATTTTTACAGACCTTTCTTTAAGAGTCTATAACTAATCATGTATTAACATTTTTCAAGCTATTCAATATCAAAAATGTTAAACAGGAATCAAACTTTCCCATATCTACACCTGGAAAGCTAGCTTCTATAAACCGAGGACGAGTGTGGAAATGAAAACTACTAAATTTCGTTGATTTTTGACGGGAGCCCCTTAAGTGGCCGTAAACATCGGGTTACAAGGTATGGTGTCCTTACGTCGTCAGTTTAAGTATAAGTGATAAGTGAGAATTTGTACAACTTAGGGGAAATAAGATTACAATGAAGATCGTGTGGTGTCCCCCATGTGGTGTCGGAATGGAATTTCACCACCTCCTGTCTTTCCGGGAGTGTCGTAAAAGTCGACAAAGGGAGCAGGGTTGAAATGTGTTGTGGGTAATGGACTAGCAACCTATCACTGCGATATCTCATTTTGTCGATCTTCTATACCCAAATTTATGCTAAAAGTGGCATTGGAACATCAGTTTCATGTGTTCTCCTTACCCCTTGTGGGAATAATGGCGTGAATCTATGTATGTATAAGGAAGACGATTGGTAAAGCAAGGTGAAGCGTATACTAAAAGTAACTTAAACTCTTAAACCGCTGACCGATTAGATGAATTTTTAGAAAGGGGATAGTTTGAGTCCCCGGGAAGGACATAGGGTAGTTTTAGTCCAAGAAATCCCCCCCTAAAAGGGTAAAATGTGGGGAGACCTACGAGACACGCAGACAGAGTAGCTAGTTCCTCATAAAGTTTAAAGTTTAGTTCAGCACGACTCATGCTACCGCCTCGCTGCCCGCGGCCCGATAAGCGATCTTCTATCGCCGTTGATGTATGTCGGGCCTACACAGCCCTGCCCACACGGAACGTCGTAAATTATGCCAAAATGAAAGGCCCTTATTCCTTTATGTAAATGAACAGTAAATACGTAAGCCCTAAATTGATTAGTATCGGTTATATTTACGATTTTCCGTCGGATTTATGAATAGATCGCTTTTTTGTGATGTATTGGGTTGGGAGTTTTAAAACATATGTACTTGGACGCGTTGTTTGTAAGGTTATACCTTTTTGCATAGATCTGGTCTTCAATTTTCTTAAAATAACAACCTCACAGCCGCTTAGACGTGTTTCTCCATTGTCGCACTGTGCGTGCTACTGTTCTGTGGGACCCACTTAACGAGTTTGCAAGTCATTGCCTGCCTTTGTACAATTTTGAGACTGATTATCACGGCAGGTGTCCGCTGGTCTCTTCCTTTAACCCATTTTCCAGACCACCCAACAATTTAACTCAATACCTTACTTACCTTACCTTAATTTTCATCGTAGCACAGTGTTGCCCTGCAATATAGTCTTTGCACCTCGTGGGGACCACCACCGGGTGTATCATGTTCTGCGCTCGGAGATGGTGTGCCATGTGTATCTCGCTTTAGATTATTTTTATTTTAATGGCCTCTGCGCTGTTGGTTTCGGCCCGACGCATGCCTTCCAAAAGTCCGGGACTCCATGGTCTCGAGATATAGATATAAAAAATGGTAGCAAAAGGCGATATGAAGGGTCCACGGAAAAGACATGTCTAGTCACTTTTTTCGAAAAATGAGTTTTTAATCTCAAAATGTAGAGCTCTCAACGAACTATTACCTACCTTTTGCTATAATTGTAAACATTAATATAAATCCACTTTTATTTATAATTTATTTATTTATTTATTGACAAATACATTTTATGCACTTGAAAAGCATCTAATCGCGAAGATCGTATGGTTAATTGAATCATTCTAAATTTAAAAACCGCAATATCTCGAAATGTCAATGTGACTAGACATGTTCTTTTCGTTGACGCTTCATATTATACAAGTAGCTCACATACACGGGTGTATGTGGTACGAGGGCTGCCTTTTAAGTTCTGTCGTTTGCAAACCTCCCGTGATTGCATAAAAAAGAAGTAGTGTCATCTTAAAATATTTGAATTTAGAATTCGAAAACAAAAGAATGACTCGAAATCGGCCCAACCGTTTTAGTACAGCGTTCGTTCAAAGTTGACAAGTCAGTTGTGAAAATGGAAATTTTGAAGGAAAATTGCGACGGGACGTGCGATAATTTTTTACAACTTAAAAAGCGCGAGTGTTTTGAAAACTGGTTCGATCGAATGAAAAAGTGTATAATCACGGTGATTACTTTGAAAAACAATTCATACCATTTCGTCAATATCATTTCCAATAATCATTTCCAATCGTAACAAGTCGCTATCGTAAAAATAGCATATATACCAAATCTTGGGATTAGGTGTGAAAGCAGACCCTGAGATCCTTTAGAACACAACCGAAAATAAAGCTAGTAGGATGATGGTATACTACAATGGCGTATCGGTGACATAGAAACTTTGCCAGTGAAATATTTTGTCATTCTCTAATAGAATGCATCTTTATTCACAAAGGTTTCGTTGTGACACGTGCCCTAAACTTTAATCAGTCACTCCATTGTTTAACTGGACCAAGATGATATGACCGGTAAGCTAGTAAAAGTTGCGCACCCAGTAATGTACTGTCGAGCGGTCCGTGCATCCACTGGATGCAAGCTATAAATTTACTTGCTACGCTACACACAGTTACGTTGCATTTGCTTCCAGATTGATCCCATGTTTTTCAAAATCCAGTTGGATGATGGGGACAATCAGGTATTCAGGGAACTCCTCAAATATATTAGGCACGAATGGAGTAATTTTGGTATTTGCTATTATAACTCGTCCATTTACATTCGGAAATCACAAATATGGTCAATTGGAACTGATGATGAAGACCACACATGTCTCCTGGAACTCCTCAATGATTTACTTAAAACTATAAAATTACGTCACAGATTGTGATATGATACCGTTGAAATAGCAACTAATGAAGTGCCAAAGGTCTCAGAATCACCTTTCTTGATGAATCGATGGAACTCCTCAAATATTATCCGCGCGCTTCAAATATTATTAGGCCCACATACAGCGAATTGGGTTTTTTGAAGTGAAAACTTCATTAGCGGCGCTGTGCACTTTTATGGATGGGAAAAAATTGTTAAACTCTCGACAGGTGTAGGAGCGTAGGATTTAGAATTAGCAAATTACAATATTTTTTTTTGCAAAATACTAATTTAATTGAAATAATTTTTTCACTTCTGCCCGCACTCCCGGAGTGCAACCAGGTCTTTAATTTCTGTAATAATCAATGTTTATGTAAAGTGGAAAGGAAATGTGGAAATTATCATGTGGCGTGGCAGAATACTGAATTGAAGTCGGTTAAAACTTTGTTTTTAAAGTGAATTAATCTTATGTTGGCTTATCCCACTACCTGTGAGTATCGTGTGAGGGTAATGAATGTAAAACGCCACCGGTTTTTAAGCCTCTCGGAAAACCGAGTATATTCCTACCCCCATCTCGTGTAAAACGTCACACATTCGTACCAACGAGACGTCGCCTAAGACTTTTTACAAGGAAGTTCAGTTAATCGTCCCGCCATTCGGGCATGCTCCGTGAAACTTTGTCTACAGTTTTGATACTATAAATAAACGGTTTAGTTAAATAGGGGCGAAATTAGTGTGGCGGGAATTTCAGTAAGTGGAGCAACAATGCTAGTTACTAGAAAATGTACCGTTTAAACGACGAAAGAGCCACTGCTTTAATGTATACGCTATGTCATAAGCACACTACAATGCAACGGGGAGTGGAGCGCCCTACCGGTCATTGTGGCACTCTTTGGTATATGCATGCTACGGAACGTATACACAAATACTATCTAGGTTAGGTCAATAAGTTAGCTTCAGTTGCCCGAAGGGCAAACCGCCCAGAAATGGGAGCCCCTCGCTACGGGGCTCCTTAAATTCAGTGCGTTCCGAATCATGCGAATTGGATCTCAGTTCACAATTTGACGATTTAACTTTGACAGAGTATAAGGCATTAATTTGTCCCACCGATGGCGAGTAGCGAGAACTCTCATAGTAATTCTCTACTAAAAGATTACTTACTATTTGCCGGCGGATGGGACAAGTGCCTAAACTACCCATAGCGAATAATTATAATAATATATGTTGTAAATGGTTTTCACAATACACAATTTTTCAACAGTTCATGACATCGCGAGTAATATTACAAAACAAAGAGACGGTGTTCATGATCCGACGGTAATATTGACGGTAATAATGCTTATTGTAAGTATACCACCAACTTGCTCGGTCGTGACATTATTATAAGTATAACCATATCTTGTCCTGCGTATTATAGGTCCAAGGTTTTTCGAGGCAGCCATGTAAAAATGCAATAATACCACGGTCACGCGCGTCGTTAATGCGATCAACGTTTAAATGCGTTAATTAAATTTAAATCCAAAATATGACATTCATCTGCATTGCGGGTGATGTTTTGCCTTTTTAATGCTTGTGGGTGTCGGTGACGAGCGGAGCGGAAGCGATAGGTAGCGGGCGCTGTTATGTACGATTCCCACCGAACGGGCCGGGCCGGGTCACCTGGCGCCGCGTCGCAAAGGGTGCGCGAGCACCCGGCGGCAGCTGACAGCGTTTTAATATAAGTGCAGTAGGCAAAAACCGGACGGAGCCAGTCACATGTGACGACAGCCGACCACAACTGTCCACGTCCGCGAGGAGCCGATCGGCCGCAAGTACATTCAAATATGAAATTTAACGTCTATATTAAAGGTAAAAAATCCTTTGGCAACTTCCAAAAAACGCGCAGGTGCGCTCACGGCGTGGTCGGTGAGAATCGTACATTAGGCTAGTTTTAACTTAAAAGACACGTGGTCATCTATCTCGCTTTATAAATTTATCGGTAAAGCCACGACAAGCAAAGACAGTTCTACGTGAGGTCGACTATAATCAAAGTCAATAGTCGTGGTATGCCTTAGTTGCAAAATAATAATCGGGTGCTTGTAGAGCTCCATTATCCACAGGTTTTATTGTGATCGTGTAAAGAAAAAAACACTACTTATACCTTATTTCAAAAGCTTGTTTCATGAGCAACTAAATCTGATTTAAAAATAAATGTTTTATGATTCGTAACGAAGTGAAATGTCAAAACGAAGTGAAGTTAAGAGTAAATCTCTTGCATTGGTATGGACATGTTATGTGGAGGGATGATAGTCATTGGTCGTGACCAATTCCTGGACTATTATATTAGGAATGAATGTGGAGGGTGGTAAGAAAATAAAAAAATCATGACTTTGTATGACTGTAGACGGCCGCCGAGGGTAAAAACACACACGTTTTGATAATTACAGTGTATTTACAGCACAATATTACTTGAAAATAAACACAGAGAAGACACATTTTCATTTGACCGAATGCATTTTTTTCATAGACCGTAAATTTTTCAGTTTTTTTATAAAACAAACCTAACGTTTTAGTTTTTTTCAAAAGCTCGGAAATGTCAATGGTTCCTGAAAAAATGCATTCGGTCAAATGAAAATTTGCCAAATGAATCACCGGTCAAACATATTTCGAACTTGTGATAGGTTACCCCTATTAACACTAAACAAGAACATAAAAGGCGCAATTCATTATTAAAATCCACAACAGCAGACAGAAAAAGCGATACGCGCGGTGCATGGCGCCGGGCCAGCCTGCCAGGGCGCGTGCATCGCGGAGGTCGGTGAGCGCATCGTCTCTCGTCTACAATGCCTATTAGAAGGGCAGTTTCAGCAGGTAATGTGGACACGCTGGACAAAAGCACCAAATTTTTTTTAGGTACTTGTTAGGTCCATAGCTTTAAGTTTTTGATAGCAACCACCTTCTCTGTCGGCCATCTTTAATCTTATGGCCCCAATTATATACATAATTGGGGTTAAGGAATACTACTATATCTTTTTTAGAGTCGAGTTCCCAGAGGATATCAAACGACACCCTGTTCCTAAGCTTCCGCTGTCCATCCGGCTGTCTGCGCATCAGCAATCGCTAGACTGTTCAAATTTCCACAGAAGATGTTTTTCTATTGCTGCTTCAACATACAACCATAAAAATAAAAAAAAGTTTTAAATTCAACAGCTCTCTCATACATGAAACGTAATTTTATTGCCCGCCCATAACAATCAGTCTAGAACCGTAATATTATGATTACTATAACTTCTGTAATAACGAGTAATAAAAAATAAAATAATGTTAATAATTGTTTTTTTAACTTAACTTAAACGAACTCTAAGAAAAAGATGTTTTACATTTATATGCAGTGTTACGCGACGTGCATTCCTCTTGTGGCAGGAGACGAACGACCACCCAACGTAAGTCTCGACTGCCGAGTGGGGTATATATGCAGTGTTATTATATATCGGTAAAAACTTATCTGGTTGAATTCCTTGACACCAAATATGTATATTTAGACACAAACTATGTGATTCCAAAGTGTCTTAGAACTCGAGATATTAATAATTAAATATAATTAACATGGCCGCCAAAAAAATATGGCCGACTGAGGAATTGGTTCCTATCAAAAACTTAAAGCTATGGACCTAACAAGTGCCTATACAAAAAATTGGTGCTTTTGTCCAGCGTGTCCAAATTTACGACAATTTGTTTGAGCACTCTGCCCCACTATATAGGCTTATGACCTAAGATTTATTTACGATGCAACATTGTATGCGAGCAACTTCAATTGAAGAACATAAATACCCAAAAATGGAGTTAAAGACAGACCTCGTGGGCGGCAGCTGAACATCTTCATACTAATTGACCAAGAAGTATGATAACGTCACACTTTGAATTTGTAATAATTGTTGTGTATGGAAAATCAAGTAAATTTATGTTTCCGTGCCGAAATACTGCGTTTAGATCCATAGTCATCATACAACTTAGTGTCTATAAAAGCTTATTGGTAGCTTTTAATTTATTCTTATATATTTTTCTTAACGTTATAATATATTTTTATGAAGCAACACTACGTTATCAATAACGCAACACTACGTTAATATGCCGCATCTACTTTAATTACTATGTACAAGAAACAAAAAAAAAGTCCCATAGTAAGCTCAGTATAAGGCTTGTGTTATGGGTACTAGACGAGGATATATATAATAGATATAAATACTTAAATACATAGAAAATATCCATGACTCTGAAACAAATATTCATGCTCATCACATAAATGTTTGCCCTTACCGGGATTCGAACCCAGGACCTCTTGCTTCGTAGGCAGGGTCACTACCAACTAGGCTAAAGCGGTCGTCAAAAATAAGTCGCTCCCTCTTCCCCTCGCCCCGTAACCGTTCCACCATTCCGTTCCGGCTGAATTACCGACTGCCGGAAACGTACTAATTGCTCCCGGACTTTTATAATATTAATCGGATGAAAAATATCTTTTACATCTTCATTGGCTTTTTAGAGTGATTGAATTCATGGCAGTTCAGGTTATTAATTTTTTATTATTCTTCGACTATAAATTGCTGGCTGGTAAAGGTATGGCTTTTTCAAAGCGTTTCACAGAAATTTGAGACTCTAAGATCACTTACATGGCACTTTTTGGGTTCGGTAGTCAACAGGGAACCCTTTTAGTTTCGCCATGTCCGTCTTACCGTCTGCGGCTTAGCTCAGTAACCTTAGTACTAGAAAACCGTAATTCTGCATGGGTATTATGTATAAATCAATCACGCCGATAAAACAGTAAAATAAAATCTTGATCAGGGTATATTTTTTAGGTTACCTCCCCTACACCTAAAGTGGGGACATATTTTTTTTTATCTCGGTTAACCCATTGTGTGTACCTATTATGGGTTTCTACAAATCCTTAATCAACTCAGTGAGTCGTTTGCGAGATGTTGGGCTTTAAAGCCCTAATTTTTGTTCGAGTCATGTTGGTTTTGTAAATCGAAATAGTAGTTTCGGGGATTACCCACTATGGTCCACTGGTCTTTTTCTTGCATGGAAATAATATAGCAAAGAACTGTATACTAAACAAAACCCAGACAAGTGCGAGTCAGATCGCCCACCAGTTTCACATTAACAATATTTGATACAAAGTGACACAAATGGACAGGACATTAATTTAGTCAGTATTCAATGTCAACGTTCAAAGTATTGAGCTGAGCCTTACAGCTGCGTCGGGTCGAAAGTGCAGCAGGTCTTAATATTAGGCGTACAGATTGTTGTATAGATTAGTTTAGATGACAAAAATTCACGTCTTATTCACAATGGCGCAGTTCCACATAGTACAACTAAGTCATGAATTCAATGTCCAATGTCCATACGTATCCGCATCGACGACGTCCCGGCCCACGTCTCACACGGCGCGTCGTCCACGTCTCGACGACAGCTCTCCGTACTTAACGCGTACGTGGACGATGCAGACGTGTCGCGGACTCAATGGATCCGTTCAGTCCGTGACTTTGATTTACAGGTTACCTACGTTTGGCGTAAAATGTAGCTCGATTTTTATGAGAAGCTATAAGTTTTTTTTACCAAACCAAAATTGGTCTAACGGAACACTTATGCGATCACTCGGAGGCTGTCCGTCTGTCACAGCCAGTTTTCTCGAAGACCGTTTGACTTAAAAATTATCCGAAAATATTTTATTTTGCTTGCAAGTATATGCTTCCAGGTGGGTCCCATTTTTTCAAAAATTCAGATGGATGATGGGTTCCATGAGGAATTCAGGGAACTCCTCATTTATATTAGGGTTTTTTTTGTTATTATAACTCGTTTATTTATACCCGGAAATCATACATTTGGTGGAGTGGGATTGATGATGAAGACCACAGATTACTCAATTACACTCACGGAACACTTATGGAATTCCTCAATTATATACTTAAAAGTACAACAGTACGTTGCAGATTCTGATAAAATTCCGTTGAAACAGCAACTAAAACGAAGTGCCGAAGGTGATCCTTGTGGAATCGACGGAAGTTCTCATATATTATCGGGCCACATACCAACGATTGGGTTTTTTTCTCTAATAATCAACGCATTTACTCTCAGAAATCAGTTCATGTGGTAAATTGGAAAAGTTATGTGGAAATGTTCTCGTGGCTTGGCGGAGTACTAAATTGAAGTCGGTTAAAACTTTGTTTTTAAAGTAAATTATATCACTTATCGTTGAGGATAACCATCACTCTCGAACTCGCATTGTTCACGTCACATCATGTTCTGACGTGACGGACGTATTATCCACACTGATACCCCCGCAGAAGAATTACTAGCGCGCTGTCTACTCTTGAGGACTCATTGAGAAGACAGTTAGAGAGAAATTCTGCGGTTAGATTTTGTAACGCTTTGTACATCAGCAAGTCGATCACGTAACGCTGTGTACGCGCGTCAGTGAGATCTAAATGTCACTTATTATAAGAAAATCGCCTATATTTAACGGATCACCAGCTGATATAGTAAAATATGACGCCAGAAAAACACTTTTTACTGCCGAAAATAGTAAATGCTCACCAAAATTTAATTTCCATTTTAGTGTGAAATAACAACCCAAATTATAACACCTTACTATCCTATTAAAGAAAATGCTATTCTTATAAATCAATTGCTAACCCATAAATAGTAAATGATCACCAAAATTGAATCTCCATTTTAATGTGAAATAATAACCCAAATTATAACATCTTACTATGCTATAAAAGAAAATGTTATCCTAACAAATCATTGCTAACCCACAAATAGTAAAATAATTTCTTAAATTCGACGGAGCCCCGCTTTCGTTTCTGGGACTCAGTCTCTCACCCTCCGCCGGGGCTCCCTATACTTTATTTGGTAATATGCATATATTTGATGGCAATCATAGTGGGTTATTTAGGTAGGAATATTGTATTAATTTATTCTGCAAGATTTGGTGATCATTTACTAAATTTGGTGTTCTGTATATTTTTTGGTAAGAGAGCTTAGGGTATCGAAGCATTTTTTGGTGGTCATTATATTTAATCCCTAAGAAAATTACAGTTGGATTGTTCTAACGCGCGTTGAAAACGGTACGTGATGAACTAATAACCCTTAGTCACCACCAGGAATACAACACCTGATGTGTGACCTACAGAGAATAGCGGTGGTAAAAAAACGTAGCTTCGCGAATTTGGACTCACGTAGTTAAAAAAAAGTTTTATTACGATCCCGTGTGCTCAAAATTTATACCGCTTTATATGTGTAAATTGGAATAACTTAGCTACACGGAACTTATAGTACAATAATAATTACATTATTTTATACATTTCTGTATAGCTTCATTTGTGTAGCTTCTGCCCGCGACATACCTCGTGGAACTCGTTTATATCGTAGCTCCATAGAAACTCTCACGCCCCATTTCACCCCCTTAAAGGATCATTTTCGGGATAAAAATTATCCTATGTCCTCTCCCGGGACTCAAACTATATCTATAACAAATTTCATCTAAATCGGTACAGCAACAGGTAACAGACAGACAGATGGACTGACATACTTTAGCATTAATGATATTAGTAGGGATTTAGATGGAATACATTTGGTAATCAAACAGTTTTCGTAAATTCAATACTTATTTTTACCAAGCTATGTTAAAAATTTGCAACAAAATAACATAACTACCAATAATTTTACAATAACAGCATAAGTGATGAGGTAATTTTTCACATATTTGAAGAGATAGGCAATTAATAATGGAATCCAAGATGCAAGTTATGGCCATACGCCTCCATAGTAAATGGAAGGTAATTGTTTAAAGAATTAATATTTTAGAAGAAATTAAGTTTTCTTCGCTTGCTATAAGACCGACAACAATCAATGTTGTTATGTTGTTTTAGTACAGTTTCCTTTTCAGCTTTTATTCGCTTTTAGCAATTGCTACAAACATGCACAGCACCCACCAACGCTCACGATATATTTTGTTGTAACCCAAACGTACAAACATATTTTACGCTTTCAATGAAATTAAACTTACGACGATTCAACGGCACAAATATGTACTCAATTGTATA
This sequence comes from Epinotia demarniana, assembly GCA_945867215.1. NCBI lineage: Eukaryota > Metazoa > Arthropoda > Insecta > Lepidoptera > Tortricidae > Epinotia > Epinotia demarniana. The sequence continues at coordinate 1,269,623 of OX244277.1, forward strand.
CTTTAAGCCACAGAGATTAGGTTGAAAAACGTAAACATTTTTTCTAAATACATACATAAGGCGTACATACACACGGTGGCTATGTCACTATTTACCTTCTGATTAATCCCCGGTGCAGCCACGGCGCTGACTTATGGCTCTCGGGCGGTTACTGTATTTCCTTAGCTAAGTGAGAATTAGTAGGCTGGGAAATGCGTTGCTTATTAAAAATGCCGTTAAAACTAGTCGGGTAGTTTTCACTTGTTTTTTGGGTGAGTTTGCAAACGCTTTATTATATGAACATGTAATGAGAGTATGTATTAGTGTATTAAACATTTCTGTTCTTGAGTAGACTTATACTCAAAATCACCACATTAAAAGTGACCCCAAGACCATGTATGTCACCAGATTTTCCCGAAAATAATAAAATTATTTTCGAATGGAAAAAAGGGAAAGCAGGGGATTAAATAATCACAAAGTTATAAGTCTCCAAAGTTTGAAGAGGTGGTATATTATGTCCCTTTACCGAAAAAACGCACCTTCATATGACACGATCGTCATTTACATTGACGTTCGCAGATCGTGACGTCTCGATCTACGAGCGTTTTATGTCTCTAAGCAATATTAAAATTGTTCTAGCTTCGTAATTCTTCGAGATATCTGAATGGGATTTTCGTCACTAGGCATATTTTTTTCCTTATTTCTTTTGGAGTAATAATACATATTGAGTCTACTGCCGTATTGTAGGGATATATTTATTTTATTTATTTATTTATTTGAGTCAGGCAACAAGGCCCATATTTACAAATACCTTAGAGATTAGAGACTAACAACATAACAATATACGAAACTTATAACATAACACAAATACACACAAATATACATTATTAATTTAGAAACATGTCAATTTAGAATTCGAAATAGCATTAAAATTAAAATATCATTAAAAATCACATATGTAGGTGTTAGTAACATTTTAATACTAAATCTAGTGTTAGTACTTTAACATTGGGACATTAAGATGGAGCTTAGTGCAGTGGTTTATAGTGGTTATAATTGTAAATTAAACTTTTAAGATTTTAATTTAAAAAAACTCGCGAGAGAGCCAGAAGCCATACAGTCATATTAATGAAATTGGAATGCATAACGTGTGTGTCGAAACGACCTCGTGATGTTCTGTTTTTTCGTATGTTAAACATACCACATGAAGCTATGTTAAATATTTACGAAAACCATTATAATATGCAAATTACGGCAAAATATTACAAAATCTCTCGTCGTTTATAATCATGATTCATTTTCGGAATTTCTCTTTAATATATATAACGATGAAATCTCATGAATGCTATGAGGTAAATTGAATTGTTTGATGATGATATATAGTGTATATTGAGTGCGCTTTCATTTCTTATATACTATCATTGAGTAATTCACGTTAGTGCCCAACTTTAAAAATAATTGTCATGAGAGTAATTTATAATCATAAAATATTTACTTTGTAAGAGTATTCACTCTAAATAATCAAAGAACACATACAAAACTACCTCACTTACCTACCTAAAGAGATTGTAATTATAAATTTTAAAATCAAAGGGAAAATTGAAAAATTTAATGCTCCGAGCCGGATTCGAACCGGCGACCGCAGGCATTCATGGCCCGTCGCTAATAACCAACTGAGCTATCGGAACAATCCGGTATCGGGTGTTGGTTCGAATCCGGCTCGGAGCATTAAATTTTTCATTTTCTTTTGATTTAATATAATTTTCGTTAGCAGCGTTACTGTCAAACAAAAATTGAGATTGTAGTTTTTTAAGTGTGTATTTAGGGAGTTAATTCAAGAACCAATAAACAATCCTTCACAAATTGTGTGTGTGGACTTTTTAGATGGACGTAATAAACGCACGCGGCTTTTACTGCAATCTTTCTCCAGCAGATACTTCTGTTAAGAACCTACATTTGTGGAGATAATTGCGATTTCTTCTACAAATAGATAGATAACTTATCATATGAGTGAACTAAAGTCATTCATTTGCTAAAAAAGTAGAGGAAGACTCTAAACAACGAACGAACTCACTTAATGTTTCCATCTCTATACTCTTGGTAGTTAATCTTTTAATAGTCTGAGTTATATTTTAACTGCGTTTAACCCCGAGTAAGAGCGTCACTCAATTTAAATCTTGGTTAATGAGACAAGGACCTATGCGCCTTAGGACTACTCCCTGGTTTCCTTAAGTATATGAAACTGAATTACTGAATTTATTCTTGGAACCGTGGCAAACTTACCTCTGCCAAGTTTCTGAATACGTATTGTATGCTACGGAAATTTAATCGGACTGTATTTCTGTAGAATAATGGTTCGTGAAAATGTGCTGACTATACAGGGTGGTTCTTGACTACGCTGAATGCCAAGAGCAGAGATCCAGCTCTCTTTGGTGGTTTTAGACAGTAGGCTAGTGTCGGTTCCTTACCCATCCTGCGTTCTCAGACAGGGCGGGGGCGTAACCGCATTTTCCCAACGTTAAAAAAGGGTGATTGTGGAGACCTTATCAGTTCCTCGGGCTCAATAATTGATCGCCATTTCAATGCAATAGTATTTATGCGAAAACAATAATGTTTCTTGTTTTTATATCTCAAAAAAAATCTCTTTTCATGGTCACTCTTTTATTCTTGGCACATGCTCTATGAGGAATTACTAAACTCTTGCGGTGTAGGGTGACTAGATTGTGTGAAATATTGTGTGTTATTTTCCTGGTAGATATTTAAAACATCTGAAGATTAAGTGTATTAATTGTATCTTCCAGACCTCCATCTGTCTGGTCATTCATTCCTGCTCACGTCTCCTGAATCATCCTGTAGTTAACAAGTATTTCTCTACTCCCTGCTGCACCTCCACTGTACGGAGTTAATTATATTTGCTAACCTTTGCTAATTATTGTAATTATAAATTATGTTTCTTTTAATAAACCGCAGTCTTTTGTCAGCATTCACGTTGTTTGCTTTACCCAATAATACCTCGCTTTACATGGCAACGCGTGCCAGGCAAGGTGTCGGGTTCGCCGCCACCAGCGCGTAAAATGTACATTCATTGAAGTTTCCGACACTCGCGCATAAAGTTATCGTACTAATTGAAAATATATAGTCAAAATGTGCAACTCCAGAGTGGAAAAGGAAAATGTCATCATCAGTCAAAATGCTGCGGGAAAATCAAGTAACGATGCAACATTCGACGAGATGAAGTACCATTTATCAGCGATAAGCGTTGTGATGATAGTCATCTGTTCATTTTTGGCTCTCGGATTATTAAATGGATTCTACAAACTCTATAAGAAGTGTCATGACAAGTGGTCAAACGATTTGATCGTTCAATACAATCTTCGCCGCTCTTTCCGACGTGACCATCGCGAGGCCCACTGCCACAGCTGCGGACCGGCGGGTCGAGTTCGTTCTTCGTCAGCGGATATCTGAACGAGAATGCAGCTGCTGTACACTGCCTTTCCTAGGTATCAAGTGATTAAGTGAAGTGAGTGCGTAAAGTACAAAGTATGTGTTGTGGAGTGAACATTAAGATAAGTTCCGATTCAAGGTAATGCTTACTTGTTTAGTTATAAGTGTGTCATTTTTTTTTTGAAGGGTTGTTTTATTATTGTTTTTCATGTGAATTTTTATCTTTGATTAAATATGACTGATATCTTAATAATAAGACTATAACGCGGTTTTGACATGTCAGTTGAATTACAAGACATATTTAAAGAGCTAAAAATTATTAAAGAATATTTAGTTAAGCTTAATTATGAACGGAGAACTTCCGAGGTACTAAATGCTAAGTTAGAAGAAGCATTATTGATATATTCTCGATATATTAAAGTTAGTGTAGATTTAGAACAGCAAATTGCTAGTAAGAAAATAACTGGTGCCAGTTTATTACACGTTCAGAATTACTGTGACCATATTAAAAGTTTGTATAAACAAATAGAGGAGTTTTGTCATAAAAAATATACAAGTCCAAATATAGGTGCAAATTTGGAACCAAAAAAAAAAAGTCCAAAATGGGTGACTTCAATTTAAAAATAGCGTTATCCTTGATACCATCTATGACTGATGACCAGGCCGTAATAAGCCGATTAATTGACTCTATAGAGTATTACGACTCCACCTTAAAAAGTGACGCGAAATCAGAGCTCATAAACTTTGTTTTGAAAAATAGGCTTTCGCAAGTAGGTAAATTAAAATTGAACCAGTCTTATACCAGTGTCGAAGACATGGTAAAGGATATGAAAAAACAATTGTTGCCTAAGAAATCAGCCACTGCTATTCAAACTAAGATGCAGACTCTTAAGCAGGGTGACTTTTCGATAGACGACTTTGGTCAACAGTTATCCAATATGTTTGTGGATTTGACGATCGCGCAGTCAGAGGGTGATTCGAATACATTCCGTATTTTGAAAAACATTAATTAAAAACAGGCAATTAAAAGGTTCGCCGAAGGATTACGCAATCGACGAATTAGTACAATAATAGCAGCCCGCGATTACGAGTCCTTGAAAGACGCCATTCAAGGAGCCAAGGACGAGGAGACGACCTCAGGGAATACGTCCAGTGACATATATACCTTTAATCGTTGGTATGATAATAATTTCAGCAGAGTATACGTGCGAGGACGTGGCTCTCACAGGGGACTGCCACACTACTCTCCAGGTCCAAGGACACCGCATTATCAAGGGCAGTCAGATTACAACAACTTCAGCAGAGGCGCTAGCAGAGGAGGCTACCGGTACCCAAACAACCAGAGAGGTTGGTCAAACCCAGGAAATCGAGTTAAGCCTAACACTTTTCCTGAAAACAATGGATATCGTAGAGAACGCATTTTCATGAATGAAAGTAATGACAATGACAATGATAGCAATGAAAATATGCCTAACCAGTTTTTTCGTGAATAACGAGTTTATATTCGCAAGTAATAATTCGTGCTCAGTTCATTTCAATGTAAAAAATAATAAGCAATTATGGTTATTGGACACAGGTGCGTCAATTTGCGCAATGAAATTAGCAGTAGCTTTGAAATTAGATATTCCGATTCATAAACAGGAACTAACAATTAACGGAATAGGTGGAAAAACACGAGCAATCGGATATGCTTATATTGAATTAGTGGAACGTGACCACATATTTCAACATAAGTTTTATATTTTTGTTATAATTACCATGTCAATGTGATGGAATAATAGGCCAAGATTTTCTTTTAAAATATCAGGCTTTGATCAATTTAAAGACCAGGATTTTGAATTTAATACCTTATGGGAATGAGACCGTTTGTTTGCCGTTACAGAATTGTGAACGATATTTTATTCTTCCACCAAGGACCGAGTCATTACATTTCGTAAACACTAACATACAGGAGGATTGCGTAGTATGTTCATCAGAATTACAAGATGGTGTATTTTTAGCCAACAGTATTGTTAGACCTGTAAATGGAAAGTTACCAATAAAAGTATTAAATACGACAGAAAAGGAGATAAATTTAGATGACTTAAGACTTGTTATACATAAAGCGAGTGATTATGATATTTGTTGTTTTGAAAATTGTGACCCTAAAAGTGTAGATCGTGTCAAGACCTTATTTTCACATTTGAATTTTGAGAAGCTCAATAAAGAGGAGCAGATCTCGATCGAAAATTTATGTGCAAAATTTTCGGATATTTTTTATTTAGCCGGTGATAAGCTAACAACAACAAATATTTATAATCATACAATAACCCTGAAAGAAAAAATTAATCCTATCTATACAAAACCTTATAGGTTACCCCATGCTCAGAAAAAAATAATCGATTCCCAGCTGGAAGATATGTTACAACAAGGCATAATAGAAAAGTGTTCGAGTGAATGGTCTAGCCCACTTTTAATAGTACCTAAAAAATCTGATAGAAGTGGTGAGAAAAAATGGCGTGTTGTTATAGATTACCGAAAATTAAATAACAGCATTCAAGATGACAAATTCACACTGCCAATATAACGGAAATAATCGATTCCTTATCAGGTAGCATATATTTTACCCATTTAGATTTAGCAAATGGATATTATCAATGTAACCTCAACATAGATAGTAGGAACTATACTGCTTTTGCGGCGGGGCAATACCGTTTGACGCGTTTGCCTCAAGGTCTCAAGACCAGTCCCAACTCTTTTTCTAGAATGATGAATTTAGCAATGTCTGGATTAACGTATGAAAAATGTCTCATTTATTTGGATGACTTAATAGTTTTTGGAAAAAACCTTGACGATCACAACAAAAATTTATTAGAAGTTTTTAAAAGATTACGAAAAGTCAAACTTAAGTTAAATCCCAGTAAATGCGAGTTCTTAAAGAAAGAAATACTATACTTAGGACATGTCGTATCATCTGACGGTGTGTTACCCGATCCGGAAAAAATAAGTGCAATTAAAAATTATCCAACTCCAAATAGTTCCGACGAAGTAAAAAGATTTGTAGCCTTTGCAAATTATTACAGGAAATTTATTCACAATTTTGCAGAAATCACTGAGCCATTAAATCAATTATCGCGTAAAAACGTTACTTTCCAATGGAATGACAAATGCCACCAATCTTTCGAAAGACTTAAAGACGCAATTACATCTCCACCCGTATTACAATATCCAGATTTATCAGAACAAAATACTTTTATTGTCCAAACAGACGCATCTGGATACGCTCTCGGAGCCACATTAAGTAATTTAAACAATAAACCAGTTGCATTTGCAAGTAGAACTTTAAATAAAGCCGAAAAAAAATATCCTACAATTCATAAGGAACTTTATTATCAGTTGTGTGGGCAACAAAGCACTTTAGACCCTATTTGTATGGCCGTAAGTTCATTATTCGAACGGACCATAAACCATTAGTTTATTTATTTAGTATGCGAGACCCATCGAGTCGATTGCTTAAGTTTAGGCTTGCGCTCGAGGAGTACGATTTCGTCGTAGAATATGTAAAGGGCTCGGATAACGCCCCGGCTGACGCGTTGTCACGCGTTCGCATAACTAGTGAGGAATTAAAAGAATTAAATGAACACATTCATGTTGTTACGCGATCTCAGTATAAGAAGGCTTATGCTACTTCTAGGCATGATCAACCGAAAATCGTGGAAACACATAGTAAGCCTCAGGAGTCAGTAGAGTTGAGATTTATATCACAACAAGAATTAACAAAGAAAAAACAACAAAACGTTGTATTGGTAGAAAATAAAATATTCCTCTACGATTATAATAAAAATACATTATTTATTAAATATCTAGATTCTTCATCGCAACTATCGCCAGGCGGATTTGTGAAAGAACTGGAATTATTTTGTAGAAAAATAAATATTGACGTCATATATATAACAAAGAATAAAAATAACTATATTTTTGTGGAGAAGTTATTATGTGAATTTAAAAAGTTACACTGCAGTTCGAACCTAAGACTATGTATTTTAAAGGACGTCCAACGAGTAGACGACAAAGATCAGAGAAAGGTAATACTAAACGACTTTCATCTCTTGCCCACTAGTGGCCACGCGGGCATGAGAAGAATGTATAATAACGTTAAAAAATATTATTTTTGGCCCAATATGGAACTCGACATCCGAAAGTTTGTAAGGAGTTGTGACAAATGCCAAAAACATAAGTATTCTACACCTGTAAAAGAGCCAATGGTTATCACAACCACCGCTACATACGCATTTGAAAAGATTTTCTTGGATTTAGTGGGTCCAATCGATGTAGATGACAGTAGGTATTCTTACATACTTACAATTCAATGCGAGTTAACTAAATACTGCGAAGCCTATCCATTGTTTTCAAAGAAAAGTGAGGAAGTCGCTCGTGTATTTGTCAACAATTTTTTACTCAGGTACGGCATCCCGAAACAAATAGCGACCGACAGAGGTGCAGAGTTTCTCTCCACTACTTTTAAAGAGGTAAGTAAGCTTCTTAACATAGATCAGTTAAACTCTACTGCCTACCACCACCAGAGTATAGGTGCGCTAGAAAATACACACAAACATTTGGTTGCTTTCTTACGCATTCAGTCTGAAAAACACCCAGAGACATGGAGCTCGTGGTTACCCTTTTGGAGTTTTTCATTCAACACCTCAGTTCATACTGAAACTAAATTTACGCCGTTTGAACTTGTATATGGTAGAAAATGCTCTCTTCCTAGTAACTTAAGAGGTGATGTTGTTGACCCTTTGTACAATCACGAAAGCTACCCTAAAGAATTAAAATATAGATTACAGGTGTCTCAAAACGAGGCCAGGGATAACTTATTAAAATCAAAATTAAAAAGAAAAGAAAAATATGATTGTTCCAAAAACCCTGTTGCCTACAACCCAAATGATTTAGTTTTAGTTAAGAATGAAGTAGGTAATAAGTTGGATAGTGTATATTTAGGTCCATATATAGTGTTGAAAGATCTTTCACCAAACGTCGAAATAGATGTCAATGGAAAACCTATGTTAAGAATAGGACTAAGTTTTACTTTACGCCGATGTAAGGTTCAAAGAAAAAAAAACAATTAAACGTTTTTTTTTTTCTTTCTGTTCCGTGGGAGCTGTACGGAGTTAATTATATTTGCTAACCTTTGCTAATTATTGTAATTATAAATTATGTTTCTTTTAATAAACCGCAGTCTTTTGTCAGCATTCACTTTGTTTGCTTTACCCAATAATACCTCGCTTTACAGTTTTAGACAGTAGGCTAGTGTCGGTTTTTTACCCATCCTGCGTTCTCAGACAGGGCGGGGGCGTAACCGCATTTTCCCAACGTTAAAAAAGGGTGATTGTGGAGACCTTATCAGTTCCTCGGGCTCAATAATTGATCGCCATTTCAATGCAATAGTATTTATGCGAAAACAATAATGTTTCTTGTTTTTATATCTCAAAAAAAATCTCTTTTCATGGTCACTCTTTTATTCTTGGCACATGCTCTATGAGGAATTACTAAACTCTTGCGGTGTAGGGTGACTAGATTGTGTGAAATATTGTGTGTTATTTTCCTGGTAGATATTTTAAACATCTGAAGATTAAGTGTATTAATTGTATCTTCCAGACCTCCATCTGTCTGGTCATTCATTCCTGCTCACGTCTCCTGAATCATCCTGTAGTTAACAAGTATTTCTCTACTCCCTGCTGCACCTCCACCATGTAAAGACATTCAGTTACTGGTAGAAAAATACTGGTGTGATATGTTTTCCAGATTATTTTCGTACGATTTTTTACCTACTTAAAACGTTTCGCTTCTTCCACAGCCGCACAAATTCAAAGCATAAGTTAAGTGTTTATTTAAGATTATACCTATAAGTTTATATGTTTTGGGGTCATCTCCGGAACTTCATATCAGATACAAAAAATCTTTCACATGCATGAAGTAGGGTGATTCTTGAGTGGGTCAATTTTCAGCGTCCAGAGGGAAAAAGTACCCGAAAAAATTACATAATTAACCTGACACATTTTTTTTAGTAGTTCAACACTTAATCTAACTGGGGCAGGATTATTTTTGTTTTAAGGTAAGTAAAATCTGCCATAAAAAAATATCAAACACCTAAAACATGATTCCCCTGGTGCGTCCATCACCCATTTTGTAAACAATCTACTCTGAAAAGAACTAGTTATGGATTGAAATAAAATATTGTATCGAGGTAAATCGCTAGAATATAAGTTAATGATTAAAAAAAAAAAATATGGTTCCCCTATTTATCACAGTTTTTATAGGAATCTATATCAAAGGTTTGTCCAGAGCTAACCTGTGATTCCCCTGATGCCTGACTAAACAACACGCACATCCCTACTGCAATGTCTTGTGACTCGCAATCTCTGCCGTGCCTCACGCTTGTCAGTTAGCGCTAGCAACGCCGCGGAGAGAGGACGCGTCGGTCGCTGGAGCTCTGAGCAATGAAGGTATCTAATTCCCCTGACTTTGGTTCACTATGACTATGATTACTCTGTATTTTCATATAAAAACTATTTCCTGCAATTGGCATACAATGTTTAGTGTAGAGAATAAAACATGAATGAATGCGTGTTTTGATTTAATAGTTACTCTTATATTAATAATAGTTTCAGCATATTCGACAAAAAACATACTTTTTCTTATTCCCCTGGCTCTGATTCCCTCGGTTCCTGATTCCCCTGATTCTCATCCTCCGGTTTTTTGAACGGGGTGATGATAGATTAATGAAGTTTTCTTGAAGATAAATATTTTATCATATAAATTCGTCTTGCTTTACGATGGTGCATCTAAAGTTTCGGAACGGGTGTAAAATACCAAAGATTATCATTCTCTTGTCAATTTTATGATTCCCTTGTAGTTTTTATGATTCCCCTTGTCATTTCTCTGATTCCCTTGTACTTTTTATGATTCCCCTGACATTTTTTCTCATTCTCCCGACAGCTGAACTTTGAATTGGTATATTTTCGAACCTAATTGACCCAAAGTTATGCCCATTCGATAAATATGTTTATTATTAAATATTTAATTGGATTTTATTGTAACTTAGTAAAAAAATCTTAATATAAAAACGCCACGGGAATGAGATGAATAATGCAATTCTCAAGAATGACCCAGTATGGTTTTTCTGGATTGTTATCCTACTAATATTGTAAATGCGAAAGTTTGAATGTTTCGATATTTAGACGCTTACGTGATTGTTACTCAATCACGCTTAAACGGCTCAACTGATTTGGATGACATTTTGCACGCAAATAGTTTATAGCCTTGATTAAAATATAGGATAGTTTTCATCCTAGGTCCAAGCAGACAAAGTCGCGGGCGAAAGCAAGTAAGCTATATTTAATCACGTCCGAAGCCGTACAGGCCGCTAATATTGTAACTCATAAACACATTTTTTTAAAGTGATTCCCTGGCTCTATAATGCCATTGACTTATTTGCCAAGCCACCCGAGCTGAATAAGTAAATTACAACCCAGCCTATATCAAGGTAAGTTTTCGGTAACATGAGAAACAACATCAAAATGTTCATAAAAACGTTATCCAATTCTCCCTATCTCCTCCCAGGATCGCTTTAATTTGCATAATTGCATTTACGCTCCGCAGTGTTTCATGAAAAAAAATTAAAGGACACCTGCTTTCGTAACTTTTGCCCTTAAAAATTATTTATAACCAACTTCCTTCATAAATCAGGACGAACTTGTTTACAAAGTAATTTTGGGCGCCAGGTCAGATGAGGATGTATATAGTGACATTTTTGTGTACATTTTTAAGGATTGTTAGAGATTAGATATTTACTATTTTTTGTCGATTGTTTATACCCACAATTATGCTAAAAGTGGCACTGAAACCCCCTATGGGGATAAAAGCGTGAATCTATTATGTACCTTTTAATCAAGAGTCATCTATTAGGCGAATAAAATCATCCTCATTATCATCATATCAGCCGAAAATCGTCCACTGCTGGACAAAGGCCTCCCCAAAGAGTGCCACAGTGGCCGGTCCTGCGCCACGTACCCGTATCCAGCGGGCTCCCACGACCTTTACCAGGTCATCAGTCCACCTTGTGTTATAACTACAATGTAGGTAACTGTGAATACGAAAGTCTTAGAATGAAACGACTGCGAATAATGGAGAGGGCATTTATTGAGCGAGCGAGTGAAGCGAACGAAGTCCTATATATGCTTTAGTTTGGACCGAAAACCGTTTGTATGTCCAGATGTCCCACTTTCCCGTTGTTCTCCTCTACATGTCGCATTTCTCAACCGATTCTCGTGAAATTCTTGAAGCTAGAAGAAGCAGGTTCGAATACTAGTGGATTGTGTCATTAAAACTAAACCTACTTCCTGTCAAGTAAATCTTTGCATAACTGCAATTTACTCCCTCAAATAAAACATTTAGGTTAACAGAGCTCTCATGTGAAAGGTCGCCATACTTCTGAAGTCAGAAAAAAACTGCATTGCTGCATCACTGAACAGAAAAGAGCACATTGTATGGTGCAGTCCGGGAAGTTATGTCTTTCTGGTGCGGATTGTTGTAGCCGTGATTACAGTCTAGAGGCTATTGTTGACTTGCGCACAATTATAAACTGAAAACGGGTTTATTTTTACCCGCTTGCTTGTTAATAGTGTAGAAAAATGGTACTAAAAATTCACAATGTAGGCAAGCGTTTTCAAGAGTTGAGAGGCACTGTTTTCTAGAATGTTAATTATGACGAATATGTAGGCCGAGATGACGATACAGTGGTCTGCATAGTTTGTTGTAGTTTATATGTCTTAAAGTTATGAAGACCTGAACCTGGTAATGGTCGCGGGAGTCCGCTGGATGCGGGTAGCGCAGGACCCATTCACATTGGCACTCTTTGGGGGAGGCCTATGTCCAGCAGTGGATGTCTTTCCGCTGACATGATGAAGATGATAATTAAAGGTACTAAAACCCAACTATTACTGACGTCTATTATCTAACTGTCTTCAAGTAGGATTGAAAAAAAATTATACAGATGATGTCTCTTTGTTATTTTTTCATTTCATATTAAGGAAGAAAAGGAGTTGAAAAATCCCAAGTTGAGTGTATTTTCGTAATTGAAGTCAACTATTAGCTATGCGTTGTTATGTGGTGTGGTGTGGTGGTGAGTAAGGTCGACCGAGCTATGAATACTCTTTGTTGAGAGTGAGGTGACATTAAGTATTATGTTAGGTTGTTACCATATTCACTGCAAAACTAGGCTCGTAGCGCTACGCCGTAGTCCGTAGCAGCTTAACGCTTTCACAGCCAGGAACTCGCCTACTGGGCATCTACGCCGTAGGCGATATCCGCTACATGTTGGAAAAAACACCTTCTTCTTCTTCAACTTAAGAGCTCTGCTTTTGTCGGTGGAGTAACCGCCATTAAGCTCTACGCTCTGCTAATGCTTTGAGCTCCTGATACGACACTACAGTGACCTTCTCCTTGACCTGGTCCATAAAAGCACGTCGCGGCCTTCCTCTGCCTCTTCTTCCCTCTATTTTCCCTTCGATTATAGTTTTTATGTCTATATATAAAATAAATGTCATGTCGTAACAGGTGCCCCAACATATTTCCTCTTCTATTTTCAATCGTCGTTGGCAAGGATCTCTTCTCTCCGACTAAATCCAAAACCTCTTCATTCGTTCTTCTTTCCGTCCAACTAATTCCTTTCATCCTTCGCCAACACCACATCTCAAAGGCACTTAATCTGTCTCGGTCTCGCTGGGTAAGTGTCCATGTCTCGCAGCAATACAACGCTATATGACTTTATCCGACTGCTCCAGATATATGACTTTATAAAACGTTTCCTTACGCTTCTGGAAATCTTGGCTCTAAAGAAATGTTTTTTGCCATTGAACGCTTTTTTCGCCATTGCTATTCTTGCTTTTATGTCGGCAGTACATCTGGAGTCACAGGTTATTATGCTACCTAAGTATTTAAAACTGTTAACTTGTTCTATGGTATTTCTTAAGTGGATGGGATCTATGGCTTGTCTGTGTTTTGATGTTATTAATGTTTTTTAATATATATTTTTTTCACACGGAAAAAACACCGTCATCGTATTAAAAAAAAACATTTTCTTAAGTTCAAACTATCGAACGAGCGAGTGAAGCGTACGAAGTTCAATGCTTCAGCTTGGGCTGAAAATCGGTTGTCCGTCCGGCGTCCAGTTTCCGGTGTCTGTCCCGCTGTTCTCGACTACAGGTCGCATTTCTAAACGGATTCTCTTGAAATTTTGTGAGCAGGTTCATTAATTGATATAGTTTTTTTTGTCAAGTCACTTTCAAGAAATAATAAAAATAATAATAAAATAAACAGGCTCGAGAGTTCTGCAGCTAATAGAGTCACTAGTATAGTAACACTACTTCAATTAATTTCAAACAAAATAACAATTAAAAACCAAAAAAGGTTTGAATCGGCGATCACAGACAATTCGATTCGGCCAGCAAATTTTTCAATCATTCATTTGGTGGCCAAGAAATTGTAATTCATCAATTTCGTTAGCAGACGTTACTGCTTCATAAAAATATAATGCTTGCGGTTTATTTCAGGTAGATGAAGTATTATAGTACTTAGCCAAACGAAATTATTCGAATTTTCCCTCAAAATTTGCTTAATTCAGAAAAAACACAATCAAATGACTTGACAAAGATAAAAACTGCAAAAACACAAAGCAGTACGACTAGTTAAGTAATAAAAACAACAGAATTTTTCCATTGGTTGTTTATGTATTTTTCCCTCCCTCCACGTTATATTCTCATTGTATATTTTTCGAACACGTAAATGAAAAATGTATTAATACACTGTTTTCTCACTTGCCTTGCAAATTACCGTGTAGCTCCATACTTCAAGTTAATTAATGTTTTTTAGCGTTCATAACGGCTAAGTGTTGTTGCATGGTACGTGACTGAGCTAATTGTTCTAAACGTACACTTTTTATTGCGAAAAAATGGGCTGACGAAGTTGGCTGTATTGTTAAAGCACAGTTTTTAAACGCGTTATAATAATTTTTCGAGTTTTTATATTTCATACAGGTATAGCAGCAAAATTGTAACACAATTTTTTATATAGTAGTAGCAACACTGTTCGGTAGCATGAACATAGACTTGCTTCTTTTAGTTTTTTTTTTTCTCGTTGGCCACCCTCACACAGATATCTCAGCAACCCTTTGTCTCTAAACTTTGGGAGTTTGATTTTTGTTTGCAGGATACATTTACACTTTTTTCAGTAGGTACTAATGTAGTTTTTAAAATTATATTTCTTGTTTTTTTCAAATCAATTGAGTCTGCGCTCGCGCTGCGGAAAAAAAAATTGAATTTGTCATTGCGAGATGGAGGATATTGTCGGCGATTAATTTGGAGTGCGTTCGATAAAATCGGTGGCAGGATGTCTTATGAAAAACCGAACGGTTGTGACCGAACTGTGACGGAATTTAGCAAGCGAGCGAAGCGAACGTTTTCTGTTTCAGTTTAAATTCCGGCTGTTCCCCTCTACAGGTCGCATTTCTTAACAGATTCTCGTGTAATTTTGTAAGCAGGTTCAATAATGAAATAGGTTTTATTTGTCGATTCATTTTTCCTCATTATGGTAAGTGAACAATTGTAGATTATGGACCTTTGCTACTCTAGAGGAGTATGCGCTTTGCTAACCTTGAAGCGATTTGAAGATATTAATTATGGTTTACATCCAGTATTTAGGACACCTTTAGATTATGTTGGTGCCAAAGTAGGTCTTCTGTATACCTTTAGGTTCGTCGTTGGAGCAGAAGATGCTGACAAAATTGATACTATGCTACTGTATGTCTGTTACATTTTTACGCCTGAACTTTGTAAAAGAAGCTCAAGACCAGAGGCCACCCGAGATACAAGGTATTCGTCTCTTTCTTAGTATAATATTAAGAAACAGCGATACAGTTCACATGCGGTCTTGTAAAGTAATGTAAAAGTTTATTTCCACTCAAGTAAAAACAGTCATTAACAGTATTACAGCAGATTATAATTTATTACAATATTACTTTCCAGAATTATATTGCTGTGCCTCCTGCACTAGGCGGGGCCTGTCCTGCAGGTAACCAACATGAGTGTGAATTGAACAACTTACAGTCATGTATTGTTGTGCACGGCTAGCACAAAGAACTAATGCACGCAGAAATTCGGCGAAATCAGCCCCTGAATGTGATGTTTGCAAGCAGATGGGCAGTATCATGTGATGAATCATTGAGATTCTGCGAGAAGATGGATTTACTTACGTCGCTCTTCTGCGTTACATTTGTTTTGTTATATATTAATATTGTTATTTGTATAGTTATTTCGCAGTAATTTAGTTTCGACTGTTATGCTGTGTAACTCTTTTAAATTAGACAGCGAGTCGCCCTCCCGGTCAAACCCTCACTAAAGCTAGGTGGCTAGCTACTCTTAAGAAGATACGCCGTTTCGCTCGGTAGCGTGGTTTGACACACACATGGCCGGTTTTTTATCAAGTTTCGGTCTCGGCCAAGACTAAAAAAGCAGTCTCGGTCGGACTTTAACACCGATTTCAGGCTACAGGAGATATTTGAGGGAAATCGTGACTTGGTAAAAAAATTGACGTCTTTTTGATTTATTCGTCCATGCTCAAACTTTTAACCGAGTTCCATATTCACTCCATTAAACGCGTTCAAACTCAAACTACCCACGAACGTTCCGGCGAAAACTCCCAGTCACATTACGATTACTTATTATTTATTCAACAGAGAATTGATTCTTGTGAAATTGTAATCCGCGGAGTTCGCGAAGATATAATATTATTCAGAAGGGCCAAAGTTGCTGGAGAGTTTAGGAAAATTTACGATTATTTGGAAAGTAATCCAGACTGGGGCCCTTGGGGTTAGCTCCAGTCCTTAGTTATTGCGCCCTTGGGGTTTTTGCTTTAAAAATGTAAATAAAGGGTTTACCAGGAGATTAAAAAGTGCTCCGGGCCACTAAGAAGTGCTTGAAGCCTGTTAAACGAAGTAGGTTTTCTCAATTAGGGCTAATTTTTGACTCTTAAGGTAAATTATCTCGCTGTTAATTAAAGTTCTATCTATTAATCTACTTCACAAAAAAGAGGACCTGGCGAAGAGATTTGCAGGCAAGGAATGAGAAAAACATCTCAATATTGAATTTAAACCAGATTTACAAGCTTAGTTCTAAAAATACGCGATTGCAAATTAAGACTGACACACATCAACGTCCGAGGACTTTGGTGTCTACCGTCTTGATTACGGATCCTACACCCGACCCCATTCAGGCCAGTGATCTTTATATTCATACCTACACCTCCGTATTGACTGAATAAGTTAAACCCATTTTGGACATACATCTAAATTATTTTACGTCACAACTGGCCATAATGGGAGTTTTACTGCACGCTGCGCTTACGGGAAAACTCGCATTGTGGCCAAGTGAAGACGTAAAATTTTGCACTCAACACGGGCGGTAATTCGTAAAGCCCCAAAGCGCATATTTATGGCCCTCACCTTCGATTCGGGCCACAAACACCTGCGATCTGGGGCATTCACGAATTTACCGCCCTAGTTGCGTAATGTACTATTAATATTATATTTAAGCGTAAGTATATTAACAACTAGATTTATTTGTTGCCAGCCGGCTAGTCGGACTACAAGGTGGTCGCTGAATAGCATCTTTACTTTTTGACCCAGTTGTTATATTATTGTTAGATGACAAATGTCATCTCACTGAAATAGCGACCTGGCTTACAAGGTAACCGCCATGTGGGACGTTGATTCGACGAGTATTGTCCCGATAGTCGTGTCTGCGAACGGTCTAATAGCAAAGAATCTGGACCAACCTCTCAAGAGACTCTCGCTAGACGGCTGCAGGCCCTAGCGGGCCACCTTAAGAGCCAGATTCAAAAGGCGGTACTCCTGGAAACTTCCTGTCTCTGTCGCCCTGATCACACCAGTGGCTTGCGCCCCGCCCCGCTGCCGGCGGCACCCTGGGTTAGGTTTTTTTAATGATTTAATGTCTTGTGGGTATGTACAGCTTTATATTTTACTATTCATGTAATTCCCTCTCACCCATGAGAGGAGGCCTGTCACCAGCAGTGGGACGTATATAGGCTGATTAATAATAATTATTATTATTCATGAAATTACAGAATCAACCTAGCCAACCTAACATAATAGTGAACATAAATACTGTAACAGTTACCCAATGGGTATTTAGTTCAAATGTTTCTATTTTCTAGAAATGCTTCATTCTTCTCATGACTCCATAAGCGCACAATTTTCCACAATCAAACGATCCTTCCCACCACTAATTCATAGCAAAGCCAGCAAACCACTTCCCTCCCTTTTATTCGGAGCAAGCAAGCCCCTATTTACTCCACACTGATTTAAAGGACAGTAACAGCTGATTTTATCAGTACTGCGAATACACTGTGGACTGTTTCAGTTCATTCACAACGTGTTTTGCCTCATCTCAGCGTTTACACGTATTATTTGTCCACAAAAAAGTAAAAATGGGATAGCTTCCAAAAAAGTCATTAGCTGAGCAACTTTAGAAAAGTTTCCTCTTAGGCGGCCGATATATAGCCCTCCGAATCACTAAACTTAAGAGGCAGTAGGTAATGGGCCACATTGCACGCAGAACCGTTGCCCGTTGGGGCTGAAAGGTTCTCGAATGGGGACCACGTACTGGAAGAGAGTCTACCTTGTGGGTAGACCCCCACAAGGTGGACTAATGACTTAGTAAAAGTCGCGGGAGTCCACTGGATGCGGGTGGCGCAGGACCGGTCACTTTGGCATTCATTGGGGGGGACCTATATTTGTTATTATAATAATGATGAAATTATCATCATCATATCCACGAAAAAAATCTCCTTTTCTGGCAGCAACCTCCTCGTACCATACGCAGTAGCGAGAACGCCAGCTTCGATCTCACTCATACGATAGATTGACGACCGTTTAACCTAGTTGGTAGTGACCCTGCCTACGAAGCTGGAGGTCCTGGGTTTTAACCCCGGTTAGAGCATTTATTTGAGTGATGAGCACGAATATTTGTTCCTGAGTCATGGATGTTTCTTATGTATGTAGGTATTTATTTATCTCTATAAGTATGTATAGCGTCGCCTAGTACTCATAGTACTTTTAGTCGCCTTGTACCCATATCTTTGCTTATTTTAGGACTAGGTCGATTTGGAAGATTGTCCCGTCATATTTATCTATTTATGAACATTCCGATTTTTAGATATGGAACAACAGCGCGATTTTATAGTCTGTCTTACATTGGTTCACACATATTGAAGATTTGCGAATAACAACCCAGTTGTGGAAATGGGTAGTGTGTAATTTGGACCAGTTTTGTTTCGGTTTTATCTAGCCAGCGTTGCAAATTGCATGAGGTGTCTTCGCTCTTACTTGTATTTATAATGTTTATGAGATAAAAAGGTCTTATAGATTTAAAGGTTTTATAGATTTAGATTTTTATTTGACCTAGTACATGATTGCTTAGAAGTTGGAGTACAGGATATCATCTGTAAAAATAAGTAAAAAATACATTTTCGGGACATTTTTTTGTTTCTCCGTCTAATTTTAACATGTGTATAGATCATATGACAGCAAAATTACTAAGTTGTCTGTCACATTTTCGTTCTGAATCATAAGTATTATGGCAGAAATTAAAGTGTACAAGAATAAGTGCCTGATGAAATGCAGTAGCAACAATACGCGATTGAGCCTGTGTTAGTTCTTAGTCTCAATGAGTCTTATTTTTATGCCTACCAAATCGAAAAACTCATGTTGTGTGATTAAAATCTTTATACTGGTATTCAAATCGCAATTAAAACACATATACAGACCTACTTAATGTGTCATCATGGCAAATGTAAATGTAATAACGACGACCGCTTTAGCCTAAATGGTAGTTAGTGACCGATACGAAGCAAGATGTCCTGGGTTCGAATCCCGGTAAGCGCATTTATTTGTGTGATGAGCACGAATATTTGTTCCCGAGTCATGGATGTTTGATGTATTTAAGCGTTTATTTATTTAATTAAATACTTTTATCGTCATCGAGTACCCATAGTACAAGCTTTGCTTAGTTTGAGACTAGGTAGATTTGCGTAATTTTGACCACTGATATGTATATACAAAAAACATTAAAACAAGAAGATCAAAACAATTTAATCTTGATGATGACGATATCCGATGAATAATAAAGGCCACGGGACCAGCATAGTCCTGTGCTCCCGCAATGCCACAAGCTTTCTCAAATAGCGTGGCATAGCTAAAGACGTTGTCATGAGGCTCAACACCAATTGAGACCCACTGAGTAGGTGCACTTGACCACTCGACTCTGACAAGAGTGTGCAACCTGAGTAGAAGACAATGTGTGTTCTAGATGAGATCAACGATTAACGATATCACTGGAGTGTTATTCTACTCTTTATTTTTCTATGTCTCCCCAAAGTCGTCAAATGTTACTCAAGGCACAAAACGCTCGATATTTGACCCCCGACGCAAAAAGGGGTTTTATAAGTTTGATTCGTCTGTTTGTCTGTCTGTCGCCACACAATTCCTAAATGAATGGACCGATTTTAATGCGCTAAAATTGAACGAGATCGAGATGTTTATTAGCTAGAAAAAACCTCAGAAAAAACGGTTCAGCCTGTGTTGAGATAAGGCTTGTTCACGAAAAAAAGTAGCCATCGAAAACTAAGTCACCACTGTCACTCAGTAGGTCTAGGTGGTTAAAACCACAATTAGGTACGTTGCCAACTGAGTATTCTTTTCATGTGGAAGAATCTAAAATTCATATATTTTTTCCTTAAAACTTGTGAAATCCTACATAATGCCAGTTAAGGTTTAAAACTAAAATGATTGCATAGTGATGTGTGTACTTCTAGCATGATTTTAAAGCATTTACGACCTGCATTCGGTAATTAATGGTCTGGGCTGAGATTCCCGGAACATTATGGCATCGATATTCTATTTGAGTAAAGAAAAGTAAATAACATCTATGACGCAAACGTGAAAATACAAAATCTAAGATTAAAATTCAGAATATTACGAAAGTAAGCCAAAAATGCCCTTCTTTAAAATTGAATTCTTAAAAAAATGAAATTTCATATTGAAAACCTGAATTATATTATATAATATATTTATATAACAATAATACATTCTTTATTTCAGGCCAGTTTGCCCATAGATTGTTAGTTATATTCAGAGGCTCTAGTATAAGTTTTACCAAATCAAAACGTTACGACCGCGTTCGCGTTTAGCTGTCAAATCCCATACAAATTGAGGGTAAAACGCAGACGCGATCGTAATGTTTTGTTTCGGTAAAACTTATACTCTATAGTATAAGTTTTACCGAACTTACGAAAAAAATGTTAGCACGTCTTAAGCTAGGTCGATAGTACGTAGGGGATATATAGAATGGCCGTTTCAACCCGCAGCTTCTATGTAATAGGCGGGAATCTTCGATAATTGAGAAAATGTCAAAATATATTTGTCTTACTCGTTTTAGATTTTTCAAATACCCGATCCTTTTAAAAAGGAAAATGGATTTGATGCAAATTGTTGTAATTAACAAGCAGGTAAGTGTTTTTACAATTTGTCTTCAGTAGCGTGCCGTTAGCACCGACGCCTTAGATGGTATCTTTAATAGCCTCTGATAGCCTGGTTAGCTAGATTTTAATCACTTTAATCTGTTAAAACCTGGGCAAGCTTGGGTTAGACTAATAAAAAAAGATCCATCTACTAGTGGTTTACCTAAATGCACCCGGCATTTAAGTTCCAATTTGAATAACATATTTTTTTACTATTTTATCTAATACCACGTCGGTGTTAAACAAGCGTACAGCTCGCCTGATGATAAGCTGTTACCGTAGCCTATGGGGTGTATTGGACTGTCGAAAATTCGGCAATTTTCGACAGGCCAGATGTTGCTTGCGGCCAAGCGCTGGTGTTTTCAATATGTTTGTTACCCACAGTATAGGCGATCTACCTAACACAAACAAACCACATTGTCGCGTGACGCTGTATGTGTGCGTGTGCTTTTTACTATGAAAGTAATTCGGGGAGCCAGTGCGTTTGAAAATTTTTTTAATTAATCCATTCATACTCTATCACTTGCACTGCCAGGAACATAATTATACGCCGTGGTTGTTCCACTGTATATAGCGAAAACCATGGGGTCAGCTACGAGCGTAGCGCGTAGTAATCTTGGCTGTGAATGTGTTAATAGTAGTTTATGCGACTGATCCATAATGAGAGGCCTTAAAATACGAGTGTAGTTTTATGAAACGAGCGTCAGCGAGTTTCATAATAGTATCACACGAGTGTTTTAAGGCCTAATTATGTACAGTTGCATACACTACTTTATCTACACACATATCATAACTATTGGTAAGTAACAGCAAAAAACCAACAGTAAAAATTACAACAGCAATGGCGGCAATTCGTTCATCCGTCAAGACGAAGTCCCTATACTCATATCACTCGAGATCAAATGTCGTATTAAAAAACATACTGAATTGACGTTTCGTATCGATAACTGTTTTAATATCTATGGATACTAGGATAGAGACCCACTTGAGTTTTGACAGCTGTTCCAAATGACTGACATTTGTTATTTTTATTCATAGACAATATATATATAGTCTTGAGTCGATATCGATTCTAAAATCGATTTTTAATATTCGAGATTTAAAAGAATGTATGGAATATGAATTTTACAGTGAATGAAATTACAAATCGATGAATTCGATAATTGCAATTAAAGTACGATTTTTACTTTTTAACAGAATGTTCCAAATTTAAATGTACTTAATTAAACTATTGGTTGCCGATATCGTAAAGTAAAAATTACGATGCACCCACAGATACAGATTTCCTAATATAGTCTATTTGCTTATCGCTGGTAAACATATTGTAGAAAACTTATAATATGGATGTAGATAAAAGTATAAAAAATATTCACTTCAATATTCTTAATACGCGAAATGCCGTAATTGACATTGTTTTTTTTATAGTTCGTCGTTTTGTTCGTTCAGTGTGTCGGGCGTAGCACTTCACAGCTCGTAGCAATTCGTACGTAGACAATGTGGTACATTAATCCAGAAATGTTATACAAATAAATATATACAGTCTCAGGTAATTTTTTTATTAATTGAATATAATCCGAGTCCACCTTCCAACTTACAAACCGTCTAGGTATGTGAAAAATAAAAATAAAAACATGGAAGTTTAAATATTTTCAACAAAATATATTCTAACTAAGATCGGTGCAAAGGTTTTTGATTAGGTAATTGCTGAAAAATTACCTTCCTTAACGAAAACGAGCTTTTATATCTGGTACAGTGGACATTTTACTTCGATCCCTTTTACCACCCTGTCGCACATAAGCTGCTCCATAATAATTTACATAAAAATACTCTGCATAACTAAAGCTATGTATGCTTTAGCTTGTAAAGCTAAATGGATTCTTGGAAAATTGTCGTTCGGTTTTTCACCTTGGCTCAAATAGGTAACTAGGTATTTCATAAAATAATACTAATAAGTAGACAGTAAAAACTCACGTATTTAAATGTCACTACGGGGACATAGTCACCCCGATGAAAAACTCCCGACGAGTTCGAAACATGTCCCCGTAGTGACATTTAATACGTGTGTTTAGCCATGTACTTATTAGTTTTAAACATATCTCAAGAAAGTTTAAATATTAAAATTATTTCTTTGTTATCAGTAAGTAAAAGTATCCATTACCCTAATATAAAACTTAACACTAACACTTATTACGTATCTTTATTATACCGCGTTATGGGATGTAGATATCAGAAAAGCTATGTTTCATCCCGCCCCTTCACCTGGATTCTCTGAATAGAATTGGTATAGCTGTCAGTTCATATAAACTTTAACGTATTTATATGTCACCTGCAATAAATAGGGGTGTCGACACCAAACAAAATAACCAATACAAGGTTGAACTTACCCGAAAAAGGATATAAAATATTGTCAAATGAAAAAAATAGTAAAGCCGGCGATAAAGTAAAGGCCTCCACCAACCGAACGCGTGTCGTGCGCGGCGCGTGTGCTGCGCGGCACCTGCGCAAATTGTAAAGCATTGAAACTACACTTCAAACACACATCGAACGCAGCCCGAACGCGGGCCCGCGGCGCTAAAGTTACAACCTGGCAGCGCGGCCGCGTGATGTGCGCGTCGCGTGTGAAGCGCGGGCCCGCGCGGCTCCGCGCTGCTAAGCGTGATAGAGATAGTGAGATACATAATAAATGTGTTGGTAGTGAGAGATCAGCGAAGCGTTAACAACGCGTGTGCCGCGCGTGTGCTGTGCGTGTGTCACACACGCGTTGCTAACGCGTCGCCAAGCGTGATAGAGATAGTGAGGTACATATTAAATGTGTTGGTAGTGAGAGAGATATGACGCACATGCGTGGCACACGCGCAGCACACGCGTGGCATACGCATTATTAGCGCGTCGCTGACGCGGCGGACCTCCGCGTTGCTATACGCCGCCCGCTTGCGGTGTGAATATACCGATTCAACCGCACCCGACGCGCGCCGCGCACGTCACGCGCCGCGCACGACACGCGTTCGGTGGGTGGAGGCCTTTATCATAAAGTTATAAGTGACCACAATTTTAAGAGGGGGCATATTTTGTCCTTTTTCCGTAATACGCACCTTCATATGAAACGATTGTCATTTATTATATGCTCACATGATCTGCGAGCGTTTTATCTCTCTAACAAGCAATATTAAATCGTTTGAGCTAGCTTCGTAATTCTTTGAGACATCTGAAGGGAACTTTCGTCACTATGCATATTTCTTTTGCCTTTTTTTTCTTTAGGAGTTATTAATACATTTTGGGTCTACACCCGTATTTTATTGTAATCACGACTTAATAATAAGAAAAATATATAATTATAAGTACTCATCCTAAAATAATCCGCAAGAAAAGGAATCCTAAAGAAAGGTCAGTTCAAGAGTACCCTAAACCGATAAGCATGTATGAAAGAATTTCATGAAAGTGAGTGAGTGAGTGTTTAAATATATATATAGATGTAAGCACTTTATTGTACACAATACCAGGTTTAAGCAAATACATGTAAAATAGTGTCTTACTGTCTAGTAATCAGTCAGATTGACGAATGTTTGTATATTGACTTAAGGCCGCTAACTTCATGACAACCGCAGAAGGTGAAGGAATCTCGATAAGTCAAATCTGAAAGCTGTTTTAGAGAGCTCTTGCCCTAAAGCTATCCTGTAAGTTCAAGTTAAGCTACGGTAGCCTAGTGGTTCAGGCATGTGGTTGGTGGGTTCGAATCCCGGCTCGTACCAATGAGTTTCCCGGAACTTATGTACGGAATATTTACCGTTAGCTTTTCGGTGAAGGAAAACATCGTGAGGAAACCGGTCTAATTCCAATAAGGTCTAGTTTTCCCTCTGGGTTGGATGGTCAGATGATAGTCGCTTTCGCAAAAACTAGTGCCTATGTCAAATCTTGGGATTAGGTGTCAAAGCGGACCCCGGGCTCCTTTAGGGGCATTACCGGGAATAATAACGCTAAGAGGATGATGATTGCCCTAAAGCTATCCCTACAGTACATTTCAAAGTGTCTTATTGTCTACAAATCAGTCAGATTGATAAAAATGTGTATGTAAGAGATAAGGCCGCTAACTTCACGACGACCGCAGAGAGTGAGGGAATCTCGATAAGTAAAATCTGAATGCTGTGTCAGAAATCTCCTGCTTTAAAGCTGTCTCTACAGTACATTTCAAAGTGTCTTATTGTCTACAAATCAGTCAGATTGATAAAAATGTGTATGTAGAGATAAGGCCGCTAACTTCACGACGACCGCAGAGAGTGAGGGAATCTCGATAAGTAAAATCTGAATGCTGTGTTAGAAAACTCCTGCTTTAAAGCTGTCTCTACAGTACATAATCTAAATCTCTATAAGGGATCTCTTCCAGCTAACCTTTGAGCAAAAACCTTTATTTGGACACGCTTCCCTGTTCCCAAGTTATTTATTTCACTGAACTATGTAACTAACGGCAACAGCTCTGAAAGTAAAAGCCGAGCAAAAGTTATAAGTATGCAAATCTCGAGGTTGCCAACTCTTTGCGTACTTAAAAAAGCGTAAGTGACGTAGATAATGAGTGTTATGACGCCATTTTGAAGGAGAAAACTGTACTATGCTCGAAGAGTTTCGTATCGAGTACGTTGCTATTTTCACATTGGAATTACAGGGTTTGTTAAGGGTAGGCTAAAACTTGCTAATAATATAAGAAGGAAGTCTGTGAGGCTGTTGCTTTGTTTCTTTTTCCATAAACAGGGTGTAACATGAGGAGACCGAATAATTAGTACAGCGAATTCCTTATCATAACTACAGTTATGAGAAGCAAAAAATGTTGTACGAACCCGGGTCTAAATATGTTTTTTTTTTAATGTTTACATACATAATATTTTTTTTTCTTCACCAGTAAAACAAAACCTTAGGATAAGCTTTCGCTGATATGTAAACATTGATACCTTGTGACAGAACCGAATTTGACTTTTACAGTCAACTTAGATGTGGCGGTCTCGCAGCGTCGCAATCATAAGGGTCTTTTTTAGTGGAGATATCACACAACTTTTTTAAACAAAAACGCAAATATCTCAAAAACCAAGAAGAATCCAGTAAACACTATACGACATTTTTAACTTTAGATTGAGGAATACATACATACATACATACATACATACATACATATAATCACGCCTTTATCCCTAAAAGGGTTAGGCAGAGCACATGAAACTTTTGTTCCAATGCCACTTTTAGCATAAATATGGGTATAAAAGATCGACAACAACGAGGAATACACTGTTAAAATTATTCGGTTTCCTCATGTTACACCGTGTATGTTTGTAACCTCTTCACGTTTAAACCGCTGAAACGATTAAGATTAAAGGGCATTGGGCAACCTTGTATGAGAAAAAAAAGACCGGGTTGCACTCGTCGGCAGACGTGAAAACTTGAATATTAATTAACGTTGTGCAAAAAAAAACTCGCCCCTCCCCCCAACCCCTTTGATATATAGATAGTGTGAGTCGGGCAAAAATTGCAAGTGATAGTTTTTGTCCCAGCAATCATCCCTTAAGGGGGTGAAAGGGGGGTGAAAGTTTGTATTGCGCTACAATAGAAACGAGTTCCCCGCGGACGGAGTCGCGGGCAGAAGCTAGTTGGCTCACAGTTGAATTAATACTAATAGTTTGTGAATACCCAGGCATGGCATTATTGTTTAGATGCGAAACGATTACACAACAAAACCTTACAACACGTCGCACCCTTAGAATGAAACCGACCTAAATCAAAAACGCAACTTTTTGGGAAAACGGGTATAAAGTTTTGAAATAGCGTAATTGTAATATTTAACTAGCTTTTTTGCCAGGACTAAATAAGTAATCGGGCATTTTTAAATTGTAAATTATAGTTTAATTATTGGACTTACTAGTTCACATGAGAAATTGTGTATATTTGTAAATTCTGTACTAAAAAAAAACTTTTTTTAAATCTAGCCATTATAATGTCACTTTATGACTGAACTTTTTGCTGCTTATTTGACTCAATGCGAATTACGCCATTTTTGTATTATGTAATATAGCAAACTGTTTGACCAAATGTGGTTTAAGTCGTTTTTCTTAAGAAACAATGTTACGTCATTAAAAGTCAGGTCATTTTGGAAGAACAGATTCAATAAAATTCAACACTGTTACTAATTATTTATTGAATTGCACACGGTAGTAAAATTTGTTTTTTAAACATATCTAAGAAAAAACCTTAAAAATAAACTGAAATTAACACAAACTAGGTATTCCGTATCGAAAATAAAGTAAAGACTTCTAAAAATTAAATTAAATAAAGTTGTAATTGTTTTACATACACGTAAACAAAAACATAACATAATATCTATTCAGAAAGAACATTTTTAAAGTAATCGACGTAATAATGGGGTATCAAATTTTTTCGTAAAAGTTAATTCAAACCTTTTTTCTTGTTTTCGGTTAGCGGTAGTTTTGCCTGATATTGTTTATTTATTGTTATATGCTCAATACCTGGCATTTTCTTACGTTTGTTCCTCAAGTTGATACTCATAAATCTATCCTGAGTGTATGAGTTTTTATAGTATAACATAAAGGGTTCAGTTTTAACACATCGCAACACCTTGATGTCATTCCATAAGACCTGATCACGGCAATTGTCTTCGTTGAAATTGTAACCCCAATGCTCTTGCAGAGTTTTCAAGTTCAAGATACCCATTTTTCTTATCACTCTTTATAAGAGCAATATACTAGTGAGGTGTGTATATTGACCCGGATTTTTTTTTTTATCTCCGTTTCTATCAGTGAATGCACATTGTCACCCTCACTCTGAGTGTGTCCGGTTATGAAAAACTTATGCGTTATACTTTTTATGTTCGGGAATTGAGACACCGCGTAAGCGTACATACATGCTATAAATTTGTTTTTATTTTGGCCGGCACAGTTGTCTGAATAAAAAGTAACATCTATTGGTTTATTTGCAGACCTTTCATTTATCTTTTTTAAATAATCTAACACACACGAACCTATTTCATTTGCACCTCTTCTAGCTTGTGTCTCATCCCAAAAGTAACAATAAACATTTCCATATGCACCCAGGTCCTCAGCATCACTATTATTAGTCATTTGTTGCGGTTTTTTTCGTTAACTCAGCCATAGTAAAGTTTAAGCAGTTTAATTTCGACACATAATAAAAAGAGCTGGTTTCTCCGATAGGGCATTGCATAACTGCTTGAAGATCATAAACCGTGCAAATATTTTCTTCGTTTATATTGCTGCGATCGTCTTTTTCCTCGAGGCGACATATTGTTTTCTCGGTTATGTGCATGTCATGATCTTCTTGCCACTCGTCCTTCTCTTTTTCGTTTGACAACTCGTAATCTAAGCAAGTATCGCACTTATCTTTTTTTTTGGCTGGAAGAAGCTTATATTAAATCTTGTAGTAAAGATATCATATTACAACCAGTGAGTGAATTTCGTGTTTATTTTGCTCATCCCGGTCCCTGCAAAAATCACGCCATAAGTTTTTCCGCCAGAAATATAATCTCTTTTAGACAGAGCTCTTATATAATGGGCCGGGATTCGAGGGATTGAATTAATGTGGTTTACTATCTCTTGTACATCAATTTCACTAGTTTTTTTTCTATTATCGTGTTTCCCTCTTTGTTCTGCGTCTAAGAAACCAGTCTTGTTTAACTTTTCTTTTATTGTCTGTATTTGTCTGTCTGTAATGTCTAAGGTATTTATAAAATAAGTTTTGCACACCCGAATCTGTTTCCCTTCAATTGTGAAGTAAAATGCGTTATTTGGAGCTCTAGGTTTTTCTGCGTTAGAATATTTATACTTGGGATAGATCTCTACCATGCACGATTTTATGGATATTTTCTGAAGTTCAAGGTTTCCAAGCTTCCAAAACGAATCAAAAATGCCTTTTCGATTGGTTTCACTAATTTTGTCGACTCATTTCATATGACAAGTACATTAGTACAAGGTTGTTTCATGCTACGAGCTGGAACTTCTTTTTTGGACTTTGACTGGGACGTGTAAGCTTGTCCAGAATTTCTTAAGGTTTTAATAATTCTGCTTCCATTTTTTAGGTTTACGTGGACGTTTCCTAGGCCCTTCGTTTGCTCCAATAGCCTCGTTGTATCCACTCCCTGACGGTTGGCATTCCATGTCAATTGTACGTGTTGATGCTGAGTCAACCATTTCGCTTGAAGGTGGACAAGTTCAATATTTTCGGTATATGTAGGGTCGTCATCACTCAGGTCGGGATCGCTTTCAAATTCGTTAACAGGTGATATGCGATAAGAGATTACGGTTTCCTTCGCCAACCTATAACATGAACTGGCGCACGGTGCCGGTGCTTTAATCTGTGTACTTACAGTTTCGAATATAGTATCATGATTATTACTGTTCGCACTCGTAGCAGCAATTTTTAAACGCCTTCAAGTTGGAACTTGACGATGATGATGACGAGTTGCTGCTAGATGAGGATGAGGACGACGACACGCTTCTGCTTCTAACAAGTACTTGAGGTGGCAGTGATTCAAAGCAATTAGCCACGGTTATATCAGCATTCAGTCAATATAGACCTTTCATTGTTTTTGCAGACGCCTTACGTAGTTTCCGTCTAATTATTTAAGTATATTTTGTGAATAATAATATATTTTTTTAAGGAATGCATTAAATACCTGTTGTGTCTTCTGGAGTTCATCACTGTCGTCTCTTTTTCTTCCGCGCGTTTTCTAAGATAGGTAAAGTCCTTCTTTTCATCCTGTTACCTTTGTCCAACTACCTGTCTTTGTACTACTAACTAAACTATTGACCTAAAAATAAGAAGTTAATTTATTTGTTAGAACACAAACGACTTATGTAATAAAGGGTCAGTGTAAACTGTAGCTGTGGAATACAATACAGGTTTAATTCTTAATCGTACGTGAAACCGTATGTAAAGTTTATTAGAACAATGACTCAACAATGATTGAGTCAAAAACAAGTAAGTAATATTTATTAACAAAGTGCCACAAATCGCAATAAGTCAAGAACATTATCAGAAATCTCGGAAGAGTAATGACTTAACACGAAATGGGACACTTTTGTTACATAATTCAAACTTAATTCTTACCTTAGTTTTCGGAGTGATATCGACCTAATCACGAATGAGTCACTTTTTTGGCGGCAGATCGACGTGCTTCGCGTACAGCTGCGGTATTATTACTAATTATGGCGTTGCCGTTATGTCGCGCGGGGTGAATTCCGCGCGCAAGAAAGAGACCGATATATGTCGTTCATGCTGTTCAAGCGTCATTGTGTCGGTTTCAGATTAAAGACGTGATGAAATATGTAATTTTGAGTCGATATCTGTTGCTAACTCATTTTGACGATTTTTTGAGTTCGGTCGGTTTCATTCTACGTGCGTGCAAATATGTTTTAGAACAAAATAAATACCTAATTATGTCTTACTTGGTACTTGGTGTTATTTCCCTTTATTTGCAGGGACTAACAGGTTAATATTCATTTACTTATTTTATGTAATTTTCTTAATATGTTGTGCTTATTAAGTAATTACGTAAATTAATGTAGGAATGGAGACGATGGAATGGAAGAGTGAGACTGGATCGGAGTAGAATAAACGAAGGAACGAATGATGAAGGAAATTGAGAGAGGACGATTAAGTGGAAACTGTTTTTTGAGCGTATCGCTTACTAATTAATTTTTTTAAATTATAAATTGTGCCCGTCTGTCGGTCTGGTTATATGTTACCTCTTTCACGTTTAAGCCGCAGAACCGATTGAGATAAAATTTGGTATGGAGATACGAATAGGTAGAATCCCGGGAGGGCACACCGATAGATTTTATCTTGGAATTCATCCCCTAAGGAGGTGAAATGGGGGGTGAAAGTGTGTATGGAACTACGATATAAACGAGTATATAAATAAGTTGATATTTAATTGAAGAACGATTTAATATAAAGATTATGAAAAATTTTACAAATTCACGGATTTTGCACGATCGTGCATTTACTGATATTTCCTGAACTGCACGATCGTGCATTAATTGATAGATAATATAAAGTGATTAATTGATATACGAGTATTGCAAGTGTTTTCGTAAATCACGTTTCTCGACCGGAAAGGGGTAGATCTAAATGTCAAATTGTATATATGGAAAAATGACAGTTGGACTGTCTTAACGCGCGTTCAAAATGTTACGTGTTAACCCCTCAGAATTACACACACACATCATCAGCCTGTATACGTCCCACTGCTGGGCACAGGCCTCCTATGAGAGGGAACGGGCAGTAGTCCCCACGCCCCTCAGAATTAACTTATCTAAAATTGTGTCGAATTTTGTTTCATCCAAATTCAAGCGTTTTGTTAAACTTTTGCGGCATAATTAGCGTCAAATGATAATGACTTTAGAACCGGGCGTTTCTAACCACGGTGTTTTTTTTTTTCATTTTATCTCAGCATATTTTATATAGTTACCTGAAAATGGGATGAGTAGGGATCGTGAGGAGATTTGGGTTATAAATGGGGATAGAAGGGAGGAAAGGGGGGTGAGATGGAATTTTAAGGCTGCTGCTACCTATATAATGTATCCCAATTTAAAATGGAGCTATAGTATATTCATAATAAAAAAAAACGATCCAACAATCTTCCAAAATCACCTATGTATGAAAACCCATATCACCCAACCACGAGGGACTAGGGGGTGCGGTGGGGTTTCGTGTTTATCGTCAAAGTTATCAAAACGTCTGGAACACTTATTAATTTATTATATACAACATTCAGTTTGCATATGTAAAAATAAAATTTAATCGAGGTTTGAATGTCAGTTTTGTCCCTACTCAGTCCGTTTTACGGTACTACCAAAATAAATGATGATCAGAATAAAATTTTATGTGCAGTGAATACCCGCATTGAGTTTTATTTCATCAAAATTTTGGCATTTTGTCTCAGTTTTGCGGCGATAATCGTGAAATAACTTTAGAACGGAGCGAGGTTTAATATTGTCATAATAACCCGTTACCACTAAAATTCCGATGAATTATTCGATTCACATTGAAATAACCTAAAATCTATATTAATAAGAGTTAAGATGCTTTATAACCCTGGCGGGTTATAAAAAACATATTTATCTATCGTAAAAGAACGCTTAAAACGCTTGATAAGATCTTAATGAAATTGCGTCGGCAGCCTTTTTTATATTTGCTTTAAAATCCCAGTGCGCGCACAGATTACTCAATCAGACGAACCACTAGAGGCCGCTAGAAGCTGCGGTTTAGTTTGTGGCGTCCTGAAGATTATGAGGCGTGAGGCGTGAGGTGAGAGGTGAGGTGAGAGTTGAGGTGACCAGTAGACCATATTGTTTTAGAGAGTTACAAGTCAGCTGTCAAATCTGACGTGTTCTGTATCGCACTATTGAAGTTTCTAAAACTTGTTTCATAAATACAACTCGCAATGGTCTTTGTCCCTGACAGACCTCTCTATTGGATATTTTGGGTAGATTCGGCGCACACCTCACGTTCAGAAAATTGGTTCACGCTCGCTAAGTTCCTACTATGGTAGTCTCGTTTAGTGGCACCCACTAGAGGCTGTGATATATGGGCGTTCAGTACCCTAGCACAGCTAACGCCGTGAGGAGGAAGATTTTCAAATAATTGTGTACCAAATAAGCGTGAGCCGTCAAACAAAAATTAACTCAGAGTCAGTTTTGTGACGACAAACTGTCCAGCAGTGGACGTCTTTCGGCTGATATGATGATGATGACATTTCTTGTACAAAACACACAAAACAAAGGCGGATTACAATTCTCAAGGATTTTTTTACAACCATAGGGCCAAACCTCAGACCAAGAAAATATACAGACGGAGCGTTACGAACAGTCTAGTGAAGCCAACCGGTTTTCAACCAAGCCCCGTTTCATAAGTTCAGCACATGCTAAACAAATGAAATCGCACAAAACTTGAAATAAATGATCTTGACAGCATTGCGACACGTGCTGAAGAGTTTTGTGCAATCTTGTTTGTATATGTGTGCGAGAGCGTGTGCTAAACTTGATGTAGCTTGGTTTTTTTTGTATGTGGTTTGGCTTCACTTGACTGTTCGTAACGCTCCGTCTGTCTTTTTTCTTGGTCTGATGGCCAAACAGAGACTTTCAAAAGGCAAGAGATAGACTAACAAAACAAAAATCCTTAGTTTCAAGAATGAATAACAATATCTATGTAAACTATACAAATGCTTCCCAATTTTCCTGTTTGATGACTACTATTCTGACGGATTACCAAGTGCGTGTGATACCTACAAGTAAGGCTATGTATATAACGAAGCTGGTAGGTACTACTGTATTTATAATCAAAAGGTGACCCCCGGGCGCCATAACAATTTAAGTTCCACCAATATATTTTAATAAATAAATAAATAATAAATAAATAAATATAAGGGGACAATCTTACACATATCGACCTAGTCCCATAGTAAGCTCAGTATGGCTTGTGTTATGGGTACTAGACGACGATAAATATAATAGATATAAATACTTGATTTTACTAATTTAACGTCTCCGCTGTGTTACTCTGTGCACCAAGTTATCTCAAACCCAGTTTTTCCTGGGAGAAATTTTCACACCAACTTCCAGTCAGCTGCTAATTAGGAAAAGAAGTGAAATTGATTAGTTAGAAGATTAGCTCAAACGGAGAGTAATGCTGATTTATTTACCTTGGGCTTGAGTAAAAACTTTTCGGGCATTATACATACATACAGTCATACACGTCCAAAAGGGATAGGCAGAGCATATGAAACTTGCTCCAACGCCACTTTTAAAAGATCGACAAAATATGATATTGCGGTGATAGGTTGCTAGCCAATCGCCCACAACACACTTCAACCCTGCTCTCTTAGTTGACTTCTATGACAGCAGCGGAAAGAAAGGCGGTCGTGATTTTCTAACCTGACACCACACGGGGACCTTATATTCACTGACAAACTAACCATGTACATTAATGTCATTTATTTTGTCAGCAGATTCAACCTCAGGTAGTTTGTTATTGGTTCAATTTTAAACCCCTATAATAATGTTGATACAGAGAACAAATACGATTGAAAAACCGGCCAAGTGCGTGTCGGGCCACGTGCAGTGTAGGGTTACGTAGTTGCCTGTCTGAATTTGTATTGGTCGACTATTACTCGATAACTAGTTATGTCTACTTTGCCGTGATAGTTTTTCTTTTAAATTAATTATATGTAGGCTACATGTTTTCACATCACCAGTAGTGGTAATTTAGCCGGCAGTCACCTTCGGTTAAAACATAGTGAAACGAAGGTGCATTTTATAACATCTGTAGGTAGAGCCTATGTTTAAAAAAAATGAATACTTGTACTTTGAAAGTTAAGTCTAACATAAGCTTAAGTATATACAACGCAAACAAGACGAAACTCAATCTAACCGAGTTACCTTAAGCCATACAAAATTATCTAAATCTCTTCTAATTTATAGCAAACACCCCCATAATACAGTTTCGAGGTAACTTCAGTTTTATTATGCGCGCACCTGACTGGGTACTTCAGCGTGCAAGCTCGGTAAAATTTGAGTTTAGCCAAGTTGGCAACTTGGCTATCATTTAATTAGACAACTTAGTGATTGATAAAGCTTGGTTGTGCGTTATACACCGTGGCCCAATAAAACGTTGACAAAATTAAACGGTAAAAAAAATTCAAATGGAACGCGGTTCGAATTCATTTGTTTTTATATTGCGATTTGACACGTTTTTGCCGCCATTTAAAATAGACAGCGTGATTAAAACTATTGGTTATTAAATATTTTTGCCATGTCTTCGCAACGTGGAGCAATAATTTCCCTACACGAGGCTGGAAAACGACAGTGTGAGATAGTTAGATCACTCGGTGTCAGTCGTCAACTTGTGTCTAAGACTATTAAGCGATTTAATGAGCTCGGCCATATTGGAGACCACCCAGGAAGAGGAAAAAAGAGGACTGTGAGGACTCCCAGGCTCCGAAATGTTATCAAAAAACGACTTGATCGTAATCCACGGACCAAAGTCCGAAAAATGGCTCGAGACCTGGGTATAAGCCGTTCGACGGTGCAACGTATTGTCGCACATGACCTCAATTTGAAGGCGTACAAACTGCGTAAGGCACAACTTCTTGAAGATAAAGATAAAAAAGTTCGCCTCGAGAGATGTCGTCTAATTAAGAGGCGTGCCGCGGCTGAGAAATGGAATCACATCTTTTTTTCAAATGAAAAACTGTTTTCTATTGAACAGGCTCATAATCACCAAAATGATAGAATGTATTATCCTAGTCGTCCTGGAGCAATTGCAGTGATTCCTCACCGACAAAAGCCGGAATCCGTTATGGTTTGGGGTGGGATTTGCTCTACAGGCAAAACACCCCTTATTTTTATAGAAAAAGGTGTCAAAATAAATCAAGAAATATATAAAAGAGATATTCTTGAAGCCGTAGTTCTTCCTTGGAGTCAACAACATTTTGGTAACCAACCGTGGATATTCCAGCAAGACTCTGCCCCATCCCATAGGGCTCGTAGTGTGCAGCAGTGGTGTAGGGACTATTTTCCCGGATTTATAAGCTCCAAAGAATGGCCACCCTACTCGCCTGACCTAAACCCAATGGATTATAGTTTATGGTCAATCCTAGAGTCAAGAGCCTGTGCGTCCAAACACAAAAATATAGATGCTCTAAAAGCAACACTTACGAAGGAGTGGGAAAAAATTACCTCGGAAGAGCTGCGGCATATCGTCGATAATTTTACCAAACGTTTGCGTCTGTGTATCAGTGCAAAAGGAGGATATTTTGAAGACAGTAATTTTTTATTTTATTTCAAGATATTGAATTTTACTATTTAATGTTATTTTATGAATTTGGTGTAAGTAATAAAATAATATTCTTATAATTCTATGTCAACGTTTTTCTGGGCCACCCTGTAAATACCGAGGTAAGTAGTTGCATTGATGGTGTTTTAAGTCATATTTTATTGTTGCAGTTGCTATCAAAAATATTTGCGCTTTTCAGGGTCCTCAAGCATGTTATAGTGCGTCTTTTTCAAGGCCGGATCTTATCTTAAGACCCATCAGTCCGGTCCAACAAAACAATTGTTTGAAAATAAATGGAAAATTAGCATTACTGATATATAAATCACCCTCACCTTTTTTGCACAAAAAAGTCACAAGGGCTTTCAGAAGATAGAATTTAGTTACCAAAATACGAGTGAATCACACATTTTCATCTTATAATGCACTAGCTACTGCCCGCGAATCCATCCGCGTTGTACTAGTTCATTTATATAGTAGCTCCATACAATTTTTCACCCCCCATTCCACTCCTTTAGCAGGTGATTTCTGGTATATAAACTTTTCTAGGTCCTTTCTCGAGAACCAAACAATTTTTGTACCAAATTTTATTCAAATCGGTTTAGTGGTTTAAGCGTGAAGAGGTAACAAACAGACAGACACACTTTC
This sequence comes from Epinotia demarniana, assembly GCA_945867215.1. Lineage (NCBI taxonomy): Eukaryota > Metazoa > Arthropoda > Insecta > Lepidoptera > Tortricidae > Epinotia > Epinotia demarniana. The sequence continues at coordinate 1,306,166 of OX244277.1, forward strand.
GCATTTATAATAGGTATTAGTATGGATATGGATTGGCTGTTTTCTTTCGTAAAATCACATTTCTACTTAATTAAAGTCCGGTAAGTTGGTCAAAGACTTGCAAGCATTACACACATTAGAATTTTATACAATCGTTACACAATGGCGACTCTTAAAGTCGAGTACCGTGTTTAACCCACAAGACTTACCGAGTGGCCTAAGTAAGGTACGAGAATTTAAGAACTAATTGTATACAATACTTTTTCTACGAGTCAACTGAAATAATTCAATAAACATGGTACCTATTATATCTCATTTATGATAGTTGATGGCACTTCATAGAAAAAAAACTATTGTGATTATAGTTTGGCGTACGAAGTCTTAATTCAAACATTAAATCGACGAGTATAAAAAACAAATAAAAGCATGTAATAATCAATGCTACGGTAAGCTACGGTAGCCCAGTGGTTCAGGCATGTGGCTGTCAAACGGCGGTCGTGGGTTCGAATCCCGGCTCGTACCAATGAGTTTTTCGGAACTTATGTACGGAATATGATTTCATATTTACCGTTAGCTTTTCGGTGAAGGAAAAACATCGTGAGGAAACCTGCATACATCTGCGAAGAAATTCAAAGGTGTATGTGAAGTCCCCAATCCGCACTGGGCCAGCGTGGGGACTACTGCCCGTGCCCTCTCATACATGAGAGGAGGCCTGTGCCCAGCAGTGGGACCTAAATAGGCTGATGATGATGAATAATCAATGTAATTCTAGGTGCTACTGTACCTATATCGTCTGTCTCTATGCATAAATTACTTTGGTAGAATAATGAGATCATGGCGGTCTCTTTCATTCCTAGCTTCTCACCCCAATGGCAATTCGATTGTTCCGCATCTAGTTTCCACACGCGTCAAGCTAAATAATATGTCAGAGCAAGCGTGAACACTTTGAAATCAAATTGGAATGCCATGCGCACATCGAATCGACCCTCTTATTTAGGTATACGATAGCACTTCGCTTTCTAGTGCACATTGTATATCAAGTAACTCGTCACAATCAAGCTGTTACGAGGAGCGCACGAGAGTGCAAGATATTAGACGCTTTCCCATCCTAACCCCAAGACAGCCTATGTACATAAGACTGTTGAATTAAGTTTGCCGCTCACTAGTATGGCAGTCCATGCAACTGAGGGGCAAACTTAACTCAACTGTGTTAATTTCAAAGTGACAATACGTCTTTTTGTACGGTTGTGTGTATATGCGTTAACACACCTTCGTGAACACCTGCCAAGTTGTGCGAAATTACTTTTATCTTGTTAGTTTTCTCAACTAGTTCTAGGAAACTTATGTATTTTTCACACCTATTCAAGAAATTTCTAATGAGGGTTTAAATTTTCCTCATAGAAGGTATGAATAGCAGTTATGTCACGCGGTAGCAAAATAATTTGCGTCTTTAGCGTAATGATCAGGATTCTCAATCTTTCGTTTCACTCAGAATTCAACTCCTCCTCTCCATATAGTTTTGCTCCCTTGAGGCACAATATTATACTATAGACGTCACACCTGGCCTTTGCGAGTTTTACTGCACGCTGCGCGTACGGGAAAACTCGCATTGTGGCCAGATGAAGACGAACATTTTTCTACTCACCACGGGCGGTAATTCGCCCCAGAGCGCATTTTTATGCCCCTCACCTTCGGTTCGGGCCACAAACACCTGCGATCTGCGGCATTCACGAATTGACCGCCCTAGGTACGTAATGTACTATTATGTAACGGAAAGTAAGAAGTCCGGAGCCCTGCGTAGGTAGAAATTCTTCACCATTGAACTCTTTACTCAGTGCACCTAACCTTAACGAAAGTGCACGCACGCTTTATTACTCAGATAGTAATATTGCCGCATTTTTCAGTTTACTCATAAATCGCCTTTAGTAACACAAAGTAGGTGGTTAAAAAACGGCATAACTAAATTCATAAATTGCCTAGACTTCATAAAAAAACACGGTGCCATTCGAAATAGTTTTCTGAATGGATCAAATGTTTGTATAAGAAATACTACAATTAGAGCACGTAAAAACACAAAAAAAAGGGTCAAAAGCAAGTCAAATCATCCCAGTACAATGTATGTCATCATATGTCATCATTGACGTTTATTGTACCGGGAAGACGGCTGTCAAATAATGGCTGTTAAAAAAGTCTAATTATACGTTATAAATGTTAACACGAGAGGTAAGTACCCAATTCCCCTAGTCCAGACAGCTGACAAATCCAAAGATGCTCCTTTCAACCAAAACCCCTCCTATCGCATTCCACAATGTATTCCAACCACATTTATCATGCACCCGATAACTATCGCCAACTTTCGTAATAGAGTGCCGCGACTCTATTACGCCAGGGCAGAAAACCGTGCTTTCCGGCACTAGTGTAAAAACTTAGTGTAACTCCGTCGGACCGTATGACAACTGATAACAGGCGCCCTGAGGAATGGGACTTGGCGAAGTTTTCATAAAGGGATAGAGGTGGGAGGCGTGAGGTGTTCAGGACCAATTTCAGAGTAATTGAAGAATTTATCATACACTAGCTTCCGCCAGCGACTTAGTCTGCGTAGAACCGGCATAAAACTATCCTATATTATAATCCAGGCTATAAACTATCTTTGTGCAAAGCTTCATCCAAATCGGTGAAGCCGTTTAAGCGTTTGAGTAACAAACATCCAAACAACCAAACTTTCGCATTTATTATAGTAGGATTAGTAGGATATAATCTCGCCTATTTCTTGATGGGTTGGTCAGAGATTTCCACTTGCAATGATCTTGAGAAACCTTTCTTGCTCCACTCAATTTCAGACATTGTTGATACATGCTTGTCGGTTTAGGATACTTTTGACCTGACCTTTCTTTAGGGTTTCTCCAATTTGGTCCGAAAAAGTTTGACGAGGTCTTTCCCTTCGAACTGTACCATCCACTTTTCTCTTATATTATGTCTCTTTGTTCTTCTCTTTCTTCCTCTTCCATTTATCGCGGTTAAAAAAGAGGTTGTTGGTTTGGCGTTGTGTTCGGTAGTGAGTAAGGTCGCCAAAACTCGGGAGCTGAAATGCGGCTATCCGCAGTATTAGTTCTACTGCGTCAGCCTCGTTCGCTTCACTCGTTCGTACATTTAAAAGATCTCAAAATTATTTCGTACTAAATATATAATAGAATAAAAAGTCATCTTGCACCCCACGTGCGAGCTGACTTTACTATGTCTAGTTTGTTAAAGAAAAGGAAAGAAAGAAAGAAAGAAAAAAGTATTCACTTAAACAACCCTTGTTTTACAACATTTTCTTCTGCCAAACTGTCGGGCAGTTTGTTGGCAGAGGCTTGTAAGGGAGTCCTTACAAACAATAGATGGGTAGGCTTAGCTATTAGTTAGTCACTTTAATTTTGTAACTTTGTTTTCTAATGGTACAGCTAACGTGATCACTTTACTTAGACTACATTTCCAGATTTTATTTCTAGATTGTCCCTATATAATATGTTTTTATTTAAGATGTATTACCTATATGAAGTGTAGCATACTGGGAGTGAAACGGATCGACCAAGTTCGAACATCTAATACGCTGCGCTCAAAAACCTGCATTGTCGATGTTGGTCTTAAGACCGCCAAGTTGAAATGAGAATGGGCTGAAAACGTCTGCCACGTGCATTCCCAGAGGTTGGCCAAAAGTAGATATTCGTACAGTATTGTATATCAAGGCCCGATTTTGGGGAGACGGTACAGCGCTTTTCAAGACATGCGACACTTAACACTTGCGCTGCCACGAATCGCTACGCGCTACACTCGTAGCTGATCGCGTGGTTTTCCTCGTATGATACGGAAAGCGACTAGCCTGGGCGGGTTCCTAGCAACGAAAGTGTTAATGATATCATCTGCCGGTCTCTTACCACCATCAATGTGCCTGTTCTTCTTAAGCTGCCTGGTATTGTCAGAAGACCTGATGGTGTGTCTTTGGTTCCGTGGAGTTTGGGACGGATGCTTAGTGTAGGATGCGATCTGAGTAGACACACTGGTACCGTCCCACATCCAACGGCCAACTTCTAAAACGGGTGCAGCGGCGGAAAACTCATTAAATATAGAGGCCTCAACTTTGAACTATTTGGCGTCGACCCCCTCGGTCCGCAGGGTCCCAGTGCGCAAAAGTTATTTGCGGAAATCACGAAACGTCTGGTTGACGCAACAAGAGCTGTCGGCTTTCCCGCGCAACGCATCAGCATTGCAATTCAGCGAGGAAATGCCGCCAGCATCCTCGGAACAATGTCTAGAAAGCGTTTTATAGATTAAACTTAGTTATAATTTAATTAAGTTAATTTTACCAATCATCTTCTATACAGAGTGTACCAAAAATGGGGTGGGCCCCAGTGAGCCAACGCTCCATACAAATAAAAAACGAAATCGCGTAAAAAAAAATTTTTTTTTGAGTTTTCTTTTCAGAACACGATACTGAAAATGAGTGTAATACTCGCCAATAAACAATTATGTTTGGCGAAACAAATAAAAAAATAGGGTATCTACTTTTTCGTTGGAAATAAATTAAAATTTGGTCGGTTCACACCCAATTTTTGGTACACTCGGTATACTTTAGAAAATACATTCAATACATAATAACAAGCACATTTTTTTCATATACCTGTATGTTATCGACATGGGATCTTGCGCATCTTTATCTAACGGATGAACCGGTATGAGTGTAATTTTTTTATATCGAAAGTCTGGTCTATCTTGATGAACCTGAGCTGTGTTTGCTGTGTTGGGGTTTAAAATTATAAATGATGTAGTTATTTTGTGTCTAACAGAACCGTATTTACCACGTTATGCCATTCCTTTTCTGTGCGTAAGCACTTTATGAAGTCATACCTCATGCAATCTTCCCACCTCATCCGCAATTCGCACAAAACTTTTGTTATAACCCCACTTGCCATGCCTACTGAATATTTCATTTAAATGGACATTTTTTTCCTTCTAGGGCTTAAATTTGCATGTTATGAGCAAGGTGAAGTATAAACTTCTGAACGTGACTTTGTTTGGAAGATAACTCTGTTCTGCGAATGTTGGGTCTTGGGTAAGTATTTTAACTAAAGGGGACGGTTATGATTTTCAAGTACGTATCTGGTTAAGTATACTACAACTAGCTTTCGTCCGCGGGTAACTCGTTTATATCGTAGCTTCATACAAACTTTCACACCTAATTTCACCCCTGTACAAGAGATGATTTCCGGGATAAAAACTATCGTATGTCCTTTGCTGGAACTCAGACTATCTCTTTATACCAAACATCATCGAAATCGGTTCAACAGCTTGAGCGTGAAGGGGTAAACCGACAGATAGACAGATAAACAAACAGACAGAAAAACTTTTGCATTTACAATATTAGTGTGGAGTATGGATTCCCTTGCAGCAAAGCCAATTAAGCCTGAAATAAAATTAATATCGTCGGGTTTGGTCTTAAATTATATTTTGAAAGTTATTTTACAACGGTAAAATTTGTATGCTTATTTCAATGACACAAAGTGACCCTAGTACGTAAAAAATACTGATAATTTTGTAAATGATTCATTATATTCAAACATAGTCATATTTTTAGTAAACGTTTATTTAGAAAGCCATATAACAACAAAATACCAAAACTATGTTAAACTATCTTAGGTAAAATCTATACTGATAAAATAAAATACTGCCGAAAATCTACGACGGTTACAAATAATTCTAAAACATCTCAAACGAATAATAACATCAAAAGCATCCAAATAGTGAACGACATTGTAATCAACAATCTTACCCGAAACGAAAACAAACGAAACGCGATATAATCAATTTCACAATCTCCGATCACTAATCACATCTTACACAAAAATAAAACACAAACACAAATAACACAATCGGATCCGCGTGATTTGTCACTTTGTTTTTTAATTCAGAAGGCGTTTGGGGGTGAAATGAGGCGCTCGGGGTCATTAGGGGGCAAATAGGATGTGACACAGGCCTTTGTCTTGCCCGAGGCGACCAGCAAGATTCAATTTGTCAGGAATCTAAGGTGGTACATGGGATGAGCGGAGAGAGTTCTCTTTGCAAATAATGTTACGGAAACGACGAAACGAAGTTTCTGGCTGTTGACGAAGATTCGGGGTTCCTTACTTAATAGTGCAATAACGTAGGCGACACCAAATTTAGATATTAACTGGGTTTATTCACTTGAGCGATTAAATTACAATCAAAATATATAATAACTAATGGGTCGCGTGAGCCGGCCAGACGCGCTAGAGAGGAATGGCGGCCGGCCCGGGCCTCCCGCCTTGGGAAACGGCGGACGGCGGGGCGCGGGGAGCCGCGCGGTGGTGGGGGCCGGTGACATCAGCGCGTTCATGGCGCGCGTTAACACTGGCAATAATTTCATTTTAGATACCAGCTTTTTTGCCAACTGTAACTTTTCTGTATACTGTCGTCATCGACTCTTTGAGACAATTCTAACGAGCCCAAACTCAATGGGGTTACATAAGTTAAGTGCTAAATTCCCATGGCCACCTTCTGTCTTCATCATCAGATCGGCTCGATGGTACCATTATATTGAATTGTCATCCAAACTATCCTTATACGCAACTTTAGCTTGTTGTTCAAAATTCAATTCCAAGACTTGCCCCTCACTAACACACTGACAAATGTCAAGTCAAATAAAAGATTGCGAAAAAGTATCATAACAACCACAACAGCCTAAAAATGTCCACTGCTGGAAAAGCATATGTCCTTCCCCCCAAAGTGTGTTACAATGGCCTTCCCACAAGAACATCTCGAAAGTTCGTTTACTATTAAGAGCTGCTTAGGCAGCTGCGGGGAAGATGGGAAAACGCCAGAATTAGTGTAAAGGCACCCAAAAAGAAGAAGAGGGAATCTGTTGCTGTTTTTACTTTTATGATGGAAAAAGTTATTTATATCAATAATTATTAGAGAACGTGAAATTATAGAATAAACTATAATTAATCATTCTTATTTCTTTGTAGCATAAAACAACGTACTATAGTTTTAGGTACTTGTTAACCCATAAACTTATTACTTGATTATATTTATTGTTTTGATAGATCATGCGCATTAACGTTATATATTGGTGTTTTTATGTGAAAAATAGGACGTGATATATCATCACCCACAATAGTATTGTTTTTCATTTATCTGTCAACTACTAGCATCCTCTCTTCCCTTGACGCTTAACGTATTGGTGACAAGGTGAGGCCCTTGGGGGAGCGAGGCTTTTTGTCGTCACTCGGGTCGGGTTACGGGTTCAATCCAAGTGCGTGAGTTTGTTTTATATTTAACGCCTCCAAAGTGTTCCATCTTCGACTGAAGAAAATTTACAAAATAGTGCAAATAACTATGCATACACACATTGATTCACGCCTTTATTCCCAAAAGAAGAAGGCAGAGCGCATAAAATAGCACGTATTTTCCAGCGCCACTTTTAGCATAAATCTATGTAAAGATTGACGAAATTTGATAGTTTCTTAGGCCATCGCCCACAACACACTGCGTCCCTGCTCCCTTAGTCGACTTCAATGACACCAACGTGATTAAAGGGGTTCGTGTGCCTGTGTTTGAATGCTATTGAAAGCTTAGTAAAAAAAATTATCATCATCATCATCATATCAGCCGAAATAAGTCCACTGCTGGACATAGGCCTCCCCCAAAGAGTGCCAAAGTGACCGGTCGTGCGCCACCCGCATCCAGCGGACTCCCGAGACCTTTACATTGTGTATCTTGGAAATCCATTGACATTAGCTTGGGATCGTGTTCATGCTCTTTACTTCACGCATTAGCATATGTTCCAGTACAGGGAAGATAGCATAGACCAACACGATTTCAATATAATACCCATATGTCAGTCAAGAGTTCTGGTATGGGAGGCGTGTTGGGAAATTGGTTTCGAATGTCAGCACGGAATAAATATTTAAATTGAACCCTTTCTCGTGTATGGCACAAAAAAGGCTTTCAATCCATGCTCTATGGCTCAATGGGGAAATCTATTAGCTTTCGTCCCGCCGCCTCCTTGTTTATGGGATTTGATTCTGGCCGGTTGTCGATGGCTGTCGGCTGTCTGTTTATTCCGAACGATCTATGCAAAATATGGGTTTCACAAAGTAGGTAGGTAAATGTTAGCTTAGTTGCAGTGCATGCCCACGAAACCGGTGGTTTTAGACATAATACCATGCAATTTGTTTAAAAAAAATCAGGTGAGGTCAGTTTTTAAGTTTGCTTTTGCCACGCGTGCCCGAGTTTTGGCTCGTAATTATTAAATGGTACTCACGTATATGTTTAGTTTTACGGATATCCTACGTATACTATTAAACGAGCAATATTTTTATATAAATATATATTTATATATTTGTAATCACGTTCTCGAAAACGGCCCTTATGATTTCGATGAAATTGGCAAGGGTTTCTGGGAATAAAAAACTTATCTAGGAGGGTCTCCTGGGAAAAATCGCATTTTTCGTATTTTAACGGATACTTAGTGTTTATACAGTTACGTATAATAACCATTTCACAAGTCATATTATGCTTACTGCTGTGGGACTAGATTAATTTCTGTAATATTTTCTTTTGAATTATAGTTATAAACTGCCCCGAAAAATGATTCTTTTTTTTTAAATTATACGCTATTCTATTAAACATAGCAACAACTAGGAAATTACCTAAACAAGTGAGTACGAGTTTTCTCGCCGACAATTTCCTTAACATTCACCTGTTATATAAAATGCACATTACCGCTCGTCATCACAGCGTCCGTAAATAACATTGCCGGCGCGTATCAGCCTCGTCTCGTGAAATATGGCCGGTACGTGACGCCTGCATCTCTGGCTAAGCAGTTTTTATTAGCTAGAGTATTTGGTCATACTGTTGAGTCCATAAATACGTAACCAGTGGGACAGAAATATCCGAGAGAAAATACTGTGGGTAAAAGTTTTTTTTTCGTCTTAGTTTTAATGTCGAATCGGGGTTTGTTTCAAGTACTACTATAATCATTAACAACAGACAAGTTCTTGAACCCCAGACATAATATCCACTTAAAAGTTTAATAACTCAAAACCGACTTAACCAATTTGATTGAAACGTAGCTCAGAACCATCTTGATCACGTCAGCTTTCGGACAAAAACCGCATTAAAATCGGTTCACACACAGGCACTTCAAGCTTGTTAAACCTCTGTTTTTGCGTCGAAGGTTAAAAATGCTAGCTTATTTTATAATGTTAAAGGTAGTCTTTTTGTCCAAGTTATGATTATAAGAAGCCACACGGCGCAACAAGTAAACACTGGCTCTAAACTTCCTTGCAGTTACTGCCCTCTATGAGTGTGGAAAAATCTCCTTCTAATTGGTCAGTGGCGACTTATTTTTTTAGGTACTAGAGGTAGTGACAAAGAAAGCCTCAGATCGTTTATATCTGCCTGCTAAATACTTACGATCTAAGTTTTTGTTTCACCGCCCAAAAAAATATGTCGGAAACCATGGCAAAATACATGATTTTTTACAGTTCCGTATACACTGATGGTAAAAGCAAGGCTTTATGCACAATACCATATGCAATCAATAAAGTGGGGCAACGGAAAGTGTTCATTATTCAGCAGATAGTATCTCCCGGTGTAAAATTACACTTCCTTTCACACTGGCAAGCCGTGCTTGCTTCAGTGTGTAGAGATGTAATACCTACGCCTTTTGGAAGCGACGGCTACAATGCGTTTCTAAGAATATATTGGAGCTTACGTCTAGAATATTCCTAATACGTAGACTCAAAATGTATTATTACTACAGAAGAAATAACGCTATAAAATATGCGTAGTGACGAAAATCCCGTTCAAATATCTCAAAGAATTACGAAGCTACAACCGTTGTAATATTGCTGGTTAGAGAGAAACGTCATGATCTGCGAGCGTCATGGTGAAATGACAATCGTTTTATGTGAAGGTGCGTTTTATGGAAAATGGAAGAATATACCGCCTCTTATGAATAACGTCGGTGCGAATAAAAAAATCGCTATGTGTTTTTTTTGTATTTTTTGTTTATTTAGAAATAGAAATAGAAATAGAAAACGTTTATTCGTGACACATACAAAACAATAACAAAAGTGAACACAGAAACAAGAACAACAGGTATGCCACGAATAGGCCCCGACTCAGCATGCCGTCGAAGCCTTTAAGTGAGTGGGTGGGAGGGCAACACAAACAGTATACATCGCAAACATGAAAACGGAAATAAAATATATATATATATATATATATATATGTGAATGCACAGTTTGTGAGTTTGATCATAGTAACATACAAATGGAATCAAATACAAGCTTAAAACTAATACATTATGTATGGCGTTAAACTATACGGCAACAAGCACAGCGGATGGGACATTACATGATGGTGAGTTAATTTCTCAGGCTACTAACATTTCTTGAGTGGCATTGGCGAGTGTTTTTAAGCCTTTACACTAGAAATAATGTAATAATTAATTACTCCCTTACAGGTTCCTGACGCGGTGGACAATTTTATGACATACACACTATAACATAATACAATAGAAAAACGAGCACAGATGAACAATATATATAAGTGTTATTATATATACTATGCAAATATGCATGGCAATGCGGAAGGGACGAAAAACACGACAGTAAGTTTGTTAAGACCAATATGAGTTTGTTCAGAAATAAGCAATTGTAATATTAGGTAATTATAATGTAGTAGTCTAATTAAATTATATTGTATTCAAAATTTAGGAATGTATAATTAGGTAATAACCTGTAGCCAATAAGTAAGTAAGTAAGTAAATGAGTAAAAATTGCATGCTTCTTCAAGCAAAATGACCCCACTACATTTTTGCAAATAAATATTCTTATTCTTATTCTTAAGCATACAAACAGTTAATCCGCGGTATTAAATATAACTGGTTTCTAGTATCAGAGCTTCCTCACTTTTTTGATGTTTCAGCATGAACATTTTGAGCTGAAATTTGAAACTATAAATGTTTTGCAGGTTCCTGACAGGAGGGGGGATGTTATTCCAGCATTTAGAGGCAACATAACGGAAGCTACCCCTAAATGCTGCACTAGCATGCCTTGGTGTTAACAGTTGAGTCGCACACCGCCGACCACCACGGGACCTGCTGACAGACAACTTCTCAAAGAGATATGCTGGAGCCTTATGGTTGATTACTCCAAAGAGTAATGAAGCTAAGTGAAGTTTACGTCTGTGGTGTATCTTCAGAATGTTGTGCTTATTAAGGAATGGGGTCACATGAGCACGCAGGGGTACATTAAAACAAAAACGTGCACACGCATTCTGAACACGCTGAATAAGTGTTTTAGTTTTAGCAAGGATACGAGGCCCATACACTACATCAACATAATTTAGCTTGGACAATACCAGCGCCTGCACTAATCTAATTCGTAACGTCTCATTAATGAATGGCCTAATTCTATACAGCACCTTAAGCTTGTAGAAACAACCCCGAACAGCATTGGCAACATGCTTCTCAAAGCGGAGCCCAACATCCATTATGAGACCTAAGTTCCGTGCCTCTGACACCTGTTCTATGGGCTCATCTGCTAGTGGAACCTTAATGGAGGGACTAATACTACCCAGACGTTGTTTGCTACCAAAAATATAAAGATATTTGGATTTACTTGGGTTAAGCAAAAGGCAGTTTTCTGCGGCCCAGGAAGCTATGCTATGAAGATCTGCATTAAGTTTTATTATAGCATCGTCAATCTCACATGGTTTACATGAAATGTAAACCTGTAGATCGTCCGCATAGATGTGGTACTTGCAATGGGTGATGCGTAAACCAATGTCAGCAGTGTAAAGGATGAACAGAATTGGACCAATAACTGATCCCTGTGGTACACCTCTGGATAGGCTAATTGGCTCTGAGCAGCAATAGGAACCATCACTGAGGCCGATCTTTACGTACTGACTTCGGTAATTAAGGTAACTGTCAAACCATTTTCGAGTATTGCTGTCAAATCCATAGAAAGCTAACTTAGAAATTAGGAGGTTAATATTTAGGCAATCGAAAGCCCTAGAAAAATCTAGGAGCACTAACAAGGTGCACATACCATTATCTTGAGACTGCAAGATGTTGTCGGTGACATCGAGCAGGGCAGTTGCAGTGCCTCTTCCTTTTCTGAAGCCTGACTGCACATCCGGCAAAATCCCACTCTTCTCAAGATAATTTGTAAGTTGGAAGCATACTGCTTTTTCAATTATCTTAGAGATGCATGGTAAGATGCTGATAGGTCTTAAGTCCTTAAGCTCAGTTGGGTTAGAGTTTTTTGGTAAGGGATGAACTATGGCCATCTTCCATTTATCTGGAAAAGTGGATGTTAAGATAGAGATATTAATTATGTCTGTGAGTAAGTCAATTGTATGTGGGAATGTCATAATAAGCATGTTCAAATTAATACCATCACTTCCCTCTGCATTGGATTTTAAATTTCTAATAATTTTTAACATGTGGTCTGAACTAATGGGTACTAAACTGAAAACAGACTTGCAATGCCTATGGTGCTCAAAGTAAGTTAGATGTGATATTTTGACTTCGTTACTACCAGGCAAGCTAAGGAAGTGTTTATTTATTAAAGATGGATCATTAAAGGAAGTAGGCAGTTCGGAAATGTTTTTAGGCAGTATAGTAGATTTAAGATTTTTCCAGAGTGATTTAGAATCGTGAATTTTATTATTAATGTTATGACTAAAGTAGGCTGATTTTTCACTGTAAATAGCTTTAATTACTGTTGATTTCATATTCTAATTGCTATTAATATTATCCATCAACTCATAAAATCCTTTTTCTATTATCTTTATTGGTTTCGAAAATACAAATTTCGCTATGTGTATCCCAATCAAAATATGGACGGAAAAAATCGCTATGTAAGTTTTATCACAGCGTTTTTTTCTTGGTCTGTTTTGCATTAAAGTCAACTAAAACTAAGTGCGATTTTGTGTATCCCGAACAAAATATATAGACGGAAAAAATCGCTATGTGAGATTTATCACATAGCGTTTTTTTCTTCGTTCCAAGTTCCCTGGATTTTCGAAGACAAGTAGATAAATAACAACATTGTTATTAGTATTCAATTTTGCACATCTGTTTCAGATATAAATTCGATATCATTCTTTTATTTTTTTCTGGCAACTTTTGATTTTAAAACATGTGTTTCAAGAATGTGTTGTACTACTAATATATTAGAACTGATAGGGAAAATTTATAAAAACTTATAATTCTCGTAGCAGTTATAAAAAAGTTTCTCTTATTACCTTAGTGAGTGATGGTTGTTCTTACCAGAACAGAAACAAAATGTGCAGTGCTTTATCGAACGAATGCCTCGACATGTTTGGAAATCGAGATTGAACAGATGATATCGGATAGAGGTATGGTAATAAATAAACAATGAGAATGTAACTGAAAACTTTTCGAGTATTGGGCCCGGTAAACGTCCTGGCGATCCAACAGTGACTGATATCAGCACGTCTATCATGGGACGGCTGCGACATACTCTCGATTTTTCTCGCACTATACCTCTTGTTCTAATAAAAAAAGAAACGGATAGTGCAGGCAAAATCGAGAGAGCTCGCGCGCCGTCGGGTGATAGCCGTGCTGAGGTCTATATGGTACAGCAATGGTGATGTTAAGTAAAAAATTACGGCACAATGCGTTCACCACTTTGCCACAAAGAAGACCAGGGCCCTATTTCACCATCTTGACCACTGTCACCTGACAATGACAATTCCACGTACATTGCTGGGTCAATAGGCTGTCCAGCAACCAACTTTACCTGTCGACGCAGCCATGTAAGTCGAATTGTCATTTTTAGGCGACCAAAGTCGATATGTCCAGGCCCCAATTTCACCAACAAGATAATTGTCACCTGACAACGACAATTCTCTGTACATTGCTGGATCCACAAATACCCTAGCGACTACCTTAACTTCTAGAACAAGCAATGTTTGGCGAATTGTCTGTGTCAGGTGAAAATTGTCAAGTTGGTAAAATAGGGGCCAGAGCAACGTGCGTCAGGTGAACCCGATCTTTTAAGCTTAAAATTTACTCTGCGAAATATAATAGCTTGCAGTCCTTAAAATGTAATTGCACACAGTTTTTCATCCTTTTACAATCTCAGTGTCTAAGAAAATATGAATGAACAACATTAAACAAATTTAAGATGTGTGATTTGGCTAATTGACAGCAAAATAAAAACAAAAATCATAATTAACTTAATTTTACTTGACTATTAATTTATACATATAATTTATGTTTAAGTAACTATCAGTGCCATCTTACGGACGTACGATTTATGTTGTTATAAGAATATTGACTTATCGACAGGCTACACAATTTTAAATGCAAAATATTTCGTTATCTCGTAAATAAAATTGTTTACATTAGCGGTATTAACTTACTCAAAACTCGCTATGTATATCCTTTACACTTAAGAGCAATGGTAAAAACTCGTCATGTATAGGGATGACACAAAGCGATTTAAGATGAACCAAATTTAAATCGCTATGTGGCTGGATTTTAGTTTTTTGCTGAGATTGTGAAATATAACATATGAAACATTATTTTTTCAACCACCATGACCTGTAAAATCATTTTGCCGATTATTAAAAAAATACTTCTCATATAAGAAAACTGCGCATTTCCGATATAAATAGTTTTTTCTTCTCCTGTAAAGTAGGGTAAAAATACATAGCGATTTTTTAATTCGCACCGACGATAAGCTGGACGGAGAGAAAGGCAAACGCTTGTTTTTAAGGATGGTAGATGAGAAAAGATGTTTGCTAGGATGTATTAGAAATAGGATAGGCAAGATGGTGGGCCACCTGATACGGCACGACAGTTTCTTTCTAAACATCCTGGCAGGTAAAATTGAAGGCAAGAGAGGCAGAGGAAGGCCTAGGATAACATATTTTAGCCAAATAAAAGATGAAGCTGATGTCGAGTCATATGAGGAAGCCAAGATACTAGCAATGGATAGAGAAATGTGGCGGTTACTCCAACGACAAGAGCACGGCTCTTAAGTAATGATGATGATGATACCCCCTCTTAAACTTTGGACACATAACTTTTTGATTATTTAATCCTCGACCCCACTTTTTTCTCCATTGACAATATTTTTAATCCTTTCTTGGGAAAATTCAACATTATTAGCTATTTTATTTGGTGTATAAAGCCCTATTCTATCAGTTTCGATAGTGGAGGAATGCATCAATGAAATATAAACTACCTTGAATTATTTTAATTATCTCGAACCAAGAGAAAAAATATTGATGAAGAATTTTGCTTCATTTGTTTTTTGACCAACAACCGTGAATGATTTTCTATTTATATGCACCGAGCAGTGGCTGAGAACAGCATCAATAGTTTTATGAAGATTAGTTTTGCGAGACGTCACAGACAAACGATAAATAAAAAAACTAACCAGTGTGAAAAAAAACTACTTATAATATTATCCCCTAAACCAGTATAATAGAAGATTTTGAAAAACGATTGCAGAATCCAATAAATGAATGATATTAAACCAATGTTAACATGTTAACTTACTGACATTGATTATATTACTTACCAAGCACCTAATTAGCACTAAATTAAAATAAGTTTATTTTTCTTAATGATTCACTTTGCAGAAATAATTGTTGAAAATACGACCACTGCAGTATATGTTATCTTTGCAACGTGATTCCTTTATGACAAAACTGTTAAACAAATGTGTCTTATGCGCCATAAAAAGAAACTTCCCTTACCTCCGTATTAATTAGTGTTCGGTAGGTAAGCTATTATCAACGTCAAGTTTTCCTTGCAACGTGTGATATTTGTATGGAGTCCCTCATAACAAGATGTGCTAACTATCTGCCTCTTTCAGCGCTTGTCACTGCATCTAATTGGCTTTGAGCTATCTCTAAAGAAGACGCCGAGATGCGGCCGGCGTTCCACAGGATTCGACACTCCGACACACGATATTGCTGGTGTTAATAAGAATGAATGTAGGGTCCATATTTCACTGAAGCTTGAGTAGAATCCAAATTGAATACGGAGTGAATTGTAACATATGTAAGAGTTAAAAGGACCGTTAGTTAAAAATTACGATTTAATTTATTTAAAAAATAAGTCATTTTTCTACTCCTTAGACGGATACAATGTTAAAATTGAATGATTGTAGAATTTAAATTAATTTGGTCATAGGCACTACACAGTTAAAACAAAATAAAATGATCATGATTTCAAATGCACACTTATGTAATTATATGTTTTCAAAATAATTTAGGCTGAAGAGTACAAAATAGTCACTGCTTTTTTATTCAGCTTATTATTTTCTTCTTCCTCATCCACTTTTCTCTTTATACTTATTTTTTTCCATTTCCTGTACGTATTGATTGATTGTGGTAAGTCGTCGAATTATTTCTTCAATATCATCCTTTTCATTTTCCATATGTACCTATTGATAGTGCTTGTCGGAAAAAATCAATAAAACCGAAACGCACATAGAAATCCAATGGAAAACCGCACCCTATACTCAAGCTCCCATTGACATCCCATTCATACGGCTCAAAATATTTACAACCCCTTTCATAGCCTGAAAAGCGTTTGAAAGAAAAAGGAGACCCGATTTTCTTTTTTGCGCGTAGACCACTCTTTGCGCTCGCAGCATCGGCCAATTCAAAGAAAATCGCAAATTGTGAGATAGGATGCTTTGCTAGAATTAACTGGTTTTTTGACTAGGTCTTTCAGGCCTGTGTGGTTTTTAATTGACAGTAATAATGAAAGTTCTTGACATCCATTGTTTGTGATGAAATAGGGAATTTAGGCTTTAAGTTTATTCTGAAACTGTAGCTTAACTACGGAACCCTAAAGTAAGCAGTGTGTAAAATTGCAAATTAGAACAAATTCTGAATGCAAGATTGAGTAGAATTACGAAAAAGCACTTAAACTATCCTATATTTTAAGTCAGGCTATAAACTATATTCGTGGAAAGTTTCATCTTAATCGATTAAGCCGTTTAAGCGAAATTGAGTAACAGACATCTTAACATCGAAACTTTCACATAGGAATGAGGTTTACATCTTTACCTATACTGTGAAATTGACGTAAACGCGTTCACGTGCACAACGTCTATAGACGTCGCGACATAAGGCTTAACTACGACTTAATTGAGGTACCTCACGTGATATAATGCCTACTGTAGGGTGGACACTGAATCCGCATTAACGGCGCATATAATTTTATTTAACAAAATGATTAAAGAATATACTAGTTTAAGTACTAATGCAAATAAGCCTTCTATCAATGGCCACACCAAAATGTTTGCGATTGTTAAATAAAAGAAGGTTGGTTAGTACTTTTATTTGAATGAACTTTTAGTTTTGCATAATATTATCTTAAAAAGATGCATGTACAGCAACAAGTATCTCGATTAATTCCAATATGTATTAAATCCTTCCTCTAAAATACAAGTGTTTTATAAAATGAATGTATGTTTTTTTGGTTGAAAATTTTATAGACGCATTAACGGTAACGTCATAAAAACCGTCACAGTCATGTCATAACCGTCGTAAACTAGAAAGAAAATCTTTTGTACACGTCAGAAAAGTTATGGCTTACAGATTTCATTCTGTGTAAAACAAGATTGGGTGTCGCGGTTACCCCGCTTTTATAGTTCCTGCAAATAGAATAGCAATGAGGGCTAAAGTTTTATCCTCATCTGAACCTAGAGCAACAAATATAACTCCTTGACATCTCCTTAGCATCTAAGTATAAGAGATGTTTTAAGGGTTTTCAGGGCAATACGTGAGCGACAATCACGCCCGCATACGTGGCACGTCCGAAATGTCATTCCCAGCTCCACTGGAGGCGCAGCACCGCGCTGATGTCTCAATGTTCGATTTTGGTACAAGAGGTGATACTACTACAAGCTCAAACTTAGAAGAACCAGGTATCTGCTGAAACTGGGTAAGAGTAATCTGAGAATGTTGACAGGTATGATAACTGGTCATAACACTCTAAATAGACACTTAAAGATACTAGGTATTAGTAATGATGCTTCCTGCCCGCACTGTGGGGAGGAGGAAACTAGCAAGCATGTACTAGCCGAATGCGTCATGTACGCGGCACCGCGGTTTAGAGTATTCGGTAGAGATGTGTTAGAGGAGAGGGAATTGAGGGATGTCAACCTTAAAGATGTCCTTCTGTTCTGAACGAGCACAAGAAGAATGGAAGATTGTAATGTGGGAACGCTGCCGGGACAGTAACCCTAAGCTCCAACCTTAGGGAATGGGGCTGAATGAACGCAACGAGCGATCGACTGCCCGCCTGCTTCCGGCCAGGCGTCCCTTCATAACATCAACAAGCTCAAACTTGGGAGTTTAAGGAGGTGTATTAGGTATGTAAGTAATATAAGTAAAGTAACATACTGAAAACCTATTCAGCACAAGAATGTGACTAATTGATTGAAACAGGCGGTGGTTTGCATTAAGCGCATGCAAAAATACGCAAATAGGTGTATTTCATAATTACTAACAGATGTTATATGTATTCAGCTACATCTAAGAATACCTTAAGTTCGGAAAACAGATTAAATACGCAATGGGCAATCATTGCGTACTTAATCAAAAGGATTCGCAAAAGCGTCAGTAATCGCAGGCCATTCGTTTACTCACTCATTCCATTCGTTTGGTTGTGACATTTGGAAAGATCGGGGAATTGAATGAATTCTGGTGTTCCGCGTATTTTAAGAGTAAAAACATGGATATTTTTCTTTTAAAGAACGAAAGGTGATGTTTTAATTTTCGTTGCTTTAAATAATATTTGTATGAATACAAATGTTAGATTTTATATAACCGGATATATCCCTGTATTTACAGTGTGATAATATTGCATGTTGTAGTAATGTAAGGTTTTTTAACAAAAAATACCTACCCTTCAATATCACAGTATTTACTTATTATTAAATATTAAACAGATTCGACACCTAATTTCATTAAAAATACTTTATCTTATTTTTTCTCGCTTGAGTAAAAACTGAAATGAACTTTTGTTTGTGATTGTCAACGCACGTGCTCACGAAGAAAGTTAGGCAAAAGTCGGCCTAGCCGTTACATGAGTCTAACTAAAACAACAATTAATGATGTATTTTTGACTACTCTTTGTAAAGTATCAGATTTTTCCACTTGGGATATTAAATGTAAAAATAATGATTAACTACTGTTGAGTGCAAAAGCAGTTTAGGTAAAAACCTAAATATGTCCTAGTAGGACATTTGGAAAATAATGGAGGATTAATATCAAAGTGGCATTCGCTTCGTATCGTTTTCAGCTCCTTTCTGCATTGTCAATTGTTTCACAGACCCATTTTATATTTTTTATTACTGTTAATATCTCATGTTGCACGTGCTCGACATCAACATCACGATTATTTCATGTTTCGCTTCATACAACTAATAAGTTTCTGTCAAAAAAATATTTTTGGCACAAGCTTTTATTGCCGACTGTACTTTTCTGTATACCAACATCAACTACTCATTGAGACGATTCGAACGAACCCAAACTCAACGGGGTTACGTCGGTTCAGTACTGAATTCCCATGGCCACCTTCTGTCTCCATCTTGAGATCGGCTCGGTGGTACCATAATATTGAATTGTCATCCAACTCGCCACTTAAGAGTCCACATCAACCCTCGAGCAACAGCTCTTGTGACTCCACTCTGAACAGCCAGTAAAGGCAAGCCAGAGGCAGGGGGCCTGTCCAAACATCCACCCGGTCAGGCTCAGCCTGACCGGGTGACACCCCCAGGAGCACTCAGCTACGTAGGGTCGCTACTCCCTAACAGCCTGCCACAAGCTGCCTTACGTTGACTGATTGCAACAGAAATCTGGTGGGCGATAGGGCCGTCTCCTTTGAAGTAATAGTGACGGAATTTGAAGACAATCAACGCCTTCCTTGGTGCCCCTAACTTATAAAACTTTATCTACACAACATAAAATAAGTATTAATAAACTTTATATTGTATTTTTATTATAATTAAAAACTATATTTATAATGCTTAATGTATACTGTATAACAATGTTGTTATATCTATGAAACGTATTACATTTTTAAATGAGGCTTGACACGTATTTGATGATTACTTATTTAACTTTTCATCGACATTAAAAGTAAAACCTAATTAGCGCTGATTGGATATTGATAGTGCATTGCACCATCAAACAGAAACCCAAATTAACATTACTACCTAACAATGGCAATGGCGAATTGAAAGTTAAATTGAACCTTGTTTTATTGAAAGTGCCCGAAGCGAAACATTTCATTGTATTTACAGACGCCATATTATTATCAACATTATGCAATTGTACGAAATACATTATTGTGGAAATATCAGGTCGTAATAAAGCGAATGCGTTGTTTTTGCTTTTTACTTAACACTAGCTTCTGCCCGTGACTCCGTCCGCGTGGAACTCGTTTCTTTCGCAGCTCCATACAATCTTTCACCCCCTAAGGGTATGATTTCAGGGATAAAAACTATTATTTACCTATGTACTCACTCCCCGGCACTCAAACTATCCCTATACCAAGTTTCATTTAAATAAATCAAGTTTCATAAAAGCGATTTAATCGTGGAGAAGTAACAGACAGACAGACAGACAGAAAGAAAGACAGAAAGAACGTCTGTAGTTCGTATTTATATTTATTATTATTATTTTATTATTGTTATTTATAATCTGGGTTTACAAAAGGTTATAATTACCTTACATGTCCACCACAACTGTTAGGGCGCTGCAGCATTAAACGAGTACTACTGACTAGGTATAAACTATAATATACTGTTCATTTCATAACCGGTACATTATTTCCTACTCCTTATAATTATAATATTCATGTAGATTATAAAAGCAAAATTTATAACATGGTATTCTCTGAGTATGTTTTTAGTTGTATTAATATGCATTATTAACCCGTTGGAGGATCGGACGCCGATAGTCGTCATCGAATGTATGGCTTACCAATATTTTATTAAGGTTCTGAATAGAATAGAATAGAATAGAATAATATTTAATCATGGCAACAGCACATACATGTACATAAATCAAAAATCAAAAAACAGAATGGTAGACAAATTGCCACGAAACGGTTCCATCCATCTCAGCGTTGCTGTCCAACAATGTGTCTATAAAGAACTTGCAAATATGAATGTTAATCATTATCGTTTATCAGCCGAAAGATGTCCTTTGCTTGGCTGTTATTCAATAAGCGGTAATTCGCCTCACCTCACCATTCATGCCGAAACTTGACCTCTTATTATACTTAAATCGGGGCCAGACTTAGGCATCCCCCAAAGAGTGCCACGATAACTCGTCCTGCATCCAGCGGATTCCGCGCTCTTCACGCGGGAGTGTAAATAACATTAGGAAATTATTTTGGAGCCTAAAAAATCGTTTTATTTTCGAGTAAACGCCAATGGCCGCTACTGCATATCATTGCGTAGGCGCTTTATAGGGTTCTTGACCTTAAAGGAAAAAACGGAACCCTCACATGATCACTTTGTTGTCTGTCTGTCTGTCAAGACCCTTGATGTTGGGAATGCATGGAGGTATCCAGTTAAAATTAGATCCATATATTCAGGTCTACAGTTCCTTGAAGCTGTAAAAAATCAAACTACTAAGTTAACATAAAAAAGATACGGCCGCGTTATGCCGCAAAAAACGTATGCTTCGACACTCTCAAGGGAATTAAAACTTATAGGGTACTTCCGTTTACCTAGAACTATGAAATTTGGCAAGTATTATCGTCTTATACTACAAGTACGGCGAAAAATCTGAAACTATACATTTGTTATTTGTTACGGAACCCTCGGTGGGCGAGTCCGATTCGCACTTGTCCGCATTTTGTTTTTGGTGAGGTAAATTTTGCATTTGTCAGGGCGAATTCTGTGTCCGTTATTTTGTACTCTACCGATGATGTTTTACTTGACAATATATTGACAGTATTCATTTGACTTATATTTTATCATTAAAACGGTACCCTAAACAGCAAACTGACCGCGGTTTCGGCCATTATTCCGTTTAAAACTGGAATTAACACGCGTTATCGTCGCGGAACGCATATTAATACCGACGGTATAACGATATATCCCAGACACGGGGAGTCCGTCTATTACACCGTACAAACGCCAACACTGGTAGCTGACCATCCTGTATTTATATTGAACCTTATTACTATACACATAAGACGGATAGTACCTAATAAGCCAGAGGATACACCGATAAGCGCTTGCAAATAACTGACTAAAGATGTTGTGCTACATTCTTTAATAATATATTTAAATGTTTATTACTCGTAAAATAAAACCTTAAAGCGATAAAAGGCTTAGGGCCTGTTTCACAATCGCCGGATAAAGTTATCTGCCAGTTAAAATTATTGCTATCCTTTTCTCCCGTCATATAAAAGAAAAGTGACAGCCAACATTTATCTGACGGATATGTTTTAACTGGAGATTGTGAAACAGACCCTTACTCTTATTTTCTTAAGATTTTAGATTAGGTATTTACTTGAGTAGGCATCGAATATGTTACTTTTCAATGAGAACAAGGATAGCTTAAGAGTGTAAGTTATCTTTTACGGGTTAGGTTACTTTTTACTTTTACTTTTCTAGTATATTTTTAGTCTGAAACGACAAGCAACATCAAAGATGTAAAAATGATTAACTCCTTTTACATCATCATTATCATCATCATATTCATCATATCAGCCGAAAGACGTCCACTACAATAACCTAGTGGCTCTGAGAGCTGTAGAAATCACGAGACTGTTTTATAAAAAAGTTTTATTAATCTGAATCGTCATTTTTTTTTTATATAAAAAAATAATGATTGAGAAATGCGACCTGTACAATAAAAAATCCGGTCTTACGAAATAATTTTGGCTCAAGCAGAAACGGTTAAACTTCATATTACTTTGTCATATTGTTTAATACATAATAATATTTATATTATGCTACTTGCACATAATGCTATCATATATTATACATTATTATTATTATTTTGTAGCAACAAGCACTGTTCTTTAAGTAATAATTATGATCTCAAATATATCATGTGAGCCGTGTATAATAAAATTAATAAAACTAAACTAAACATTACTGGCAGTACTGGCAGACGTATTGTTACTGACGAATTCGCAATGTAACTCGAGACGCTGCTGCCATTTAAGATACCTGAGTCTTCGAGGTAGATGTCGCTACATGGGAGGTGAAATTCAGTTTAACTATGAGGTAAGATCGATTAGCCGCGTAAGCTAGAAGATCACTGTTTCAAATCCGGCTAGGGACATTTGTCTGTAGTCGAACAAGGGAGCGAAGTGAACTAAGTTCTATGCTTCAGCTTGGGACGAAAATCGTTTATATGTCCAGATGTCTGGATGTCCAGCTATCCCGCTGTTCTACTCTACAGGTCGCATTTCTCAACCGTAAGTATCGGTTGAGAAATGCGACCTGTTTGTTAAATTTTGTGAGCAGGTTCGTTTTTTTTTGTCGAGTCACTTTTTCGAAATTAAAAAAAAAACAAGAAAAGACCAACTCGCGAGTTCTACAGGGCACAGAGCCACTAGTTTAAAATGATTTAACTCCTATTATTGTTGAATCTGTATACGTTGTACGCTCGCTGCGGTGTAAATGCGACCATTAAGTAATCTCTTTCCAATCAGGTAAGTAAACGTTTGTGAACCGGTGTCGGGTGACTTAATGTTTTCTTTGGTTTTCATCCATTGCTTCTCCAAATTACACAGGATACATACATATATCAGATATGATGGTTAGCTGCGAATATACTGAATATGCAGTCCCCGACCACGCAGCGGCAGGGTTATCAGGATGTAGTAGGTAGGCTTGTAGGAGCTACTCTATAAAAAGCTACAATATCCGACGACGATTCTGTGACATGGCGAGTAGTTGCCGCCATTAAATAAGCAATCCTCTAGTGTCAGGCAGCAGTAGCACTAGTACCGACTGGAGAACGAAGATAGGAATCTGGAAGGGCTCTTGTTTGGACATCACGGAGCGGGTGAACCTCGTTTCGTGTACTGCGGTGTGGAAGGCAAGGGGGAAATCACCACACTATGCTTCCTCAAAAAAGGAGTAATGGATTACTCCACCGACAAGAGCCAAGCTCTTAAATAAATGATGATGATGACATACATATATATAATCACGCCTATTTCCCGGAGGGGTGAGCAGAGATCACGGATTTCCACTTGCTACGATCTCGACAAACCTTTCTTGCTTCATTCACTTCCATTACATTCTAAATAGTGTATAGTTTTAATGTAATAGTTTTTTTTTTTTTGGAATAAAGTTACAATAAATAAATACATGTTGGTCAGTTCAGGGCAGGGTACTCTTTACGTATGTCCCCTTCCAACCGGCGTAACCGATTTTGTTGAAACATATCTAAGAGCCATCTCTATTACGTCAGCTTTAGGACAAAAAAACGCATTCAAATCGGTCGATTCGTTTAGGAGGTACGATGGTACATTTTCATTACGACATTATAATGATCTGTCGAGTAAAAGTCGAGCAAAACAGCAGCACGGCTGTACCATCCTTTTCTTGAAGCACTTTTATCGGATTAAGTTATCCTGCTCTATTTCGGCAAAGTAAGACCAGCGACACGTACAGCAGAACACATGACAAACGTCCAAAATTCTATATGGAAATGCTGTATGTATACGTATTATATTGGGCACGGAACTCTTGCAATATTCTCTATAACCCTTCCCGTGCAAAACTCAATTAAAGTCGCGTCCTGTTGCGACCGGTCGGCATTATACACAAATTGGACGATAACGAGACGATAACGACACGATTACGCGACGATCTTGCAAATTGCTCGAGCAACGCGTTTTAAATGCGGCTGAATAGTGTGCGAGATATATTATTGAATTTTCTATAAAAGTGAAACAATGAGGAATCATGGGTTGAGCAAACCAGTGACCCTCGGTATGCGGCTGGCGCTCTCAACCAACTGAGCTATCGGAAACGTTGCTCGGTTCAACGAATCTTTTGGATCAGTTTCTTCTTATTATGTCTTTATAATTTTCGTTTATCATCGTCATAATAATTCCAGCTCAAAGGCATCCACTGCTCCCCCAAAGAGCGGTACAATTACCAATTCTGCGCACACATCGGACTTGGAGCGGACTCTAGCTTGCTTATAATTATAATAATAATCGTTTAATTCAAACCATAAGTCCATACAAAAACATAATTTATTAAAAAATGTTAATTTATTAAAATTAAATCAAAATTATTCTAATAATCTCACGGTTCAACTCACGTATTGAATGCCACTACGGGCGACATGTTTCGAACACTTCGGGAGTTCTTCAGGGTGAGTGTTCAACATGTCGCCCGTAGTGTCATTTGATACGTGAGTTTAACCGTGTAATTATTAGCATTATTTCCTAATTATTTCAACAAGTCTTACAAGCTTTACTATGGGACTAGGTCGATTTGTGTAAGATTGTCCCCTTATATTTATTTATTTATTATTTATTTAAGTCTCACGAAAGTTCAAATTCGATTACATCAAAATACATACAATAAAAAAATGTAACATTTAAATAAGGCTTATTGCGCCATTAATGCCATTATATATTTTTTCTGCAAGATGCTCTTGCTTTATACATCATCCTCCTAGCGTTGTTCCTGGTTGTGCCCCTAAAGGAGCCCAGGGTCCGCTTTGACACTGAATCCCAAGATTTGGCATAGGCACTAGTTTCACAAAAGCGACTGCAAGCTGGCCTTCCAACCCAGAGGGAAAACTAGACCAGATTAGGATTGCACCGGTTTCCTCTCGATGTTTTTCTTTACCGAAAAGCAAAATTTCACGAAATTGAGTAACAAATAAATAAATAAATAAATATTAGGGGGTCAATCTTACTCAAATCGACCTAGTCCCAAACTAAGCAAAGCATGTACTATACGATAAGCGGGTACTAGACGACGATGAACATACTTATATAGATAAACAAATACTTAAATACATAAAAAAACATCCATGACTCTATCTTCTATCTAAACGTACAAACATCCGAACATTCGCATTTATAATATTAGTAGGAAGTAGGATATTCAAACCCAACTCACTCTAAATTGACCAAGTATCAGTAGCACTGTATCGTTGTGAATGCATAATACCATCCCTCATTACGCAGCGAAGGTGTTAACTGGCCGTTTACAGCGACACCTACACAGAAGCGGACAACCGGTTGATGGATCGGCTTAAGCTGGGTACACACATGCGAGTTTAAACGCTGTTGACACTCTAACACTATTTAAAGGGTAGGTTACACTGCGCGTCGTAAAACTTCGTGGACTTTACATACTTTCATGCTCTTTTTATGGGAAGGGGTCACTGTAATGTGTTCTATTACAGTTTCAGCTTTGCTTTAAAATGTGACAGACAGATTTTATTTCAAAATAAACAACTGCACTTAAAATACGGGTACAAGTCATACCAGTACAATATTTATATTGTGATCGTCGGTTTTTAAACATAATCCAATTATCATACTATTAAATATTTCAAGTTATTAAGTAACAAAAAAAATAACATGGCATGTCAATAAATTGAACAACTGGCTAAAGTGGCTATGGAATAAATGACTCGGAGATAAGAATTGCGTGTATGTTGTAATTGGAGCTGAAAGATGCAAGCAATTCAGCGTAATGAGCCTTCATATATGACCGACATTGAAATTTTGTAGTGGAAGATTTAAAAGTGCACCGCAAGCGTTCACTAAGATCAGGCATATATATCTGATGCGTCACTCAAAGAATCGTAAAGACTTGAAGAATACTATACAGTGAAAAAAAATTCCCGTCTAAACTAGCATTAAACACGTCGGACATTGTAAATACGGTTGAATATATACATACATACATACATACATTCACGCCTTTATTATTTACTTCCATAGCATTATGTCATATGGTATTTTATTGTGGGGCAGTGCCTCGGACATTCATTCCATTTTTGTTTTGCAGAAACGGGCTATTCGGGCGATATATAGATTGAAACATAGAGACTCACTTAGAGATAAGTTTAAAAATATTAATATAATGACATTTCATTGTCAATATATCTATGAAAATATTGTGTATGTACATAAAAACATTGTTAATTTTAGGAAAAACTGTGACATACATAATATTAATACTAGAAATAAGCATAAGCTCGCGGTGCCCACCACTAGGCTCCAAAAAATTAAAAAATCATTCATGGGTAATTGTGTAAGGTTTTATAACAAACTTCCTGGAAACGTAACTGAGTTATCTATTAATAGGTTCAAGAACTATGTGAAGCGTAAACTTATTTCGAAAGCTTATTATAGCACACAAGACTACATGAATGATAAAACTCCTTGGGACTAATTTTGACGGAATTTATAATTTACTATTCCCTTAGGGAATTTTTGACATTGTATTTTCAATTTATTATTTTTGTTTTATTAATTTTTTCACATAAGATTGTTTTTCTAGAAACATTCTAGACTAGTATTTTTTATAAAAATGTTTACCCCGTATAAATTTTACTTTATATGTTTAATTAGCTGAAGAATATGTTTCTACTTGACGATTTGAAAGTGCTTGTTACTGGGCCTATTTGAATAAATATAATTTTGAGTTTTGAGTTTGAGTTTATTCCCAAAAGGGGTAGGCAGAGCACATGAAACGTATGTTCCAGCGCCATTTTTAGCATAGATGTGGGTATAAAAGATCGACTAAATGTGATATAAATCGACTATACATATATATACATATATGTATAAATATAAATAATTAATAAGATAAAAGTACCTTAGTTACTAGCTAAATCAATAAACTATCTAAATTAAACTATGATATAAAGCGATCTGCGTCATTCGGTCGCCAGCTAAAACAAGAGTTACATTAACAAATGGCATCAAAACAAAAGTAACGCATACAATTAGAGAAAACTGAAATTACAGACACACCGTTATTATTATTATTATTCTACTTGGTTGGCTACTTTCAAGATCTTGATCACCTTCCTATACAAATCTTGCTCAGCGGAACCATTCGGAGCGCAGTTAGGTGTCTCGGTCGAAACGCCTTCTGTGAGACAGTACTAAGCAGGAGGGCACACTTAAAAAAGCCTACATTTTGACAGTTTGCAGCGCCTCTTCGCGGCCGGATGAAGAACTAGAAATTAAAAAAAAGACTAGCTGTCAACCGCCAAGGCGCCAACGGTCACCATTGTCTACTATGGCTTTTGACTTTTGATTGATCCATGGAACATGGCGGATCGTGCTCCAGACATTTTATTTTTATTTTCTGCATCCTGCTGTTTAATGTATAATTGAATAGCGTATTACGCAGTGAATAGCAAACGTGACGGCTATAGTGAATGAAGAATTTTCCTGGAAATGCGAATAACCAAGTCTTGGGCATCATTCAGCGGTTCGTGGTCGCGGCCGCCATTGTGCTTTGTGCTGCTCCAGCTATCACCCAGTGAATCGTGAAGGCCTTCCACCGTACATCATGCTAATAATACTGTGTATTGTGAAATGTTTTTCTTATTCTGTACTTTTCTTTGGCAAAGGCCCTAGAGGCTTGAATTTCTCTAATAAATAAATAATAAACTCTGGCTTTCGTTCGCTCGGATCGGATGTTGATACACTCTTGGTTTTCTCTTGTTATTGTTATTGTAAAAAAACTTTGAATTCAATCAATGATGTAATATAAAAAATAGTAAATAATTGCGTTCAGTTCTTAAAATAGCCATACGTAATCTATACACACATATCACAGGTATGCATACGTATATCTGCATAAATATTAGATATACACACGCACAGGCTATACATGTATACATGTATATATAGCTATAGCTGCGTTAGTTCAT
Source organism: Epinotia demarniana (assembly GCA_945867215.1). Lineage (NCBI taxonomy): Eukaryota > Metazoa > Arthropoda > Insecta > Lepidoptera > Tortricidae > Epinotia > Epinotia demarniana. Next base: position 1,335,125 of record OX244277.1, read on the forward strand.
TTCCTTGACACTGGCAGCAACACCTTCCATACATGCTACTTAAAAGTCAGAGTTGCCACTCTTCTCCTTAATACTTACTTTACTCTTTGCTAAGCATAACGTCAATTATTATTGTGTACTGCTGGACGAATTCGTATTAAAATCTATCCTGTTAACCTTCGTTATTCCCTTACGAAAACGTAACTAACCTTACACTACTAATATTATAAATGCGAAAGTTTGGATGCTTAGATGATTGTTGCGTACTTAATCATGCCTACACGGCTCAACCGATTGAATGAAATTTTGCACGAAGAAGCCTGGATTAAAATATATAATAGTTTTTATCTCTGGTTCACGCAGACGAATGACATGCAGGAAAAAAGTTTGCAACTCTGATTTGTTGCTGCTGCTGAATTACCAAAAAAATCTGTTGAGCCAGGAACGATCCGGAACGAGCTATCCCTAAGCCGCCGACCCAAATCCCGTAGAAAGTTTTGACCTCCGTACCCTAAGAAGGCTAGGTAGGCTAGGGTGTTAATATGGCTGCTGTCTTCTGTAAGGTGGAGGTGAGCAAGGTGAAATTCAGCTGCACCCTACGTCTCTTAACTCTTAACTGTTACCTCATTACGTCATCATCATCGTCATTATCCTCCTAGCGTTATTCCCGATTATGCCCTAAACGAGCCCGAGGTCCGCTTGACCGCTAATCCGAAGATTTGGCACCAGTTTTACTCAAGCGACTGCCATCTGACTATCCTACCCAGAGGGAAAACTAGACCTTATTGGGATTAGACCGTTTTCCTCACGATGTTTTCCTTCACCGAAAAGCTAACGGTAAATATTCTATTAAGCTCCGAAGAATTCATTGTTACGAGCCGGGATTCGAACCCACGACCGCGACCGCCTCTTGACAGCCGCATGCCTGAACCACTGGGGTACCGTACCATTGGTACCTCATTACGTCAACATTGGCACAGTAACCTAATTCTTTGAAAGAAGACTGAGTAAGATGGCTCAAGACACTAACCACCCGTATTTTAAATAACAAATTGCATTTCTTACGGTTGGGTGATTCTATTAAACAGTTGACAACACAAAATCTATAATTATTCGTGAGTACTATTGCTCATTTCCCTTTTACCCACAAGAGGAAGCCTATGCCCAGGAGTGGGACACGGGCTGATGAATGACAAAGTGAAAACAATAAACAAGTCAAGACAAAAATAATCCGACTTGACATAAATTCCATTGTAAATAAAATATAATTTACGTCACACCTGGCCATAATGCGAGTTTCACTGCACGCTGCGCGTACGGGAAAACTCGCATTGTGGCCCGGTGAAGACGTAAAATTTTGTACGCAACACGGGCGGTAATTCGTAAAGCCCCAGAGCGCATATTTATGGCCCTCACCTTCGGTTCGGGCCACAAACACTTGCGATCTGGGGCTTTCACGAATTCACCGCCCTAGTTACGTAATGTACTATTATGTATCTACTTAAGTATGTTCATCGTCGTCTAGTACCCATAGTTCAAGCTTTGCTTAGTTTGGGACTGTCTATGTGTGTAACATTATCCCCTCATATTTATTTAATATTTATTTATTTATTCTTGATTATTATTTTTGCTATTTCAATGATTTTTAAATACCAACATGAAATGTTTGCTGATTTCACTAACAGTAATTTTTTTGTAAAAAAAAACATGTTTTAAACTAGCAATTCTACTGCGACGATTTATAGCAACAACTAAGAGGTTGGCAAAAGCAAAGTGAACCCAGTTGATAAAATAACGAGGCCAGAACAAACATAATTTCCGTGTATCTAAACCGATCAACCGATTTAAGTGTTTTTAACCCCCAGCGCAAAAAAAATGTCTGTGTATCTTGTATGTC